>OX382227.1:13390940-14640940 GCA_947507525.1 Apamea epomidion
TCAAAGCTTTTCTTGTTTGTACCTAGTAAACATAAATGCACTCGACATACATGATACCTACCTAGCCACAATAATTCCACAAACCCACGTAAACGTAAAGATTAAACATGAATCACTCTTTTCAATGTTTTGACTTAATTATATTATGTTTAATTATTAATAAAATGTACAATAGCAGGTTAATAATAAGTTTCAGTTAGGTACAGAAACGAGACGAGAGAGAGAACGAAAGAGGAGAGATAACCATGCCATAGTGCTAGCCCGCACCCTAATTGCGTAACACACGATCGATCGGAATCGGTTTCATTTTGACAGTTTAACAACATTCATTGCGTTATTTACGTGTTGAGCAGACAATTTTTTCGAACTTATGAAGCAATGGATTAACAATTTGCTTCAAAATGATTCTGATTCCGATTGATCGTGTGTTACGCGATTAGGGTGCCGTTCCTAGACAAAGGCCAGTTACTGGGGTATCCATATTTTATTTTGCTCATCATCTGCCTAGCCTTTTCCCAACTATGTTGGGGTCGGCTTCTAATATAACGGGATGTAGCTGGATCAGGGCTTAGAACCGGTACCAAAAGTATAGGTTCTGTACCGGTACTTGCCATTTCGGTACCTGGGTACCGGTCCCAGACGGGTACCGGTACCCCACTTGCCAAGTACCGGTACCTAATTGTAGCTTACCACGAATCTCATAATTGTACGAGGAACCTTACGGCATATGGTTGGCAACCTTGAAGTTATTTTTCTAATGCCTATTAACTATCCTTTTTACTTACTATATCTGTTTTCTCACTCTAACTTACGGAAATATTTGTTTGGTACCTGTACAGTACCGATACTGTTTAGAAATACCAATAGTACACGCCAAGGCCTATGGTACCAGTTCTCAAAAATACCGGTATTTCAAGCCCTGAGCTGAATACTAGAATTTTACATGTAGTGACTGCCTATCTTACCTCCACAACCCAGTTACTGAGTAATACGATATACTTTTGGTAAGACTGGTTATTAGACTTTCGGGCTTCCGACGATCCGTTACGACTGTCAAAGACCCACGAATGGCAGCCGGGGCCAACGGCGGGGTTTTAAGATAGTCATCCATCCATGGACCGACTGCGGCAAGCGTAGCTTAACCTGATCAATCAACCTGTGCGGCTTTTCCTACTTATCCCCTCCGTATTTTCCCGAGCATCCACATTTTTTTGTAATACATAAAATTTTATTGCGTCAATCAATATCATCAGAAGGCCAATTTTATTCTCGTAATTTAAAACGTTCAAAATGTAGTCGCAGTCTCATTTCGGCGACAAATAAATGTCATAATCTTGTCAAAATGTATGAAAATTAGAGGTATTTTTGACATATTGAGATTGAGATTAGACTGTGAACGTTCTTAAAATTGCGAGAATTGCCCCCCTCTGTTGTCTCCACTGTAGATTTAAATTGTAAATGTTTTTTTTAATTACAATAAGAATACACACACATGAACGTTATCATTTCAACAATTCGTGCCCTGGCTCGTATTGTAATAAACATATTGATGAGCTAACAATCTGTCGTCTCGTTGTCTGCAATGCCTTCCCACGACAATTTTATTACTTACTCCGATTCTGTGTTCCAGCGCTTCACTTAATATTATAATATGATATGAATCATAAATATAAATTGTAATACGAGTAAAGATACACAACCTATATCTTTTATACATCTATACAAATAAATAAAATCGAAATGTCTTTTTGTGATGTCAAAATAACAGCTTTTTACTAATGGCCTAAAGTATTTACGGCACATATAAAAAAAACCGTTTCACTATTTTTGTCTGCCTGTCTGTTTGTTCCGGCTAATCTCCGTAACGGCTGGGCTGATGAAATTTGGTATACTTTTAATCATAGACTATCTTCTTATCGACGTACCACGCGGGCGAAGCTGCGATCGGAAGTTAGTTTACAAATAAATCATTAACAAAGAAAAACAACCCAGCACTGTCTATGATGATATTGATGATGTGGACAATGGAAATTAGTGATTGGTTATAATTATCTAAATTATAAAACGATTTAATAGAAGCTAAGGTAGCTCGCGAAATTCATAAAACGTACAAACACGTTTTTTTTTACTACTACTTTTAATGAAATATCAATCAATAGGATTATATGAACTTGAACCCTCTGGTTGTACTGATGATTTTAATTTTGTAAAGTCATATTTGTTACGGTCTCAATTCATATTTTGTTCAACATAAAACCTGATACTGACCTGTAAATTGCAAAAAAATGTAAGAGAATTTTGCGGGCTACCCTGGCGCTTCCCCCTTAAATGTGTGTAGGTAAACCATACATTAGTAGAATATAAGGACGTTCTTTTGCTAACCCTAACAAAGTACAATTTAACAAATGTACTCGTCTTTCATTCTTTCATTAGATGCATAATATTTCGTTTTTATTTTCAGGTAAAATTCAGCAGCACTGTTCCGCAATAGTTGTAGGAAAAAGTGCAACGGAATCGGATTTGAATGCCCATTGTGACGTAAACACGCCAAAACAATAGTTTTGTTATGGAGATACGGCGTCATATTGCGTGAACTGAAGTCGAGATGTGGTCGGTGGTGCTGTACGTTTTGTGTGCGCACGTGAGCATTAATTATGCGCTGCTGGAAGGCCCCAATGTCTGCACTAGACAAGAAGCGTGAGTATAGTTTATTTATCTAATGGTTAAAAACGTTCATGAAATGAACTACGTAGTCTAGCCAGCTACTCGCCTGGGTGTGTTATACACGTTTTTTTTCTCATATTTAATCTTCTTATATTTTTGAACAATTCATTGGCTTGTAAAGATCTGAGGGGCAATTCTCGTAATTTTAAGAACGTTCACATTCTGATCTCAGTCTCAATCTGTCAAAAAAAAAAAACTTCTAAGTTCTAATTTCCCGGCATTTTGATAAGTTTTTGACATTTGTTTGTCGCCGAGATGAGACTGCGACTAGATTTTGAACATTTTAAATTACGAGAATTGGCCTTCTGATTTCTAGGTCGAAGATGCAAATTAGAAATTCACGGATACCATGAAATGTTTTTGGGGCATGAAATCATACTTGCCTACTTCAGTTACATACCATAACAGAAATACCTAACTGTGAAATTAAATAGAGAATGGAAAATGAATGATGACTTTGTTCGTCATTCGATTTCGGAAGTTAGTGTTGCACCTCTATCCCTCTTTGAAAACATTGCAAGGGCTCTGAAAAACTCTTCGATTGTTTCTCAATGTGAAAAAATATTGCTTCATTACAAAGGGTTTTTAAAATTGTTTTGTTATTATTGAGAGTGTGAGACACTCGATGGTATTTATTTAATTGATAAATAATTTATTATTATTTGCAAATTTAAATAAAATAAATAACTCAACATATAAAGTGGTCTCATAATTTGTTGCGAAATGATAAACTATTTATTTTCTGTAAGTAGGTTTGTACAAACACTTTTACACGTCAATCATATTTTTTTAAACTAGATGAGGTCGGAATTCATAGAGCACATTGTATATGAAATCTCGACAAGTTCTGAAAGAAAATCAGAATCTTGTTTGACGAAGTTGTATCAATTCAGCAAAGTAATAAGTTCCAATAGGTTAGGTATAGGTTCACCTCCATAGACTCACTAGGCCACTAGGTCACACGGATTTATGACACACGCTAGTAAAGCAGAACAAGTTTTTAAAAATAAACTGATTCTGTGTAGACATATTGTTTTATAGGTGTGTTGGTTGTGTAGCTCTTAGCTTATCATTATTCACTAACGCAACTTCTGATGATTCATAAGTTTCAGCTACTAGTACGTCAACGTCATAGAAAATATGAGCTCATGATACACAGTTGTTAATATTGTTCAATAAACGAGAAAAGCATATATCCTGTACAAAAAATAAAAAAATAAATTTGCACAGCACGATTTTTAATATAATTATGATAAATTAAAATTTACAGGCGTATCAAAATGCTATATACATATAGATAGCTATGGATAGATTGATAATCGCATTGTTTTGTACTAACCAGTTTTTAAATTGTTCATATATTATCATTATCACCAACTTGTATGCCGACTGTACTTATAGCAAAGAGTAGCCAATCGAAATTCGATGATTGGTCGTTGTTTCCGTTTTCCTGCGATTGCTGGTTTTTTATCAACAAAATGGTTATAGTGATTTTTTTATTGTTCAATTAGTCGATTGTAGAGTTAATTAATCAATTAATTGATCTTTGTTTGGCATGGCTGTGATATTTTAACTTTATTAGTTACTCTAAAACGCAGTAGGTAGGTAGGTAGCACTTAGTAGTGGTTTTCAATCTCAGTCAGCAGCCGCTCATTTGAAAAAACAAATCCAACGGGAAAGATCTTGTTGGTTTTGTAAGTGTATGCTTCGATATCTGACAAGTCATCAATCTGATTATGGTTTGATCAAAACTACTAGACTAAAAATATGTATTTTTAATTTTTCTGTTACAATACATGTGTTGTCACATCAAATTAGTTATTAAGTTCTCATAAACTTTATATAGGTACATATTTTTCTTGTGCATAGGTACACAACAGTACAATAGAGTACTTTGATAATAATTGTTTATCATGATCATAATACAGAAATGTTTTACTGTTAGAATAGCAGCCGCAAGCCGCAAAGTAATGAATGATAGAAGTGTACATTACTCATATTTATGGTTAACAATAATATTATTGTTAAATAAATAGGGAAAACTCACTTTTGTTACATTTAATTTATAATTTTCCTTAATGTTTTTAATTACCACCGTACTTTGATAAATGCATGGGATTTGGTAGCACTATCTTCTCAACGCGTGTATCAAGTTATAAACGCTGAGTGAGGCAGACTTGAAAATATCTCTACAATATACAACGTGTCCCAGAAATCAACGTCAAGCCGAAAACGGCCAATAGGCCAAGTCGTGACAGTTATTAGAAAAATATAAAAAAAAATCTTGGTCATGTACTTTTCAAATTTTATGGATTCAAAAATAAATCTCAAAGAATAATCAATAAATATCCCTGTGATGATCTTTCAAGTACTGTGACTACAAATATTAACTTTTCGTCAGGTATTTTTTCTGTGACGTAACCATGAATAACCCTTCTCTAAATTACAGTTAAAAGTTAAAACATAACTACCTTTTTTTATTTTTGTGGGGGGAATCATCAAATGACCCCTCCCGCTCTGGGCGGAGCAGAAGGGAGTGTCAGACTTTTACTGACTAAAACCCACCCGTGTTCCTTCAGGGGCCACGGTATCTCTTTCGAACAACCCGCAGCCCCGGCGGCATCGGCCCTGTGGTGACACCCTGGCGTTTCCTCTCGCTTTATCCTGAACAGGAACCTCCCGAAACAACCGTGTCCGGTGAGGACCTGCGTCCCTAGCCACTCCCCAAAGAGGGGACTTATCGCCGCAGTTATGGCGAGCCCAGCGCTGGGTTGCGACAATCGCACTCTCCATGCCGCTATGAGATCCCGCCGGAGCTCTGCTCGCTGTGCCGTGATTTCTCACGGCAGCGGAGTAAGGCTGCCTGTCCACTGAAGCGGAGCGAGGCTGCGGAGCACAGAAACGGAGAAATATTAACCAATAAGATTGAGCGGAGCGAAGATTTTATGATGTTATGCAATCCTAACGCCCCGGCGTTTTGCCTCCTCTCGCCACTCCCATATGTGGGCGAGGACTTTGGCCTCCAGATCCCATGGCGGCAATCCGGCAAGGAGGCTCGCCGCCTCAGCGGAGACCTTGCGGTATCCTCGGATAAGCCGGACAGCCATGACCCTTTGGGACGCGTTCAACCGGCGGGCTGGTCGCCGCCTCAGGGAACGCGCCCATACCGGTGCCCCGTTAAGGGACATGGACCGCACGACCCCCGCATGGAGCCTCCGGCAGGAGGCGTTTGGTCCCCCTAGATTGGGAAGGAGCCGCCTCAAGGACGCCCCGGCCCGCTCCAGTCTGGGAGCCAAACGTCGGAAGTGCTCCACGAAGTTCCGCCGGCTGTCGAGGACGAGTCCCAGGTCCCACTTCATCGTCAGCTCGACGCCGATGTGAACCCCTCCCGCCGTTATTTGTGAACCCGACGGTGGCGCGTCTCGAGGACCATGAAAACACATGGCCTCAGATTTGTGCAATGCCACCGCGAGTCCCAATTGCCGGATCCTCTCAACGATTATCGCAACCCCGCGTGTCGCTGCTTCGGCCGCCGCCTGGTGCGATCTCCCCTGCGCCAGGACCAGCGTGTCGTCAGCGTAGCAAACTACGCTGACGCCATCAGGGAGGTCGGCGCGCAGCACCCAGTCGTACCCGATATCCCACAGATACGGCCCCAGAACCGATCCCTGTGGGACACCGCACGACATCTCTCGCTGGTTCCACTCTCCCCGGTGACCGGGGTAGATGACGGCCCTGTCCGTCAAATAGGCTTCGACAATGCGACAGAGGTAGGTTCCCGGTAGGTATCCGGTGATAACCGAGTGCCTCCCTGATGCAACTCCAGGGCAGGGTATTGAAGGCATTGGCGATGTCTAGAGACACCGCCAAGACAACCCCACCCCGGGCCACAGCATCCCCCGTCGTGAGGGCTCTCACGCGCATGATGGCGTCCACCGTAGAGCGCCCCCTGCGGAAACCAAACTGGCTTTCCGCCAAATCAGGCCCCACCCGCACCAGCTGCCCGGCAAGGCGGTCTACAAAGACTCTTTCAAAGAGCTTGCCCACCTCGTTTTTAGTTATTAGTCAAATTACGGGCGTTTGAAATAAAATTCAGTTGTTGGATTTCTTTAGTTACAATTTTTATTAAATCAGATTTACCATGTTTATATTAAATGTTCGAACTGTTTGCCTTTAGCTGCAATGCAAACTCTACATCTCTTTAAAAATTATCGCGTAATAGGACGGGCGTATCTTCTCGAGTTGATGTATTCAGCGGCTTCTGCAATTCTTTGACGCAGCTCGTCTAAATTTTGAATTGGTTTAGAGTACAAGATATCCTTTATCGTACCCCAGTAAAAGAAATCTATGGGGTTTAAATCGGGTGAACGGGCAGGCGACGAAATTGTACCACCCCGCCATAGGGCGGGGTGGTACAATTATTATTATTATACAATAGTCAATCGTGAATGACCCCCGTTAGGTGGATAGCCACCTAACGGGGGTCATTCACGATTGAGAAACTCACGTACTGTTAGAGCATAATGCGCTGGGTACCACATGCTGCCGTAAATGTTCAGTGGCACTTCTTCCAATAATTCTGGTAATTGGTTTTGTAAAAAGTACAAATATCCCTGGGCATTAAAGTTCTCCGGCAGCTCGATTTGACCAATAACTTTACCATTCAAAATTCCCGTCCACATGTTCACTTTAAACTGGTACTGCGATCTGTCTTCCCGCATCAAATTTGGATTTTCCACGTGCCATTCGTGCAAATTGTGGAGGTTCATGTAACCGTCCTTTTTAAATGTTGATTCATCTGACCATAGTTTTTTTTCAAAGAATCGCGGATCCTCACGGTGCTTCTGCAACATCGTTTGACAAAATCGCACTCTCTCTGGGTAGTCTCGGGGTAGCAGACTTTGTATTTGTCGTACATGGTATGGGCGAAACTCGTTTTTTTTAAATACGCTGTGCAGTACTTTTGGGGACTCCTATGTTCTGTTGAATTCCACGTACTGGGATACTTGGGTCTTCTTCAACTGCTTGCAGGACTTTGGCCTCGTAGGGTATTACGGGTCTTCCCTCGCTAACCATTTGACTAGGGAATCGACGCTCTGATAATGACCGATGCACATTAATAAATACTCGATGATCGGGATAACGCTCAGCATTTAGGTATCTCTCACGATACATTCTTGCTGCAGCATTGGCGTTGCATAAGCATTCTCCATAAATGAGATGCATGTTGGCGTATTCCTGTGCGGTGTATCACACTACACAAAACATGGAATTACGATTAAAACAAGTCCGGGGTCGTCAGAAATAGTGCAGATAAATCCAAATCACAATGCAAATCAAGTCCAATAAACAAAGCCACAGTTGTAAGTACGAAGTCAATATAAATACAGAAAGATGCGTAGTAAACGAAAGAGGGTAACGTACTGCAGTATTGCACAATTTACCTAACGCATCCCTGTTTCGCCAGAGTGGCGTCTCTATCTGTTTCACTCACACAGACGAAATGGTGTGTCAATCCGTCTCGCTCTTGGATAAAAGTAGCGTCACTGTCTATCTCGCTCACACTTAACAAAGTAGCGTCACCATCTGTCTCGCTCGCACTAGTCAAATAACGTCACTCTTCGTCTCAATCGAACTTGTATGAAATCCGGCTTCATTAAAAAAAAAAAATGTTTTTCCTCAATTAAGATGTAGCAGTTAGTAAGTGACATACCATTTTGGAATCCAGACTAAACGCGCCATCTTTTAAAGTTACTTGCCAAAATAGTGTAGTACATTTTTTTTACACTACATGTGGTTAAAGTTGGGTGATGTTATAATTTTGAATTCAATGTTGGGCAAAAATCTAACATTTTATTTAAAACTGAGGTAGTTATGTTTTAACTTTTAACTGTAATTTACAGAAGGGTTATTCATGGTTACGTCACAGAAAAAAAACTGACGAAAAGTTAATATTTGCAGTCACAAGACTTGAAAGATCATCACAGGGTGTCACTTTTTGAGATTTATTTTTGAATCCACAAAATTTGAAAAGTACATGACCAAGATTTTTTAAAATATTTTTCTAATAACTGTCACGACCGTATTGCCCGTTTTCGGCTTGACGTTGATTTCTGGGACACGTTGAATATCTAATATGTGCTAGAGCTTAATATTTTTATCCCACGAAGCGACAAGTGTTTTACTTGTGGTAACCAAGTGTACAAACACGTTCTGTGAATGTGTGCGTAACGACGAGTAGCGTCAGCACATAACACACACACACTCTTCCGAAATCGCCATTGTCTGGGACGGTACCGAGAGCTCTTGCGCTTATACATATACATACATTCACAACGTGTTTATACACATGGTAACCACAAGTAAAGCGCGCGTCGCTTCGTGAGATAAAAATACGTATAGTATTTTTATCTCACTAAGCGACGCGCGGTGTCGAATTATGCAATTACTGGTCTTATCTACATGCAAAACTCGCAGAAAATCACATCCGTATGGTGGAGTTGTTGGCACGTACCTCCTTTAACTTTTATACTTATGTATTTGAAAAAATAATAATTCTTTCCATGTTTCTTTCTTTGTTACCATATATTGGTTCAGTGAGGGTCTGTTTATTATTTACTTTCGAATGCTGGGGTGACTGATTGTCGCTGATCAGTGTCGTTACTCATCGGGTCAGTTAACTTTATCGAGTATTCCGTCCCGCGCCCCGTTACGTCCACTTGTTGATGATGTGAACATAACAGTTCAATGTTACTATTATCGATATCCGTTGGTGTGGGCTTATCAGTTGACAGTGAACCTTAAGACTTTGCAATGCTCTGTTTTCCCTATATCGCTCGCTTGAGTCAGACAGAAGCTATTTATTGATTCAGATAATGTAATTGTAGATAGTAGAACAACGTCGGCAAGCATCTCTAGATAAATAGGTAGGTAGGTAACAGATCTGCACCGGAAACAATTTGCCTGTGATTGCATTGTGCCACTAGTGAGAAAAACATAACGTCACTTAATTTAATTAGCATTATTGATATTTTTCCAGATACACAACAACGCTACGGGTATCCGAAAAACAGGCATACCAAGTGAAAGAGTACACATGGTGCTTCAATGTGCCGCCTAAATGTTCGAAATACAAGATTAAGTTTCGAGAGGTGTTCAAGACTCAGACGCTGGTGAAATATAGGCCAGTTGAGGAGTGCTGTGCGGGGTACGCTCCTGATTCTGAAGGGAAGCAGTGTGTGCCGGTGTGCGTGGAGTCCTGCATCCACGGCAAGTGCGTGGCGCCCAATACATGTGCCTGTGCGCACGGCTACGGAGGACCCGCCTGCGACATATGTAAGCTACGTTTTTATATAGAAAAATTCAATAGCGTAGCGAGTTCCCCGTACTCAACTACGGGTATGAATAACGCTGTAAACAGGATGTTGCTAATGTGGTGTTGCTGTCACATATGCGAGCTCACATGGATAGTAGCAGCCGTTACTAACGATTACTATGTTTTGAGTTTTAATTAGGAACTAGCTGTAACTAAAACTGATGGGTTCAAAGATCGGTATGGCATACATAAACGAAAGTTACACCTCATTATCTTCTTCAGATATTTGATGCTTACAGTTCTACGTTAGCACTATTTATTTTATTCTCAGAAATCGCAATCTGAGTTCACCTGAGTAAAGAGAAATTGTAATTGTGTGAATCAAAAAGTCAATCGACCGGAAAGCCTATAAAATTGTATACTTACTGTAAATAAATAAAGTGTGCAGTTCGTTCTTTATAGTCGGATGAAGATTTAATGAAGAGTGGAATATTTAGTCTGAAAAAGTTATTCGAAAACCGGCGATATGCTCTACATAGCTCATTTAAAAAACAATGCCTCGGTTTGTTAACGATGTAGGTCTTTTTAGCGTGCCTAAACTGTACATTTGGTACACATTGTCAGAAAAACGTGACAAATATAGTCGACAAGGCAAAGATTGTTTATCGATTTGTCATCGATAGTTTACGGTCGTGCGACAGCGGAAAGTATGAATTGTTTATAAAAATCTTAGTAGAAAACCCTAGTGAATACCTATTTTAAAGTAAATATTTTATTGTTACGAATACGCATTGTCTTCTGATGTTTGTTGAAAGTATATTTGTGTAAGCAAGTCGAAGCTTGGAATGGACGGCATTGGTAAAACAGAAAGTAAATTATCTGTATCCGCCGTTTTTCGGCAGTAACAGCCACTTGAAGTTCCTAGTTTACTTTTTAAGACAAATGTAACGAGCCTTTTGTAAGCTAAACGCGCAATGTAACAACATTCAAAGAAAACAACAGTTATGGCAAAATATGCGTCACATCCACGGAAATGGCCAACGCTCAGCATAATGCTTGGCGAGGTCACAATACAAGTTCTTAATCCTTATACTATAAATATAACATTCCTAATGGCAACATTCTTGCAGCATGTCCTGACGGAAAATGGGGACGGAACTGTCAGAACGAGTGCAGCTGTATGAACGGTGGTACTTGTGAACCTTTGACCGGTAAATGCGCGTGCACTGCTGGCTGGCGTGGCGATGCGTGCGAGCGGGCTTGTGCGGCGCCCACCTACGGCGACAACTGCGACGAACTCTGCCAGTGCTTGAATAACGGGACCTGCAACCCTGCTACTGGAGCCTGTAACTGTTTACAAGGATTCACTGGACCTTTGTAAGTTTATGACCGATACATTTCGTATTTAAGGCGCTTTAATTTTTTGCGCTAAGCCTTGGTGGCCCAGTGGGAACAGCCCCGACTTACGAGTTGTAGGTCGTGGGTTCGGACCCAGGCGTCGCTTTACTTAGTGTATAACGCGAACCTATTTGTAACCGCTCATGCCACAATCCACGACCTTCTGGCGAAAACGCCTCTCGTTCCCGCCCGGCCAACAAGAGCAAGTCGAAGCTTCTAGAACATTCTAGAAGCTTCCTACCTTAAGGAAACTAACGACGCGCGCCCCTTTTTGACAGAGTCGTGTGACGTCCGTCAACTGGGAGCTGCGCACCGAAAGCGTATATATTTTACAAATCTGAATCTTCGACCCAAACCCTATTGTTTATAACATGTATCATTGTGTGTATGTTAAAAGTGGAATTGATTTATAGTTTGACCAAAACCGCTGTACCGCGCCTTCGGTATGTACGCGGCGAAACGGGGGGGTAGTGCAGGGCGCTCATTCGTCATCGCTCACGGCGTCCCGCCCCCCGCCTCGCCGCGCATTCCTCCCGCCTCGCCGCGCATTCCTAAGGCGCGGTACAGCAGTTTCGGTCAAACTATAATCACCACTGCTCTTAAAACGGTGAAGGAAAACGTCGTGAGGAATCCGGCATGTCCTAGTACCAAAAATGCGAAGACATGTGACATCCTCCAGTCCGCACCCCCCTTTCAATTCCCCTCACAAAGAGGACGCCTGTGTACCAGGAGTGAGAACATAACGGCTGATTGTGTTTAATTTCTTGTTAGGCGGCCAAAAACATCTTCCCCGTGACGAAGACGAAGGCATTACAGAGGCTTCCTCAGAGCAAAAGTTGGCTTTTCGTTATAACTTCACCAAGCGTAAAAAAAAAATATTGCACGGAAAAAGCAGCCTTCTGGAGAAAGTTATTGATTTTACCAAAATAAAATGTTTCTTTCCAATCTTTATTATCATGTTTCCTTATTTATAAAAGTTTACGACAGTCTTTTACTTAAAAACTTTGCTCCACAAAACCGCTTTCACGGTGTCTCGTGTCCGTCTCTTATTTACTCACATTTAATATAATTATGTAGATAACAATATTAGTCTATGGGTGGCAATAATATGCACACTGTATTATGATACAGGAACCCTAATGTTTATAGTTCTCGCTACTTGTGACTTATTAGTATCTTATTACGGTTATTATTACACATGCGTTGGATATTTGGATAACATACAGGGATGTTAAGCAAAATATTACGTATTCATCATATTAAGGCAATTTGCAAGTCAGTGTCGTTTAATACATATTTATTACGGTCGCGAATCATATTTTGATCAATATACAACCTGACACTGACTTATCTTAGAAAATTGCAAAAAATGTAAGAAAATTGGAAATCGCAGGCTACCCTGGCGCATTCCCATTAAGCAGCTGTCTTATCGTTGTTGCAGATGTGAAGAAGAATGTCCGAAGGATGAGCCGTGTCCGGAAAGATGTCGATGCCAAAATGGTGGAAAATGTACTTTTATTTCAACTTGCGAGTGCCCATCGGGGTGGACTGGGGAAGTTTGTGCTAACAAGTACGTAAAAATTCTTTTTTCAAAAGATGTTATTTTTAATGTGTTGATACAGATGTTCTTAATGTCTTTTCTCATTTTTAGATGTCCAGTGGGTAGATGGGGTCCGAAATGTGAGAAGACATGTGAATGTGCGAACGGAGCTGGATGTCACCATATGACTGGCCGCTGTCAGTGTGAGGCTGGATTTACTGGAGAAAAGGTAGCTATATAACAAGGAACTTACACACTGTCATAGTTAAATACTACAGCTCCGCCCAGCTAACGGCTGATCACAGAATGAAAATGGCCTTGGCCTCTCTATCGGCTCTCTCTCTATAGGTGAGAAGGGCCTTTGTTTTCGTAACTACCTATGCCTGTGTCTCAATGATAAACTGATAACAACAAAACATCACCCTTTTTTCCCCCGGAGGTTTTGGCAGAGGTGTAACTATTTAATATACACCCACATTTCGTCAGTTATTTTTAAGTCCCATGTAGTAACGGGTGAGCCTACCGCACAGCCGGGCACAAAATCAGGCTGCGGGTTGCTAGATAGAAAAACCGTTACCGCGTTAGCCATGGGTACACATTGTTGAATTACCGTGACTTAAACCGCATTTTGTTTCAGTGCCTTGAAATCTGCGCCGTTGGTACATGGGGCGTAGACTGTTCGCGCAAATGCAACTGCCAGCACAACGGTGAATGTTCGGCTAAGGATGGATCGTGTAAATGCAAGCCGGGTTGGACCGGCGACCAGTGCCAGGATCGAGCCTGTCCGCCTAACAAGTGGAGCGCCAACTGCGACCGTGATTGCGAATGTGACCCTAACACTACGGACATGTAATTCATATTTTATATATTATCTTTCTTCGGCCCGCGGCTTCGCCGGCGCGCGGCGTAGAGATCGCAAATTATCCTACGGAAACGTGATACCGGGAAAATTATATCCTAACCTAGGTCATGGTCTAGGCCTACGTCATACGTTAATCTGCTCAGCCGTTAAGGCGTGAAAAGGTGACCATCAGACAATTACTTTCGCATTTGTAATATTATAGTATGGACTATTTCACTAGCCTGTATCGTCCTACTGCAGGACAAAGTTCTCTTTTCGTTTTCCACACACTTCCACTTTCTGCTAATGCGGGCCGTCCTTTCGATTCGATAGTAATCTAATTACACTAACAATTAAAATTTTAGGATGCCACTTCACTTGGAATGTTTATACAAATATTTTATTTACACTAACAATTTTAATTTTAGAATTTCGCTTGGAAAATTAGTCTTCGATCGAAGAGAGGTAATGTGTGTTTTGTAGTGAATAAAAAACATAAATATTGATTTGTCCATATATTTATATTTTTGCTAACATAAAACTCATGTTAGTGTGTAGCAGATTATTGCTAATTTTATAAAATTAAAACGTAAACATAAATGAAAACGTATACGTTTTCGCGGGAAAAGATATGCGTTTTTAAAAAGTATTGTCCATGGTTAGGTATATGTTAAGTACGCGGGTGGGGACGGGGCGATTACGTAACGATCTCTTTGGTGTAACAATCATTGACTCATCGTGTTATGTGGTTCGGGTGTCGAGTTCAGTCCCTGCTTTGTGACCAACATCCTCGGAGTTCGAATGTCTCTGGTCTTTCAATATCTACGTCGTTCGTACCAGCTTGTTGTTTATCATCATGGGTCCGTTGTGGGTCCTTCTCAGACTTGTCCTCTCTTGACGACGAAGAAGTACTTCGTGCGCACAATTCTGCTATCCTTCCTCTGGCCGAACTACCTAGCAAGGGATCTGGTAAGTTAAGTTGCGGCTGGAGTATTTTCGTTTCCGGAACATCTGGCGACGGTGATGACGGAGGCGACGACGACGACGGTGCAGGTATGTTAACTTTAGAATTAATTTTATACATTATCCTCATTATTATTACTTCCGTCTTTTACAAAGCATCAACTGATTTATGTAACTTTTGTAACTTTCTGAACCATGACTGTCTTTTTACTAAATACAATACTTTTCCTATTCTTTTAATTATGACGCCCTTGCACCATATATAACTTGCTTTATTAACAAACTCTTTATATAACATAACATCGCTTTTTTCTAAATATTTGGACTATACACCGTTAGATTTTGATTGTTTTAATCCTTAAAAGGGGTCATTGTACTCATCATTATGAACAACTTTTACTACGGGACCAACCCTGAAATCGTGAAATAAAAATCAGTTGATCCATACGTTGTGTCGAGTTATTTTTTCCCCGGTTGCTTATACACTGTTGGTTTTTAACAACGTTAGATACAGACGGGGGCAAGGGTGCTGGACTTTGGATTCATCAGACAAACACACTACACTACTACCACTTTTTACTTTATCCGCTACCTATCTAGAAAAGCTGCTGGTCTGCCACAGACTCCTGTGCCAGCGCTCCCGCTCGGGCCGCGGCGACAGCGCGCGAACATCGGAGGCTTTCTACCATCTGTACGACCTCGGCCAGCGTGAGGTCGGCCAGGTCTTTCGAGTACAACTTCTCCTTCTCTCGTCCTGGTTGCATCCCCATAATGAACTTGTCGCGGAGTGCCTCCTACACGTTGAGACAGGCACATTTTTCTGTCAGCCCTCGAAATCTCGCTGCCCATTGTGAATGAGTTTATAGAGCAAGAGATGGTTTTTGCTGTCTTATTTCTGTGAGCTAACATCAAAGATGCATATGGAATCCCGGAGATATAATATGCAAACCACGCCGCAACACAAATAGCCCTGAACCATCTACCTCCGGCATTGGCAATTTTTATTTATTGTGACCGTGTTTCCGATGCAAATGATGATGATGATTAAACGGCCATTGATTTGTTGTAATTTTTCAAATAAATAATAAATGTAATAAATAAAAAAATATTTTGTGTTCAGGCTATTTGACAAGTTAGTAGTGAACTTTACTTCCCACTATTAAATAATTAATAATACGTATTTTCACCCAGTAATATGGGTTAAAACCCAATTCACCCAGTCTTTACCCATATGGGAAGACACCACGCGAACGAAGTAGCGCCGGGCAGCTAGAAATAATTTATATGGCAAAACAACGTTTGCCGGGTCAGCTAGTTTGTGATAAAAATGTAAAATGCAGGATGCGATGGGATTTATTCATCACTTCCTGTGAATTTACGAATAGGTTTATCCAGAATTGTGTCAAATGATATGTTAGTCAAAACGTTTGTATTATTTGTCAGTTTTTTATATTACCAATCAAATCATGTATGTATCACAACATTGAGTACAGAGCAGTGGTGTCCAAGAGGTAAAGGCCGCGACTTACGAGTTGTAGGTCGTAGGTTCGAACCCAGACAGGCGATTTACGTTGTGGAAATTATTTCATCACCACTGCTCTCAAACTGGTGATGGAAAACTTTGTATATAGAGCCAAAAATTCGAAGCCATGTGACATCTACCTAGCCGCATTGGAGCTACGTGGTCGATTATAGCAAACTCCCTCTCACTGAGAGGAGGCCTCTATCCCAGTAGTGGGAACATTATAGGCTGATTGATGCTGCGTACAGACAACGAGAGCGTCGTCTCGGTTACTTATAGTAGTTAGAAAAAGTTCGGCGTTGTGGAGACACTTTGTTAAACTCGAGATACCATATTAAAAGCCGGGGTAATCTATGGTCAGGAAAACTGTTGAGGAGAATTGACATACCACGTCAATTTGACGTGCTATATAGACATAGACAAGTCACTAAATAATAAGGCTCAATTTACATTGCCGCAGAACGGAATTGAATCGAATCTTTGTAACAAAATTGTACAAACCAAAATGAACTTTATATCAATTGTGTAACGTACAAACTAGATACGAGCCAAAAAAAGGGATCGCGCGTCTTCCTGAGAATTCTCGCGTAGTCTCGGGAATTCCCGAAGCTAACCACTCGCATCTAATTTGAACGTTACACAACGGTACGTTACAATTTCTTTGGAAAGTATTAGTATAAGCATAGTCAACCTACCCGACTAATTTAGGTAGTACCAGTTTAAAAGTGACTGTCACGCTATCTTATATACGCTGACAGCTAATCTACGCCATACTCTAATTATTACGGCTATAACTATTTTATACGATTTTCAAAGAATGACAGGTGTGATTTAAATTAACGCTCGAAAGTTGATCTCGATTTGTGTCAATTTACTTATCAAACATTTTCCTTTATTGTACAATATCGTTTGTTCCGTAGGTGTGATCCATGGACGGGTGCATGCGAGTGTTCTGCGGGTTGGGCCGGCGAGTCCTGTGAGCGGCAGTGTCCACTGTTGACGTATGGCAAGGGCTGCCTTTCTACCTGCCGCTGTGAGAATAGTGGACTGTGCTCACCTGTTAATGGTAAATAATACTAGTATTTTAATATCTAACCTTCATTACCAAACAAGGAACATCTTTGTTTGTTCTATGTGGGCAAGATCTCTTACAAACGAGAAAGACTCAGGCACTCAGTAATTTTTTCAAAGTCATATTAAATGTATCACCATCAGCTACGTTCTTTTGCTTGACCTCCATGGTAGGTGGTTTCATTTGATGTAAGTTTTTAAAATAATATTTATATTTCTTCTCAGGATCGTGTCTTTGCGCGCCGGGCTACCGCGGTATTCGGTGCGAGGAGACGTGTCCGTATCCATACTACGGCGATAACTGCTCTGACACCTGCGACTGTTACAACAATGCTACCTGTTCCCCTGAGACTGGGCTCTGCGACTGCAAACCTGGGCAAGTATTTCTTTATGTATCGGTCGGTTTAGAATGCGCATTCTATCCCTACACTAAAATGCTCTTGCTCTTGTTCTGGTTCTATGTTCGTTTGTTGTAAACTCACCTTTATTAATTTCAAACAAGCCGACGGCCCTAGCCAAACAGTCATTCAACTCAGCCTATCACAGTCTATTGCTGGACATAGACCTCTCCCAGGCTGCGCCACAACACCTTGTCCTCAGTCTTCCGCATCCAGCCTATCCCAGTCACTTTCTTAAGGTCGTCGGTCCATCGTCGCTGGGGGGCGTCACACGCTACGCTTGCCGATGCGCGGTCTTTCCTTTACCGGCCATCGGTCCTTCGAAAAACATGGCTAGCCCACTGTCACTTCAGTTTGCTTACTCTGCCAAAGAGTGGGCAGACTCACTTTCGATCGCTAAGAAGATTTGATGTTAAGTTGTTACCGCCGCCTGTGGACATCTGCAATACTAGATGCGAGGCTTGCCATGCCAGAGACAAATGAAATAAATTTATTTTGTGATCATAGTCAAAATTTACTGATTTCTTCTGTGAAAAGTTACGCAAACCATGTCCTGCCAGAAGGTATACAAAATTGAAATGTCCCATGTGTCTATAATTTTACTGGCACTATCCGTACACTTCACACCGTAACACAGCAACGCTGCTGGTTTGTCTATGTCATGTGTGATATAATAATCAACTAATCACAGTACTGGATCATTTATTCAGCAAGAGTCGCCCTTATATCACTTGAGAGATTTATCTTTATTTACTACATCTACGTCCAATGTTTAACTCCGTCAGTAATTTTTTTATCTCATTCGTGTAATTGATAATGTTGTAATATTTAATTTTATTGTGATAGATTATAGCGCACTAACCACTTTATATAGTTAATCTTCTGTAAACATTGCGTCACTTGACACGTGCCTTTGTTTTGATAACGTTAGTATTGATGAGTCACTAAATTGCAATATACGATAACCCTAGAACGCACTTTATGCACATTGATTCGCATAAAAGCTTTTGTATTTAGGCCTTGCTTACAAGGCGTGGTGCCCTTTTAAGCTTTGCCGGTAACTGTAACAAACATTTTAAAATTTGCTTTACTATATACCTCGACTTTTAATCGTATTCAGTAACTTGACAGTTCAAAGAAAAATAATTTTACCATACTAAAACTATTTATAGTAGAGAACGATTTTGGGTAAAGAACGAATGTTAAAAGTGATTTAATTTAAATAAAACTTAAAATATTCGTATGTAAGATGGAATATAAGAATAATTATTAATAAAAGTCGTTATTAGTTAAGTAAAGTAGTAATTTCCTTTTTTTATTTTATTTAATAGATACAAAATAAAATCATGTTATTTTACTTTTGTAATTTTATTTCCTCTGGCAACTCTAGAAGTAGACTTAGTTCTTGACGTCTTTCTTCTTATTCATTTTTAAGACAAGTTATTAAATTTAAAATAAAAAGTTTGCATTTAAGTACATTATTTAAGTTCATACAATTTCGTTCATTCTTGCACCACCTCACTACCTTTTTTTTTTGTCAAATTTGGTAACCCTTCAACTGTCAAGTTACTGAATACGATTGAAAGTCAAGGTACAGAATAATGTATTAGAATTATCAATGACGAGGTATTACGTATACAGGGTGGCAGGGACATCGACACGCAAACTTTAACCATGAATTCACTTGGTTCTAGACCTCTTAGTTTAATAACTGACGAAAAATTTCAACGCAGATTCATTACTATACTTTGCATGTGTGTGTAAATGCAGTCAAGATGCCTTTCCCAACAAAGAAAGCACGCCTGCTACAACAATATTATTATTAAACTTACCTTGTTTCAACTTACAATGTTGTACATTTTAAATATTTTGTATATTATTATTTTTATAAGTATTCGTTTTGTGTTGCAGGTATGAAGGTCTCAAGTGCGATCGCCCATGCAACGGTAAAACGTTCGGATTAAACTGTCGGCAACCATGTAATTGTGAAAATGGTGCTCCTTGCAATCCTGTTAACGGTAGGTACCTATAATGACGCATGTCACTTCTCAGAATTTGATATTTATTAGCGACAGTATTGGACGGTGCAATAACCACTCTCCTCGACGAGATAATGGCTTTTGAGATATGAGCTGACTTGCCGGGATTTTTCGTATAATTCAGGAATTTACATCATTTTCCAACATTCGAATTTATTAAGGAAATTATGTTACCGAAACTTTTTACACAATAAGTTTGTGGTAAATATCTTTAATTATAGTGTAAAATAGGTATTACTACACCTATCCAAAACGTAGGCAAGTGCCTCATTGCGGGCGAGAGGTATAGGTACCGCGTCCCCCACCGAATGTGACTTTTTTTGTTCAGAATATTGCGCGTATGCCTTCTCAAGAGTTATATTCTTTAAGGCTATACCTGAACTAAATGAATATTTATTTTTATTTAGTCATTAATTGTGTAAGCGGGCCTAAAACTTAGTTGTTTTGTCTCCAGGCGAGTGCGTGTGCGGCGCAGGCTTCACGGGCCCGCGCTGCGGCCGGCGCTGCGCCGCGGGCACGTTCGGGCCGGCGTGCGCGCACCTGTGCGACTGCTCCGACTACGCGCGCGGCTGCCATCACGTCACCGGGCAGTGCATCTGCGAGAACGCCTGGAGAGGTCAGACATCACTTGCTTATCATTCATAGCCTGAAGGCCAATTCCCGTAACTAAAAATATTCGAGCCACAGGCATCCGGCGGGATCATAAATCTTTATTTATCTATTTATCTCAATATCATATTAGGGGCACTGGTTAATTAAAAACACCACCTTAAACAGAGAAAGGTATCTGAGCGTTATCGTCCGGCCCCAGTCCAGGCCATGTTACGGAGCGAGAGTGCATGGGAGGCCGTTACCTCCTTCTGCGAAGCAGTAGTCGCAAAGGAGGAGGTGGAGCGCATGTGGGAGAGGCAATCTCTGCACCCTCACGCCCCTAGCCGCCGCAGGAGACGCCCTGGACGGCAGTCAACAGCCGACTCCCGGCCACCGTAGGCGCGGGCCTGCGGGCGGCGAGCTATGGGCAGCTCGCCGCCCGGTAAGGACCAGGCCCGGGTCGACGGCGCGTTGTGTTCACACGGGTGGGTTTTAGTCCGTAAAAGTCTGACACGCCCTTCCGCTCAGCCCAGAGAGGAAGAGCTCATATGATGATTTCCAAAAAAAAAAAGGGTTATTGTAGGAATGTTGCTAACTACATAATAAGAATTAGTCCCACATTTTGCCGTCGGAGCTGTCGTGAGACGGACTCTAGTCGCAATGTAATCTTAGCGTCAATCAATCTACAAGGTGAAATTAGAGATACAAGGTTCTTTTGGTGCGTGACTGAAGTTGGAACTAATGCCGCCATGCCAATGTCTTGCTTTTTCAATACATATCGCACGACTGCACTAAATCTTACCGTGTGTGGTTACTAACTGCGTCCCCCTGTCAACGTCATTCGAGTGCCAAAAAATCCTTGTTGCTTTGTATTTTTGACAGATTGAGACAGATTAGAATGCAAACGTTTTAAAAAATACGGGAATTGCCCCTCTTATAGGCTTACGCTTGTTGAACACTATTACACCTGATGGTAAATGAAGATGCGGTCGACAACGGTGCATGGCACTTGATTTTAGAACAGATTGACTATAAGCTTAAATAGACTGTAAAGGGCTTTGAAGATCCATGGCATACCTACTGTCGCGCCATTTTTATGTTCAAAGTTGATCACGTGACTCAATCGTGATCTCGTTAGCATTAACGTCTCGGAAACGTGACACTTAACGAGGTTTGGTCTTATTATGTTTTCTGTTTGCATTGATGGTGACATATAGGTCTCATGCGTGGCCGCCATTTTCAAATTGGCGCAACAGTAGGTATGCCAGGCTCCATATAATAATCTTCAAACCCCTTTCAAACACAAATGTGTATCCGCTGTTCTGTGTCATTCTCTGCCAGGCGTATGAAATAGTTATAGCAAAATTTCAACAATCAAGTTCGCTCACTCTTTAGGTAGTCATTGTATTACCGCACGTTAATGGTAAGGGTTTGATATCATAGACTGTTTTTGTTTCGTAAGCAGTAAAGTTTTTGTTATTCAAGTGACGTGTGACGCCATCTCAACTATATCCTAAACTATTGATAAAATCCCGTAGGCTTAGAATTTATTTATTTATAAGATTATGTTTTTGATCCAGGTCTTGCTAGGACGGGTACGTATAATCAAAATAACAATTCACTATAATGTTTTTGTTTTTACTTAATGACAGATTTGTTTGGGGCCACCGTTATATACGACACTTTGTGTGACAACATTGACAATACAATACTCACGGGCGATGAAGACAGAATCATTATGAACAGGAACATTACTGGCACGGGCGAGATATTCCAAATGATTCACTTGAAAAACGACAAAAAAGGCGTTACGCCCGAATTCAATACTGACGAACGAGAATTCAATAGGGACTTCGATAGATACGCAATGTTGAACGTAGTTATGTCCGAAGAATACAATCACTTTAATCAAATACCTGTCAGAAACTGCGCCTCCTGGAGTTTAAAAAAAGGA
The DNA here is from genome assembly GCA_947507525.1 of Apamea epomidion. Taxonomy (NCBI): domain Eukaryota; kingdom Metazoa; phylum Arthropoda; class Insecta; order Lepidoptera; family Noctuidae; genus Apamea; species Apamea epomidion. The sequence continues at coordinate 13,413,297 of OX382227.1, forward strand.
CACACCGACCCTAAACTCATCATATCGATGGTAACGCATGCTCTCAGTAGCTTAAACGTGCCTAGTGCCAGAGCTATAGTAGCATTGGTCAGTGAAATAGAACCTCAATGTGATAGTGCAGCGATATGGGAAGTATCTGTCAATCAAGGACAAACCTACGTGAATGAGCTATCTTCAGCAGTATTAAATAAACCCGAAATACACAATAAACATTAGTTAATATATGCCTAGTTTTTGACTGATTTATCTGTAATAAATAAAACAAGATTGTCTTGGATAGCATTTTGTAATTTGTATTATGTTTTGATGAACTATCGCATCAACATTTACCCATAGATGAATATTGTCAAATGTTTTTCAATCACAATCTTTCATCAGATTCTCTTAAAAAGAAGTTGCAATTGTCTGTACTAAATCATTCTCCAGCTCCTCCCAATTTATTTGTGGTTGGCACAACATGTCTTATTCTTCCATACTTCCCTATTAGTCGTCATCTCGGCCGCCACCCCCGTTTTAACCATATCATCATTTACACTGTCCATCCATCGTTTCTTTGGTCTTCCACTACTTTAATAGCCATCGACAGTCATACTCCAAACTGTCCTCACGACGATTTCTTCATTTCTCCGTATCATATGCCCATACCATGATATGTGCATATGATATGAGTTACCGGTGCCACTTTCATACTTCCTCTTATGTACTTATTTCTTATTCTATCCATTCGTTCAATTGTCTGTACTAGCTTTACCTACTTATATGTTACTACGTAGGAATAGGTGCCACACCTTTAATCTAAACCAAACCTTGGTTTTATTTAATCATCAACATCGAGGTATCCCCTTGTAATCATCTCAACACATACCACTGTACGCGTATCCAGCACAGGTCATTTAATGCCTTACTAAACCAACCATACAGTCACCAAACATTGTCATTGCCGGCTTCAATAATAAACATTATTCGCCAACAATAATTCAAGTATTCAATATTTGGGATGTTTTTGAGACTAACAATCTATGTGAAATAAAAGTATGTAATAAATGATTGTATTTTTTTATGTCGTGTTTTACATAAATGTAGATATTAAAAAATGCGCTATATTATGCGCAATGTTATCCGTCCGTAATATTAAGCCTTAGTAAAACATCACCAGGTGCATTGATTCAAAGTGTTACACACTACAATCAATTTGCCGTGTTACGACTGTTAAAGAATGACGAATGAAGTTGAGATTTGAATTTACGAACAGTTGAAGTTGATACTCAGTCAATTTGCTATAGTTTCACCGAAACTGCTGTACCGCGCCTTAGGAATGCGCGGCGAGGCGGGGGGCGGGACACCGTGAGCGATGACCAATGAGCGTCCTGCACTGCCCCTCCGTCTCGCCGCGCACATACCGAAGGCGCGGAACAGCGGTTTTGGTCAAACTATATCAATAAAGTTTCTATGTACCTATAGGTAAATGAAAACAAAATTCGATTCGCTCCAGTTTTGGTATGCCTAAAACTGCCAGAACTGCCACAAAACTGCTAAATTCATGCATAGTTGTGCAAGTGAGCGTGTGCATGTTTATTAGAGATATCTCAATGCTATAAATAGAGGGATAGGGAGTAGTGTTAAATTAATTAAAATGAACAGGATAACATTTATTATTTTTCTTCATCAGAGGATTAATTCTTGTATTTTTAAAAACGTTCACATTCTAATCTCAGTCTTATTCTGTCAGAAATAACTTATATTTACTTACAAGTTTTTTATTGTCGCTGAGATGAGATTGCAATTAGATTTTGAATGTCACGAGAATTTGCTTACATATGTATATAAAGTCAAGCGGAGTAAGCGTGTGCATGTGCATATTGTTTCTATAGAATAGATATCTGTATGCATAAAATAGGGAGTAGTGTTAAATGAATTAATATTTATTGCGTTCCGTCAGGTGTGCGCTGCGAGACGCAGTGCGCGGAGGGTCGTTACGGCGAGAATTGTTCAGAGAAGTGTCCGTGCGGCAACAACTCGTCGTGCGACGCGTCGAGCGGGCGCTGCGTGTGTTCAGCTGGCTGGACAGGGGACGACTGTACCACGCCCTGCTCGCCCGGGACTTACGGCGCCGGATGCACGCAGCTCTGCCCCGAGTCAGCTGGTAACTAACTTGAAATCGGAATACAAAAACAATGTCATACACGATAAAGTTCATATTCCACCTTTTTATCTCAAATAGTCACTAAAACTTCAATACAGATAAACCAGAAAAGGTTTGCGCTTCGGTAATATTCGTATTTCTGAAGCGTATATTGTTGCTGGGAGATCTTTAAGTAACTCTAACGTAGATACTTAAATTACTATAGCACTTTCTTTTTCACGATTTTCCGATGTACTTTTTCCTTTCGTCATTGAACTGGAACACATCCTCTGCTAGACATAGCCTCCACTGAGCATAGCCACAACGAACACTCCTGTGCTTCCTGCATACGGCGTATTCCGTTGAACTTAACCAGGCCATCGTTTGGCCTACTCACTTTTCCCCGTTTTAAAAATTCGACCCGATCGTATTAAGTGTTTACAGACTTTTGAAATGGGCAAGTCAGATTACACAAGCAGTGAACCTCGCAGTGTGTATGTTCGCAGTAAAAGTTTATAAACTAATTGGTAAATGCTTATACGTAACGATGTTATCGTTTGCTAGGTAACACGACGTGTGATCCCGTAACGGGTATGTATACTTGTCCGAGTGGTTTCACGGGCGTGACGTGCGAGTACCCGTGTCCGCTTGGAACCTTCGGCGCCGGATGCAAGGAGAAGTGCAAGTGTATGCATGGCGCTGATTGCCATCATGTTACTGGTGAGTTTTTGCTGTTTTTTTATTATTATTTTACTATAGAGTACAAACAATGAGAATTAAAAAAAAAACTTTACTATAGTGATGAACTTGTTTAAGTTTTTAGTCTTCGGTCGGAACAGTTTCAGGACTTTGATATTTAGACAAAATTCTAGTTTTTTTTATCTTGTTTTTAGTCTTAAACTTTAATTGCGCCTGCGCAAGCATACCTTAGTGTTAAGCTATACCATACATAGTACATGGTCAGTTCTACTCTCGGGTTCATATAATCTGATCAAAATTAGTTTTATGTTATCCGTTCTGTTACGGCTTCAAGATCGATCGCCAACAGTAGCCGGAGCGATCGCTTCCTGAACCTAATCGTTTAAAAATGTATGCGACCGTTTCACGTATGCGTGGCGTTTAGTCCGTTCTGATCGATTACTCCATATATTATTGTTCTCCTTTCGTGCCTTATTTAGAAAGTGTGTAACGCGGCGCTATGTCCGCAGGCGCGTGCCAGTGCCAGCCGGGCTGGCGCGGGCCGCGCTGCGCACGCGCATGCGGCGCGGGCTGGTGGGGCGCCGCGTGCTCGCAGCCGTGCCGCTGCGCGCCGCGCGCCGCCTGCCGCCCCAACGACGGCTACTGCCGCTGCCCGCCCGGCTACACCGGCCACTACTGCACGCAGTGTACGTGCACCCGGCCCGGACCTTCTTGTATTTGGTTATACCCGCCACGGAGCGTTGGCACAGTGTAGTCGGCGAACCGTTCCGTCGGCCATAGCGTCTGATGTTGTCGAATGAGCCGACGTCGTCTCTAGAAGTTCGTTACGACGAGTGAATATGAAAGGATTGTCATACGAACCTCAGTTGAAGTATAAATCCACATCCAAGATGGCGATTATAAACTTCATTTTTCGTCCTGGATGACTTTCGAAGGTGCTGATGCCGAAAGTGACGTTGAAATTAAAATGCAAGATGACGAACAGAATTCTACTAATAATAAAATTTGAAAACATAAAATAAAATTTCAGTACAAAATCTGTAGTGAATTAAAAACAGACTTACATAATAATATAATGTATAATTTCCATTCAACAGTCTGCCCTGAGGGTTATTTCGGCGACCACTGCATGGAAGCTTGCAACTGTTCCTCTGAGGGTAACTGGGTATGCGACCCAGTCGTCGGATGCATCTGCCATCGCGGCTTCATTGGAGACCACTGCGATACACACGCCAGTGACGCTATAGTCACTGGAATTGATACACGTAAGTTTAATTTCTCCCTATTCATATGTATTTCCTCCTATATGTATTTCTATCCTGAACTTATTTCTTTCCCTCATGACCTCATCATCATGAAAATACCTCATTCAGCATTATCGCTTGCGATCTATTCCCAAGCCGGGAAAAGTGTTTTTCATCCCATCTATTCGAAAAGAACGACTTGGTTCGCCTTTAAGTGCACCCAGTGCTGCCAAATACAATTTTCAAAAATCCGTAGGGCTACACTCAAAAATCCGTAGAAGTCCATAGATCGCCTATAAAGCTAAATAAACCTGACTATTTAGAGATGGACCGACCTTAAACTTAATTCCTCACCGGTAAAGAAATTGTTAACTAAAAAAATCAGGGGAAAATCTCCAAAACAAAGGTAAAGCAATAAATATTGTATTAAAAATATATATTGTTAATTAATTACTGTGCCTGTCGGTGTCACTCTCACGATTCTCAGTAATATTATGTGTAACCTTTTAGCTTCTACCTCGTAGCAGGTGGTTTAAATTGAACCTTTTGTGTAAAGTAGTCCTTTTATTGATTGTGTATTTAGATTGTTTCTGGTTTTAGTTTTCATAAGGTTAATTGCAGAAAATAAACACCAATGAATAGTTAATTCTGTTTTACGTAAGTTGCTAAGTTTGACAAAAAACGAAACGCATAGTTCGCATCGCAGGACTATCTTTTTTTTTGGAGATACGTTTCGTTTTAAGAAATTTTTTATTTAATTTGAATTTTATACTCAATAGTATAAAATTCAAATTAAATAAAAAATTTCTTTTTTCTAAAAAATTTCTATTTTTGGGTTGGGTAGATGGAATCGAACAAAAATCCGTAGATTTTTTACTAAAATCCGTATGTCCGTAGACAAGACCTAAAGTCCGTAGAGCTACGGACAAATCCGTAGGTCTGGCAACGCTGAGTGCACCCAAAGGTGGTGTTTTCTATAAGAAACTTTTAGCGGACAGGAATGAGTTTTTAATCCCCTTTATAAGTGCGCCGCAATTATCTTTGCCGCGCACTTTTTGAATATGGAACATCTTAGTGTTCAGCGCCAAAGAAATCGAACACAAATATTGTTTGAATAAAGACTGGCTCGTACGACGGCCCATAGTCGCGCCACTGGCTGAATAAAAAAAAAAAGAAAGCAATTTAAAAACGCGCGAGCGCCCGCGTTTCCCGCGTTTTCGTAAATTTTTCACGATTGTTAGAAATTCATGGTTTTGTTTTGAAAAATGAACCAGATTCGCACATTATTTCAAACACGCAGAATATAAAATCTACAACAATCTCTATTCCTAATAAAACTGTAACAATAAATTTTCATAATTGCGAATATGTCTCAAATGTAAATATAAGTTTTTAGTTGTTTTATTATTAGATACTTACTATTTAATTTCAATTTAGTTGTTACTCTATGTTTTATTAAATAATAATATTACAATAAAATATGAGGCGCCTTTTACTTTCTCATAGTGGGTGATGAAAAGTAGTGTATCACTCTGGCGCAAAATATATTTTTGGCTCGGGCGTCGTACTTTGAATCCCTCGCTACGTTTAGGATTCTACTAAAGAATCCCTCGCTACGTTCAGGATTCTACTAAAGAATCCCTCACTTCGCTCTGGAGTCTGGATTCAAAAAAGCGCCCTTGCCGTAAAAATATTATTTTGCTCCCTTATGATACAATCTACTATTGTTTATTTATGCCCGGTTAAAATAGGCTCTCCCCCTATTACATGGGACTCAAACTTAACTGGCGAAATGTGGGTGTACTATTGGTACACCTCTGCCCAACCCTTCGGGACACAAGGCGTGATGTTACACTATGTAATTTGTATATTTTGTGGCAGGATTTCAAGGTGCGACAGCCAGCCAGCGACTTTATATCTTTATACGTAACTGCCAATGACAATTATAGCCGAATAATATAAAACAAGTTCTCATAAAATATCGATGCATAGACTCATCATTAAACTGTGAGCGTGATACTACAGAGTATGTTAACATAACTTGAACCGAACCGAAACTTAATTTTATGTGTATGATATACGGCCTTATTGACGGTCTTATTTTTGGGGACACCTCACTATTAAACTCAACTCAGACCTGTTACCACAAAGCTTACTGTATTTTTATAAAACGTATGTATTTTTATAGCACTGTGTGACCTTAACTAGCACTTACTTGTGACTACGAGCTATAACATAGTACACAATACGTGTGTCTTAAGTATATTACTATTTTAGGAGAATCTTCGAATTCCGGTCTGACAGTGGTGATGGTGATACTGGCGTTCATCTGTGCCGCTACAGCGATACTGGTGTTGTTATATTATCGCAAGCGTGTGCGCAACCTCAAGCGAGAGATTGCGCACGTGCATTACACTGCGGACCCTAACTCACAACCTGGTAAGCATGATTAAGTTTTTAATTAATGGAAGAAAAGATGAAAGCAAAAATGTTTATTTGGCACAGCCATATCCAAGCAACACGTTGGAACAAAACTCAAATAAAATTCAAATATAGGATATACTTGAAGCTTTACCCAATTTCCATAGAAAATACGTTTATAACCCATTTTGAAGTATTACAAGTCGTAGTCATTTTTCATTTTACTATGGCAGGAGGATAATTAGTATGACAACATTTTAGTTATAAAACTTTTATAAGCTGTTTATGAATATGAGATATTTATTATTTTACCTGTTTATCGCCACTGCTGGCGATAGCCAACCAATTAAAAAGTGATCTGGACGCTAACTGCCATGTTTCAATGGTTCAGCTAACTAAATAATATATAAAAGTTGTGCGATTTTTTTAAACGATTTATTTCTCATGAAATTATTTCAGAATCCTCATATATTTGTATTGTTCACAATGCGATACCAAGGAAATCAACGAACTATCAATGTAACCAATATGTTTGTATTACACAGAACAACAGCACTTCGACAACCCAGTGTATTCGTTCCAAGGCTCGACCCGTAGCGACGACTCAACAACCCTGCTCAACAACGGCACACACATACTGAACAACTTGGGCCCGGGAAGTAAACTGAACAACACTACTATGGAGAAACTGAGGATGAAGGCTTCTGGTTCTTCTGATAGTAAGTAGAAGTACCCTTTTATATGTGGATCTTTTTAATTTTCAGTCAATAAGACAATGCTGATCGTAAAATGTTAGATATTGGTTGTAACAAATTTCAAGGAAGCAATTTCTGATTGTTGCTAACTTTAAGATGTGAGTTGTCTTTTGTTATAGCTTTTTCTGGCAAATATTAATATTTATAGTAAACGAAAATCGTGCATAATTTATGTTATTGTAAATTTTCCATGATCAAATCTTTTCTACTACGGGGGCAAGGACCGGACTGTTGTAACTATGAAATGATAATATGAATAATAAACAACAACTGTGTCTACTAAACTAGCAGATGAACAAAAGACATAACTTATTCATGATATTAAAACACTCTTTATTTGGCGAGGTAATAAGTTGTAGCTCAATCATGAATGTATGTGATGCTAATTTATGCTATTTTAATTTGAAGGCTACGATCCGATGTCATGTTTGAAGAACAAAGACGCAGATGCGAACAATCCTAACTTGTACCAACAATACGAAGACGACAATAAATTGGACCATGTATACGACGAGATCAAACATAAGGAGGGATACGGTAAATATATCTTGACGTTGCTTTGTTTTTAAAGTAGAAATCATAAAACTAAATCTGTAGACAAAAAGTATAAAAATATTCCAAAATAGTGAAGCACACTTTGATAATGGTAAACTCGTTTCAGAAATGGAATACGATCGGCTAAACTACACGCCGCCTGCTAACAAATGGAAGCAGCACTACCAGCGCATGAACAACGGCTCCCCCGCCGCCACCAGCGCGCCTGCGCCCGCGCAGCCCGCGCCGCCCGCGCCGCCCGCGCCGCCCGCGCCGCCCGCGCCGCCCGCGCCGCCCGCGCCGCCCGCGCCGCCCGCGCCGCCCGCGCCGCCCGCGCCGCCCGCGCCGCCCGCGCCGCCCATCCCGCCGCTGCCCCGGCTCAACGTGGCGCCGCCCGAGCGGGACGAGGAGCCTCTCGACATACCTGAACCACCACGACGAGACGAACTCCCCACGGCCCCGCTGGCGCTGACGCCGAGCGATGAAGAAAATGATACGACGCTACCCTGACATAGACAGTGGGTGAAGTTCATAGATAACTAATACCGCTAGCAATAAACTAGTTGAAATCGTACCCAATGTGCGTATTAAAGTTAGGCTACGACAAAATCAAGATTTATTTTAAGAAAAAAATTATGTCTAAAAATATTTTGATAATGATCTTTTAATATGGTCCGTAGTTGTGTTAGATGTGGACATTATCTGTAAGTGAAGTCTTGGAGTGATCTCGTTTACCCTTTTGTGCGAACCTTAGAACATTGTTAATGTTATAGTATCGTATAATCAATATTAATTTGAATAAAAACCAGGTCAAATTAAATTAACTGGTAAACCTTCACATGTGATGGGTATATTTTATCGTCATTAGATATCGATACCTATCACGTCTAAAGTTTCGCCAATTAATTTAATTTAAACTTGTATAGTTCAGGAATATAACCGTGATTACAAAAATATGTTTTAAACGATAATAAGCAATAAAACTAAATGCCTATCCATGCATGCTCATTAATGCTCAGTTTTAAAAGATTAAATGGTTTTCATGCCGCGTGTTGTGATTATGTTATATTGATTGGTGGGGAGGACAATTTATCGGAAAGTTTGATATATAAAAGAAATATGACGGGTTCGTCTTACAACAATTCGCATTGATTCTCTTCTCCTGCTACATTTTAAACCACCGCGCTGTTCTTTAAAATTTTGATATTTCCATTTTAAAAAAAATCAGATTAAAAAAAATATATATTGACTGACTTGAGCTAGTGTAAAGAGTCCGCGTCGCGGTAGGAAAACTTTTATTTCACGGTGTATGACGTAGGCTAAGCATATTTGTATAGAAATATGTAAAACAGTATTTAGTTTTAATTAATTAAGAACAATTGTAATTGTATCGAGATTTTGACGCGACGAGGCGTGGCATGTATTGTGTGCGTGAAGGTATGAAGAGGAGTGTTTTATATTAAATGCCATATAATGATGTAATCGTAAAGTTGAGGGTCGTTAGTTTATTTTTGTAATATAATTATGGTTGTATTAGACGTGTTCAAATTAAAATAATAGAATACGTAGTTATAATTCAAGAATAAAGTTCGATTATTTACATATCATAAAGAAAATCACACAGCATTAGGGCCTATGATTAGGTTATTTATAAATTATACTAATATTTAAACATCTGTAAAGCATTTAATTTTGATTTTTATTAGGCGTTTAAGGAAGTAAGTTAATATTTTCTCCAGAAACCATTTCAATATTTACCGTATTGCATCGTAATTATTCATCGGAATATAGCGCTTCAATAAATAATAATTTAGCGATGTATTGCTATCGTGTATATAAACAGTAATTGCTAACAGCATGAGGTAAATTCTATTGTTCTGTACTGATACTAAAAAAATATAAATTGTTTTAGAAGTCCGTAGACGGAGCTTATAAACTTACTGCAAACAGTGCACTTGTTATATTAGCAAAAAGCCGTAAAATGTACAATAGATAGTGTGAATTATTGAGCGCAGTGTCTGGCCTACAGGTTTCAGAACAATAACCTTGGTCTGAACCAATAGGTTTGGAATGTAAATATTTTTCTCGCAATATTTCATGTCTTATGTTGCCAGTAAGTAATTAAGCATATTTCAGTGTTCTTGATCATTCTTATGTCGCATGTGGAAAATACTCATATACTTTACATTCCACTCGTTTACATTTATGCGCTTTACAATTATTTTTATTATTTATTTACAATCGTTTACATGTTTATTTGATACTTCGCTAGATTTTGAAGTGTTAAGTAATTTTATTTACCTTTTAAATTTTATTTATTTACATGTTTTAAATTGCATCATGTTTGGATTTTTATGAACGATATCATTTTTTTTATATGGCAAGGTTTACATTTGGATATTTTATTTACCTTTATTGTGATCATTTTCTAACATTGTGTAGGGTAACCTACAATACATCTTAAGTTTTGTTAAATCATTATAGAATTAAGTCAAAACTAGGTGTGTTCAAATATTAACCTTGAGTATAAATTTTACTGGGAAAAGTGTCTCCTTTAAAAATGATTGGAAAATGAATATTATCTTATGACGATTAGAATCTGAAAATATTGCTCAAGAAGTGCCAAATTCTTGTATTTTACAAAATTGGTGACAATTACTCTTATGCGCAGCTGGCAATAAATGTCTTATTGTTTAAATTATAGTATCTTGTATGACTAAAGATCCGTCTATTTACTGTGTAGCATATTCATTGTTTTTAACTCTCAAATAATAAATTAGGTTTATATCCGATGATGCTGTAACAGTGTGTATACATTTTATTTTGCATTTTGAAAATCACAATCCAAACGTATTTATCACAATTATTTTAAATTGTCATTAAATATCACGATAACTATTAAATACTGTCTCACTTTGGAACTTTCTTCCGGTAACTTTCAAACTCTTTATTAAGTGATATAATAAATCGTAACAGTACCTATACGAATTGATAAGTTTGTTTTTGACTATACGTTTTCAACCCACTAACAGTAGCACGAGTGCAATCATAGGAATGCAAGTATGAAATTGTCAGTACGTATCTCAAGATGAAATATCTGACAATAAATATTTATATAGCTTTTTTCAATAACTAGATAGACTAAAATATTTCTAATATATTAATTGTCAAGATTACAGTAATATTGATTTATGATGAAAATGCGGAGCACTTTAAAGTGTTATTTATGGAGTTAAGAATACGTTTGTGATATATTGTATTAAGCTACTCAAAAATAAACGAACTTTCATTATGAGTCTGTAATCTTATTTCGGTATCGACACGACCACATTGACTTACTTTATACAATATAATTGGTTTATAACGGTGTGACGTTAAATATTAGCACAGATGTATGAACGTAACAATAGCGCGTGTCTTTCTTGATTGAACAAACAGACGTAAACCAATTGTATGGAGAATAGGACGGCCATTCCGAACTCGACGAGTATGTCTGCGTGTCTGAAAAAGATCGGTGGTGATATGTTGGATACTCCAAGTGTTAAAGTCAGTGCATCATGAAACTATCAGTGATTATTACAACTATACTGGTCGCGCAGGTGCGTTTATTATTGACAGTTAAAATAAAACGCACGATGTTTCAAAATGTTCATGTAAGTATTAACGATATTTTATTAATTCCAGGTGGCGGCCTCATTTTTTGATGTATTTCACGGCGCGGTACTATCAGTCCAAAATAGTTTTGGAAAACTTTTAAGTGACGTAGTAACCGATGTCAAAGAAACTGTAGACTGCACTATATTGGCGGTGGAACACGTTCTATCTTTGAGCAACGACGCAACCACACGATATTATGAGAAATGTGGAACTAATCAAACTGACTCAGTCAGTGAAACTCGGCAAGATGGAGCAAGTGCGCCAAAACTGGAACTTACATTTAATTTACCGAATAATTCGGAATATCCGCAAAAGATGATACCTGCTGAAATAGATGCAAGAATTAACGAAACGCTTTCAAAGGTTCTTGGCAACTATAAATCTCATGATAATGTATTAAGCATTGAAAAGGTGTTGGCTAAGGAACAATTAGCTGGTGTTAGTGTTTTAGTAAAAAAGGAATTGGATAAGTTGTCCCATGAGGTTACTACTGATTTCAAGGAAATGGAGAAAAAAAGCGATTCAGAATCTTCTGTAGATACCATTTTAGAGGAAATAAAAGTTTTAGAAAAAAGAGAACAAAACACCAAAAATACTTCAGAAGCTAGCGAGATTCATCAAGTAATTGATCAAGTTTTAGGCAAATTAGATACAATTGAAGCGACTGAAGCTAACGAGAATATGAAACTTGAAGTAATTCTGAAAGATTTAGAAAGTAATTCCAACAATAGTTTTGTGGGTTTAAGGCAACAATTTGAAGAATGGAAAGAAGAAGAGTCTAGACATTTAAGTCAAGTAAAGAGTAAAATAGATGAGCATGAGAAAAGGTTCGATTATCCGGGGTCATTTAATAGGCACGGATTCGAAACTCCTATCACAGTAGGATCTAGTGAAGTTGCAACTATACCAACAAATCAATCTAAAACTCTGCAAAACAATTTAACCAGAAATAACATGAACGAGTCCGTGACGAAGGCTACATTAGGGATAATTAACAGTGCACCTGTAAATAAGACTATTCCACCAGTTGACTTACTTGCGGATTTAAATAAACAAGAATCGTCGTCCGTGACTGCAAATGAACCCACAACTGTCTTGTCTACAAATGAAAATAATTCGAATGGAACTGTGACCGTGAGTAATCCGTTACAGCCACCAGAAATTACAGCAATAAAAGACGCGATACTTCCAGGCAAAAAAAATACAGACTCTGGAAAACTGGAAACATCTGATTCCGCTATAAATAATGACACCGGTATTATAAATGCAGCAGAAACAGCGGGAATAGAGATGACTTCAACCTCTCAAAGTAATAATAATTCGAATGATACAGTGATTAGTAGCACAGCCAATACGATGTTTGAAAACACATCTGTAAATGCAACTAGATTTGAAAACGCGGAATCTTCGGCTACAAGTGAAGTCGTACCTACTCTTGCAACATTTCACGTCATTGCATCAAATTATACCATTCTAACGAGTACATTATCCTATATAAACTTTAGCTCACCCGTAAATGTAACGATTGTACCCACCAAATCCAGTACGCTCACTGGTAATGATAAATCTTCAACAGTTACAGCGAAAATATTTAGTGACAATGATTCCAATAACACCATGTTACCGAGTACTTCTTCACCAATTTTAGAAAGTACACCAATAAGTGAGACTATTCAATCCAAAGAAACCACATTGGCTTCTGGTAAAGACCAATCCATAACAGAATTATATGACCCTATAATAACGAGTACTTCTTTACCAACTGTCAAAAACATACCTGTAAGTGTTTCTGTTAAACCCGAAGAAACCGGTACAACTTCTGATAATGAAAAATCTTCAACAGCTAAAATGAAAATAGTCAACAACAATGATTCGAATAACACCATTATAACTACTGTTTCTTCATTAATAGTAGAAAACACATCAGTAAGTGGAACTGTCGAACCCAAAGAAACCACTACAGTTTCTGGTAACGAGGAATTTTCAAAAGATTCGAATGGAACCATGATAACAAGTACTTCTTTGCCAATAATAGAAAGCACACTTATAAATAAGACTATTCAACCCGACGAAGCCACTACAGCTTCTAGTAACAAGGAACTTTCAACATTTTCAACAGAGACTACATCCCAAGTGACAACAACTTCAAAAATAGTAAATGAAAATGATAGTGATAACACAATAACCAGTACACCAAACCCAATTATAAGAACGTCTGAAAGTGAGACTATTCAAGCTATAGACATAACTACAGTTTCCACAAGTTACGAGGAATCGATAGGTTCGAGTGCATATAGTCCTACAGGAACTCCAAACGCAGCAGGTGATGATGATGATTCGAGTGCTGCCGAGGTAACGATGACACCAGAGGCGATTTCGGAAAGCATACCTCAAATAAATGTTACTGCAGCTGATAATTTAGCATCGACTACAAATTCGCCAATAGCGTCTCTGGCTACGTTAATAGACACTTATTCTAATACTGATGTTATAACTAGTACAGAATTCCCGTCGGCAAAAATCACAACTGTAAGCGAAGTATTTGAGCCAGTTATAAGTACTGCGCCTACTGAAAATGTAGAAACATCAGTCTTGTCCACAACATCTGTAACAATTCCAGACGAAGTTACTAATGAAAACACTGATACAATTAACACCGTGACGACTAAAACAAAAAACGCGGACAGCGCAGTTGTAACCGAAATTATTCAAACGGATGAAATCTCTACAGCTTCTGAAGAACAAGAGTTGTCGTCAACATCTACAACTACACAATCAGCGAAAGTTATGACAGCAAGTACTGTATTCCCGCCAACAGAAAGCATACCTACAAGTGGAAGCGTAACGCCTTCTAGAAATGAAGAGGATTTGCAGAACTCACCGACATTAGAAGCAAATACATCAGGGACTCCAAAAATCTTAAATAGACCTGATCTGAATGTAAGGAGTCCACCATTAACGATTACAGAAAGTGTTCCTGTAAACAGAGAATGGTTGACAACAAATACGCCTAAGCAACAAAACTATAACACAAACGAAACACCAAGAAATAATTATGAGTTTAACGGTCCGATATCATTAAGCGATCCTTTATTACAAACAGGACAACCACTTATTGATCCTGAAGTTCCTATGTACGGCCAAGCAGTGCCTCCTATTACAAGAAGCTTGTTTAACGGCGCACCGAAGCTGTTGACTCCTAATAGCCTGATTCCTAATGTTCCCAATCAGCAACCTAAAATTGAAAACGTCGAGCTACAACAAGCTGCGTTTGAGTTGTTTGATACTGCGGATAAACAATTACATTCGGATTCGCCATTTGGCCCAAAGGAAATTCCAAATATAGATAATATATCTCCACCGCCTTTCATAACGAATACTCCAAGGAGACCCATAGATCCGAAAAGAATGAATTATGAAGATCCTTCATATGTGCCAACACCTAAAAATCCAATAGGTCCGCCTTATTCTTTTGATAATAGAGCCCCAGCAAGCACTTACAGACCACAGGGCTTAACTACAGAAAGACCGAAAAAAACAGCAGCACGTGCAAATAAATATAAAAGCCCCCCCATGGACTACGATTCGTTTTTCCATAGACCATCAAAGAACTCGGAGGCACATCAACGTGCTTTGAAAGAGGCTCGACAACTCATGGCGAACAGCAAACGAGCAGAACGCATTATTAATAATATTATGAAAAACAGAAACAAATTCAATGCAAGAAGTGTATTTGGTTAAAAATTAGCGCTCCGTTGTGGATGTCCACCGCTGCGCTGTGCTCTGGGTTGGCTACCACCGTACTACACACACCTTGTGACCAGTGGGGTAATTGCGTAACACACTAACAGTAGGAATGATTGCTTTCACTTTGACAGTTCAATAATATTCATTGCGTTGTTGAGCACACACATTTTTCGAACATAAGAAGCAATGAATTAGCAATATCCTTTAAAATGATTCAGATTCTGATTGATAGTGCGTGACGCAATAAGGGTGTAGGTGGCTTTGTGAGCCAGTTGACAAGCGAGCGCCCCTTTGGGGATTGTTATCTAACTTTATTATTATTTAGTATTGACTTTGTTGCATATCTTCTTGATACAGTAAAACAATGATGGTCGAACTGGATTCAATGGAAAT
Organism: Apamea epomidion; assembly: GCA_947507525.1. Lineage (NCBI taxonomy): Eukaryota > Metazoa > Arthropoda > Insecta > Lepidoptera > Noctuidae > Apamea > Apamea epomidion. The sequence goes on from OX382227.1 coordinate 13,428,869, forward strand.
TATTATAATCATCATACCTTTTCCTTTAGAATATTTCCGAATGCGACTTATTTTAAATACGTAAGGCTACTAAGTTTTTACTTACTTTGATGGAAAATAATTCATTAAAGAAAGGGAAAGAAAAGAAAATTCTATATATAACGATTTTATTAACAATATAAATAAGTACTTACAAACTTATACTTCTACAATTGAGCTGCGCTACTCTACTGCGAGCAGTCAATGTGTGTTAGGTATATCTTAATTATTATATTAGATTAATAATGATTTACAGGGTACTATACTATGCACCAGTACTTTTCTATTCGTTTATTGACAGTTATAATATGTACGTATAGCCGAATATTTAAACGCCGTAAACGAGGTAATATTTTTATATCTCTCATTCGTGCTGACAAGACAAGTGATAAAGTTTATTTCGTAAACTAATTACTTGATCGAGTGGAAACTTGGCCGTAGAATTCTATTGAGTAGCTTTTCAATATTCGACTATAGCCTCGCATTTCATTAGTGACTTTACAACATGCGGTAGTTTATTACCTACCTATGTGTCTATGATACCTATCATCATAATTTCATTTTTTTTCATCTCAGTACAATAAGCTTTTAATCTCAATGTTTTATATTCGTTATTTATTTTTGTACATATTTTTTTAAAATTTGGTAATTTATTGTGTATTGTTCATATTCAATTAATAAATAGTTTCAATTCCTGTCCAAAAGTTAGGCACGGTCATTGCTCGAACGCGTGCCTCAAATATAATTATTATATTAATTTTATTTACAGTAACTATAGGTAAGTATATATAACAAACGTACATAATCAACACAAAAGTTTTAAACTTAATGTCAATAACATAACAGATATCAACTAAGGTGTAGGTATACATAACATCAATTTGACAAAGGTAAAGCACCTGTAGGTAGGTACGGGTACCATAAAGTGTGTTTATGTAATACAAAATCTCGCTATATCAAATAACCAGTAGCAGAAATAAGGAAGGTACGGATTTTAAAATTGAGCAATTATCTTCTTAAATTAAATCATTATCTTGTACTTATTATCATAAGGATATTTTTCTTCACACTGGTCTTGTAAATCGTTACGATATTCATGAGTCTATTAACAGAATCTCGTTCTTTCAAAGCCAACAATAAAATTGTTTTATAAATACGTTACTGTATTTCATAGGTTTCAAATACTATTTTTTTTCTTATAAATAATAAAATCGATATTCTTATTTTAAAGTACATGTTCTATTCTACGACAAATTATAGTAATGTTCTTAGAAATAGAAGAGTCGGAAGAATATCTATAGTCGATAGTTTCAGCATGATTTCAAGACCTCACTACCTCTAGTGCCTAGTGAATTCCTTAAAATTACTTTTGATTTCGATGTCTACATTTAGCACTAATGTTGACGATTGTGCAGGTCTGTTATAAAATTCTTACATGAACAAGCGAGGTGCTTTAAGCAGACTTGTCGGGCTATTGCTCTGGGGTGAGCTTAGATAATGGTGCTACTACATTATGTATGCTAATCAGCTAAATGATGTTTTTGAACACAGATACATTTACCTTGGTGGTGTTTCGTTCATTTTCTTATTCCTATTCATAGAGACTATAATATCTCTAGATGATTTTATGAAGTCGCTTTGGGTTGTGACACTATTATGCAATCATTAGAAATAGCTACAGAAAACAATTGCTACATTTTATTGTCACATAAGACGTTGGTATGAGCAATTTGAAATGCTCTCGAATTGTTACATGGGAGAACAGAATGAGTGAGTATGGATATGTGCTAATACTAATGTTGGGTGCAAGAGTAGATAATATGTAGAGATATGAAAGACTTATGTTTATACGTAAACTTTAGAGAGATATAGTTACGTGTCGTGGAATAGAACACGTTCCGGGCGGGACGGGTGTGCGTTGGGTCTTGTATGCAACGGCGACGCAATATGTCCTACGGTCTTACTGTAACTTGTTCACGAAAATCGTTAAGAAATGCCAATATAGTACCTATATGCCATAGGTATCGATTTTACTAAAATGATTTTCCCAAACAAATCACTGCACCTTTTAAAGACACCGTTGCTTATATAATTATTGAATAACCATATTATTAGACATGTATATAGGAAATATGACGTCAGTCTAGTCAGTTCAGACGTTATTTATTATACGTTTAGTTTTTGGGAAGAAGTTCTAAGATTTGAGCAGTAATAGAGCCTATACAGGTGTACAACAAGTCATCAGTTTTGTTCTAAATATTTTAAGAAAACATGCTGACGTCAGTACCTCTGACGTCATACTTCCATACACATGTGAAATCAAGATTTCCATATTACGACGGTGGCGGACACCGCACTAGCGACGAGGTAGCATACTGGTTGAAATGCTTGTCTATGGGCACTCGGTCGTCGTATAGTGTGGGCGCCTGCAGGATGATTCCTGCAGTGCCCACTAACACAGCTAATGTGAAGATCCACAGGAATAAACGGTCAAGCACCATAGCTACGTATTTCCAGTCCTCTTTTACCTGTTTATAAAGAATCAATTTTAAAACGTTGCGTTCAAAGCTTGTTAAATATTTCAGAGTTGTTAATATTTCTCAGCTGTTTGTTCTTTCGATTACCAATTTAAAGTTTACAGTCTTCTGAATACTTAAGGTATAATCTAAGGTCTCTTCATCTATAAATTATTGCAAAATTTCTGCAGAATAGGCAAGTACCATTTGGCTGGATTATGGCGATAACGATGTTTGTAATAATATCTTATTGCATCGTTAAGCCCTCGATATATGGTCGTTTTGTAAGCAATGCATGGCTGTTGTGAGGCTATTTATATTTAATACCCGTTAGGTATACGATATGAAGAAAGAATATCACTTAATAAATAAGTTATTGATAGGGAATGGGTCTTTATTTGCAACTTATTTAGTCTTCACTGCCTTTTTATTAAGAGAAGAAAACATTTTAAAAATAAATTGCACTAGAATGTCATGAGCCGTGTTTTTGTAAGAACGCGAAAGGACCTATCAAAGTACAATACCCCTACCTTAGTAGAATCCTCCAGCATCCTAGTGTGTTCTGCGATGAATCGCACGCAGAAGCATGTTTTGTGCACCTCTGGCGGACAGGCGGAGTGGCTGAAGCCGGGTGGCGGATCGGGAACGGGACTAAGGGTCTCGTCTTCGGGGGCTAGCCCCCCTGCAAGCCCCCCAGCTAGTCCCGCACCAGGCCCCGCACCCCCTTCACTTGACCCGTGCACCAGGCAGCTGCCGCCGAACCTATTACTGTCACCCATCCTGAAACACAACGTAGTTACAGGTCTTCTGCCGTATAATTATAAACATTTGTTGGATAATATTAACTGGTTCGCCTGCTACCATGGAAGATCATGTGGCAACATGATCTTGAGAAGCTGTTTGGTTATAGGTACCTATTTCTGCACTTTTAGGCATGATGATCACCCATATTATTAATTCGATCCTTGAGATCCTTGCAGCGGGCTTCTTTTTTCACGATCAGGGTACGAAATAGTTATCTTCAAGAAATTGTGAGTAAACACTTCCACCCAGAACGGACCTGTGTAGTAATCAGCACCTTATGTCGTTTATTTATAATGGTATTTCTATATATTTATTTATTTAAACTTTTCGCATAAAAAGGTACAAAGGCGGACATAATGCCTATGGCATTATCTACCAGTCAACCCACCTGCCATCTAATCTCTTCACCACCCGGTGAAGAGATTAGATGGCAGGTGCTTTTTTTGATTAACATAACGTCACGCCTGTAGTCAGAGAAGGTTAAGGTAGAGGTACCTATTATATAGTACACCCATATTTTACACACAACACACCTACACACAACACACACATGACACTCATTACACGTAGGTACAAATATTTTCTAAAACAACAAAATCTTACCCAGAATTGAGGTAAGTGGTATGTGTCAGGTCCTCCTTGCTCGGCGTCCTCGTTAGAGGCCGAGGAGGCGGCGCAGCAGGCGGCGGCCATGCGCCAGGCGCGCAGCAGTCGTCATCTGCCGCCGCCAGTCGGTACGGGTACAGCGGCCGCGCCGTGCCCCCGCACCGCACCACCACGCCGCACGCCGTGTACCGCGATCTGTGGTAAGTAACAGATACCAAAAAGGTAAAGAAGAAGCGCAAACGTTCTAGATACGCGTCTACGCATACCAAGTGCAAGCGCACTCGCGACTGGCATTTGTTTGCAAAAGCAGCAAACAAATTTGTTCATTACTTATATAGACGTGTGCGTGCCCCTGTTCAAGATATGGATCCGGCCTTTTCACCTTACCCATATAATCCGTTCTATACTCGTAATCGGATTAATATACGAAACTCTAATCTGAATATAAACTACCAGAAGGCATATACTTCGGGACATTGGTATTAAGTGAGTTTTCTGAAACAGAAACAACGTATAATCTGTTTACTTTGCAAGTACGTATTCGTGAAAGTCAGTAAATGTAAAAGGAAAATAAAGTGCAAGCAAATGAATATGCAAAGCGCTCTTCAATCGCTTCCTATCATTCAATTTGTTGGCTTTATTCTCTGTGAAACTGTAGTGCCTGAAAGTGCAATAGGGACTTAACCGGTACTTGTAAATTCGGTTAAATCTTATTGTAATAGCCTACCAGTCTTTCACCACCTAATCTTGCTAAAAGAGTTATGTAATTAAAATCAACCGACAAACATTCTATTTACTATTGAAAATTTAGCCCTAAGACTACAACGAACTTATCTGCACTACGCAGCTACGTCGTACTACGTCGCGGTCTACGGGGAGTCGTAAGTATCAGTTAACCTTTGGTTATCATCAATATTAATGATTTTATTTACAATTCAGTTAGCGTCGCAATACTGCCACTTGGCTGTTGAGGTCGGACCGAGCGGCAGCGATAAGCCAGGGACCGGGATATTTATTATTTTTACATAAAAAATGCGTCTCGCTTCGCGGCTACGCCGTAGCACCGTAGCCCGCTGAGACTTAGCTACGCTGAGATATGGCTACGATTGAACCATGTGAACAAGCTGTACGTTGATTTTTTTATCTTTTAAATGATATAGGTAGTAGTGCTAGAGTAAAAAATAAACAATAAGAATCGAACGCGTTTTTGTCTGTTTTTAGAAGTAATCAACTTTGGTTACGGTGGGACCGGTCAATAAATCCTAAACAATCTGTATGTGACCCAGTTACGAATATTCCGAAGTCTGCTGTCAAATATTTACATACGCATTAATATTTTGTAGGAAGTATACATTATGTAGGCGTATTTATTGGTTTTAACTTCTAATGCACATTAAGGATACATTTCAGATTTACCTTTTCTAACTTTTGCAAATGTCGTGTTTTGTGTATTAATTAAAGTACTTCCATATAAGCCTTGATATTTAACGATCCATCAATTGATTCCAATGAATTTCAACACGTAAAGTAGGTGACGAGACTCAAACTGACATTAAGTGTAAACGAATCAACCAAAACTAAGAAGTCACATTAGTGGATGAATTTAGGAGGAACCCAACATATGAACCGAGCATGTGATCTGCCTCAGAGATCCATTTACGTGATGTTGGGTAAGTCGGAAACCACAGCGAGGCGGCAGCCATTACACCTCTACTCTAGTTTAACAGACATCCATTCGTAAGTGAATTACGATACCGACTAGCTATCTACACGAATTATTCGCGAACCAGTTAACTGACAGACATGGATACTAAACAACAGCTATTCAGGCATTCTAGTGTAACCAGCTGGCTACCAGTAGTAAACGTTGTGGTTAATAATAGCTATCTGCGCTGGCGGATCAATAGTTCAGTTACAATCAACAGTTTATGTATCAACCTAGATAGAAAAGTTCCACATGACCCGGTGTGTAGATAATGTACCGCATTTTGTAAATGAAGGCAAACATGTTGATAAAAATGTTTGATGTCTGGCCGTAAAATTAAAACATTAACTCGGAATGTCGCAGACCTCAAAGTGATGTTAGCTCATAAAAAGGCGCGCGCCAAGCAAAGTTGCCGCCAGGATCACGCTTTAAAAAAAATCTCTGGCACGCAATCTTTACAGTTCGTTCCGTCGCTTTTTTAACTTTAAGCTTTGTACTAAGGATGAGTAAAAGTGAGAAATAAACGCCTTTCTCTGCGGCCGCGACCAGCGAGTCTTTTAAACTTATAATTAATTTAGAGTTGTTACTGAACCGCGGTCGGATTTACGAGTTGGCGGCCCGACCGGCCGGACTCAGCAATTTTCACTCAGAGATCCAGATTAGAACAAGCAAAGTACGGATTAATTTGACTTTAATTGCGAAGATTGTGAAACAAAGTTTAGCGAGATACTGCAAGTTTAGCCTCACCTTGTTGTGTCAAACTTGTACTGCGGTCGTTTCATGAAGAGCAGTCGTGGCAGGATGTGAATGAAAACTCGCTTCACCCAAGGCGCCATCCGGTGTGTCTGCGGCGAACGGAAGTGGACGTTTAGGACCACTACCGTCACACATATACTAAAAGCAATAAAAGGTTTTATTACTCGAGGACATGGGTACAATTAATAGCTTATATTGGCTAGTAGAATTAACCGATAACTATAAAATCCTGACCGTAACTTTAATTTTATTACTGTTCGTTGCCTTTCATTATTTTATCTTAGTGGAATATTAAAATGGTGATATCTGATTTAAGAAAGTAACTATCTAAAATAAATATTTTTCATATTTATACTGGAATGATTTTCGAAACAAACACTAAAATCACTGATTAAACAAACCATCGCAGTTTCCAATGTGATCAAATGCTTTCCTTTGTTTATCTTGCTTGTGTGTATTCAAAGGATCAATGACTCCCTCCCTGCGTACACTAAGCTAAATTATAAATGCTAATATTTTTATTCATAGGTTTACACAATAGTGCTACAAATAATGTGTGGGTAATTTATAAGTTCCCTGTTGAATAGTCCTGAATCAGGTAGTTCGTGCCGCGGCAGTGTTACCGGTATATTTATGAATAGTTGACTTGCTAATAGTGCATAAACAATGCATATATTGGTAGAAGCCTATCCATAGCATAACTGTTAAGTTTACTTATCTTAGTTTTCGTATCACGAAAGAATAGAAAGGGAATGATTATACCCCTCCGGCTTGTCCTTTTTGTTTCGCCGTAGTCGGGTAATAAAACACTGTCATTTTTATTAAAAAACACATAAGTATTTATGACCATTGAACTGTTGACATTATTTTTTCTTTCTCTGTATAAAGTGTTTTTGTGTGTATATAGGACGCCTTTGATATCTACACATTTGAAATATTAATACAAAGCATACGTTTAGCTAGGTACTAGCTTTGCTATATAACATCGCATAGGTAATTAGGTACACATTTTGTAATACATACAACGTAACTTCTACTTTATATAAATATTAATCCTAGCCTTTTTTATATACACATAAATATTAATCCTAGACTTTTTTATATACACATAAATATTAATCCTAGACTTTTCGCAACTTTGTTGCGGGACTTAGTACAAAGGATTCCAATTATCCTAACTCAAAGTCGGAGGTTGGGGTGTTAAAAAAATAATTTTCTTGAAGCTAGAACACGCAATCAAATATCTTGTTTAGAAACCAGCTTTTAATTTATATGGAAATGTGGTAGTCGGCACGCCCCAACAGAGCCGTATTTAAATAAATTACTTTTGTCCGAAATGTATTATTATAAGGCTTTGATTTTATAAAATTTAACTCGAAGTAAGCTTTGATCTTTGATACCTGATATTAATAAGGTTATTTCAGTACAAGTATTAACATAAGTGGCTGTTTAATCCCAGTAAAGCCTTGTACTATATACCTATGGTACCGAATAATCTTCTGAGGTAAGTATAATTATTTCCTAAAAAGCATCCTAAAAAGTTTCCAGAAATTCACCAAATTAATGCTCCACTACGAAACTGACTCCTACGTATAGAATATCTTACTTAAGAACAGTCTTTTGTCTTGTATCTCAAACAGGATAAAGAGCAATACTTGGAACCAAGGTTTACTGTTAATGTGTAATAAGCTGAGATACACACTTAAATGTATTATAGCTATTTTAGTTGTTTCCTCCCAAGCCCGTGTGACGAGGATCAAAGGGGCGCTGAGAATTAAATTAAACACCCTCCACTCTTAATTGGCGAAATTATTACATTTACCAAATAAAAAAATCCTTGTTTATTTATTTTTAATCACGAGATAGTTCGTGAAGCTCAATGGTAGTTTACTGCTCCGTTGCCTTTTTAGAGCTATAAAACTCTTTGAAACTATCGTAGTGGGTCGTAGTGTGGCGTCTTGGCTATAAAAGAGCACATTTCGATATAGACAACTTGGGAGTAATCTATAGACATAGATGGTCGGATTAAAGTATAAATATTAAATGGCTATATCTGTAGTTCAATACTGAATTACATTTACAATGTTCTTTGCATGTGTTAGGTTAGCACATGTATTCAGCAGTTATAAATAAAAATCTTGATATTTTTTTAAATAATGGCCGTCTTGATTTTTTTTTTAATAATTACCTATAAGTCGTGTAGAACCGAAACATTGATTAAATATTTTCTTACCTAAAGCCCTTGATGTAATATTATTCTACATAGATAAATATACAGACGTACTTTTCAGATTATCCAGCTCCATATTTTACATGTGAACATTACGCTGTCAGTGTCGCTTACAAGGAATGCCATCGTAAATATTAATTTGGCCTTCAGGGCACGTGAAACCATCACGTCATCAAATAATAGAAATTTCGTAATATATAGAGAAGCAAACTATTCTTGTAGACTATGTAGACGCGAGGGAAGCGTACAATAAATTCCTCTTACGTCAAACTTACCGACAGGCATTATACCTCTACAAGATGGCGGGAAACTTACTGCTGAAACAAAGGAGCTTTACTTCACGATGCCAAATGACTCGCCGACGGGACATGAGAAAAACTACAAAATGAGCTACCACAGGTAAGATGAGGCCGTCCTTAGGGGCATTTCTGTTCAGGATCACCCTTTCTTCGGCTCTGCGGTCACCAACAATCCCCTTGTTCATGTCAACTGGTCCTACTTTTTTTTGGGTCAGGTTTATTCCATTATGGACGGTTGTACTCACTTACCTGATAGATACGAGAATCATGGCGAATATAAGGTACTTTCCCAAGAGGGGCACAACCAAGGACGTAGGAGGGATGATCTCGACGACCAGCAGGAAGAACACGTGGAGACTAATCAATATCGAGATCGATAGGGTTACCTGTTGACAATAACACACTCATATTAATTTATCCTTCAAAAATATTTCTGGAAGGAACTGATGCTTACTGTGGAGTCAGCAGTGCCACACAGACCCGTCGCCCATTATAGGTATGTAAAATATAATATTATTATAACTGAATGGGGATTTTTATGTGCTCCAAATAAAAGATAGTAATTTTAAGACGTACGTCCGTACAGTAACTTTTGTAATGAAATTGGTCTCACGGTTTCTTTAGCAAATAACTGATATATTGAAAAGAAAAAAAAACTGATACGATATTTTTATGTCAATTAAAGTTTGATGTATACGTTCAAGTTACAGACGCTTGACACCATCCCGCATAACCCGATAACCAATAATTTCATCATAGTGATTTACGACTTTTATCCATTCACGCATGCAACATAAAGTATTTCTGATAGAAAAATCCGAGAGCTTCGCAGGTTTTCTTTCAAATCATGAAATATTTTACATTAAAACCTTTCTTGTGTGAAATTTCAATCTTGCTTATTTCGGAAATATGTGGATGGATGATGTTAATCTCAAAGTAATATTGTCCCTTAGACAAAGATCAAATATTACCATTAAGTTACTTTGTAAGTACAAGTAGTACTTACAAAGTAACTTAAATTAGGTACAATCAACAGTGTATACGTGTAACGTTACCGCATAAGGCCGCGTCCTAACCGAAAGTGATAGTCCCGCGCGTATGCGACCATCGCGCAACATTTATGTAAATATGACAGCCACGCAATCAATCAAGTCGCATTTGTACGTCATTATACGGCCGCGTCCTATTCAAAAGCGATCGTCGCAGTCATATGTCACTTTTTGTTCAGAAACCTGGAAAGCGCTCTCTGTCGGCGCGACCAAGCGTTCTTCACTTTTTGTTCGGTGAACCTCACCGAACAAAAAGTGACGCGGGGTCTTGCGGGATAATTACGTAACACACCAAAAATTAGCAATGGCTTTCATTTTGACCAATTTTTTGAACATATGAAGCAATGGTTTAGCATTATACTTCAAAATGATTCATATTGTGATTGATAGTGTGTTACTTAATCAGGGTGCAGGTAAACGATCGCGAAATCGCGTATTCGCATGACAGTCTGACCACCGCTTTCGGTTAGGACCAGGGTAACACCACGTACCTATTCTACACACATTATTATTACGTATGTAGACAAAAACGTAATCACGATTCCACTGTCGAATATCAGTGAACGTAATGAGAATGAAATATTTGATACACAGTGTTACATTACGTTACATAATTAATACAACTTCTACTCAATCTTCGAGAACGAATACATAATAGGCGAAGTTAACTCAGATAATGATTGAGATGAGAATTAAAATAATTGCGACTTTACAAAAAAAAGTTGAAGATCTAACGAAATATTGGGAGGTCTTTAAACAATGGTTAGTAGTTATTTACTGATACTCCAGTATTGATAATATAAAATCAATGTAAGTAGTTAAGGCGGATCACACAATACAACGCCGAAACGGAGCTCCGCGGAGGCGCATTTTTATTGAATTTGTACAGACTTGCACATCAAGCTACTACAATCTGTCAAATTTCTTTAATAGATTTTCAATTTATCTCTAAAGCATTAAGGTTCAAAGTTGATTGGGAATATTTGACAGTTTCGAGTAGAGTAGTTAACCTGCTGGCGTCTGTACGTAAAAAATCACGCGTGGGGACGCGTTATCTGCGCCCCGTCGCGTGGTGTGTTGTAGTGTGTGATCCGCCTTAACTACTAACATTGGTTGTAATGCCTAAGTACGCGGCATGAACTACATATACAAATAGTGACGGTAATCACCAACCTGATTGAGATTTACGCGAAAAACTCAGGACTTTTAGGTGATTGAAAAGTTCCATCCAATGATGTCCCTTGAGTCAAATTAGAAGGACCACATACTCTTCGGTACGTATATGTATATGTACACCGATATTTAATCGATATCGAAAGAGTAGGTATGCCAGTTTAGGCTGCTATAATTTTAGACTGAGTAGATGTACCTCACAGTGAGATATATCTTAAAGAACTATGTCAAATTCAATTCTTGTACAGACTTGCACATCAAGCTACTACAATCTGTCAAATTTCTTTAATAGATTTTCAACTTTATCGCTAAAATACTAGGTTCCAAGTTGATTGGGAAAAAAATTGACAGTTTCGGGTAGCTTGATGTGCTGGCGCATGTAGAAAAGATAAAGAACAAAGTAGACTTCAAAACTTGTACTACAGTACGAGAATATTAAATTATTTATTATAACTCGTTAAATATTTTGTTTTCATATATGACGGTTAAAGTGTTCTATGGCACACTGTTTAATAAATGAATACTTGTTTGTTAATGATTTCGCATTGCGCTTTACTTAATAAATTTTAATTAATATAACTTACAAAATAAAATATTATTATAACTTAAAATAAACAGTATCCGAATGGATAACTTAATAAAATTGCGTGATTGCGCAATTTATTCCGCTTTTTCATATTTCAGAACACAACAACAGTAATGGTTATATGTCGTATCTGTTTATATTTTACTGTGTGTACATAAAATAATAAATAAGTAATCAAGTCTGTTCAAGTAAGTCGTAGTAAATGTAAAAGATTCTATCGTATGAAATAAAACGAATCCTACTAATTAAAACCTTTCTTTCAGTTATGAAATGAATGACAATACCTAGAATGAAGAAAAGCGGCAATGACAAGCCACGTCTGATGCACAAGAAAAGTGGTCGATGCTGCGGCGTAGCAGAGGCGTAGCGCATTGGTTACGACGACGCAATGGCTATGTCGTAGCACCATTTTATTAAAATTCTTTTAAAAGAGCCTAGTAACTGCTTTGCTTATTAAAAAATGCACCTTCTGAGCAAAATAATTTAGTTACAGAATGCTCTAGTAATTAAAGAGCAATATTGACTAATAGCTTTTGTACCTAGGATTTTGTGATAGGTATTCAAAGTGGGTCCAAGTAAAGCCAATTACTAGAAAGTTTTTTTAAGGAATGCGTATCGTCGATTCATTTTAGTCATTAGTCATTAGTCATTTATTCATAAACAATAAATTGTATTTGAAATTACATGTTAATAAAATGAAAAACAAATTAAATAAAGAGAACACAAAAAAATAAATGTTAAGCAACAATACAAAATACAAACAAGCCAACTTACATTTCAACATTGCATTGCATTACAACATTATTACATAAAAAATTCTCTAAAGTTCTTCAACAGCATACAGACACTTATTCAACAGGAAACTCTTAAGCTTCTTTTTAAAGGAACTTGAGTAAATAGCGCTTTTTAGATGTAAAGGCAACTTATTAAATAATATAACCGATTGGTATCTAGGACTGTGTCTCACAATATTAAGGTTTGGCTGTACCCTATAACGTAGAATGTCTTGTCTGCGTGTGCCTTCTCTAGTTTGTCGTTCTTCTGCTGTCTCATATTCATGTATATATTTGGCCATGTTACTCAACAGTACAAATACATAAATGCTCGGCACTGTAAGAATATTTAAATTTATAAAATGTTCACGGCAACTCTCTGTTTGCGGAATACGGATTATTGTGCGAATTGCGCGTTTCTGTAGTACAAAAGCTCTTTTTATGTTATAGTCATAACTATTTCCCCAAAACATTATGCTATATCTGATCTTGGATTCTACCAACGCGAAATATACCATTTTTAATTGCTTAATGCTAATTTCTGTTCTAAGTGACCTTAAAGCATAACATGCAGAACATACTGATGCATTTATAGCATTTAATTCTGCCTTCCAATTTAAATGTTCGTCTATACGTATACCTAAAAATTTGACTTCTTTGACGAGAGCAATTTTCTCATCCTTCAAAACTATATCTAAATCATCCTTATTACGGGCTGTCGTTTTAAATAATATTATATTGGTCTTTGCAGTGTTGATTAACAATTTGTTTATTGTAAACCAGGCGTGAAATGCTTGTAAGGCTGCATTTACAGAGTCAGTCAATTTGTCTATGTCATTTGCTGCTACTATGGCATTTGTGTCATCTGCAAAAATAATTATGTCAATGTCAGGTAGAATTGTATTCATGTAATTGATTAAGTCATTAATAAATAAGATAAATAAAATAGGTCCCAATATAGATCCTTGCGGGACGCCCGTAGTCATCATTACGGTTGCTGATTTGTACGTATTTTTGGAGCCATCTTTCGTTTTGTCAATTTCTACAAACATTTTTCTATTTGTCAGATATGAAGAGAATAATTCTAGAGCTTTACCTCTAATACCATAATGCATCATTTTTGTCAGAAGTAATTCGTGGTCTATAGTGTCAAATGCGGAACTTAAGTCCAGAAAAATTCCGGCTACTCTCATTTTACTGTTTATTTTTCCTATCACATCATCAAGTAAAGTATATATGGCGTCGGAAGTGCCAACACCTTTTTGATAGCCAAACTGTCTTTCGTTTAACACGCTATTAACACGCAAATGAAGTAATAGTCGTTTTTTTATAATTTTTTCAAATATCTTTGACAATACTGGTAGCAAGGAGATGGGCCTGTAATTTTTGGGATCACTTCTACTACCTTTCTTGTAAACAGGTATTACTTTGGCGACTTTAAGCTGGTCTGGGAAGACACATTCCTCAATACAATTATTATAAAATATACATAGAGGCTCAGCTAGTATGGAAATATGTTCCTTAATTACGGATATTGGGATCTCATCATAACCACAAGAATGCTTGTTCTCCATACCTTTGACTATGTTTAAAACCTCATTTGGCGTGACAGAAGCAATTGACATTTCATTATTATTTTCGATAGTATACTTTTTTAAAAAATCTATATTTTGATCTCCTTCTGTTACCCTAGAGATAGATTTGTAGTCAAACTGTTTTGCTAAAATATCAGCTATTGCCTCTGGATCCACTACTAGTTGGTCATTGACTTTAAGGCGAATTTCAGGTTTTATGGTATTTTCCTTATTTGTACATTTTCTCACTACTTTCCACACCTCTTTACTTAGGTTTTTGGAATTATTTATTTGCTCCATTATAGCATGTTTTTTAGCCATCACCAGAACTTGTCTGTACAGTCTAACATAGTTATTTTTATATATTAAGACACTTGAATCCAGGTTCTTACCATTACGTGCACATAAGAATCGTTTCATTTTACTTGATGTCCGTATTCCTTTAGTAATCCATTTTAACTGCCTATTTTTTTTTAGGCTTATTTTGTAATCTTTTTTTCTATAGCAGTTTTGGAATACTTTTTGAAATGTTTTGAGAAATGTATTTATACCCATGCAACTCCAATCTTTATCAAGGAAACCCTGTACAAATTGGGCACTATTTTTACTATTAAAAACTCTTTTATTTATGACAATGATTTGATACTTATTTCGCGTGATATTGCCTACATTATCCAGACGAACATCTGCAAAAATACCTCCATGGCCATCAGCCAAACCATTGTGATCAACTGCACATCCAAGAATACACGAATCGGGCAAGTTGGTAATTATGTTGTCAATACACGAGTTACAACTATTACGAATGAAAGTAGCAGAATCGATTTGGGGCTTTAAATTATAACACCTTAGCAGACTGAGAAATTCCATGCGCTTTTTACTATCTATTAATAGGTCAACATTAAAATCTCCACATATTATAGATTTCCTATTGAATAAGTAATCTAGTGAACTCTCCAATTTTTCTAAAAACACATTAAAATTTTTATCTACAGGATTTCGATAACAACAGCAAATATACAATCCTGTGCACACATCTTTAACACCACATATTTCAAAACATTCTACTCTATATAATTTATTTATTGCGTCGACAAATTTCGATTCGACAAGATTCGACGTTATTGTAATTATATTTACGTTGCAGAAATAAAATTTGTAATAACTAACAGACTTACATACCAAGTGTCTATTTAGGAATCTAATCTAAACTTCTCTCTCTTCTCTATTCCCACTCACTAAAATATAAGACAGTAGTCAGGCATTTGTATGCACAGATACGACGAAAATGTAAGCAAATGTAAGGTTGGTGTATTCCACATCCTCCTTAACCTGATTGACACTATTAGGCGCCAGCGTACAATATTGCCAAACCTTCTTAACACATTTACAGATAACAGTATAATGTCATTAGTTTATATCCCCCCGATACAAACGCGTCGCAGTAATTCACAATACTCGCGGGAAGGGTCGTGTAAATCATAACTAAGCTCGATTTGAATGCTTGATACACAAATGAAATACATTTTTATTACGTTGGAGTGGGTAATCACAAGAGAGCAATAAAAGAACACGTTGAGTAATCGTATTTGAGCAATTTGAACCTCAGCGGTTGTAACAATATTCACTGTAAAACTTTACGGACCGCCCCAACTTTGTCGACAGAACGCGCGGAATTTTTGTTAATTTGTTTTTAGAAGTTCACTTTAATAACAGCGTAGGAAATTTTATTCATGTGGGCTAAATTAATATAATAAAAAACATGAGGTGCTTCCATTACGGTCATTAGGGGGCTTGGGTTTTTATTGTTATTTGGAAACAGTGAAAAGTAAACGATATTTAATACGATTTTAATATTAAAAGGTGTTAAGTGAATATCCTACTAATATTTTAAACGCGAAAGTTTGTATGGATGTGTGTTACTCTTTCACGCAAAAACGACTAAACGGATTTCGATGAAATTTAGCACATATATAGTTTATAATCAGGATTAGCACAGGATAATTTTTATCCCAATCTTCCCAATGGATCGAAACTTATGCGGGTGAAGCCGCGGGGCGCAGCTAGTTATTACTTATTTTAAGGTGATTGAATTGTATATTAAAGAAATCCTATCAGAAAAATCAAATATTTGTGATACCGTACTAATTATTAGCCAAACGACTTTATTATACAAGTAAGTTATTTAAATGCCTATCTAAGAAATTGTTAGAACCAAAAGCGGTACTAAATGCAAAAGTTATAAAGTTCATAATTCATCTTTGTTAGTTCATCTTATAAGTAAGATAGAAAACCAACTCAAAGTCAATTAGTCTGCAAACATTTACTTCTATTTGTTCAATTATTTAGGTTAGAATTTAGGTATTCAGTTTTGTCATTTGATCTTTAATTAAAACACAAGGATTAGTACTGGAATCCGTTTCCAGGGCAGTACGTCTGTTGGTTAAATATCGAGCTGTAGTAGGTACGTATACCTACAGGCTAATAAATCAGAAGAGACAACGAAATCCCAAAGTGGGCTTTATCAAGCTTTATATCTTAGGCTCTTTGTAGTTTGTAGAGAAGTGGGGTGAAGTGATGGTTTACGAATAATTTGGTCAGTTATACTATTGTTTAAACATTGCTTCGATATCAGTACGGTAATCCCTGATTTAGTTTAAATACAGTTTCCCTCAAATTGTGTGTGAAATCATGGTAACGTAAATATGATTGGAATAACATCGTATGAAAATTTATGAAAGATTGAACGCATTCTTTAAATAAAACCTAACATTATTAACTTCACTGAAATGAAACTTGACGGAAGAGAACTATAACCTTAATACTAATAAAATACATATAAATAAAATTGAAGTGTCTGTTTGTAATTTCATAATAAAAGCTTTTTACTAAATAATATAACAAAAAAACATTTTTTTTTAATTTTCTCTTGCCTGTCGGTTTGTTTCGGCTAATCTCCGAAACAGCTCGACCGATTTTGATGAAATTTAATATGGGGATACTTTGAACCATGGGAAGGACATATATGCTATTTTTTATTGGCATACCCGCAAGCGAAGCCGCGGGTGGAAGCTAGTTAGTTTAATAAATAATTACCTTCTCTCCGCTATCTGAAGGCAAGTAAAATGTGAGGACGGTAAGGAAGGAGATCCCCATGCAGGGGATGATGATGTTGACTGTGTAAAACAGTGTTTTTCTCCGCATCGTGATGTTGAATGTGATGTCCAGGTACGGCTCGTCGCAGCATGTGTAGAACTTCTCATTCCTATGAAAATAATTATTGAAAGGGTATCAGGTACATGATAAAGTATATAAAACCTAGGGAAAGAAAATTAATCTCATGTTTATATAGCGTAATTTTTTTCACTCAGATGCACCCAACCCGTCAGGGTGGTAAAAATGCGAAGTCTATATCGTGCGTACAAGGAGCGAGCAATGTGAACAATGTGATCCGATGTGACTAAGAATTAATTATTATGCGTCAAACATCTTTAAGTAATCAGTGTTTAAGTACTTAAAAAACTAACTTAGAAGACAACATTGCCATTGTACTGCCTTTCAAATGTGTCTTATTAAATTACTCAAAACGCGCAGAACTCTGAAATTAAATTACTAGTCAGAATACAGCCATTGAGTCTGCAACAGAGGCTCTTCAAACGAAACTTCGTAAAAGTCAAACATCAATAACGACACTTTCGCCTTTCAGTTACAGTTGAAGTTTTACAAGCGATTTTAATGTTTAAATATCATTTTATAGGCGGGCAATCGAAACTTTTAAGTAGTTGAGATCGGAGCCTTAGGCATGTAAGACTTCCGAGGATACCGCACGGTCTCCGCTGAGGCAGCGAGCCTCCTTGCCGGATTGCCGCCATGGGATTGAGGCCAAAGTCCTCGCCCACATATGGGAGTGGCGAGAAGAGGCAAAACGCCGGGGCGTTACTCCGCTGCCGCGAGAAATCACGGCACAGCGGACAGAGCTCCGGCGGGATCTCATAGCGGCATGGAGAGTGCGATTGTCGCAACCCAGCGCTGGGCACGCCACAATTGCGGCGATAAGTCCCCTCTTTGAGGAGTGGCTAGAGAGGCGCCACGGCGCCCTGACCTTCCGCCTGACGCAGGTTCTCACCGGACACGGTTGCTTCGGAAGGTTCCTGTTCAGGATAAAGCAGGAGGAAACGCCAGGGTGTCGCCACTGTGTGGATCGCCCGGAGGACACGGTGGAGCATACGGTGGAGGTCTGCCCGGCTTGGGCGGGGCCCCGCCGTGTCCTCGTGGCGGCGATCGGCGGCGGCGACCTCTCGCGTCCGGCTCTGGTCCAGGCCATGGTACGGAGCGAGAGTGAATGGCAGGCCGTCACCTCCTTCTGCGAAGCAGTAATGCTCACGAAGGAGGAGACGGAGCGCGTGAGGGAGAGGCAATCTCTGCACCCTCACGCGCCTAGCCGCCGCAAGAGACGTCCTGGACGGGAGTCAACAGCCGACTCCCGGCCACCGTAGGCGCGGGCTTGCGGGCGGCGAGCTATGGGCAGCTCGCCGCCCGGTAAGGACCAGGCCCGGGTCGACGGCGCGTTGTGTTCCACGCGCGCCTCAAAGAGATGTCAGCACGAACTGACGGGGTCCGCTAGGGCCGATGCCGCCGGGGCTGCGGGTTGTTCGAAAGAGATACCGTGGCTCCAGGCACAGGCAACTGAAGGAACATGGGTGGGTTTTAGTCAGTAAAAGTCTGACACCCTTCCGCTCAGCCCAGAGCGGGAGAGGTCATATGATGATTTCCCACCCAAAAAAAAAAAAGGCATGTAAGACTACCTTGAGCCTTCTGAAAAGGTTTGAATAGTTAGTACGCAGAAATCTTAATACAAATTAGTTCTAAAATAGACCTTAAAAGCCTACACAACAAAGTTATATGCATATATATATAGGTACCTAAACGCTTGCAAATTTTATAAAACAATATTTTATGAGCGGCCATATACGAAGTGTGTGTTCGTGTAATTTCGTAGAGTAGATCGTAAAAGCTTTGAAGGAATATGAAAATGGCATTTATATCGTTTCTAGGGAAATCATTTTATATGGAAAAGCGCAGTTTGTCCCGCCCGTCTACATATCTGTCAATCAAACGAAGGCTTACATTCCATATGCAAAATTATGATATAATATTTCACGGTGATAAAACATGAGCGTTTTATTATTGGGCAAATATTTTTGGTGGAAACCAAGCGCTTTTAGGTACTGTTTTATTACGTAAAGTGTATGTACAGATGCTTATAAAGTCTATAGATTTAAATTTTGCTGCGTCATTATCTATAAACAATCAAAAACAACTGTAAGGAAAACACAAAGCAAGTACCAGATTTTCATCGTAGATATTATAATAAATTTCGTTAATTTAAACCTTGAAGAGCGTCTACGACAGCATCTTTAGAAAACGTCGCAGCTTGTTAAAGCACTTGACAATTTTACCGTTGCTATAGCTTTGTTAACGTGGAAATGCGAACTTTATTCAAAGCAAGTAGGAGTCAGCCGCGGGCTGTGTTACAACTACAGAATATGTATAAAGGACATTACCGGAGGCTTGCCTGTAAGTAGATTTTACTGTGTTGCTTCAGCAAGGGCCTTTGTTACTGAAACATTTTCACAATACGCCACCCGCGTGAGTAAAGCTGAAATACTCTTTTATTTTGAGATACTTAAACGTCAGTTTTATAAAGCAGAGTTATTTTTGTGAAATATTTTATTTCTAAGAACAACAACCCTCCTTTTACTGCTTGTTTTCTTTTAAGTATTCCGAACACCTCTTCCTTTTTAAAATCCTCTTAGAATTTTAAAATGGCGTCTATAAGGGAAAATGTACATTGAGGTGAAGCAAGGATCTGCTCAGCGTTTTTAGACAGGCTGATTAGATTATTTGGTGGATACCGAGGTACTTGAACCTTCGACAACGTGACTTATCTGAACATCTTATTCAGGGATTATAGCCACGCATTTTAAAGGGGTTGAAATCGGGAGGTGTTCGAAGTGTAAGTTCAGGAGCAAGCGCAGCTTAACGTGGCAAAGCGGATACACGTCGTAAAAGTGATGGCGAGGTAAGTGACGTCGGGTTTATAATGACACTCGTGTGTTCGAGAGGCGGATAACGGCCCGTAGCCGGCAAGGAGGGCTGAGGACAAACGACCGCTGTACGCCGAGCTCTAATTAACTTTTGTTTTCCGCCTGCGGGACGTATTTCGTGCTGTATTAACCTCTGTTTGGGTCTTTTTTGATTACTGTTCAAGTACTTACCAAATATCGTTTTGAAGAGGGACATTTTTAAAATGTAAACAAAATATACCTACCCATATATTATTAAGAAACTTGAATGTAACTTTTTATACTATGCTAAACGTTAAAAGAACAAATAAAAGAATTACTAAAGTAGAAATAAATGACCTCCTGTCGTAATAACATGAGTACTGATGGCGGTCATTTAGTTCAGCCGTCACCGGCCCGCTTACAATAACTGAAACTAAACGGTCGTACGATAAACTTTTATATTTCCAAGCACGAACGTGAGTGTCCTTAGTATCCTTACACCGTCGTAGTTTAAATAATTCAAGGAACTGTGAGAGAGCATCGTTGGACTCATCCGTCATAGACGTGCACCGGTTATTATTTTACGGTGAGATCAACTGCGAATAACATGGGAAATATCTTTTGTAGCGTTATACGATGAAGTTGGTACTGTTATTTCAGGTTTCGTTTATAAGCTGGAGTATGAGGGATTAAACTAGTTGGTACAAACTTAGCTTGGCAGCAGATGGGACCTAATCTCGCAAAAGAAAAATAGACCGACCGATGTAACGGACAGAAGGTAATACAAAACGGGACAATTCTTTCTTTAGACTCTCTTCATTTCAGAACTTGCGTACAATAAGGACATCTTGAAAAGATCTGAGACAAGTCTGTAAAAGTTGGATGAAAAGGTAGTTATTTTAGCGTAGGTTGATCAGTACTCAACTGAAACGCGTAACTGCGTATTTCATGGTACGTAGGTAAGTCCCATATCAGAATATATCAAAGAAGTATCAATATCAGTTACGTTTCAGGTTGTAAAATAACGCCCTATGATGCTATTTATATTATAAGTTCTTTTATATGTCCTGTATCGAAAATGGTGCTTTAATTAGCCTTCTAAAACACAAAAAGGCATAATTATAAAATTTTGTGAATAAGTGATTAGGGCATGCATAAACCATCTTTAAAATTCAAAGGGAATTTCCGGTACTCAGACTTGCGTCACGACACCCGCGCTCGTCACCAGAGCGGTAATTTTAAGAATGTTCATAGTCTGACCTCAGTCTCAATCTGTCAAAAATACCTCGATTTTTTTTCTTTCGTTTTTGACATTGATTGTCGCTGAGATGAGATTGCGACTAGATTTTGAATGTTTTAATTACGGTAATTCGCCTTCTGTTTCTGTCCGTTCGCTTCGCATGTCGCGTCCCGGTGACTCGTGGTCTAGACTGTGGCTCTAATAAACAACTTCCTTCATTTATTTTCTCAATCACTGTCGCAAGACGCGTGTCGCGCAAACATGTAGCTCGTGGCTGAGGAGTTAGGTAGGATTACATACCTGACAGCGGGCACCTCCAGTATATCCCACTCGACGGACATGTAGAACTCTGACAGGTCAACGCCCACCGACACCACGTTGCTGCCTGCTTGCTCATCCATATGCCTCAAGTCCACCTGTGTACATACCAACTCACAAAACTATTTATTCGTCCCAACATACGTGAACATTCACAAGGCACCGGAGTTCAAATGAATATATTCATCTTAAACCTACGTCTTGAATGAAGAAAATTGATTAGAATTTCAAATGTGGGGTATGCAGGAGATACGTGTGTCTTGATTGCGATTATGAACGTTACGTGTTCGCTTTGAAAAGGGGCTCACATTCAACCTTATTTCATTTAAAGCGACCTCGGTTAGACCAAAAGTTAGAAGAACAAGAAAAAGTGAAAGTATTTGCGTTCTATTCCTGTATCTATATTAGCAGTGAGTAGTTAAAAATTGTTTGTATTTGTGTTGTATTCTACTTAAAGCTATTTTGGTCTGTTATTATTCCTTGGTCCAGATGCAAAGTAAGTTTACTTATCTTTCTTTAAATCATTTTGTTGTCCACGTCTCTGGAAGAAATCTGTTAATACTTACTCAGATTAATTACACTTTAAACATTCTAGTAAGACTCCGGTGCCAATAAATTATATTTTGAAAATTGTTACTATGTTCTCGTATAACTTAAAATTAATATACTCTAGTTAAATACACATCGATAACTTTAAAAGACACATATATAAGGAAGTTTAACACTTTTGCTATTACTTATTTTATCTTATGATATGCGTTTAGAATGATGCAGATTAGTTCTACTTATTAGTATCTCATATGGAGTAAAAAACAATGAATTAACTCGAATTTGACTTAATTTCCCCTTTTCTGTAATCCGAGTGAAATATGTATTAAGCCATCCAAGTTACATAATGTATGTGTATGATGAATCTCTCGTAATTTGTGGCCAAATTTGAAGCACACGAATTGTTTATGTATATGAGCTAATTGATCATTATTTTTTACTCCATCGTAGGATAGTGATTAGTTATTATATCTATTTATTTAAGTTTAATTCATTGCCTATTTAGTCATAAGTATTACTTATTTGATACATGCACCCTGTCACACAATGTGTTGAATTATCTAGATAAAAATCCCATCAAATCTTGCCAACGCAGACATTAAAACTGTGTACTTCACTATCTCGGACTCTCTGTATAAAAGATCAGTATATTCCAAGCTGGTGTTCGCATGAGATGCCTCGGAAACAATACCACAGAGTGTGCCAAGTGGGATGTACCTGAGTACAAACTGAGAGCAAAACCTTTAACGACAAACCGACACACTTATCTTCAATGTAGACATGTCACAACAATTCGATTCATGCGAAGAAATAACAACGCGAAAACACAGAAAACACCGAATATAACGAGTGATCGTGGAGCTTTCGACAAGAGTAAATAGGATGAGGACGACCTCCTTCTCCTGGTCCCTTAACGTTATCGCGTAGAATAAGCGCACTACTTCGTGTCGGAATATCGAATCTCGGAAGTAGCGCACTTCATTCTCAACGACTCGTCAAGAAATCTGATAAGGAGGTCGAAAGCGCCGGCTCCGCCGCGCGTGTGTGTGTCGCGCGGACGCAGCGTCCCGAGCGACCCGTCTCATACCAACTCGTTCTGAGTCTCTTCGTCTTTGAACATAAACCAACGATTGCGTTCGGTACAGTGGCGGCGTGTTGGCATAAGACGCGTGCTTCGGTCGAGTGTTGTAATAGCATGCAACGACCGTCTCCTCGACTGCCCGAGGGTCCTCGACGCTTCGACGAGACGGCAAGTTCTACTTTAACATTTAGATTTTTGTGCATTATGGACTCCGTGTCAAAGATTGGGAGTGGTATCGTCTTTCTTTGAAATGACAACATGCAATGGACTGCCAGCGACACCACACTAGGTACAGCCAGTAAGTATATGAGTCGCTAATAGGGAAAGGTATAAAATATGCAACATGATGACTATTTATGCTCGATAGTGTAGAGCAACAAGTGTGATCTTTATCTTCGCTTGGTTTCACGTGCTGTGCTAAACCTGTTCGCGTGTAGGTTCGTGTGAAGCTGTGTACAAGAGCCGCGACCGCGTCGAGCGGCGAGCGATCGCGCCGTGATCGGGAATGCAAGTGATTCGGAAACAAGCTAGACATGCGGTGAGTCGAGTGTACACTGACGGGGACGCATGCAGCAAGCTCGTGTGGCGCTCGTGTGGCGGGCGTGTGGCGGGCGTGTGGCGGGTGTGTGTGTGTGTGTGGCGCGAGCGGAGCCAGCTATGGGAGGGTGTGACAGCTCCGAGAGACGCCGCTCCGCGTACCGATGCGATTGTTAGCTCATCGTTCATCTACGTGGTATTTACCTTCGCACTCGCGGGTTATCGTGTAGCACGGAAAGGCTCTATCGGAGCGGGATGTGTCGGGTAGGAACGGATCGAGTGAAATTATTGCATCCCATATCACCTGGCTGTTAGAATTTTATACCTTTCCGTGTCGAGCGAGGAAGGCCGAACGAGCTAAGTGGACCGGCCGAGGATATTCTGGAGCATTCGTGATCACGCACGTCGACATAACCGCTACTCCATATACTTAAGTCATCACCATCGCAATAGAAATGTAAACTTGCAACATGTCAGAGCTACGGAGCGAGCCGGGGGCGGGGAGCGGGCGTCGGCACCGAGCGCACGCTCTTCGCCACTACTCTAGCGTCGTCGTTACAGTCAATATGTAAAAGTGAGATAACATACCACATGGACAGAAAAGTAATATAATTACACGACGAATTACGTTCGAGCCAACAAGCTATTGCATGGACATCGGCCGGGGCGGCGGGCCCTAGGGCTACGGCCCGCGCGCGCGGCGCCAAGCAGCGTACAGCGGGGCGTCACCTTGAAGCCGTCATACGTCCAGCTGCCTAACTTAAGCACACAGGTTTGCACGTCGTAAGGAAAGAACTCGACGTCGATCGAGCACGAGGACTTATAGACGGCGGGCGGCTGCCACACCACCATTCCGTTGTAGTACACGGTGGCCTTGGTCATCAGCGTCACCTCGTAGTTGCCGTCGGCGCTGCGGACAAACAGAGCGGTCAGCGAGAGCGGTGACGGAGCTCCACGCAATTACCTTGAA
The DNA here is from genome assembly GCA_947507525.1 of Apamea epomidion. NCBI lineage: Eukaryota > Metazoa > Arthropoda > Insecta > Lepidoptera > Noctuidae > Apamea > Apamea epomidion. The sequence continues at coordinate 13,453,721 of OX382227.1, forward strand.
TCCGTCGTACGTCCAGCTACCGAACTTAAGAACGCACGTTTGCTCGTCGAATGGAAAATATTCCACGTCTATTTCGCAGGAAGACTTGTAAATGGCGGGTGGTTTCCATTCCACCAGCCCCTGATGATAGATGGTCGCCTTGGTCGCCAACGTTACCTCGAAGTTGCCGTCGGCACTGTAATGTTAACGCACGTTTACAAGCCGTCTCGCGGCCCTACCGTTCAGTTGTGTCTCACCAAATACCCTCAAGTGCGTTAGTACGAGTACATATGTTGTGTGTGGACCATGTCGCATGTGCAGGAAACTTTGTGTCACTAACAGTTTCAGAACATTCTATTCGTACAGGCTCACGGGTTACTTGAATCGCGTAATTACTCATTTAACTTACGACGTATTTATGCTACGTTTTTGCAACTAATACCAGTACTTGTGCTGCTGTGTTTTTACAGCTGCTCTACAATACAATGTCGATGCCGACCTAAACCACGAAAAATTACATTGTTCTTGTATATTATAATTTAAATTATGCATTATGTGTAATAATTTATGGTCACTCTTGACAAATATTAGACAATTACTCATAATATTTAATCATAAAGTTTACTCTTGCTGAAAGAAAACAATTAATAAAATAATTTTTATCGTAACAGATTAGAATATCCTCATTATTTAATTTGACGACGCATCCGAAGACGAAATATTTAAATGTACGTCTTTATAAGCGTACATGATTCAATTACAACTGTTTTAGTTATTTTTATAATTTTACTTTGTTAATTTAACACAATACAACACAACATTAAACATGCATTAACAGCGAAAGAAAAGGACATATTTATTTCATCATTTATAATTTGTATTTAAACGATGTAGATGACAACGAAGACATCCAATAAAAGAATGGAAAATATGACAACAAAAATATGAAACTCGGACGGGATGTACGAAACTCGATGATAAGGGTTAACAAATCACTGTGTGGGGGTCCATACACAGCGATTCGTTCATTCAAAGGGTCTTCATCGCAGGTGTCCAAGGTTTGAGGTAGAAGCAAAAATGTGCACATTAGATAGGACGAGGCAGACGGGAAGGGGGTCACAGTTCGCGGGAAGGGACAGGAAATGAGTAACGATTGCTGTCCCGGCCATTTATCAAAGTCCGACGCCTCAAGGTGGCGGCTGCGACAAAATGAATGCCAACTACGAGCACAATACACAAGTAAAACTTGTAACTCAAGGCTCTGCCAGCGTGATATTTATTTACGGAAGATTATGTAATGAAACGTTTTGGAAAGGTTTTAATTCACTAGATTACTTTAATTAAGTAAACTCGATTTATCACACGTAAATTATTATGGATTAACAAGTCCTTTAGCCATTATTAAACAAAACTTCTTAACGTCTAAAGATTCATTTTATTACAAAAAAAATAATATAAACAAATTAAATAAAAGTAATCGTTTCAGCTAAAAGGATTACGAACCCCCGCACCATATATTCAAAGCTAAAACGTTGAACGTTCGAAATTAACCGTCTTCGTCTTTAATGGAAATTTTATTCTTAGAAGGAAAATCGATGTGCTTGGTAGGTGAAGGATGCAAGGAGACCGCTGGGAGAGGAAGAAGGCGTATTTGTTCGCATGATTTTCCTGAAACCTCGCAAGGTTTATCCCACGAGAGTTCGCAGGTAATTGCAAAATGTTTTCATGAAATTTTATTTAACAACCCAGTCAACAACAATTACAAACGAAACAAACGTTTGTTATGAACGTTGTTATAGTATTATGAAAGGCATTTTCACGATGCGTTAATAGTTTTTGAATTATTGTCGTTAGGGACAATATAAAGTGCAATTCATGAGCATAAAATTGCGTTACTCGATTCGTATTATTAATGTTTAATAGTAACAATAGTTAATAGTACGCGGTATTTAGCATTGTTTGTTTTATTTTCATTCAATGGATCTATAGTTTTAATCTACCACGACCTTAATAAAATCTACAGAAACCTAATCGGGGGTTAGTAGAAGATATGAATATAAAGGATGAAATTAACTTCCGACTCAACTACAGTTGTTGCAAATCCCATTTTTTATGAGGGTTTCAAATAATTTTGGTTTAAGTGATAAATATACGCAACCGGTACAGGAGGGGGAGAGGGGGCGACACAGTAATCTCTGGGCCTCCGTCAATTAGGACGGGTACAACGCAGAATTCACGGCTTATTGGTTTTTGTGGGACAATGCTGTGCTATTGTGAGCCTTTATCGCTAAGATTGTACTGTAAGTAAAATACGATTCGTTTACAGGCTTTGTTTTGTCCTTTCGACGCTACGGGATTTGCTGATATTCGCTACGATAAACACAATTCGGAGTTCAGAGATAAGTTATTCGTACTGTTACTGTGTTGTTGTTAAATTTTGGGTCCAACTGTCTTTGTATGATAATTGTGAAGCATGGAGCATGATTTTCATTGTACTGATTACACGAAGTCTTGATAAAAACATTCCTAATGTGTTAAATTGAATGCAAGGCAATTGAGCATTACTTTGTCACTACTAGTTAGTTAATATAATAGTACTTAGCTGTTTTCAAGTAATTGGTAACTATGGGTATTTGTGAGGATGTCAGTGTTGGGTGGTTCGATGGTGTAGGTGTAAAACATAAGGGCATTAGCACAAAATAAGTGTAAATGGAATGTCATCAGTATTAATTTGGCACATTTTTTAAATCTGGTGAAGCAACGAATCGAGGTGCACACAGCTCAGGGCCCGGACGAGTAGCTCTTAGCTTCTTTTGTAAAACACTTGTGTTACACTTTCGAGGCAGGCATATCTCATACACACTTGAAAAATTGTGAAAACGTACAAAATACGGTGAAATAACCCTACATACTTCTAAATAACTTCATCAGAAAAGTGTAACAAGATAATCTCGTTTACGCTGTTTGCAATATTAATCCCAGCACCTTCATATTATGATTGCCCAATTTGGCCGTTTCTCTCCGAACTCGATCCAAAGTTAATTATATGTGTTACCTCGTAGTGAGCACATTTTCGTTTTCATTAGAGGCAATATAGCCAGCGATAGAATCACGGGAAATGATGCCGTCTCTTCCGCAATTAGGTTCTCCAGCAGTAAGTTGGAACAGTTTAACTTAGTGAACCCGACTTGTTTGTAGTTCGTATCGATCTTACGACTTAACTTAGAAAATATAAAGGAAATGGGAAAGGTATTGCTAACAAATCGCCCGAAAAATTTACTTTGGATATCAAGTTAGAGCAGATTTCGGAGTTTTCCTTATAACTCTGTTAATGCTATCGGGGAAATTAGACGAGTATGCGGTTTTGGTAAGAAAAAATATACCTGAAGATTTCTTTTTTTTTCTTTTAGGTAACAGAAATGAAATTGCTTTTTCGTTTGAGCCTTTCGGCCGTGAGTTTTGTAACAAGTGACTGAGTATTTAGAATCCAGATGAATTGTTTGGTTGGCCACTGAAAATATTTCACTGAAAATGCTGGCCTGGAAGTTTCTACAGCAATCATGAGTAATCGCCCAAACTAAGATTAGCTATATGGGCCGAGAATGTTTTATACTTCTATCATTCAAAGGAGGGGAGACTCACAATGGGATAATTACTTTATCGATAACTTGAGCTTGTACTCTACGGAGCCCTGTTTAATAAAAAATATCAGATAAAGCTCCACGATTCGCTGCCTCACCTTCAAAATTTATCAAAAACAACAATTTAATTGTAGTATTTATTTGAAGCTTATAGACATGATTTGGTCTCACTTGTTATAGAGTACGATGTCTGGTCTCCAGATGTGGTCTGAGGGTACATGGAGCATGTGGACCCCGCCGTATTCTTTGGGTTCCCAACGTAGTTTGTAGTCGTACCACGACTGCTCCACCCAAAGGTTGGTGGTCATTATCTGGTTCTTGAGATTCTGTTGGAGAAAATTCGTAGGTATAGTTGATATAAGTATTGATAGTCTATTCTTATTCTTTAAGCCTTATTTTGATTGTTGCTTTAAGCCATGAGGAGATCGAGCCTTCTTGTCTACGCTGCGGGGTTCAGAATGGTGCAGGCATTTGTCATTTTTCATATTGTCCTGTTATTCACAATATACTGTGAACTCGTGTATTTAAAACACCACCACATCATCACCACACCATCATCTAAATGGGGCCTTATTATATACACAATATATCATTATAATTAAACAGTTACGTATCGGTGTTTTCCCGGATACATTTTGACAAATGTGCGTAGGAAAAAGTTGTGTGCCCATCGTATTTTATCGGATACATTTCCGGGAGTGTGCGTTGGAATTACATGGCTTAATTCCCCAAAGCCCATTCCATCATCTGACGACGAAACGTACGGATATATATGCCTATATTATATGGTTTATTCCGCCTATAGCCCAAAGTATTCCGCTTAGTCATTTATTATGCGTAGGTATCTAGTATCTACCGCTAAGAAATTGAACTTCTTGTCGAAGCCTGTGTTTCAAGATAGCTATAAGCTAGGATCTTGAGATAGCTATGAGTCTCGAGTGAATAGTTTATGTTTTACGTGCAAGCATAGACTATCGCTTGTAAACGAAGAAGTGACTATGAAAAAATACACTTCAACGTTCAGCAGCATAATCAACCTATAATGTGACACAGGCCTCCTCTCTTCAAGAGGGAGTGGGCTATAATCTACCACGTAGGCCCCAGTGCGGGTTGGTAAATGTCACTTGTCTTCGAATTTTTGGTTCTAGGACATGCCGGTTTTCTCACGATGTTTTCTTTACCGTTTTGCAGAGCAGGTGTGTTGAAATTATTTACCCAAAGTAAAGCGCCTGCCTGGGTTCGTACCCACAACTGGTAAGGCATGGTAGCAAAATTATACATTATTCCGAAACTATCCGACAAAAAACAAGGTTTTTTGTAGCTCCTTTGGCTTAAAATTCCCATTAATCTCAGTTACCTGAAACTGTGTAGGTAAATTTTTAATTATGAAGTCAAACAATAGAAGCAGATTTGCTCAAGCGGTTAAGCTAATAGTGTGGCCGTCGCCGCACTGAAACGTTTTTTTGTTAACGCACGATGTTTTCCTTCAGCGTTTTGAGAGCAGTGGTGATGAAATTAATTACACAAAGTAAAGCGCCTGTCTGGGTTCGGACCTACGATCTACAACAAGTTAGTCGCATCCGTTACTGAGCCACCGCTGCTCGTTCGCTGTTGAATAATCCGCTACAATCTCGGTAAAGAACATTGAAAAACGCTGGCCAAAGAATTGGCAAAAAATGTGCCCATTCTCTTTTCATCCCTTTGTCACCTTTAACTAAAAGTTTGGCCTCTTTGATCAGCAACAACACGTATAAATAATAATTTTTATTTACTTCATATTTCTGCTAGATTCCTCTCAAGCATTTCACGTCTGCAGGACGTCAGATAAAAGTATAAGTGGATTATTCTGTTAAACAACATTCTGTTATATGCCGGGAACTAATTTAACATATAACATTCTGTTATATGCCGGGAACTAATTTAACATATAACATTCTGTTATATGCCGGGAACTAATTTAACATATAACATTCTGTTATATGCCGGGAACTAATTTAACATATAACATTCTGTTATATGCCGGGAACTAATTTAACATATAACATTCTGTTATATGCCGGGAACTAATTTAACATATAACATTCTGTTATATGCCGGGAACTAATTTAACATATAACATTCTGTTATATGCCGGGAACTAATTTAACATATAACATTCTGTTATATGCCGGGAACTAATTTAACATAGAACATTCTGTTATATGCCGGGAACTAATTTAACATATAACATTCTGTTATATGCCGGGAACTAATTTAACACATAACATTCTGTTATATGCCGGGAACTAATTTAACATATAACATTCTGTTATATGCCGGGAACTAATTTAACATATAACATTCTGTTATATGCCGGGAACTAATCTGTAGAACGTGAGGTTCTTCTTACTAGAAAAATAATTCGAAACATCTCATATCAAAATGATATCGGGTAATTGACTTCATTAACTCAGGGGCGGTATCTGAGGTCTTAAGATAAACTCTATAGTATTGTATATAATCAAGTATTTTCTAACTGAACAGACAGCTGTGATGCTGGGGAGTTTGTTGCGCCATTTCTTCTTCCCAGCGAAAGCACTAGGAAGTGGTGAAGGGCGGGCGTTTTGGGGGACTGTCTTTTGTAATTTTGACGTTCGAAAAGTGCTGATTCTTAGCCTAATTTGAATAAATTACTTTGGATTTTGATTTTCCCAATAGTGGTGGTATGGCACAGTTTCTTTTCTATGCATAGTTCTAACTTAGCTCAGTACCCTGAAATGCAAAGTTTCAAAACAATAACACTATCAAATTGGTAAACTCCGGTCAAAATACTTTAAAAACCGAGCATTTAGTAATGTCATTCGAACGAGGCCTGTAGGTATAAAACGACGCTTTTACCTCAACGTTCAGGGGTTACTTATTGATGAAGCGGTATAAATAAAGCAATGTTATTACTTCATAGGCAGCCAAAAGCGGCTTTATTATGCCATTTCCGGAAGGGTTCCAATTCCAAGTTATGTTTGAACTCGAAGTGGTTAAATTTAAAACTTTTATCATTTGAAGCAGGATTATAAGGAAGCATTTCACTGGATTTGAAAGAAGTTTTGAAAAACAATCAGCGCCTTTGTTAAAAGTTTTCTGTGCCATTTATCGATAAATGGGGGTTGATTTCAACTTGCAAAAGATTTATAATTTAATTCTCTATGATCATCTTTTACTTTTTGTGACGAGACGAGAACCCAAAGGACCAGGATCCCTGTTGTAAAACGTTATTGTCTAAGCTTAATAATAATCTATTGATTTCAAGTACACCTTTAAATCTATCCCTTGTCCTTCATAGATAATCCCGACTCCGATAATGTTGAACAACAATGAATTATTCATGACAAACAGAAACATTGTTTTGTATCGCGTGAATTTTCGAAGTACGGCTCCGCCAACATTTTGTTGTGAAAACTGTAGGCACAACACTAAAAACTACATGTCACTGAAATGTGCCGACTTTCCTTCTTTTGCTCGCGTCTTTTTTGTAACTTAAATGAGGTTTTATTCACATGTACGTTTCTTTACTAGTTCGTTTGAAAGTTTCGTACTTATACTTGTCGCTACTGAGTACTTCGTAGAATCTTTATTTACTTAGTTGACCTTTTTCCACTTCATCTACTAATGTGCCATGCCACATTATGATTTAAAATAATCAGGTACTCCTATGGGATTACTTGATATTTTCTATGATAAGTCAAAGGTAGTAGTTGAATTATTCAAAAAAAACGTTAAGCAGTTCAAACATTTGGATCAATAAAATTTTAAATCATAGTGAAAAAATGTCAACTAATTTTTGGAGGCCACTGTAATTTATATTACGACATGCAAGTTCAAGTCACAAACAGACTGAAGTTAGACAGAAGCACTTTGAGTCTGTGTAGTTTAATTTACTCGCAGTATAGTTGGTACTTGGTACAGTTAATTATACTCAAAACAGTATAATTTAAGGGTAGGTAGATCCCGCGGCAAATCGCGGCGGAGCGGATGGACCTCCGGCGCGATCTCATGGTGGCATGGAAGGCGCGACTATCCCAACCCAGCGCAGGGCACGCCACGATAGCGGCGATAAGACCAGAGAGTGGCTAGGGAGGCGTCACGGCGTTCTCACCTACCGCCTGACGCAGGTCCTCTCCGGACACGGATGTTTCGGGAGGTTCCTGCACATCATCAGGCGGGAGGAGACGCCCGGGTGTCACCACTGCGAGGATCGCCCAGAGGACACGGTGGAGCATACGGTGGAGGTCTGCCCCGCTTGGGCAGAGCACCGCCGTGTCCTCGTAGAGGCGATCGGCAGCGGCGGCGACCTCTCGCGTCCGGCCCTGGTTCAAGCCATGGTCCGGGGCGAGAGGGAGTGGGAGGCGGTCACCTCTTTCTGCCAAGCAGTCATGCTAGCGAAGGAGGTGGCGGGATGGGCGAGGGAGAGATCCTCACGCCTCAGCCGCCGAGGGAGACGCTCCGGGCGTCGGGAGCCGCGTGACGACTCCCGGCCGCCGTAGGCGCGGGTCTGCGGGCGGAGAGCAATGGGTAGCTCTCCGTGCGATCAGGACCAGGCCCGTGCCGGACGGCGCGTATGTGTTCCACGTGCGCCTCAAAGAGATGTCAGCGTAGTTGACGGGGCCCGACAGGGCCGAAGCCTGCCGGGGTAGCGGGATCGTCCGAAAGGGTTACCGCTGCCCTGGTACATAAAGGGCTAAGGAAGAAACACGGGTGGGTTTTAGTCAGTAAGAGTCTGACACTCCCTTCTGCTCCACCCAGAGCGGGAACGGTCATTTGATGATTACCCATCCAGAAAAAAAAAAAAAAGGGTAGGTAGATTTCGGCAAAAATAATATAATTCGAGAGCGCTCCATCACTTTTTATATTATTCATAACGCAATAAGATAAGCTCAGTTTAGTTTAATACGAAGATTAATACTTCAGCTTGAGCGAGGTTTCGTGAAATTCTTTAAGTTATTGTTCACTCCGACTTGTAAGCAAAATGCTTATTACGAGAAGATACCCCTCAGATAAAAACCTGCTTAAAAATATATCTGCCATTACTTTAATACGGGTTTGAAATATTAAACACTGACATCAAGTGAGATGATTGAGTAATGATGGTTTTTCCGAGAAATGTCGAAGGAAATGGATTCTAGAGAGTTACCTATCATACGCAGCAAAATTTATAAATAAAGGGACCTGCCTATTCATCGTAGCAATATCATGTTTTTTCGTGAGAAAATAATGCCATTAGCCAAAGTAAATGTAGTGAGATTACAGAATTTCTCAATTTTCCTATCTTCGTCAAGAATCAATCCCTTTCCTGGAACGTGTCTATTGTTAAACAAAAGCCGTATAAACACTGTGAGAAAATTGACAAACGTGTCACATTGGATTTATGTTGCAGGCAACACCTACCTATCTAAGGGTCGGTATCCATCATAACATTTGCGATCGGCCCGATTTCGCCGAAGACTTTCTGCTTATCCTATCTGACATTTGTTCCGGTACGCTGTCAGCTTCTCCCGAAACTTTGTCAATAAACATTTTGTGCCTTTGTTCCGCTAAGAAGTCGTATTTTGTTTCGTTTGCGGATAAACGTTATTTTGATGTAGAATTACATTAGGTGTGTATTGTATTTCAGTTGTTTATGAACTCTCTTCTGAAATCTTTTAGTCATGTGGCTTTACAATATGCTAGGACTTTCTCTCTATATTTAGCTTGCTATAGTTTATAGCGGTTGACTTTGTACTGTCTGGACAAAAACAGGGTATAAATGGTCATTACTTGTCATTGTGATCTGGTTCTCGAAACTATAATTATCTATAGTCATAATTTATTTTCGTTGCTTATATATTTAGTATGTATCTCTTATTCAGGATATGTATATATCTGTGTATCTATTTTAGTATATTATTGCACTAACGACAACCCCATTTTATGTCCAGGCAAATCACTGTCCATTCCATGGTTGCCTAGAAGAGATCGCAGAAAGTGACGGGCGCCCATTGTATATTTTTATTGTTCGATCATTTTTTTTTTTATATATTTTTGTGGTGTACAATAAAGTATATATATATAATAAATAAAAGGTGAACCGAGTAGAAGCCCATGGCACAGAATACATACTTAAGCAAGTTTTTTTTAAATCAAATAATTCGACAGATAATATAATAATTCAGCTTATAAGCACCGTTCAATCATTCGATGAAATGGAAAAATCATTTTATACCCTATTTTTGTTCAGACGGTAAAAAAAGTCAGCCGATATTATGTTAAAATGTCTATTATTAAAAATACAGTGATCATCAAAGTGTCTGCACAACGCAGCAATATGAATTCTCAGAGATCATAATTACGGCTGACTAAAGTTAAATTGAAGTAAAGTTAAATTGTAATTTAACTTTATTTTATTTTAATGTTATAATTTTATTCATTCACTTTAATATTAATTAACACTTAGCTGTCACCTTCACCGATGATAAGTTGCGGCAATTGCTGCTTGTGACTTCGAAACTTTAATTAGCTCGGTTAACAGAATTATCTACTTTGTCAAAGTTTGAACAGATGATGTAGTACGAAGTTATAGATTGTTATAATGTATTTCTACTTCAGGTACCTATATTTTATGCATAACACAGAACTAGGTAAATATCTACACCGGCTACATCATGAGAGCACTGAGATCAGAAAATCATAACCAATATAATACCCCTCTGTTTCCGTCGGGGGTTAAAAATATCTTCGTACAGTACTCATCCCATCTTTGCCATTATGTCATAAAAACGTATTGCGCCGTTGTGTGCCGTATTTTTCGTACATTTCTGTACACTGAAACGTCGTTCGAACAATCCCTTTTTATCATTTCAGATATTCCTAGAAAGTGTTCGTAAACACATTATGTTATTAGATACTGACAAAATTTTAAGACGCTTTTATCTTGAAAAAGTCTCTGACTGAATATTTTATTTTCCACCGAGCTGCGCTATCACCGACTGTGTGTTCCCAAAGGATATTAGATTTCTTTCATACGACAACCGAGACGTAGGTGTGGATAACTTTGCCTGTTTGCTTTTTCCCGGCGATTACACTGCCCAGATTAAAGGAAAATATTCTCCGCGAAGGTAAATTGCGTCGACTCCAATTAAGCCAAGGAAACTGCCTATATTTATTTATTATTATTTATTTATATATACTTTATTGTACACCACAAAAATACATAGCACAAAAAAAACATGAAACACTACAAAATATACAATAAACAATGGGCGGCCTTATCGCATTACTGCGATCTCTTCCAGGCAACCTTAGAATGGACAGTGATTTTACTTTTTTTTTATTTTATTTTTTATACTTACGCAATGTAGCGGTGTTCATTTCCTAAGCAATTAATTAAACAAATATTAATATTTTTGTCACAGAAATACTCATGTTAAAACATAATACGATGTCCCCATCCAAAACAGTAAGTATTAACTCGTCAGTTTTGAAAATAAAGTTTCTAAAATAAAATAAATTTCCCGGCGAGCGCTGAACGTGCACGAGTGACACGGAAATGAAAATCGTATAAAAAGTAAGGGTTACGCTATGTTAGCATTTTCACGCCGGTTTGTGAATGAGGGAAACATGATATGTGTTAGTTGTTTTATTCCACGCCGAGTTGCTCGCTCGTTCGAAGACGGAAATTAAAAGTAGCCACCGTGGTTTTACACTGTACAATGCATGGAATGGCCCCGTTTTAAATTACGTGTACCACGTAAGGTCTACCTACATGTACTTTTAAAGTGATATATAGGTACCGAACATCCCTATTTTCAATTATATACGTCCCTATCCACTTAACCCAGTTTCAGTTGACTTTTGGGGAGTGAGTTTGATCAATCTACATAAACTTTGCTAAAATGTTGTTCGAAGTTGTTCCTAAGATAATATTTCACGCAAAATTCGCTTTGACATCTCGATAAGTACGCGATAAACACACTCCATAAACGTGCCTACGTAAAAATATTAAACAAAGAGGGAGCGGGCTAAAGGTAAAGTCAGGAAGTTGTCGTGGAGGTAATTCTGTTTTGTTAACGATACAAACAGCGCACGCGGTCGTGTACTGCCGCCGTAAATTGTCTTGAGAATGGAACAAAATGTGCTTGTATACAGAAAATATTTTTCCTAATTAGGAGTAAAACAATTTTGCTATATAGAGTAAGTGGGCAGTTGGGATCAGAAAGGACAAAGAACATAATATGGGTTTCGTGTAAGTAGATAAAACAAATAAATAAGCTTATAAAAAAGTACGTACCTAGTTACTAAAAGGCCGCAGGTATAGTATTATTACGAATCTTGACATATATACGTAGGTTTACATAGGTATTACAAAACTAACAGCCAACATTGTACGGTATACGGCTCCGACAACAGAGAAAACTGCGTTTAATCAAAATATTTTAGACCCTTTGCTAAAGAACGGTTTTCGCAATATACACTAACAAGTACTTATATTTCGTTTAAAACCTTACTTTAGCAAGGCACATTTTCAGACTAATGAAAGAAAAAACAGACAATTTATCCCGGCTCTTTTCTCTCTCTCTCTCTGGGAAAATAGGTCGCTTTTGTATATCTTCGCAGTGTCAGGTGGTATAGACTAGTAGCTGACACTGCTTCGCTTTATTAGTAATTTAAGCCTACCGCTGTAGGCATAATTGTGTTTGCGTGTCGGCCGTGGCCACCCTTGTGGCGCAAAGTTTAAGGGATTCCTGAGAATTACAGTTTATGTTTCTAGTGTATTTGATTCTGAGCAACGTTTATAATAATAATAACAATAATAAAACCTGCAGGGCAGCATGTGGCGAGCTGTTGGGCACTAGCAACCCCACCGACCCTATCTCCTGGGAGAAGTCTTGTTACTCACCTCTGGCTTGCCTTTATTGGCCGGCTGGAGGTGAACTCTGACGAGGAACAGATCTCCCACCTCATTCTTGCCTTTATTGGCTGGCTTGATAGCCGTGGAATACCTTTCCACTCCTCATAAGCACCTCAGGCCATGTTGCCCCCTTGTCGCTACGACACTATGTGCTAGCGACCGTTTTCGGGGGCCCATTATTGAGTGTGCAAGTCACCCCCTTTTTTTTTTTTATTTTTTCTGGGTGGGAAATCATCAAATGACTCCTCCCGCTCTGGGCGGTGGCTATGAGGAGCAGAGTGACTACTGTGTGGAGTAAGAGCGGGCCTGGTGTGCACTTACCCTGCCGCCGGGCAGGCAGGAGGGGATAACCCCCCCCTCCTGCCACCGTTAGTATCGTAGCCCGGGGTCGGAGTCCGACGCTGCGTCTGGAGGAGCGAGCACGGGAGGCTCAGTGAGCCCTCGCTGTGACCGGGAGGCGGCCGCTGCAAAAGGGAAGGTCCAGAGCAAGCGGCCAAGGCCAGTGGACGGCCAGGGGTCGTCTTCTGACGGTGAGCTGGCCTCGGCTCGGAAGATCCCCACCAGTAGGCGGGGAGGAGCCCGAGAGCGAGGCATAGGGAGGGGGCTCACCGCTCGGGAGGCGGCAGAACGAGCGGAGGAGCCCGTAAAGGAGGGGGGGACCGGTCGCGCGGTCGCATCGGAGCCCTCAAGCGACGAGGCGGGTGAGGTTTGCGGCCCCGATGCGGACCGCAAGAAGAAGTTTGCGGCGGTCGTGGAGGCCGCGATCCGGGACGTGGCCCTGAAGAAGTTGCAAACTTCCAAAAACAGGGCCATAGTCTCGGCAAAGGCCTCCATAATGGCGGCAGCGGAGGCCATCCACTTGGGGCCCCCGCAGGACGGAATGTCCGAAATGCGGGCGGAGGTGGCCCGCTTGACAGCGGCCATGGAGCTCCTCCGAAAGGAGAATAAGGAGCTCCGAGCGGACCTGGCCGGGCTGCGAGCAGCCGGCCCGCGAGCAGCCGGCCCCCGGGAGGTGCCGCAGGAGGGGGCGCAACAGGGGCGGCCAGTACCTGCTGAGGACCAGGTCCTGAACCTGGTGCGGCAGGAGCTGGCTGCCTTTCAGAGCCGGTTCTCCGCCCTGGAGGCCATCGTCCTGCGCCCCCCGCTGGCGGCGGACCGGCCGGCCTCGGGCCAGCGGAAGGCGGTGTCGTATGCTGCCGCCGCGGCTGTCACAGCCACGGCCACGGGGCAAGCAGCAAAACGGACCGCCACGAAACCCGCGAAGGCCATAGCCCCAGCCCCAGCCCCAGCCCCAGCCCCGGCGGCGAAACGGCCGCCCCAACCGCCTCCTGCATCGCTTCCGGCCGACGCCGATTGGCAGGTGGCCGGGCAGAAGAGGAAGGCGAGCAAGGCTGCAAGGGCGGCCAAAAGAAGAGAGAAGCGGCAACGGCGCAAGGAGCGAGGCGTCGCGGCTAGGCTTCGTGCCCCAAAGACCGCAGCTGTAGTGATCACACTACAGCCGGAAGCGGAGAAGAAGGGCATGTCCTACCGCGACGTGCTTGCCAAGGCTAGGGCGGCGGTGAACCTGCAGGAGCTCGGCGTTGCTGAGGGCATCCGGCTAAGGGTCACTGCGACTGGGGCCCGGATGCTGGAGGTCCCTGGTGAGGCTAGCGGCCCGACTGCTGACGCTGTGGCCGAGAGGCTTAGAGCGTCCTTAAATGCGGACGAGGCCCGAGTGTCCAGACCCACCAAGAGCGCTGACGTGCGCATTCTGGGTCTGGATGACTCTGCGACGGTGGAAGAGGTGGTGGCCGCCATCGTTAGGACTGGGGGGTGCTCTGCCGAGCAGGTGAGGGCGGGCACTCTCCGTCCTGACTCCACGGGGATGCAAGCCATCACGGTGAGCTGCCCCGTGTCGGTGGCCCAAAAGCTAGCCGGGGAGGGCCGAAGGCTCCTGGTGGGCTGGGTTTCCGCGCAGGTGAAACTGCTGGAGCCCAGACCTCTGAGGTGCTTCCGCTGCCATGTGGGCAGCCACGTGGGGGCTAAATGCACCTCGGAGGTGGACCGCAGCAATCTTTGTTTCCGCTGTGGTCAGCCCGGTCACAAGGCCGGCTCGTGCAACGCCATGCCGCACTGCTATGCATGTGCGGCAGCCGGCAAGCCGGCCGATCACCGGGCTGGGAGCAAGGCCTGCGCTCCACCACCGCCGTCGCCGCCGCAGCCTCCATCACCACCGCCGTCGCCGCTGCCGCCTCCACAGTGACCGCCGCCGCATCCGCCGTGGCTGGGCCCTTACAGAGGGATCGGGAGGCTGATATGGAGTGCTAATAATAGCCCCATTACGCCTCCTCCAGGCGAACATCAACCACTGCGCCTCCGCTCAGGATCTGTTGCTCCAGAGCATGGCGCAGTGGTCGATTAACATCGCCGTGGTCGCTGAGCCGTACTTTGTCCCGCCCAGAGACGACTGGGTGGAGGACCAGAGCGGCTCAGTGACCCTAATTTCGTCGGCCGCCGCCCGTACCCCGTCCCTCGAGGCTATCAAGAGAGGACAGGGTTGCGTGCACGGTTCGGGGAAATAGTCGTGGTAGGGGTATACTTCTCCCCGAGCCGAACTCTCGCCGAGTTCCACAACTCCCTCGCGGAGTTGAGAGTCGTCGTCGTCGGGTTCCGTTCCCTCCCCGTGCTCGTCCTCGGGGACTTCAATGCCAGGAATGTGGCATGGGGTTCCCGGCATACGGACACACGGGGCAGAATGGTGGAGGACTGGGCTCTGGAGACAGGCCTGGTCGTCCTAAACCGGGGTTCGGTCCCAACATGCGTGCGGATGCGGGGTGAATCAGTGGTGGACATCTCGTTCGCCAGCCCCGCTCTGTCGCCGCATGTCGTCAACTGGCGTGTCTTGGAGGAGGTGGAGACCTATTCCGACCACCGGTATATCCGGTTCGACGTCTCCGCCCAGACCTCGAGCGCGCCGGTCCGACCGGCCCTGGGTGGTCCGCGGTGGGCGCTGAAACAGCTGGACCGGGAGCTCCTCCTGGAAGCCTCGATCGTGCAGGCCTGGGTGTCACCACCGGACAGGCCTGCTGACATCAATGACGAGGCAGAGTGGTTCCGGGAGGCCATGTTCGAAATATGTGACGTGGCAATGCCCCGGGTCCGGCCCGGACGCGCCCGGCGCCAGGTGTACTGGTGGTCGCCGGAGCTGACGTCTCTGCGCGAGGCGTGCGTGGCTGCGCGACGCCGGTACACCAGGCACCGCAGGCTCCGTATCCGCCCTCCGGATACGGAAGCCGTGCAGGCGGAGCTGTACGAAGGGTACAGAGCGGCGAAGACCGCCCTCCGAGCGGAGATCCTGCGGGCCAGGGGGCTGGCCCGCGAGGAGTCGCTGGGGACTCTGAACAGAGACCCGTGGGGACGCCCCTACAAAATGGTGCGGGATAAACTCCGCCCATGGGCTCCCGCGCTGACGCAGAGTCTCCGGCCCCAGCTCGTGGAGGACGTGGTGAGCGCTCTGTTCCCTTCGCGAGGGGAACATACTCCCCCGTCCATGGCTCCGCCTCCTGCGATGCCAGATGCGGACCACACCGACGACGACGACGATGCTCCGGAGGTGACCGAGGCAGAGTTGAGAGTGGCGGTACGTAGGCTGAATGCCAGGAACACCGCCCCAGGACCCGACGGCTTACCTGGAAAACCTTGGAGGCTCTCGGGCCTCGACTAAGGGGGCTACTAAGCGCATGCTTGGACAGGGGCCGGTTCCCACTTCGTTGGAAGACGGGGAAACTGGTCCTCATCAAAAAGCCGGGGCGCCCTGCGGACTCTCCGTCCGCTTACCGGCCCATCGTGCTGCTCGACGAGGTGGGCAAGCTCTTTGAAAGAGTAATTGCAGACCGCCTTGCCGGGCAGCTGGTGCGGGTGGGGCCGGATTTGGCGTGCAAGTAACCCCCTGCCATTTCATCTGTGAATATTATAATTATCATTGTTCAGGCAGGGGCATAGACCTGCCATAGTTCAAGGTGACCGATAGCCACTATAGCCACCCAAACCCATAGCCCAGTATGTTTTGTTTCCATGTTCTGCAATAGTCCTGCACCAACCGGAGGTTGTCCTTGGGTGAACTTGCATGGTGCATACAGGGATAATCGTCGGTTGGTGCCTCCTCATCATTTAGACTTGTGTAAACGGCCTCTGCGAGTTGGCTTCGGCCCCTAGCACGCCTTTCAAAGGTTCGGGACCCCAGGGTCCCGAGACATGTCAAAGACAACTAAAGTAATGATAATAATAAAAATGTTTATTTTCTCCACAACACAATGAAACGTTAGTACAATACATAATCTATATATATAAAATTCAAAGTCCTGACTGACTCACTGACTGATATATTAACGCACGGCCTAAACCGCTGGTCCTAGAGACATTAAATTTGGAGGGTGTATTCTTCGTGAAGAGTAGGTATCCACTAAGAAAGGGTTTTTGAAATTCCACCCCTAAGAGGGAGAAATGGGGGATTTTGTTTGTATGAAAAATCTTATTCCTAATAATTACCTAAGTAAATTATGAAGACTGCCAGTTTTTGTTTTTCTAAACTACCCTCTAAAAGGGGATTGGGGGTTTCAAAGTTTGTATGGAATAAATTTAGCGCGCGGTCCGATTTACTCGAAACTCAGAATTTATACCTAGGATTGAAAGTAAAAAATAATATGTATCAGGGTTTTTCGAAAATCTACCCCTGACGGGCTGACAAGGGGTAGTCAGTTTTACAGGGGAGGATTTTACAGCGTGGCTTGATTAACTCGAAAATTGGTATAAATAATCTTTGAGTCAGGTTATGAACACATCCCAAACGATTTTTCAGAGTTGGGATACAGTTTATATGAAAAATCTTTTCAAGAATACTCGCCTAAGTAATAAAGTTTATCGCTATAAGTTTTTTAAAACAACCCCTCAAAGGGGGATATAGGGGTCTTGAAGTTTGTGTGGAAAAATTTGAATGCGCGGTCCGATTAACTCGAAACTCAGTGTTTATACTTAAGACCAAAAATAAAGAACAACATGTATCAGGATTTTTCGAAAATCTACCCCAAACGGGTTGAAAAAGGGTAGTTAATTTTACAGGGGAGGATTATAATGCGTGGCTTGATTAACTCGAAAATTGGTATAAATAATCTTTGAATCAAGATATGAATACATTCAAACGATTTTTCAAAATTCCACCCCAAACTGTGGGGATGAAAAGCGGGATACAGTTTATATGAAAAATCTTATTCATTTAGTTAATAAACTTGAAACTTGGCATGAATACTTGCCTAAGTAATAAAGTTTATCATTATAAGTTTTTAAAAACTACCCCACAAAGGGGGATATAGGGGTGTTAAAGATTGTGTGGAAGAATTTAAATGCGAATTTAAAATTTAAAAAACTTTTTACAGTTAAGAAACGATGATAAGATTTTGGGTCTTTCGAAAATCGACCGCTGACGGGGCATAAAAGGGTAATTAATTTTTTAAGGGAAGTATTTTACTTCGTGGTTTGATTAACTCAAAAATTGGTATACATCATCTTTGAGCCAAATTATTGAAATATCCCAATATATTTTTTTGGTGTTCTACGCCAGTGGGGTGAAAAGACAGGATACAGTTAATATGAAAAATCTTTTTCCTTTGGTTTATAAATTTGATACTTGGCAATATTTGCCTCATTAATTAATACAGATGGTCACTTTTAGTTTAAAAAAAATCCTTACAGAGGCTTCAAGGGATGAAAAAATTAATAGGTAAGAAAAAATATTAAACCGCTCGGACGGATTAACTCGAAACTCGGTACTAATATTTAAAACAAAAAGTATGTGTTTTAAGGGTTTTTCAAAAATCGTCTCTTACCGGCTTATTACCCTTTTCCACCCCGGTAAGTTACCGGGGTGGAAAAGGGTAATAAAGTTTAAGGGGTGGATTTTACTGCTTGCTTCCATTAACTCGAAAATGGAATAAATAATCTATAAGTCATACAATAGGAACCTCTCAAACGCTTTTTTAAAAACAAAGCCTGTCGTGGTAAAAGGGGACGACAAGGTTATTTCAAAAATGTTATTCATATGATCTGTAAACTTTAAAATTAACCCGAATTAAATAAATAAATGATAAAGATCGTAAATATACATCTTCAAAATTTTTAGAGTAAAGTACCTACACGCGGAAGAAGTCGCGGGCAAAGTGCTATACTATATAATATTATAAATTCTGTCTGTATGTTACATTTTCACTGAACGGATTTCAATAAAATTGCCTGCCAGCAGATGCCAAAGAGATAGATAGCATCCTGGGGAAGGACATACTTCTTATCCTTTCCGACAACCTCGCGGGCGAAGCCGCGGGCAGAAGCTAGTTGTGTATACAAAAATACATTGATGTTGTGGAGACTGGAGGAATACCTGTGTTACAGGTCTCCAGGCCTCCATACTTCTCGTACACGGACAAGTCACCCAAGACGTTTGTATTACGTCTACTAACAGATGATAATGACAATGGGATGAAAGAAAAAAAAAGAAAAAAAAATTAAAACAAGGAAAATACAAAGCAAACAATTAATTAATAGACACCAAAGTAGGGTGTGTGGGTGTGGGTGTGTAAGTGTTAATGTGGGTGTGTGATTGACGGTGTGGGTGTATGGGTGTGGTGGGTGCGTAGTGAATGTGTGTATGATATTCAAAACTTGTCTTAATATGGTATAGCTACTTGGGACATGTCGAGCTGCTTTTTATGAGATGACTTCCAAGAGCCTCTCAGTGACTTCATAATCGTGAGATTGAAGCCAGTTTTGGAGTTTCGTTTTACAATTGAATATAATAATAATAATAATAAAAGTTTATTAGCCATAAGTTTAGGTTACAGTACACCGGTAATCCATATTTACATAGTATAGGGCACACTCACTTACGTTCAACTACACTAAGTTAGAACTTATCTATAACAAGTAGCAAGGGGAGTAGAAGAAGAGTTAAATTATAATAATGCTATCACAAGTAAAGCAATGGTTCACATACTAGATAAAATTTATAAAGGACCAATGACGGTATACAGAGAAAAGTTCTTTACCTCCCGCGCTAGTCAAGAACTGTGTTACAGCAAGGTAAGATTCTCGCTCATGGAATAATAGTCATAATGTAAACACGTTAAGACACTTTTTACCAATTACATATGTTTTGCTGTGAATCATAGACGACGATAACGAGTTACAAGTTTAGCGTAAACAAGTAGTATATGCAAAGAAATCAGACAATGCAACTACTAACGTTATTTCAATATAAATAAAGTGTTTTCACAATAACAATATTTGTTCATGATTTGTACTAAGACAAACGTGTTAAAAATAAAATAAAATAATAAAAAAAGGTGTTTCTAAAACTAAAATAATAAAATTAAAAGTAAGAACATAACAAAAGTTATAGTATTTTTTATAACTTGAATAGTATCTTTATTCCATCCCAAGCTCCACGGCAAACACCCACCGCATCAGTCCCATTAGTAGCTATAAATATCCATATATGTATATAAGTAGATAAGACCAACGCATTGGACACCAACTCACGAAGCCCGAGATACTACAAAACAACATTCAGTCACAAAACTATTCCTATCCTTATCACTATCAATATTACCAACTGATAACAATGTAGGAAAAATAATGCATTTGGTATTCATATTTTTTAAATATTTTCAGCATAGAAATACGTTACAAATGAATACGTCCTAATGTAATGTATTTATTGTACGTGTGTATATGTATAAATTTATAATACAAATAATGTTGTGTACTAATCTTCAATTAATAATGATTACTTTATGATGTATATATTTATATATATTACTTACATATATTCATATAATGTTTGTATGGTTTCTATTAACTTATTTAGTACTTATCGGTAATCAATAATATATATAATTATAAATAAATAATTACTGACATATTTGTATAAGTTTTTCAATCTGTTCATAATCCAAGTTACTCAGAAACTCATCCAGAGCCCTTCTACACACAAATCTCGTCGTATCTTTAAGAGGTTTAATTTTGCTTATGCGATTGTACAATAGAGGAGCCAAGAAATAAGAGAAACACTATGCAAAAGTGGTTTTGCATGCTGGGACGTCATATACCTCATGCACTCTTCTGAGAGATTTGGTAACAGGTTAACAATATGGATAAGGAGTAGATAGAAATGGCTTTATTGACTTTGTTGTAAGCGTAATCTCCTAGGAAACAAAAGCATCTACAGCTAAAGCTGGTTTTGAAGGACCTTGATTTACAGACTGTGTGTTTGTGTGTCTTGGTAAGGACTTCGACAGGATTGTATAGAAGTTGAGTATGCCTACGAATGATGGTGCTTAAAATGAATAATTGACGAACTGTCAGTACTTTGCACTGTTGGTAAAGTTCTTTCGTTGGAAAGAGAAAGGGAAGTTTTCGACTAACTTTAAGAACAGCTCTCTGATCTATCTCCAACCTCAACAAGGATGTCTTTGGGGCTCCGCCCCATGCCGTTATGCAATTTGATAAGATTGACTGAACTAGTGCATAGTATACAGTGTCAATCGTCTTAGTTTCCGCCACATGGCCTAGATTCTTGAAAACATATATCAATTTTCGCGTTCTCGCTGTAAGTGCGTCTATGTGCGGCTGAAAACTAAGACGATCATCAATCTGAATACCCAAATATTTTATAACAGCCTTTTTTTGAGAGTAGGACATGAGCAAGGATTGTCTTGCAGGAAAGTGCAAGTGTTTGATGTCATTGAAAGATTTGTATAGGATGGGATCGCGTGATTTTTCATGTTAAAGGGAATATACATAGCTTTGGATACGTTAAGAGTGAGTTTGGTATTTTTTAATCACTCTGCGACCATGTCAAATCCAAGCTGAGCATTTAAAAAAACTTCTTCCCATGAGTCCGCGTGAAAAAGCAGAGCTGTGTCATCCGCAAAGTTGATGGTCCTGCTACCATGCAATTTGAGGTTACAAAGGTCGTTGATATACGTTAAAAATAATGTGCGGCCAAGGATACTACCCTGTACATGATGTCAAGATCATCACTGCACATATCACCAACCCTTACTCTCTGCATGCGATTTGTGAGGTAATCATACTATAATTTAAGTTGCGTGCCTCTCACTCCAAACCCCTCCAGCTTCTCGAGAAGGAGCGGGGCAGAGACTGTGTCAAAAGCCTTTGCTAAGTCCAGAAAAATCGCCAGCACCTTTTCTTTACCATCAAGATTTCTGGAAACAAAGTTCGCCAGCTCCTGGACGGCATCACTAGTTGACCTTCCAGATCGGAAACCAAACTGAGAAGGTGATAACAGTTTGTTTGACTCGAGGTATTTAGTTAATCGTTTATTAACCTTTCCAGAATCTTGGATACCGTTGGCAAAATGGAAATAGGTCTAAAGTTATTAACACAGCCCTTGTCACCCCCCCCTTATGTATAGGGTGAGTTTCGGCAATTTTAAGGGAGTTTGGGAAAGCGCCAGTTGAAAAGGCAAGATTACAAATATAAGTCAAAGGTACCACCTTTGACTTATATTTGTAATCTTGCCTTGCACAATCTCTCTATATCGCTTTATGAAGATAGCAGCAGGGATGTTATCGCGACCAACCGCACAGTTGTTTTTAAGGCCTTGGATGATTTGTTCAATATCAGTTATATCGGTGGGAAGTAAAACAAAAGATTGTGTGAATGAGTTTTTAGTGTGTATCTCAGGGAATCGATTATTGCTGGGTAATCTTTTTTCAGCAAGATTTTTGCCCATGCTTGCAAAGAATGAATTTATATTGTTTAAGTCGTCGCGATTGCTTTTAGTTATTAATTCAGTAGGGACGTCCTTGTATTGTTTGTACTTCTGACTGTCTTTACAGCTTCCCCGAGCTTTTTTGATGCTGATAGCGGCAGCTTTGCTGATTTCGGATCTCTCATATTCTGCTCTTATTTTTTTTAAAAGGTCGTTGCAGAAATTCCGATAATTTTGTACGTTATTTCTAGCGTTTCGTAATGTTGCTCTTTTTTTTTAAATTCTTTAAGTTTTTGATGCATATTGTCCCGGTTCCTCATACATTTTAAAAAACCCTTGGTAATCCAGGGTTTTATAATAATTTTCTTATTTAGAGGTATTTATCGTAGAAGTATTATTTTTAATTGCTTGATTCAAGGTGGAAATAAAATAATTTGTAGCTGTGTTGACATCACCATCGCTGAATATTGAAGAAAGGTCGATTAAGCTCATGTCATTGTCCAAGGTGCTATAGTTTATTTTTTTAATTACTTTCGAACAATTGAATAGGGTCACACTGGATTTAGGTTCAGTATTACTAAACTTTAAAGAAAACACACAGGCTGGCATACCATCGACGCACAACCTATAACCATGGATTCAGTACATCATTCTGAACCCAGCCCAGTGTTGAAAGCTTACGTCGGTTATAAAAAAAATATATTAACCACTTAGGTATTAACACTTCACTAGACGGTCTAGAATCATGTGTTGAATTCATGGTTACAGTTTGCGCGTCGATGTCTTGCCACCATGTTGTATAATAGAAAATATTGATCAAGGTTTCTTGCCCTATTGGACTACCCACTCAACAACATACCAACAAAACTCAGTCAAAGTGATGGTGTGATTACGGATTCCATCAAACTTTGGTACAACAATAGCAAAGCTAATAGATGCGATGCGTAAGTCAACGTCAAGTCAAAGCATTTATTTCAAATAGGCACATAAAAGGCACTTTTAATCGTCAAAATCGTCGTCGTATACTTACCTAAGTATTAAATATTGGATTTATATAGGTACCTATCTGTATACATCCAATAAGTATTTAAATCTAGTAACAAATCGGGGTTGCTTACAAAAAATCACGTTCATAACGCTTTTATGTTGAATGAAATGCTTAAGTCAATTCTCAGTAGATACAACTCCACATTACGGGGAATATCCATTTAAATACGTTCAGACAAATTACGGTCTTGTGACAAAGTTAATAGGTTCCTTTGTGACCTTGTGACCCATTTGAGGCAGGGAACTAAAAGGCGCGTAGTCGGCTTTTATTTTGATTAACTTTGACTTTACACGTAGCTACTAAATAAAATACGTACCAAAGAGGCTGTTCGTATTAAAACTTTTTATCCGTAAAATGTGTATAGTCAGAGATATGTCGAGAAAATAAAGGAAATATTTCATTGAAAAGCGAACAGAGTATTACAAATTCAATTTAATTTACATACATATGTAGACAATGTCTTCGTTTCGTGCGATGCTGCATACAAATGCTTGCTGGTTTGTTTATTGTTTTTTTTTTGTTTTACTCTCGCTTGACGGACAAAAATTCTGGTAGCTTTTATCAGCAGGAGTTACATGGGAACGTTGCAATTGTAAACGTACGTTTCAATCTCTTTTATTGGAGGCTTTGCTTTGAGTTTTACTTCACAAAGTAAAAGCTCACGAGAAGTCGCTGTTGACAGTGAGATTTCTCACAATATCAATTTTCAACAGAAAATTGTTCCTGGAAACGTGGGATACATAATCGAAGATCGGCTTTTTAATAATCGTAAAGCCAAGAATCAATTTAATATTTTATGACTTATTTAATTTAATTTTGATATGAATATCTGTCGTGTAGCGACAAGAAAAGCTTAACTTTTAAAGTCAAAGGTAAAATTAAATTAAAGAAAGAGAGGTAGAAAACAATTAAAGATATATTTACAAGAAATTCAAAAGATGGGGTTGGACTGAAGAGTGGTGTGTATTATGTGGAGGTTGGGTGTATGGATGACGATGCGCGATAGATGGGTTGAGGAGGCTGAGATGGAGATCCAGTTGGAGCTGAAGATGTAGACCGACGCAAGGCAGGTGCCGGTGACAGGTGCAGGTGCAGGTGCGGGCGGGTGCTAGTGCGGGTGCGGCACGGAGGCTACCCGTAGGAGGGCCCACGCCGCAGGATCAGGACGCAGCACGGCAGCAGGAGGAAGCAGGCACGGCGGGATGCTGTCAGTCCGCCAGATGAGGCGCGGCCCAATAAATTCAGGAGAGTCTTCTGAGTCCTCCGGCGTGGTGCGCCGGTGGTCCGGCTGGTTGTGGAGGCTTTCACGGAGGACGGAGGCGTAGAGAGGGTCCGTCAGGTACCAGTGCGGAGAGGTACGCTGGGTGTTCCCGGAATAGGTGGCCCTGGAGTATCAGGCTTTAATGTGTTCGCTTTAGAGGCAAAACGGGAACTGATCCTTGCATTGCGTGGGTTTATTATGTCAACTCGTAGAATAACATGTAGAAAATATGAATTTGATATATGATAGTGGCCATGATTAATTTTGGAGAAGTATGATTGTATAATCAGCTAAAAAGATGCAGGCCGGTAAGGATTTGAAAGAAAAGTTGCCATGGCGACGTATTAAACGTCGTTGTCAAAGCTGTCATAATAAAATATATTATTAATAAAATACAATAAATTCTATAGTTAAACTGTGTTATAAGTATATTGTTTATAGGAAAAGATGAAATCAATCAATGTGGGCGAAATTCCCAACCTTTGGATGTCACTAAATCGTCGTAACCTTAAGTTATAGTTGGAGCTGTGTCTGTGTACTGATTGTGGATAAAACGTGTCGTGAGAAATAATCAGATCAGCGCCTAACGGTAACAGAATGCTTGTTCTGACTTGGAGGAATGAATGAAGATAACTCTGGGTATGTACATTATGTTACATATCTAGTCGTATATGTGCTTCGATAGACATGAAATACAACGATCGAAGGACTTCTATATAAATAAAAAACATCTTATTTGTCAAATCAATATAACAACCTTGCACAATTCCAGTAAGTAACAAATAAGCAGTAAAGGACAAAAATAAAAAACAAAAATATTACCTTATTTTTGTTTTAAATAACACTCTTGATTTCAAGTACTCAACTCTTCGTCATCACCTCTTTTTAAACTGTACCCTAATTTAACTACAATTTTATACGTCGTTTTTATAAAATTAAATATATCTATAAAACGCAGTTACGTTTCAGGGAAAAATATTTACTTACGTATCAGTACGTTCAGAAAATTTCAGCTAGGTTATAATATCTAGGTAGACATTATAACCTAGCTGAAATTTTCTGAACTAAAGTAAACAAGAGGAGCAAGTAAAAGCGCTTTCGAAGAAATAACTTTTGTAGTGGTTGTGTAATACTATTATCTTGTGTGCCTAAGAGCTATGGTTATAGTCTTATATTAGCTTAGGAATAGTCCGATGTTTTTCAATATGTAAGTACAAAAATAATGGCTGTCGGAAAAAATCTCAAGAATTTATCGGACAGTTTAAAAAAAAATCTGTTCCATTTTTAATTCACCTTGTCTATCCGGAGAATATGAAGTTCGCAGTTCCGCAGTTCGAATTTAGAAAAGGTTTCTTCTTTTTTAGAACAGTTTTGTTTATGTAAAAAAATTGACCGCGAAGAATATTGCCTGTGGTTGGGCTGTTCGGAATAGGTGACAGGTGTGTCGGATGAAAATGCGATAGCAAACGTGACTTTTAAACGTTTATCGGTATCTTCGATACATCTCTGCTTTCATAACCAAAACGAACGTGTGGAATAAAATATCCTTTGTATTCGGAAAAGGCAAAGGTATTAATGGAACGGCTTGGAAATGTTGGCTAGTAATAATAATATAAAACGTTTATTTCCCTCTACAAGTTGAATCTTTGTGAGAGTCTGGTGCTTTATATAAAAAACCTGTATTACTGGTCACCACAGCGACCACGGCTAGTCGTAATTACTACACAGAAAAGTACTTACTTAATTTCATAATGGCCAATTCCATCAGCGGACCGTCTCCGTGCTCTTGTCTGTCTTAACAGTAAGCTTTTGTCTTTGTGTACAACACAAATATATAAGTCCACGTGAACCCTCGATCTCGCGACTCGATTCTCTTTTGTTTTTTCATTTTCACTTGTACCAAGAAAGTTTGCCATGGATGCGAACTTATTAGCAACGTGAAACCAAACATGCTCTGCTTTCCCAGAAGAAAAGTCCCAGGATACTTTAATTGTTGTTTTGTTGTTACACATAATTGAATTCTAAGACTAGGTTTACATGGCGGGGAAGGTTATTTGTGATAATGTAAACACTTTAAAAAATAATCCTACAGAAAATGAAGATTATGTAGGCACAGCGTATATCTACAGGGTCGTAGAAAAAGACAGTCGTAGATAAAAGGTACTTGTTTTTAGATAAAGTACTTTACAAAAGTTTACAGCCTCCGTAGCGATCATCCCTGCTCAAATGAGGGTCATCTCGTTACTTCCCGTTAAAGTAACAGAAGGATATATAATAATATCCGTATGGTCGAATTCATGAATAAGCCCATTATCCGCGGACGTGAGTAGACGTTGTGTTAGAGTCACGTGTGGGCGAGATGACGGCTGTGGACGACGCCACCATTGTTCAGGGATTGGCATTGCGATACTGACGCTTATGGCCGCCTGACCTGAGCCCCTAATGACAAAACGTTGCGATGCGACGGACACACTATTAGCTTAACCGCTTGAGCAAATCTGCTTCTATTGTTTGACTTCATAATTAATAATCTCACCTACACAGTTTCAGGTAACTGAGATTCCCCCTACGTAAAGTTATTTTAAGCCAAAGGAGTTACAGAAAAACTTTGTTGCTTGTCGGATAATTACGGAATAATTTATAATTTTGCTACCACACACGACTTACAAGTTGTGGGTAGTGGTTTCGAACCCAGGTAGGCGTTTACTTTGTCTAAATTATTTCAACACCACTGCGCTCAAAACGGTAAATGGAAACAACTTGAGGAAACCGGCATGTCGTAGAAGCAAAACAATCCAAGACATGTGACCCCTACCAACCCGCACTGGGTCCACGTGGTAGATTATAACGCCATAATAATTATTATTATTATTATGCCCAATCCCTCTTGAAGGAGGCCTGTCCCAATAGTGGGAACATTACATAGTATATATATATCTTTCTTTTTTTATATATTTAATAACTGTGTTTCAGAGTATTCAGCACAAAACATCCATATTTGAATTAGTAACTAAGTTAGTAAACCACAAAAAGAAAAACAAGCGAAATCAAATAAACACGTCGAGTGCGATCCAATACCCTAATTACTTGTGGTAGACAACAAATATGTTTAAAAAACTATCCTTGTCTAAGATGAAAGAAAACGCCTTGAGACGTTCCATCGATATTGATTATGGAGAAAAAACTGAGCAGGCGTATCGATAGTAACTTACAGACGTTAAGCTTGATGCTCATGTCCGTATGTATGTCTGGGGATATCACAAGTTTCATCCGTCTCTCACTCTCCCCTCCCGATATGTTTATTTGTGACGAAAACAATACAACACCTCTTTATTGCTTATGCCAAATATTATTACATTCTTTAACAAAAATTCTTTATTTATCAACTTCCGCTTTGGCTTAATAAATCAGAAGGGTATCTATGTTATTCCTTTTGTTAGACTTACTTATACTTCTTATTTTATAAGAAGTCACTTTCTGGGTCAAAAACTGAGTACATAATCAGCCTATATTGTTCCCACAGCTGGGACACAGGCCTCCTCTTGTGTGAGAGCGAAAAACTGAGTATTACAATTAAATTTGCAACAATGTTTCCTGAAAACTTTGGACATAATTCCATCACATCACAGAAAATATGTCTATTAAACTTAAACCCTCAGTCATGGATGTAACGTAACAGCCAATAACGTTTAGTCTCAAACATGAATAATTAAATAAATAAATAAATAAATAAATATTCCACAACTATCACACAACGCCATCTAGTCCCAAGCTAAGCAGAGCTTGTGTTATGGGTACTAGACAACTGATAAACATACTTATATATTTCTAAATACATAAATATTATAGATAAATTACACCCAGACACAGAACAAATGATCGTGCTCATTACACAAACATTTGTCCTGGGTGGGAATCGAACCCACGACCTCCGGCATAGCAGTCAGGGTCACTAACCACTAGACCAACAGGCCTGTCAAGCCTGTCAATAATTGGAGTGCAAACACCGAGATCCAAAATGTTCGTAAACTATACAGCCAGATTTTATCACCGTACGAGCATCAACGTCTGGATGAACAGTTGACCCCAAATTCATGAAATCCTAGTGTGGACGAAATACTGTGAAATGTAAAGCGTAAATTGAAAGGTAATTTCGAAATCCCGATCATTAATTTCTGATTATTAAAAGGCAACCAATGTATTTCGCTACTTTATGAATATGTGAAGGTTTAAGCTGTTTGTTACATGAGTATTCTATGTAGGTAGGAATCATCTTCTATACTAATAATAGCTGAAGAGTTTGTTTGTTTGTTTGAAGGCTAATCTAACTAATCTATAAACTACAGGGCCCTAATTCACTATGACCACTTATCGATTCCTTACTTCGAAATCACGTCAATTCCTTAGCAAATCCCACCATCTCGCGTTCTTTTCGCGCGGTTTCGTTCATTCTGTCATAAAGAATAAGGCTGTTCGGATTTGAAAAAATATTTCTGCATGTTAGCCCAATTTTTGAGCAAGGTTATGGCTACTTAACATCATGCTAACCTTATGAGCTGAGCAAAAACAAAAAAAGTCGGAAAGAACGCTAAGCGATGACGAGGTAATGGCGTAGACAGGCGATGCGATACGACGCCGTGGATCGGGTGGACAAGACATATCACGCGGATGACGTATAAAGGGATATATAGGTTCATATTTTTAGGTGCTTAAATGTTTGTTATAAGCAGTTAAGTGTGTTTGCGCAAACCAAGCTTGTAAAATGTTTATATGTCAACTAGCTGCACCCCGCGGTTTCGCCCGCATACGTTTCGATCCCGTGGCAATATCGGGATAAAAAGTATTCTATATATTAATCCTGGTTATAAACCATCTGTGTGCCAAATTTCATCCAACTCCGTTCAGTAGTTTTTGCGTGAAAGAGTAACAAACATCCATCCATCCATACAAACTTTCACATTTATAATATTAGTTAAATTATCTGGAAAAGTGTCCAGTTATTTAAGAGGGTAGAGTCAGTAAAGACAAAACGTCTTTTGTTTCAAGCTCTTGTATTGGATTACTAGAGAACAACTTACGTTACCAGTCAACCATCAAGTGAACTATGCTCTAAACAATGCGTTTTGAGGACTCTCTTTTGAAAAATTCCTTTTCAAATTATCGTATACAGCTTTAATAAACGTAAGCAGGCCTATTAAGTGTATCTAAGTAATAAGGCTATTTTATGAAACCTTGAATAAGCATTGAAATTACTATTAAGATTTTACTCTTAATTTTTAACTAGCTGTGTGTGCGGCTTTCTTCACGTGACAGTGTTTTCTATTGGTATTTTATGTTAACGGGACGTAGAGTCATATTTTTAATGAAGTGATGTTTACATCAATTACTACGAAGTAACTCCTCCGTCATGCAGTCCAACCAACCATGTCAAACTCCGCCCGCCATTGTTCTCAATCTCTTGTCGTCCTAAATCCTAATCCGTGATTGGTGCAAATGATGCAAACCACATCGTCGGCATCTGCGTCCAGAATTCGATAATCTTGGTCGACGTGTTCGCAATAATAGCGGTCAATTCGCTCCTGTTACTGCTGATATCGTGTATGCGGTTACGGGCTTGGCAGATATTGTAGGCGGTGGTACAGTTTGCTAATTTCCGGAGAAAGTCCGCTCGAAGACTTTTCTCATTTACTTTGATATAGCGGGCTGCGGTAGGCTCTTGTTCATAATTGATTTTCGTTAAAAACATGGGTACTTTGTAAAGAATTTAATATAAGAGACGAGCTCTATATTTGCCCTCTTTTCCAATATTTAGTCGTGAATGACTAAATATTTATGGAGCTTCGGTTACCCGAAGTCGACAGTAGGTGCTGTCTTCATATTTCAAGTAGTACCATCTAGAACCTAGTATATATGTAGAAACCTAATATTTATTTACTGACTGTCTTTAAAGGCTAAGGTTACCATGATAAACGCAAATTGCTCAAAAAGTATATGGAATCATCAAAGGCAGCCAAAGCAAAATAAAGTTAATAATTAGATACGCATGTAACTTTATGTCAACATTGACCTAGATGTTCACTAGATAGATTCCATCATTCGTATTTGCTACGTTCCCATCCGTAGTCAAGAATTTGTTTATTTGCCTTTTTTTTTAAATCACGTCAAAGAAATTGCAGGATTGGTTTTTTGATATTGTCAATGTCTCTATTAATTAATACTTTATTGTCAGTATGTAGAAGCAATGTGATGCTTTAATTTATTAAGTCAACACTCGTGAATGTTATCAGTTAAATTGGAAGCCCTCATAAGAGTGAAAACCTTGACATAAGAGCGAGCGCTTATATGTACATGTGTATGTACATAGTTTAACGAGCCAGCCACTTTACATGATTGATTAGATGCTTGATTGATAATATTAGCTGATTGATGAAAACATTTTCACTTTCAAGCAATAAAAAGTTACAATGGGGTTACACAAAACGTTATGCGTGGGGTAATTAGGTACTGGAAGTTTGTAATATCGTCTCATAATTTCGGCCATAAGTTTAACAGCTTACATAATAATATCACACGTTATACATTACACACAGAACCAACGAATGTAGGTAATTACCTCGACAAAAGACTCGGGAGGATTATAGCCACGAAGGAGGATTGAATAAATATCGGAAGAAATACAATTCCTTTCATACGGGTGATTTATGGGATCTGATTTGAAATACATAAGGAGGGAGACAGAGGGGCGCCTAGCCTGGGTAGCTGGGGAGGTGTGAAAACGACACTTGCTAGATTATATACCGATTATCACCAGTTACAAATGATTCTAACTGAGCTACGTATTTGAAAAAACTGGGTCGCAGCCTGAGCCGTTGTTACAATTCACGTCTATTTAAATTCCAAATGCGGCGCGCAAGTGCAAGCAAGGTATGCGTCCACACTGCACCCTCGGTTGTCTTCGATGTAGGTCAGTCTGGTGGGTATGCTTAGCAGAGTCGTTTGACTGAGTGTTTACACAGGTGATTCGGCGACGTGGGGCACAGGAGACGAATGTAACACTTACGACGTCGATGAGTTGACTGAGTTTGAGTTTGATGCAGACTCGGAGCACGTCGGTGGTGTTGACGACGGGCCGGACGAGTTTGTTGTAGTTGGAGAGGAGGTCGTCGTAGAGGCGCTTGGCGTCGGGGTTGCCGGCGGTGGCGGCGCGGAGCAGGCAGGTGGCCGCCAGCCACCACACGAGCGCGGCCATCAGCTCGGCGGCATCGTTACGTAAAGCTCGGGTACACGGGCGGGTGGCCCGGGCGCGGCGCGTCGCTGACTGCCGCCCTGCGCGCCCCGAGGTTCCCCCGCGCGCCCCCTATCTGTCCTAGCTTATAATATTATACGCAGAACTGACATTGCTTTTCAAATTCTTAGAAAATCCAATGAGACAGGTGGCCTTGTAACGTAATAAGTTTGTATGGATGGATGGATGGATGTTTGTTCCTCTTTCACGCCAACACTACTGAACGGATTTGGATGAAATTTGGCACACAGGTTTATAACCAGGATTAACATATGAGATACTTTTGATCCCGATATTCCCACGAGATCGAAACTTATGCGGGTGAAACCGCAGGGCGCAGCTAGTCTGTTATAAAAATTAAACTGATGCGTTATTTCTAAGGGTATGAGGTTCTGGAACTTCAATTAATTAATCATACCAATTTATGTTTAAACATGTAACATTGTTAGTTACTTATAATTAAAATCTGTTCAACATATTGATAGACAGTTAAATACCTATAGGCGTCCGGCAGGGTGGTATTTCAATATAAGTCTGCACTATGCTCACGGTTTCAACTCTCACTGTGTTATCAAATTCATTGAAAAATACAAACTTATGGAATTTCTTTTGTGGCTGCAAAAGACGTAGGTCTTTATTGCAGTACCAACCATTGATCTGTCTGAAGTTTTATCTAATAGCTGACCCGACAGAAGTTGTCCCGTCCCAATAAATAAAAATATAGAAAAAGGACTTTCAGTATTTCCCGAATTTATACATTTTCTGGGCAACTTTTCCAATGTTTAAAAAAAAGAGAAAAGAGGTGTTTCCCAAATATTATTTTTTAAATACTAAAGCCTGCCCAGCCGTTCCCGAGTGATGCGCTTACCAACGAACAGCATTTCATGTTTTTTCCACACTAGCTTTTGTCCGCGACATCAACCGCGTGGATGTCCAAGGTGGAGGTGGAAAAAAATCCATTTATACATTTTTTTAATATAACTTTTGCTTTAAGCGGCGCACGTTAGTAAAGCTCCCAGTCGGCATGATATTTTCCGACATTTACTCAATTATCCAATTTACACAAAACCTTTAATAAATTATACACCTAAACCTTCCCCATGAATCATTCATTGGTAAAAACCGTATGAAAATCCATTTCGTAGTTTTTAAGTTTATCGACGTTCAGACTGCCAGACAGACGCGGCGCAACGGGGGGAATTGCTTCATTTGTAATAATGTAGTGATGTCCTGTACTGATATATAATATTTAAAGTTAACATCAAAAAGCTTTTCAATGGCAGTGTAAAGATCGCGCTTTTGTCCCGGGGGGCGCGTGACGCCGCGTGTCTGTCTGGTCTGTGTCCGCTTCCCGCAGCCTCCCTCTACGAGTATAAATACGCGAGTCGATAGCGCATCGCATTCATCTGACCGGTGTTCCCAACGCTTACAACACAAACCTTTTACCACTTAAGTAACAAACTACTTTGGATAATGCGGGTTCACTTAATGCACTGTCCACAAACTTATCACATTCCACAAAGTTTGCCCCATACTCCCTGCTTTACGGGGACTGTAACTAAGTCCGGTATACAGTATTCATGAATTAACAAGGCTAAGATCAAGTTTACAATCGATAGTTTGCGCGCTCATCCCGAACTATACAAATAAAGGACGAAAATTTGCATAGTCGGCATTAATAAACCGAACGTTCAGCTGCATGTAAACAGGCTAATTGATGATGCCTATTGCCTTGAAATTTAATTACATAGCGACCGGAATTTCCATGTAGCGATATAAATATGATATTTATGAGGAGTATGCGGGGCGATGGTATTACGACGCGTTATGATAAACGTGTAATTCGGCACATAAATTATGAGACATTGCGGCGCGCTTTCGAAGTCACCGCCGCGACGCGGATGCCAACATTAAATACTTTATAATAATAATAAACACGCCAACGAAAACTTTTTTAATCGCTATAAAAAGTAATTAAGAGAAGATTTCTTTTTGTTTTAAATGGGCTCTCATCGAATTGAATCTATCGTAAATAATGCTTAATAAGAAACCCTTTTCAACTCCGTGATCTTCAAAAGAACCGCAGGAGACTAATTAGAAAGGAATTCAATAAAGTCGCCCTTATTGAATGAAACGAACCAAGCGATATGAGAGCAATGAATATTCTTATAAATAAATTAATTGTAGCTTGAAAAGGATAAAAGGACTTTCATGAGCATAGAGCGAATACTACTCAATTAGAAAAGCCGTTTCATTTTTATTTCACACATGCAGTTCGCTTTAATTTTATTTGTTCGAGTGTTTTTTTTTATAAGAAAGTAAAAATCTAAAAAGTAGGCAAAGATATTACGTAGATATTGAGTTAATTAAAAGTTGTTTATTTTTATGTTACCATTCCTGTTTCTTAGGCTGTTAAGATGAAATGCCGACTACATTATGTCGATATAAAGCTCGCTTTAATAGAGAGCTGACTAGATTAAGTAGATGAATAAAAATGTGATAAATACTAATGACTGAGTTAAAGATTTTACGTCAATAACAAAGACAACAAACAAAGCATCAATACGCTTAAGTTACAAACGTCAGTCATAATCTTGAGTTTTTGCGGAAAGTAAAAAGGGTCGTGAGATTCTCGTACCCTTCAGATCCATCGCCTCCGAAGCATAAATCAAAATTACATGAAAAACATCTTAGATTCATAACCGCGGTCCCTCGCTAGAGAAAAGTTTTCACTTCGTTTGATATATTATACATTGTGTACACAAAAATAAGTGTATAAATGGGACATAACATACGTTTGGACAGGTAACGTGAAGATTTTGTTGAAGAAGCTTTGGGTTTTTGCGACTCTAACCATGTTAAGCAACACCACGATTAAAGTGTTTGAATGAAATTATACCATTATTAGACGTTTAAAGTAGTTAATTAGCCGAAACAACGTTAACGGCAGACTTTACCGTATAAACGCCCAAAATATCATCACAAAAAGGAAAACATTTTGAAAGAACCTTTGTCGAAACGAAAACGACTTAATTAAATGTCATTTTCTGATATTTATCAACTTTGCCTATAGAAATAAGCGTAGCTCAAGAAATAATTTTGAGTTCATTATTTAAATTTTATTCCGCGTTTGGAGCCCTTTACAACGCCCGTGAGACAGGAATGGAAATGACTAAAGTAACAATAGCGCCGCTTGTCTATACAATATTTTTAATAAAAAAATGCAACACTTCATATATTTTTTGTACGCAATAAGGAAAATTCAGGCGCGATAAGACTAGAGCGGCTTCTTATTCTGTCCTTTTATAAAAAAATGCTCCACTCGTACAATAATCCATTTTACTGTTACAGCTATTTATTTATATTCGTGATCACAAATAGAGCAAGTGAACGATAATCCTCAAAACACAGGAAAGGTCACAAAAACATATTTGACCTACAAGGATCAAATTCACCTCTCTGTATTGGATTCTCTCTAAAATATTGGCGTAAATTTTTCCATCAAAACTCATTATGATACGATTGGGAGCGCTTACTCTCGTCACAATCAGGGTGGCTAAGGTAAAAAGCATTTGATAAGAGGGTAGGAGCTAAGGGGTTTTGATGGCCCTATAAAGAGTCAAAGCGTTTTCCCCACTCGTGTACCTATAGACATACGGTATAAAAATGTTATGGGGTGTTCAAGATCTCGCTTGCAACAACGTTTTAGGAAAATTTGATGAAAACTTATAGGACTATCAGCTTTGATCGCATAAGTAAATATTTACAAAGCGTTCTTTTAAATTTATCTCTTGGATTAGAGACTACCTATTACGCAATTTGTTTTTGTGTGAGTCTTCCTGGTGCGCCTTCCTTTCATGTCAAGGTCGGTCGAGCGACGCCATATCTGTTTTCGGGTGCCTCTGGCTTGGTTGTCCTTCTTACAGAGTACCTACAAGCGAAAGTATTTGTACTTATCAGGTTTTCTGAGAGCGTGACCAATTCAACGCCAGCTGTAAGAAATAAATAGCAAAATATGTTTTAATAAAGGTGCACGTGCAACGTAGTATCTTGTATCTTTTATTGTTTTTTTTTTTCTATTGGAAAGTAATACGTAGCTTACTACTGTTTCTTGATATTGCTTCATTCACAAACAGAAGCGGTATGTGTTGTAATGGGTAGGCATTATCTACAGTTGCTTGAAAAAGGCGATTTATCGAATGGACATTTAAATTGCACTTGTATTTGTTTAGTAATACACACTATAGTACTAGGTAGCTATAAAGAAATCAACATGTTATCGCAATGCCCTAAGAAAATACTACAGTAACAAAATGAGACAGTACAAATAAAGAGGCAACTACCATTTTTTTTTTTTAAACTTTGCCCCACACTAGGAATCACTCCTGTATCGTGGGTGCGTTTACAAACATTTAAACTCACATACACAAACAGACCCGGAACAACTACCTGTAGGCAATACAAATATTTGTTCCGTGCGGGAATCGAACCCGCGACACGCAGCGCAGCAGTCGATCGCTCAACCACTGCGCCAACCGTGTCGTCAAACCGTGTCGTTTATTGAGTGCACGAGGAAAAGTAAACAACAATATTGTCATACAATCATACGTAGACATATAGTAGGAGGAAACTACTTCCCTACGTGTCAAAAATAATATTAGAAAAGGATACCGTTTGATCGTTCAAGTTTATATCATTTTTCTCTTGTAATATTTTAATCGCATTAAGTTGTTTATTTTCGCCTGTACGGTTGCGTTCATTAATGCAGTATCACCTTAAGGACTGTATTGCCACGGTAATATTATCTAATGTTACCGTGGTATTGCTGTGACCGCGCGGTAAAGGCCGTACCTACGTCTGTGTGCATAAAGTGATGTATCAACACAGAACGCTCACCTCATAATTCGCACACTGGCTGGCGTCGAACGAAACAAAAAACATAACGTCGCTTTTGCACACAGGCTACGTAATTACGTATGTGGAGAAATCATACACCTCAAGTACAGTTTTAATAATGTTTATTCACTTTATTCCAACACGGATTATCACAATCACACACACAGTAGGATATAATAAAGGTAGGCTTACGGTTCAACGTCTGGAAATAGACTGACTCTGACCAAGCAAAATAGTGGCCAACTGAATGTTCCCCACTTTAAATGGAAGTGAACACTCAGCCGGCCATACGACCAATCAGAGCAAAGTAAATAATACATACAATCACTTGACTAACTAAAATACATTAGTGCTTATGTTTAATTAACTACGATTATAAATAAACCTTTTTACTTTAAACAATATTGATTCATTAATTATACAAAACAAATATACTTTAGATACCGTTATTCTACAAATGACTATTTAAAACTGTTGTATAAAGTTCGTGCAACCGCTAGCGCCATCTGTCGCTTCCGGTAAAAGTCTTATTTTTAATAACTATTATATAAAATCATTACATTCGGCCATCCGACATCGTGCGATCTCCTGACGCACGACTTTACAATATTCTAAATAACAATTATATTAAATGAGCTTTACATACACAATCATTACATTCGGCTATTCGTTGACCTCAGATTCGATCCCGGGGCATGTTTTATCGTCATCGTTATTACTTTCAGCACCAGAAGATGAGCTTTTATTATCATCTAATGAACTTTTATGGTCAGGGGAATGAATATTTATCCAGGGTCTTACGCGGTCAGCGGAAACTACGCTTTTAAATGTATTTTTCCGTTTACTAAAACCCGGAATTTCAGCAATTTTATATCGGTCATTACCCAAAACTTGTGTGATTTTGTACGGACCTGTGAATTTTGAAAGGAGTTTAGTGCTATTACCTTTATTATTGAAATTAGTTCTAGTAATCTTAATCAAATCACCTTCTTTGTAGGTACTAGCAGGGATCCTACCGGCATCATAATTAACTTTTTGTTTTTCTTGACTAACTTGGATATTGGTGCTGACTTCGTCTCTTAAGCTTTGTAACGTGTCTGGTATGGCGTCAGCTCCAACATCCAATTTATTATTTAAACTGTCTTTGAACCTGGTTCCGAATAGAGCCTCTGTGGCAGTCCGTTTAGTGGAGGAATTAATGGAATTATTTACACCCCACTGAATTTTGCCAAGATACATGTCCCAGTTACGTTCGTCATCGCCGTCATTATGTTTTGCCAAGGCATTCAAAATAGTTTGGTTATACCTTTCAGCTTGGCCGTTGGCCCTGGGACATGCTACAGCGTTCAGAACATGTTTAATACCATGACTTACGCAAAAGCTCTTAAAAGAACTTGAAGTAAAAGAAGTACCGCGATCAGATATGATTCGAGATGGTAAACCAAAGTCATAAAATATGTTTTCAAGAACTTTTATCGCGGTCCTAGTTTTCGTGTCTTTTACCGCTTTTACAAATAGGTATTTTGTAAAGCCATCAACTATAGTAAGGATGTAGGCATTGCCGTTCCTACTCTTTACAAATGGGCCAAGATGGTCAATGTGAATTGTATGGAACGGGATGCTCACTTTCTCTATAGGATACAATTGTCCAGTTTTTTGTCTAGAAACATCATCTTTATTGTAAGCGCACTGAATACAAGACTTTACATATTTCTTTATAAATCGCCTCAACTTTGGAAACCAAAAGACAGATTGAATTCGGTCAGTTGTTTTAGAAATGCCTAAATGCCCTACATCATCATGATTATAACGACATATTTGCCAACGAGCATTACGAGGGACAACCAGGCGTGTATCATCGCCAACTCTTCTATATAGTTTATGATTTTTGATAAGATAGTTTTTCTTTATGTCTTTAGATTCTTCGTCGGATTCAGGTTTGAGAATTTTAAAAATACGTGAGATATCTGGATCCGACATTTGTAAAGTTAATAACCAATTATCAGTCTCGATATGATACACGGTAACGGAGGACTCATCGTTAATGTCAGAAGGCAATATGGTATTACGGCTTAATGCATCGACATGTTCCATGCGCGTCCCGGGTCTGTACTCAATAGTAAAAGTGAACTCACTAATTTGGAGCCACCACCTAGCTATACGTGGTATAAGGTCTCTTTTAGTTAGTGTAGTTCGGAGCGCATTACAGTCGGTTACAACTTTAAATTCTAATCCTAGCAGATAAACGCGAAACTTTTTCAGTGAGCAAACAATGGCTAACGTTTCAAGTTCGTAGGAATGCAAGTGACGCTCTTCGGGCGTGGTCTGTCTACTAAAGTAAGCAACAGGCTTGAGTACCCGCGGGTTAGATTGCCATTGTAATAATATTCCTCCTACACCTAAGGCACTTGCATCTGTGTGCAACTCCGTTGCAAGTTTAGGGTTGTATAAGGCTAGTATCGGTCTGTTTATCAAATTGTCTTTTAATATAGAGAATGCTTGGAATTGGGCTTCTGCCCAAGTGAAAGTATTTCCTTTTTTTAATAAATTGGTGAGGGGTCTTGCAATTTCCCCGAAACCCTTTACAAATTTTCTAAAATAACCTGCTAACCCTAAGAATTGACGAACCTCGTGTACATTGCGAGGAACAGGGAATTCTTTTACAGCTTGAACCTTATTTTCATTCGGTCGTACTCCATCTGCCGATATTTCATACCCCAGATAGTTAATCGTTGTGTCAAAGAAACGGCATTTCGCTAATTTAAGAGTGAGACCATTTTCTCGCATTAGCTTCAGAATTTCCCCAAGCCTATGAAAACCTTCCTCTAAATCGGTTGACGGTACAAGAATATCGTCTAAATATGCCAGGGCAGATTCGTAGCGCTTTGCCCCGAGCATTTGATTTATGACTCTCTGAAACACGGCTGGAGCGTTAGCTAATCCGAATGGCATTCTTTTAAATTCATAATGCCCATCGGGCGTTACGAATGCGGTAAGGGGACGGCTTTTTTCGGCCATCGGACCTGATAATAACCTGAAGCAAGGTCTAATGACGTGAAAAATCGATTGCCGCTGAGATTAGTTATTTGATCATCAATTAACGGCAAGGGAAAACAATCTTTCCTAGTTTTGTTGTTTAATGATCGGTAATCTACACAAAGACGCTGTTCTCCCGTTTTCTTCTTTACAATCACTATAGGGCTAGCATAATTAGAATCAGATTCCTGTCATCATCTTCCTGCCCTTATCCCATGTTACTTGGGGTCGGCGCAACACGTTTTCTTCTTCCATTCTCCCCTGTCAACCGTCACGCTATCATTCACTCCTTTCTCTTTCATATCATTCCTCACACAATCCATCCACCTTTTCTTCGGCCTTCCTCTCCCTCTCCATCCATCAACATGTATATTCATCACTCTTTTAGTCACATGCGTTTCGTCCCTTCTCATCACATGCCCATACCAAGCCAAACGATTTCCTTTCAACTTTTCTGTCATTGGCGCCACTTTCAAACTTCCCCTTATATACTCATTTCTTACTTTATCCATTCTCGTCACTCCACACATCCATCTCAACATTCTCATCTCCGCTGCATGCAATCTTTTTTCATCCGTCTTCTTCACAGCCCAGCATTCAGATCCATAAAGTACGACAGGCCTTATCACGGACTTATAAATTTTCCCCTTTAACTTGAGGGGCATCCGTGGGTCGCAAGTTGTTCCTGTGACCTGTCGCCATTTCATCCATCCTGAGTTGATTGAGAATCAGATTCCTGTATTATATCATATTGCAACAGGTCATCAATAATTTCCCTTACCTGTCCTCTTTCGAAGTGCGATAAGCGATAAGGTCTATAGACGACAGGTTTATCATCAAGCAAATCTATATTCATTTGAATAGAGTCATTACAACCTATCTCGCTCAAATTAAATGCAAAACAATCACGATACGACTGCAATAGTTCGTAAAGCTTATCCATTGTTTTTTCGTCAACTTGTGGACCGACTTTGATTTCAGACTTAACGAGAGGAACTAAGCTAGTAATGTCCTTTGCAATTTTGTTAATAGACAGAATTTCTTTTTCTTCAAAAGGTATTGCTCTGGCAATTAGAGTGTCTTTGGGCAAAGTTAGAGTATGGTCAGAAAGATTGGACAGAACAAGGTAGGATTTACCTGCATTTATACGATAAGTACCCTGATGCAAATTATATTCTTTACCAGGTTTATTACTATTATAACCTTCTATATAAACATCTCCAGAACAACAGAAATCTAAAGCAGAAACTTCAATTAATTCGGATTTGTTCCTGGCTAACTGAATGTGGTTCGGCAAAGTAAGTTTTAGAGAATTCAAATCACTGGCCTTGCCACGGAGCCCAGGAGTTTTGTAAAAGAATAACGTACTATCGTCTTTATATACAGCTACGGATGGTAACTCAGTGAAATTTTGGCCAACGAGTAAAGCCGTCTGCATAAACTCATCATTAACGACCAGTACGTCTATACTCGATTCAATTTCATCAATTTTAAGGTTGACAAAAGTACTATACAGGGGCGTAACTGCGGAGTTACCAAAACCCTTGATTATCGGTAGTTTTGATAGGGTTTTGGAGGGGTTAAGACTATTTGCGTCAGATTCACGCATGAGACTGCACTCGCTGCCAAAATCTATGTACCCACTAAAAACTTGGTGGTTTACTTCGACTTGTTTAAAGAACTTTTTATTGCGATTACTGTATGTAGAAATTGTTAGAGTTTTACGTTCTATTTTATCGTTTGACTTAGGTTCTGTTTGTTGAATTAGCGGTGTAAGTTTGCAATTTTCATTATTATGCCCTACTCTGTTACACTTTAGACACTTCACAAGAGGTTTGGGACATTTAAAGTAAGGGTGTCCTTTACTACGACAGTTAAAACAAGTTATTGAGCTATCATTTGAAGTCGATGTTGAGGCAAGGTCATGACGCTTTTTATTTGTAGAAACAGTTTCTGATAAAACACGCTGGGAACTGAGAAAATGTAACAAGTCTTCCGGTTCACTACAATTTAATGCTTGAGCTCCATTTCTAATGGATTTATCATAAATACCGTGAGTTATACAATCTACGGCTCTTTTACCACTAATATGACATCTGTGTATAAGCATTAATTTGTCATAAAAATATTCAGCTAAGATTTCATTACTTCGAGTCGTACGAGCTAACATTTCTTCCAGAAGCCGACCATAATTTTGCTCATTTGGAAAAGCTTTTGTAAGTTTGGCTTGCCACTCAGTCCAACTAAATACTACACTCGGTAGGGTTTCAAACCATTTTTTGGCAAGCCCAGCAAGTTTTTGTAGAGCAAAATGTATGGTCTGCTTCTCATCCCATTCGTATATTACAGCACATTCATTTACCTTCCTAACCCAACTTCCAATACTCTGAGTTTTGCTAGAAGGATCGAACTCCGGTATAACATTATTTAAATGATTATTGTTTAAGTTACGAGACGTTTTAAGAGTTCCTTCTTGAAAAACATTCAAAAGATTCAGTACCTCTTTTTTTGACCAACTTGAGCTCGTCTTCCGTTTCTTGCGTCGCGGTGGTGTACTTGAAGTATCAGTTGTCGTGCTTGAAGACGAAGAGGTCGAAGTAGACCTCCTGCGCTTCTTTTTAGATCGCTTCTTTGCACGTTTCGTCTTTGTGTCTGCCTTGTTCGACACAGGGGCTACACGTTTGCCTTTAGATCTTCTGCTCAGCCGAACTGGCGGCTCTACTTCCGGAGTTTTGGCACCATCAGATTCCATGGCGTGCTTGAAATTAAAAATAATAAAATTGATTGCTTCTTCGTAGCGGGCACACTTGGCCCAAGTATTTATTGGCTCACTTGGCCACACAAAAACTTGTTAAAGCACACTTGGCTTTATCTCTAGCACACTTGGCTTGACTTTAGCACACTTGGCTTTGACTTTAGCACACTTGGCTTTGACTTTAGCACACTTGGCTTTGACTTTAGCACACTTGGCTTTA
Organism: Apamea epomidion; assembly: GCA_947507525.1. NCBI lineage: Eukaryota > Metazoa > Arthropoda > Insecta > Lepidoptera > Noctuidae > Apamea > Apamea epomidion. The sequence continues at coordinate 13,496,525 of OX382227.1, forward strand.
TTTTAGGCACACATAACCTAACTTTTCTGAAATCACTTTGACTTTAGCACACTTGGCTTTATTTTAGGCACACATAACCTAACTTTTCTGAAACCACTTTGACTTTTAGCACACTTGGCTTTATTTTAGGCACACATAACCTAACTTTGATGAAAACACCTTGAGTTTAGCACACTTAGCTTTATTTTACACACACATAATCTAACTTTTCTAAAATCACTATACATGTAGGCAGATCCCACTTCTGAGATGTGGAGAAATCATACACCTCAAGTACAGTTTTAATAATGTTTATTCACTTTATTCCAACACGGATTATCACAATCACACACACAGTAGGATATAATAAAGGTAGGCTTACGGTTCAACGTCTGGAAATAGACTGACTCTGACCAAGCAAAATAGTGGCCAACTGAATGTTCCCCACTTTAAATGGAAGTGAACACTCAGCCGGCCATACGACCAATCAGAGCAAAGTAAATAATACATACAATCACTTGACTAACTAAAATACATTAGTGCTTATGTTTAATTAACTACGATTATAAATAAACCTTTTTACTTTAAACAATATTGATTCATTAATTATACAAAACAAATATACTTTAGATACCGTTATTCTACAAATGACTATTTAAAACTGTTGTATAAAGTTCGTGCAACCGCTAGCGCCATCTGTCGCTTCCGGTAAAAGTCTTATTTTTAATAACTATTATATAAAATCATTACACGTATGACCTTGGTTGGTTCATACCATTTTCATTATATTGCTATTGTAATACGGGGTTAAAATAAAAATGTTTTATAAGTGATTTCAAAATGTTTATTCGTTATAATTTTATATACTAAAAAAAATAAAAAAAATAAAAACTTCTAGTCAAAACAGTTAATTTTCTCATAAAGAACAATTTATTGAAGTAAAGCAGGTAATCAGTGAACTTACGACCCTTAGACTTAAAATATTGTAAATATCTTAGTAATATAATAATATTGTGCTTTAACTACTAATGTGCGTGGGTACTCTAAGAAATCACAACTAGCAAATCTACCCACGTAAATAAAAAAAATGTGAACTCCTTGTCACAATACAATTCAATTACTCAGTAGTACTACATTTTGTTTACTGGCAGTGCGTTCGTTTTAACTTTAGTTGCCTATCTCAAACGGCAAAGTTAAGAAATCGTATTTATTAGGACCTATTGCGGTTATACCGTAGGTATTTATTTTTATTATGAAAAGAAGATTGAAACTAAATCTCAAAATAATCCTTATTACGGATATGACACAATATTATTTTAATATTACTAAAATCAATTTGTAATTTATAACTTAATACTTTGTTTGTATAGCCCTCATTATTATCAATGCTATCAAGTAAACTCTGGCGCATGAATCCAACAATATTGTAACATATATCTGTTCCTCTTAAATGTTCCCATATTTCCATGCAATGCGACTTCAACTGCTCATCAGATCTCTCATTCCGTGCTTCCCATCGCTGTATCGCAAAATTTAAGCGTTCTTGTTTATATTTTTCAATCAAATATGGGCGAAACGAAAACCAGCTCAAAAAGCTGGTTTTCGTTTGCACGGCGAACGGTTCGTAAAGATGTGTCGAATAATTCGGCAAAATATCTCGTTGGTATGAAACCACTTGTTTCATTATTCACTGACTAGCTGGGGCCATCTTTTGACGCTCCGACTCACAGTAGGTATTTCTTTAAAACAAAAAAAGAGTACTTTTAGGCTACTAGCAAAATACGAATATTACCAATTTGAAACAAAAATATTTTGAAAATAGAAATGTTACACATTATATTATTATAATACTTAATGTTATATTTTATATTCATCATAATTTTTTTTTCTTCTATTTAGGCTTTATGATAAATATAAAACGTTTAAAAAAATAACTAAAAGGATCAGCAGTTATACTTTAATTAGAAAAAAAATCGGTCGTAAGTTAAACAGAAGTGTCAATCTTTGCTTCGTGACACTGTCGCTCCATTTTTGACCCTTCCTGTACCTATATATCTTTAAAAATATGCTCGATTCGAAAGGATTTGCAAAAGTAGACCAACGTCAATCAATCTTCCTAGCCTTTTCCCAACAATGTTGGGGTCGTCTAACCGGATGTAGGTAAATACCAGTATTTTACATGGAGCGTCTGCACTTTCTGACCTCCACAACCCAGTGTCTGGGTAATACGATACTCCTTGGTAAAACTGGTTGTCAGGCTTTTAGGCTGCTGACCCGTAACTACTGTCAAGGAACACAACAGACAGCCGGAACCAACGGCTTAACGTTCTTTCCGAGGCACGGAGGGATCTCGGTATGTAAAGATGGTCACCCATCTTCGGACCAACCTCGGCAAGCGTTGTTTAACCTGATCGATCGACCCGTGTGGCTGTTATTACTTAGCCACGAGCCCCTATACTTAAACCTATGATTTAAAAGACTAGACTAATCTTCTACAGTGGTTCTATTCTCAGTTCTAAACTAGGTCGCGCCAACATTTTAGTATAATACTCGTAGGTATCTAATCCCAGCATTGTATTTCAGGAGATATTTTCATACAGTTTTCAAGAGATGTTCTGTATAATATTTTCGTATCGATGCATTGGAATAAACTTAACATTTTCAATACAAATTCTAATGTTACTTTTTTATATACAGGGTGATTTTTTAAAGACCAGCCAAATTTAAGGATGTGGTACAGACCATCAAACTGAACAACTTTCTCCATAGGACCAACATCGTAATCGCGAATAAAAATTCAGCCGTCCCATACATTTAGGTCGAGTAGGTATTGAAGTTTTCTATGGGACAGTTGATAAAATTTTCGCGATTACGCTATTTGTCCCATGGAGAAAGTTGTTCAGTTTGATGGTCTGTACCACATCCTTAAATTTGGCTGGTCTTTAAAAAATAACCCTGTTTAATTTGGTTTATTATTTTTGACTGTGTTTAGTTTAGTTTGTCATCTTCCTGTACGAGTCGCAATAAATATTTTTTCTTTCTTTCTTTATTGTACCAAATACAAAGACATAGCTTTTCGTTTCTTCGTTTCGTTTTTTTAGTTTTTTCATTAATCAATCACTACAAGCAAAGACCCCAAAGTAAAAAAAATAAATAAGCAACGTTATTTTTCAGCACCCTAATACTTAAGTATTTTTCATACAAGTTAAATCATTGAAATAATAGCTTTTATTGTAACGCGTAAATAATCCCAAAAGAACCAGACTGGACAAAACGTTGTTCATTTCCAAGTGGACTTTCACCAACGAACATACCTCTACGGCTCCAAAGAGAAAGGAACCGCAAATTAATAATTAATGATAAACATATAATGGCTTGAAAATGGCGAGAGAGCAACGATTTGCACGTCGGGATACCTCCGACATTCCGTTGACACTTCAGATTCATGCATTGTTTTAAACTCTTATTTAACGTTGTTTTAATATTTTATGAGCGAGCCTGAAACCTAATTTAAATGAGGTGATTATTCTTTTGACACTTTATTTTGGGCTTTTTGATAGGTTAGTTATACACACGTCATAAGGCAACTTTTACGATAAAGAAATAATCAAATAGCATAGGAGCCACTTACTATTCTGCAATCATTAAAATTAGAGGTACGCTTGAAATCGTCATAATTACTGTTCACATACTCATCGATAAATCACTTTTAAAACATAAAACGATTTATTTTAGTCACGAGACATGTCTTTTTGAAGCCGAGGTAGCTTCCATTTTGGCTTGAAAGATAGTTTTTGGTATTCCTTCGATGGTCACATATTTCTGCTGTCACTTGTATATACCTTCCACAAACGACTACAATACTTAACGACTACAAAAACCCACGATTTTTTTTTATTAAATTAATTTATTTTTTAATTTAAGCTAACAATAATAATTAATAGCTAATTAATTTTTTAATTTAACAGTGAGAGGCGCATAGAGAGTAAGGAGGCCTTTGCCCAGCTGTGGGAAATTAACGGCTAATAAAAAATAAAAATAAATCGTTTTATCGTGCTTAGATATCGATACCCATCGCGTTTACGGAGTTTAGCTAGCTAATTTAAAATAACCAAGTATTGGATTATATGGATGAATCATGAAATCAGGTATTATTACCGCGTTTTTCATATGCTCGTGGCTGTTCATGAAAATAACTCTAATTGATTATAGATCACATATCAATGATCACTATACAATTTATTGTAGATACACACCTGCCATGTAACCGCAACCGCGGCTGTCCGTGTTCCATCCAATGATCAAAGGTAACTCAATTGGTTTATTCCTTTACATTTGTTTATTTATTTAATTTACTAATTCATTTGAAACTTGTATATTTAATTAAGTATATTTGGTATACTGTTTTTATTTAATATTTTCCAGTCTGTTTCTGTTAAATACCACCTATAATGGGGTCTCTTGTATGTGAAGGAGGGCACTAACTCAATACCTGAGGGGCAATCAAGAGTTTGATGAGAATGACTGTCAAATTTACACTAATTATTAAACCAAGTTCGATTTGATTTGATCTTGAAGACATCATAAGTTGGTCCGCTATATCGGACGATTCCGTTTTTGGGTATTCCAAAAAATATCCCGGTAAAAAAAAAGTGCCTACCTATAATCGATATATATTCCGGACAGGGAAGGATAGACACCGCAATTCCGATAACATATTTGGATCGTTTCGAACAACAACTACCAGTTACACAATTTTACTTTGTTTTCACACATCTTTTCCAAACGTTCTCATTCCTACATTTCAACAACGTTTTTTATGCGGGAAACTCGTAACGAGTAAAATTCAACCAAGTTAACGTTAGAATTTAACTTTTAGGAAATATAAAATGAATTTGGTTGGGTTTAATTTTGAACCACAGTGGGAAAATTTACAGGAAAAGTTAGTCGTTGGCGCACTGTTGACGAGGACCCGCTCCTTCCTAACCCAAGCATAATATTTTGATTAAGTAGTTGAACAGGGGAATACCGACCCGCAATTTAATTACTGCATACCACACTGCCAGTAGGTACGAGTAATCTATGCAATAATCTATCATCTTCAAATCCACAATTCCACATTTCCACAGCTTACAGTAAAGTAAATAAACACGTATTCCTAACTACGTAAGTATGAACACTTCAGGAAACCCCATGGGACTACTGCTTTCTATTAAACTCCTATTATGTACTCAGAGTCACCATTTACGAGCCTCCGGAGACACGAGGTGATGTGGTGTTCTATTCATAACTAAGACAATGTGGACTCGGGCGTGAATCTACTAATTCAATTACTGCTATGGACTGCGCCGGCAACCACTAACTATCAAAACTGATTTGATACACTCCCTTAAACTAAATTTTGTATATCATTACTTATAATCTATAGTCAAACGATTTTGAGTGTTTTACAGGACCTACCAGTATCTTATTTGGTATAAGATATACCAAGTACTGATATAGTCAGGGAAATTAATATTTTATCAAACTGACACACTACGTCAATTTGCCGTGTCCATTTCATACAACTGTCAAAGAATGACAGCAGTGATTTGAATATACCTACGGACAATTTTGGTTGGTAGTCAATTTGTAAAACAAGTAATTTCTAAAGTCCTTACAATTTGCAAAACTAATAAATTATGCGTTTGACAGTCAGTTAATAGTAGAATTCCTTTCACGGTTATTTCTCTCTTCAGTTTAGTAATGAAACACTGAAAAAACAATATGCGTTCACAACAGAGCTACTAAAACTCAAGTTTTCCTGTCCTTTTGACTCAATCGTTTTTACGCAACAAAAGCGGGACATGACATGCTGTAACATTTTTAGATTCAGACGAAAATTGTTGTTCCCATTCAGAGAGAGTACGACATCACTCGTATAAAGGCTCGCTTTATGGCTGCGTGACTTTTATTTTAGCTGGTAAAACACGGGACATTACAAAAGTTGAATTTTGAGCTAAGTATCTAAACTAATATTATAAAGAGAAAAGATTAAAGGGCGGAACGGATTTGGATAATATTTAGCAGATGCTACCCATCAGCTAAATAAATCCACCATGACCTGGATTAGGACGCAGGCTACTTTTCATCCCGATATTCCCACGGGATCGGGAATTATGCGGGTAAAACCGCGAGGCGCAGCTATTGCAGATAAGTAAGAGCGTATAAATGATTTCACTGAGTTATCAAAGAGACGTAGCTAATCCGATACAAGAAAAACCGAGAAGGCCCAAAATAACTCCCAAATACCTAACACAATAATTTTGGTAGTTGTGTGGAATCCTCATTGCGCCCCCCCCCCCCCTGCTTTGTACGATTTTTACGATTTGACAAAACATCGAAAATCCTCCATCACACATAAGCCTTCCGGAACAAATTCTCTAAAATTAATGATGTTGAAAACCGCATCAAAATCATTGGGTACCTAGTTTAGAACAACACCGCGGTCACACGGGCAAACACGAAAACCGACTTCAAGTTTTAATAATTGTGTATACATATAGATGGATATATATATATATATATATATATATATATATATATATATATATATATATATATATTACAACATGCAACTGTAGCAAATTATCGCGTAAATGTCTAAATGATCTAATAAGGGATTAATATATTGATAGATGGCGAATCCTTCTCAGCACGTACTAATAACAACGTAATACGATTAGTTGGTAGTTAATTAGCAATTAATTCATGGAAGGACAATGCAGCCATTGACAATTAATGAAAGTATAAGGTTTCCCTTTGATTAATTCCGATAATTCCGCGTTATTAAGGTGGATGCTCCAAGGTAGCCCGCGAAATTCAAATTTTCTTACGTTTTTTGCAATTTGCTGGTCAGTACTAAGTTGTACGTTGATTAAAATAAGATTCGCGACCGTAACAAATATGTATTTACAGAATTATAATAATTGCAATCAGTAATACAACTTGTTAAGTTAGCATAATCCTAAAATGTCAAGATTTCATGAAATAGTCATTCAGCAGGATTACTTGATCTTAGAGAGTTGTGTTGATGACTTTAATTATTATAATTCTGTAAATACATATTTGTTACGGCCGCGAATCATATTTTAATCAACGTACAACTTAGTACTGACCAGCAAATTGCAAAAAACGTAAGAAAATTTGAATTTCGCGGGCTACCTTGGAGCATCCACCTTAATAAGGAATCATGGTTTAAAACTGACGCCGACTGGAAATCTTTACTAGACTGTGCGTACAATGGAGCTTCAACTATGTTGTGTATTGTGTGGCCTACTCTGACATCAAGTAATGGACAAAATTGTCAACCTTGAAACTTTTATTTGTTTAATACGAGGCTTTTGGGTACTTTGTATATGTGTATTTTAATCTCTTTTTTTTTTGTAATTTGGGTTTTGTTTGTGCAAAACAAAAAAAAAATCTGTCTTTTTCTCCTATGTGATTCCTAAAAAAGTCTTTACTATTGCAATAATAACGTACAAGAAACGCTCGTTCTGCTTTCCACAAAGCAAGCTGTTTACAAAAAGCATAATAATCTAATGCTTTATACTAAGAGCAATATTGTCACATAACAAGTCACTCATGACCAATTGTTTCAACAATCTGCGAAGAGCAAATTATTACGGACAGATGGAAGATAATGGCATAAAATCCATGCATATTTATAACCCGTACAAGGCACCTTCTACGTCCTAGTTTCGCGGTAACGGTAAAGAGGGACTTAAACTAGTTACGACTTCACGAATTCATATACGTATAATGAAACTTTAGGCACCGAACATTTAATTGGGTAATACCCATTTAGTAGGACAAGTTCGGTCCCAGTTATGGGTCCTTATGCCATGACGAAACAATGGTGGTTGGGCTGTACAATAATTACTTTGCTAGGAAAGGTGGTGCCTTTTAAAGTCGCCTGTAAACATTGTTCCTCATTCATTGTCAGCGAGTCAGCTTTATGTGGAAATCCTCTGTCTGTAAATTACTTACCTTTTGTTTAAAACATTACGCCATTTACGGATTTACGATCTGGGATTAGTTAGCGGTCGTAAGATACCGTTAGAATTTATTTAGCAAGTTAAAATAAAGCTCAAAGAAAATTGTTGGTATTATTTCTACCAAATTACAGTTTAGCGTCTACAACAACCGTTTCTGCTGAATTTCTTTCCTCAAATTATTCAGTTTATTCCCGGGCGGCGCGATCTTTTTTCCCGGTCGGCGCCGTTAAGCTTTTAGTCCATCGCTCATTGTCTGAATTTTAAATATCCCTATTGCTTATTTAATAAAAACGAATTGCTGAACAAAAGATTTGATTGCCATGCAAAACTAATTGTTTGTCGATTGCTCTTTTTCTTGTCTGTGCGACGACATCGCACGGACAAGAAAAATAGGATTCTTACTTTAAAGGAATATCGGGATCTGAGCGCTTGATAACAAACAAGTTTCCACACAATTAAGTTATTCGATTATTGTGCTGGACTGCACGAAGTAATAACATTCGCAAATTACTATCGAAGTGGTCTTTTGTTTACACAATAATTGCATTTACTTGGTACAATGCAGGACGTCGCTGTGCTCTGTGTTTTTTTAATTAAAATGCCGTTAATGTATTTCGAATTGCCAATTATGTTTTTGTTCACATACCGGGTATTGTTTTACTACATTAACAAAGTCTGTTTTTCTTACATTATCTGTAATGAATGAACTCATTTTCATCAGAAAACAAGAACCAATTTAAGGGGTCGTTATGCCGGGAAAATTGTAAAAGTCAATTTCGTTAAATGGGTTATTACAGCGCTTGTGGATGGGCCTTTGTGGATTACTAGATTATGACTTTATAGGTGCTTAAGTACCTATAGACACTGGCGGTCTACGATTTAGGTACTTGATGTTCTCTGGGTTTAAGGATAACGTTTAATTTAGTGACATGCTCTGAATTTTGTTCAAACCTCGCTTTAATATACATAATCTCCTGGAACCAGGAATCAGAGATCGAATTGGTCAGATTGTCCTTATTGACCTACAATCTGCATGCCAAAAAGATCTTATAAATTTGACGAGTATGCAGTAAAAGCCTGTTCCCTGCAGTGCTTCAAATTATTATTCATATTGCTATATTAAAAGGCACTTATGCCGTTGCGTTTTATTGCCTCGTTTATGTGCAGTAAACGCTTCTATCAGGGCGGCATTAAATATGTATACCTAATCACCTCATCCAGTCCCTTCCACCAAGTGCGGCGTCGTCAGCAAAACTGAACTTCATTATTTGTACAAGTGCTGTAATAACGTCAAAGGGAACGAGTTTTCATTAGTCTGGCGCCCCGACACCGTCACCCATTAAGATACGGACGGAACCAGTAACCACTGACAAAGGGCATTGAATTTTTATGTGACTTCACAATTTCAGATGATTATCTTTCCGCATCGACCCAAAGTTTCGTGAATATATGGCCCGTGAGTTTTATGTCTACCGTTACTTTTCTAGCTGAATCACTCCTTATGTTGTAAAAGTATTTCAGTAACTCATTCTGAGGAATTGTCCAGAACTTTATACGAAAAAAATAATCTATTGAGCAAAAAACGCTGATGGACACTTGCCATGTAACTAACATGTCAAAACTTAAACAAAATCTTTGTTAGCCACAATCATAGCACAAAACTCTCAATAGACTTCCCCATTTATTTTCAATGTGGTATTTTATGCAATTGAGCTATTTTAGAAATTCAAGAGAGATAAGTTTTTCCTCGAATTAACCTATAACCTATGTAAGGGCAAGCAGTCCTTGTAGGTACTAAGTAACAATTACCTTGTAACATTTGATCGAACGTTTATATGCTGTCCATGTACCTACACAAGTTACGCTATTTATTGCTTTAAAACCCTCATCCGTCTTTCAGAAGCACTGAAGGTTTGCTACACAAGAAAATAGATATTATTTTATAAATTCTTCATCCAAACAGATAGATCAACACCTCGTTTATATCTCCTCCTAGCCACTGCGAAGTGCGGATTTATTTCAAATGGATTCCTGTTTGTGAAAATAAATCAATGAAAGAAATTGCAGTGGAAGTAGGAAATGCTACGCCTAGGGCTGAATTTTCCATCGCCAGATAACTTTTATCCGAGGAATAAAATTGACGTTTGACAGTTTTTTGGGATTCCGTAGTCAACAAGGAACCCTTATAGTTTCCCCATGTCGTCTGTGTGTCTGTCTGTCCGCGGCTTAGCTCAAAAACTATTGATACTAGAAAGTTGTAATTTGGCATGAGTATACACGTTAATGACGCCGAAAAAGTGGTAAAATAAAATTTTGAAAAAAAAACAATTATTTAGGGTACCTCCCCTACATCTAAAGTGGGGATGATAATTTTTTTTTCGTCGTACCCATAGTGTGGGATATTGTTGGATAGACCTTTTAAAAATATTAGGGGTTAGAGAAAACCGTTTTTTGATTACGTAAGCCGTTCGTGACTTATCAAGCTTTAAAGTACCAATTTTCGTTAGAGTCAAGTGTCCCCCCTCTCTACCAACTAAACGGTTGTAGTTAGAAATTCAAATGTCACAGCAGTAGTACCTATATATAACGAAGTTTAAAGAAAAACTATCACACTCAAGTGGGCGTTACAAGTTTACGAGTAATAGTGCACCAATTGTATTAGACTCAAAAATTTCGGACAACTCGGCGCTAAGCGTCAGTTGTGTCACGCTATTGTTTCATTCCTAAATAAGTTTTATAAAAAAAAAACAGTTGCTACACCGGCTATGACAAATCTTATACAAATCTCAAAAAAAAAACTTTCCGTGCAAAATTGTCGGATCAGGTGAGGATTTGTATAGGAAGTCAAATTAGGTAGGTAGTCATGTTTTGTTTTTAGTTAGAGCATGGTACGAAACTACCAGTCTGAATACGACCCGCACTTGGCTATTATATAAACTACGGAACCCTACACTGCGCGTAGGCCGACACGCACTTGACCGGTTTTCTATGAAATAACTGTCAAAATTTCAAAATTATTCCTCGAATATTGTTATCAGATGATTGAAAAATCATCCCTTTTAAGCGTGTATTGATTTATTTGGACAAATTAATTAGCTGTTTGAAACCAAATTACGAGTATGTGTAAAAGAGTACCCGAGGAGTTTCTTGCCGGCTCTTCTCCATAGGAAAGAACCTTGCATCTAGCTTCTGACGTTTCATCATATGTGAATTTTTTATTTTTTTTGTTTGACAAAACACGTAGATAACTAACTGGCGAGTCTTTTTTTGTAGGTAATATTACAAAGAGACCAAAATACTACTCAAATAATTAGCCATTCTGAAACAAAAGTTGTATTTTTTATACATGCCGTGTCGAGTACAATGCCTCCGGATCCCCTTTTGTCCCGAACTGGGCAAATAAAACGAAAAACAGTACCAAGTCATATTTATGTAGCCTGAGCCTGATAACGATTTGGAGAAAAAAATAGCGGCTACTAAACCCAAATATATTTCATCGTTGTTTGCAAAGGCCGCAGCCCGCCGTCCAGAATGACGAGGCATTCGAGTGATGAGCCACTCGTTTTTCACCGCAGCTCCATTGATACATTCCTGTTCATGAATATTATTCAGCTTTAATTTAGGAACAAAACCAGAAAATACATTTCGCCTGTCATCTCGACCCAGTTATAAGCGTAGACTGGAAAACTAATTGTTTTAGTACATATTGAAACTTGCTGTAAGATACGTTACAGATAATCACCGATGAACGTGCAATGCTTGTAGATAAAGTAGCCACTTTCCTAGATAATCACCAAGTTTGGCAAAGTTGGTAATCGCTGTTTCGGCCCTCTTTTAATCCCGGTAAACGTTCCTGTGGGATATTTTTTGACATCCACGCAGGCTAAACCACGGGAAAAAGCTAGTCTTTAATTTATCTTGTTATATAATGCAAATGTGTAATATTTATAGTGTTTTATAGTGTATTTATTGAAAGTTGGATTTTTATTTTGACAATGAAGGTTTAATTTCATTTTCGTTTTAGAAAATGGAAAGCGTTTTTCATAGATTAACTCGTAATTCACCTTACTTCATCCATTGATTTATACTATGTCGTATTCTCTTTAGTTTACTGCAATAAGGAATGTACACGAGTCTATATTTCACTGTTTCAATTTTTAATTACTTTTAAATAATAACGTTTTCATGTGCCTCTCGACTATAACAATCCTGTATTAATGTAATGCGAATGTAATTTTCACTACAATAAATGGTAAGGTATTACCATATATTCTAGCCCATGGGTGGGAACCCATGGACTCCACGAGACAGGCTTGACCTAGTGTGGAGTTCATAAGCAAAATGCTTCCATTGCGTTTTATTTTTGTATTATTTTTTGTATGTAAACCTAGCTATTAACGTAGACTATTAGAAAATGTATATAATATGATGAGCTGGACTCCTTCTTAAAGGAAGGCTTATAATAATAATAATAAGGAAATGAAAAACACTGTTTTTGGCAAATAAACATTATCTATCCATGTTATCTTATCTATCCATAATTATTATAAAAAAGTAACAAGCATACCCAAACTTGTCAGTGACATAATTGTTTTGACGGCTCCAAAGTTGAGCGAGGGCGGTGGGAGGCTTATCAGTAATGTCACTAAGGCGCACGGTAGAGAAGAGCCAAGTTATTCAATTAGTAATTGTTTTGAAATATCGACTTTACCCCTAGTGATTTTAGTTCACGTGTTCGATTTGACATTAAACTGCTATATCAAAATAACTTGGTTATGGGTTTCATTGTATGTAGGTAGTCAGCCTTTTTATATGTAAGAACCTACTTGAACAAAACTTGTTAATAAGGCTGGTTCAATATCGAAAATAATGGCAAATAGCACTAGAACGATCTCAGGTTACTCAAGTCTGAAGAGTTTTTGGGCCTTATACCTAATTAGTGGCCTTTTGGCTTTAAGATTGCCTTTTTGAACTGTGTTACTCTCATTGTATTATATGTATCTTGTAAGGTGTGAATAAAGCAATCATCCATCTGGCCTTTTCCCAAGGATGCAACTGGATGCCAGAAAAAAAAGCAGCCAAGTGCGAGTCGGACTCTGTACAAGTCTGACTCGCACTTGGCCGCTTTTTTTTTCGAAAGGAGAGAAGGGTTCTGTACCACCCACCGTACAATATTTAACACTATTTTTTTTAAACGCCGTAAAAAGCACGTTTCTTGTATGGAGAACCCCCTTCAATTTTTTAATTTATTTTATTTTTATTATTTGTTGTCATAGCGGCCATACACTCTGTGAACATTTCAAATGCCTACCTACTACAGTTCAAAAGATACAGTCCTGGGACAGACGGACGGACAGCGGAGCCTTAGTAATAGGGCCCCCTTGGCACCCTTTAGGTACGGAACCCTATAAACAATATGAGCTTAAATGGTAGGTAATTTTTATACACAAAAAAAGTTACATTATAGTGCATCATCAATTCATCAGACGCACTTACCAGACCACATCATTTATCTAGAATATAGGTGCACCTAGATTCTAGATAAATTATGTGGTCTCCTATAATTGAATGCGCACACTATTATTTGTCCCTGTTCTATATATAAATAATTGTGAAGACTTTGATGGAGTTCGAATATATGAATAAATACATCAGCCTGATTCTTAATCACTAAGGGCCGATTTTTTGATCCGTAGTTATACTCAACCAATTGTTTATAAATAGTAATAGTAATTTTAAAAAGGTGTTTTTTGATAATTTTGTAGTTTTTCTAATGATAAAATATCATTGCTAATGGTCAAATAATTAACTGTTAGTTAAAAAAATAACCATTAGATAAACTAAAAATGTATCAAAAAACACATTTTGCAGAAATTTACCCATTAGTTACTATTTTTAACAATTGGTTGAGTTTAACTACGGATCAAAAAATCGGCCCTAAGAGGAAAATCGGATTTTCCTCCACATTATGTAATAGGTATTAATTTAAAAGTCCGTAAAAAAATTAAGCTCAGCGTTAAAATTTCCTGCCATTCCGAGTCCTTAACGGGACCCCGCGGTCACGAGGATAAAATTAATTAAATAATGTGTGTTAACATCCAGTAATAGGGTAGTTAATTCATTTTCAGGAATTTGTAATTATTGCACGAGGACGTATTATAATATATTATATTAGGGAATATCATTTATTATCCCGCAGTCCCTTTTTAATTTCGCAATTACATTCCATTGTCACTAAAATAAAGGAGATTAGTAGGAGTAATTTATATCTATATTTACTAATAATAAAGCTGAAGGATATTTTTTGTTTGTTCCCGAGCAAATAGATAAAAAGCCAGAAAGAACAATAAGCGAAAACGAAGTAATAGCGCGGACGGGCGATGCGATGCGACGCAGTGGGTCAGGGGTACAAGTAATAGAGATGTCAGCACGAACTGACGGGGTCCGCTAGGGCCGATGCCGCCGGGGCTACGGGTTGTTCGAAAGAGATACCGTGGCCCCGAGCACAGGCAACTGAAGGAACACGGGTGGGTTGCTGCCCATTGCTCGCCGCCCGCAAGACCGGGCCTACGGTGGCCGGGAGTCGGCTGGTGACACCCGACGTCCAGGGCACTCCTGCGGCGGCTAGGGGCGTGAGGGCGCAGAGATTGCCTCTCCCTCACGCGCTCCACCTCCTCCTAGTTTAATCTAACGAACTCTGTCAAATTGACATCAGCTGCTACTAACAGAGCAAAACGTTGTTTTTTTTTTTAAACTGTCTCACGTAAAACAGCTAAAACAGTCGAGTTTTTTTAAAGTTCGATATACACTAAATCATAATAATGTACACATGGGCCACCCTATAAGCATATACCTACTATAAATAATTATAATAATTAATCTAAGAATACAATATAGGTAAACATTAGATAACATACATACAACACACACACCACATAACATACATATTAATGACAATGATGGATACTTAGTCGTTATTATCACCACGTTCA
This sequence comes from Apamea epomidion, assembly GCA_947507525.1. NCBI lineage: Eukaryota > Metazoa > Arthropoda > Insecta > Lepidoptera > Noctuidae > Apamea > Apamea epomidion. The sequence goes on from OX382227.1 coordinate 13,511,532, forward strand.
CTAGATGGATTGGTGATCGCAGTAAATCGTTATTAGAGCTGAGAGGGCGTTCGATTCGTGTGTTCGCGAGTAGATTCAAGCCCGCCCATTCGCTGCTTGTCTTTCTAAATAATGGCTGTCTTTCGCAGACAACGCGCCGTATAACATTATATTGGCCGTCCAAGAACTTTAACTTCAATGAAAATAAATTACAAGTTACGGACCATTGCTTATTCAAACTATGTTTATACCGAAACGTAAACTGTGACATCTAAAGTATCGTTGTTAACTGTTTCGAGATATTGTATCTTTACGACTGTCGAAAATCCCAGCTAATGTTATGGTTATGTGTACACACAGCTAGGTATATGTGTGCACACAGCTAGGTATATGACTGAAAGGTTGGTAAGTGCTCATGACCCTCCCTTAACTTTGAATGGAAAAGTACCGAGGGTTTTCGTTAGACTGCCAAAGTTGGGAAAATGAGTTAGTACCTACCATTTGTCCGAGTTTGAAAACAAAGGTGTAATAAACAACATAAATTAAGTCCACATTACGAAATATTGGGTGACTGGAGATGATGGAAATGGGAGTATTTTTGTAGTTTTATTACTTAAGTTACAGAACGATCTCTAGAAATATAAATAAAACTTTGTTACATGCACAGCTTGTAAACTCATTACTTAAAAGCCAGTAAAGGCATTTTAATAGCTTTTAGTGTCCTCGCGCTACAACAGCAATATCAAAGCAATATGCGAATGTTTGCGCCCGATAACACTTTAATGTCTGTTGCTTTTTACATACTTTGCAGATTTTTTGACCCAACATTTTAGGAGAAAGAAAGAAACGAAAAACGAGAAAGAAATGGTTTATTTGTCACAGAAACACGTGCATACAAAAAGAAAATTAACTCTAATAATAAAGAAAAACAAAATAGATTATAAATCACAAGCACAAAACAGAAATATTCAACAGTTGCACGTCATGACTATGACAAGAAACACTGCACAGCGGGACCTACAGCACAGCTCTGATTTTCAGTGGTTACCCCGAAAAGGACGTACGGAAACAAAGAGCAATTTAGTGTTTTATTTATGCGATAAATCATAGTAAGGCCTCGCCAATAAACTGGGCGCAATCTCGCTGAGCAAATCTCGAGGGCACTTCACTCGTTTTTGTCAAATCAAGAGCAATGCCCTTTCCATTTTACGCTCTACACATTCAGGGCATTTTTCGCCTTTGTTCTTTTGTTGAAAATGACAGCCCCGCCGATGAAGTTATAAAAGACACTGTTGTTTTGATGTGTTCATCTAATTTAAGTCAGATTGTACAAAAACAGAGCGAAATAATATTCTATTTTAATTAATTGCTTGAATACCAATTGACCTTTTCATGAATGTGGAAATTCGTATATTTCGTTCTGCTTGATAAAACAAAGTCTAAAAATATCTTGAATAATAAACATTGAAATAAAAACCGCGGACTTTGAATAATTTCAAAAACTTTTATATTAACACCACCTTCAATGGTTGACTGTCAAAGGAATTCTATCAGTTCAGTGGGAAAGCATTCTGCCGTGAACGCGGCATATGAAATTCCTAGCCTTTGAGAACTTGCGAAAGTCCTTCACTTTATCTGCAATCCAAGGTATAACTTCAAGCTATTTTGTTTAAACAAGGAGAACTTGTATTGTAATTTGCGTAGATTTAAGTTTCGAGACAACTCGAAACTTCAGCACAATAACAGAAAGTAACGATTCCATTTTGCAACTATTCGTAACAAACCCATGTAGCAAACTTAATCTAAATCTTAAACGTTGCCAAACTTTTATACCAACATAAGCCTTTCTTTAATACAAAAGGAGTCCCCTGGAATTCCCCCAGGTATCATAAAAGGAAACTATGGCGCTACACTGACGGAATGGAGAGCAGGAAACATCTGTGATCCCGACACACTGCTATGCTATCGCGACTAAGTACCATGTTACTTGTCTACAGCCCTTTGATATGCTTCAAACAAACTAAGGCCATAAAATTGAGCGCAGTTATAATTGAAGGTTTCTGATTGCACATGACTTCCAAACCAATAGCACTTTTTTCACCTGAAATGAATTTGTTATTCATTGATCATTAATCTTTCAAGAATATCAGTGGCTTTTTCTGCTTTTACTTGAACATAATGTTTTTTCTAAATACCTATTCTGTTTCCAGGTAGGTACAAGGTCTGAATTGAATAATTATTATATTTCTACATAGAATAGAATTTCAAACAGCGCTCTTATTTATTGATCAAACTGTTTGGTTACGTATTGCCTACTAAACGGTAGACATAAAAATGTTATGGCATTACATTATGTCTCTGTTTAAAAGGGAATCCTCATAAATTTTATTTTATTGCGCTGAAAAATGCAGATGTCTCATTTCGAATTATAAGACAAATCGTACCAATTATGTCGTGTCATGTTTTTTTATGCCTTCCGAAGGTTTGAATGAGTGAATATTCATTATATTTGAAAAACATTCAATAGGAGATGGAACGTAGAAAGGAAACATGAGGGGAACATGTTTCACGATTAATTATAGCATAACCAGCCTATAATGTTCCCACTGCTGGGACACAGGCCTCGTCTCTGTGAGAGGGAGTAGGCCATAGTCCACCAAGCGGGCCCAGTGCGGGTCGGCGGTTGTCACTTGTCTTCATATTTTTTGTTCTAGGACATGTCGGTTTCCTCACGATGTTCTCCTGCACCGTTTTGAGAGCTGTGGTGATGAAATAATTTACACAAAGCAAGTAAAGTGCCCGCTTGGGTTCGAACCTACGACCTGCAACTCGTAAGTCGCAGCCGTTCCTATTGGGCCACCACTGCTTACCATGCTCATCATTCATTTCAAACCTAATGTTATTTCTTTCAAAATATTTGCGTAACATTCTACTAGAACCACGCACAAAAATCAAGACTCATACCTGTGTAAAGTAAACTAGTATTGATGTTTTTAATCATAGTTATTAATTTACTAATAGGGTGCACAATGTCGCCATTAAATTGGTTGTAGATAGTAAATTGATAGCTATAGGGCAGATTAAAATAGCGGAGGCCATTATAAATTATTCGGCCGATTATTCTCGTGTTTGGGTTTCACCACCAATCAATTTACTGCATAGGTAGGCATGAGCTGGCTGGGTGGCTGGGTGTTTATGTACATTTACTATTTAATTATTTGACATGCTGGGATAGTCAGACCTGGTATTGGTAACATTATCAGAATTTGGTTGATTCGATAGTATTTAATAGTTCAAACTCAAAGTATTTATTTCAATTAAATCATTTACAGGCATTTTTGAATTGTCAGAGTCGGTCAGTTAGTCAGAAAGTTGAAGCTAATAACCCATTTCAAAACGTAGATCTCTATGGAGAAGAACGGGCAAGAAACTCGTTTTAAAAGTTTCCCCAGTATGTAGATACGATTTACCAAGCGACTTTTAAGCCTCGTACCCACATGGGTTTTATCGCCCTCCGTATTTTTTGTACCATCGTCATATTTTACCCCAGTTTTAGCAAATGTTTATTTTCGTCCACGAAAAAGAAGTAAAATCGAAAATCATTCATCATCATCGTCAGCACTACTTCTTCGTGTCGCTGGCACGATAGTTATTTAAATTTTGTTTGCCCAGTTCACCAGTTCCACAGCGTTATCGGTGGCAGCTCAGAGGTCACTTTGGCACTACTGAATATGAACCTTTACGCTCGATTCGACGAAAATCAAAATTCAATACATTCTTTAGGTGTAAATAAGTAAATATATATCTACCTAGTTTATTGCTTCTTGTCGTTGTAACAACAACCTCGGGTATCGAGTCGTTCGGATTATTTGTTTGCTCAAACCTTCCGGAGCTCGATACAAATGCCTCAGGCGGCCGCTTGTATGACAGTGCTGAAAATAGACTGCACTCTGTCATCTCGTTTACAGTCACGGGACACTAGCTTTAAATTCTGTAGGATCCGATCTAGGTGGATGGTGTTGATTAGTGTATGTTACCAGGCTAGCCTTATCCTAAGGTTGGTTTACAGTCTGACCAAAAGTGATTGACTATCAATAATTTACATGGTTCGATCGCCACCTGACGCCTCTGTTACCCAATTCTTGAAAAATCTAATAATCTAAAGTGAGAGCAGTTGTCACAATTTTTAGCTTCAGACTAACCGTAACGACCGGCAATCATAAATATTTGTATAAGAACCGATCAGTGTAGCCGACCGATGATACATCGACCGGTTTAACTTTGTCACCGAAGCACGGAGGGGTCTCGATGGTTACCCCTTCCATACTCTGACTGTTAAAAGACCAGTAACTTCGTTGAATGAAAAATCCGCAAAGATATTTTTACCCAGGACCCTCTCCTGTCACGTATACATACATACTTCCTATGTATGTATATCTACAATGCCAACATGATTTCGCTTTTGTTTTCACGCTGCAGCCACAGTTCCTGAGCTTGAGATTTGTGTTGTCATAACTCGGGTATAACAAACGATGGTTATGTGACGAGTTTGGTGGTCATATATTACGACAAACATTTCGTAAAGTGTAGCGGAGAATACTAATCGAGTGAGACGTATACCACTGCCATTCTCTTCAACATGTAAGCATTCTCTTATCCCAATTATTTGGGGTCACGGTAACATGTCTCTTTAACATATTATTCTAAAATGTTTTATTTTTTAGACGTACTAGAAACATCGTGGTCTTCTATTTGCACTAAAACAATACATTTAATGCCAATAAAAAAACCGGGTATATTTATTATACAGGCTGATTTTTTAAAGACCAGCCATATTTAAGGATGTGGTACAGACCATCAAACTGAACAACTTTCTCCATGGGACCAACATCGTAATCGCGAATAAAAATTCAGCCGTCCCATACATTTAGGTCGAGTATTGAAGTTTTCTATGGGACAGTTGATAAAATTTTCGCGATTACGCTATTTGTCCCATGGAGAAAGTTGTTCAGTTTGATGGTCTGTACCACATCCTTAAATTTGGCTGGTCTTTAAAAAATCAGCCTGTATACTTGTTGTTGTAATACTTGGTGATTGTAGTACACACTCTCAAATGTCTACCAAAAACGGCTCAAAAGACACAGCCCTGTGGCAGACAGGCGGACGAACGGACGGACAGTGGAGCTTAGTAATAGGGTCCCATTGGAGCCCTTTGGATACGGAACCTTAAAAACGAGTAACAATAAAAATAAATTAGCTAAGCTAAACGTGTAACATAATGTACATACTCACAGTTACTACTTTACTCTTCTATAACTACGGGCCCTACAGCCATATATACAATAGTTATAATGAACATGATGCTCTACTGCATTGATCACTGGTTATGCTTTATCAATTGGCTCTAAACCATTGGTAATCTAAGCTTTCCAATCTAAATTTAACTAACTATTGTATATATTCATATATGTATATGTATTCTAAAGAGCGGTTGTAACTCTTTAAATAAGCCGTTGCAGGAGCGGTTGGTTACTCACTAAATAAGCCAAAGCCAAATGTACAAATATATCTATCTACTACTACTTAACTTATTACTTAACTCTATTGCTCTTATATGAGCTTAATTTCCTATACTTAATTTGTATAAAGTAATACCTTTTCTATTTTTTTCCATGTCTGGAGCGGCCGACAACTCCTTAAATAAGCCTTAACGTCGTTTATAAAACACCCTTCTAGAGTGGCAGTCATTGAATGTGAACTCCACCCCTACCGGAATGCAGGAGATTGCTTAAAAGAGATAGTATGATTGGGTGAATGGAGAGGTATGAATCTGCGAAGTCGTGTTTTACAGTTTCCTTCGGAAAGATACATCAAAAATTTTTCTGACTCGAAAATTTTCTAGGGTCGGGGGGAAAATGTAACATACTCAATTTACATACTCACAGTTATCTTCATTCATTCTCCAGGTCAGAACAAGCATTCTGTTACCGTTAGGCGCTGATCTGATTATTTCTTACGACACGTTTTATCCACAATCAGTAGGTACACAGAGACAGTTCCAACTTTAACATGAGACTACGACGATTTAGTGACATCCAAGGCTTGGTAATTTCGCCCACATTGATGGATATCATTTTTCCTATAAACACTATACTTCTAATACAAAATAACTATAGATTTTATTGTATTTTATTAATAATATATTTTATTATGACAGCTTTGACAACGACGTTTAATACGTCGCCATGGCAGCCTTTCTTTCAAATCCTTACCTGCCTGTATCTTTTTAGCTGATTATACACAGTCTGGCCATAAATACTGTTACAATTAAAAATAAGAAAGATATTACATTTGAATTTGGAATCTGTCATTTTTATACGATTTCATTGAGTTTTCTCATTTTGGCGCCAATACATTGTACAATATTTTGCGATATTAAAATGGAGTGGGGTGATAAAGAGAACCGAATCTCTGTGATTGCATTACACAAAGTTGGTATGGAGCCAAATGCAATTTTTAAAACTCTCCATACGCTTGGTATTAGTCAAATGTTTGTGTACCGGGCTATTAATAGGTACAATGAGACCTCCTCTGTTTGTGACAGAAAAAGATCTGGCCGTCCACGTAGTGTTCGTACGAAAAAGGTGGTCAAAGCAGTAAGGAAAAGAATTCGAAGAAATCCTGTCCGAAAGCAAAAGATTTTATCTCGGCAGATGAAGATAGCACCCAGAACCGCGTCGCGTATTTTAAAAGATGACTTAGGACTTGCAGTCTATAAGAGACGCATTGGTCATTTTTAAGTGATAATTTAAAAAAGAATAGGGTGGTAAAATCGAAACAACTACTGAAGCGGTACGCAAAGGGAGGTCACAGAAAAATTTTGTGGATGGATGAGAAAATCTTTACAATTGAGCAACATTTTAACAAACAAAATGACCGTATTTATGCTCAAAGCTCTAAGGAAGCTTCCCAATTAGTCGACAGAGTGCAACGTGGGCATTATCCGACTTCAGTAATGGTTTGGTGGGGTGTTAGCTATGAAGGAGTGACTGAGCCATATTTTTGCGAAAAAGGTATCAAAACATCGGCACAAGTGTATTAAGATACCATTCTTGAGCAGGTAGTTAAGCCCCTTAACAACACCATGTTCAATAACCAAGTATGGTCCTTCCAACAAGACTCGGCGCCGGGTCATAAAGCTCGGTCCACGCAGTCTTGGTTGGAAGTGAACGTTTCGGACTTCATCAGAGCTGAAGACTGGCTGTCGTCTAGTCCCGATCTTAATCCGCTGGATTATGATTTATGGTCAGTTTTAGAGAGTACGGCTTGCTCTAAACGCCATGATAATTTGGAGTCCCTAAAACAATCCATACGATTGGCAGTGAAGAATTTTCCCATGGAAAGACTGCGTGCTTCTATTGATAACTGGCCTCAACGTTTAAAGGACTGTATTGCAGCCAATGGAGACCACTTCGAATAAGCTTTTTATATTTTAAATTGTTTGATATTTATGTATTAAACTAACACACTGTAAAAGTAATAAATATTATTTGCAATGAAAAAACTATTTTTTTTCTTCGTTACAATATTTATGGCAAGACTAGGTATATGCATACTTATTAAAATTAATTACTGGCCAATTTCATATCTCAAATTCATATTTTTTACATGATGTTAATCTACGAGTTGACTTAATAGATCTACGCAATGCAAGGGATCAGTTCGGGTTTCGCCTCTAAAGCGGATACTACACAGAGCCTGATACTCCAGGGCTACCTATCCCGGGAATACCCAGCGTACCTCTCCGCTCCGTACCTGACGGACCCTGCCTACGCCTCCGTCCTCCGTGAAGGACTCCTATTTTCTACTAGGCCGCGCCTCATCCGAGGGCCGCCTCACCTGGCGGGCTGACAGCGTCCCCGCCGTGCCTCTCTCTCCTGCTGCCGTGCTGCGTCCTGCCCTGCTGCGTGGGCCCTCCTACGGGTGTCCTCCGTGCCGCACACGCACCAGCACCTGCCCTCACCTGCTCCTGCACCTGTACCTGCACCTGCATCTGTACCTACATCTGTCGCCGGCACCTGCCTCGTGTCTATCTCCCTCCAACTGGATCTCCACCTCAGCCTCCTCAGCCCACCTATCACGCATCGTCATTCATAAACCCCACCTCCACATACTACACACCACTCTGAAGTGTGGTGTGTAGTATGTGGAGGTGGGGTGGTGAGAAACATGAAGATGGACTGAAGTCCATCTTCATCTTTTAAATGGTTATAAATATATCTTTAATTGTTTTATGACGTCCCTTTCTTTAATTTTAATCTTTGTCTTTATAGTCCAGCTTTACTTGTCGCTATACGACAAACGTTTCATTTTTATTTATTAGAAGAGAGCAATTTCTAATGCAGGCTGAAATTCTAATAGTTTTGTACTTTTATATGTTGATTTACGAAGATATAAAATCATGAAGTTCTTGCTCACAAGCGGTCCAGGTCGTATAGTAGGGTTAGGCGTGCATCGGTCGGTCTTCCCTTAAATATTAACCCTCACAGGTACCCGCTGTTATTGCGAACAGTACAACATCATGCGTGGTATCAACCCCATGTTTTATTCATTCGTTCCGTTAAGGATTTGGTAAAATTGTTTTATTTACGCGTTCAAACAGTTTATTTACTTTTAATGTCGACATGTTTGAGTGGATGGAGTGAAATATCATTTTCGACCCTTTAACGATACAAGTAAACAACGTTAAAGCCAACGATTTAATTGAAGATCAACATTTCGTGCTCTCGGTGGCTCTTTTATTGTATTTTATTTTGTAAATATGTTATTTTCGAAGTGAAATATTTAACTCGTGCCACCCGTGAACGTTAAATTTTCACTATGTTAAAGGTCATTTCTAACAACATAAAATAATGGCGTGAAGGGTAAATCAATTAGTTCACAAATTAAACTTATACGAACATAGGGAGTTATAACTTACAATGCGACCTTAATGACACCGAAACCGCTACGACCACCCGCTACGCGCTACGAAATACTTGCTGTAATATTATGTGCTACGGCGTAGCCGCCGTAGATCATCTACAGGTAACTACGCTTTTAAACAATGTGCTCGGGACAGTGCAATTTAATATGCATGAATTGACAATTGTATTGTATGCAAATGTTATATACTGTGCACACTTGCCGAATGAGACCTAGACCGAAAAAAGTGTAACATTTTGACCCTCGACACTTTTGTTGCGTAACCAAAATGTTGGGTAATTTATTGCCATTTTCCAAGTGTACAAAAGCGAAAGGAACATCGTTCCAACCGGGTTTCATAGAAAATTGTAATTCTATTAAAACTGCATATTATCCGTTCAGTCTTATTTATCGCTTAAATACTTAAGTCTTCAACATTTTGTTGAAAAATAGGTAAACAATACGTACACGATAACCCACCTACACACATGCGTGTAAGTAATACGAGCAACTTCTTCCCCTTCATATTACACTAATAGTTGGTTCTAACAACATAATTGGTGGCGTAATATTTGGTCAATTTGGATCCACTACCCAACTGGAATAGCTCGTGAAAGTTTAGGCACCGAATCTCTGAATAAATTAAACAACAGGTTGTCAGAACGGCAACCTAGAAATGTTTATGATACCTGTCTATGTAAATTAACTGACGACGGCAGATTCTGCTAATACTGTTAACCGGCTTCAGGCACTGCTGCACTGTGGTATATTTTGTTATTGCCTTCATAGAAATAATTTACTAGCAGAGATAGAGTAGTAATTAGTAAATCTATACATGTTATTAATTAATTACATATTGAATGAAATATCATAAAAGCTCGCAGTCAACAACTAGAAAAGCAGGTTGACACCTATCAATCTAATCTAATAAAGTCGCTTTTCGTGTCTGTCTGTATGACCGCGTTGTTCTTCTAAACTATGCTAAGGATTTTGATGCGGTTTTCACTATCATTTATAGAATTTGTTCCGAAAGGTTTATACATTCATGTAAAACTTACATATAGTGAAGAACTGCCTCGTTGATCTAGTGGTCGTAAGCGCTACTGCTGAGCATGAGGTCCTAGGTTTGATTCCCAGGTCGGACATAAATGTTATTGGGTTTTTCATCTGGAATTTCTCGATGGTGGCACTAGGCTCGCCCCCTGTTACAATAGGCTCGCCCCCTGTTACAATAGGCTCGCCCCCTGTTACAACAGGCTCGCCCCCTGTTACAATAGGCTCGCCTCCTGTTACAATAGGCTCGCCCCCTGTTACATGGGACTTAAACATAACTGGAGAAATGTGGGTGTACTATAGGTACACCTCTGTCTAACGCTTCGGGAAAACAAGGCAGATTTCTTCGAAACTTCGATGTTTTGTAAAGTAGTAAAGACCGTGCGAAGCAGGGACGGGTCGCTAGTGAACTATAAACCTTAATACAATAAAAACCGTTCACTGATGTCTTCAAATTTGGATAAAGCAATCAAATTAATGGGAGCAAACACAAAGTTAATCTTTCAATATTGGTCGTATCTTTCATTTCTGCCACTTTCAATCAAAGTTGATGCAAACAATACGATGCAACCGAAATAAATTTTCCGTTGAACCGTATTGTTGTCAACAGAACAGTTTGTTTTCTTTTGCAGATCACGGCAACTTCTATTAAAATAATAGTCCCGAGACCGTATTTTGGTCATGGCGACCAATCTCAATGGAGACCAGCCTTCGGCATGGAAGATTAATTATAGCGCACAAGTGTTTGCGCAGACACATGTGCACTCTCTCTTCCTTCACTCCCATAGTCCGATAGGACGGCAATCCGACACTTCCGGAAAGATATCAGTTGCGCCGGCCAACAGATTAACGTGTTTTTCGAAGGGTACTACAGCGCCAACATCCAAACTCCGGGCTGTTACTAAGAAATTCCTATTGCAAAAACCTAATAACACTTTACCAGACCTGGAAATCGAACCCAGAACTTGACGCTCAGCAGTCGCGCTTGCGAACATGAGACCAATGGGGCAGTTGAAATAAGACAGTGACAACATATATCATAGCGTAAACTGTCACATGACGAAAACTGGCGAAATGTGAGTGTAATATACACCCCTGTCTACACCTTCTGTCAATACAAGCGTGATTTTATGATACTTGAAGTAACCGATCCTTGACAATAAATTTAGCACCTATTCACCGAACTCTACCGTTCAGATGTCACCAATAGACTGGAAAAATGTCAAGAGAAAGACAAATAAAACTGAAAGTCACTACAAGCTGTAACGTTTAGACTCTTTCGTCGACTCATGACATTAAAGGGGCGATTCGGTAAAGTTACCTACGCATACCTCTCGACCAATCAACGTTGGGATACTGAGAAGAAAGTTATGCTCGTAATTTTTTATGCTCCTCTCTTTAATTTCTTTTATCCTATTCTGAAGGTAATTAATCAAGGTTGTTTGTGTAAGGGTGGTTTGATTTTGCCTTTGTAAACAATGTTTGTTTTCGGGCTTGCTTTACGACAGCGAGGAACGTCGTGTAGAACGTGTAACAGATTTGATTCCTAGAAGTAGTTGAACCTAGAATTTATTTCAGGTAGATATATTACTATTGTTAATCTTTGTGCAGATTAAATGTGTGCATAAAACCTCATTGTTGAAAAAAAATGTTTAATGCTATCGCTAAAATAACAAAATTATTTCCCAACTTAACTAACACTATTCACAAACTAAAATATAGCGTCCAAAAATTCATCTGCAACGTTGTTGACTGGTAATGTACCCAAGAGACTGGCGGCATTGCCACGCTGTATGGCAATGCTCAGCCTCTGGCCAAGGTAAAAGCCAGCTCCAGGTCCAGTTCCAGGTCATGGGAAGTGTCATCCACTTGTTTTGAAATTTCCTTAAAAAGATCATGAGCACTCGGAGCCCACGGCCCGAGGGTTTAACCCCAAACGGCTCGAAAATATAATTATCTTTGTCAAAAACCTATTTTTGTAACTGCAAAGATAATCAAAGAGTTTATTGAAGAAAAATAGAGCCCTACAACAAAGCAACAAAATATTAAAAGCAGTCCCTAATATGTAGTTTGGAAATTCGTAGTCAAAAATAAAAATGCATTAGATTCTTAAATAATTTAGTTTGACTTCCACTGTTAACATCGTTCGATCGTCTGTGCTTTTTCGAAATCGTGCTCTTATTAAACGTACATGTACGATCCCACGTATATTAGAATTGCGAAGAGAATTTCTACGAACCGAACAATTGTAAAGCCACAACAATCCTGCTGAACGCGAAAACAATCGCACTCGACTTGTGAACCAAACCTCACAAGAACTTGCTCGAGGTTTAATATAACTGCAAATCTCTCTGTTGGGGAGCAAATTAAATAGCTTTCGAGTATGTAATTGCTGTTGGAATGGTCTGATAAGGGATTCAGACTAGAGGATGGACAAGCGTTCTTTGCTCTAGTAATAACCGTGTCCAAGCATGACCAATCAGCTGGCAGAATCTGGTAGTAATGGGAATAATAATTTGGTAATAATACCACAGTAATTAATATTTTAGCTTAATATCTGTATCGAAATGATTATTTCAAACATTCAGAGTGATTATTTTAAACATCTGTGCAGCAAGATGTACGCAAGTTAAAAAAATATGGATGTCACGTGATAAACTTTAAGCGTTAATCTCGGAAACGCGACGTTTTAGGGGGGTTGGTCTGGTATTATTATATTTTCTGTTTACAATCAGTCAAAAATCAATCAGCCAGCTGTTAATCTGTCAGCTGTCGGTTTATATAGATCCATGCGTGGCCGCTATTTTCAAAAAAAAATATATCAAAATGGCGGAAGATTTTTATATGTAGACTGGCATACCTATATGCCAGGCTCCATATAAAAATCTTCAATCCCCTTTAAGGCATACAACACTGCAGAGTTGGCCATCCATTTGAGGCATTTCAGTACGGGTATGGGATTAGCAGATATTCTTTCTACGTCCGACAAAGAAAATCGAGGTTGCTTTAATACTTTCTGTCTAGCAGGCTTCGCTGTCTTAGCAAGTCTCAATAAGATAAACATCAGCAGTGCGATTCTGTAACCATCTCACCGTGAAAACATAGGTGAAGTGAGCGTGGAGTGAGCTGTCATTCCAAATAATGCTAGGGATTGACACTACTGACAACTCACATCAAGCTCACTTCACTTGAGTTTTCACGGTGAGATTTTTACTGAATCGACCGGCTGATTATAATCAAACTAGAAAAGCTGTAAGGAATACAATTTGTTAAACTACGGGTTTTATTTATGAAAAGACACTTTGTATTCGTAGACCTATCAACTGAAAGGCGTTTACTATATTTTACGTGATTTTGAGACCTATTTTCTAATTTACAAATACTATTCATGAAAAAAATCTTGTTTAAAATTCTGGCACTGTGTTGATAAAATCCAACAAAGAAACATAACAAAAACGGAGGGATTCTAAACAAGTTAATTGAATATTATCGCCGAACTTTAATCCTTACTTAAGCCCTGATTGACCCTACAGATTAGAGAAAATTGTTTGCCTCAACCACGACGATGCGATGAACAAAATAATTACTTCATTGTTATTTCTGTTAATATTTAAGTTGGAGCTTTATATCGATTTGTGGTACTTATTATTTGCTTAGAAAATATTTACAACCACTTAGATTTGCAAAACTGTACTAATTTTCATGCCTTATAATTTTTTGAATAAATATATTATTATTATTTGAAATAATTAAAAAGTAAGAGAATTTAGAGTTACAAACTACTAATCGCATTGGTTAGTTCTTGGCTAACTAAAAGGTTCCTACAAACTTTTTCCCTCTAGTGCCTAAACTTAGTTGTTTTTAAAAGTCATCATCATTTCAGCCCCGAATCACCCACTGCTGGGTATAGGGCTCCCCTTTTTTCTTCCATACTTCCCGTTTTCTTGTCCGTCATCCAGGTGTTTCCCGCGACTTTTGGACGGCCCTGGTTCCTTTGGCCTCACCTTGGCCACCATTTGGTCACAGTTTTACTCCATTGTTTTTAATAGTGGTGTGGCAAAATTATGTTACCTACATATAAAATGACACATCAATTTTCGTTACGTTAAATCAAGTAGCAATAAATAAGAGATCTTGGTTTTACAATTGAAATCCAGTAAGTTTGGTTTGCATTCTTGGAACTGGTATGAACCAGTGAATCAATCAACATCAAACGTTTCCTGGAATAGCTAGCACATCGGCTTTGTGGGAATTAGCGTGAAATTCACACGAACATGCTCGTAGCTGCACTTCAACCGTGAGAAATTTTAGTAAATTACGAACAATGTTCTGATTTTAATTCTGCTTGAATTTGGGTTAATTGATGTTAATGCAGTGAAACTAAAATATGGTATGATTATTGTTTTAGCCTTTTGGATTTTGGTATAAGTGGTTCCAGAGAGAGATTACTTTGTGAAGCCACTTTTTCACTGGATAAAATTCGACTTTTTGGCAAAAACATGCTCCAGTCATCGCAGTTTCAGAATTCGTGGATTTTGTCATGTGCAGGCGAAATATTAGCTCCAGTGAGGCTTAGCGGAGACTTATCCCTGGGTTGAATGAGATCGTTACATAAAAACAGAGCGGCAAAAACAGGTTGCATTATTAAATACCTTACGTAAAGTGTGGTGAGAGAAGTTATTTCGCCTCAATGAAATCCTCTTAATTAAGGAAAGAATAAAAAAAAAACGTGAAACCTTTTTTCCTTTTAAAATATTGTGTTGTTAACAATGAGTATCTTTCTCTACATGAATTAATAATACTTAAAAACTTACAACTTCTAAGGAGTATTTGCGGTACGGCTTGTATCAAAAATTTATTGAAGGTTGCGGAAATAAATCTTCCGCTACGGATATTTGAAAACTCATATTTTGCTAACAAAGATTTTTTACAAAAAATAAGAGATGAGGGAAATTTATAAATAGGTAGGTACTTAAAATAATTATGGGGAAGCGGATGTAAACCACTCCAAGATTTAACCGTAATTTATTCATAAGATGCAAATATTTTAGAAGCATTTCGAACGATTCCGAAAATATGAGACTTTAGAAATCTGTCTGCCTGTACCACCTTCTATGTATTAAATGCCAAATAAATCTGAACAAGGAGTATGTCACCAATATTATAAATGTGTTTGTGAAAATGATTGAACCTCAATTTCGCATAAACTGCTAAACTGTAATTGCGTAACACACTAACAGTAGCAATGGCTTTCATTTTGACAGCTCAACAACATTTATTTCGTTATTACGTTGTAGAGCAGACAAATTTGTCGAACATATGAAGCAATGGATTAGCAGTATCCTTCAAAATGATTCAGATTGTAATTGAACGTGTGATATGCAATTAGGGTGTTGATTTAGATGAATTCTGGTACACAGATAGGCCATGTCCTTGATTAATGCAAAGAGTACTATTTATCCGGGTGAATGAAGTAGTTCTCCTACAATGCGAGTAAAACCGCGGGCAGCAGCTAGACGATAATAAAATTAATGTGCTTATGAAATTACTCGAATCAAGTTTTGAATGAGGTACTCTTGAAAAATGTTATTAAATTTCGATGTTGAATTAGCCAATTGTAATTAACGGATTAATTAAATAGGTACTCACTTGTAAACGTGTAATTAAAACCGTAATGATTTTCTTAAAAAAATATAAAATCTTTGTGACGTTTATAACGTTTATTTAATTTCAGTAAAATGTAAGCACACATCCAATTGTGGTTGCACGAATGCGGGTTCCTCCGTCGTATGTACGAAATAAATTTACATAAAGCCAGCAAAGGGATTCGGGTTGGCGAGAGGGGTTCCAGTATTGAACGGTTTTTTATGCTTTGGTTAACGGCATTTATATTACGCAGTTCGGATACATACGTACTCTGGTAAGAAAACGCACCAGAGACCAACACGACAAACTTTGGACGGAGCTAGGCAAATGTAGGCAGGCCAAGGAAACGCTTCCCACGATTGATGGCCGCCTCACGAAACAGGTTCTCCGTCTAAATAAACTAAAGTTGCGTACAGTTACTGCAGCTTTAACTGGCCATGGGTCATTTAACAAACACCTCTAGACCTCTATGTCATAGGAGTAACAGACAGTCCGCTGTGCAGGGCCTGCATGGAGGATGACGAGACAGCAGCGCATGTGCTGTTAAACTTCCCGGTGGTCGCCACGTACAGGGCAAAGTACTTCAGTAACCCAGGTACCGAATTTCCCACCCGTACGCAAAATACGCGCATTGTCGTGGAGTTGCGGACACCAGCCCGTATTACCTACCTATTACCTATCACGCGGTTACGAAATTACTTGTCAGATATGACTAATTTATTGTTTTATAGCCTACAATTTAGCCATTTTTCATTAAAATAATCTTATGCGTAACCTAAGCTAGCAATAATTGTAAAAAAATACAGCGCTGTTAATGAGCAGAGTACTTCGTAGATGGCAATAAAGTAACCGCTGCTTTTACGATAGCCTAACAATAATCTCCTAATGTATTAAGTACAATTAAACAGATTCTTCCAATACTGTTATGGCGTGTTTCATTGGTTCTCGATGCCAAAAAATACTATGTCCAATAACGTTTCAGCCGTAATCAACATGTTTTACGAAGATGTTTAACTATTAAGATATATTGGTATAAAATGCCTGTGCACGTCATTACAACTATATTTATTTATTTAAAATAAGCACACCAACAGCACAGTTACTTACAATTCAAATTAAATATCATCTAAAATTGGCATTTCAGTAACCATGCAAATAACAGAAATGCATGGCATTTAACTTAAAAATATTAGAGACAAAGGAGAACAATAAAAAGTGTGTCTAGTAGATCTTAATTTAGAACACTACAAAACAAACCAATTTGAGCTACATAGGCGTGCATACATGTACATTATGATCAATGTATGTATAATCTAACTAAAGAACTGTGTGAATGTGAAAGCTGGATGGGATTTGCTTCTCGTATTTATTACTAGCTGTGCCCACGACTTCGTTGTTCGTGCACGTCGGAAAACATAATGGATTTCATGGGTTTTTTTTTTTTGCGCGACACCCTTTTTTTGCTCAAATAAACGAGCCTAAGTTACTCCTTTTAATCCCTCCCATCTAAAGGCCAAATCCCGTAATTAAGAGCGTTCAAAATCTAGTCGCAATCTCATCTCAGCGACAATAATGTCAAAAATGTGATCAGAATGTGAACTTTCTTAAAATTACGAGAATTGCCCCTCAGCTATCTGCCAGTGAAAGTCTTCCCAAAACAATCCCAAAATCGGTCTTGCTGTTTCGGAGATTAGCCGGAACAAACAAAAATTTAAAAGATTGTTTTTTGCTATGGCACCGTGTATACTTTTACATGCATTTAATAAAAAGCTAATGTTTTGACATTACAAACAAACATTTCAATTTTATTTATTTGTATAGATAAAACAACTCTACTGAGAGTGACAGTGTGGACAACTACGTTTCTCTAAATTGCAATTAAAAGGTGACATACGATTAGGTGAACAACATGAACACCGACTTCTTATAAACAAATATTCTTTTCACCAAAGGGTTGCAGGTAAAAACAAAATCGCCGGGCCATAGCGCTTTGTTTTCCAATATTTTACTAGAGTGACAGGGGTTCATTATGCAAAGCGGTCCCTGACAATAGACAGGAATACAATATGTATAAAAGAAAAAAGAAAATTTAATGGTTATTCAGAATATTTATCAAAAAACAACCTGCGAAAGGAAGAATTGCCTATACACAACATCTATATAGAAATGGGGACTTTAATATTTTGGATTATGTCTATCATTATTATCGGTTTTCGGTCATTGAATCTATCTAGTGATGTACGTTATTACCATTTGCAACTGCGGATATCCGAAAACATCTGTGCAATTAAAATGGATTTATTTTTAATTCATGTTCGTTTCACGAACTACAGTACATAATAACATAATACCCACGCTAACCGCACTACCGATCATAACATTGTGTACAATGACGTCTTGAATTGTTTCAATGAAATTACAAACACGCTAGTTATGAAGTGACTCAATTCACTTGAACTCTCCGTGCCACGCTAGTAATTGACCAAGTTAGAAATAATGCAAAACTTGTCAATAATTCCAATGTTATGGTAACATTTTATTAATTTCCGGGACTATTTGTAAATAAATTAATGACTACCATCGGCATCGATGTGAGAAACCAACTCAACGTTTCACCACAAACAGTACCGTGCCAAAATAAACACAACAGAAACTGTAGGTATATTGTATAAACCCATCTGTATGTACTTATGTAAGCGGATTTACCGCCACAGTCGGCGATGGATAAATTGCAATATCCGTATCCGTATTATTCTGTATCCATATCCGCATATCAGATATACATATCCGAGAATTTGCGGATGCGCTGCTCTCAACGCTCTGACGCATTCAGTAATTGTTTCACATTATGTCTCATAATAATGGAATGCGAACTAAGTAAGTATAGAACCGGAGCTAAATAGCTTATTCAACTGTGAATTTCCAGATAAGAGTATGTATACCTCTATAAATCTATACTACTGAATATAGAAATATAACATAACATCACGCCTGTATTCCCCGATGGGTTAAGCAGAGGTGTACCTATAGTACGCCCACATTTAGCCAGTTATGTTCAAGTCCCATGTAACAGGGGGCGAGCCTATTGCTGTCGACCGGCCACAAATCCGGACTCCAAGCTGCTACTGAAAAATTCCAGATGCCAAAGTCCAATAACACTTTGGCCGACCCCAGAATCGAACCCAAGACCTCATGCTCAGCAGTAGCGCTTGCGACCACTAGTTGAACGAGCCAGTTAATTAAATAATTAATCGAATATCAAATATTATTACAACAGAAATTCTAAATTGCAAAGTCAAAGTCAAGGTTACGGGTATTAAGGTTGACCAACAACCACAGCTCCTAACTATTATGCAATATTACGGTCCTTATATTTTACTCTAGATACTAATACATCGAAAACACTTGATTGAAGTAATATTAAAAGACAGTACAAACACAAGTGCCTTCCATTTCTCTGGAGAATGGTCTCACGCGATCTTCGTCACGCGACCACGGGGCCCTTAAATGAAATGATCCTTTGTTCCGTAGGAACTACATAATCAACTGAAGTGGATCATACGAAAATTGAAAGCAATTAGCTGCTCACTGTGTTTTTGTAACGTTTAACGTCTGGACGATAGGTATATTTTTATATTGGTCGAAAAATTATGTTATTATGTTGTTTTATTTCTGTTACGTTTTATAAGGGCATCTGTGACGTTGTGTTGTTTGCAAATGATACCTCTCTTATTTTTAAAGTAGACAAGAACAGACAAGATGTTAACGACGTAAACAGTGCACTCTCAATAGTTACGGATTGGTTTCCGTCAAATAACCTAGTTCTCAATGCCAAGAAAATGAAATGTGTAAAGTTCGCCTTACGAATGTTAGAAATCTAGGACCCAACATCGTCTTAGATATAAAGGTGCTTGAAACTGTAGGCCTGGGCCATTTTTCTAGGACTAACAGTAGATGCCAAACTTTAGTGGGGAACTCATATATCAAATCTAGCAGGAAGGTTCAGTTCGGATGCCTACGCCGTCAGGAAAGTAAGACAAACAAACAAACACTGACGTTAATACAGCTCGTTTAGTCTATTTTAGTTATTTTCACAGCGTTATGTCCTACGGTATTCTGCTGTGGGGCAAAGCCGCTGATATACAAAATATATTTGTCCTTCAAAAACGAGCTGTTTGAGCAATTTACCAGCTAGGTGCCAGAGTTTCTCTGAGAGATTTTTTTAAAGATATTGATATTCTCACGGTTGCATCACAATTCATCTTCGCCAACATTTTATATATTAGGCAAAATTTACATTTGTACACTAAAAACAGTGATATTCACAGTGAAATAAGGACAAACTACGTGCCCCCTTTCACCGGCTTCATAAGGTTCATAACTCATTTATTGGGCTTGGTAGCCTTTTATAACGCATTAAAATTTAAACGCATTAAAAGGCAAGTCTAACAAAGAAGAGGGTATCTACCCTCTTCTTTATTAGACTTGCCTTTTAATGCGTTTAAAGCTCAAGTAAAATCCAACCTTTTATCGAAGGCATACTATTCCATCCACGACTACTTACACGTTAAGAATAGTTGGTCGCTCTAATTAGCTCAAGACAATGTTTATGTTCTTTCTCCAGAATTAGCTTATTGACAGGTTATTGTTATTAGTATTAACTTATTTATTTATTTTACTTCGATGGTCCTAGTTTATCATTTGTGACTTCAAGTGACAGCTATGTGAACAGAACCCAGCAATGCATAAATATGTAAGCTGTCACGCCACGTATAGTATTTAATTATATTTGTTGATATATTGGCGTGGCTAGCTGACATATGGCAAATAATTTAATTTTATGTTCTGTGTCTTGTAATGTTAATTACTTAACATAGGTACCTAGTATTGTATGCAATCAAGTATTTTCTAACTGAACAAACATGTGTGATGCTGGGGAGTTTGTTGCGCCACTTCTTCTTCCCAGCGATAGCACTAGGAAGTGGGCGTTTTTGGGGGACTGTCTTTTGTAATTTTGACGTTCGAAAAGTGCTGATTCTCAGCCTAATTTGAATAAATGACTTTGGATTTAGCGTTTATGTAGAGCATTTGATTAGCATTATGAGATTTTATAAATCTCATAATGCTTCATTTGGTTAGAAAACAGTAAGTACGAGTATCTATATGTTTTCAATTAAAATATGGAAAACCCCCCGTATGGGGGATTTACACTAGGTCGATTTTCCCCGTGCGGTTGGTCGCTTACCAAATCGCCTGACAAGCCGAATCGCCACCCCATATACTTACCTACTCTGGTCGATTAAATTGCAGGCGACTAGTTCATTTTGCATCAAAATATCGACCTTCATGCGGCGGGCGATCGCATTTTTCGCATTCGATCGGATTAGCATTTTTACGGTCGATTTTAGTCACCCGCCGCAAGGCCTAGCCGAATTGCCGTTTAGACAGTCGATTTTCGCCGTGCGGCAAACATCGTGCGACCATAGTGATCGGCGTAAAGCCCACATTACGATTGAGTAATCTATTGGTGTAAAAAGGAACGCATAAAATGTAAGTTTTCCCAGCATTAATAAAAAATACTTAGAACACATCATACTGAATGTATATAGGTACATCACATTGACTAATTTTCTTTTGATTTTTCCTTTCACAGGTCTCTTAGAAGAAATACTTCATGTAATAAGCGTATTTATAAAGTATTTATTTAGTTTGTTTATTCATGTGTGTCTAAAGCTGCGTTCTTACTTAGCGTTCTGAACAGTTATGAGCAAGCAAGCGTTTGTTCGCGCGGTAAATGAAAACACTTGAGCGAGCGAACATCTTGGTTCAGTCGGCCAACGAATGCTCGCTCGCTCATTCATTCGGTGAAAACCATTCTCTGCTCTGCTCTGTGCATTTCCTCAACGTAAGACGTGCGCGGTTGGTGTCCAATCTTGTTTTATATATTTTACGTAAACAAGTGGAATCAAGAAAAAACTTTGAAGAAAAAAGTAATTGGAAATTATAGAGCCCATCCATTCTTAAGGGACTCGAAAACCAAAGATTACAAAAATAAGGCAATAGGAAACGATGCTTAAAAATACAAAGCCGATATTATGAGATGCACTCCAATGGAAGTCAAAAAAAAGTTTGAATCGTTAACCGCTGCTTTTCGGCGAGAAAGATCCAAATCTCAGTTGCAGCGTTTAGGTGCAGGAGCAGAAGAAAGAACTGTAGTACAAGCTTTTGTTTAGAACTGGTGTTCGTTTTCTCGTTGTAGTGAAAATAGATGTTTTCTGTTTCGAGCGAACATCGGCAGAACAGCAATCATTTGCTCTAAAAAAAATGTTCTCTCGGCAAGGTAGTTAAGACGCGGCTTGACAGAACATTTGTTCCCAAGTTTTAATCGAATCAGCTTTTTAAAAATGATTCCAACAAGAATATAATTGGTGCATCTAGTTCTCCGTATCCCTCAAATCCTCAATCCGTATCGTTCTCCGGTCTAAACATAACTTCGACTGATACTGGATACCGTCCATCGACAGAATTGTATGGCGGGTCGCCACAGTCACAGATCAAAGACGTCTCGATTGGCTCAAGGCAGTAGATAACCTAGGTAAACTAGGACACAGTCACTGGTGAGATCTAATAAATTTATAGTCTCTATTGATTAAACTTACTGCAGGGTAGATCATGAAATATTGAACCATTGTTCTAATAGTATGTGTTTTAGTATTCCCTATGTGCAACAAATCCAAAAAATACTGGAGCAATGAACTTTTCAAACATGTATCCTATAATACAAGCTAAAAAAGACAACAAATTATTCAAGTCATTATCTTTATTTCACAATTATTCAATCTTTACAAAATGCCCATAGTTATGTATGGGCATTTTGTAAAGATAAATGTGACATCCCTTTCCTTTAAGCTTCCGTATCATAGAAAGCAGGAAGTCAACCCAATTTAAAAGAAATACCCAGTTTTATGTTCACAAGAATTCCCCAATTTCCGTCGTCGCTGCAAAGTAATAGAAATATTATAAAGATTATGGAAGCAACTTGGTGAAGTCCCCGGGGCATCGCGGCGGGTGCACAGATATAATGCTGTCTAGAGGGTGCTTTGTTCCTACTAATATTTAAGTATTCCGTAGAAATGAAAATGTGAACTATACTAAATGCATGGAAAACACGTTATTCGTGGTGGATCTTTGACAGTCGTTACGGGTCGTCAGTACCCTGAAAGTCTGACAACCAGTCTTACCAAGGGGTATCGTATTACCCAGTAACTGGGTTGTGGAGGCCAGATAGACAGTCGCTCCATGTAAAGTATACTGTTATTCAGCTGCATCCGGTTAGACTGGAAGCCGATCCTTCCACAGTAGGGAAAACGCTAGTCAGATGATGACTAAATGCATGGTGATCGATGAATTACACCTAGACCTACTACATAATTCTGTGGATTGGAAAAACAATCGTATCTGGAACCGCAGTCTTTCCCAACCCTACTACTTTCTATCGGAAACGTCTTCTGAACAATGTAGGGTCGCAAAATATAGTCCTGAATAGTCCTTATTATCACAATAAAAACGTATATTCAACCCGTTTACTTATGCAAGAGCGGATCCTGCATCCCCTTTTGTGGGTGTAATTTATGAGGGCTGGCTTATTTCATTCCCAAAACCAGCCTGTCTACTTAGCAGTACAACTACGTAGGTTTGTATTAAAGCAAAAAATATATAAATAAACCTACATCTAAGCGATGGTTTCCAGCAATTTAATATCATCGCACAACATTCCAAATAAAAATACGACCCTAACAGAAGCTTTTAAATTAACAAAACATTCTTTCGCTAACTTTTTACTCAGTGGAATTCCTAAGTAAAAAGTTAAGACAGAAATATTTTGAAAAACCCCATTACCAGAATTTAACCCACAAATATTACACACTTGGTCCTGTGTTATTGTACAGTCAACAAAAATATTAATGGCATAACTATAAATAAAGTACGTAAATAATATTAGGTACATAATGTTGCAAGAACTGTTTTAATAAATAAATCACAGTGAATGTGAAAAGTTTCGCTATTGTAATACATATTAGTTTGGTTCCATACTACACAGAAGCTTTTAGTTTTCACAAAGGGTTTTGCGTACGGTATTTCATAAACAAAATGAAAGTGTCGGACCGGCCTAAGCCTGCTGAATATTGGCTGAAATAAACCTTTTTTTACCAAACCTTTGTCAGGTACACACGCGTTCATAATCGTCTTAGTTTTGTTTGCGTTTCAGAAGTAAAAACAGTATATACACCGGTTATTTATATGTTTAGTTTCATACATTACGCGGGCCATAAATGTCAGCAAAACATATGTTTTAGACTTCTAAGTTATTCCCTTAATTATACTTTGAGCGTATTTTATCTCGCCACAAACCTAGCTAGCAGAGTAGATAGCTATACTGTAATATTCTATTCGCAATAAAACAGAGGAGTATTTCGACAAAATTGCAAGGCCGGCTTTTAATGGGAATAGCACATTTACGATGATGCATTTTAAATTGGTCTTGCCATCACAGCGAGCGTTTAAATTACATTCCAAAGAAAATAACTTTTCAATATTGAGTTCATGGTTTCGAGACTATTAAACAAATAGTTTCACAGAAGTTTGTCTTATCTATCTGCCTTGCAGCTTCATCTAATAGGTTTTCTTGCTGTCTGCCAAAGTTTGCTTTGCATTTTCATTTGTGTTATTTTGCCGCCCCGACTTCTGTGGTCTTTGAGTCAATTGATGTATATTTATATTATCATATATACGAGTATATTACTATACTCATGACAATACAGTGCAGTCCACCTAAGTATCTACTGCTATAGAGCGTTCCAATAATTGAAAGGAGAAATAATAACAAAGCATGTTTAACCAAAACTACAACCATAAAGTAAATTGAGTAAGTACGGAAGATAAACAAACTTAGCAAGCAAATAAGTACGTCCAAACAGTCACTAATATGTTTAAAAAAAGTCAGACCAAACGCCGCGAACTGTAACATAGTCAAAAGTCACGAACTGATGTTTTCCCTGTTCAAACACTACAGGGCAGTTCGAGCAGTGAACTGAATACTAAAATCATACCGAGGACAACTACTATTACAATGGTTACAAACGTCGTAAACGACAACTACTAGCGTTTCCAGCAATTGCCTTTACTTGTATGACGGCACTTGTATACAACGAACCCGCTACCTGACTCTCCTTATGCGCTATTACACCCTTTATTACTCTATGCGGCTATAAAGTGCGACAAATCGGTTCTTGTTTGTGAATCCATTTGAAGTTAAGGGGTCTATAAAGAAAATGAATAATGGGCGAAGTTCTATTCGAGCACTTTGTCTTTGCAAAAAGAGATGAATAAGACTGAAAAAATACCTTTTTCAAAGTTTACTCAAATCGTGCTTTGTGCTGATGATTTCCAATGGCTGAAGTGATCATCCTCAAACATATCCAAGAATTACCCAGAATTTTGCTTTCAAACACAGCAATTAAATCGGTAAATCCATTTAAAAGCTACAATATATTACAACAGACAGACACACTGATATACAAAGGTTCGAAACGTATTGAAAGGCCCATCTTTTTACCTCGGGAGTTAGAAAGGCTTTTTTATGCTTTTTGAGTTTCAAAAACAGATTATTAGATTACTTTCTGCCGTCACATGTTCCGTAGCCAATTAGGTGAACGTAAAAACGGTTCTGCTGCGAATCGTATTCTTTATGGAAATATGTGTTAACGCAGTCGAGTGCAGTGCCAATTTTGAATTTCAGCTGTGATTGAATTCCTCAAAAATTGACCATACATTACTCCTCAATTCGCTGACGAATAAAATCTTATCTGTATCTAAGGTCTAATAAGAGCACTCTTAAAAGATAGTTTAGTTATAAAATAGTAATAGTTATTGTACTTTTTAGAAAATAAGCATTGTCATGAACCTCGGTTAAAATCTTTTATATATCGGAGAAGGTATGTCTGTCTCTCGTTAACATCAAGCATATTTTAATTACTGTGGGCGTACTATGGGTAGTGTTGGTTATAGCACAATAGAAAAACGGTTTGCAGTTCAAATCAAATTACAATTTACGAACCAGTTAGTCACACTAGCGAATCACAGACTGTAGGTACCCAACTCAACGATATGGAACGCAGACAGTTTCTAGGCAAATGTTGTTCGTACGATGTCCAATGTTTCGATGATCCCGAGAGCTCTGCTCACACCGTTCTTGTAGCTGTCGCTCTCGTCCACCTCCACGAACTCAGGCTAGACTCTGTCTAGCGCCACGAGATGGCGCTAGCGTTCCGAATAGTCAAACGAATGACTCCGACATATATATAAAATAAATTCATTTATTTCGATCTATTCCCCGCCTTGCTGTCAAGTGCAGTGTGCAAATCTGCATCTAGATGTAGGATGTCAGTTTTGTACTTATCAAGTTATCCTCGTAAATGTTAGATTTAATCCGACACAGAGCAGTATTAGATTTACATATTGTTATTTGGAATGCAATATAACTTTTTGGGAAAGCGTTAAACACTTGAGTGTATGGTCGCATTAGGTTACATATTCAATGGTAGAAAACCAGCCACAATTAAAGCGACTTGTCACACGCAGAATTTTGCTGTGAACAACAAACAATCCACCTCTGCAAACTTTGATGGTTCAGGTTAAAAGCATACCTAGTCTTCCAAAATATCATAAACTTGTAACGCCGCGCCGGTATTTCGGTCCCAGACTGCACAATGAATTAATTAATCACAAGATTAGCGATGCGCTCATTAAGCTACTATAAATTGGGAATATTGGCATAATAGGATTAAGTGGTACCCAATTGAAGAAGTTTATTTAAGATTGTTATGAAGTCGACATTTGGAACATTCGGAGAATTAATTAATAAAAATTAGGGATTGTTTTTCGGCTGATGTACGACTGATCACTGATGCCCGTAGTCGGATAGGGATAACAAGGGTGTGATCATTTTCTGATACATCTATCTATACTAATAATGAAGCTGAGGAGTTTGTTTGTTTGTTTGAACGCGCTAATCTCTAGAACTACTTACCAGTCAGATTTGAAAAAAAATGTTTGCATTTGATAGCCCAATTCCTGAGAAAGACTATAGGCTAGTTAACATCACGCTAGGACTCTTAGGAGTCGAGTAAAAAGAAAAAAGGTCAGCAAGAAAACGAGTCAATAGCGCGGACAGACGATGCGATGCGACGGGGTGGGTCAGGGAACAAGAAAATTCACGCGAACGAAGTCGCGGGCAGAAGCTAGTTGCAAAAATAAGAATGGTACTATAGTATAGAGGTATGAGGAACAGGGTGTAAAGTTTACTCATCCTCTATAGAAAAGGGAGGATCTTCCGAACAGACAGGTGTTGTGTCTGGTGGGCAACTGCCCAACGATTGATGTTGGGAAGTTTGTATGGATGCAGGTTGCGCGGTAAACTCTGCTTGCGAGATGCAGGATTTGCGGGACGTCAGTATGACGCGTTGTTCGCATGTGGCGTTGTAGATACCGCTACAGTACATTTAGCAACTTAAAATAAGTACAAGATTAAGTCTTTGAAAAGAATGAGACGTGTAACATGATGAATAATTGGATCAAGATATCAATATCGTCCTGAATCGTTTAATCAAGAAATTCTGTAGAATTATTGTGCTTTGAAATTGAAGCCGTATTAAAAGCCAACTTTTCCGTCTGATTTCTCCGAAGTTCCTTGAACTAGGATCAAAAGCTATTTTGATACTTACCTCTAAAACTTAGTTAACTAGTTTTGCCAAGAAGTAGGTAAATTAAGTCTTCAAAATAATAAATGCCGTATCGATTTTTCTTTAGACATTTACGCTCCAATAGACATTTTATTCCAAACAACGCTTTAATATCCAATTAACTATATCATTATTAATGAACGCGAAAATAATGTGAATCCATTCAATCGTTTCATATTAACATATCAGTTTGACACACACGCGTCGCCATTTTATTTTGCTCGCCGTGATGGCTATTTTATGTGTCTGCTTTGTGATTTATGTAGAGATATGGTTTTGTTTACCATCAAGTTGTTTATCCCCATAAAAGAGTAAACAGGAAAATCTAAACCCTATATATATGTAGGTAAAAGAGCAGAAGAGGTTAAAATATCCATGGTCAAAAAAACAACTTCCAGTACCTACAGGTAATCTTGTCTCTGGCTTACCGTCCTGGGTAAACAGAGATTGAAACTGAATTCATAAACATCCAGTAAGTAAGTGCCGGAGTCAGGGATGAGGCAGATATCACTGCAATTAGCAGCTAAATGTATGCAAACTCACTGTAAGGGGAGGTTAGCTGACTGAAGTCAAGGATAAGCTTTGAAAAACCGTCCCCGTCAATATACAAAGGTTAAGTTGCTTTCTGTTAGTTATTTAACCGCACGTCATAGCTAAGCGGTGAAGTAGTTCTATGTGTTAGTGTGCACACGAGCGACACGCGTCGACGACAGAGCCAGCTGCAACCGTCGACCCGTGTCGGTGACAGCCGTCGACGCGTGTCGGTGACAGCCGTCGACGCGTGTCGGTGACAGCCGTCGACACGTGTCGGTGACAGCCGTCGACGCGTGTCGGTGACAGCCGCCGACGCGTGTCGGTGACAGCCGTCGACGCGTGTCACTCGTGTACTTAAGTAGGTACGGTGCTCAAATACACGAGCTTATTCCGATCTAACCTGTCCCTTGCTGCCCTCTCCCAGCAACGCCCTTTTTTATTTTTTGTTTCCGGGGTGGAAAATTCTCATGGATGTCTGCCGCCCTGGGGCGGGCGACGGGGTCTGTTAGACTCTTACTGACTAAAAACCACCCCGGTGTTCCATATCACACCTACGCCGGGGGTCACGGGAACGTACGATCCTTCGCAATCCTAGCAACGCCCTCTTTTTTTTTTTTGTTTCTGAGAAATGCTTTATGCATCCCCGTCTCGCGGGGGACGAGACGGGGTATGTGGACTCCCTGTGGGAATGACAGTATATCCACTAAAACTCAGCGGTGTTCCCACATCGCCGTGATGGGGAGGCCATGGGAAACCGGCATAGCCTTTACTTCCACAGCCCTCCCGGCGCATGCCCGCCTAGATGATATGGCGGGCCCCGCATGCTCCCCAGGTTGGGGGGCTACGGGAATGGCTGGGAACACCTGGCCATTCCCATCCCACACTGGTGGAGGCCTATGCGATACAGGCAACGGTTCCCCCCGCAAGCGCTGCCTGCTGGCCTCCACGCCCGCCTAGCTGGCGGGCCCCGCATGCCCTCCGCGTTGGGGGGACTATGGCCGCAGAGGATAGGGAGAGCGGCAACGTCACACCGACACTCCTCTTCCCCTGCGAACCCACCGCGTCCCATCTAGCGGTGGCGGCCCCGTCAAGGCCGCGGATGGTAGGGAGAGCGGCAACGTAACACTGACACTCCTCTCCCGCCGCGGCCTCCAATCCTCAGCCGCGATGTCTCCCACACGGGGGACATCGCGGCCCGCCTCAGGTAGGTTGCGATGTCGCCCAAGCGGCACCGCAACCCACCCGGCGGCCGGTCGTCGTCGGCTAAGTCGCAAAGCCTTGACGAGCGGCCCCCGCTCGGGTTCCTCTTAGCTTCACCGTGGTCCTGCGCCACGGCTACTGAGCCCCCCGCCTCGTCAATGCGGGAACCCACCGGGGGGGGATCCTAGCAACGCCCTATGCCAAGGTCCGTAAGCCACAGGGAGAGCCCTTAACGTGTCGCTTAGTTTTTAAGTTTTTTAAGCCCTGACTGGAGGCTTTAATTTATTGCGACATCCACAGGCAAGCCCAGCTAAGCAGACAACAACCTCATTGGTTGAACTGTGAGATATTAAAATCGAAAATTAAAAAAAAACAAATACACGTGCGGCATGTTGTCGGCGGTTGCAGTTGCCTCTGTCGTCAACGCGTGTCACTTGTGTGTATGCATACTTAGGTGAATTATCTACAATTTCCAGTTTATTTATGACCCAACAAACATTCAATATAAATTGTCTTCAACATTCCATAAGATGAGATAACTGCCATCACATGTGGTCTTCTACGTGGCTTACATAATCAATATTTGTCTTCTCGCGAATCAATTTGTCGAGTAACATAATGTTACGAGCTTCGGGTTCGTGACAATAAAAACTGCCGATAAAAATTACCAAAAGTTACACTTTATTTAAACAACACTAATAACAACTCAAACACACTAATTATAAAACACAATCACTCTTAAGTCGCACTTGAAGATCGCATTCGATGTATTCGCTTCTATCGCAGAACCAAGTCTGCTCGGTCGCGGCTAGTCCCGGCCTTATATAGCGCCGCAGATAATTCCAGAACCTTCTATTGTAGACACATCTAGAATGTTCGAGTACATACCGGCCCCGACTGACCAGATGTCGATAGTTCTAGTAAGTTCAGCCAATCGATAATAGATGGCGCTAGTGACTCTATTAGTTCTTGCTACTAGAAACTAGATGGCGCTAGTGGTAACTAATGTCACCATGCATCAGGCATTAATTGTGGCGCGCAACAATAATATTAACACGTAGTTACTTTTCTGCGATGTGCATCATGTACGTTCAACATAGTTATCTACGATCCAATCTGTTCTGCCAACAGCATAATAAAATTATTCCGAACTTTTCCTATTGGATTCATTTGAAAGTTGTTGACATATAACATGAATGTAGGTAAATGTAGGCAGATTGACAGGGATGTTGCGGGTACAGATTTTGACATCCGCGGATACGGATGCAAATACGGATTTTTTAAGAACGTTACCCGCGGATGCGGTTGTCAATGTGGATCTTAAGATTTTTTTAAGAAACTTCGTATGTGTGCCGAAAATCTTACTTTATGTCGTAGGTGACACAGTACATTTACTTGTCCAATAAACTTACATTCACTTGTCAAATAAACTACATACTATTAGCGCAACTAAACACGCTATGATTGATTTACGAGAAACAAATGATAAACAAAAACAAACGCGTCGGATCTTGTCACCGACATCTTCACTCCTATTGGTCAATCAGCGTGTGCTGCATCGACATGAGCATCCGCATTGATGATTGCAGACGCGGATGCAGATGTCGAAAGCTCCGCAGCTGCGGATACGGATGCGAATATCCGCAACATCCCTGATAGGTAGTTTATGTAAGTCCTGACTTATGAAGCCATTCATCTTACTTTATCAAATTGTTATTGTTCAATAGTACTGTAGGTACCTAAGTAATATTGATATAGAGAACAACTTTGTCATATTTCATATCATTCACGTCACAACAAACAAACAATACGTGTGTTGTATTTGACATTATTATATCTATCCTGCTCGAATAAAATGCTCACAAATGAAGAGGTTCGTCGATCAACCTAATAACGTATCTATTAACCGACCATCCTAAACAGATTTTACTAAAAGCTAGCCACTTTAATCCACTTAAGCATAAATTCACAGCAGTCTCCGGGGAACGACGGCTAAGCATCCAGTGTTTTCAGGCCACCGACGACGACACAAATACACCTGATTGCTCCTTGTAAAACATCGCAAGAATTCATACGAACGACACGTCGCGAAGAATATCAACTTACCAAAATGAAATTAATTTTCATAGTGGCACTTATTTCCGTAGTTATAATATCCTACTGCGAGGTAACGAACCAATACACAAATCTAATTCTAGTGGAAAACGAAGTCGAAAAAAGTTACAAAGAAAAAGTTCGCGAGTTATGGAGTTACGAAATCAGAACTAAAGTTCAGCAAATGCAATTAGATAGAAAAAAGCGATCCGCGAACCAATCAGGCGTCGAAACGGCATATAGAATAGCGGACTCGCTCGAATCGAGAAACCTCACCGATTCAGCCAACACTTCGACTGTGAACAAGCACGCTTTATTACTTGCGAATTTCAAGCGAATTTGGCCCGTATCTCGATGGAAAGAGTACGGACTTTTCTCTGACGACTATCTGGATATGATCAACGAACACTGGCTACAATTTCCACCTCCTAGTGAATCGTTGCAGAAGATTTTAGGCGGGTTGTATTTTATTTTTTCTACGATCGGCTGCTGGGGAAACATCATCGTTTTGGTTATGTATCTCAGGTAAGTAGGTAAATAATTTATATTATCAGTTATACCCACCACTAAGTAGCTATTGATATTTTTCCTCTTGTTCTCATCGTGAACAATTTATGATTTTCTGTTACATACAAGGGTTTATTTATAAATGAAGTAAGCGAGGTCAAGAGCAGTCCCATTCAGTAAGTAGTTCAAGAGAAGTAAGTAATAATTAGCGACTGTTTAACCATATATTTTTGACGTTTAAGCGTCACTTAACTTCAAGCAACGTTTATAAATAAACCCCACTATGTCCAATAACAATACGATTTATTGATTAGATACATGTTTGTTATAAATGAAAACCTCTTTGTCTGAAAACTAGGTAATAGGTAGGTTTAATATTAAGTATTATATTTTTTTCTGTTCAAGTAATTGGAAAATCCAACATATTTGTTGTTCATTAAAGATCTGAATTCTGAAGGTACCTATTTTTCGCATAAACCTAGAGGGTATACTGCTCTGTTATTATTACATTAAATTAGCCAATTATTTGTTCAAAAGAAACATGGTTAACAAAGCCAAGCAAAATTACAGAGGCTTTTTCTGTCTGTGTCGATATGTAGGAAGGTATAAACAAATTGGAATGTAAGATAAAATACGAATAAAAGTACACAATAAGGAGAAACGTAGGTACAAAAAATAAAGGCCATCAACCGAATATGCTTCCTTTTCATTATAGAAATGCATCAAATATATTTAAAAAATAAATAAATTATACAGACATGAAAATATATAATTCTCCTACTCATGTTAATAAGTCCCTTTAATATATAATTTAAAAGAATACAGCTGCTGTAAAGCTGAAATACCTACTTACATTTTAAAATATTCATGGCCCGATAAACCCTCTGGAGGAACATAGGTTCCAACTCGTTTA
The DNA here is from genome assembly GCA_947507525.1 of Apamea epomidion. Lineage (NCBI taxonomy): Eukaryota > Metazoa > Arthropoda > Insecta > Lepidoptera > Noctuidae > Apamea > Apamea epomidion. Next base: position 13,544,223 of record OX382227.1, read on the forward strand.
CTCTTAAAACTCAACGTTCAACAAGAAGTAATAAATGAGGCGAGCACCTACTTGGTTTAAATTTTATTGACGTGTTTGTTTGCCAATATCTTCGTCTAAATATAGCTTAGTAGCGACGTTTTCTATTTTTGCAATATTCTCTACTCAAAATTATCCCACTCTGGGAGTTAAATATTAGTCGGATCCGGAGAATAGTACCGCATCCTTACCGGGATACATTTCACGTCTCTGTGACGCACCGGCAACATTTTGTCTCGGAAACCATCGGGAACGGTTGTGTCCTACTAATCTATAGACACACGACGACTTCTCCTTAATATAAAGTAAATAGTATGTTGAGTATATTAATTGTTGCTCTGATGTCGGTCTTAAACATAGTTTACTGTATGAATGTGGACACGACGACACGAGCGGTGGAGAAAACTTACATAGTTCAGTTGCAAAGTGACAAAAACAAGTGCATTTATTGTAAAATAACCAAAATAGTGGCATTGAAACCGTTTAAGTGTCATAATGATTTTTTGTGGCGTTGTTTGGATGATTTAAAACAGTGGAAAAGACGAAGAAGGAGCTCTGATCACTTTAAACAGGAATTGAATGATGAGAGCAGTAGTTTGAAAGTGACAGATGGTGCGGTCAATGACTTGGCCCCTTATCAAAATAGTTTAGATATTGTAGAGACAACAGCACTGAGTGTTTCTGATAATAAGTTAGCTTTGGTGGCGAAGTTCATAGAGAGATGGCCGGTGGAGAAATGGCGCTCAATTGGTTTGTTTACGGACGACTACCTGCTGCGTATCAACAGTCACTGGATGGAGTTTCCTCCTCCTGATTCCTGGATACAGTACACCTTCGGCAGCACATATGTCGTACTGGCAGGCACCGGCGCCTTCGGCAATGTCCTTGTACTGCTTATGTACATGAGGTCAGTAAAAATATTCACTGAAAACATAAACAAATTAAATAAAAGTTTCTTAAAACATTTCAAAGAGTAATTCAGTGTAGAGCACATAATGAGATACATCTGTTTTGCTTCTAATTTCATATGCTTACAATATCTGTACATAAGTCATCATCTGCCTAGCCTTTTCCCAACTATGTTGGGGTCAGCTTCCAGTGTAACCGGATGCAGCTGAATACGAGTATTTTACATGGAGCGACTGCCTATCTGACCTCCACAACCCAGTTACTGGGTAATACGATACCCCTTGGTAAGAATGGTTGTCAGACTTTCTGGCTTCTGACTACCCGTAACGACTGTCAAAGATCCACGAATTCCAGCCGAGTCCAACAGCTTAACGAGCTTTCCGAGGCCCGGAAGGGTCTCGGTATGTAAAGATGGTCTTGGTCACCCATCCACAGACCAACCGCGGCCAGCGTAACTTAACATGATCGATCAACTCTACTTATACACGTAATTACCTGAAACACTAATGTGCAGAATGATGCACGTAAATGTTTCATGTAATTATGTAAACACTGCTCATGACAAATGTCTTTTATGAGTTTCATGCCAAGTGGCTTTTCCTGAGAGTGGCGTAAAAAGCATATCTGTTTAAGTAATGTTTGTTATACCTAAATATATCGCACGTTGTAGATTACTTGATTACATCTATTAGGACATTAAGGGCTGTTTTATCAAAGTCAGATATATTTTATCCATGGAATAAAATTAACGTCTGACAGTTCTACAATGGAAAAATTTACAAAAATTCAAAATTCTGATTTCTCTGAGAGGACATGTCAAGTAGCAGATCTTGGCTCTGTATGAGGAAATCATAATAAAATAGACAACTGATGCTTGTTTACACACAAATGAGAATCATCAGTTCCGGTAAGGTCAAAAAACTTTGGCACCCAGCCAGGACGTAAAAACTGAAGAAGTTGACAATGTGTCAAGCAAAAAATACCAACTACATTTCTCATACTAAAATACGTGTATTTTTTTTCACATTACTCTCTCCAAGATATTATATTATTTATATCCTTGGTCAAGTATTTCTGCACATTTATTCATTTGATGTTTTATATATTTTAATATTTATGTACATAGTAAAATGAATACAAATACGACATATTAGTATTGAGTACAAAACTTATTTCTCAAGACATTTCTTCCAGCAGACCTGCGAAATGAGAAATCGAAATGAAAAAGAAATGTAGACAACATGTGTGTGCGTGTGCGTATAAGTGAGTGTGATTCGCTGACCCACTTATTAAATTATGCGAAACCAGACAAATAAACATTGATTTTACTACGCAACCGAACCAAGTACTTAGTCGTTTACATAACTAAGTAAGCTCGTTCACATAAATATATGAGAAGCGCTGACTTCATATAAAAGTTATTTCGGTTATCCTCGATGTTAATTGCACGCCCTCTATCTGCAAATATATGGATCAATAAGCAATTTCGTTCACTAAGCTGAGATTAGATTTAGCCAAATGAACTTGAGACATTTGTGAATGAGTAATCTCATTTTAATACCCCAATTTACAGTTCGGTTTTATGACGTCATTTGGGAACCTGTCCCCAACCATATTAGGGGTATATTTCATATTAGGGACGTCTTTAAGCTTAATTAGAAGCTGAATATCAGTATTATGTTTCGTTCGATATGCTGGATTCTTAGATAGTTTCCTGAGAAAGTTTCCCCAGGAACAAATACTGAAATCTGAAGACGGGCGAATTCTTTGCAAAGAATAGGAATCACTAACAGTAGTACCTAGCTCTACTCTACATAGTTCTTTGTTTTAGAAGAGGTCTTTGTGAAAGAGCTCGAATCGTCTGAGAAAAATAAGTAGGTGCTACCACAAAGCCATTCTTATTCACGCTGAAATATTGATAAAAAAAACTAGTGACGTCTGGTGTAACAAAAATATCTACCCTCATCTTTTTCTTCCATAATTCTCTATTAGTCGTCATCTCGGTAGTCCCTCTTTTCTAGCCATATTATCTTTCACACAGTCCATCCATCGTTTCTTTGGTCTTCCTCTAGTTTTATCGCAAACAATCAATCACTATTTTTGTTATATTTCAAAAAGAACTTATCTGACAGATAGAGGCAGTCCTTATCGGATCAAAGAAAAACATGGAACAAACTGTCATGCCTTGTATATTATCTACATCTAACATCCAATTCCGAATGGATAAATAACAGCATGCATGTGTCACCGAACAGATACAAATTCATCTTTTATACAAAAATATTCTATTTGGAAAATGTATGGGGAACTTGTTTGCATGAATTTCGCATCAAATTCTGCTAAAACTAAAATACACAAAATACATTCATAAGTATTTTGAAAATGTACATAAGGTCACGCTTGTACTCTTCAAAGGGTACATGGAAGTGTAACCCAACCATTAACTCTAAAACAAACTTGCCCTAATAGCAGTATCCAATACTTACATATATTGATTTTGTATGAATATTTTCATAAACATAAAACTCTTTTTAATACCTTGAAGGCAGTGAACAATTTTGGACCTTGTTTTTTACAATTCCATTATGAAACAAAATTGTGTTCACCTAAAATATTAAAAAATTCTGCGAAACGAGAAAAATAATAATACGAGTAATCGAGTATACAAGGTCGCAGGGACTTCGACGCTTAATCTGTTATCATTCTGAAGCCTGCGTTCAAAATTATCGTCATTTATTAAATAAATTATAAACTGTTCCATACATTCTGACCGCGTAGGTCTTGCACTTTTCTATGAATCAGCAGATTTTTTTTTTTATAACTGACTAGATATTTCTACGCTACGTGTCTAGAATCATGTGCTGAGTTCATGGTTACAGTATGCGCACCGATGTCCCAACCATCCTGTATATCAACTTGAAAAACTTGCCACTTGCTTTACTTTTCTTGAGGTCCTCAGATAAACCCACTTAATAGCTATTGCTGATTCGACGAAATCTATTTAAGCGAAGTTCTTCCATAACTTAGTGCTCAGAAACGCAAAATGTTCGGATATCATACTAAGTACATATATAATATATAGCGCCATCAAAAAGATATACTAAGGTTAAGAATGTCTTACAAAACAGGGATTATCAAGCTTAATGTATGTATGGTTAAAACATATACTTACATAGTGTAGCGAAATAAAAACTGAAACTCACTTGTACACGTTTAATTTAGTAAAGCACCAAAATTAAAAAAATGTAATCAAAAACTTAATGAAGAACACACCACGATTCTTAATACACCTATGAATAAAATTGAAACGCTGACGCGACGACCTTGGTGTTAAAACCCTAAAATAATTTTCACAGTTACCGCGTTGGTCACGAACCGTTTGCAAACGTTCCTATAACTTCCGCAATAAATAAAAAATCTGGAAATCCTAAATGGGTAACTTCACACCAAGTCAATCAGTTAGCGAAGCAACAAACTAAACGACAGATTTAAATAAAAAGAGACATAATGAACTACAAAATATTTAAAACAAAAACTATTTAAAATACGCAAATTCGATCCAAGACTCCAGGCTGGCTGTCGGAAGGCTCCTCACTGGCTGGTACCGGAATCCACCAGCGCTGGGTTCAACTCTCAACAAGAGATGTACGGTCGTCTGGTCCCAGACTGGCGGTGGAGGCGAATTCAAGATCCGCCTAGTCTTCGGAAAAAATCTACAGAAAATAACGAAAAATGACTATCCGAGACGCAGGCAGAATCTTTTATAACAAAAGAGCTGAAGACAAGTTAAATTACATACCGAGTCTCGCCTCGAGACAAATCTTCGAAGCTGTTCGTCGGGAACACTGTCCTCGGATTCCGTCGAACGACTAACAAACTCGGTCGTTCAAACCTTTACTAATGGCTAATTTTTGCTTAGTGAAGCGGAAAAATTATATTAAGGACATCCGTCCTGTGTCCAAAAAAACTTCCGATGAATCAAATCTCAATCAGTCAGAGAAAAAAACATGACACTTTTGATTCAAAATTCAAAAAAACATATCAAGAAAATGTCCTTTCGGATTTAAAAAATAAGGTTGAATATGTTATAAAAGAAGGTCGTTCGTGATAAAATTATAATGTAGCATTCGCCAATGCTGCAATAGATATTCAGTCACTTTAGCAGCATTAGTTAGTAAGGTACTTGGATCATTTGTCGCATAAATTTACATAGAAATGTATAAGATTCTCTCTAGGACGACTCTAGTTATACTCTCAAATCCACTCTGCGGGTTTCATCGCGGTTACGTTGCGTTAAAACATTCCTTTGATTGCAATTTTAACATACATAGAACAGAAAGCTTTCATGTTTTACATTTTCCGCCATTTTCATATTGTTTCTTTTCTTTAGGAATTGAAATTGTACACGTTATTAGTAGGTAGGTATTTAAAGGTATGAGGAGCAGGGTGATGAGCTTCTCCCTTTTCTATTCTCCGTAGGATCGGGGGGATCCTCCGACCAGACGGGTAGTGTGTCTGCAGGGTTAATGCCCAACGGTTGTTGTCAGTTTTCTGTTTATACTCGTATGATGTCCTACATTACATGATTGTGACATACCTACGTGACATTTTTCAGGGCCTAGTGCGTGGAGCCCTACAGTAAAAGTAAAGTAAAATTTATTTGTATAAGTAATGCTAAATGCTTTGATGATATTTCTAGTATCTACCAGAGTAAGTAGGTACCTACATCGGTGAATGGGTTAGACATTTTCTTTTCGTAAAGTAATTGAAAAGCCACTTTTTAATATCTCAAAAAATATCTGAATGCCATTTCCTTTGGTTTTTCCTCTTCAATAAACACGAATGGCTGGTCTACGTTCCTTTATCCTTTTATAAAATAGATAGGTCCTTTATTAAGCCCAAAACGGGCCGGTGAACCACCGGAAGGAATGGATTGCTTAGAGAATAGCCGTAGACAATGAATGGACGTCTATATTTGGCTACCTACCTGAGCAATGGAACAATGTCTTTTAAATCCAACGAGCCGTTGACTTTACGCTGAGGTGATTTTCAATATTCAAAGAAGTCATTCTTTCAAATTCGATTTTATTCTTATGTTTTCTTTAATTTTGATTCTTAGATTTTTTTTTCTGTAATTTGAAGCAAACATATTATACTTTTATTGATTCGAACATGTATTTAAAATAAATGTTTAAATGGTAAACCCTCCATATTGGTGCCCAAGATACAGGCTTGTTTGGGGCCAATGTAAAATCTCTGTAATTTTTTGAGCAATAAAGTTTTTATATTTATTATTATTATTCAAATTTAAAATGACAGGAATTATGAACAATTGCTTGAAATGCACGTTCTGTTCCACCATTTGTTCTAATCCCAAACAGTAATTTTTGTGATAACAACAAACCTTCATAAACAACATAAAAAAAACAAAATCAAAGTCACAGATTTTGATTTGTTAAACATAGGTGTAAAAATAGGTCCGCGTCTCGGAAACCACACTAAGCCGTTGGTCCCGGCAGTCGTTAGTGGATCTTTGACAGTCGTTACGGGTCGTCAGAAGCCCGAAAGTCTGATAACCAGTTTTACCAAGGGGTATCGTATTACCCAGTAACTGGGTTGTGGAGGTCAGATAGGCAGTCGCTCCATGTAAAATACTGGTACTCAGCTGCATCCGGTTACACTGGAAGCTGACCCCAACATAGTTGGGAAAAGGCTAGGCAGATGATGACTTATGTACAGATATTGTAAGCATATGAAATTAGAAGCAAAACAGATGTATCTCATTATGTGCTCTACACTGAATTCCTCTTTGAAATGTTTTAAGAAACTTTTATTTAATTTGTTTATGTTTTCAGTAGAGGTCAGGTAGGCAGTCGCCCCATGTAAAATATTGGTATTCAGCTGCATCCGGTTAGACTGGAAGCTGACCCCAACATAGTTGGGGAAAAGGCTAGGCAGATGATGAGGTGTAAAAATAGGTGTTATAATAAATTAATCTCAGGGATAGATATCCCTGAGATTAATTTATTACCCTTATTTTTACCCTTAAAAGTGTAATAATATCAAATAGGTAGACATACGAAACAAATTAGTGACAGAATTTTTGTTAAAACTAAAAGACATTCTATCAAAGCTAAATTGTAATATCCTAAAACAAAGACATGCTATCAAAGCTAAATTGTAATATCCTAAAACAAATTTACAATATTGCAAAAAATTATAACCACATCTATTGTATCTATACAAATTACAAACAAACTTACATTCTAAACGTGAAGGGTTTAAGAATAGGTGACCTTATTACTAATTTCATACTCGACATATGATATCTCACATACGTGTAAAAATAAATATTTACGAAGTTTAAATAGTTTTTCGTCACTTACTTACATTTGAAAATTACTGAAAAAGACGCGACGGATTTTATGTGCGTATTTGTCTAGTAACATCTAAGCTTTTCGGTGTAGAAATCTCGTATATATTGTATTATCTACATTTTTCTTTTCCTGTCATACATTCGTCTTTGTTGAGTCTTTTTTCTTAGTCTGACTCCTTTTGTCATTATCAATATTATCTACCTGATTGTTCTTGAGAAGTAAATATTGGTTTTGGTATCTAAAACAAATAACAACAAATAGTTCACTGATACCACTTGTATTATTTACATAATTTACCGCGAGCTTAGAAATCTGTTATAGTACGAGTAAGTATTCCTCAAAATAGGATAGAATTGATAAAAATTATTTTCTTAAAACAAGCTTAATAAAAACAAGCGTCAAAATTTAATTATGTTGTTTTATTTTTATGACAGCATGCAAACACAGTAACAAAATGGTTTCTTCGTCTATTACCTACTTACACAAAACGCCTCCGGGTTCACGTCAGGGGCACGCCTTAAAGCGGCTCCTGCCCAACCTTAGGGGGACAAACGCCTCCTGCCGGAGGCTTTACGCGGGGGTCGTGCGGTCCATGGCCCTTTATGGGGCCCCGGTATGGGCGCGTTCACTGCGGCTTCGAGCCGCACACTACCTGAACGCGCCCCAAAAGGTGGTAGCCATAAGGCTTATCCGGGGATACCGCACGATCTCGGGCGAGGCAGCAAGCCTCCTTGCCGGACTGCCACCATGGGATCTGGAGGCGATGGTCCTCGCGCGCCTGTATGACTGGCGCGCGGAGGCACTACGTCGGGGGGAAACTCTGCACCCGCGGCAAATCGCTGCGGAGCGGACGGACCTCCGGCGTGGTCTCATGGTGGAATGGAAGGCGCGACTATCGCAACCCAGCGCAGGGCACGCCACGATAGCGGCGGTAAGACCCCTCTTTGAGGAGTGGCTAGAGAGGCGTCACGGCGCTCTCACCTACCGCCTGACGCAGGTCCTCTCCGGACACGGATGTTTCGGGAGGTTCCTGCACATAATCAGGCGGGAGGAGACGCCCGGGTGTCATCACTGCGAGGATCGCCCAGAGGACACGGTGGAGCACACGGTGGAGGTCTGCCCCGCTTGGGCAGAGCACCGCCGTGTCCTCGTAGAGGCGATCGGCAGCGGCGGCGACCTCTCGCGCCCGGCCCTGGTGCAAGCCATGGTCCGGGGCGAGAGGGAGTGGGAGGCGGTCACCTCCTTCTGCGAAGCAGTCATGCTAGCGAAGGAGGTGGCGGGATGGGCGAGGGAAAGATCCTCACGCCTCAGCCGCCGAGGGAGACGCTCCGGGCGTCGGGAGCCGCGTGACGACTCCCGGCCACCGTAGGCGCGGGCCTGCGGGCGGAGAGCAATGGGTAGCTCTCCGTCCGATCAGGACCAGGCCCGTGCCGGACGGCGTGTATGTGTTCCACGCGCGCCTCAAAGAGATGTCAGCGTAGTTGACGGGGCCCGACAGGGCCGAAGCCTGCCGGGGTAGCGGGATTGTCCGAAAGGGTTACCGCTGCCCTGGTACGTAAAGGGCTAAGGAAGGAACACGGGTGGGTTTTAGTCAGTAAGAGTCTGACACTCCCTTCTGCTCCACCCAGAGCGGGAGGAGTCATTTGATGATTTCCCATCCAAAAAAAAAAAAAAAAAAAAAAAAAAAAAAAAAAAAAAAAAAAAAAAAAAAAAGGGGCACGTCCCCGGGTTGTAGTCCGATCCTGACCTATACAATACAAAGGGTAACCACGGAATTAGCAAAACAATGTGAGTGATACTTGAGTGGGTGTGTGGTTATCAATTAAGGACAAAGTATGTCCGAACGTTAGATAAAATTACCTTAATTGACATCCTATTAATAGGTCCTTTGAATGGCGCCCACACCAGGGCCCTATACTCGTAGATACCACAAAACTTTACAACTCTACAAAATAGTTCAATTGTAGAAAAAATTGCGTAACACAGAAATTACAAATATTTATGAGTTACAATATACAATCTAAATTTTTTCGCATTTTTAAAAGCTTAACATAAAGCCTAAGGACTATGTCACGAGGCCCTACATAATTGTACGATTTATAGATTTGTAGAAATACAAATCTATAGATTATTATTAAATCAATCCGTACCATTTATGTAATCTTACAAGTTTCAATTGTAAGTTTACAATGCTGAAAATTATTACGATCAACATCACACAGCTTCATTTTAATTCGGGGCATCAATTGGTATTAGTGAGTCATCTATGATACCCGCAACGTTTGGAAAATTAACATGTGATGCTGCGATTTAAATCTTTTGGAGAGTTGTGTTTATAGTTGTAGGCATCTTACTTCACTTCCGAGTGATTTTTACATTCATTTTGAGCAGAACGTCAAAGAAGGTCGCAGTTGCAGAACCTTAGTCCAAAAATCGAGTTCTACGAGTATAATAGATCAAGAAAAATTCTTAAATACTTATGCGTTGGAAATTTTCCATCTGAGAAAAGGGTTAAAAAATTAAATAAAAAAATTAAAAAACCCCCGACACAAAATATTAATAAAAATAGTATGAATGTAAAAAGACTAAAACAATTTTAAAAAAACCTATTGAAAAAATAGCCACAAATAGAACAAAAATGGTATAAACGTGAAAACCTTTAAAAAGAAAAAAATAACCTTGAAATTATGACCCTACGTAAGTAGGTACGTATGAAATTTTTTGATTAAATGATGTCCCGTCGGGGGACCGCTACTATTTTAAACTTTAACAGAACGTTAGGCTAATAATTAGAGCGGTCCCCCGACGGGATAATATTTAATCAAAAAATTTCAGTCAAGCCCTTTCATTTGATACCCATATTGATGGACTTGTGAAAAAATATGTAATCTGCCATTTTGTGGCGGCAGCCATCTTGGACCGATTTTCATCAAACATAGCTAAGAACAATCCCGACAAATTCACCTTTCAAACAAAAAAAAAAACAAAATAAAAATCGGTTCATCCGTTCGGGAGCTACGATGCCACAGGCAGACATACACACACAGAGAGAGAGACACGTCAAACTATAACACCCCGTCGTTTTTGCGTCGGGTGTTAAAAATGAAACGTCAGTGTATAAATAATAAATCAACTTATATTTGAGATCAAACTTATTTTCAAATAAATCAAGTTTCTTATGTGATGGACTTAGCCTCTAATTACAGTTATTCTACGGACTTAGGTTTACTACTTAGTGGACTCATAGATATCCGATTGGACTTAATACTTAACCTAACACTTTGGATACGTGGTTTATTACAAAATTAGTCGGCTTTATGAGGTAAAATGGTAGCACTTAGTGACTTTTTGAGTCAAATAAGTACACAGCGACTTCTGCATATCCAAGGGCCTTCTTGCACTCAAAATCCGAAATTAAAATAAAAATCTCTTTAGTTATTTGGGACTGAATTACTTATAAGTAAAAAGAAAAAAAAATGGATATTTAATTTTTTACAAGTTTCACACGTTGGTGTTATCCGATTAAAAAGTCCCAAAGTGGACTTTGGGACTTCTGGAACTGAGACTATCATTTTAACTTTGGATACACTATGTGCGTCGCCTAATATATGACACTGAGAACCAAAACCCAAAAAAATTATTCACACTGAATCTTTCAACAAAAGTGAAATCCATGACACACTATTATGTTAAATGTGTTATAGCTGTTGTTATTTTACACGTCCGAGGTTGCCTAACTATTACATTCTCTAGTTCACGACTTTTAAATGTATGTAGGTATTGGTATTTATATTGTGTGAATAACTAAAGCCTTTACTTGAGTTTATTCGGTTTAATTATTTTTTCTTATTAAACCTGCACTACACTACTCGCGAAGTTGTTTCGACGAAGTGCTGGTCGAAATTGACCGAAGTGCGAAGTAGGTGACTATACACTTCCCTATATATAAAAGTACTCTGTGCTATACACTCATGCTAAGTACTGCGGGACGCTTCGAGTCCTTTGACTCGGGCGCAAAAACCGCCAACAATCAGAAGTCGCCCGAAGCGACCCGAGGTTGGACGAAGCGAACCGAAGTGCCCTTCTACACTCTCGTATTTGCTTAACTTCGATCAACTTGTCGAGTGATGTAGAGCAGGTTTTATGTGAATACCAAAGCCTTCACTCGAGTTTATTTGGTGAGACTTTTTATTTATTATTTATTTATTCACCTTACATTTTAATACAACAAAAATATTAAGTCTTAATAAAAATTATAAATTATAATACCCTGTGACACACGCTTCGTGACTTGTAGACGTGTAGCTACAATTTTACAAATATGTAAGCTAATCACTGCAATTTATTGTTCTACAAACCTTATTCTTACAATAATGTCAGCTACAAAGTAGGGTTTGCCGCAATAACAATGGCGCATGTAATTTTTTTCACGACAACTTACATATTTGTAAGGTTACAAATTGTGTGACTAACTAACTTCATCTTTCTGACTAACCGACTCCTTGACAATTCAAAAGTGCCTGAAGCAGGTTTAATTACTTTGAGTTTGACACGACGTTTATCAATCAATCAATCAAACCATTTATTTGCAACGAATGCAGGTTACATTAAAATACAGGTGGAGTAGATAGGACTGAGTCATGTACATTCTGCCTGGAAATAGGCAATGTACAATACATTGCCAGACATGGTATGGTAGGACCCATATAAATAACACTTTTCCTCATTAACGCTGTGTGGACTCGATTTGTAATAAATTTTTATATTGATTTCTGACAGGTCGCTTTCTAGTTACTGATAACGTGGGAAAAATGGGATTATATTGGTCTTTACAAACATGGCCATTTCCAGAATATACAATGACAGAAATATAAGTACTTTTAGGGACTTAAACTTTGGTTCGCAACTGTCTGTAGTCTCCAAACCACATATCGCTCTAATGCAACGTGTTTGCGCCCTGAATATGTATTCTAACATGTAAACCTGATGCAACCAGACCATGATAAGTTACTAATGTAGTTTGAATGTCAACTTTTTTGGACAGCTTTGAAAGGACATATGCTGTATTCATCCTTTTGCAGATTTCCTCTGCTTGTGGTTGCCAATTTAGTTGTCTGTCAATCCCTAAAAATTTTGCTACTTTAACTTGGTTAATTTTTTGTTTATTGTAGTCTACAGATACTTCTTTTAAAATTGTGCGTTGATGGAAGTGCATTATGTTAGTTTTTTGTAGGTTTATCCCCAATTTGTTTTTATCAAGCCAATGTACGATATCTTCCAGGGTCTTGTTTACTATCCGGATGTTTACATTTTACTAACGCGGAGCTATGATCGGCAAATAATACCATTGGATTATCAACATGACGTGGTAAATCGTTGATATAAATTAAGAAAAGGGGTGGCCCAAGGACGCTACCCTGTGGTACACCATATTTTATTGTTCGTCCTTCGAATCAGTATTTTCTTTCACTCTTCGTCTTAGGGCAAATTCTAGTTACTTCCGTGTACAGTTTACGATCGCTAAGGTATGATTTAATTAGTTTGAGTACATTTCCCCTTATTCCATAAACACTTAGCTTGTTTAGTAGAATGTCGTGATCGACGCAATCAAAACCTTTTGACATATCTGTGAAGATTGCGCTAATAAGTACTTTGCTATCTACGTTTTTTATGATAACATTATATAAATCTAAAATAGCTGTATTGATGCTTTTTCCTTTCCTAAAACCTTTTTGTTCGTTACACAAAATGGCATATTTCCTGAAAGTTTTAAGTTATTCGTAAATTAACTTCTGTACTACTTTGGACAATACCGGGATTAAGGCTACTGATCTGTAATTAGCTATTTCTTCTTTTTTATTCTTCTTGTAAATTGGTTTAACTATAACTGTTTTTAAACTATAAGGGAACACACCAGAGTTGATGCTGAGATTGATAATATTGCTAAGATGTACTGCTTGTTCGCCACAAATTTAACAACTTTCATTGCTATGTCCATGACGACATAGCAACGAAAGTTGTTAAATTTGTATAGTATATTATAGTATATTTATATAGTTAGTTGTAATAAAATCTTAAAAAACAAAAATAGCATTGGGTATGAACCCAATGCTATTTTTGTTTTTTAAGATTTTATTGCTCTAATTACATCTTGGGGTAAAACTGGTGCCATAAACATTGAGTGTAGGTTTTATCGGAATATTACTAGTTTCAAATGACGCTTGAAGTGACTGTTGAGTCTGAACAATAAAGTAGTTATTAAAGATATTAGCAATTTTTTAAGGATCTGTAATTGTTTTATCATGTAGGTAGTCAAATTTGGGAAATTGGGTCGTACCTAAGTGCGTGTTTTGTTATTTATGACTTGCCAAAATGCTGTCGACTTATTATGTGAGGTTCGTATGAAATAGATATTCTGTGAGTTTTGAGTTAATTTGATAATTTTTCTAATTTTTTTTTAGTTGTCTTTAAATTCATTTTTATTTTCATTATTTGCCCTATGCGTGTATCGCCATAAAAGGTAACGTTGATTTTTACTGCAAACACGTATTCCTCGAGAGACCCATTTAACTATATACGGTTGTACAGCAACACATTTATAGGGAAAGCAAAGATCATACAATAAACGGAAATCTTCCAAGAAAATATCGTATGCTACGTTTACATTTTCTGTATTATATATTTCGGAGAACGAAATGCAGCTAAGATGATTATTAAATTTAACTAGATTTTGTAACGACAAATCTCGTTTCTTGATTCGCCAAGATTTTAATCTATATGTTTTATTTACTTTAATTTGCAGAGTTTGCGCCGTGTGATCTAAACAAACCAAATTGATTACTTCACATTTACATTTTTGACCAGAATTGTGAGTGAAGTTATCAATGCAGCTGTTACTGCACATTCTAGTTGGTTGCCTCAGTTCCAGCTTAAGATTGAAGCCCAAAAGAAGACATTCAAAGTTTAGAGACATTCTATTCTTTTTTAAGATATCAATGTTTAAGTCCCCGCATAGAAAAACTGTTTTACTCGAGTTAACACATGAAGTTTTCATAACAGTTTCGAGTTTCTCATTTAAGTTGTTAATTTTCGGTGGCCTGTATATACAAAAAACGATTAATTTTTGCCGGACTAGTTCGATTCCGCAGCATTCAAAAATGTTTGTTATTGAATGGCGTGAGATCTATTTTAAGTAGAACGCAAGATCCTCCGCGCTTCTTTGCTCGTCTTGCATCATACGCAGCTAGTTTATAATTTGGAATATTTAATGCCTTTTCATAGCCCCGCATAATGAAATGTTCAGTAATGCAGATCACGTCTAGGTCTTTTTGTTTCTTAGATAGTTCCTGAAGATGGACTGTGAACAGGTCAACCTTATTTACCTTTTTTTAGCAATGTTTTGATGCAAGATATGTATGCTGTTATAGGCGAAAAAAATCATTTGAGTGAGACGACTCATTTGTCTCATTAATATTTAGAAATAATTCATTCCCGTTGGGATATTTAAATGAAAAAAAGATGAGAATGAATTGTTATACATATATTTGTAGGCATCCTCCATTTTAGCATCCATCGACTGGGTATCAGTCTGGATCAAAATACTGTATACTACGATAGCCCTCTTTTTTTCTCATCATAGCTGGCTGTATTAATTAGTCATTACCATTGTTCAGGTAGATAATGGACTGAGTCTTTAGAAACCTGCTAAGAATCGCCCTCCCCCTTCGTTCATAAGTCTTAACAGGTACATTAAAAGATGGATGGCAGTATCTTCTTGAACTCTGATTAAAATGCTTCTGTCTGTAACTAGGTCATTGTCTGTTTTGTTCCAAACGTTATGCGTTAGATCCAGCTTTACTTTGGTTACCATAACGCATTCTTTCCTATCATTACTATCTCTCTGTTCTTAGACACTGGATCGCACTCCACGGTGTCTATTTGATTTCATTTGTTTTTTTCTTTTTGTGGTTTACTAACTTAGTTCTTAAGTACTTACTAACACAAATATGGATGTTCTGTAATTAATTCATTAAGATAAAGTTATTATGTATTAGCTGCGCCCGCGGTTTCACCTGCATAAGTTTCGATCCCGTGGGAATGTCAGGATGAAAGTATCCTATATGTTAATCCTGGTTATAAACCACCTGTGTGCCAAATTTCATCCATATCCGTTTAGTATTTTTTGCGTGAAAGAGTAACAAACATCCATACATCGGTCCATACAAACTTTCACGTTTATAATATTATAGGTAGTAGGATAATAAAGAACACCAGTGACACAGTCTGTTTCTTTACCCCGCTCTCAAACAAAGTCCAATATTCAGCAATTCATTGCATTACGACCTAGGGTAAGTCTCCAACCGGCTCACCACGAACTTGTGTGTGAATAGTAAAGCATAATCCCTGAGCCCCCAGACATCGCTTAATCATTTTTTTGATCTCCTAATCTGGCGGTGACATAAGCTCTCATTTCGTGCACTTGGCGATAAAGCGCGAAACCCAGCTAATAAAGCGAAAGGTCATCTGAATATCAAATAGCTGTCGGCTCCTGGGTTCGTGTCGTGATTATCTGAGTTCAGGCGTGAAACAAATCCTTGATTCTTTATCTTTTTACTCCTTCACGGGATTTGAAATTTCAAAATCTGACATGATCGCTTTTGCTTGAACGATCATTAATAGGTCTTACCTACCATTTTTGTAGATAGATAATTATGCTTCTGAAATGACTAATGTCCCTATAGAAACTTAGTTCCTTCCATGGGACCTGACTACTGACAACGGTGATGCTTGCCTGTACAAAATATTATACCTCAGATTTATTTTTACCCATTTGCTTTCACAACACCTCTGACATAATCTGCTCAACTTAACAGAAACAAAGCGCCTTCACACATGTTTTTCTGTTGTTTTTTCTCAAAGGAGCTTATTACATATACATTTATTATACCTACCCACCCTAGGGGCTCCGAAATTGAGCTGTCGCCGGCGACACGAGGGCACTTGGTATTTCAGCTTTACGGAGGCATAATTTTGTACCGATATCCTTTATACTGAAATCGTGATACTTGACAACATCTGCCTGCACTAGTGACCGCAATTCAATTTAACTTGATGCAAATTTTCTTAAATGAAATTCCTACAAGAATTGCGTCACAGAAAGATTTTTTTAAGGTTTGTAATAGTAATATATGTAACGGCTAGGACTTTGCGGTTAGGCTCCGCAGGCCGTTAACAAATAGGTTAGGTAGAAGAAATGCCACATCACACATGAAACGCTACATTTACTTAATAAAATTCTTAAATTAATTCATTCAAGGCTGAGAGACAACGTACAGCCTAAACCGCTGAGTGTAGAAACATGACATTTTGCACAAGGGTTAATAAATAATAATAATATTTTTTTATTTATGTATTCCCCCTCAAACTTTTTACTCCCTCTCAAAGAGAGGAGCCCTGTTTCCCAGCAGTGGGAACATTATAGGTTGATTATGATTTATTTTTTCACTTCAAGAAACAAACATCAGTGTAGTCCTGGCGCTTGTACTAGAAGTTCCTGTATCACCATGTATGTATGAACATATGTATAACTGTATGAATCAGTTCCTTAGGTATATAACGAAAGTGAGCATAATAAGAAAGGATTTTTTAAATTAAGGGGATAACAGTTTGTATGCAAGTTTCTCATTTTAGCCGGCGGAAATCTCGTCAGACACACGGCTTGTGTAGTTATATTTAGACCCAAACGGCGTGACTAAACTCGGACCTGTGTACAAATGTAACACAAATGTCAGTAGGGTGGGCCTAATTTGGCACACATGCAGTTATTTCATAATAGTAAGATCAAAAAACATTACGTAACATTTCCGTCTCTAGTTAATGCACGAGATGGCATTATTTTAGTATACTTACATTCCACTATTCCTTGTCATATTGTGTCACTAAATAGTCCAATTAATGCATTTACCTAATTACGTAAACTCCGCTTATAATGCGAGTATTTAGATTATAAAATACCAAAACATAAACTGGATAAATAATTAGGTAGGTACGTTTATTAATTACCTTGTTTGAAATGAGGTAGGAGAGACGCACTTTACCTCAGTCGTTTTAAGGAGTAAGTATAAAGGGTGGCATCCCTGCCAGTTTGCACATCGATGTCCCCATAGACGCGCAAGCTGTAACCATAAATTCAGCACATGATTCTGAACCGCTAACGTAAAAATTGTTCCTAGGTTATTACAAAAAAAAATAGTTGGTCATAGAAAAGTGCAAATCCTGCGCAGTCAAACTACTAAGTAAGGACGACTAAATGAGGATTTTTAAGTTTGTACCTTTATAGTGTTCCTGTATGTGCTTGGCTTGTTCTTAACCTTATTATTAACCTATTCGCCACTATTCCCTTTCGTTTCAGACTAAATCCTAAACATGTCCGGTCGTAATTTTTGTACACCGTATCCATAATGAATCAACCATAAACCTTACTCTGACGTAAAAACTTTTCTTTGAATACAGAAGGTATTTCACCCTCAGAACTTACACCTAGATGCCTTAATTACTTAATAAACGAAACTTTATTCCAGTCTGGAACGGACAAATAAAACTGAGTCAAGCAGAACCTAAGTACCTATATTTGAATCGCGACATTTCGCCAAAAATGCAAACAAATATGAGTTTATGGAAAAATAACTTTAATTCCTACACAATAAAGTTCAATTTACGCTACAACTTCAAACATTTTTATAACTTTTTCAATAGTGCTAGTCACTCTGAAATCAACTAAATTACCATTAAAATAAAGTTGATATTTGTTTAACTTGAAATAACGTCAATTTGAAACATAAATAAAATTTGAATATACCTTGTTACCTACCCCTAATTTTGCAACTATAGAGGCAAAATATACATACATTTACCCCAATCTAGCTGTGTTATAGTGGCAGAATTGGGAAAACTCTATTTGCATCTTGTGGCCTTCTCCATCGATTCGGCCCGCTGCGAACCTACATTGTTCAAAAAGTTTTGGCGGATGTGTCCTGAACACACTTTTACCTCCAACCTTGAATTTATTTATTTAATACTTTAAGCACACAAATGTACAGAGGCGGACTTAATACAATAGGCATTTTCTACCTGTCAACTCTTGGGTGATGCAAACAGTGGTAGGTGCTATTGTGAAAAATTGAGGAATTAATATTTTTAAATATAAAGCGACACAAAAACCAATCAAAAGCGTTTTGTACTGCCTCTCGGGTGTTGAATTTTTTCCCACTTAAAAAATTGTCTAAATTTTGAAAAAAGTGGTAATCTGTTGGGGCAAGGTCCGGTGAGTACGGTGGGTGACGGAGAGCTTCCAGCTGTAACTCTTGTAGCTTTGCGATGGTCTGTCGTGAAGTGTGAGCTCGCGCGTTGTCGTGGACAAGCAATGGGGAAGAGCGATCGACTAGTCTTGGTTGTTGAATGGCGTCCTTCTCCATCATTGTTTGCAATTCTTGGCAATAGACATCTGCCGTCACTGTTGTGCCATTCGGTAAGAAGCTGTGATGTACACGTCCGGCACTGGTCCACCAGACAGTCACCATCATCTTCCTATGAGTAATCTTTTTTTTAGCGCACTGATTAGGTGCTGTACCCGGGTTCACCCACTGAGACGAACGCTTACAGTTGTCGTACAGGATCCACTTTTCATCGCAGGTAACAATTCGATTAAGAATTCCCTCCTTTCTATGCCGATTCAGTAGTGCTATGCATGCTTCGACGCGTACCTAAATCTCGCTGTTGGTCGCTTAGTTCGTGTGGCACCCACTTATCTAGCTTTTTTATCTTTCCGATTTGACACAAGTGCTTCAATGTTGTTTTGACACTAACTCTAAGGCCCGCAGCAAACTCAGTCGTAGATTGAGTTGGATCCGCTTCCACTATCGCCTTCAATTCGTTGTTGTCGACAATGGTTACCAGCCGACCGCGAGGCTCGTTCTTCAACTCAAAATTTCCAGATTTAAAACGATTGAACCAATAATGAACCGTGTTTATGCAAGCAGTGTTAGGCCCATAGGTACACGTCGTTAATGTTTCGTGTTTTTTGCGCAGCGGTATTTCCACGTAGGAACTCATATTCGAAAATTGTACGAATTTTCAGTTTATCCATGGCGCCAAAAACTAAAACAATGTCACAAAAACAAACAACTATCTAAAAACAAATTACCTAATTTGAAACTAAATTAACACGTCTTTCGAATAAAATTTATTTGAATTTCGAATTGCGCGCCAATCCACAGACAATTAAATCTGAAAATGCTTGCTATAGAATCTCCAATTACATAGGTAAAGACCTATTATAATATATATAGGTATCTAATCTAAGTTATACACTATTTATAACTCAAGAACGGCTGAACCGATTTGGCTGCAAATTGGTGGGGAGGTAGCTTAGAACCAGGAGACTGACATAGGATACTTTTAATAATTTGTTTATTTAATACTTTTATTTACTTATAGGACCCTACTCCTCTAAGTAGTAATAGTAGGAGTAGTGTAGGAGTAGGTTAGGAGTAGGGTAGGAGTAGGGTAGGCGTAGGTTAGGAGTAGGGTAGAAGTAGGGTAGGAGTAGGGTAGGAGTAGCGTAGGAGTAGGGTAGGAGTAGGGTAGAAGTAGTGTAGGAGTAGGGTAGGAGTAGGGTAGGGGTAGGGTAGGGGGTAGGACACTACGCGAACGAAGTAGCGCCGGGCAGCTAGAAATAATTTATATGGCAAAACAACGTTTGCCGGGTCAGCTAGTTATAAACCCAGTTCATTAAAGAAAGGAATCTTAAATGGCGGCGCTTATCATGTTCTCTCGCTCGCACACTAGTGCTGTCTATACTCACTCTCGCGCGTGCCGTAAGCAGAAAAAAAATAGTCTTGATTTGCTTCCACGGCCACGCTGTCTTGACGCACTCAGTGATCCTTTTTACGAATTCCATTTTATAGTTTTCTGCTATTTTTCCGTTGTTACCTGTTTGTTATTGTTATTCAGTTTTATTTTATTGTTAAGTTTCGTTGTTCGGCCGTGTGGGCTGTGCGGAGACAGTAATTGTGTCTCCTCGAAAGCGAGGGAAGATTATACATAGTGATACGCGTCAATGTCATCAAATTTTCAACTTTCACGCGGGCGAAGCCGCTGGCCGAGCTAGTTTGAAATGAATACGACCCGGACTAGTTTTTATTATTTTTAATTTGGAAAATAAAACTGACTTGAAATTTTATATGCTAACTGTACTATTTGTCAACGCAAGTACAAGCCGCCATTTAAGATTCCTTTCTTTAATGCAACGGCTTATATATATATATGTGTACATATAAGCACAAATAAATACCACCTTGTACCATATCCTACGAATAAATATATTCGTCTTTGTCAAAGTTTTTCATGGGGCCGACGATATCGTCCCATATTTATAGCTCCACATGCTTACAAGAATCTACTGCCAACTACCATACATTTTCAGGATTACAAGTTTAATTAAATGGAAATGATATCTGCCCGCAAATTAATTAATTTCATTAATCCAGACTTGTGGGAGCTATAAATCTTTCTTTGCCGCGCACCGCAAGAGAATAGGAAGCGGGGCGTACGATGTGCTAAACTTTGTAAAGTTTGAAGGATTCCGCAAATATATGATGTGTGCGGAAATACCTCAAGCTTAAAGGTTTTACGAAGACCAAGAAAAAGAGCACGTACCCATTATTTACATTTCGAATTCTTTTTGTTAAGTAAAAAGTGAACTTTGGCATTTTTTTCTTTGTTTAGGATAAACTTTTATCTCATTACATACACACTGTTACGCTAAACTAATAAGAGTAAATATACAAGCACATTACCTGCTTATTACTGATGTCTACGGATACGAGTACGGACATATAAAGCAATGTGATTTAGATGTTTGAACTCTTATTAAATAGTGCCTACGCTTAATTTACCTTCCAACTTTGCACACCTAGAGGTATCTCTACTGGGATCCCTTCTTTTCGCATAATATTATTTTTCTTAATATACTTTGGCATAACGATTTTGGTATAATTTGTTTTGCCATAATAATACATTGCCATATTTTTTATTGGAATACAGTTTATGTTGGCATAATTATCTTGAAGGCTAATTTGTTTTGGCATAAATTTAATTCGCATAATATTACTAGCCCTAATGACTATTAGCATAATAGTATTTAGGCATACAATTATTAGGTATGATGTTTCCTGATATTTATTACTGTTATTGAATCATATGGGTTAGGTTAGGTTAGAACAGTGACCATTAACGGTGACCACCGGCCGAGCGCTAGATCCCCTCTATTGTCGGTGTTGTAGGTTGTGGTTTGGGTTAGATGAGGCTATAACAGTATGATGGTTCCTGATATTTACTACTGTTATTGAATCAGATGGGTTAGGTTAGGTTAGAACAGTGACCATTAACATGCGAAGGCGAGCGAGCGAAGCGAGCGTGCCGCGGCAGCGGCCGTCGAGTGCCAGATCCCCTCTATTGTTTGTTGGTGTTGTAGATTGTGGTTTGGGTTAGATGAGGTTATAACAGTATGATGTTTGCTGATATTTAGGTACTTATTCATTACAGAATTTTGAATTTTTTTAAAGGATTAAATTACAATTTTCCAATAATACACTTAGTGACACAATAGTTTAATGACACCACCGTCCACTTAGAAAAATAATACAATGATTTATTCTACTTACAATGTTTAGTGCCTGCAAATTTAATTAGAGCAATATTTTATAAAAATGTGCATTAGTGTCTAACATTTTTGGAGTTTTTTATTATGCTTACCTATTTGTTATGCCTATAAAAAATATGTTTTAATATCATTATGCGTAAATAAATTTATGCTTTAGAATGTTATGCTTTATCATTATTATGATTAGAGAAATTATCCTTAAAAAATTATGCGTAAGCTGTTATGCGTAAATAATGTTATGCGAAAATATACTAAGAGAAACAAAAGTATGCCAAGTTATATTAGGTCTTACAATTTTATGCAAATGGATAGGGAACCATATCTACCAACTTAGAAATTAACTTATCAAACTTGAAACCCGAGTACCTACTCGGGTTTCAAGTTTGATAAGTTAATTTACCTAAATAAATTTACCTAAGTTAATTTTTTAGGTACCTACCTACGCACTAGGATATTATATACGAGATTTTTTTATATTGCTGTTTACTAAAGTTAAGATATTAATCTACAAGAAGACCTCACATAACATTAATTAGATGTCTACTTTGACAAAATACCTTTATGTTTGATAACTTTCTAGACAAATCGTGCGTCTGTCGGGGTTAGCAAAGGTTACAAAGGGGAAAATTTCTTGTTTCTAGAAGTTACAGCCAATTTTCAAAGTAAGATTAGGTCGAGCTACCGATTCAAATGAAATCTACAAACCTAGTAATTCTTTATTTGTCCTATTTTGAAAACTTTTACTGACGGTGGTCCGCTATTCATGATGTAAAAGCAAAAAGACTTATAGCCCTCATTAGGATTTCCCTGCGTAGCCCCCAGAGACCCTCTTCAAAACACAGTGAGAATCTAAATAGACCGTGAGATAACAACGGAGCAAAGGTTCTTAATTGTCGCTCGTATCTCAAGAAAGTACCTACATCAATATTTGTGACAAAGTACTACGCAATCTTTTAGCCGAGGAAACGACGGAAAATAAAGGATGTTTAAATGCTGTCTACACAATTTCGACAACACTCAATTGCGGGGTCAAATTAATTCTATTATTATTATTTCAACCTACGCAGATGGTGTCGGATATTTCAAATGTTTATAAAATCGAAGACGCCAGGAGTTTCAAACATTTAATAAATGGAAATTGATTTTGAATTTATTGAAAACTGACTTTTGCGTGGGACGGACTTAATTAATTCATACTACAAAATACAGAAATCTTAATTAATGAAATTTTCTGCTCAGAATGAGAAGAAGTCTTTCAACAAATATCTACCATGGTAGTGGTTTGCAATACTATAATAGGCATAATATTCTATGGACTTCCTTTTTTTGTTCTTTTAATTTTTTTTCTTTCTTCGATTTCGGCTCATTTACCTATGCCAACCCTTTCCACAAACTCCCTATTATGTTCGTCACTACCCGAGTTCCGTGTTGCGGCAGCGTTCCCAGTATTAGTAATTTACCGAACTCTTTCTTCTTAGAAGGACCTACAGCATCACTGTCTGTCGGTTTGATGAGAGTACTTTCAATCGCAGGAGATTCAATTGAACTGCTGATATTGAGGAGTTGTGTCCACTTATCAAAGCGATTGTCTGGTGCTGAAAAAAGATAAAGAAATCATCAAGTTATAGAACCTACATAGAAAAATATCGTTAATTATCGATTAATGCTTTTCAAAACCATGCTTCAAAGCTTTATGGTTATTTATATATTGACCGTAGAAAGAGTAATTACGTTTGATAAAAATTTCAATATCTCCGTTTCATAATGTCCTAAAAGTTACAGTTGATAGCAACTGACAAGTGATAGGAAACTTACTGAATTAGCTTTAAATGTGGATATTGGTATTCCGAATCATTATGTGACGGACGTTGGGAGAAGTAATACGATGCGGATGGCAGTCACTCAAAATATACTACCCGTAAGTAATGCCGTGTGACATGTGTCCGGATTCCGTGTATGATGTGAATAACACCAAAATCAAAAATAAATTACCTTCTGTAGTACTCGCATTAGGGGCTTCACAATCCGTAACATTCTCAACTGTGGGATAATTTACAGTAGTAGGCTCCTCATCGTCTTCTTCCGAATACGGTTCATTCAGTTGTGCCAGCCCTTTCATCAAACTCCCTATAATTCTCGTCACTAACCGAGTTCTCTGTCCCGGCAGCTTTCTCGGTAACGGTAATTTACCGAAGTCTTTTTTCCTAAAAGGACTGACAGCTTTAACGTTGATCGCATTGATGAGAGTATTTACAGAGCCGGGAGGTTCACTTGTACTATTAATGGGTACTGAAAGAAGATAAAGAAGTTCCTGTACTCTATGCCAAAACAGTTCGATTAAAATGCTTCGATCGTTGATCGAAGTTAAAATGTAAACAAATTGGTTAGAAACTTACCCGTGGATGACAAATTGTAAATAAGTAGTGCAACTTACAAGTTGAGTGATTTGATTTGATTCTTTTAATACTCAGACCCTTTACCCTAATTTCAAATCACCTTAAAATGTTTTTCATTAGAATTGAGATTGTTTTTATTTGACTATTTAACAATTACAATTTAATAATATTATTCATTCAAACAATAATTCTTGGAAATGTTGGTGAGATATAAAGTTGAAACCTTCGTTATACTCGTACAGAATATGACTGTGTTTCTAGTTCCCTTTAGTTAGTGATCACTGACACTTTCATCACAAAGTTTTGGGACAGGGTATACCTACCTATAGGTATCATCATCAGCGTAACCTTTTTCCAACTATGTTTGGGTCGGCTTCCAGTCTAACCGGATGCAGCTAAATACCAGTATTTTACATGGAGCGACTGCCTATCTGACCTCCACAACCCAGTTACTGGGTAATACGATACCCCTTGGTAAGACTGGTTGTCAGACTTTCGGGCTTCTGACTACCTGTAAGGACTGTCAAAGATCCACGACTGACAGCCGGGACCAACTGCTTAACGTGCTTTCCGAGACAAGGAGAGGTCTCGGTTTGTAAAGATGGCTACCCATCCATAGAACAACCGTGGCAAGCGTAGCTTAACCTGATCGATCGACCTGTGCGGCTGTTATTATTTAGCCACGGGCCCCATACCTACATACGAATCTAAAATCTTAATGGTTACAAAACTAAGAAAATATTGACAACATTTCGTTATTTCTCAAAAAAATAATACTTGAAGATTTACGACCTTTATAATGATTTTAATAATAAACATCCTGTAAACTGAAGAGAGAGTATTTTATCTACCTATGTTAGAAAAGACAATTAAGTTAACACTGTACAATATACCTGAATAGTCATGATAATTATAATAATTTGACATTGTTGGCCTTTCAGACAGCTGACGGTGCAGATGGAATAGCCACTGCAACCAAATATAAGACTTATCCCATTAGATATATGACGGAATTTCGTGTATGATGTGAATAATGTAAAATCAAAAACATTTTACCTTCTGTAGTACTCGCATCAGAGACTTCACAATTCGTAACATTCTCAACTGTGGGATAATTTACAGTAGTAGGCTCCTCATCGTCTTCTTCCGAATACGGTTCGTTCAGTTGTGCCAGCCCTTTCATCAAACTCCCTATAATTCTCGTCAGTAACCGAGTTCTCGGTCCCGGCAGCTTTCTCGGTAACGGTAATTTACCGAGCTCTTTTTTCCTAAAAGGACTGACAGCTTTAACGTTGATCGCATTGATGAGAGTATTTACAGAGCCGGGAGGTTCACTTGTACTATTAATGGGTACTGAAAGAAGATAAAGAAGTTCCTGTACTCTATGCCAAAACAGTTAGATTAAAATGCTTCGATCATTGATCGAAGTTAAAATGTAAACAAATTGGTTAGAAACTTAGCCGTGGATGACAAATTGTAAGTAAGTAGTGCAACTTACAAGTTGAGTGATTTGATGTGATTCTTTTAATACTCAGACCCTTTACCCTAATTTCAAATCACCTTAAAATGTTTTTCATTAGAATTGAGATTATTTTTATTTGACTATTTAACAATTACAATTTAATAATATTATTCATTCAAACAATAATTCTTGGAAATGTTGGTGAGATATAAACTTGAAACCTTCGTTATACTCGTACAGAATATGACTGTGTTTCTAGTTCCCTTTAGTTAGTGATCACTGACACTTTCATCAAAAAGTTTTGGGACAGGGTATACCTACCTACATCATCATCTGCGTAACCTTCTCTATTCTCAATTCTTTATTGCGTACCATAATGTATATACATAGTAGGAAATAATTAAAGTAGTCACAATTATGGACCCTGTCGGGCACAGCATAGATCAAGTAGGAGAGAGGAGGAAGAACGCTGGGTTTTTTTAATGTGGTGAATTTTATTATTAGTTAAGTAGTTAGCAAGTTATACTGTTTTATTAAAACAGAATTTAATTTAATTATATACATTATTTATTTAGTAATATTGTAAATTTTTTATTCTTATTTTTATTTATTACGTAATTAATATTTATGATCCATAAGGTAAGTTCTTTATTGGACGCTTCATATTTATTTAAACATTTAATTTCCGTATTAAGAGTTGGTAGGCGTATCTATAATAGAGTATTTGTGATAATTATGAAGTTGTTCATAATTTATCGTTAATCGTTATCGTTAATCGTTTATTTTCCATGAAAATGGTGCCTTTTACCAACTATGTTTGGGTCGGCTTCCAGTCTAACCGGATGCAGCTAAATACCAGTATTTTACATGGAGCGACTGCCTATCTGACCTCCACAACCCAGTTACTGGGTAATACGATACCCCTTGGTAAGACTGGTTGTCAGACTTTCGGGCTTCTGACTACCCGTAAGGACTGTCAAAGATCCACGACTGACAGCCGAGACCAACTGCTTAACGTGCTTTCCGAGGCAAGGAGCGGTCTTGGTTCGTAAAGATGGCTACCCATCCATAGACCAACCGCGGCAAGCGTAGCTTAACCTGATCGATCGACCTGTGCGGCTGTTATTATTTAGCCACGGGCCCCATACCTACATACGAATCTAAAATCTAAATGGTTACAAAACTAAGAAAATTTTGACAGCATTTCATTATTTCCCAAAAAATTAATACTTGAAGATGTACGAGCTTTATAATGATTTAAATAATAAACATCCTGTAAACTGAAGAGAGAGTATTTTATCTACCTATGTTAGAAAAGACAATTAAGTTAACACTGTACAATATACCTGAATAGTCATAATAATTATAATAATTTGACATTGTTGGCCTTTCAGACAGCTGACGGTGCAGATGGAATAGCCACTGCAACCAAATATAAGACTTATCCCATTAGATATATGACGGAATTTCGTGTAGATGTGAATAATGTAAAATCAAAAACATTTTACCTTCTGTAGTACTCGCATCAGAGACTTCACAATTCGTAACATTGTCAACTGTGGAATAATTTACAGTAGTAGGCTCCTCATCGTCTTCTTCCGAATACGGTTCGTTCAGTTGTGCCAGCCCTTTCATCAAACTCCCTATAATTCTCGTCACTAACCGAGTTCTCTGTCCCGGCAGCTTTCTCGGTAACGGCAATTTACCGAACCCTTTTTTCCTAAAAGGACTGACAGCTTTAACGTTGATCGCATTGATGACAGTATTTACAGCGCCGGGAGGTTCACTTGCACTATTAACGGGTGCTGAAAGAAGGCAAAGAATTACTTACCTTAATTATCTATACATATCTATCTATAGTAATAATAAAGCTAAAGAGTCTGTTTATTTCTTTCTTTAAACGCGCTTATCTCCGGAACAACCAGGACCCTTAGGAGCCGAGCAAAAAGTCGAACTCTCGCACCGACGGTTCCGTATAATTTTGTATGTATGTAACGACAAATTTACGGTTTTCGGACTTTTTCCTTTACTTGTGCTTCTTGCCTTTCATGATTGTAAGTCAACAGGAAGTACCCTATAGGTTTTGATTCCCTTGCGAGTGTTAAAACATGCGGTATAAATGGAACATAAACGCCCGTATCTTTTGATTGCGTTTACTTAGAACTTTAATTTTTCACTGCTTCAAGCCCTGAGTATTTGATATTAATTTAAACTTGATAACTCCACGCGTTCCTGAGAAAAAGGGTCTTGACAGACGGACCGACAGACGGACCGACAGACAGACGGACCGACAGACAGTCGGACAACGAAGTGATCTTATAAGGATTCCGTTTTCCTTCTGAGGTACCGAACCCTAAAAAGTCAAAAACGAACTAATAGCGCGAACGGGTGACGTGTTACGACCTGGTGGGTCGGGGGCCGAAATTTCACGCGGACGAAGTCGCGGGCTGAAGCTAGTATCTACTAAAATTGAAAGCAGTATATTTAAAACAAAATCAATTTACCTTCTGTAGTACTCGCATTAGAGACTTCACTGTTGGTAACATTCTCTACAGTGGAATAATTTACAGTAGTAGGCTCCTCGTTATCTCCTGCATCTTCCTTCGAATCCAGTTCATTTAGTTGTGTAAACCCTTTCACCAAGCTCCCAATTATGTTCTTCACTATCCGAGTTCCCTGTTGCGCCAGACTTCCCGGTATCGGTAAATGGAACTCTTTTTTCTTAACCTCACCAGCATTATCGTCTGGCGCATTGATGAGAGTATTTTCAGACCTATTAGGTTCACTAGAACTACTGATATTTGTGAGATTACCTTCTGCAGTACTCGCACTAAAGACTTCACTATTCGTAACATTCTCAACTGCGTAATAATTTACAGTAGTTGGTTCGTCATCAGCTCCACACTTCAAAGCGATCATAAATAATATTAACAAATTATAATACTTCATAGTTTAAAAACAACGTCTACGTATTGAAAAACTTATGTGATGAAAACTTACGAATACGACGATTTGCCGTTTTTATTAGGTTTAAACAGTTGTGTAAATACGTATATTTTATGCGGTTAATTAACGAGAATTTTCAGAATAATATTTTGTAAAATAACCCTACGCGTGTAGTTTACATTTAGACCTTGACGAATTTGGATATTTTTAATTTACGGAAAATTTTCAAATAGTTACCTACATATTTATGCTTGTGCGCACGGTTCTGCTATCTCTTATTTTAAGAATGCCGATGCTATATGTACGTTGTCTTGCTTTTTATCGTGTTATTCCCAATTTATAAAAACAAAATGGCGTGACAGTAGACAGTAGGTACGCCAACGATCTTCATACCCCATTCCACAACATTCTCAACTATTCACTTTCAGCGAAATCATAGCGTATACCTACAAATTTTCTTACCTATTATGGCAGTTTGACTGTAATACGGGAGTACCTACTTAAAGCGACCCTCTTTATATCTTTAGTCCTACACAGCGGGTTACGAAATTGGAGCACGTTTCTCTTTTAATTAACTTTCCATGTAGCTAGTTGTCGACAAAAGATCAAAGTGATATGATTAATGATTTAGTGAATTTATTAATGCGTTTCAGATGCCGCACACTGCGTACTCCAGGCAACATCCTGGTGGCGAATCTGGCACTCAGCGACTTCCTGATGCTGGCCAAGACACCGATATTCATTTTCAATTCGTTTAATCTCGGACCCGCACTGGGGAAAACAGGTAGGTACTTCATTTATTTTCCTTATCTTTGCCACACATTAATAATATAAATCGAAATTGCTTTCCAACCGAAGAAAACTTTTCTACTGTTTCCTCGGGTGACAAGAAAAATGGTTTCCCGTTTAAAAAATATTGTTAAAATCAGCCGATCGATTCTGTAAAAATCTCACCGTGACAAGTTAGGTGAAGTGAGCTTAGAGTGAGCTGTCAATAGTGTCAATCCTTAGCATTAGTTGGAATGACAGCTCACTCCAGCTCCACGCTCACTTCACCTAAGTTTTCACGGTGAGATGGTTACAGAATCGCACTGCTGAACTAAGTCAAGTTAGGCCTCTAGAAACTTCTGACTATATTTTGGACTGAAAACTATTTTCATAAAAGCGTTATGGATCAGAGATTACCATTTACAAACATAGGTAGGTAGTTAAAAGCTAGCAAACATTTTAATTCTAATTCTACCTACTTACCCGATTAAGGCTGACTTAAGAGATGGATGTTCCATTTGATAAGTTACCATGGCTGGTTTTTGCAAGGTTTTCGGGTAAAACTAGTGTTTAGATTTCAGCAGCTAACTATTTTCCCGCAAACGATTTTCCCTGTTATGGGAAAAACCATGACTGTAGATTCATGCTTTTCCATAAAACATCATGAAGATAATCATTTATTAACACAGAAATAGGTAACGCTTTATTGTCTAGGTAATATGCAAGCAGCTCCGTGTTTCATCTATGTAGATAAAATTATACCTACTATCATTAGGTAGGAGGCAGGTACCTATATACAACGCCTATTTGAACGCAAGAAAACGAATTGAACCAGTTCAATAGCTTTGTAATTTTTCAACTGTATTATCACCTCCAGCCACGTCTTGACTCTCCAAAAACGAACCGTAGTAATGGGGGCGAAAATCTTTGATTTATGGAGGTAATTTTTTATCATTATCCCTTTTTTGTCCAATGAGAAGATAGAGTTTGTAAAAAGAAGTACCTGAAAATCCTAATGGCATAAAATATTGTTACAGGGTGCGTGATATACGGCTTCTTGGGTGGTTTAACTGGAACCACATCGATCGCCACACTATCAGCCATCGCGCTGGACCGCTACTGGGCAGTGGTGAGACCTCTGGAGCCACTTCGGGCGCTGACAGCCATACGGGCCCGTCTATTAGCCATCGGTGCATGGCTATATGCCTGTATCTTCGCAATAATCCCAGCACTCAACATCGGCTATGGCAGCTATGTTCCAGAAGGCTACTTGACCAGCTGTAGCTTTGATTACCTCACTGAAGACTTTTCACCTCGATGCTTCATCTTCGTTTTCTTCTGCGCAGCATGGCTCGCACCATTCTGCACCATTACGTTTTGTTACATTAGTATATTTCGGGTCGTAGTTTGTAATACAAGCATGTCTTATGGTAACCAGGATCAAAGGCTATCATCGAGACATGTTAAAGAACGCACGAAGAGGAAAGCAGAAATCAAATTAGCCTTTTTAGTCATGGCAGTCATCGCTCTATTTTTTATATCATGGACACCGTATGCTGTTGTGGCTCTGTTGGGTATAACTGGAAGAAAGGATCTCGTGACTCCGATAACATCTATGATTCCTGCACTATTCTGCAAGACGGCTGCATGCATCAATCCCTTTATTTACATAATAACGCATCCAAAATTTCGTAAAGAGTTCAAGAAAATGTTATACAGGGATAAGTCTAAACGTATGAGTGGAACTCTAAGAACAATAGGTTATTGTACTGATACGACCAGAATGCATAGACCAAGTAAGGATTTGAGTAATACCGACGTTGAGATAGTTGAGATGAAGGATATACCATATCAAACCGATGAAAAACGTGAGGTTAAAGTAAAGACAATATCGTCCAGGGTGGCGGCGCGCCAGGACTCACAAACGAGTATGCAGACTATAAAAAGTTTGGAGGAGAGCGTCGTCAGTCCACCTTCCTGGTATATGAAACCTCAGTTTAATAAAAAGAGAAGTTTTCACCGACGTTCTACACGAATTGATTTATCACAAACTAGTGATCCGGAGCCCACCACTTAAAAAACGATTAAGTATTTATTAATTAGATAAGTAAATTTTTTAAACATAATTTATAAAGCAATATAGGCTTTGGCAGCTCTGAATTGAAGAAACGAAGGAAAAGGGAGCTGTGGATTTTGTTGTCCTGGGGATATCCGCTGGTACCGCCAGATATCTAAACATACTCTGCTAGCACCCTACGTCACTATTCATAAGGGGCGTGAAAAGCATTTTCAATCTGAAGATGATGTACTAATTTTATTAACGAATCTAGCTATGGGTCCATCTGTAGTTACCGATATGGTGTGTTCTGCTCTAATCTACCTATATGTATCTTGTTTTGTTAAAAAACATTGTTAATGTTACGTTAGGTAGTAGGTATTGATACCCGTCCTAAAACTCAACTCGGTGTAGGTTCCTACCTGTAGATATTAGTGAGATTATATTTTAAATATCTATGATGAATGTTATAAATAAAAAATCTTCTATCTAATTTGCTTTTATTATTGTTTGCTTATGCCTCTCCACTAAACTGCGGTTGCAGAAATTGCTGACACTATGACCATGGTAGGTTCCCCAGTTAAGGTTAATAATTAAACACAGTTCCAGCCTTTTGGATGTAAAAAGAAGAAGGTAGAGTAAGAATGTATTAGGTGATCGACAATGTATTCGTTGTGAAACCCTCGTTTAGTGGCATCAACTATGTACTGTAAAAGTTGTGCAGTATGGGTCACGCACTCGCATTATAACCAGAATACCTAATTTTGGAAAATTGTGTGCCAAACCTAAAAGTAATAATTTCGAGTCTACGCGATAGAGTCCGGCCTATCAAAGGAGTCCCGCGTCTAGAATACTGAAATTAATACCTACGATAGAGAGAAATAGATAGAGAAGACCAACGAACTTAAATAATAATATTTTTAAATAAAAATAAAAGAACTTGAATGTCTTGAATTCCTGGGAGAAGACTAAACGTAAAGTAATAGAGATTAGCAACGAGCTTAAACCATTTAACATAAATGGCCTAAGACAACAAGTTTAAAACTGTCACACGCACGTCTACTACATCGCCGCTACATTATGGAGTGTAGAGGTACCTTTACTTTACCCTCCATAATCGCCGCATCCGAGGTGTCATGGACTCACGTCACTCACGAAGCAATATAGTACTGACTAATTCCATGCGTGGACTATAACATATGATTCTTAAACAGAACACACTTTTTTGCATATTTGGTTGGCAGAACCTGAAAAATGTCAACACAACATTGACATCTTTCAGATTGACAGTGAGTGTTATTGTGTTGGTGAAATGATTCCTAACCTATCTTCTCACCTATTAAAAATTGTATTTAGGAGAAATAACTTATTTGCTAGGCAACATTCCACCGCAAGATCATATAAACTTCTTTTCTTTGGATCTGATGGCATCGCACTCAGTAGCTTACGAAAAATAAATGAACTCAGGTAAGAAGGAACTCCCTAAAAACTTCTGTATTATTTATTATTGTTAAAGTTGATAATTATTAAACAACGGTTAAAGATTAACTCTAATGTGGAGTTCTTATTGCTTTAACCTAAAATGATAATTACTTCCAGAAAAAAGGATAACCATCTCATTGACCGATTGGACTTGGTGACTACAAACACAAAATACAAAACAGACATATTAAAGTATGCTGAGGCAGAAAATATAAATACAATACCATGGCCCTTACACAATCTACGTGCTGCAGAATACGACTTGGGATTAATTGTCGCATTTGGTCACCTTATTAAAGAAGATCTCCTTAGCAAATTCCCACTGTAAGCTGATATTCCTTGTTGAGCTCTTTACCATCGGCGATTAGAAAGACCTTTCGAAAATAAATTTTCTACTGATCATTTGGTATAAATCCCTCAAGAGACTAAAAATCTTCATATTGTAAAGTATAGTATTATGGGCCCAGGAGATGTTAGTACAAACTCATCTCTTTTCTTAAGGATTTGATAGGGATAAGTGAAAGGAAGAGAGGCCTTTGCCTTGCAGCGCGACACAAACAAGTGATAATAATTATATATAGTAATAGTATAATAATATAGGATAGAAAATGGCTATTCTCAGTTGATAAACACAAAACCTAGACAATAAAAACTATGTCCTCAACACTAACAGTACAATAATTGATTTTCTAGTGGAATGGTGAATGTACATCCCAGTCTGTTACCGCGGTGGCGAGGTGCTGCCCCCATCATACACACGCTGCTGCACGGAGACCAAGTCACAGGAGTCACACTTATGAAAATTAAACCTGATATTTTTGATGTGGGTAAGCATATTTTCGTATATCCATGTTACCAAGTACAGCCCGATTCAAACTTTATGGCCGCTCTGAACTGTGCTACTCGCTGTATATTCAAGATAGTTGCAGCATTATTGGTTCAGGGAGAATATGCTTTATTTTCTAGCACTTTCACTACAACTTGAGTTATATGTAGGTACTACATTTATAAATATTTTCTTCTGTACAGTACACATACATTTAGATAATCACTTCCATTTCTGACATTCCAGGTGAAATCATAAGCCAAATCAAAGTGCCAGTATCCAAAGACATAAGGTTACCAGAGCTAACTGAACAGCTATCTGAATTTGGTGCAGAAATGCTAGTAGACTGCATAAGAACCTTGCCAAAAAGTTTAGAAAATCTAGAACCACAAGGTTCAGAAGGAGTTACTTATGGTATGTTTTACTCATTATTCCCTAAATAATCTCATTATACAATGAACATTATACAGGGTGGCAGGGACATTGACGCACAAACTCAAATCATGAATTAAGCACATGATTGTAGAACCCCCAGAGCAGAAATTTTTCGTTGGTTATCAAAAAATAAATCAGCTGTTTCATAGGAAAGTGCAATACCTACGCGGTCAAAATGTATAGCAGATTAATTTTTGTTTTTTAATAACCAACTTTTAATTAAACACCGAGGGATTCAGAATCGTGCACTGAAACCATGGTAACAGGATGTGCGTCAATGTCCCTGCCAGCCTGTATAATGTTCAATTGCCCATGAAGCAGTAAAAAGTACATAGAGACACTAGCCCATTCACAAGACTTCTAATACTAGCAATTTATCTATATTTGTATATGTTTCCTATATTTATTCTCATTCCTGTACTCCACATAATGTAGCTCTTAACATGGTATCTGCTTTGATTATATTATTCCTTTATTGGCGTAAATTATCAATAGTTGTCATTTTATAAACAATAAATCTTACATATAAAACATAATACTTAACATTCTCCTTATTTCCTCTTTCAGCTAAGAAAATACATAAAAGCATAAGTGAAGTCAGTTGGTCCCAGATGTCTGCAGTTGAAGTATACAACCTTTATCGTGCTATATATAGCTTGTATCCCCTTACCACAACATTTAAAAATAAACAAATGAAACTCTTTGATGCATTTATCCAAGATGCTGATAAAGTAGTCCATAGTGATAAACCAGTAGGAACATTGGAATATAGTGAGGGATCAAATGCAATCAGAATATTATGTAAAGACCACAGATATATTTATTTTAAATCACTTAGGATTGTAGGGAAAAGACAAATATCTGCATTAGATTTTTATAATGGATATATTAAAAATGTACCGGTAGAAAAAGGGAGTGTACAGTTTCTAAAAATCAATAAATAGATAATGTTATGCTGTTGTTATTATTCAGACTATACTTAGGCAATTGTCACACTGGACCGCGCTCTGTCGCGTACGGGGCGGCACTAACAAACAATCAGCTCGCGGGAGCGCTTTCCGCGCGCAGATTGTGTTTTATATACAAACTGATACAATGCTAAATTTGCCGCCCCGCGTTACGCGATGCTGTGCAGTTTGATAATCACCTTACCTATCTACAAAAATGTGGAGTATGCTCACACTAACTAAAGGCATTTATAAAGGTAAATAATGTTACGGTATGAAAATCAGAACTACATTGAAATTCACAGTTGAAGACGGAGACGACTTAAGAGTGAATTCCACAAATAAAACTGAACGCGAACAGCACATCTCAACCGCGTTCAGTTTATCACATTAACTAGTACGGTTTTCAACAAAATAATAATTAATAAAGTAAGATAAATTATGACAGAGGATTGAAGAATGGGAAAATAAGTAAATAAATATTTGTTAAGTCTAAAATGTATATTAGAACTTTTACAAAATATATACTTAGATAAAAGATATTCCACACCCAAGGGATGCAGGGTTACAATATTGTTTATAGACAATAAGAACAAAAATATACATAAAATAAATAAATAAATATTTGTTAGTATAAAGGTTGATAGTCTGTAGTGGAAATTTGTGTTAATGTAAGGAAAACAATCTTTGGTTGTTAAATTACATAAGATCCTATTTAACATTTTAGTTGTAGTACACAACGACCAGGACTAACTTATTAGCTACTTAGTTGATCAATTAGTTATCCTAATATTCATTTGCTAGCAGAAAACTACGATGTTACTTCATTAAACCCTTACCCTGAAAAAAAAAAAAGAGAACAATCAGTTTCATATTTCCTCGAAGTCGTGTGGTGACGGGTGATATGTCATTTGGCTTTAGAATAAGCTGTCGCTCTCCGTTGACGTCGCAAGGCTGCTGGTGACTAAGGGATTATAATTAGACGTTTGGTAGTATCATTCAAATATGTATAAATGACATCGCCAACATCATTTGCAGGTACCTAATGGCTAAAAGAACAACAATCAATTCCGAAGTGCTGGCAACGGTGGTGCCAGACTTAACCATAGTTTTCAGCATAGTGACCATGTCCAAACATGCGCAATTCTGCAGCCCCAGTAATATCTATAAGGCTTCAAAAATTTAAATTAACGACGGTCCCCAAGGGAAATAAGACTAAAACTTTGATCATAGCGATTTTCCTCTAAAGAATTGTGCACTCACACTAGCATATAAGAAAAAAATCGCTTGATTCCGCCGAGAATCGAACCGACACAAATATAATAATATATTTTTAGTAAGGATTAGATCTCTGTAATAGGTACACATTGTGTCTCTAATTTCCACCCTGCTGAAGGTATATCGAGCAATCGATGAGGTTGGCTGCGCTTGCCGCGTTTAGTCCGTGAGTTGTCAATATTTGTCCTTGCTTATCAGACCCAACCATAGCTCTCGCGTCACGCGTCTGTTGCTGGCAACGTTTAAAGTTATGATTTATATTCATACCTCAAACCGAACTACAAGACATTGCCTTTACTGTATTTATAACTGCTCTGCCTCAAGTTGAGCCAACCTGTGTTGTGGTTGACTTTTTATAGGTATGGCCGAGTACCATTTAGTCTCACACAAATGCCAGGCTTACAAAAATATCGTATCAATTTTTACACTGCCGAAACATGGAGAGTTGAAGTTTTAAGACGAAGGATATTTACAACATCGATACAAGTATGTTATATTTACCAGCGATTCCTAATACTTACCAATAATGACAAGATGGTACGTATACTAGTCTAAGTGAGCTGCACACTTAAGCCGATTTTCACAATGTCACACTATAACTCAAAAAGTTTGTGTAAATAAAAGATGATCTGTGCAAACACAAGACATACGAAATGATGTTATTATGGACAAGCGTTGCTGAATGACAACTACCACTCAATAATATTGTTAGTCCTCAATGGTGGCCGATTTCAATGGTTTTCATAATAAAATAATAGACAGATTTAGAAAATGCAATGTATTTATGTAGATATAACATATAATTATGTACATGTACGATAAACTAATTATCATAAAAACAGAAGCCTAGCCCTTCTACCTTACCTTTGTATATTTTTTAAGTTATACAGCAATGTGATTTTTGTATTTTTCTAACTACCCGTATCCTGAAAAAAATAAAAGTGATGTACGCCTGAAGCAGTGTTTTCGGCCACATTGATATAAGGCTTCTGTTTTTCTGAACATTCCAATGACGCTATAAATGACGCTACGTAATTGTGGCTGATGGATTAATTTGAACCACAATAAACTATCATTACGATGTGTCATGGGAATATGCACAATGCTTATTCTTTTTATTTAGGTACGCTTAGAATAATAAAGAAAAATGATCATTTCGACTTCAACTCAATTAAGACGGCACGCATATTTTTAGGAACGAAAAAAAAAACAAAATATAAAAAATACAGACTAGATGCATAATGGCTTGCCTCTGTAAATAGATGTGGCCCAAACCTTAAAAATATTTTAACCCATCCCATCTATATAAAATTTCACACAAAACAACTATCTTTTTAAGATAACTAACCGTAAAAGCTATTACAATGTATTATCTAGTTTATTCAATAGATTAAATCACTCGAATGGAATACACACACTTGATTTTAAACTTTCAGTGTGATATCGATAAAAGCTTGTCCCTGATAGAATTTTATGAACTTAATAAGTTGATAAATGATTTACTTACACTAGCAGTCCGCATGCGATTTTTTAGAACAATATTTTAAAATTGCAGTGAACGTTACATCAAAATTCACGCAGTAGTTTTCTAGATTACGCCTAATACAAACAAACATCTATACATAAAGGTAGTCGAGAACCTTAGTTCTTGCGGTTATTCAGTTTATCCACCCTAAGGTGGATACGCGGAAACGCATATCCGAAAATCCACCCTAGACCTAGTTGGACAAACGCAATTTATAGGCTTAGGGTGGATTTTCGGGCATGCGTTTCCGCGTATCCACCTTAGGGTGGATAAACGTAATAACCCGATTTCAGTGGACTACTATAGAAAAAATGAACATAAAAAATTAAAAGTGTAACATACAACTTCAGTTACACATATCAAAACGAAATGGTTTTCATGCAATAATGATGTTAAGTACATTTTTTCCAATTAGATACCTACATCACGCTTAATAGGAAAGTCGTGACGGCAAGTATTAAGTTTAGTTACCTTATACTTTTGCATTAGGTCATGTACTTAGCGTTTTTAATTATCACTTTGATAACACCTATAGCGTCACTATCTATTTATCTTTCCCGCCAAGGCTCAAAGGTGGATATTTCTAGCGTTCAAGTTTCTAATTGAAAAAAAATGTATGTGTGTGTGTTGTGACAAAATTATGCTGGCGTGCCGGACGACAAATGCAACAGTTTCAAGTTGATGACAGACTCTGTAGAGGCACCTCACTTGGTCACAGAGAACATTTGGGCGCCGGCTGTTTCCTAGAATATTAGTGTAAAAACATGTTATTTTTTTTCAATCATGACGATGAACAATTTTTGTTTAGTTAGGTAATAAAAATTAAACACACTGTCTTGAATAAATCCTAACATCGTGTTGAATTTTTATGAAAATAAATAGCTCGCGTGAACACGTGAATGATTCAATGGACTAACAACCGCAACATAAAGACAGCCGATCCCAATAAGAGATTTATTAATAAACAAAAACATGCAAATAAGCTACAAACAATAAACATGATTAAATAACAAACACAACATGCATATAAAAAATAAACAAATGCAGCAAACCGGGTTAGTACATAATAATTTTCGGAATGGCATTCAGTAAATACTAATATTCTTGGGAGCAAATCTGAAAAATTCAATTATCATGATTAATGAACAATACGTGATGTAGACGAGTACAAGGTTCATTAACCCCATTTGATGTTTTTATTTGAAACAAATTCCATTACAAATGTGGAAGACAAACAACAAGAAACCAGGAACAATGTGAGAAGGATAATGAAAAGTATTAGCATTTCTAAGTACGATATTTTATTCAACAAATATTTACGCTTTTTAATCAACTATTTAGATACAAATAAACTATAGTTAGAACTAACGTGCAATATAAATATATAGGTTAATAGAAAAGATAACTAGTGATATATAACATTAAACTCCGTACACAGGGTAACGCTACGAGGTATACTTGTTTGTACTTAGCGCCTGCACAACATCAATAAACTTTATCTGAACAACAACCACTCGAATATGTTCATTTATTGTGTAGCTACTAGCCTAAACGTCGATAACAGATCCGCCGGCGATATTTGTTAGCTTATTTGACAGATAATACATCAGCATAGATAATAGTTATGACGCTTACTCATTATTGGCAACATGTAATATTAATGTAACAACGGGTGTCAGTTTATACAGCTATGTGTACTACATGCTTTATTTGTTACATACAATTGACGAACTGCGTGGCTGCACTCTAGTATTGTTCACATCACAGATCTTTATACCATGAGTCCTATTCTCTATCGGTTTTGTTCCTGACCGATAACCGTGATTATATTTATATAATTAGTACCTACTATATAAATCGCTTTTAAAATTCAATAGCATTTATTTCACACAAAAAAATCACTTTCTATTCATCATGCACACTCATCGCATTGTTGATTAAAATAGCGAAGCAAGCGAATATGTTAATTAAAAATTCAACGCTTTCATTAAAAGTGCAGCCAAACAATGCATCGTTATGCTTTACGTATAATAATTTTATTTATATCTAAGTACTAGCACCCTGTAAAATAAACATACATATACAAATCATGTTATGTACACAATAAGTTAACCGGCTCTATTCTACGTACATTATTATGCTCTAGTTTAAGCTAGACAGAGAAGGAAGCGGATGCAAGTGATGTGTCTTACATGTGTTCTGGGTGACTGCGGATGCAGTTGATGAAGTCATTGGGTTTCAGCTCGCCTCGACAGATGCGGAACACGGCGGTGAAGAGTGGGAACCTGGAAGCAATTGTACATTCATTCGCCCTTGTCCAATAAACATAGTCTATTTCAGGTCTATTCAAATTCATGTTTCCAATTGAAGTTATTTCAAGTTAAGCAAATATCAACTTTATAGTAGAGAAAATTAAGTTGATTTCAGAGTGACTATTGAAAAAGTTATAAAAATGTTTGAAGTTGTAGCGTAAACTGAACTTTATTGAGTAGCTGTTAAAGTTATTTTTCCAATAACTCATAATTGTTTACATGTTTGGAAACTAACTCGAGAACGCAGGTTAGGTTCAGCCAATTGCATTCCATTGTCAGGAAATGTATTGCCTATGCTGCCTATAGTGAGATATAAGACTCGGCAATCAGACAGTTTTCCGCACGGACGACCGCTAACCGCACCGGCCTTACATATTAGAACTGGCACAATCACATTCCTACAAAATTAAAACTGAACAAATGTATGCAGTAATCACAAGAGAAGCCAAGTACCAATTTTTGAGATTGTTGGCTACTTGTCAATGTTTATGTTTGAGTAACAAATGATCAGGTTGACTTTGACATTGAGTTCAGTAACATTAAAGACGGTAGCTGCCCGCGTATATCTAGAATGTAAGATAACCAAGCACAATAGTATAGTAGTAGTTAGCACTGGGTGCCGCAAATGGCTATTTGAACGATATTAAATCTTTGGCAAACACTTTATCTACCAACAGTATAATTTTCCGTAGCTAGGTGCAGTGAAATATCGCAGATATGCTGCAATATCCTTCATTAAATGCAGCAATGACCTTAAGTGACAAATGGATGCAGGCCAAGACGAACTATTTAAGTTCAGCCTACGTTACGATTATATCAGTTACAGATTATAATTGTCCCGTCGTTATCTATCTGTCGGTCTGAGGTCAACAACAACGTAACTCTTCCGTACCTATCTAATGAACGTTGCGAGCAATTGCTTTATATAAATGCATGACGATTTATGCGCTATTATTCCATTGAACGTGTTGTTAAAATCCTTTTTATGACTAGCTTTTATCAGCTGTTGTTTTTTATGCTGCGGTACGTCAGAATAATTACGATACACACTAAGGTTAGAAAAATGTGGATATGGCTAGTTTTGCCCTGTCCAGTTTGATTAAAACGTTAAGGTATATCAAATTCAGAAAAATATAAGGGTGGCATCCATCGACGCGCGAACTGAAACCATGAAATTCAGCACATGATTCTAGACAGGAAGAAATTTTTCGTCGGTTATAAAAAAAAACAGCTGTTTCATAGAAAAGTGCATTACCTAAACAATAGTGTCAAATCAAAATGTAGATTTCAACGAGGGGGGTTCAGAATCATGTACTTACTGAATCCATGGTAACAGTTTGCGCGTCGATGTCTCTGCCACCCCGTATGTTGGAGGACATTCTAGAGTTCTTACTTGTTCTCCATATTTTTGTTGGCAAGCATGTGGTTGACTTCCTCAGCGGTGATAGGTCCCTGAAGTTTCTGTCCATTCAACATCTCGTCCTCAAGCTCCTTGATTGACCTGCCAGTCTTCACGAAAGCTTCTGCTACTCTCCTGTTCCTACCACCTATAATAAAGATAGTTTGAATTTCAAACTTTTTATATTGTATGTTCAGGCAAAAAAAATAGAGTCCCATGAGGGCGAGTCTATTGCCATTAGCCCTTCGCCGGAACGTGGATTCACGCGAGACCAAGGGTTTTTAATTGTTTTTGTAATTACGGCATTCTACCGGTTAAATGGGCAGAAAGTCAGATTGGGTAGCACTATAATTTGCGAAATGTAGGTGCATTATAGGTACACCTCTACCCAACCCTTTGAGGAACACGGGAGTGATGTTGTTATGAGTTATAATATTCGCAATGTTTTAATTGATTCAATTTCCTTCATTCAATACATACGTCCATTTTATTGTTACCCAATGCGGTAGTTATTTTATTCCTTTCCGAAAGTTGTCGTTGTAAAACTGAACTAGCTTCCTGAAGTAAAGTTTTTTCGCCATATCTATTGTTAAGATTATTATCTAATAGACTAAAGCAGTGGCACCCAAACAATCTTATCCATCTATACTTATAATAACGCTGAAGAGTGTTTGTTCGTTTGAACCCGATAATCTCTAGAACTACCAGCCGGATGTGAATGTGAAGAATTATTACACGACTGACCAAAAAGGAGTGTAATGTATTCAGGGTTGATGTATGTTTGTATGTATGTATGTGAGTTTCTTTATTCCACCATAACTTTTAAATGCCTGAACAGATTTGGATGTATGGCGTGTCTTTAGAATCCTTACATCATCCCGAGTGACACTGGCTATATATTTTTATGAAAAAATTCAATATGGCGGCAGTATGGCTCCATTTTAGAAAGTGAAAAAAAATAGTTTTGTTCAATTATTACAATATGGGTATCAAATTGAAGGCCTTGATGAGCACATTCCAAATATATATAATTTATGGGCACCAATTTTACTTAAGTACGGTGTACGTGCAAAAAAATCATTTCAACTTTGGCTGTGCAAACGATTTAATCAGACTTTAGTAAGACTAAGAATGTCTAAATGAGTGAATGGTTTCGTAGATGATTGAGTTTTACAATTCTTTCATCATCACACCGTCACACGAGTAATGAATAAAGCTTGTCACTATAATGTATAAAATTAAAAAATTAAAAACACGACTGCCCTGCCAAAAAAAACGAACTAAAAAGTAATAAACAAGTTGTATTCCCTGACTAAACAGATAAATAAA
The DNA here is from genome assembly GCA_947507525.1 of Apamea epomidion. Taxonomy (NCBI): domain Eukaryota; kingdom Metazoa; phylum Arthropoda; class Insecta; order Lepidoptera; family Noctuidae; genus Apamea; species Apamea epomidion. The sequence goes on from OX382227.1 coordinate 13,587,410, forward strand.
ATTGTCATTGCAGTCGGGGGACTTCTTAGATTAAAAAGTGTTCCACAGAATGGTCCCCCCGACTGCAATGACAATTTTATTTATCTGTTTAGTCAGGGAATACCTACAACTTGTTTTTTACTTTTTAGTTCGTTTTTTGGCAGGGCAGTCGTGTTTTTTTTTTTTTCCAATCTTGAGGAAGGCTATTTAACATCACGCAACGACCCACAGGACCAAAGAACGCTAACCGAAACCGAAGTAATAGCGCAGGCGGGCGATGCGATGCGACGCGTTTGGTCAGGGGAACAAGAAACTTTACGCGAACGAAGTTGCGGCAGAAGCTAATTCAAATATAAAATGTCTTTGTTAACTTTTATACTTATTATGTAAGTACCTATAAACACGGAAATAGCCAGTTCGGAACGATCCCATTCCGAGCCGCTTTACGTCTGTTGGGTAATTAGTTAATAAGTAATAATAATAGTTAGGTATCATTTACGAAACTGATGTGCAATCATAAAAGTTGCGCGTCATTCACAATCCATGACTCAATAAATATAGGAAAAATAAGTTTCTTGAACGTGTAGCTATAGGTACCTACATATCCAATATCACAAAGTGGTCAATGTTCGCGGCCTTTGTCCCCATCAGATAATAGACTTCACAATAATATTGACTGAGTATATCGATCGAAGTGCATACTGCATAGCCTGCTTTTCTAAACTATTTCCACATAATAAATGCAGGTACAAATTAAATTAGCTGGCAAAACTTCACAGACGTTATGGGTTTCGATATCTAAACTTAAAAAAACAAAAGAAAACAGATTTTCTCAAAGTAACAAAACTACCAGCGTTCGTTGACCCCCAAAAAAACATCAAACCATTTTATTTGATCGTGTTTAGATATCGATACCAATCACGTCTGCATAGTTTCGCTAGCTAATTTAATTTGAGCCGGTATATTGGTAGGTACTAGGAAGGTCAGAGCAAACATGAGTAGGTACACATATTTGTAAATATTCCATATTTAAATACCTAGTTCCTTATTTAATTAAAGAAACATTCTACCTAATTTATATTTTAAATTATTGGTCATAAGTCGTTACAAAAAGTCGTTGGTGTAAAGTCCTTTTATTTTCCGCAAGGTTAGGGTATGGTCCGAAATAATCCTACCAAAGATGTGTGTAACTCTTATCAATTGAATTTGTTTGCGATACAACAAGCTCGTACAATCGTTAAATATCGCTTGATATTGAGATCACGTCAGCTAATCAATCACGCTTAAAACGTGATGATCATAATAATGACTAAAGATAATGAAGAGTTTAGCCTACTAAATGTTAGCCAAATGATTTTTAATAAGCAGTTTGTCAGTTCATCGAATGTATTATTATCTATTTATCAGAGCCTATTTTATAGGTTGGAACCAAAATTTGCCAAAATTATTGTGTACCGAAGCTGATAGCACACTGATCACACTCTGGCAACGTCCAAAAGTTGTGCAAAAAGCACTCGACAATGTTTGCGATAGATAATTTTTGTTACTAAGTAGAAAATCGATAGTATGCAACAAGGTTTACATGGCCTCTGGGAAATTCTATTACGTATTGTTCAATCTAATACCTGGCTTCCGTTACGATCTATTCAACGAAATTATGTTCACGAAGTGCAGAGCTGTTAGATTCTAGACTCATTCCTCACACATGACAGCAATGCAGCACTTAACGTAACCGCTTTAAACCCGCTCAATGATAAACACATAAATCATTTGATCAGATAAACGCTGCAATTTCCTTCGCGTGATACGGAAAAGTAGTACATGTTAGTGCAATAAATATAGATGCAGTTCATAACCGAAGTACATCAACTACGGAATTTTATCAAAGGCCTTTCACCCCGTAAAATATGCCGCAAGGTCGACCAGATGCAACTGTCAAGTCAACAACGTTGATACATACACCTCTAATTGACCTTAGCCATTTAGCTACATGGCCTTCAATTAGCCATAACCTAGGGTCAAATTGCAAATTAATGATCCTTACTTATATTGGGATGAGATAAATATGTATCTATCAGTTTGTCAAAGCCAAGTTCGGCCGTACCCGTGATAAACGAACCATTTCGACCTGTTTTTGACCATCAGACATACATTTATTTTAGTAGCCACCAAGATAAACAAAGGCAATACGCAAGTCTATTTTTGCCGCATTCGTAATGCGGCACTAAATATTACCGAGTTTGGCATTGTAGTTTGTACACTCTCATTAATGCAGAAAAACTCACCGTAACAGGTAGTAATGAGGTCAGCAACGCCGCACGATTCGAAGAAGGTGCTAAGTTTGCTGCCAGGGTAGAACACATCCACGAATTTGATCATTTCCATGAGACCTAGACGAATCACAGCAGCCTTTGTGTTGTCACCGAAGCCAAGGCCGTCTACGAAACCAGCTCCCACGGCGACAATGTTCTACGCATACAAATTCATTAATTAACATCAATTATACTTCGACGCTTTATGTACTTATCTAATGCTGTAATAATCTCCCCGTACCTTCAGAGCTCCACAAATTTCGACGGCGTCTTCATCGTCAACAACGACTACTCTGAAGTATTCGGTCTGGATGATGTCACGCATCGTTGGCGCCAACATAACGTCCCGGCATCCGATCGTGGTCTCACAGAATTTCTCATCGGCAACCTACGAAAAAACGAACAACCTATTTAAATTGTAATTTGAAAATGTTGTAAAAAGCCAATTATTTTTAAAAGATTAACCGTGGAGTTTCTTGCCGGCTCTTCTCTATAGGAAGCGACCAATGGATCCGTGCACTTCTGACGTTTCATAAGTGCCCATGTAGGTTTATGTAAATTAAAATATTTTGATTTGATACGAATAAAAGTGTGGTAAAATAAATTTTGGATCAAGAAGAGTCATTAATCTTGTATACAAATCTGGATGTTTTTAAGGTTCAATATGGCATAAACAAATAAGTACTGTAGACTAGAGCAGCAATGATTCTAACTGGTCGATTATGTGCCTACCGAAGTATGTAATTTAAGTTAAAGATGTTTTAATAATGTTTTGTTTACAAATTGCGCTGAGGTCGTTATAATGATAGTTCTGCAATTACTATTGTTCGTACGGCTTAATTTACAAATGGAATGTTAAAAAAACATTTTACGCTAACGTGCAATTCCTAGGCAGTTTGCCAGAACAGTGTTGCTAAGTGTTTTTGAGTGCGTGAATAAGATAAGTACCTACCCTTGACACGGAACAAACTCGTGTGAGCTACGTACTTATACCTAAAGATAATTTTCATGATTGGGAGTCGGGTGCCAATAGGCATTCAGAAACGAAATGCTTCTAATCTGTATTAATACGTATCTGATACTAGACTACCTGCATCCCAAAAAATCGCCAGATCAAGAATTAAGAAGCACATTTTTAACTTTGACCTTAGCGACAAAAACACGCCCACCAGATTTTGTCCAATCATTTTATACTATCGAAAACGGTATTTTTACCTACCCGATTTGGATTGCTAATCGGTCATAAATCTGCAAAAGTGAATTTATAACCCAAGATTACTTTATATGTATCATATTTATGAATAATTGATTTTTATTAACCTGTTTCAAATAGCTCGCGTATGGTATGCGATGATATCGTGATTGTTTTTTTTTTTAAAGCCTTGCTTTTTTTAAACGGCTGTATTATGGATAGGTAGGTACAGGTTTTAGTGATCAGTACCGATATTAAGCCTTTTGGAATTAATCACTCTGAGAGGCATTTAGGACTCTCAAAATGGTGAAGGAAAACATCGTGAGGAAACCGGCATGTACTGGAACAAAAAATTGGAAGACAGGTCGAAGATTCAGAAGAAGATTGGTCTTTAAACACGCACTGGGCCCGCGTGGTGGATTACGGCTCACTCCTTCTCACCGAGAGGCCTGTGCGACACAGGCCTCCTCTCGGTGAGTAGTGTGACCAGTGGGAACATCATACGCTGATTATGCTTATGCCTAGGCATTTAGAGTGAATTTTTTTGTGAAATATTTATTTATGTGTAGGTTTGGATTCCAGCAACGGGTGGTGATGGTGATGGATACTCTCGGGTCAAAAAAGGGAGACGCACAGCAACCTATAGGGTAGACTCAGGGTCAATCGATAGATTGGTGTCGAAAAATACAGGTGTTTTTTTTAACCATTTGTGTCAAGTCTCGAGTAATGAGACACAATTATCTATTGTTCTTAATCCGAATTCAAGTCCTTGGTACATCATAGATTCAACAACTTTCCTTCCCTTTTTTGGCACCCATGTATAGACTTGTGATTGTGTGGTTGTATCTACGCAGTTCCAAAATAATCTCGAATCAGTAACTCCCAAAACTAGTTTTATTCCGAAAGGCGTACCTACCGTACGACTTCGTAATAGAAGGGTTACAAAATTGAATAGGTATACTTTATAGCCAGACTAGTAAGTACAACCGCGTCCAATGGCGGTGGACCACTTTTCAACCTTATAACCTTAGTAATAAGGTTAAAAAGTGGTTCACTACCAGCGTCTGCGATAGCTACCGCTGATTAGCAAATGTTGGTACTTACTTCAGACGCGATGTTCGCTCCCATCAGCACAGCGCATGGGATTTTGAGACACCTTGTAATAATGTGTGAGATTAGGTCGATACCACCACCTTCCGCAATATCAAAGCCCTGAGGAAGTCAACGATATATTTATTACATATTTCCAAGTAGGTATATTATTTGCTAAACATTATTATTACTAACTGTATCATATTTTAGACGCAATAATCTCAAACACGTGTACCTTTATCAAGGAAAGTGCAGCTGCCGTCGGTTTTATCTTTCCTAAGAGTGTGGAGCAGATAGTTCTGACGAACTGGTGGGGTACTACGAAAATGAGAAGGTCGGCGTCCTTCGCTGCGTCGACCACGTCGGGAATGGCAACCTGTATTAAACAATTCACCAACTCGGTATAGGTAAAAAAATTAAAACAAGTATTTCCAGATAATCTCCTTATTTATTTATACTTTACTTGGACTTGGATGGATATCATAATGTCCATAGAGTTGGTACGAGGTTTTATTATTTACTGGCTAACTATTTTTTTTTAAATTATGTTACTGACCTTAATTTTCTGATAAAATATCTCTTCAAACAAGGACTAAACAGTACTTAACTCCTTGACAAAAAAAATGTTCTTTTGGAACAGCCCTGTATAATTTAAATATTTTTAATAGTTATACCAACTAAATCATGTTGTAAATCATCAAACAAATCTTGATTAGTTTTCTTAAAGCAAAATTATATTGGAAACTGTATTGTTTCTACATTTTCCTTTTACCAATGTAAGTGTTGGTAGTAAGGTATACTATTTTTATAGGTATGCTAAGATTTGTTTACATTGTCTGAAAACTGATAAATATAAGAGTGTGCTATATTATACAAGTATACATAGTGTTACATAATGCACTAGGTACATACAGATATGACACAGTCACACTTAATCAATTCCAAGGTCAAGAGAAACACTGCAAGATCTTAATTGTGTACATCAGAAGATTGTTATGTTCCAATGAAGTTATGATAAAACTATAAATAAACTGCTGCTGTGCTATTAAAACAATAAACAAGTACTTAGGTATTACTTTTTAATAAATATTTAATGAAGTTAATACTTCATGGTCGGTTTTTTTTTGTTATAATTATTGATTTGGCATAGTGTTCACTTCTTAGTATAGGATCATTGAAATGGAAAATTACAGTTAACCTGTAGCATTGGCAACTATATCTTGATAAACCTTTTGCTTACTTTAATATATTACTTTTTTAAATATAAATTGTGTAAACTGCATCTGATAAAATCTTGTCCGTAGATAATAAATGTTTACATAATATGCTAAATGTTTTGCGGTCATACCTACTAACTACAAATTATATATTTTTAATTTGTGTCCATAGTGATTTATTTTTTATTGCTCTACAAAATATGAGCTGTTTCTTGATAAGGTCACCCAGGGAGTAGTGATAATTATATAGGTTTGTATTATTAATATAATCTTATATGATTCTAACTAGACTTCAGTGTAATATATTACAAAAAAATGCTATTTTTGAGTGACTTTTTTAAACATATTTAACAGCAAATAATAATAATGAACATAGTTAAATAGTTGACATTTAAAAAATATAATTAGCTCAAAATATCGAATGTGTTAGTCAGCTCTGAACAAGCGAGGTTGTGAGATAACATTGGCATTGAATTGCTTCCATAACGAACTGTCACCAAAATAGATTGAACATGTGTTGTTCACATGGCACTGTCAAGAATAAAATGTAACAGTCCAACAGTCTCTAGTGAAACACAAATGTGTATACAAGTGTATGTTATGAAACAGTTTATTGCAAGGCCATGAATTATGTTGTTACAGTTAGGTCCAAAGTATTTTAAAACATTGTTCTAATCAGGAACAAGAAAACTATAACTTTTTAAGTACTTACCACATTTTCAGGAAGTTTGTGTCCAGGCAAATATTTAACATTTTCATGGGTCTCATTGATGATCTCTGTCAACTTCTTTCCTTCAATCATCTCTTCGTATACCCACATAGTAACTCTGTCTTCAAAGTTAGGGAGGCGGGCTGCATTGCGACCCACAATTTTGGCAATTGCAGATCCCCTGAATTAATAAAATTAATAAATATGCAGTGGACAAGTGGCATTTCACTTAATTATAATTAAATACATTCAAATGACAGTAATTAATTAACAATAATTTTATTAGGTTAAAAAGTATACAATGTTAGTGAATAGGAAGTTTATGATTTTGTTATGTCATCATTTTGCTAAAGGTCAGTCAGCACAGCACCACTTTTGATGTCCGCAGCCCGTAAAAGTGATCGAATTACACATGCAGTGAAATATTATAAATAATTAATAATGTTCGGAACTAATAAAATGTCTTACCAGTTACCAGAGCCGATAATGCAGACTCTGTTTTTCAATATTTTCTCTGCCATTATTATATTGTATTAAAAATACGTAAATAGTAAACGGAAGTAAATGGTAAAAGACAACTCTAGATTCAACAAAACTTGCGACCGATTCGCAACGAGTGGCGAGACTGGCAGACTGCACAAAGTCTATGAACGCACACGCGCCGCACCGAGCTATAGCGAATGACGTTATCAACTTATCACAATCTATTCGTTATCAGCAGGGAAATATAACCACTGCTATTATCACCTCGGCCAATGAGGTCACTGTCAGCTGTCACCAAGAAAGAAGCTGTCAACTGTCATAAATTATTCAAAATATCTGCAATCAATTAGAAAAAACTGCTATGCGGAATCAGTAGAATGCTCAGTATACATTAATAATCGGCCGGTAACGAAAACAGAAAATAATGGTTGTTACACACGGAAGCTACGCCTGTGAAATATTCCATTCCAATAAATTAGTTATGTGTGTTGTTGGACACATTCTAAACTGGTAATCAAATCGTGTAGGTATGTAATCTGTATCTAGCTTAATGCCAGGTTGGTACACACAGACTACACATCAAGCTATACATTTCCAGTTTTAGCTGACCTCGCATTGTATAGGTTTTTCACTACGGTGTGTTCACTAAGTCAGCTTATACTGGTCCTGCCGGGGTAGCGGGATCGTCCGAAAGGGTTACCGCTGCCCTGGAACATAAAGGGCTAAGGAAGGAACACGGGTGAGTTTTAGTCAGTAAGAGTCTGACACTCCCTTCCGCTTCACCCAGAGCGGGAGGGGTCATTTGATGATTTCCCATCCTCAAAAAAAAAAAAAAAAAAATTTATACTGGTTATGTATAGCTTGATATGTAACCGTGCGTACACACCTTAGGCCGCATCTAGCTACGAGTAGAAGCGATCGTCGCGTCCTTATGTCACTTTTTATTTTGGCGTGGTCGTGCCAACAGAGGGCACTTTACTTTTTCACATGTGTACCGCAAGCGGAACAAAGTACGCACGGCTACTCATCAAGCTATACTTATTCAGTGTAAGCCGACTAGTAAACTAAAACTGGAAATGTATAGCTGGATTTGTAACCGTGTGTGATCAGCTCGTCCGGGAGAGGTTTAATTGGACGCAAGGTTAGACCATTCAACTTCAATGGTCCTACGCTAGGTACACACGTAGCCACTCACTGACGATTTCAAAATCTCACGTTCACACAAAGCTGTAAAGTCACTGCGTGTGTATCTTTCATTAGAATAAAGGTCAGTGACCTGTGGACTTGTGGCTTTTGTGCTACTTTAATCCGTTGTTCAGTTTAATCTCTATCTCACCGTTACCATCTGTATCATACAGATGGTGACGGTGGCGGTGAACGGCAGAGAACCACAGAGCATGTAACCAGAGAACGACGCAAAAAGCTAGGCATCCACCACCAGGGGGACGGCAGGCACACCCACTTCGCATTTTTTTTTAAATCACCTTCACAGCTATTCACAACCATTCGATACGCTTCAATATCGAATCGAACATCAATCAATGTTATCGAATGAGTACTCTAAACAATCAATTAATCAATCAACTCAGCCTATCGCAGTCTGCTGCTGGACATAGGCCTCTCCCAGGTTACGCCACAACACCCGGTCCTCCGCCATCCGCATCCAGTCAGCCCTAGTCACCTTTTTAAGGTTGTCGGTTAGAACACATTTCAGGCTTAATCAATCGGCTTGCGTGGTGGACTGCCGATTTGTGTGAAGGGGAGTGAATGTTGATACGATTACATTGGATAGTGCAGATTTTAGTGAATTTTGTGACTGTTTCGTGCAGGATATTGAATGGATCCCACATAAGAATAATATCAGACCATCGACAAAAATTGATGGAAGAGAAACATAAATCGACTAAAATGTTGTCATGATTGTAGTTTATGCTAAGGGCAGACACTCACTGACTCAGAATGTTACAGTTTGGTGCACCAAATGAAGTTTTTATGTTAGATAACATTTTTGATTTACTAATTCAACTCTGATCAATTAAAATATTCTCAAATGAAGTATTTTGATTTAATTGCTTGCTAAAACTAGGCCAATAGTATTCCTCTGCGATTAAACTGAAGCATTTTAAAGGTCTTAAAAATATAGAAACTAACTGCAGGATGTTATAGACAACCAAACTTGACGACCAGTCCACAAAATTCACGTTTTTAAGTCTTTTAGCTCATTTTGTTTTACCAAAAATTGTTTGCCCCTTCCCGCTAGTGTGCACCAGACTATAGAAGTTTCTCGAATGTGCTTTCCATCGACTCAACAAACCCTCTTCACCTCCTCGCCTCGTTCGATCAAACGTCATTTGAAGTTGAACGAATCTCGTGTGAAGAAGTCCTCGTACGGCGTGTTTCGTGCTCGTTTTATACGTGCTCGTGAATATTGTGAACTGGTGTTTCTAGAAGTTTTCAGAACTGTGATTAAATTCTTGAACAATAAGAGGAATCTAAGGTGAGTTTATTTCAAAAATTACTGTAACAATGGTAACAATGAAATCTTCATGGGAAATGTGTATGGCGTTTTCGTAGATTTCCTTTCTTTGACAATTTATTTTAGCTTGAACTGTCTTCTCTAAACTGATATTAAAAATCGACGAGTTAAATTGCCGTACATTCTTTGCTTGTTCTTTCCTATTTTACTCTTCGTAAATTTAAAACTACGTGGTTTGCACAACACGCGTTAAATTATTTAGGGTGTCATTGCCAATTAGTATTGATTATAGTTTAAAGACCACGTAATCAGTTTAGTAAATTTACTTTTATTTGTTTAGTAGAGAATACAACTAAATTAAGGCTAGACCTAGACACTCGAATTTTCCATACCATTCTAGATTATTCAATAGCCTGAATACAGTAATGATTTTATTTATTTCCTTAATAGGTACCAAAGATGGTTAAAGAAACTACATACTATGATATCTTGGGTGTAAAACCCAGTTGCACAAATGATGAATTGAAAAAAGCCTACCGGAAGCTAGCCTTGAAGTACCACCCTGACAAAAACCCAAATGAAGGAGAGAGGTTCAAACAGATTTCACAAGCCTATGAAGTACTGTCCAATCCAGACAAGAGGCGCATTTATGACCAAGGTTTGTATTTAATTTGTGAATTTATCAACACAGGGCAAAAAAAAAAAACACTTAAAATATAGGACCTAAATTAAAATATTGCAACCTAAAACAGTGATTACTTTAACTCTATACTCTAAATAATATATGTGTTATAAAACATCTATAATCCTAAACTATTATCAGATTCTTATAGATTCAATTCAAATTTTTCAATTCATAGATTTTAAGTCCATATTACTTGAAATTGCTAAAGATAACCTTTCCATACTACTTCAATCAGATACGGAACTAAAGTACTGTAATAAAAATTTCAAAGCCATGAAGATAATGGATAAAAATACAAAAAAATGAAAACTAAACCAAGATTTGTAATGCATATAAATAATTCCATAACAATGTTACAGGTGGTGAACAAGCTTTGAAAGAGGGAGGCGTTGGCGCGAGTGGCTTCTCCTCACCCATGGACTTGTTTGACATGTTCTTTGGTGGAGGATTCAGCGGTGGTCGCAGACGTGGACGTGAACGGAAGGGCAAAGATGTTATTCATCAGCTGTCTGTGACACTTGAAGAGCTTTACCGCGGGGCTGTGAGAAAGCTGGCTTTGCAGAAGAACGTTATTTGTGAAAAATGCGAGGGACGTGGTGGCAAGAAGGTAATTAACTAATAGGAGATTTAACAAGACACATAATTTCATTAATTTCCTTTTTTTTCTGATAATTTATATCAAGTCTCGAACTAGGATTAAAGGTTATGTTTGATTGTTTCAGGGTGCAGTACAGACTTGTCCCACTTGCCGTGGTACAGGCATGCAAGTTCAGATTCAGCAGCTGGCACCGGGCATGATCCACCAAATTCAGACTGTCTGCAGCGAGTGCCGTGGACAGAGGGAGATCATTGACCCTAAGGACCGTTGCAAAGTCTGCCAGGTATGAAACTATAGAAGATGCGTCACAACAATTTTTTTCTTGCATGACTTGAAAACATGTAAAGCAAACTATAGTAACTTTATTCATATTGAAATACAGTGCAGGAAATCCCAGATAGGAAGCATGTTTAAGGATGCATTTGTTCCAAATTAACCACATAACCAAACTCAGTACATTCACATGTTTGTGGTTAGGTGGAACTTGAACACGCAACCTCAGACAAAAGGAAAAATGCCATTGTTTAATTTAGGTCAAAAACTATTGTTCTTAAAATATTACAAAAGCTTAAAAACAGATTGAATATCATTATGTTTCAGGGACGCAAGACAGTGCGTGACCGCAAAATTCTTGAAGTTCATGTGGACAAGGGCATGACTGATGGCCAGAAGATTGTCTTCAGTGGAGAGGGTGATCAAGAGCCGGAACTTGAGCCTGGTGATCTCGTTATAGTTTTAGATGAGAAGGAGAATGAAGTAAGTATTTTTGAACCACTTTTACAGACGATACATATTTTATACACTGAAGGTTCGCAGAAACTACAGACGACCCTAACATTTTCATTTTGCTCTGCCTACATTCGTTTTTATCTTTACCTAAGTAAACAAGTGGTATTTATTAATTATTTTTACATTTATCTCTAGACATTCAAACGTTCGGGCCATGATCTAATAATCCGGTTGAACATCGAGCTTGTGGAGGCATTGTGTGGCTTCCAGAAGGTGATCCGGACACTGGATGACAGGGATATTGTGATAACTGTTATGCCCGGCGAAGTTACTAAGCATGGTGAAGTCAAATGTGTGTTGAATGAAGGTGTGTGAGAACAATATAACTTATTTATCTTTAATAGCTTTAAAAGTCAGCAGCAGAATGTTCCTTTCGTCTTGGCATTATTGACATTGTTTCATTATTATTAGTAAGATCAGGGTTCATAAAAATCCGATATTTATAATAAATATCAAAATATCCGAATTTTTTATATTTATTTAGTTGCAGAATATAGATTATTTGATTAACATAACCATACCTGCAGTTTTTTATCAACAATCAATATCAATTGATATATTATATATCAGTAAACCCTGAGTGAGATATATGAATCATCATTGTTTATTATTATGTATCATACTCATCCATTTACTCATAACATTACAGGTATGCCGATGTACAAAAATCCGTTTGAAAAGGGCCAGCTTATCATACAATTCCTAGTTAACTTTCCCAGTCGCATTCCACCTGAAGTCATTCCGGCCCTTGAGAACTGTCTGCCGCCTCGACCAAGGGTGAGTGGAAATCTTATTGCCTGTAAATTAAGTTAATCTGTTATGTAAATGATACACATGACGGCGTGTTTGCATACGTCATTGCATTTGTGTGTGGGTAGATTATGCAGAGTCATGCATGGCAATGTTATATGCTAATTAGATTTGGCAATAATCATAGAATATCATCAGTAAATCATTCTGGCCCAGAATTTCTGGGAATGGTGAGTAGAAATTAAATAAACGTCTAATATTACAGATTGAAATTCCCGAATTGGCTGAAGAGTGCCAACTGATCGACCTGGATCCGGAACAAGAGTCGCGCCGGCGACGCGCACACCACGGCAACGCGTACGAGGAAGACGATGAACATCCTGGTATGAACCGAGTGCAGTGCGCCACTAGCTAGACGTCACCCCACTCTCGCCAGACGAGCGCCAGCAATGGACCTAATCCAACCAAATTACTGCTGATTGAAATATTAATAGCCATTATGTATGAGGTTGATGATCATGATGAACTAATACAAGTTGGTACTGTATTATGTTATGACATATGTGATTAATATTGTCTCACATAATAATAACTATGTTCACTTTATTTAGTAACGTATTTTATGTTATGTAGCACCTTAGTGTGAATAGTTTGATTCATCATTCTTATGTTCAATTACTATAACAATATGTATTTACATAATATGCTAATAAATAATTGTGATGTATTACGCTATTTATATTTCGTCAGTTGTAAAGCAATATTAGCTTGTTAATTAAATTATTTATGTGATTTGCTATTAGTTTTTCAATTCATGTCAACATCATATTCACCAGTTAATCCTAGGGGAGTCCAGTACGGTCAAGATACTTAGTAAAGAAAAACATGAAATGGCTGTAGAAGCATGTTGTTGAGATGTTTTTTTTATAGTGTGCTGAAACCTGCCTTAAAAAATATTTAGATAAGATACTTAGTCACAATGTAGGTCCATTGTTTTAGGTGATTAATAATATTGGTGTATTAACGTAATCCATATTGTGATTTGCTTTTCTATCTACCTACTTCTTTTAGACTAAATTTTTCTCTTCTGGAGCTTACTATTTACTCATCAAGGCATCCTAGCTAATATTGATTTGTTATGATAAGCATTCGTTTTTAACATATTCAGTGCCAATACTTAATTCTCCATGTCCACTATTACAGGATAAAATTATGATACAGAGTCAGTCTAGGGCGATAGTAGTTAGCCATTCAGTATAGGCAGACATAAATAATCTTAGAATAGGTATTTATGAAATTACATATGTCTAGTGATTGTAGTTTCTTTTACAAAGTCTGATGTAATGAAAAAACAGCGGGGTAATTGCGTAACACACTCCGTAGCAATGGGGTATATTTGACAGTTCAACAACATTCATTGCCATGGATTAGTAATATCCTTCAAAATGATTCAGTTTGGGATTGATAGTGTTTTACGGAATTGGATGTTGCTTGAAATTGAATAAATTAAGAAGCTTTTTAGCGCATGTTCAATTAGTAACATTTGATAGGTACAGACAAGCTTAGGTTGAGGTAGGCGCTGTTTACTGAGTCAACTGCCCACGCTCCGACGTACAGGTGACAATATTAAGAGCAGAAAAACGAAGTAGGCATATGCAGTATGTTTTTGTCTGTAAGCCAACTCTGCATACTTGAGACGGCTGAGCTGACCAAGTGGTTTTTACTTAGTCATTTAGGGATTTCATAGAAAGTACCTAGTCTATAGAAATTCTAAATATTCAAACGCTAATAATCTTTCTGCGGGTCCGGAAACACCTTTGGCACTGGAAATGTTCATAATGCAGCAGCTTCATTTATGTTTTAAAATAAAATGTTTTTTATTTTATTATTATGTAGCAAATTATATTGTCTGCTAGTTTAAGGTTTTAAAGGGATAATTTTTTCTACAATAGTAGGTCTGTGATTTGTCATGATTTTGTGGTTGAATGGTAAACGTATTATAGCTTGTGCTCACATTTTTTTCACATAAAAATAGTTGAATAAAGTTTAGTTTTAAATAAACTTTTTGTCTCAAAACTATTGGTATTATTATTTGTACCTACCAGTGACACCACCCATGTTACAAGCTGCTGATACACGAAACTACATTTGCGTTCCCATTGAGGGACCACATTTTGAATTTTGAGCTATTTAATGCGTTAACTTTTAGTAAAAGTTCTCAAACAATTATAAATTCAGCCTCTAGTTTGTAAAAGTAGCCACTCAAAAGATAGGTACAATCGGTTAAAGGTTGACGACACGGTTGGCGCAGTGGTTAAGCGATTGACTGCTGCGCTGCGTGTCGCGGGTTCGATTCCCGCACGGGACAAATATTTGTATGGCCTACAAGTAGTGGTTCCGGGTCTGGCTGTTTGTGTATGTGAGTTTAAATGTTGTGTGCACCCACGATACAGGAGAAATTCCTAGTGTGGGCAACGTTTTTAAAAACAAAAAAAAGGTGTTCCCTCAGTCGTGACTGACGGGCATCCATATCTTAAAATCTAGTTAAAATTTATAACTGCTATAAATTAGAGATTAGCCTACTTCTAGTAAAAGATTTTTTAAACTAATTTAATGAATATCAACCCTTCCTTTTCACAGAATAGAAAGAAATAGCATGCGGAAGGTGGTCCCCCAACCAATCCCCATAAGGTTCACCTTGAGTGGAGACCACAATGGAATTTGAAATTTACTTGGGTCTAGCGTTAGTAAAAGTACTTGAACGATTGTGAATTCAACCTCTAGTTTGTAAAAAAAAAGTCATTCAAAAGTTACAATCGATTTAAGGTGGTCCCTCAATTGAAATGGTTATTAAAAGAAAAAACAATTTACGTAGCATTCGGAAGTTAAATTGACGAATGCTACAGTCTATCCTTTAGTATTTTTTTTTTTTACTAACAATTACTTTACTAAACAGTATCAAAAAAATTACAGTTTTATTTCAAATAATAATCGAATTCCTGGGAAGAAATACTAGATAGAGGTGACCACACAGTAGAATTTCTACTGTTTGTTGATACTAATCTTTAATCAAACCAGCACTGGAACTTTTATAAACTGATGAATTCTCCGCTACTAACTTGAGAGGAGAATAGAACTTTCACAGCGCAGATTGATAGAAAATATACTTGTACTACTTAAAACTCATGGCTTGAATATAATGTAAGTGTATTGTCTACCTAGCAAGTGTTACATGCAAATAAAATGACAATAATATTTGTTAATTCTTTATTACTAATAATTTTTGTAATACTTAAGTCTATACAAATAAGCACACCCTTTATTGTTCCCCAGTGCCATGTACCCACTGTTGGGGGAAAAATTAACTGAATCAACTTGATGTAGGTTCAGTGTTGGGCTGGGGAAATTAGCAAAAACATGGTAAGAGGGTATATGCACAAGTTTCACTGCATTAGGATAGTATGCTGACGAAGCTGAAAGTATCTCAGTAGTCGCATTGAAATTAAGATTTGTTATTTTAGTTGTTAAGTTTGAAATTACTTTTAATGGAACTGGTTCAGATGTAGTTAGGTTTTCAGTTTGGTATATATTGACGATACCTTCCCCACTTCCTGTAGCTAATAATTTCCCACAAGGGCTTGTTGTCAGGCAAGATGCTGTAACACATCCGTGGTCATAGAATTTCTTTAATGGTCTGTATGTTGACAGATCCCATATTGTGATTTCTCCTTCAACACCATAGCAATATAACTGTGCGCAATCGTGGCTAAATGTTACAGATGCAACATTAGAATTGTGTTTTAAGGATTTCAGCAGTTCCTTGGATGCAGTGCATATCAGGTACACTTCCTCAAAACCGTCACATGTTGCTATGTATTTGCCATCGCTTGACATTTTGAAAATAACCGGCTTCTTCACTACTCTTGGTAGTTGAATCAATCTTGGTTCAGCCTTAACAAGATCATAGATACAATATGTGTGGTTTATTTTAGATGCAATGTATGCCTCTGACCCATCAGGAGAGAACTGAGCTGCGGTAATGCGCCATTTTTTTAATTTAAAACTATGTAGTTTGTTGTTTAAATCCCCACCAACAGAGAACAGTGAAACAACACCAGAATGGCCAGCAACAAGGGCAGCACTTATTTTAGGATGAAACTCGACACAGGATATGACTGATCCTTCATTTTTAGTAGCAGAATTTATTTGTGGGAACTTCTTTAATTCCAGAAAATCTTTAGGAAGGTGGTTAAACTTTTTATGGTGTAAATGTCCTACAGTTCTTAATATTTCATCTTCGTCTTGGTCTTCTTTTTCAGTTTTTTTGTTCAGCTTAGCCCAACTTGGTGTACCCATTAAAGTTTCATATTTTTGTTTTAGCTTCTCGGTGTACAGACCTGTACTTTTAATGTTTGGTATAATATTTGCTCCAAAGTTCTCATCATCTTCATCAACCCATGCTGGTTGCAGATCAGAACCCACTTCTTCATTAGCCTTTGGATCTATATTTTCAACAAACTTCTTTGTTTTATTAAATAACAATTGTGAGACCCTGTAACAATAATTAAATAAATACAGGAGGATCTTCAAAGATTTAAACCCTTACGGGTCATAATAAACATGAATCCACGAGTGTCTCTTGATGAATAAATATTATGAAGCACATCGTACCAAATTCCAATATGCCTTTCATACATACCTCGCTTCTTCATTATGTACTGAAGATTTGCGCTTCATTTTAAGTAAACAAATACAAAAACTTTAAATAAGATCACACAAATTATAGGTTATCTCACGACATTCGCATTGACATATTTTGACAGAACTACACTACCACAGAGCATGTAACCTTTACACTACAGAAGCAGGGCTGCCAGTAGAGGCAACTTATAAGAAGTTATAATACACCTGTGATTATACCGCTGAGTTCCAGAAATTACACAAAATAAATAAACCTGTTTATACAAGAATAACTAGAACGAATTTGGTTTATAAACTGCTTTTAACATAAAACGGATGAGTTGTTTTTTTGCTCAAGCTGCTGAATACTACTACTGCTACTAATCAATGAGCTCCCAACCTTAAATGCTCTAAGGTCCCAACACATCTCATGCATTGAAATACAATACCTCTGTTACTAATTAAACCTCTGAGAATGCAATTGTTAGATTGTTGTCGATTTTTATCTCTATAAAAAACTGGTACTTTGTATTCAATAGCCAGTATAAATAAGACAGCTAATAATAATTTATCGTTTTAAACATTTGTGGACAGGTAGCGACACGTTTGTCCTCTACTCTATAAATGAAACGATACATTTCTTCGACTTGTCTTTGCTCTGCAAATAAGACAACTGTCATTTGAAACCTGACTATTTGATAAACTGGATAAATAAAAAGCCTCTTTAAGTGATAAATAATCCTAGGTCCCTTGAGATCCCACTTAGGCTCAGGTTACACTGTACTTGTTTACACACGGTTTTTGTAACTATTGATAAGCAGCCAGCTTATTTCGTAAGTTTAGTTCACATTCGAATTCTGATTCTTATATCCAATTATACAAGGCAATGTGCTATACAAGCAGAAAATACATAACATGAATACTTTTTTTTTTCAAATTATACAGGTTTGGCTCCCAATTATACAACCTGGCAGTTCTGTACAGAAGTGATCACCCACAGCCTTGATCATCACAGATAGATAACCACAGATAACTATACTGGTCGCAGGAAGTGACGCTCGAATATTTGCGCCTGCAAGTTGGTACTCCCAGTGTTGCTAGCAACAGAACAGGAGATCTCATCTCATGTTAGAATCCTTTTCAATACTGATCGCACACGCGGAAAAATAATATGTCCAGTGCTCATCACTGAAAATAGACTTAAAATAAAATATTAGAAGAAA
The DNA here is from genome assembly GCA_947507525.1 of Apamea epomidion. NCBI lineage: Eukaryota > Metazoa > Arthropoda > Insecta > Lepidoptera > Noctuidae > Apamea > Apamea epomidion. The sequence goes on from OX382227.1 coordinate 13,605,595, forward strand.
ATGCATACATTTTTCAAAAAAGATTTATTTTTCATTAATTAATTATAGGTAATTTTTCTTACGAGAATATCATCGTGATTATGTCGGTAAAACAGTTAGGATGAGTGTTTGTTTAACTTTTTAATAGATGTCACTGTTGTTTTGTAATGCGTCCTTTTTCCTCCAATAGTAACGTAATACGAGAAAAGAAAGAAAGAAGTGAGTTGTGATTTTATAAGTATACCTATCATGTCGTATCGTTTGTGTGCAAGTCCTTTTCTTTCATTCGTTATTTGCAGTGTTTCACTTTGTAAGCATCGGATTTTGATTGTGAGATACTAGTTTGGGATTTATCACCATTGTGCAAGCAAACATACTTGTGGAATAATTAGAGATTTTGGTGATTATAATTGCGAAAGATTGTGTACAAGAAGATGAAACGAAGACTTATTATTCTGTGACCTTTTTGCATCCTCGAAGTGTGTCAATATGTGTAATAAACCAATGAATAAAAGACAAAAACAGTAGTTAAGCTAAAGCTACCTGTTTTATTGCAAGGAGCCGTAACTTTTACAATGGGGCCCAAAGGGGCTCCGCCATAAAATTATTAGTCGGTTGTTAGTCTATCGTAAAACAATTAAAATACGATTGATGACTCTGGCACATAATAAAGCAACAGTCGATGATGGTCAAGGAGCTCCAGGTGATAAGAAGGCCACCGAGCGATGATACGAGGCTGGTTGCAAGCAATGCCAGGTGGAGTCACATCAGTAGATCGCGTCACGGCGCGCTCAGCTAGTGAGGAGCCAAGTTACGCGGCGTGTGATGTTTGTGCGCAATGTCAGGCAAGCCCGCGAGTGTGGGCGCGTCGCGAGCGGGCGTGCCGGGCACTCCGCGCGTGCTGGTGTACGTGGCGGACCCGCGCCAGCTAGAGCCCGGCGCCGCGGGCCCCGACCCGCCGCCAGCAGCAGGCCCCGTGTCCTCGGCGCCTGCCGCCGCGCAGCCACAGCACGATACCCTCTATATCCCTGAGAACATACATCACCAAGTGAATTTGCCTAGGAATACAGTCTATAGAACACAATTTGACAGAAACGACCAGAGAAACTTGCCTGCTAATATTTACTACAAACAGTTAAATGATAATGATGGCAAAGTGAATGTTTATGGTATGCCTGATAATGTTACACAAAGAACAGAATTCTATCCAGCTTCACAACAGTATATGAAAGAAACAAGTTCAAAGAATGAAGATAGTAGGAGTGACCGATCAGGTAATATAATTGTGAAGCGAGATTGTTCTGAGCAAGCAGGTACAGAATTTAACAGTGTTGAAACTTTTCATACAAGAGTACCTGTAGAAACAGTAGATCTGGCAACATATCAGGCAAGATGTTCTGGCCCCATTGGTTCAGGTAATACTATGAATTCTATGCACCCGGCTGCATTGCGTCATGGGCAGAACCAATATAGTGAGAATGTAACAGTTCAGAGTGGTGGTGAGGGATCAAATTGTAGTGAAAGAGAGTTATCTGTGTGCAAAAGTTTTGTGAACTATCAATTCTTAGAACAGAGTGTATCTCATCAGTCTATAGTGAATCAGAGTATAAGTATACTAAATCAACAAGTAGGAGTGAGTAGAGGAATAGTAAGTGAAGGTGACAGTGGTAGTGCACCACAGCTGGTGAGGACTGCAGATGGTGTGGTCCTGGCGGTGCTGCCAGCGCCTGTCCTATCCCACCCCCCTGACAATCCAGAGCTAAGCTCAAGGACAGTGGTGCAGAGTGATTCTCAACAAACTGTAACAGTGCCCTTAGGTTGGAAGAGAATAGTTAGTGGCACATCAGTTATCTATGTTAGGTAAGTAATGATCAAGCTGGTTCATTTAATTAGGACAGTCTAAGCCTATATTTTTCGTTTTGTGGGAGTAGCTTGGCTGATTGAATTTAGATGTGACATGTGATTGCACCTCATTACTCATGTTACTTGAATAAAACGCAAAATGTTCTATTTACAAGTCATATTAAAAATGTATTTATGTGCTAACAATGGTCAAGTACCATAAAAATAATATGATAGGTAATTTATGATTCTATACAATGATAAACACACAATAAGGTCACATAATAAAGTATAAAAATAATAGTTAACACTTAATAACAACTGTAATTTAAATTCCTAGTAGGCATAAGGACATCTGGATGACACAGAAAACTGCTTAAAGCTATTAAAAAATTATCATTAATTGATTATCAAATTATAACATGCTAAAGATACACACACAAAATAAGTACAAAATAATTAAATTTACAGCCACAAGTTAAAGTATGTATACACTTGGCTTTATTCAAAAGCAATTACCTCCTTTATTTTTTAATGAAATTTTATATTGTTACGAACATAGCATTTTCGAACCCATAGGTTTATGTAACGTGTCGTATTTCAACGATGCATTCGTTATTTCACGACAAAAAAAATCGCAATTGAAAGTTGCCAAATGTTGACATATTGGTGCTCGTGACTGTACAGCAGAAAAAATAATTAAATTGATCAAGTACTTAAATTAATATTGTTATCTCTCTCTGTGTGTGTCTCTATTAGTTATTTTGAAGTATTAATAACAATAACGACATCCTACTACTCCATTAAACACCCTAGCAACAGACACCCCAAAAGGCAGAACTTACACTACCAATACAATATTAAAATGTAACATTTCACATGACTTTACACAGCATTTAAAATTTGCATGACTATACAACTTCTCAGCTAAACCCCTTTAAAAACTTTAATCCTTAAAAGGCAAAACTTTGGGGTCTCTTTAAGAAGTGTAAACCCATTCACTGAATTGAATTGGGTTAACTTCAAAAGTACTTTGTTATAAAATAAACAGGTTTTTCATAGCCTATAATGTGCGTTTACTTAGGCTAATAATGATAGTCGCTGGACAAAAGCCTCACGTAAATGGGGCCACGACACCCGACTGTCCGTACCGTCAGATCTTTTCACGAGAGTATCTCCCAAGGGGCTTTACTCAAGGACTTTCCTGTTCTTTCGACTTTTTGTTCCTTGGTAGACATGGCCAGCAAATACAACAGCAACTAATACTTTAAAATTCTCCACGCTTTTTTAACTATCCAGTTCATTGAAAGTACATTTCGTCATCTCTGTCGTGTCGGCACAAGCTGTGCTGTGACACCAAAATACGGAGAATACCGTATGCCATGGTGAAAGCATAGCCTGTCGACAAGGTTTGTAGGGTACTCCGAACATACGCGAAGTATGATCACTTATGAGGACACCTGAAACAATTTGCTTCTTAGTTCATTGACTTGTAAAATTAACAAATTCAACGCACAGTAGCCAAAAACGCTGGTCAAAAAGCTTACGTGCCTGCGATTGAGAATACTTGATGAATGCCAAATACAACATAATCCAATTGGATCTTTCATCGGCTCTTTTTAACGTTTCTACCATCAACAAAATTCAACTTAAAGAGGTGTCCCAAGTGAATATAATCCTGCACAATTTCTAAAGCTACCACGTCGATTTGACAAAATGTTAACTCGATAATGACAAACGCTGTCGCCGAGAGCTTGTATTCAAATACATTTTCGTAAGTAGTCAATTTGACTACCGAAATCGTCTGTAAGGCGATAAACGCCTTGTACACCTTTATGCCAAGTCCAATCAAACCTACCCTAACTCACTCATATTAATTTGGACAATAAAGAAAAAGGAAGAGAATACATTTTTTTTGCGGTAAACATGACGCATGAAAATACATAAAGAAAATGTGCGTCACATCCAAGCAAAACGCCACAGCTCAGCATAATGCTTTCTTCTTAGCGTGTCGATAGCAATCTAAATGGACTTGGCCCAGAATTCGACCACTTGTTTGGCACCATCACCAGCGTCCATCAGTTCCTGTAACGTGCAGCTGACAGGACACGCAGGACACGATATTAAGTGTCCCATCGTTTGTGGAACAGCACCACATTTACAGTTCAAGGCGGAGCCGTCTATGAATCTTCACCTGAACAGATTTTCCTTGCTTCGGACAACCTGGGTCCGGAGTCTATTTAAAGACTTCCAGGTTACCCAAGGTAACTCATGTGCAGGTGGGAGGTTTTCAGCGGGTAGGACGAAAGGTTTGGAACTAATGCTTTGACACTATGCGAGACAGAGCCACAGCTGGTTTTCAGGATGATATTTGAATTTTGGTCCTTGAATAATCCGGATAGATAACGTGGCTTAGTGCTCATATACACGAGCAGCACGATGCCAACGGCAGAGGTAACAACTGCAGCCGTCGCGTTGATGTCAGAGGCAATTGCAGCCGCCTAAGGCTGCCGTCGACACAGTGTATCATATACACCGTGTCTGCACTGCACTTAGCAGGCCACCTAAAGAGCGAAGCAAATTGTGGGAAGACATGTATCCACCACCTCACACTGTATGAAGCCCTAAGAATAGTCGCCTTCCGGTCGTGAAATGCAGTGGCCTATTTTGAAACTACTTAATCGAATGCCAAGTTAGCCCCCTGCAAATGTGATCTGACGAAATGGGATATTATTGATATATATATATAACATCCAGTGCTAGTGTAATGCTCCTGATCAGACTATGAACCATTTGCTGGAGAGTCCCAAATGTCCGTTCACCTGCGCTCTTGACGATCTGAACAAAGCCTCTGACACCGCAAGACACTTAGCCACCTACTGGGCCCAAACACTATAATAATATAGATGCACCGTCAATACGAAAAGAAGAACAGAATAACAGCTTCGATACTCTGATCTTTCGTAGTCCGTAATGCCAAGACTTTCTCAAAAAGATTCATCCTGCATGAAATACTTTGCATTATCTTGGATAAAAATAATAATGCATTCCTTAACTTATTCAACTTATTGAAAAGAACTTAAGAACAAATGAAATTAAAATAGTGAAGTATTATTAAACCAATTCTACTGAGGCCATCGCAGCCTGCGGTTGCGAATTGTTAACCCTCTCAAATAATATTATTTAACGATCAATGTTCGAGATGGTTGAGCGGTAATGAAGTATTGGTGGAATACAGCGGCGCGAGCACCGTGGATCGTGTGTTAACGTTAAATCAATCCGGCACAAGTGGACAAACCAGTCCGGCAGCTGTGCGGACGTTCTCGATGTAAGTGAAGAAAGTTACTTTACACCAATAAAACTGAGCATTTGGACCAAACGGCTGCAGTCCCTTTTATTTGCAGATCGTATAATTGCATCTGCTAAACATTTGCATTATAATGCCCTTTTATTTCGTAACTTGAACGTTAAAAATAATTATCCTTGACAGCATAAAAACTTTTATTATCTTTCGAGTGCGAAGATTGCAAGCTTACACGACATTGCTTTTCTTTGGAAGCTTGAGGGCTAAGATGCTCACGTCCTTTCTCCTGTCTTCTATGCGGTTAAGTCTGTCTCCCTGAGCGACGGACTTGGAATTGAGAATTTTTCCATTATTTCAATATGAAAACCAGCGCTGGGGCTGTGTCTTGCATAGGGCCGCAGCATAATGCTGAGCGATAGCCGTTTTGCGTGGATGTGACGCATGTTTCCCTCAACCCTTTCTTATTTTTTTATTTGTGTTCATTTTTAACGCAAATAAACGTATACTTGTATTATCTTAACTAGTACAGAATGAATAGATCAAATCATTGCCCTATTTTCGCGGTTCCCTCGAGTCATCCTAATATCATATATTAAATCCTGGGCAGCTGCATAATTTTAACTGTCATAGTTAGTAAACATGATTAGTCGATTGTCAGAAAATAGACCGTGATCATAAATGTGTGAGCATCTGGTTGCAATACGTTATTGATGTTGATGTTTTCTTAATTTTATACATTGAGGGTACACTCTTTTGACACGTATGTGTACTGGTATGAAACTATAAACCCTCAGATCAGGACTTACGTTACCTGCACATTTGTCGCATAACCCGTTACCAATTATGAATTTTATGAATCCCATATAGTCCGCCTAAATATTATACGCAGTAAAAGGCAAGAATACGGTTAAAAGCCATAGAATTCTTCAAATCCACCAAAATCTGGGTACAATAAAAATAAAAGAAAAACTATAGCCTACGCAAAAGTAAAACGTTTTCTAAAAGATTATAATTATGTAATGTAACTGTTGTGATATTCATAAACAATACACGATTACAGAAAAACATTGTTAATCGGAAACGGACAAATTACAATACGACAATCTAATGAAATCTGAATGATTGATGAATCTAGATTGATTAATTAGTAATTATTAATGTTCAGCGTGCAAATGACACCGACCTGAAAATTGCATCGCTGGTGTCTAGAAGTAAAATGACGTGTATACAATACATGGCATTTACTAATAAAGTGACATTTAAATGGTATGAATGTTAAATGTAATTTTTACTGAATATTTAAAAAACTAGGGTTACGTCTGGTATTTTAATATTCTGCGGTTTGTGACACGGCATATTTATTATTGATGCCTACGCTGCCGCGTGCCGTACTGGGCTAACTTACGGAGAGCTTTGAGCTCAGAGCTCAACAGATTCCATTGTATCTTGAATCGTGGACTCTATGCGCATAACCTCCCCTTATCTGTCATTGCTGTAGGGTACAATGCCCAAGAACTGAACAATACTGTAACAAACACTTCGTTCGCGTGCATACAGTGCCATAAAGCTGTATTTAATGGCTTTGCGTTCAAATTTCCTTGTAACTGCACTACTTTTTCTTCCTAGTGATTTCGAGTAAGTTGACATGAAGTACTTTTGTGTTTTTGAGATTTAATTAATCAACTAAGTACGGTATTGTCATTTTGAAATCATACTAAGTAAATTAATTTAAAATCGTGAAACCACAAGGCAGTCTAATCACAAATCATGGCTTGTTACGTCAAAATCGGAAACGATTGTTTCCTCAGACGAGGCAACAGCTCAAACAGATGTTCGACCGTCGTAAATTATGTTACAAGAAACAATAAAAATCGTATTCTTCCACTTTTCTTTGTGTCAATTGTCAGTGTGCTTATTGACGTTGGGGACTAACTATTGCTCAACTGATTTATAGCCACCATCACAAGCGAGGTAAAGAACACAGTCTGGTTTTTTTTTTCGAAAGTCGCATTGTATACGCATGGATTTCTCCGGCCTTCTTTGTGAGGTATTTCACAATGTTAAGATTGTCCGTCTTCAACTCATACGGCTCCTCTCAATTGTTTCGACGGATTTGATGGGCGTCACCAGTCGCTCTGATCCGATTTACAATTCGTTCCAACTTTCTTTTAGTCATCGTTTACGACGGCACTGCATGCTTGCATCGATAGACTTTTGTTTATTGTTAAAACGTTTGACTCATTTAAGGTAAATTATAACACTGGAAAATACTGGCTTCTGAAATATTTTTCATTCCAATCGGTAATAGTAATTGTTTCAAGTTGACTAAAATGATTACGTATTGCCCTCGAGAGATCTAATTCACGACACGTAGACCTTAGAGCTGTGAACCCCGTACAAGGCGAAGAGATCACTCTCACTAAGGTTTAACTGAAATTAATTTGTTGTCGCTGTTGGTGTCTTTTATATTGATGTCACAAAACCCAGTAAATATGCATTATATCCAGGTCCAATCCAAAGTCTGAACAACCCACAGACCCACTATAAGAATACCTCGACAAGTCGACACGCCCGATCTAAATCACTTCAACTATAATAAAATTATGAGTAGTCATATTTTTTGCTAAACAATTAAACGCAAGAAACAAGTTTTGTAATGTCTGAGCAAGGTCACAACAATATCTCTGTTTGAGAGCTAATTCAATTAAGCAATCAAAACAGCATGCAGAGGCGTATCAGCGCGTCTTTGAATTCATGACCATTACTGGCACCAAAGAATATCTAGTAATCTGGTTTAAGATTTATGGAACAGTGACAATGAGGCTGGGAGGCGAGATCATACGCGCGTTGACCTCCGCTTTGGCTTCGACGCGGAAATAATATGGATTACGTAAGCACAGTCGAACATTTTTTATTGCTCCATTAAATGAGGCACGCCGCCGACTCTGGGTGGAGAGCGTCTCAACAACAAATAAACGAATTTAACATCCATGATACGGCCATTAGTCTCACTATTCTTAATTGCTAAAGTTAAATCTGGACTGTTTGAACGTCGTGACATGTAATTATTCAAACTTGGTGTATCTAACAACTTCTAGCTTGTTTTTAGCTCCATAACTACTTACTTGTTGACGGACTAAAATGTTTATGGTCATTCGGTATTATTATATGGATTAATTTAATAGCATGCTGATTTATAATTACTTTAAGATTACTGATTTATAAGTACCTACTTTAGTCAATTATAATTTTATTGAGGATCTATAATACGAGGAAAACCGCTAACCGCAATTGGATCTTAAAAATTTAACATTGTTTAGTTATGAGTTATGACAATGATATCAGGCGGCTATAAGCTGCAAAATATCTGATGTAAAATATTTATCTATTTTGGAAGCATTTGTTGCACGAGATTTTGTTACGCAACGAACGTTCATTCGCGAACCGAACATTCGTTCACGAGCACAGCTATTAGAATTTGCTTTTGATTCACGTACTCACCAAACTGTTTGTTTTTTGATGAATGTTCCTCGCTTAACAAAAACTCGCGCAACGAATGTTTGCAAAAAAGAATCGTGAAGTGAAAGCTCACAGTGAGCACGTTCTTTAATAAAATATCTGATCATAATTGGTTCCAAGTTTCTAACCAAAGAAGAAGGAAAAAAACAAAAACAAACCGGCTAAAATAACACAGATAACATCGTTAACTACCTTTAATTTGCAATGTTTATTTAGTCTGTCCAACTACTTATGAAGTTGAAAAATATAAAGAAAAAACAAACAGATACTGCTATAATTTTCCATGCAAGCATAATTCAACCTTATAATCCCATGGTATTATATACCTAACAAAGTTAGATAAATAAACATGAACGTGGACGAATGGCGTTACGACCCTTGCGTGAAGTCTGCCGGATGCGTCAGCTCACATGGGCTCCAGACGGACGAAGTAAATGAAATGTGTTCTCAATCGTTCCCACAGAAGCGTAGCCGAGGGGATCGAGTCAAGGTTGCCATGCGAATCTAAGAAAAACTCTTTGAAATATGCCTTGCAAAAACTAGGCGACGTTACACGTCCAGCAGTATTCAAGTGAATTTATTTGCTTTTCGATGCGGCGCTTGGCTTCGCTTGGCATGTGGCAGGTGTTACCTGCAAACCTGAACTTGACTGGACAACATTTTATTCACTTGTGATATCGTTTTATTTTAATGTCTAATTATTTATCTAGATAGGTACCTATGTGTACTGTACTGGCTGGAGACGTCAATACTTTGTACTTGGGAGGTAATTATTTTAAAATAGAATCTTTGGGAATATTATAAGTAAAATCTATAAATGGACGGTTTATGTTCTTAATTAGTATTTCTATTTAAAAGTAAAAAGGCATCAAGTCATGTAATCCTTTGTCGATTATTTCGGTGTTGGGTTTCATAAAGTTCGAAAGCTTATAGTCTCGGATACTCAAGATACATGAAATAAAATTAGAAAGTTCTTGTAAATTAAATTATCTAGTTTCTGAAACAGTACATTGTAATTTGTAAGTAAGGGCACAGACTTTAAAATAATTAACTTAATCGTATCGATAAGATTTATGAGTAATTTTATAGTCCTTAATTCCTCAAGCTAGAAACGTTGGTAAATCTATAAAGTGGGGGTTGGTTGATCGCTTACTCGTGGAGCGAGTACTTGTCGCATAGGTCCGGCCATTCACCTGAAGTCTAATACCATTACGTAATAAGTACATAATAAGATACTTTCACCCTTATCAATTTTATAGTCGTTAAGGAGTTGCTACTTACCAATTCTCTAATTAAATTAAATGCTATAGCGGTTAACAAGCAAAGCAGTCTGATTATGTGTTTTTGACAATAGCCATGACTTTTATAAACTAAATAAAATAATAAAATAAATAATTAATTAATTAAAAGTATCCCAAAATGTCACGCTGCAACGTAAAGATTTACATAGGCATCACACATGGAAAAGGAACTCTAGAAACACGCTTTACATAGTATGTACCAGACATATGTTTTGTGACGTTGCAAATCACAAGTCTCCTTGTAGCAGAAATTAAAACCTGCAATCTATTAATAACACGATATTGCAGATCATCGCCTTGAGTCACTTGTTATAAGAATTCTTTAATATATGTCTGCCTCACATAGGGACAAACTAAGTCTGCTACATTGAATACATTCTTTTTTTCTTGTCAAGCAGCATCTGTCACTTCATGGAAATAGATAATATAACATTTTAAAATATAGTATAAAAATTTAAACATATTTGTTTCGTCATCTATTATCCTGGAGAAAATTCAGTTATATCTGGATGTAAAAGTCAATGAGAAGAGCTCATGATTAAAGAAAGATGCGGCAAAACATCAACATCGAAATAACTTACAGTATAGATCAGTCACTGGAACTACAAAGTAAAAATCTGCAATGTTGACCCAACACGCAACTCAACTTTACGACTCAAAGACTTATTCTCAGTAGAACGACATTGATAAACCCTTTAGCACCGAGCTAAGAGTGTCCTTTATAAAGCGGCCTCGACCCATTTCAACCTCGTTCCCCTCACATGAATAAATAAAAGCTCAATTTGTAACTTACCCGTTTACTAACTCATCGATATGTCCCTGTTTCGATATATTCCGTTTAGTTTTACAGTTATGGTGAATATCATATTGTGGATTGTAAAATTTCCTAAGTCAGATTGAAAACAAGTAAAATCCCTTATTGGGCTTCCTATTCGTTACTTTGCAAAATTCACTGTTAAGACGTAAGAGTTCATCAACTCTTGATTTAGACTTTGTAGCATAAACTCTGTTAGAAAGTAAAGAACCTTCTATAGAACCTTAATATTATCAGTGACGTTAGTATTTATTCAAAGAAAATGAAATTGATTGGTTCTTGTAGCTATCACGTATTCCGTTTTTGTAGCGTCTAAAGGCTTTGTATTGACTTAAGTATTGATATGCGTGCGTAGCCGCAGCGCAAGGCTCTGTAGGTTGTCTCGTAATTCGGGAAGTGAACGTGTTTTACGATTCATGGTAAATTCTTATTCTAAGTACATACTATATTTCAATGCAGTGCTTTAATAGCTTTGGTAGGATTTATTCATCCGTTCCAATTAGATTAGACTCAATTATTATGGTAATGTATTTTAGCTTTTAATAACGTATTGTGTTCGAATAAGCACTCCACATTTGCCTAATCGAATTGGGAACGAATCTAAACTGGCTCAGTGTATAAATTGTATGCCCAATTTGAATATACCAGATGTTCCTATTTATATTAGTTTTAAGATAACGCAAACTGCGAAAAAAGTTTGAGTAAAATCTGACACCGAACTTGCTCAATTTATACAATGTTCTAACTTAAATATCAGCCGCAATTATCAAATTAAAACGCTCTTTTTGCATTTGGCTATTCGGTCGGGTCGAGTAAGTCGCCAATGAGTCATTCAGGGAAACCCTTTCGTGACTCAACTCGTTATCGACTACAGGCATTGAGTCGAGTCGACACTCACCCTGTTTATATTGATAATGTCCTTGTTGCCACAATTGAAAACGTTTGAAAACTGACTGATGTATGTGCGCTCTTTCTTTTTACTAGGCACCGCTGTTGTGCTTTTATGAAATAATGTAATAAATCTTTTCTTTACAAATTTGAATCGGTTGGATGTTCCGACATTCGACATTGTTGGATATTTTACAATTAGGACATCCTGAAACAAAATGACTTCAGTTGTTGACGACAGACGACACAAACTTTACAAAATGAAAATCGGGTGTTACAATTTAGACAAAATAAGCGAACGGAACTTTACGACCGGCTTCAATTGATAAAGGATGTTGTCTTTACGTAAATAAACAATTCTTGCTCACAACTCAAGCAATTTTGAATTCGGATATTATCATTAAATTTTTTAGTGGAACAAAATGTCGTCATGTTTTGTGTGGCAGCGTACATTGGCTTGGCGCCAGAATATTTCACCCATTATACATTGCCCCGGCGGTCACAAAGGAAATGAGATCAATCACAATACTAGGGGCCAATAATACCAATGTCTCTCGGAGACGGTATACAGCTATCGATGTTATCTTTATTTTCGCTCAGCAACAAAAGCAGGAAACTGAAGGCTGTATTGTTCGTGTATGTTTATTAATAATTTTCCTTATGGAGTTTTTCTTTACTTGATGAAGTCTTTAGGCACTTTAAGTCTTTAAATTACTTTACGTGCGTGGTTTAAAACGTGGCTGTAGATCTTTTTACTAGATTGATGAGTAATGTATGAAAATTATATAACTACCTTATAAGTATTGCTTACTCCTAAGAAAATATTTATAAAGCTCCAGAGATCTATTAAAACGGTCGATATTGGTTCGTTCGATGAGGGTTAAGACTTACATCATTATAATATTATAAAGTAGACATATCCGAGAAGGAAATGGATGGGCCCGTCATAGCCGTCATAGGACACATCAATAAACCCATGAGAAACGCCATGTTAGATTTCAGATGATATTATTTATTTATTACAAATACCTACATGTTATAATTGCTTATAAATACTAATAGGTAGGTAGGTAACAGTTCCTACACTTTAATTCGTTAAGTATATTATTTTCTTAGAATTATGATTTATTCTCCGAGCTAGCCAAATTGCTAACCATTTAGTAATTTGTCCAGATATTGCTGTTATTGTTGTGGTTGTTGTTGAAGATGGTTTTATTCTGATGCTTTTCGTAGATATTCGTTATTACATAATGCCACAGTAATTGCAAAATTCAGTGCCTGAACAATTCAGAAACTGGATTTTCGTCACTGTTGGTCTCAGGACAGAGCCTTTAGGTACCCCTGCCTTTATTTTACATATTTTGAGTGAGAGTAATTCATTTGGACTGGAGATATTATTTCAGGACTTCAAGAGACTAGATGTTGTGTGGCAGTTGACTCTTCGCCTTGGATAGCAATTCTTGATCATCTAGGCATTTAAAAGAGTTTGGCCACTTTATCAAATGCCTGTTGCACATCGAGAAATACAGCTGAGTAGTCATTTATTGATCCAATGCATCTTTTACCTTGTTAATACCCTATGTGCTTGTTCTACTGTTGAATGTCCACCTCTTTAGCCAAACTATGTTGACATGGGTTGATGTTATTCAAAAGGCTTTGTGGTATGTAGGATGAGACTATATGTGAGTACTTCCAAAAGGTCGGACAAAATGATGTTCTCACACTTCCTTTACATATCAAGTACCTACCTATAGCTTTTTTGGGAAGCTTCCGCAAGATTTCAGCAGTCAATTTTGAAACAGAATCGTGGAGCATTGCTTAGTTCTGGGTTCATTAGGGTTTCGCGAACCTCTCTAGGGTAAAATCTTGGTAGTACTTTGATTAGTTCCAAGTATGATTCTTGGTAACAACGAATTTCTCTTTCTCGTATGTTCTATATGTTTGTCTCCGGCATTTGGAGTAGAAAAATACTCCACATTTTAATAATGACCCAAATGGCCTAAGTTCCATTATTCATTTGGCAATACAAGATGGTATTTTTTTCCAAATAGCGCGATGCCTAACGTGCTTCTCCTAAAACTAAATAATGCAGGCCTAGTGTTATCTAAAATTGAACTTTCTTTGAGTTTGTGCTCACACTGTATCACAGTTTTGGCATGTATTGACGTCCTATCTCAAAATTTCACCGCACGAAAAATAAAATGTCCACTTATAAACACAATTGAGTTTTTTATACACACTTGCAAACCTCCCAGGTACATACATACAAAGTTGTGTGTTTTCTAACAACTTGTTCAAAAAACGAGGCAGACTTGTTTTTTATAATAAAATAATTAAGTTTAACGTGTATCTTATTTTTATTATCTGTTTTCTCATGTTTGTCAATGAGGATAAATTGAACAGCGACTACGATTAGTCATAAATAAGTATTTTTCAAGGCTATGACAGATGACTGTCTGCATAATAAACACACTTGTGTGTCTTGTTTTCGTGGAACATTCTGTGACACATTGGCTTTAATAGAATTTATTTTCGATTAGTTTATTTTATTAGCAGCAACATTAAGAACGGTCTTCATGGCTACTCTTATTCTGTTCATCTTCTCATGTGTTTGAACGGTGTCTGCTGCATTACGTGACGACGATGTAGCGAGCATCCGTCTAGACGTCCTTTGTTGCACTTCGGGCAGATTCTTGATCCCGAATAATTTGTAATCTACATGCAAAAGTTGTACAATATGTAGGTGTTTGTCACAGACATCAATGATTGTAGATTTGTAAATGCTCAGGATCGCAAAAAAATCTAAAGATATAATTTGCTACTATTTAAATGTCATGATTATGCCGTGGTATTGTGATTTTATTATCATTTTAGGAATTAACTGACGAGTTGGCTTAATACACAAGTAAATGGGATAGTAGCGGCCGCAAGGTGCAAAAGGGTCCGCGTGTTGAGTAATTATTATCGGCAGCTGTCTACGTCCACGCTCCCCCAAACATGCACGCGATCGCAAAAAACGAATTTCCCCGTTTACTCTCTATCCGACCGCGAACACCCCGTATAGTGGTCAAAGCCGCAGACTCCGCGCATGAATAAAAAGCGGGTAAACAAAAATCTTTTTTGCGGTTGCGGTTTACCTTTACCAAGTGTACCAGACCGTGAACAATCGGCGTGAATTATCATGTGGAGCATTTATGAAAGAGGCTGTTTGTAAAGCGAATCGAGGTGTAATAATGGCGGCAAGCTATGCTCCGAGCTGTCATCGTAAAAGGATTGTGTTGTTTGCAAATTGTTCTTAATAGCCCTTTGGGTTATTGCGTGGTTGCGATCTGTTTTTAAACGACACAATCTGCGGCAAACTTATGTAACAGACAAGGTGTCATGATGAAAAATTCGTAATAGAAAGCAGAAATAATTTGCACGATTAGTTAACTAGGTTAATGAGTAACCCAATGATGTATGACTTCTAATATCGTATGATGTAGAGAGCATCGAGGTAAGCTCAAAGAGGTTTAGAAATGAACTATCGATTGACCGCACTAAAGTCAGTTAGCCGTTTAATTAACCCGCTCGAGTTGGGGTGCGATCACGCTTGACTAGAAGCTTTTGCATCATGCGCTTTCAATAAATACGCAATCGTTTACATGAATCACTGCTTCCCCTCTTCCATTAGTTCAAACACAGTTTATTAAGTGAAATCGGATTTTGCTGAATAATACGCAATTAATTTTTGTGTGCCTGTGCTATTGTTTTATGCAGTTATGGTTTACTTTGCGGCAGCAGTTTAATTTGTAGATAAATAAGCAGAGTTTTTGAACTTCTGATGAAGGCTGCAATCGTATAAAAGTCAGGGCCAGTAGCTTACTATTTCTTCCAAATACGAGCGTCACTCAGCCAAGGCTACACCACCACGAACTTTTACCTAACCTCGTAAATCAATTGATCTACGATTACGTGATAGCAATTTAGTCATAAACCCTTATTATTTTCACTTCGGTACCCAAGGTTTAATGGTGACACCGTTTAGCGGTGCTGACACTTTTATAAACATTTTGTTCTTATATCCCACTTCTTAAAACTATTACTCAGACATTTTTTGTTAAAACCTTAATATTGATAATTTTTGTTGCAGTCCAAGCGGAACAGCATTGAGTACTCTTCCACAGTTGCGGGATTATCTTCAGACAACCGGCACTTGTAAGTGTGGACTTCCATGTCCATTGAGGCCGGAGACCGCCTTCAGTTTTGATCCAAAGGTAATTAACTAACTAACTAACTAAGTAATTTATTTGTTTTTTTTTAAATAAACAATTAATTAAAACCACTCAAATTTTTCCGGGAATCATTACCAGCTGAAACAGTGATGGCTTCAGTTCCGATGAGGTTCACCGATACATTCCATAAAGCAATTCATCGGCAAAAGGAATGTCTGTTGTCGAGCCGTTCCACTTTTTCTGCTCTGGGAATGTTTCGATCGCAGCCGGTTACCGAGTCGCGTTAAAACTTTTTACGTCTCCTTGACGATCTTACCAAGCGAAAATGTGTCATTTATATCCATTTATGAATGTTTATGGTCCAACTACAGTAAAAAGAAGCATCATTTTAGAGATAATATCAGCAAAATTTGTGTTCCTTCACATTGTAAACGATGCAAAAAGTATATATATTGATATAAAATACTTCACAACATTATGACTTAAAAAATATCGTTGATGTTTTAAACTTTAGTAATTTATCGATATAGTCAATAATTATGGGACTTCGTCTGCTTCTCTAGTTTGCAAAAAAACCTAATTTGTTTCTTGTTGGAATTGTATTAATAAAATATGATAAACGTTGCGATATAATAGAGTGAAGGGCCGACTTTGCACAGAAGGCGAGCAAGACATATATAAATTAGGGCAATTATCATGTCAGTGTCACCTTGACATATAGTGAGGACGATAAAATACGAGTAATAATAGTTTCATATTTAATGTGTTACAGCTTGACTTAGATATCAAAAGATCAGTGCAAAACTGTGACTAGAATAATTAATTAATTGGTTAGAATTTATTTAACAGCGCCTGATTAATATCTATGCAGTTTGGAGGCCATATCAAAATGTAACCTAATTGCTATTGTCTCAATTATATGCATACATCAGATGCTGTTGTACCTACTAAAAATTACTCGTATGATTATTTTATTCGTCAACTACCGGGTAATTGCGTAACATACTAACAGTAGGAATTACTTTCATTTTGACAGTCCAACAACATTCATTGCGTTGTTTACGTTGTTGAGCAGACAATTCTTTCGAACTTGAAGCAATGGATTAGCAATGTTCTTCAAAATAATTCATAGTGTGTTACTCAATTAGGGTGCTGGTTCTCCAAACAAAATATTATACAGAATGAGTTTTCCGTCAGGAATAACTTTGGCAGCTATACATATAAACATAATGTACTCCTCCACTCCACTATATACTCCTTTTTGAAACATATAAAAAGCTTGTTAGCAATCGTGTTTTATGCAAACATGATTTTATATTGAGCCATCAGGTAGCTGAAAAAAAAAATGTTAATTAAATTCGCCATGTCTTCAGTTCGTGCGCTCTATGTAGGTACGTGTCATACAAGTTACCAACATGAAAATTACAACCTGTTATCGTTAAAATTGTCACCAAATAAATGACTATAGAGTTTTTTTGTTTATTGGTAATAAGTTTAAAACCTGTTTCAAAAAGACCCGGTTTTTGCTTAGGCGAGACTTTTATTTTTAAACTAAACATGTGTATTAATACCTATTCAAAATGAATATCACATTATCAATACTGAGCAGATTCTGAAGAAAATTATCAGTTATCTGCATTATGGTACTTCTACTAGTCACACAATACATATATGAGATGAGCTCTAGGTTTTGGGTGTAAATCACTATTGCGTGTTAAACCTAGAATATTACTTCAATCTTCTTTTGTACATGTAAATTAACTCCAATTACACTTCATTAATTAATTACCATGATCATGTTTCACCATAATTACTCGGAATTCGCGCTGTTTGTGTAATGTGTGTTTGTGTACCTACACTGAATGTAATTTACATTCGGTAGAACACACCTAGAGCTAGATCCACGTGCTGTCGATAACAAGAAGAGCATTATACTGTACAGTCGAGTGGCCACATTATATTTATTCAGAGCACACTGCCATTGCCTAACAAGTGACTCCTTATTTTACTCTAGTTTGTCCCACTTTGTTTACAATGGCCTCGTTATGCAATTTGGGCTATTCGCATTACTTCTTCTCATTTTCGTGTTTTTTTCTGAGGAGCTCTGAAGACTTTTTTATTAATTAAAGTGTCGTTGCATAATTGACAAAAGAGCAGAGTTAAAATTAATTTCTACACTCAAAGCTGCTGCAGCCCCTTTGGCAGATGGCAAATCAAATTGTAAAGTCATTCAACATGTAACGGGATGAACTGTGAAGTGCCTCTAACATTCCGTCTCGTTTGTACAGGCGATCCAATAAAGGTGAGCCTTCGCAGTTGCATTTGTGCGACGGACAAGTTAATTCTGTCAAAGCTTGCTGCGACCTCCTCGCATCGCCTTTGTATGCACTTGAAATGTACAAATTGCACCGCGGCCCGTGGGGGTGGGGGGAGGTCGGTGCACTCGCCTGTATCCCCACACTCCCGCACTCTCATCGATTCCTCTTTGTTCCATGCATTCGTCTTGAGATACACTCGGCGACATCTCGATTTCACATTCAGTTGAAGCACTGATCCACTCGTATCTGTGCCTATCGTCGCCATTGGATGATTATTTAAGCCTTGGTTTGACGTCAGTCTTGCCAAAGTAAGAGTAAAGATAGAGACACACTATAAGCTCGAAAATAAATAAAAAAAGATCCTTAAACCAACAGAGAGAAAATAAAAACGATGAAAAGAGAACCTCAAAGAACCAATCAGTTATAATGTTGTAAATGGATTTCCATAATTTACATTGACCATCATGAATCTGAAGACTAGAAAGTATCAGCTTGATAGCTCCAGTCATGAAACGATTTTAACTGCCTCTTATTTTTGTCCTCAAAGTTTCGTTTTTATATTTTTCTGCATTCCAACTTTCGGCACGCAAAAAAAGGAAATACGGTGCTGGATGAAAGCTGTGGGTGGGTCTCGTGGTGCTGATTTAAAAATTCCTGTTATAATTTTGAAATGCAGATGACGTTTTCACTTTGATAGCTAATCGTTACATATTGTTCTTCGGCGCTATTTGATACTGCGCTGTTTATGCGGGCCTATATTTTAAAAGTAAACAGAAAACCTTAAAATGCGATTATTGTAACCGTGAGGCCGCCTCCATAAAAGCGCGATGTGGTGAAATAATATGTCAAGGCACGTTTATTCTTTAGATAATTTATTTATGTATTAGTTGCATCTGTTGTCTGTTATTGCTTTGAAATATGTCTTGTTAACATGAGACGTAGTCCAAGAAGCAGTCCGACATTTCTGATAAATGTTAGGACTCACAACTTCAACAGAACTATCAATTAACCTATTTAGCATCTTGATTGCGAAACACACTACCAACCACAATCTGAATAATTTTGAAGGATATTTTGATTTATAGCTAATCCATTGCTTCATAGTTCGAAAAAATTGTCTGCTCAACAACGTAAATAACGCAATGAATGGTGTTGAACTGTCAAAATGAAAGCCATTGCAACTGTTAGTGTATTACGAAATTAGCCTGCAGGTAATAATAATCGTGTCTCATGTTAATGCAACATCTTCAGATAATATGCATATTTAATTTTTCTGCATGTCAGCAAAAATTGCGAATACATAGATATCTACTATTCCGGTTTCAGTTAATACTTCATTAACGGTGTTCAAGGGGATAGATAGGTATTTCAAGGCTGCCTATAGTTTATCATTCAATTCCTTCCATAAACCTTCCTGTTTTCGCCTTCTCGGGCCGTCCGTAGCCATACTGATGCATTCAATTCACTGATCGCCGTCTCCGCATGTCCAGATATAGCAGTATTTATGATAACTACCTGCCTAGTAGTCGGCTCTCCATCGTGACGCTGTGTCGCGGTCCTCGCCAGTCGTGAGGTAAGCGCTGACCCTCCGGCACTGACAACGATCCTATCGCGACCACACTTTCAGCTGTTGCTAAGACGTTTATAGACCATTATGTGCCTATTTATGATCGGCCGATTTAAAGCATAAATTCCAAAATATTACTTTGGATTGTTTGGCAAGATTCTCTAGTAAAGACTTTCAGAAATCGAGTAGTTCTAGCTTTATTAAATTTAATGAGGACAGCTTCATTTCTCATTTGTGTGTGTTAATATTAATACAACAAATACGCATTTCTGATCTGATACATATACCTATACAGTTTGATAGTAAGTATTTATAAAATAAGACCATGTCATTTTATTTTTTCAAGTTAAAAACTCGCAACGTCACCTTGGATTGACTGGTAAACAATGTCGATTTATCGGAAAGGTTCGCTGTGTGGCTATAGTATCTCATTGTTTTGACTTGTCTTCATCTGAGAACAAAGAATCACGGCTCTTCCGCGTGGCAACCGCTCTATGTGACATTTAAGCTCATTTAAGCGATCGATCGAGGTCGTGATCCTTATGCTTAATGTTATTCGATTTAAATCACTACTTTCAATCGGTTATTCTTGTTGTATCATATACATTCAGTGTGGCGATTTAAATTGGTAAATCACTCTCTGATATATTTATTTTGTTGAAGCCAATTCCAATTATAAACGCAAGTTATATACATAAGTTACATAATTGCCTAAATGCTGATCTGTGTATGGTTAGTTAAACAGTTAAAACCAAACATTATAGCAGAAAAGGTACCACATTGTGCGAGCAAGTTTTAATAAACGTTTAGTCGGTCTCTAAACGCTGCCAACTTTCCAACAGTGAGGTGAAAGTGGCGACCGTGCAGGGCAGTACGTAACATTCCGATCCGATAGGAACCTCGTTTGAAATAAAGCGAGAGCTAGAACATTAAATAAATTGTATTGGTACTTGGTACTACGGCTGGCTGTATGGTTTTGTTCACACCAATTTCTATTTAGAGTAGTCTCGCTGTAACGGTTCTTGTTGGTCTCTCTTTTAGAACAATGTAGTGCTGATGCAGACTGTTTTGTTGATTTTTGCTTTTATGGCATCTTTGAATACGCGCCGTATTTCATTGGATTATCTAATCAAAGTTATGGTCGTTTACTCTTACAAGTGTTCACAAGAACACGAATAATAATTTACTTGATCTTCGTGTAATAATCATAAGGTATATGAAAGTTTATGTATGTAATAATGTCTGCTGGGTTTATTTCTACACAACACACTGGCTTTATGTGAATGTGAGTTAACATGCGTGCATATGGGACAATAAAATGTATTCACCGACAGTCGTAAGCGACACGCTTCGCCGCCCCGATCGCGATGGTGAGATACGGATAGCTAGCCACCGAAGCCGGCATTGTCTGAGTCTACGAGCTTTGTTTATTGACCATTGTAAACCCCGGGATCAGCTCCCAATGCAGAATGAGCCATATACTATGTACAGTTCACGAAGCTGTCCATCTTGCCAATGTTCTTGCTAAGAATTGCCTCATTTAAAGAGAATTTCCTTTCAAATTGCACTAGTTTACAGACAAATTAACTTCCACTTTGTAGTAACATGACAGCATAAATGTTTAATGATTTGTGTCGAGGGGACTTCAGCAACCCCTATGTTACTATCGAGGTCAAGGCTATCGATATTCAATACACATAAAGATAGGTATACTTCCCTCACCCCAAGTGACGAGCTTGGTCTGTTATTGGATTTGATTGTAAGGGGATACAACGATAGGTAAACAGATGACTGGTAATAATAACATAACAAGTCCTTTGTTGATATGATTATCAACCCCTCTTTATTCCCACAGTTTTGAAAACCCCTTTTCCATCTCTTTAGAAGTGTTATATTTATGAATGTACATTTACCATGAACGTGTACCTACGTACTTATCCATCTTTTTATTATTGCGTATTATCTTTATAAGGACAAAAGTCATATTGTTTACCTTTATTAGGCACTCCTCGTGCGAATATTTATCTGTATTCACAAGAGTTTGACCCAAATTACGGAAGGGTAAATCCTGCAGAATGGGTCCATTAATTTACTTTTACGGCCGCTCACCTCCCGTTCAACGACAAGATAACGACTCTCAAAGCTCCGTGTAGTGAATTGTCTTCTTATATGCAAATCAGGCCCATTATGCGGTATAATTTGTTTATTAACTTATTTATGCATTCATTATTTACCGATTTCCTTTACCAGTCATGTAATAACGATGTTAAAATGGCCACCATCAACAAAATTTCCTATTTGCAATACAATAACCGGTGGGGTGTTTGAACGTAATTTATCAGGGCTGACGCCAACACTAACTTTGCAGAGAATGCACTGCGGCCACCGCAGTGGGGGTGTGGAAATTGGGGAGCCGTATTGTACCGATACAGGCAAGTTTGGCAGCCGTAAATGTCCCCGTTAATTAGTGGCGAGCTCCCGACGATATAGCGACAAATTACTTGACGGATTGCGATGCCGCACGCAAATAAGATGTAAAATTGGTTGCACTCACCTTGTTTTTAATTAACACAGTACTTTATTTTCGATGTACTAATTAAGTCTTGAACAGAACATGTAAACTCAAAAGAAAAACAGACCCACTCAAAATATTTGTTAAAGAAAAACAAGTTATTGCTATATTTTCCAGCACGAAGCGCGCTGTATTCAGGCTACTGTGCTGTTACAAGCTAACATTCGTAACATTCCTTCAGCTCTATTGGATATTGAGTCAAATAATGCATTCAGCTGCGATAGGTAGCTATTAATTAGACTCCAGTCATTACTTAGCGCGCTGTGTTCAGCTCAGGACGCGTCTGTCACACCGATGTAGCCGCGTCCATCACGTTGATTGGTTTTATATTGTAATGACCAGCTGCATTGTGTTGTAGGCTTATCTATCTATATTAGTATAGCTATTGTAGAATTGAAACTAATATTTCTCCCTTCAACTTGCTCATATGTCTAATTTGTAAGGTGTCATGGCTTGCTTGAGTGTCATGTCAGTTGTCAAATATTTCTGATGAGCAAGTCTCGTAATTAAAAACGTTTACAGTCTGATCTCATTCGCAATCCGTCAAAAATACTTCTAATTTACCTACATTTTTGACAAGTTTTGAAATTGATTGTCTCTGAGATGAGATTGCGACTAGATTTTGAACGTTTTAATTACGGGAATTGGCCTTCAGATAACGGACTACCGCGAGTGGTATTTGCGGTCTTTTGCGTTGCTGTCCGTCATTTGCTAACTCAGCATATTATTCCTAAAATAGGTGTAGACTCTATACATATCGATCTATCTCTGATGCGTTCTGATCTGATCTCTGTATAGGATCTAATAGGTACAGGCTATATATGGGCATCCCATTAAGTTACGATTTATTATTAACTCTCATTGCGACATACAGTTAACTGACAGTTTTGGTCGTGCTATCTATAATTCAGTAGACAATGCATTAATGTAACCAATTGGGTCGTAAGTATTTGAACGTTTAGCATTCCGATAGGTTAGTATTTGAATTTTAATACGCTTCTGAACCGTGCATGTGACGTCATGCCTTAATTTAGTTGCGAAGTGTTGGTAAACAAGTATTTTATTACGTTAATGTAGCTAGCTCAATAAATTCTAGCAATATGCGAGGATCAATAAAGTATCATGAATTTGTTTGTTAGTCTACCTATATTCTGTTATTCTCTTATATTTGATAACCCAAAATGTTAATTCGAAGAGACATTTTATGATTCACTAACTTTCACCGCAAGTACGGTCAGCGGATACCTGGGTCT
Source organism: Apamea epomidion (assembly GCA_947507525.1). Classification (NCBI taxonomy): domain Eukaryota; kingdom Metazoa; phylum Arthropoda; class Insecta; order Lepidoptera; family Noctuidae; genus Apamea; species Apamea epomidion. The sequence continues at coordinate 13,629,166 of OX382227.1, forward strand.
CGTCCTATACCTGGGTCTCGTCCTCGACAGCCGGTGGAACTTCGTCGAACACTTTCGACGTTTGCCCCCCAAACTGGAACCGGGGCCGCCTTAAAGCGGCTCCTGCCCAACCTGAGGGGGCCAAACGCCTCCTGCCGGAGGCTTTACGCGGGGGTCGTGCGGTCCATGGCTCTATATGGGGCCCCGGTGTGGGCGCGTTCACTGCGGCTGCGAGCCGCACACTATCTGAACGCGCCCCAAAAGGTGGTAGCCGTAAGGCTTATGGGGGGGTACCGCATGATCTCGGGCGAGGCGGCAAGCCTCCTTGCCGGACTGCCGCCATGGGATCTGGAGGCGATAGTCCTCGCGCGCCTGTATGATTGGCGCGCGGAGGCACTATGTCGGGGGGAAACTCCGCACCCGCGGCAAATCGCGGCAGAGCGGACGGACCTCCGGCGCGATCTCATGGTGGAATGAAAGGCGCGACTATCGCAACCCAGCGCAGAGCACGCCACGATAGCGGCGGTAAGACCCCTCTTTGAGGAGTGGCTAGAGAGGCGTCACAGCGTTCTCACCTACCGCCTGACGCAGGTCCTCTCCGGACACGGATGTTTCGGGAGGTTCCTGAACATCATCAGGCGGGAGGAGACGCTCGGGTGTCATCACTGCGAGGATCGCCCAGAGGACACGGTGGAGCATACGGTGGAGGTCTGCCCCGCTTGGGCAGAGCACCGCCGTGTCCTCGTAGAGGCGATCGGCAGCGGCGGCGACCTCTCGCGTCCGGCCCTGGTTCAAGCTATGGTCCGGGGCGAGAGGGAGTGGGAGGCGGTCACCTCCTTCTGCGAAGCAGTCATGCTAGCGAAGGAGATAGCGGGATGGGCGAGGGAGAGATCCTCACGCCTCAGCCGCCGAGGGAGACGCTCCGGGCGTCGGGAGCCGCGTGACGACTCCCGGCCACCGTAGGCGCGGGCCTGCGGGCGGAGAGCAATGGGTAGCTCTCCGTCCGATCAGGACCAGGCCCGTGCCGGACGGCGCGTATGTGTTCCACGCGCGCCTCAAAGAGATGTCAGCATAGTTGACGGGGCCCGACAGGGCCGAAGCCTGCCGGGGTAGCGGGATCGTCCGAAAGGGTTACCGCTGCCCTGGTACATAAAGGGCTAAGGAAGGAACACGGGTGGGTTTTAGTCAGTAAGAGTCTGACACTCCCTTCCGCTCCACCCAGAGCGGGAGGGGTCATTTGATGATTTCCCATCCTCAAAAAAAAAAAAAGTACGGTCAGCGAGGTAATTGCGTAACACACTATCAGTAGCAATGGGTTTCATTTTGACAGTTCAACAACATTCATTGCGTTATTTACGTTGTTGAGCAGACACATTTTTCCAACATACGAAGCAACGGGTTAGAAATATACTTCAAAATGATTCAGATTGAGATAAATATTGTGTTATGCACTTAGAATGCAGGTCACGGAGTACGCAAATTAATTTAGTCGGATCGCTACAGTATAGCATCATCGTAAACATCTTCCGAACAAGACTCCTGACGAATATTATTAAGATTATTAAAGATCTTGAATGTCCTCACCACTCAAATCCTTAGATTAACGACACGAGAAAATACGATTATAATTTTAATGAGCAACGTGAATGGTTGTCAGACACGCGTATTTAGCTATGTATACCATAAGTCATAATTTGACGTTTAGCTGCAAATGTGATTGCACGCTAACTGGTACAAGGACAGCTACGACCTTCTGTTTGCGCCGCATGAAGGTACTGTCTTGTTTATGTTAATTAAAAACTGGACAAGTGTGCGTTTAGTTTGGAAACAGATGGTTCCGTAATCATCAAGGTTTGGGTTCTTAATTCGTTTATTGTGAAATTAAGTTGTTCGGTTACTGATGAGGCGCTAAGGCTTATTTATAAAATAGAAGTCAAATGAAACAAAACAAAATGATTTAATTGATGTGACCACAATGCGGTAATAAAACGGAAGGTGAAAGCAAACTGTAGGCCCACATCAAAGTATCAGGATACCAGGGTGTCCTGAGAAAGTTGACGGTGTCGCAGTAAGCCACTGAGTTGGCGGGATGATTTGGATGAAATCCTTCAAAACTAAGAGAACTAGACAAAACGAAGAAAGGCTTTTGCTCAAAGCATAGGATAGACTAGAAAGAACAAACCATTACAAAGCTGAGCAAGCAAGCTGATAGGCAGAATTCCCAGTGGAGGCCTCGATGGACGTCACTGGTATAGAAAATCATAATAAATCTGTTTAGGTGCTGTATCTTTCCCTTTTTCATTTCACACCGTTAAGCAGGAATAAGGCGTAGAACATTTAGTAGCAAACCTACTATTGCAGCTCTTTAAAAACCTCCCTCTCATTACCATAGTAGTGCTAACACTGCTAACACACCAGTTACTTAGAGCCGCGGGAACGACAATTTCCTCGTTTTGTACAAACATTGGGTACAAGTCGTATGCACTATGCAGCTGTGTCAGCGGGCGAGCGTGGAGCAATTTGCGTGTGCAGCCGTGCACAGTGGGCGTCCGTCCATAATGAATGGCGGACGTGTTCGCAGATCGAGCACAATATTATCGCAACCTAACTGTACTCAATGCATACTCTGTTGCATTGTGAGCACAGCTTAAATCGAACAATGACCACATATAGTCAAACGTGATTATTACGGAACATGCCGATAGATTAATGATACTCGTACGCCTTTGTGAGATAAATTCAAGCCTGTAAGTTAAATCTAATTTAGATTTTCCTAAAACTTTAATTATAAATTCTAAATGCAAAGCCTATACCTAAGGTTAATCTGTATTTTGAGCCTGTATTTAGATTAACTAATCCTATTCCTAGAAACGACACTGAAGTTTCTTTCCAAGCATCACTCTGTGTCGAAGTTCTTTTTGTCTGCTCTAATATTTCTGTTTTGATTTCTTAGGCTAGGATGTCTAAATATTTATAAAGAACTGGTTGTTTGTTTGCATAGTTAGTACTCATTTCCTTACTATTATTATAAGGAAGCAAGGATGTCTTTCACAATAGCGTAATGGTGCATTGTTTACGAATATTTACGAGTATAATTAATAACTTATTTACATGAAGCAATCTAAGGTGTTATGTTAGATCTGCGATCTAGATCGTAACTAGCGGTTGGTTGGCGTGAAATCAGGAAATGCAACGCTCTATGATTGGTTACACTCACTGGTAATGCTGAAAGTAGCCTAGTTCCAACCGATTCCGGTTATTATTAACGCGTTATGGAAATATGGTTACCCATGTATTATAATTATGGCTCTATAATGAAATTTATATCAAAATTCTGTTAAATACATCACAGAAATCAGTTAACATTAGCATAAATAATGTAAGTAAAGTGATTCAGTATAGACAGTTTTTAAACTATTACACTTCTGTCATCGCAATAATTAACAATCGAAGTGCCAACTGGTGCAAAATGTGCGCAATCTCGACATTCTTGCAGACATACTGCAGACACTGAGTGCCTGCAGGAAAATGCAGACCCTGGCCAAAATCAAAATTAATACCATAGCTTGACAGTGGAATAGGTTCCGTTTTCCGTAGTAAAATTTATACGACCCATCTGAATGAGTCACCCTTATTGTATGTGTTCAATAAAATGGACGTCATGCAAATATTTCCATTATAAATCTTGTAGATAAGGTCACCATTAGTTTTAATATCTAGGCGTTTACATATAAATATCTATTGTTGCATTTTAATTACATTAAAGCACGAATGTGACGTCACATTACGCCCGTGTCCCCTGAAGAGGTAGGCAATGGTCCCGTTTATCGCCACATATGTCAACTAAATCCCATGTAATAGGGAGCGAGACTATTGCAATTTAATAGGCTCAAAATCAGACTCCGGACCGCTACTGAGAGGCATTCCTTATTAAAATGACCTACCGTAAAATTTACAACAGTTTTACTAAAGGATAGTGCAATAAAACGTTTCTATAACTTTTTCTTCAGGTGTTGAGCAAACCTTATCAAGCGGCTTCGGGCGCGGAGCTGACTAAGCTGTGCAACCATAAGCGGAAACTGCTGACGACGCTACAAGCGCGCGCGCAGTCTCCAGCAACGCCACCCCCACAAAACATGGAACAGAAAAAAGGTATAATGAATTACAATTCGGGATAACTTCCATGTGGCAGCAACTAAGTGGGCTGATGTATGACTAGCTCTGGCCTACTTGGTAATATGTCGATAATTTTTCACTGAAGTTGAGTTCCGTTCCGACAGTTGGCAGGGAACCTTCCCCCAACAGATGCTAAAGACGCCATTTGGTGCCTAAGTCAGTAATCTTAAATAGTTTTTCAAATATAAACGGCAACACTCGTTAATCAAAAGCATGGAAACGAGGGTTGCCATTTCTCAATGTCTTCGATTAAAGCAGAATGGATTTAATGCAGTGGTGGTAAACGTCGAAGTGAGCTCTATTGAGGGTGGAGAAGAGTATAACCCAACAACATTTTAAAGAAAATCGAGTACGAAGTGGCAATTCAGTTACTTAATTAAATTGCACTAATGAAACTTAAATCATTAATTGTAATAATGAATGAGGTCTGTGAGTGACCTAACAATTACATAATACACATATTATTCATCGGCGATACTGCAGCGAAAGCTGAATTCATAATCAGTATTTAAAATATGATTGCGATCAGTATGTTTACTTTTAAAACGGTATAAATATCTGTTTTGGCCGAAAGATGGAGATTGAAGACGAAAGTTATTGAGGAGCATAAAGAAGGAAATGTAAATTGAATGTAGTTCTTGTGAATCATAGTATAGTAAACTGATTTATGCATGGGGAAAATCTTTCACCACTTATGCAGTCAGCGACAAAACACGATTACATAATTAACTTTTTTTAAATCTTAAATGGTTTTGACACAGCATACTTAAAAGTCGCATTGACATTAATACTAGCTATAATTTTTCGTTGCATTTTGCTTTTAGAAAAATAAATGAATAATACAAGTAATCGTTCCGTTTATAAAAGGTGTGTTTAAGTGTCGCGTGAAATGTGGACTCCATCGTTAGAACGCAAAATGTGCCACCACCCTCTAGGGGCATTTACCTCTAAATTAAAAGCTTTTGTGTAACACTCGCGTTGACTAACTCACCATTGAGTGAACTACCTTTTAAACCTTTAAAATCCTTTTTTGTTTGTGTAAAACGTGGCGTTTTTAAATTAAACATAGTTAATAGTTAATGTGTTTGTAGTTTGGTGTAACAGTATGTTCATCGGGGGCATTATTATCCGATTAGCGGCGGGCGTTCCGGGCGCAATCTCGGAGCTCGGCCCTCCTTCATCCAATTACATGAGTGTGAACCGAACGGGATTAGCCGGGGAAACGCCGACCCGCACCTTACCGTCTTTAATAAGAGTTGGCACATTGATACTAACTAGGTTTACGATTGCTCGCCTTACTTTACATAGATTGCCGGTAAGAAGCCATTGATCCATGAATTGCGTCATAATCATAAAACTCCAAGCTGCGCACGTTACATTGTCACAATAGTGCTTTTGATATTAGTTCAAAGTAGGTTTTATGATCAATTAATTACAATGTTGCGTTGCTATTAAAAGATCTAAATGTTAATAAAATGCATATTAAAAAAATAAATGGGACACTTGTCTTGTTAGCATTCATCTAATAATCATTTGTAAGTACCTATTTAATGAAAGAAAAACACCGTTACAATTTAGAAATCAATTACAAGTGTGCTCTTAAATTATAATTGTAACTTTCTGTAATCAAGTTAACCTTATAACTATTTACAGCAAAACTAAGTACTCTTTAGTCATGATATTGACTGTTTACATTTGCATAGTCCATCTAATTAAATATTATAAACACCTTATTAAATTCATGCATATAAATAACAGTAAAGTTTTGCAAGGAAGATAAGTAAGCAGTGTTATTATACGTCGGCACCAGCTATCTCCAAAGGACTAAACTAACACTGAAAAGTGGTTGTTCGTCGACGGAGTTGTTTCTTGTAACAAAGAGGGTAGAAGCGGTCTCTTTGTTGTTAAGTGGCAGCAAGTGGGAGGGGCGCGGGGATGCATTTAGTGTGGCATGAATAGCGGGTAACTGCACTTCGTCAGCCGTCCGTCCGGGAGTAACAACCTGCAGAACACCCGACACCCCTCTCAATTCTCAGCCTTATCTCCACCTGTGTTTCTACTATTACAATTATCATATTTTTAATTGTATCACTTTTTTAAGCCTGGTGATGATGCGGATGAACAGACAATAGATGCTGTTAAAGTTATTTATAGCCCTCAATCATACTCATCAACGTTACTAATATTAGCCCACAAGTTCCTTTTGTTATTGTATGGCCGACCCTGGCAAAGGCAGACTTTATTAAGTTATTTATAGACCACGCAACGAAACACAATATTCCCCACAATAAAATAAAAATAATTGCGTGTTTACTAAATATTATTACAACAGTCCAGTAATGTTCTCATAATCACACCATTAACTGCATTGGGAGTGAATCGGGAAATCTGTACGGCTCGCCGCAGAATGCGTAATTACCGTAAAGGAAGTCGGTCGTTTAGAGCAAACAAAAACTCTGGCGACTCGATCAGTGGAGGGAACAAAGGCGGGTGTAATTTGAAACAATCGGCGGTGGTGCAGAACGGCCGGTGGCGTGGGCCCGCGCCCCTCCGACTATTGATCTGACGAGTCGCGCCACCCTGCGGCCCGCCGGGCGCCGCGCCCCGTCCTACTGCACCCTGCCGCTGAGGAGACCACCCTCGACTCGCCGAGAGCCGCACACAACCCGTATTTTAATTGCAAATCTGCCAGATAATGTGCAAATAGATAACGGTATTATACTCGGCTTGCTAACTAATTATGAAGCACTATCGAATTACGAGAACGTCGCTAGACGAGACTGACTTTTTTCTATCGTGAACGTATTATAAACGCTATCATAATGCGTCAGGTAATGCCGCCCTGTTGTTACATAATTCATATTAAAATTGTGACGTCATAAACCGTTTTAATGAGGTACTGTCAGCTTTATGGATTGACATTTCAGCTTGTTATTGTTGTTGCTCTTAATCCAATATTTCACGCACAACTGAGACGGTGTATTCTGTATTGTAATCATTGTATTTGACTTGCTCGCTATCCTACATAGGTTTAACTAACTGATGGGCTATTTAAATAGTTTAAGAAATATAAAACTCTTAAAGCATCGTTTATGAATCGTCATCTTTAACATTCGTAATTGAGTTATTCATGTTTTAATCAAAACGATACGATCAAACTCAGCAATTCGGTTGTGAAGCTCTTACTTTTTATTAGATATATTGTTTTAAATTATTAGGTCGTCTGGAGAGCAGCTCAAAGTCACCCGGTCTGTCTCCTACACCTCACCTCACTCAATGACTTTGCGTACAATGTTTGTTGTACTCTCTATTTGACTTATGTTCAAGTGAATCTCTTTGTCTCGATTTAACGCATTGAAGTTTTGATCGTGTTAAAGTTTATGCAGCGGTTTATGCGCCGCTGCACCTGCAGTCCTAATGAGATAATTGATTTAAGATAGAATCAACGTATTAGCTTTTTGTGTTTTGAAGGAATGGACAGTAACATTGGAGCACTGCTCGCTATATAAGTTAGTTGAGAAGTATTCGACTAATCCGTTTGTCCTGTGTCCCAGCATCGGGAACAGTACAGGCTGATTATTTTGCCACTGCTGCCGTTTATCAAGCACTTATTTAAATATTTTCACATTTTCAGTCAACTTCAACAGTTTTTTTTTGTGTATTTCTCTTTTACTTTTTTAGAAACTTTGGAGCCGTAGCTAATTTACTCTTCTATAATTTCCAGTAACGGGCTCCGAAGTATCCGTACTGAAGAAAAAGACGAAGAAGCGAACTGGGTTCCCTGCAAACGTGAGCGTGTCACAATTGATGGTGCAGAGGGAACGACCGCTCAACGAGTTCAAGGTACGTGTGATATTAAGTATTCATAGCCATGATAAGAGTTCAACCGTTGCCAGCATTACCTATCTAAGGCTGTTCCTCACTTTTATTACGCGTGTTGTCGACGTGTACGTAACGGAGTACGGGAGAGTTAGATTATGAGTTCAGTAGTGAGGAGATGATGTACAAGGCGGGGCAAAAGTAATATCATAATGTGAATTGGCTGCCATTTGGTTAGAAATTAAAAAAATGGGCTCTGTTTTTATGGAAAGTTTATTTAAAGGTGTAAAAATTTATGACATTAAGTCGATAAATGATATCGGTCAAACGACCGATACCGACCTCAGTTGATGCTCATTAATTTTGTTTTTTTTTTACGGTATTTTGAATTGTTGCTCGCAAAACATCCCCCAAATTGGTGATTTCTTCTTCAATGTAGACTTTCAAGACTTGCAAGGTTTGTGGTTTGTTGTGATAAACGTGAGATTTCAAAAAGCCTCAAAGAAAGAATTCGGGCGATTTGGCCGACCAGTTCAAATTGCCAAAACGGGAGATCACACGGCCCGGAAATTGGTGTTTCAAAATCTCTATCGTGGCGTGAGCTGTGTGACTGTGTGTATCGTGGCGTGAGCTGTGTGACTGTGTGTATCGTGGCGTGAGCTGTGTGACTGTGTGTATCGTGGCGTGAGCTGTGTGACTGTGTGTATCGTGGCGTGAGCTGTGTGACTGTGTGTATCGTGGCGTGAGCTGTGTGACTGTGTGTATCGTGGCGTGAGCTGTGTGACTGTGTGTAACGTGGCGTGAGCTGTGTGACTGTGTGTATCGTGGCGTGAGCTGTGTGACTGTGTGTATCGTGGCGTGAGCTGTGTGACTGTGTGTATCGTGGCGTGAGCTGTGTGACTGTGTGTATCGTGGCGTGAGCTGTGTGACTGTGTGTATCGTGGCGTGAGCTGTGTGACTGTGTGTATCGTGGCGTGAGCTGTGTGACTGTGTGTATCGTGGCGTGAGCTGTGTGACTGTGTGTATCGTGGCGTGAGCTGTGTGACTGTGTGTATCGTGGCGTGAGCTGTGTGACTGTGTGTATCGTGGCGTGAGCTGTGTGACTGTGTGTATCGTGGCGTGAGCTGTGTGACTGTGTGTATCGTGGCGTGAGCTGTGTGACTGTGTGTATCGTGGCGTGAGCTGTGTGACTGTGTGTATCGTGGCGTGAGCTGTGTGACTGTGTGTATCGTGGCGTGAGCTGTGTGACTGTGTGTATCGTGGCGTGAGCTGTGTGACTGTGTGTATCGTGGCGTGAGCTGTGTGACTGTGTGTATCGTGGCGTGAGCTGTGTGACTGTGTGTATCGTGGCGTGAGCTGTGTGACTGTGTGTATCGTGGCGTGAGCTGTGTGACTGTGTGTATCGTGGCGTGAGCTGTGTGACTGTGTGTATCGCTCCATTGCATTGTCAACTAATTTTCTATCTGTCTACAACATAATTATGTTTCAAATCACAATGACATTATAACGCCATTAGGAAAATTTATGGCACGTTCACATTATGACATTACACTTTTGCCCCACCTTTAGTTTTTTTGCGTTTCTAAACGTAGTAACGTTCATGATTTTATTTATTATTTTACAGGGACAAGAAACAGAAGCCAACAGAGAAAATTCAACAGCAATGGGATCCCAGCGACCAACAAGCGCCCAACATTGCATGCCTTCATATCAGCCAGTCCAACAAAGTATACCAAATAATGCGCCTCAAGATAATGAAATAAAACAAGAGACACATGTACAAAAAAGTTCTCATTATCTCACTGTTAATAGTGGCTGGATATCACAACATTCACAACAGTTGGAAGACTTTGAGGCTCAGATTGCACAAAGGCATAATATTAACTCGCCTGTAAACTCACCTCTTCCAGGGATGCCAGTGCGAGGCGCGAACGGGCAAATAATAGGTATGAACACCGGGCAGAAACAGGCTACCTTCTTAAAAAATAATCCGAACATAGCTCAGAATGCGCTCGAAGCAGAAGCAAAGGAAGAAAAGAAAGAAAGGTCCATTGTGCAGCAAAATATTCAGGGCAAATATCCCTTCAAAGAAGAAGAATCACAAATGTTCTGCGGCCTAAATCAAGCCCTAACGCCCGAAGTGATGCAGAAAATTAATGAACAACAGCAAATATTCATACAACAAAATCAAAAGCAAATTGAAATGGCTATGAAAGGATATAGAACACAATTAGCAGAAAATATAAACCAAAATAAGCCTCAGGGGCATGGTCAGTATGTTGCTCAGGGACAGTTAGTAATACAAAATGGTACTGTGATGAAAACGAATCCTGCAAAGACGCCTCCTTGGCAAGTGAAGCGAAACGAACCTAGCGCCTCCAACTGTATGACCAGTCCTAGTCCGAAACTTGCCAAATCTGAGAATGATTATGAAGAATCTAATACCAGCATATCTGAGGACTCTTCATCATCTTACAGTTCTTTTTCGAGCAATGAGCAAATGAACCAAGGCATGTGCTCTCGCGTTCCGCCCCTACCGCAACACTACAACATGATGAGCCAGCAGTGGCCAGTCGTCGATACCAACAAAAAGAAGGCAAAAGGCGCTAACAATAAGAGCAGTAAAAAGAAAAATAATCCCCCCGAGAACAAAGTTCTTACATATGGCAGCAATGGAATGAGAATGATGCAGGAATCAAAAGGCATGAATGATGAAGTACAAATGAATAGTGTTCCATCATTTATGGACGATCCCAGCGGATATCTGGCACAGCAAACGGTTTTGTTAAACAATACTATCTCTAAACAAGTAGGAATCAATTCTTCGTATGAAGCTAACCGATTCGAAGGTTCTAGTGCTGCTAATTGTTGTGTTTCACAACACCAAATGGACAAAATGAATGCTGTGTCTAAACCGGGTGAAAGTTCTAATGCTTACAGGAGTAATGTGTCAAATCCGTCACATTCTCCTACTAGTACACCAGATAGTAGCGTGTTATCAGAGAAACCTGGAGATAATAACATGCAACAATGTTGTAAAGGCTGTGTATCTATGAAAAGTAATAGTCCAGATTACTCTGACAACCAAATGCGCCTTAAATACATGAAACATCAAATGTATAAGATGGAAATGGAGAGTAATTCCACGACCTCTAGTCCTAAACATTCATTTGAAGACAACCCGGTGACGTCATCAACGTTCATTGAAAGGAGTCCTATGGTGAATGATAACTGCGGGCCTATTCAAGCTGCGACGGTGAGCACCAGCAATGTGTCGATGACAGAGACCCTGCAGCCTCCCGAGCCGTCGCCGACGTTGTCGAGCAGCTCGCGTAGTACAGACACGCCGCATAGCAATGGCAGCAATAGCTCGCCAATGCAATCCAATTGCAACTACCCAATGCCTAGTCCAGCTTATTCAAACTCTGGTTCTTGCAGAGATAACTTTAGTAACCCTTCAACCCCTGGCAGCAATCAAGTTTACCCTTATAACTCGCCTGGACCTCCTAACAATAATCAGTCCATGACAGGAACTCAAGTAATGCATTTCATATCAAATCATAATGTCAATAAAAATCTCATGGAAGTTGATAACATATCAATGGTTGGTGTAAAACCGGGTTTAAAACCATCACAAGAATTGTATAGGTTGGAACCGAGAAGGAGAATAGAAAATGCAATGCCTGGGTACTGCCCCCCGCCTCACTTGGGCGGAGGCCCGGCTCACACGCTAATACAAGCTTGTTATGTGCAGACATTCGTCACTACTATGGCGAGTGGATTTTCCGTCACTCGGGATACAGTCACCTCAGTCTTAGCTGGAAAAGCCAACACTGCCACTACATCTATTAACGCATCTCAAGCGAATTTTATAAGACCACCTCCACCGCCGAGTGTCAATCTCGCTACAACATATGCCATTCCAAATAATCAACCAGATCCATTTATTAATTCAGTTAATTTACCAACAAGCTATCCGTTGCATATAGCTGGTACAACGGCACAGAATATGATCTCTAAATCACCGATGGAGATGGTACAGAATGTTATTGGTAGTCTACCATCGAAATTAGAAACCACCGGCACGCATTCAATGGGGCTGTCTCAATTGAATAGAAGAGCGACAACGCCTGGTCAAATATTGATATCATCGACTGGTCAGATTATGGTATCCAGTAATCAAATGCCGCCTCCTCCACCAAAAACTTCGACGACTATGTCGTCTATGCAGGGCAACATGACCAATGTGACAACGTCGGTGACGCAAGTCGTGCCGGCTGTGGGAGGAATGCAAGCCATGGTAAACCAACACCAACCAACGGTGGTAGTGAACGCAATGCCAGCTCCATTTGTTATCCAGCCGCCTATGATGGCTTTAGATGGACAAGTCATGCAACAGAATAATGTGATGCCACAAATAGTAGCGGGCGGTATTGTTTCAGGACAGACAAATGACAACTCTCGACAAATTGAAATGAAGAATCAACATAGTTTCGTACAGGGTGTGGCTATGTTATCGCCAGAAAGTTTGAAAAAGCGAAGTAAGAAAAAGAAGAATCAGTCAAATATTACTAACGTTTTACAAATAACTGCTCCGCAACAAAACCCCAACAACATTATGGTTCATCATTCCTCGCCGCAACATAACACTAGTCCTCAGTTCTCGCCGCGTGGTTTTCAATTATCTCCAAACAATAACATATCGCCAACGCCTATGTTGCAAGCGTTGACGATAGTGCCAGGAAAATCTGGAACACCAGCTCATATAGTCATGAATGGACAAGGGAACACTAACAACTTTGGATCCCAACAAATAATTACGAACACATCTCCGTCACAACAAATCAATTTACTCCAGCCTGTGAACCTTATAAACAACGCTAGCGGTGTGGTGCCGAACTTCCCAGCGTTCCAACAGTTCATCGTGCCCAACCTCGGCGGCATGATGATGACGGCGGACGGCACGGCCATCATTCCAGATAACTCCACAGGAATGCCTATGCAGTTACAGTTACAAACAGTGAATGGCCAAAACGTTTTGACCCCTGTACAAAATTCTGGAGTATTCGCAGCCAGCACGAACGGTGGCGTCGTCTTACGAGCTCAAAACCAGCAGGGCAAAATAATACAATCGCAGCATAGTCCAGGAGCCCAATTCATATCTCCTAACAGTCAAGTAATGATGAATAGTCCAAACTTCAACGGTCAACTTAGTCCTTTGCTTGCTAATTTGAGTCCAACCAATGTAACGTTCAATAACCCCCAAGTCAGATCTAGTAATTTACAGACACAAGAGTTCATACAGACCAATCAGATGGGACAAGCTTTAATGGTTCCGCTGTCTCCCAAACAAGTGTCCCTGTCGTCTGCGACGAATAACCGTGGCAATTCAACATTCGTGCACCAGAACACGACGATAGTGCAACAGCAGACTACTCTCGTTTCGAACTCTCATAACACGCAGTTGTCGTCGATAACGACTAATTTGGGTGGGAATGCGTCGAGATTGAGTATAGATCCGAATATTTTATTGGCTAACAAGTCGATGGGGAATCAAAGGGGGAGGGGTCTCGTCGAATCTCCGCCTAGGAACGTTCAGGAGGATCACAGGGAGGATAAACACCGAGGGGTTCAGTTCGGTCGCGGTCAGATGGAGGGCTTGGTGAAGGCGGAGGCGGACGGGTACATGAAGTTCATGGGCGAGTTCCCGCCGCACGTGCGCCACTCGGTGTCGACGCAGACGCGCCTCAACCTGCAGCGCGGCAAGTCGCCCTGCGCGCACGCCGCCGCCAGCCCGCCCGACACCACCACGCACAGGTAACATTCATTTCCTAACTGACAATTTTAATCAGCAATTTAGCACTCCCAATAATTTTGATTTGATTGCTTGCTCGGAAAAAATGAACGAAGTGAAGATTGTTTAGTTTAAAAGTGATTACTTACGTTTTGCATTACAGTTTTATTTTTTATCAGTATAGAATTTTTTAAATCGAATATCACCCGATCTCAAAAAAACACTTAATTTCTGAATTTGATAGAAACAATTAAAATAGCTATAAAGCTATATCACGTCCATAAAAGCCTGTCAAAACACTTAAATACATTTAAAAATAAAAACTTCATAATTACAAAATCCCGGGATTCCGAGATTTCCGTGGGCTTATTCATAGTAATGATATTGTCTGAGGTCGTCGACCTTAAATTGGTCACCGTCAGGTTGGCTGGACCAAACGAGATATATACATGGGACCGTGTGCACTATTTACTACCTATTTGCTACTATTTACTACCTTTAATGAAATATTAGCTACGTATGCGTTAATAGCTTTTATTAATAACTTTTTATAGGAGCTTCTTAAAGTTGTGTACAAAATATATGTTAAGGTAGCAAATAGGTAGTAAATATTTACATTAACAATGCGGTTAATACAACGCTATAACTATGAGAACTTGGAAGTGGTCAGCCAACCTGACGTCAGAATGGCTGGCCACTTTATTTCTTTGATATATTTCTTAACGCAGAGGTAGCAAATATTTCATTATAGGTAGTAAATAGTAGCAAATTGGTAGTAAATAGTGCACACAGTCCCATGTATATATCTCGTTTGGTCCAGCCAACCTGACGGTGACTTAAATTGCACTACATAATTCAATCGCTGATGACAAACCTCTTTTATATATATATTATGTCTCGTCAGTCGTCACTCACAAAATTGTTCTTGATATTATTATTTAGTTCGTATACATAAGTAATACATTCTGAGACATACATTGAGTCCCGCCCTGCCCGCTCGTGTGCCCGCAGCCCGCTGGGCGCGCCCGAGGCGGCGGCCAGCCCGCGGCTGTGCCTGTCCACGCAGGCGCACTACGCCGACACCACCACCAAGTCGCCCGAGCCCGCAGATGCTAGCTCCTCGGTAATACTCCCCTTGCGTACATCTTCTTAATACAATCTTAAATTAATTCATTCCTATTGGCAGACAACGCACAGCCTAAACCGCTGGGTATGTATGTATGACGAAGGAGAGCACTAAAGAAGGATTTTTCCTAAAGGGCTTAAATAGGGCTATTATAGCTCTATCACACGCTGTCTACATCTCTGTATCTATTGTCCTATCTCAGGTATGCTGGAAGAGATTTCTTATGAAATAAGCATCACCTCTGTACCTCTTTTTCTGTTCTGTTTTTCATTGTCTGTTTATATATGTGTGTACATAAATGGTAAATAAATAAATAGGTGATGAAAGTTTGTTTGGTACTTCGTAATTTTTACCAATGGGAAATCCTATCGAGCACACCACGGCTTGAACCTACTAAAACAGTAAAGGTATATTATTTTTGTTTCTCTTTAAAGTTATTATTTCACATATATAAGGAAGTAACACTCAACTATAGGTGGAAACAGCTATAGTCTTATCAGTATCTAGACACGGACGGTCACCGCAAACATTATCGCAGTATAAAAAAGTACTTCCTGAAGTTTCCAAATAGCACTTTTTTCAGAAAATAGTCTAATTTAATTTAATCTGGATTAGGCTGATGCGTTTCTTCTACAAAATAAGTATTTATTCTTCCAAAACTTTCGATGCATGGTTTAGTTACAGGTTATAATAAAACTAAAAGAAAGGAAAGTAAACAACATTATACGCATTTAAGAAACAAAAAAAAAGAGATTTGTTTGTGAATGTTTTGACAATTGTTTCCAGGCTATGGTGCAATGCGTGTCTAGCAGTGAGCAAGATATGGCGGAATCGCGTGAGCACGCCTGGCCCGTGACACGTAACGACTTTAACTCGGACACAGACACGCAAAGTAAGTTACATGTATACCTATACGTCTTCATTTATTTCCGCTAATCAAATAAACATTTTTTGCTCAGGAATATACAGGGTGTATTTTTGAGTTGGGGCAGTTACGGCAGGTACCTAAACCGTTGTAGCTACAGGAAAGCGGTTTTAGTAGACTGTCCTTAACTTTTACGAGGAATTCACAGAAAACTTTTTTTTTTAAATGCAAAGTCAGCAACCGCAATAAACATTTCCCATACATTTCATAGGAAATTAAACTCCAACTTGCTGTCTTATTATGGATAGACTGACCGACAACCAGTTGATCTACCCATTCGCGTTACACGACACATCCCCCTTAACGATTATGCTTTCTGCTCTGATCTATAAAAGTAAAATAAAACAGGACACAAGACGCTGCCTTGGGGAAATCCTTTTCGCAGCTCCAGACTTTAGAAGACGTCACTATTAATTGATATTTACATCTGTGTCTCCGTTAAGTTTGGATCTGCTATAAGGGATACGAAATAAATACAATATGGGTTACGCACGGCACGGATTATCACCATACACCTACACAGTCAAACGCCTTCGTGTAATCAAAATAACACAAAACTATCACAATAGTATTGGATTATTATCTTTGATTATGCTTTCCCTTTCGCTGCGACTATTTCACAAACCTCATTTTTATGTTCATTAGGGATTTTTATTAGTCAAGATAGCTGATTTAGCTACCTGAACAGAATCTAACAGGTGTACCCATTATTTTTTATCAAGGCCTAAATATAATATGTCGTTCATGTACAAGTTTTTCTATATTCCAGGCATGATATCAAACACGCCCATGATGCGACAAAACCGGACACACAACCCTGTCGAGTCCACCGACATGCACTTCAATCAAAACATGAGCTCTTCGCCAATGAACAACCAACAAGTCATACCGATGACATCCAACTATTATGAAAGACCTCAAACATACAAGAGAAAGCATGATTTTGGCGACCCATCCACATACAGGCCTGACAAAATAATGAGGACAGCTAATTATAATATGGTACATGGATTACAAAAGGATACAGATTATGAATCAATTGGTATGAGTTCTCCAGATAAAACACAGTCAAGACATTTCCCCCTTTCGGGCACGAGCTCAGACTCGTCTTCTATGCCGAAAGTGTTTGATAGACATAATATGGGTTCTGGCGATGGTAAGTCTACTTTATATCATCTTTCTCTGTGCTATGCTTTGGACTCTTTGCTATAAATGTTTAATATAATGCACTTTGGCGGGAAACTCTATTTGTTAGTTTCAGTGTGCTAAATACTCCTAAAAATCATTTGTCTCATTCACAGCAACTTGATAAGATATCTAAAATTAAAAGTAGTTTTTGTGTATCATATTTACTGAATAGTAAAATACATACTCGTAGATGTGAGCAAATTAATAACTTATTTGTAAGGACCGGAGTTAACTAAATTGATTTTTAATAAATTTTCCCCTTTTTGTTTACAGCAATAAAAGTAATATAATCGACAGAATGAGTCATTATTAATGAATTCTTTGTTAGTAATTCCCTTTTGTTGTTCATAAAACTCTTGATCTTACTTACGTTCTCTTCACATATGTATCGATTGTGCGGCCATCAGTTTACTGCCTCTGTACTAATAAATGTCCAGAACCATCTCACGCTTTAGTCACAGCTAACAAAATTCAAAATTTACCATAATGTTGTGTCTTGTATTGGTTTTGGATTGACTCTCTGCAAGCGGACTTACTAAATTGTATATGTTTGTAGAGTGTTTGTCAACGAATACGTCTTAATGATGTGTATTGTGGTATATTTCAGCTTCTACATAATGCGATCCTATTGGTCATTGGTTTTCTTTTGGTTGGGTTAATACAAGATACAGCTGTTAATAAAGGGTGTACTGGAAACTAATCAGAATAAATCAGCGATCTGCAGCGTTCAAACGTTCTCACCCGGCTTTCTGTCGCTTTCCATTGCACCACATTCGAAGTAACAAATTGGTACAAAAATTGGGATTCCATTACTAACGCATCATTGTAAGCCATCATCATTTCACCTGTTCATCATTGTAAGTAAAGCACATGTTCTCTTTACTACGACAACGTACCTTCCTTTCAGGTGTCAGGAAAAAATACATGGTATATTCGTAGTAGACCATCAAATAGTTATTTCCTAAATATAAATCAAGTGTACTGTATTTTTTCCATGCTCACCTAAGTTAAAATTACTTTACGACTAATAAACTTGCGAAGTGTTCAACTACCGCTGTCGAATGCCTTTCTGAATGCTCGCTGCTACTTCTGTGAAACCGCAGCGTTTCGAGTTCGCACTGTGTTGATTGGAAATGTTCGCGCGGGCGTGCTTTTATATCACGGCGACCATTCGTCGGTGGCGGAAATTCGGTGGAGGTTCTCGTACTCCGCGCACCGGACGCGCTAACAGCTGTGATCGGTCGATAGATGCCAAGAGTTCGGAGGAGTCGGGGGCGGCCGGGGGCCCGGCGGGGCCGCGCGCGCGCACGTTCGCGGTGGGCGACGTGGTGTGGGGCCCGGTCAAGGGCTACGCGTCGTGGCCCGGCAAGCTGCGCGCGCGCCTGGCGGGGGCCCGCTGGGCGGTGCGCTGGTTCGGCGCGCTGGGGCCCGCCGCGCTGCCGCAGGCGCGCCTGCTGACGCTGTCCGAGGGGCTGGACCAGCACCACGCCGCGCGCACCAAGCACCGGAAGTGAGTCGCCGCCCACACACCCGACCACCGCACTACCGCACTCGCGAGCAGGACCGCTAGGGACTAGCATTTCCAAATAATTGTTACTTGCTGTTGATCTATAGAAGTCCCCCCTAGTGTTGCCCCTTATGATTTACTGTGAGAGTTTCGTTGTAGTTTCGCTACTCGCCATCATTTATGTGCGTCTAAAGATTTAATTTTGTTCGACACATTTGTAATATTAACCCAACCTGAGATTTCTATTTAATTATATCGCGCGGTGAGGCTGCTAATATCCACAATACGGATCCCTCTCGTGATTGAGATGACTAAATAATTACCGTTTACTACAACAGGAGTAGAAAACTGAACACCTTACTCGAGAACGCGATTCAGGAAGCGATGGCGGAACTCGACAAGAAGAGCGATAGCTCGGGCGAACGGGACGACAGCGCGGGGCCGCTCGCTGACGAAGATGACGTCACTGACGCGCCGCGCCGCGCCAGGAAGCCCGAGAAGGCGAGGAGTAGAGAGAGGCATCACAAGAAAAATCCGGCGAAGATAGCGCCCGCGCCCGGCGCCAACACGCCGGCAGACGCAGGGAGGCTGCGCAGCGCACGATGACGAGCGCAACTCGGACTTAAACTGTTAGCGCCCTTCTCCTAAATCGCGCGGTCTGAATTTTCAACTTTTACTAACGATCTGTATCAAATTTCTTTTGTTGCCGGTGATATAGTGTTAGTATCAAGTTGACTGTTCAGTGCGCCTCTCATTCGGTGTAGGAATGTGGTACAGAGTCCGCCTTATTCAGACGTTATGTAGATTTAAATATTATAAAATATAAAGTATATTATAACGCGAGATCTAAAAGTTGAGACTGGCTACTTCGGATGACGTAACAGAAATCACACAAATAAAGTGGTTTATTTGCAAAATCACTTTTCATCTCTTAAAAACATCACAACGACATTTAATTTTACAATTTTTAATTTATAGACGTTAGTTAGAACAATGCTGTTGAGATTCATTACGTTAAAGACTTATGTTTTATTTCCAGCTTGTATATTTAATATACCGTTCAGTGATTATATACCATTCCGTATTACCTATCGTTTAATTGGGATCACTGTATATAAGGTTCGTAAAGTTTGTGTTCGAAACGTGTCATCTTTGGATCAAAATTCCTTCTAGACATTAGATGTTCCTAAAAATCAAATTATTATATTTCCATTCTATTGACGAGATACGCAGTGATTTATCACAGTTTGATATTAAATTATAAATGTGCATTGTTTAGGTGTTGCAATCATGGTTTAAAATCATTGTTGTTTCACATTATATGTATTAGAGTAAGTGAAGGTCATACTTTAAGTAGGTTTCTCTCGATATTAAAGAAATTATTGAAATTCCACACCTGTCATCGATGTATTGTACAATTTTAGTGAACTGTAAATTGATAAGAAATTATGCTATATATCTTGTAAATTTTATGTGTTTTGTTAGAAAATAATAAGTATAACATGATTTCTAGTCAAAATATTGAGCATATTAAAATGTAGATATTATAGATGAGATAATTGACAATAACACTGGCCTGGCGAGTGCCGGCGCACCGCGTCGACATTGTTTCGGTTGAATAATGAATAAGTACAGTACATATTAGTTTCGACATTGTGCTACTTGTTTGCGTTAATAATTTTATACTTTTGTTAATACTTTAGAAATAGTAAATGATACAATTATTTAAATGGGAAATACGAAAAGATTTTTGATAATGAAGCAGTCAGATTTTATCTATACATAAATATTACTATGTTGTGTCGTAGGAAAAGTACAGCAGACCTATTTATACATTTTGTAAGCAATTTTAATAAACTAATCTTGAATTATTGTAGGCCTACATAATTATACAAAAATAGTTTTCATGTAATGAATGGCATTGAACGTTTGTGTTTCATCGATAGTAGGACATCACAGCGACATTCATTTGTTAGCACACATTTAGAAATTAATCTCATCATCTCATTTTTTTTCTGTTTTATTTATATAAATTTAAGATATTTCTAAGTGTCGCTTAATTGATAAACAATTTGATTTGTGGTACAAGGGAGATTATTTTAAATCATTTCTAAAATGCTTTTTAATCACAATAATTTTTAGATAAGGAAAGTTAAAAAAATCTAGGTAATGTTAACTAATAGGTCTTGAGTACATTTGGATAGGTAATTTGTTATCAACAGTCATTGTTAGATTTATCAATGTGCAAAATTACTTTATGTGATCTTTGGGTGTCCGATGAATATATCAAGAATTATCATAGCTTACTGTTTTATATACCTATCGTATTTTATCGTAATTTAGGGATTCCACTTAAACTTTTCCTAACTAATAAATGTGACTCCAAATATCGACATAGTATTTAAATGTTAAATGGATATTGTTTATTATATTATAGTCTGATAGCACTTCCCTGTGAGATGGTATTATGTACATAATCTTAATGTAGTTATGTATAGTATTTTATTTCAATGAAATTAATGTTTTATAGACTAATATACAACATAAGATTATTTATTTGTTTTGCTGTGTACATATTTTTTTCAATAAAATGTACCTGTTTTATTTAAATGTTTACTTTAATTTCTCCACCAGCTTTGCCCTCCACCAGCTTGCCTCGTTACAGTGCGGTAAGTTAAAAAAATGCGTTCCTATTGAGGGACCACATTTGAATTTTGAGCTTTTGAATGCGCCAGCTTTTAGTAAAAGTTCTCAAACAATTGTAAATTCTGCCTCTAGTTTGTAAAAGTAGCCACTGAAAAGATACAATCGGGTAAAGGTGGTTCCTCAGTCGTAACTGACAGGCATCCATATCTCAAAATCTAGTTAAAATTTATAACTGCTATAAAATACTACTCTTAGTAAAAGATTTGTAAAAGTAGTTTAATGAATGTCAACCCTTCCATTTCACAGAATAGAAAGAACTAGCATGCGGAAGGTGGTCCCCCCAACCGATAACCATAAGGTTCACCTTGAGTGGAGACCAAATGGAATTTGAAATTTACTTGGGTCTAGCGTTAGTAAAAGTACTTGAACGATTGTGAATTCAACCCCTAGTTTGTAAAAGAAGCCATTCAAAAGTTACAATCGATTTAAGGTGGTCCCTCAATTGAAAAGTTTATTAAAAGAAAAATCAATTTACGTAGCATTCGGAAGTTAAATTGATGAATGCTAGTCTATCCTTTAGTAATATTTTTTACTAACGGTTACTTTACTAAACAGTTTCAAAATATTTACCGTTTTATTTCAAATAATAATCGAATTCCTGGGAAGAAATACTAAGATAGAGGTGACCACACAGCACGATTTTTTTAATAAGTAAAAACTAGTGACAGGTTTTTGATATTTTGGTATTATTTTTATTAGTATTAGACATCACTCAGCTAATTAAAACAGAAGGAAAAGAAAATAATGATAATTTAAAAAAAAAACGAACAAAATCTTACCCTGCAGTCCTGCGCTGACAATGTAACTCTAAACTTTTTAATTCAAACATTACTGCAAAGGAGACAGTAACAAAGTGTATGAATAAAATTTTGTTCGTTTGGAGGACTTTCAATCAAATTTAATCATATTTTTTTAAATTCTTTACGGGTTGAGTTACTAGTCATTGAGCCAATAGTCGATAGTGAGGTCAAAATAAAAATCCAAAAATGGCGACTGCGAAAATTTAAAAATTTTTCTTCATGGGTGTCGTTTTCATACTTTTAAATAAAACCTGCTTCTGATAGATAACAGGTAGGTACAAGTTAATCCTTGTAAATACCTGGGTGTGATTCCATTGTAAGCATATTTAACTTTCGTCTTAAATTATTGCTGTTCACAATGTACCCTATAGGTACGTATATTAAAATAAAAATTGTTAAGAGGTATTTTTGACTGTCCTAAGCTCGGTTTTTCACTTTATTTTTCAGTTTTTAGTTGTACCGATCCCACACAAATTCATTTAACACTACTTGTTATGTAAATATCAGTGCCAGGAAGTTATTAAAACATCGTTAAGGTGGATGCTCCAAGGTAGCCCGCGAAATTCAAATTTTCTTACGTTTTTTGCAATTTGCTGGTCAGTACTAAGTTGTATGTTGATTAAAATATGATTCGCGGCCGTAACAAATATGTATTTACAGAATTATAATCATTAAAGTCATCAACACAACTCTCTAAGATCAAGTAACCCTACTTAATGACTATTTCATGAAATCTTGACATTTTAGGATTATGCTAACTTAACAAGTTGTGTTACTGATTCTAATCATTATAATACCTTGGAGCATCCACCTTAATAAACTAAGTGGAAAAAGAAATCGTATTATTGAAGTTAACTCAAAAACTACCCAAGGAAAGTAATTAGAGAAATAGAGAGGCATACCATAACATTAAAAAAAAAATTGCAAATCCGTCTATACCGGAGTTATGCCCGAACATAGAAAAAAAAACCCGAATTGAGAACCGCCTCTTTTTTTGAAGTCGGTTAAAAAGAAAACAGATGATACATCTAAAGGTCACTCACACCCGTAGATGGATACGTCAAGTCGCTAGCATAAGGATGCTCATTTATTACGAGACTACGAAATTTTTGGTAAGGTTATCTCTGGTCTTTATCAGTGTCATTTTTAGAGTTCCGTATCCAGAGGGTGCCATTACTAAGGCTCGGCTGTCCGTCCGTCTGTCACAGCGCTATATCTTTTGTAGTGATGTTCAAATCCGCTTTATATGTTTTGAACCGTAATAGGTAGACACTTGATATTTTCACAGAGTATGTACCTACTAGGGACTTTGACCGCTATAACAACAGATAATAAAAATGTTGAATACTTCCCTCGTTTACAAGTTCCATACTGATTGTAAACTCGACTGCCTCCTTGGTCTACTGGTCCTAGATACGACAGCAAAGCATGGTTGGTCCTATGTTCCATTCCCAGGTCGAGCACTGTCGGGTAGTGTTATTGCCATCTGCTGCCAAAGAATGGATTCGTGGACGATATTGGCGACCATCACGTTATAAAATCGTTGAGGGTGATATCATTCTCTTAATTATTCAACAAGCGAGCCACCCCTGTTTTACACGGTTTTTTACATTTGACTAAACATCAGATTTCTTAATACATCCGGAATTAATTCTCCAAATGATACTGCATCGAAATCCATTGCTTAGGTTAAAAAGAAGAACAACGCGGTCACAGAAACACGAAAAGCGACTATAATCTCTACTCATATTAAACCAGTTTAATTGTTTGAAAGCGCTAAATCTCTGGAACTACTAGTCGGATTTGATTTTTTTTTTGCCTTTCCAATTCTTGAGGAAGGTTATAGGTTTCTACCATCACGCTATGGCCCTTATGAGGCGAGCAAAAAGTTTCACTTAGCGTTCTTTAAGGTTCTTATAGTTACCGGCAAAAGTTGTAAGTTGGCCAAAGATTTTGTAGTAGGGAAAGTTCGCGCACGCACAATTTAATACATTTTTACATGCGCGAACTTCCCCCACTACAAAATATTTTTCACTTCAGTAGCTCAAACATGTAGGTTTTGCTGCCTGAAATCAGCGAGCAAAATGCGATTTTGCTCACTGAGTGAGACCAAGTAACTTTTTAATTTTTTTTTCAGAAAGCTGCGAATATCTTATTCAGTTTGGGTTAATCATACAATTCGAAACATTCACACTCTATCTCTTTACCGCCATTAGAAAGAGAGGGAGACAAAGACCAGCCCTTTCGAAGTTCCGATTTTGAATTCGACCTCAAAGACAAACACGTTCGGAATTTCGTACTAACTAAAGAAATTTTGCAAAAAGAATAATTATGTCTTTTAATGTAATTTATTGAATTTTTAACTTATTGTTGTATTTAAACGAAAATAAGTATTTACTGCAAATAAAACTGATATTTAACCTGTAAATATTTATTTCTAGTTTCAATAATGTTACGTAATATATTTTGAATAATAAAATATCATGGGTGCTATTTCCGAACACGCCTTAATTAACTTAAATAAAAGAGCGGGAATAAAATTTCGTAGCTGGCGTAAAGAGTTGAATAAATTAAAAAATATTAAAATAATCGTAAAATATGAGTGAAACTAGCGACTAGAACAGTATTTTAACACCGGAAGAATTAAAACAACAAGTTATTAATGCAGAATTAAGTTTCCTACCTGAGAAATCTCACGAGAAATTAATATCTGAAAGCATACCATGTCTTCAATAAATGGAGACTTACAAAGGGCGCAAGCAGTTTTTCGGAGACGGTGTTGCTATCTTATTTTTTAGATTTATCACAGACGAGGCGATCATCTACAATGTGGAGTATTTACTCAATGTTGAAAGCTAGTTTAAAAACAAAAACTCGTGTTTTCTAAAAAGAATGTCAGTTGGGCATAAGGCTAAAAAGTCCAAAATTTTCACGGCCCTTAACATAGAAAAAATTCTTAATGAAGCTCCGGACTGCAATTTTCTTGCCGCTAAAGTAAGTGGTACCTATGAATCTATGTTGTTAGTTATTAAAATTTGTGTGTAGACTGTTATAGACGAACCTTGACAGGTCTTTTGTCGTACGCGAAGAATATGTAACTATTGTAGAAAAATTCCAAAATTTGCGTCCAGCCAATTTAAAAACCGACCGATTTTTCATACAATACCATAATAATAAATGCTCAAGACAGCCTATGGGAGTAAATAAAATAGGTGGTATTCCGTGAGAAATTGCCACTTTCATCACTGGAAGAGCCTCAGCTATACACGGGTCACTGCTTTCGGAGAACTTCGGCAACGCTCTTGGCTGATTCCGGAGCGGATCTCACCACTTTAAAACGTCACGGCGGGTGGAAGTCCAATACGGTTGCAGAAGGCTATATTGAAGACTCAATAGAAAATAAGTCGTAAATCTGTAAGCGTATAGTGGAAACAATAAGTCTGAATTCGACCTCGGATATTTGGCCTCACCCACGCCCATCCACTTCCAACGACGCACAGTGTACTTATACAGAAAGTCGATCAGAGTCACCAACGTTCACCGTTGTTCCTTCTTTAATCCGCCACCGAAACAGAAACCTTAACCCGAGATAATCTAACTCAACTCAATGCAACTATAACGTTTCCAAATAAATCTTTTACTTTTAATTTGCAGAATTGCAGTAATTTTACTTTTAACTTTTAAAATGTTCCATTTTATTGAATTGGTACCTCTACCTACAATGTTAATTATTTTGATTCACAATAAATAGTTATTTCAATCTATTCCTGTTTATTATTTTATCTCCTAAAGTGTTCTCGCTGCTGAAGTGAAAAGTTATGTGTGTTACACGAGAGTAAAGTTTTTTGCATCTCGTGCCTTTGAATCCCTCGTCACACTCAGGATTTAAAATCAGCACTCGCATCAAAAAATTACTTTGCTCTCTTGTTGCACAAATAACTATTGCCAACTTACGTGCCGACAGTAACTAAGTATACGAGGTATTAGCGCGAGCGGGCGATGGGATGCGACGCGATCGGTCGGGGGTCGGAATTTCACGCGGATGAAGTCGCCGGCACAAGTTAGTTTATAATATGTATAGTTATAGATAGTGTTGATATCGATAAGGGGCGTGCATGAGTCTGTATGCAAGTCTCATCAGATAGATAATGACTACCATCTGCATGATACGTGACTAGTTTTAGGTTCTAACTTACCCAAGCACCAAGCTAATAAAATCGGTTCATCCGTTCGGGAGCTACGATGCCACAGACAGACATACACACACACACAGAGAGAGAGACACGTCCAACTTATAACACCCCGTCGTTTTAGCGTCGGGGGTTAAAAAGCGTTTTTTAATCTTTGAACGACATAAAGCTATTTATAATACTGTGGCTATAGGTACTAATACAAATACATAACATAATCAGCCTATAATGTTCCCACTGCTAGGACACAGGCCTCCTCTCTGTGAGAGGGAGTGGGCTGTAATCCACCACGCCGCCGCGCCGGCCCAGTGCTGGTTGGTGGTCACATGTCTTCGAAATTTTGGTTCTAGAACATGCCGGTTTTCTCACGGTGTTTTCCTTCACCGTTTTGAGAGCAGTGATGATGAAACTAAATGCATAAAGTAAAGTCTCCTGCCTGGGTTCGAACTCACGACCTACAAGTCATAAGTCGAGGCCGATGCAACGGCCACCATTGGTCTATACAAATACATACTTATACTGAAATATTTAGGCACCTAAACCTAGATATTACATTACGTGACGGTACAAAATAGCGTTACCAGATTGCAGACAGGACATGATAAATAGCACTGTAACAGTAGGATCACCGCAACACGCCAGAGTGCATACCCACATAATTTTCAGAAAGGATAATCCCATTTATTACTGCTATTTACTATTGTGAACGTTCAGCCTTGCGAAACGTTGCGAGTTTGTGCTGTGTACGGTACCTACCTACATACGGCATGGCACTTGATAGTACCTATAAGTATGATCTTATTATACGTTAGTTTTGAAACCTTGCTTTTCTGCTAGTACGTACATAGTGGATACAATACAAGAATAGATGGTGTAGTGGATACAATACAAGAATAGATGATGAAGAAACGAAATCTAGCTGTGGCGGGAATGGCCCAATAGTTGAAGACCGGCCTTTCAAAGCGAGAAGTGAGTTTGATTCTCACTTCATAAGAATATCTATTAGGTATGTCGGTATTTACTCATGTACCTAGCTTCTGAGGTACTTAGGTATGTATTAGTGAGTAATGTGTAATTAAAATGACTAAATAACCGGTGATTTCTTAAAAAAGAACTCAATAAATTGTAAAGGGCCATACCTACGCTTCTATGATGAAACCCCAACCTAACCCGACAACCCGGTAGGCGCAGTGGCTCAGCGATCGACTGCTGCCCTACGTGTCGCGGGTTCGATTCCCGCACGGAACAAAAATGGTCATGGTAAAGCCGTGGTCGCGAATGTATAAATACATTTTTTTTTTCTAAAAACCCCTTTCTAGGGGTTAACATTTTTAGAGGTAAGTACGGCGGATGAAGTTGCGGACAGCACTAGTACTTAGAGGCAATGTCATAACCGGAAAGGGTTATGACTTTTTTGGCTTTGCCGTAGTCGGGTAAAAAAGAAGAGGTCATAAAAACCAATGGCTATGAAAACTAAAAAATCATTAACATGATTTGTACAAAAACTTAATTAAAAGTATAAAAGAGAGTAGCTCCGTTCAGGAAACAGAATCCGGTTAGTAAGTTTGAACATTTTCTTGGTCATTACTCGTGAACTGGTTGCGCTATGGGCCGTGCAGTTATACCTTCCACGACTTATTGACGCATCCAAACTTTGGAGAGCTGTGCACTGCTGGTAGCTATCTATGTAAGTATAAACCCAGTTTGTTGTTAAATTATATCTTCCCTTTTGCTTTCATGTGTTACTTAAAATCTTGAGTCTCTGAAAGCGAACCAATGTATCTGTTTTCACACATCGATGACATGCAAAGAGTATAATAACTGGTACAGGAATGCTCTGATAAGATGACATGTATGATCTGCGGAAGTGTTACTAATCAAACCCCGGAAATACAATCATAGCTGCCCCGTGGTTACTGATGTGTCCCGTTATAAGAGAAACAGATGCAAAGCATGAATACATAACAAGTATTTCTACGCTTATGTAGGGGCACACGAAGTCCCGCAGCATACAAAGTTGCATTCAGTCCGCATGCTGCATATTTGTATTTTGCACATCACGCCGGGCGGCTCTCCTATTCAATGCTACCGAATTCACATAAACAAACAACATTCTATGAGCGGCTGAGCTGCTAGTAAACTTGCCGCCTGCAATATGTTCGGATTACAAAATCATATTGCGTTTCTTTGCTCACGAACTACAGATCCTTTGGATGATTTACTGTGTGAAAAGATAGTTTTTTTTACCAAAGTTTCATATCGTTTTTATTAAACTACCCACATAGGTACTTAGGCTTAGCTATTAGTGTTAAGAATATGAAAGGTCAGGCAGAATGTTTTCGATTCTCCTTTGAAAGTATTTAGTCAGAACCTTTAAAAGAAGTAGCCTAGGTAATGTGGATATTTAATACTGAGAATCTATAAATGGAATATTCCCGATCAGTAACACCTTGTCGTCAACGAACGAACAAGTGTTGATGAACAGAACTTGTTTTACCCAATCGTACACTGACTCGAACTAAGCATATGTGGTAAGATCGGAAAAAACAAGTTCCGTTCATCAATTACTGATCGGGAATAATCGAAAAAAAGCAAAAAAAAAGTCCCGGCCTCACACTGTTAACGAATTAAAAAAAAAAAACTAAAATCCAATTCGATAAGGCGTTACTGATTGGGAATATTAGCTATAAATCCATACAGGTACATACCTACGTAGGTGCACTCATGGTAAAATCCCCTAGATTAAACAATTATATAAATCGCTGCCTGCATGGTAACGAAGTGAAAGATAATCTTAAACCTTGGTATTTCCAACGTGGACATACGGTTCAAGCTCTTCAGGGAACCACTCAGATGAATGCTGGGAACTAGTGGGAACTGAGAGTTAAGTACCCAACGTTCTTGCAGGGAGCGTAGTTCACGCTCCGTCTCACAGATGACGCTATCTTCCCGTCACTGTAAGAGATTTAGGGCTGATTTTTCCAACGCCAGATAACTTTATCGGAGGAATAATTTTGAATTTTTGACAGTTCTTACATACAAAAATAGGGAAAATAATAAAGCTTCCGAAAAGCAAATTAACTTCCAGCGATCTTTGGTTGACTGTAATACTAACTAAGCTGTGTTAAAATGAATTACCGAAAAGTTAATACAAAATTAACCGACTAAAAATGTTGTATTTAACAAACAAACATGAAGCTTATTTAAATTATAATTCTACGAAAAATATTCTATACTTTAAAATAATAAACTAAATTTCCCAAAAAATACTAAACTTCCGAAAAAAATAATAAGTGTCCGAAAAGTTATAGTTTAGTGAAATTTGCAACGTAACACGCTTAGATCTTCTTTAAATCGAAAGAGCTAGGTTAGGTTAGGTTAGGACTGTGACCACATAACGCACGAGCCGAGGGAGCGAAGCGAGCGGTGCCGCGGCACCGGCCGGCGAGTGCCAGAAACATATTTTTGAATGTAAAACCAAACCACACAGCCACAGCGCCACAGTTATAAAATGTGTAAGATTGATTCTAAATTTATAATATAAAATAGGTAAGTTACGATAAAAATGATGACCTGTAGATTTCGGTAAAACGCAATTTACGCTGGTGGAAAAATATAACGTCAGCAAATATTGTATTAATTTTTCGGAATTTTCAGCATTTTATTCGGTCGTTTCTTTATTTGTATTCGCTTATAAGTTGTCGAAAAGTCAGTACTTAAAGCAGTAAATTTCATATTGTTGCGCGCCACAATTAATGCCTGATACATGGTGACATGTTGTTATTAGTGTTGTTTAAATAAAGTGTAACTTTTGGTAATTTTTATCAGCAGTTTTTACTGTCACGAACCCGAAGCTCGTTACAATATTTTGAGTATGCTCATATTTTAATTTTTTTTCGGAGCTTTTATTACTACCCCAAAAATAGTCAGACGTCAATTTTATTCCACAAAAAAAATGATTGGTCGATTGAAAAATCAACCCTAATCTATATATCTATATATAAATGAATCCCTATTTCCCTTGGTCACGTCATAACTTGAGAACGACTTTACCGATTTCATCCATCTTTTTTTAAAAGTTTTTTTATACTTTGTAGAAAGTTCTTACGGAAAAAAAAATTAAGAAAGTTGTTTCACGCGGACGAAGTCGCGGGCAAAAGGTAATAATAATAAAAAAATTAAGGATATGTCAATTATGAGGCTGATGCTGGGTAGACTGAGGTTTATTTTATAATTGATCTCGAACAGCTTTCTTGTCAGCTCTACGAGTATCAAGTAGGCAGGCAAGGCGCGTGATATTTAGTTTATTTTCTGTTCATATTAATATTATCAAGCGCCTCCCCTAGGTATAGTTGTGCGTAATTGCCGTTGTTGAGCTCGTCGTCAAATGATAATCAATCATTAGGGAAGTCATATTCACAGCTTATCTATCTAAAAAGTTTCCTCAGGAATGCGTAGGAACACAATACCTCGCCGATTCCTTTGTTCACAAACTAAACTAAATTTAAGATCAGTGCATCTTTTTCTTTCTATTTCATTAAGAAGAGGACAGAGGATATTTTTTTTTCTTCTTTGGCAACTGAGCCGTGTATAGATAAATATTAGTTTAGTCATCATCTTCCTGCCCTTATCCCATGTTACTTGGGGTCGGCGCAACACGTTTTCTTCTTCCATTCTCCCCTGTCAACCGTCACGCTATCATTCACTCCCTTCTCTTTCATATCATTCCTCACACAATCCATCCACCTTTTCTTCGGCCTTCCTCTCCCTCTCCATCCATCAACATGTATATTCATCACTCTTTTAGTCACATGCGTTTCGTCCCTTCTCATCACATGCCCATACCAAGCCAAACGATTTCCTTTCAACTTTTCTGTCATTGGCGCCACTTTCAAACTTCCCCTTATATACTCATTTCTTACTTTATCCATTCTCGTCACTCCACACATCCATCTCAACATTCTCATCTCCGCTGCATGCAATCTTTTTTCATCCGTCTTCTTCACAGCCCAGCATTCAGATCCATAAAGTACGACAGGCCTTATCACGGACTTATAAATTTTCCCCTTTAACTTGAGGGGCATCCGTGGGTCGCAAGTTGTTCCTGTGACCTGTCGCCATTTCATCCATCCTGAGTTGATCCGGTGCGTTACGTCTCGGTCTACTTCGCCATCTCCTTGGACAAGTGACCCGAGGTACCGAAAGTCGGAGCAGATCGATAGGGGCGTTCCGGCGAGAGACATGGGCCTAGGACTGGAGAGACCGCCAAAATCACAAAACAGATACTCAGTTTTGGTCCGACTTACTCTCAGGCCCACGGTCTCGAGTCTTTTCCACCACCTCTCTAATCTGCTCTGGACCTCTGAGCCGCTCTCGGCCACCAGCACAATGTCATCGGCGAACAGCATACACCAGGGAGCCTCCTCTTGGATGTCCGATGTAAGAGCATCCATTATCAGCACGAAGAGGTACGGACTGAGTGCTGAGCCCTGGTGCAAGCCGACAGCCACATCGAAGCTGCCAGTAGTGCCCACTGTAGACCGGACTTGGGTACTACATCGACTGTACATCGCTCCAATCAACTGCACATACTTCCCTGGCACGCCTTTCTCCTTTAGCGCCCACCACAAAACTTCACGAGGCACTCTGTCGTATGCTTTTTCGAGGTCAACAAATACCATGTGCAAGTTCTTATGCGCACTTCTGTATTTCTCGCACAGCTGGCGGATAGCAAAGATGGCATCTGTTGTTCCTCGACCAGGCATAAAACCGAATTGGTTTTGCGAAATTTCACTCTCTTCTCTCAGTCGCCTTTCAATAACTTTCTCCCAAGCCTTCATACTATGTGACATTAGCTTTATTCCTCTATAGTTGTTGCACTCCAGCACATCACCTTTGTTTTTAAAGATGGGCACCAGCGAACTGTTACACCATTCGTCAGGGATGGTTTCTTCCAGCAACAACTTATTGAAGAATAAAGCTAACCACGTCCATCCATCTATCCGTAATAGCTTCCATACTTCAACTGGTATTCCATCCGGACCTATTGCTTTACCATTCTTCATCCCATTTACTGCTATTCTCACTTCATCCATACTAATCCTTCTCACTAACCCCTCATTTACTGGTTTATTCCCAAGCACACCACTCCAGTCATTCTCCTCATTCATCAGTCTTTCGAAATAACTCTTCCACCTATCCTTAATTTTCTCATCATCCGAAAGAACTATTCCAGTTTCATCCTTTATACACTTTATCTGACAAATATCCCTCGTCTTTCTCTCTCTAGCTCTAGCAAGCCGATAAAGAATTTTTTGACCTGTTGGATTATCCAGTGTGTCATAAAGCTTGTCTTGGGCTTTTGCTCTTGCTATGGCCACAGCTTTCTTGGCTTTTTTCTTCATAGCATCATACTCACTCTTTTTTTCTGTTTTCAAACTAACATTCTTATCTTCAACACTCTGCCATTCCTTGAACTTTCTCTTCTTATCCTGCAACATATTCTGTATTTCTGTCGACCACCACCATGTGTCCTTATTTATCGTACCCTTTCCCTTCGTCACTCCCAAGATATCTTTCGCTGCACTCCTAATATACCCTGCTATTTCATTCCAGCATTCATTTACACTTCGATCATTCATCTCCCCCATATCTATCATTTTATCCACCACTCGCTCTTTAAAGGTCTTTGCATAGTCATTCTTCTCCAGCATATGCCATTTTATTTTGGGGGGCGGTCGCTCTTTGTTTTTATTGGGCTTGATTTCTACAACCATTTCCATAATTAGGAGTCTGTGCTGTGAGACTAGATCTTCTCCCGGTAGCACTTTGCAGTCTTTGATATGCTTTAGGTATTTGCGTCGTACTAGAAAGTAATCAATTTGCGTCTTGTGATTGCCACTTTTGTACGTAATTAGGTGTCCATCGTTCTTCTGGAACCAAGTGTTGGCTACTACCAGGTCAAATGCGGTAGCGGATTGAAGCAATATCTCTCCTTCGTTATTTACGTTACCGAATCCCCACCCTCCATGCACTCTTTCATAAACCCCTCGCATTCTTCCCACATGTCCATTAAAATCACCTCCAACTATCAATTCTTCATGCACCGGAATGTTCATCAAAACTATGTCAAAGTCCTCCCAAAACTTCTCTTTCACCCTTTCATCACATCCCACCTGCGGTGCATACACACTTATTACATTCAGCATTAAATGTTCTAACATAACTTTTACAACGATTAATCTATCATTTATTCTTTTTACTTCCATCACGCCTTCTTTCAAATTACTGTCTAACACTATTCCTACGCCATTTCTTTTCCCGTCACTCCCACAGTAGAAAAACTTGTATCCTTCACCGATTTCTCTCGCTTTCGTTCCTTTCCATTTTGTTTCTTGCAAACACGCCACATTTATTCGTCTTTTTTTTAATACATCCGCTAACTCTCTGGCTCTCCCGGTCATCGTCCCAACATTCCAACTTGCATACCTCAATCTCACTTCCCGGGCTCGCTTCTTACGTTGCCCCCGCCCGGGTTGGTGCAACAACCCTAGTCCTCTTCCCACAGGAGCCGGGTGCTGCCCCTGCGCGTCGCCTATGGGGTACGCCCTAGCCCTATCGCGCATCATATTTTTACTTATCATGTTGCTTAAAGTTTTGGCAAAGTTTTACGGTCGGCCGCCTGCCTGACACCAACCCTCCTTGGGAATGCAATTGTTGATGGTTACCCGCCATCACGCGGGTTACCCAAGGTGCTATATGGTATGCACTGGGTCTGGAGCTCCCTAAGTCAAATAGTCGCCTCTTACGACACCCACGAGACGAGATGGGGTGGTCCTATTCTTTCTCCGGGACCGACACGGATGCTAAATATTAGTTTAGTCCTGTAATTTTTTTAATTACGTCTATACTTGTCTATGGATGGAGTATCTACTTAATTTCACAGGACTAAACTAATATTTATCTTCTGTCCTTTCTTAATGAAAAAGAAAGAAAAAGATGCACTGAACTTAAATTTATTTTGTGAACAAGGGAATCGACGCCACTGGTTATGGTGTCAGAATTGTATAGGTTCCAATATTACGACGTGTCTGCCTCTGAGAAATTCTATTTCCGCCAAGAGGATTAACAGGTGACCGGTGACGTTGTATGTGTCGCGAAATATTGCAGAATAGCTTATTTTGCACCAGATAAATACGATGAAAACCGAAATACTATTTAAGTTATTTCTGAAATAATGCTATGATTTGAATATATAATTTAGAGTTATATGGTTAGTAGGTGCATCAGATGGGAAATATTCAGAATTATTTTTATTTGATGTTAGGGACATCAGATAAAAACAAATAAAAATAATTCCTATATTATACTGTGTGCCCTTTATTCTGATCTAAAAATGTAAATGGATTTTCTTTCTTTCTTTAGATTAAGAAACTAATTTGTAAGAGAGCAAAAAGTTGGCCAATCTTATCACCATCAGAGATCTTTAATGACTTAATGGATTTTGAAAAAGATGGGGCCCCTAGCGGGCATAAAACAAACATTAAAATACGGCCAAACCAAAACAGTTTCTTAGCGACTGGGTAGCGCCCCGCGACCCTTGCTGTTTGAACTGATGATGGTCAAAATGTTACAATGAAAAATCGATTATTGGTTCGGTAGGCGCTTACCCACAGATTAGTTTATCCGCGTCTGATTACAGACGACACACAATACAAACAACAACAACAAACAATACAATACAGCAGCAGTATGCGGCAGCGCAGTTGTATGCGGCATACAATTATGTATGCTATCATTGAATCCTATGATTAAATCTAAAGTAAAATATACCGGGTCAAATTCAATATCTAAACATGATTAAACAAAAAAGGATTAATTTGATGTTTTTTTTTGTGGGGTCATCGACCGCTCTCAGTGTATTTACTTGAAATAACAGTTTTAAAAATCCGTTTTGTTTGTATTAACCATACAGACGTATCGATAACTAAAAACGATAAAACACATTTTCTCAACTCATACTACAAGTAACATCACTAACAGCGGTCGTTGATAGGTAGGTACATGAAGAATTTAGTACATACGAGAACCAAACAAACCCTTTTCCCTTCCTAAAATAAAGACTAAAAGTAACTGACCTAAGCTACGAGTATTTATTAACAATTTAGATTTACAATATAGATGTATCCCTACATATCTCTTTACATTTCCTTTCTCATAGGCTCTGCCGAGAGCAGAAAATCGGATCGCCATTAATCTAGAGGAGGCCCGCGCGGCCGCACCGATCGCAAATGAATGGTCATTGAAATGAAGACGTATGGACCAAACATATCACTCGGACATTTTATTTCATTTGCCATCTGCTGCCTGTCCGGGATCCTTACAAAAGACGTTTGTTTGCTTTAAGTTAAAACTACTTTTCCAGCTTTCCGTGAGGCTAATTCTAAACTTTCCACCTTCAAACATTTTTCTTTTTAGTAATTGCACGGAATGGTCGGCGAGTTGCTAGTCGCTGCAAATGTGGAGTGTTGAGTTTAAAGTGTTGGCACAAAGTTAAATTGATTTCTAAGGAGATTGGTAGTTTCCGTAATTTGTAAATACTTTTTATTTATTTTATGGTATATTGGTTTATTTTATATATTCTTGTCTGTGATTTGAAGCTTTTCTAAGATACTAATGGACAAAAAAATGTGGCAAAGAAATCGCGATAAACTTTGCAAAAACTAAATCTGGCACATAATTCTCTGAAGGCTTGAACTTTGCTAAGAACTATGTAGCATCATGATGAATCACAGTAAATACGCACGTACGTGAGTGACGCCTACATAAACTTGGAATAACTTCTAAATTCGTCACGTATCTCGCAGTAGGTGCGATTGTGTACCTATTGAGAATATCTAAACTCTCGCCAACTGTTTTCATCATGTGGAAACAGAATACATACAAATTCAGCACCATTAGTGTTCAGATATTTACGAAGCATAAAACTTTTTAACTATGTAACGACATGTCTCAGGTAATGCTGTAGGTACTTAAATACAGCCAAGTCTAGAAAAAGTAAAAGAAGTTGGACTTATAATGCTGACTTTATATTTGATTGATGGAACGTATTTGGCGCCATCACTAGTGTCTATCAGTCTCTGTAACTTGCAGACTAATCCAATCTAATTTGCCTACAGTTTTGACTTTGACTGACGCTGAGATGAGATTGTAATTTGAATTAGTATGTTTTTTATAGTTGAATCAGAACCATTCGTTATTGGATGATTATTTGTTTTAACGGATAGGTGGTATGGTGATAATAATACTACAATATAAATGCATCCCTATTCTAGCTGTAGGTAAACGCGTGGTATGAAATCAAATAGTTAGGTACAGCTTCTAAACTTATCTAAAACTAAAGATTTTAAAGGTACTTATCTCGTCTTTTATTTAACATAAAGAGAGATTTTGTTGCAATAAGTGGCTGTATCACGATGTAAATGTAACCTACAGGGCTGTATACTCAGACAAAATATGAGCTAGCTCAGCAGCATTATAAAATAGCACTTTAGAAAATCTAATACTGTTCTGGCGCTATGAAATAAAAGTTAGGTAGTCTTTATAGAGCAGCACGAATATCTTAGTAGCAACATAGTGTCTTAGTAACATAGTTTCGTAGTTGTATTGTAGTGAGGAACCATGTAGTGTATTTACATGGATTGAATAGAATAGAATACTCTTTATTATGTTCACCATATAAACTACAGACATAAATATATAAATTTTACAAAGGGTGACACAATGGGCGGTCTTATTGGATTGATTTTCTAAAGAGAATTTAATAATTATATAGGTACGGTCACTAAATGAACTGTTTGTTTATTATTAATTAAATAAAATTTTATTCGAAAACATCCATCGGTTTGTTACTAAACGTAAACTATGTACAGGGTGACAGGGAAACTCGACGTAGGTATTCCTGGAAAGGCGTTATACTAGAGGTCATTAGCAACAAATTTAGTCCAGTTAACTAGGATTCAAAACTGGATGGTTACCGAGCTGTGTCGGTTCTTCGATTTTTTAGAAATTTTCTGACTTGTTACCAAAAACAATTAATTATGAGAAAAAATTACTCCACTCCAAACAATTAATTGATACTTTTCTGAAATTTGAAAAATTTGTGATCATTTAAAAAATAATGCTTGCAAAACATACAAAATCTCAGAAATAAAAGGTCTTTAATAGCAACATTTTTATTTGTTAACCGTCCAGTTTTGACCCCTAGTTCACTGGACTTTTGTTTCTATTGACCTCTAGTATAACGTCTTTCATAGAATACGTCGCGTTTCCCTGTCACCCTGTATATCTGACGACGCTGGTTACTTATCTCTTTTGGTGATTGTACACCTCTGCCTAACCCTTAGGGAAATACCGGCGTGGTTATGTTACCATGGTGTGGGCTATTTTGAACTCAAAAATGATCAAGATTAAAGTTTATTACACTTAAATAATGCGAATGTACGGGAATTGGTATCACGAGTTTTTTTTAAACCTATAATTTTTAAGTAGGTAGGCACTCGCATGTTACGTACATTAGTAGATTTATCTGCGTTGGTTCTACGTTGGATACAGCTCCGTAAATCGGTTTCCTATTCTGTAATGTAGCTGATTCAGCAGCTGTAGCACGTCGTGACCTAATTACGCAAATTGGTGGTTGATGCTCACATAGTGATTAGTTCCTCAAGCGCCAAACAGCAAATCCTACTACTAGGTTGATACATTATCCTGCTGATTAAGGCTTATCCAACGATAATGACGAACCGTAGCGCCGACTTAAAAAAATATTGGTATGGTAGAGACAAAAAAAATCGTATATTTTCAAATGTCAACCATGCCGTACGTGTTCATACAATTCCAATATGCTGATATTGGAATCGTCAAATATTAGTTTAAAAAAAATGCAAAGCGAGCCCGAAAATTATAGCTCCTTGAATATAATAGGTTTTTTTTTGACCATTCACTGGTAAAAATGGCATTAGCTGAATATATTTCACAAGTTGAAGAAATCTACGTAAACTTAGGAGGCACGGGCATACTAGGCCTATGAAGTCAGCGCGGCGCCAGAAATGACCAATGAGAAAACCAATTTTTATCACACAGCCTGTTTATTATTGCAGGATTTATGAATTTTATGTGTCATCTTGCTTTCGCAACCCAATTACATCCGTCATTATGAGGGATACCGGTGGTTGTTATTGCAGTTGTATGATTTTTGGTTCCCTTATTGCTCATAACGACAGCTGTCATAGATATAACAACCGGGAACCACGACTGAATGATCTATTCGAGCCACTGAGATCGAGATAGCTAAATAGGGTCACGCATTATTGCAGCAGGAATCTATCAGCTTCAATACATCATGAAATCCTTTACCAAACACAATGTAACATGTCACAACAATTAATGCCATTGCTGAGCCATTGTTATAATTTATGTGGCTATCACAGTGGTGTCATGTCACGTTATCCAGCGTGTTAGCCGAGTAAAGGACGGCGGCGCCACAAACCGACTGCACGATAAATGGCACTGATGCTGATCGAACGACCGCTTATACAACTACAGTTTACTCTAAAATACGAGTCAGAGTTGCCGAATCGACGATCAATAGTACCTATTGGTCTTTACTACTGCTAACCCACATATATCACTTTTGTGCACCATCATTTAGAATTATTGATCACTACGTACCAGGTTCACGTGAGTTGTGTTTATTTGTCAATATGCTGAAAATATTTGGATATAAAAAATGCGTATTACCGAAGTTTTATGAATGTTTCTAGTTCTACGGCTACGCGCTACGAGGTATGCTACGCGAGCTACGAATCGTAGGCATGAGCTACGCATGCTACGTCGTAGGCATGGATTACACTTCTGTACAAATAGGTAGAAATATCATTAGAGGCTATTAAACTAATTCTCCGACTAGTAAAATAGTTCCTTGCTAAACTTTTTGTACCATGATTATTGATTTTACAAAAAAGGAGTAACTAAATATATGTTACGTCAATGTACAACATTAACGTAACAATATTACTTAGGTATATTGAGAAAAATTTCCCGAACGATGGCTCATATCAATCATCATAACGCTCTCGACGTTAAAGACGCAGTATGACATACCGACTTTCAGCAAGAACTCTTACGAGTTACGAAGGATGTCGTTTAAGCATAAAGACGTACATTTGTAAGTAAATACATTCGTCGCGGAGATGCGTCGTTCTTCCTGGGGTGGGATGTTATATCAGCAGACATTAGTTTGGTCCCTAATGTGGTGTTGCGCTGGTGGTGCGTTGGCAAGCGCACCGCTGTCGATGTCGCCGTCCGAGATTTATCTCCCGAACCCCGCCCCCTGCGGGGCACCCGGCCCATTCGACTTCATTTCAACACAGACGATAGTTTCATTTTCTTTTTCCTTCAGTAACTGTTATAGACAAATAAATTCAACGTTGTCAACCCACCAGAATCGTTAAGAAATAGAACGAATTAAGCAGACGCTTTCAATTTGGAAATGAAATTCGTAATGTTTTCCGATATTGCTGCAAAGCGGCGAGCGCGCGAGCCGTTGCAAAATTAATGCGACCAGAGGGAAATATTTCACGATAGCATCTCTTTCAAACTACAAGTTTTTCGCTCTCAGGTAATTCTTATTTGAAGAACAGAAAAGTCGTGAAACCGTGAGATTTTATAGTTGTCTGTGCAAGCACCAAGCAGCTAGTCTTGTATAACGTCATGAAAAAGTCGTAAATGTTGCGTACTGGCGTGTACGAGTGAAATTTTCTACTTGAGCAGGCGCGCGATCTATGGAACATGCAAAATTTTATGAGGCCTCTCCCCTCCCCCGGCGCTATCCTCTTACCTACGGTTTCTATTTTATGACTTCAACTGTTAAAGTTATGGCTACGTGAGGTGAGAATCGAATTTCAGCAAATGTCGTATTGGATACGTCAATCTATCCGGTATCTACCTCACATGTATGTAAATGGAAAACGTTTTCTGAAAGTTATGCGTACCTGACTTCGCAGTTAGTTGGTTACGCGGTAGTTAGTTCATAGTTTTAAAAGAGCTCGCATTATCTATGTAGTATATACAGTAACCATTGATCCAGGAGTTAGGTTTGAGTGAGTTTTAATCCTTACCAATTATACATACCTATAGTATTTTTGTCTCACGAAGCGACGCGCGCTTTACTTGTGGTTACCAAGTGTAAAAACACGCTGTGAATGTGTGTGAGCTCTCGGTCCCGTCTGAGACAATGGCGAAGGTGGAAGTATGTGTTATCTACTGATGCTACTCGTATTCACGCATACATGCACAGGGTGTTTGGACACTTGGATACCACAAAAAAAGCTCGCGACGCAGCTGACCATTGTATTCAATTAGTGCTACACCATATTTACAACGAAATTGGAAAATGCAATGGAATGAAAATTGACTATGAAAATCGACAACTGTTTACCTGTACCTAGTTATCATTGAAGTGTAAATTCTATTTGAATTTTCGTTTTGATAATAAAAAGCTCGATTCACGAACGCAGTGAATCGAAGAAACAATGGAACTGGTCCCTTCGTTTGGCATTGCTTTACTTATTCTAAAGACAACCTTCAACGATAGCATTTAGAGATAGCACCTGGTTTTTTTCAGCAAACTTTGTATCCTTAACTCACAATCATTTCCAGGTACTGTTAGCTCTCTACGAGTTAACAGTATCAGGATTAATAA
Organism: Apamea epomidion; assembly: GCA_947507525.1. Lineage (NCBI taxonomy): Eukaryota > Metazoa > Arthropoda > Insecta > Lepidoptera > Noctuidae > Apamea > Apamea epomidion. Next base: position 13,670,137 of record OX382227.1, read on the forward strand.
AACGCCGGTTTCTTTATATATCGCGTAATTATTGGTATCTTTTAATCAGTTTACATTTTAAGAAAGAAAGATAGAAAATATATTTACTTAGCTCAGACTAAAAGACACACAATACACCAGATACATACATCAGATAAAAACAAAAAAATAAAGATCAAATAATAATAATAATAGTTTATTTCTAAAAACTTAGTACCTACTACTTTACAATGGCAATGTGGCAACAATTTCAGTTAAGGTAAAGAGATTAGCGTCTGTAGCCGATCTAGGCATAGCCTGTGTTTCGGCTATCAGCACCATTCCCCTCGAGTAGTATAATGCAAGAATAGGTGCCAAGCAATAGAGGCATATATAATTAAATCAGTACTAAAAAGGCCTAGTGTTGCGCCAAAAAGGCCTAGTTCAGCAAAAATGCCAGACAACTAGTATCTGACGCTAGTTTTCAACTGGACCTTATGTGACGGATGTAAATCAGTGTTATACTGCATCGTAATTTGTGTATGCATATTTAAGGTCAAGGACTGCTGTTCGTGTTGTTAGGTACTTGAAGTATGAGTTGACAATAACTGTTTTCTTATGTATTATCGTGTTTAGACATCGAAACCCTTCACGCCTGTGAAGTTCACACACAAAAAAGAAAAATTAAACTGATAAATCCAGTCCGTACAAGGGCGGTCGATGATCCATTAAAAATCATGTTTGTTTTATCGTGTTTAGATAACTATCGCGTCTGTGGAGTTTAGCTAGACAATTAAAAATAATCCTGTATGTATAGAATGACATAGAAGATATAAAAATATAGAAGAACGATCCAAATCTTCACGTATTACGTTCTTATGATATTCCCCTTTAAACCTAGCTCAGACCTAACATGCGTTTGCATGCAGTATAGCCCGAAGTTGCCGAAGAGTGTAAAGTTAGCGACACGAGCACTTACGAAGCAATGTTTTATTGGTTGAAGCGGGTTTCGGCAAACACCCTAAATAAGATAAGTAGGCAACTACGTTTAGGGAAGTATCTACAAGTTATTTACACATTTAACCTTTTTCTTGGTCGTAGAAGGCTATAGATTTTGTTGAAGTGTGAGTAATGTTCTTAAAGAAACTACAAATCTTTGGGATCACTTTTATTTAAGTATCACATTTGAAGAACCAGTAACTGGGTTGTGGAGGTCAGATTGGCAGTCGCTCCATATAAAATACTGGTATTTAGCTGCATCCGGTTAGACTGGAAGCTGAACCCAACATAGTTGGGAAAACGCTAGACAGATGATGATTTGAAGAACCACTTAAATAAGTTATGACTAAAATCCTCATTTTCATATTTTTCCCAAACTGCTGTAAATTTGGGTCATTAAAAATTATTGGGGCTAACTAGTCAGCTGAAAACTCTCCGCAAGTTGTATACTTATAAGATGCGGGTTTAATCGTTTGATGACAGTTGGAGGTACTCCCACAGAATATCAAAATTTATCCATCTATCTATACTACTAATAAAGCTGAAGAGTTTGTTTGTTTGATCGCGCTAATCTCTGGAACTACAATCCAATTTGAAAAATTCTTTTTGCTAAGCGAAAATGAAGTATATACGCGGGCAGACGATGCAATGCGACAGGTTGAGTCGGGGGAAAAAGAAATTTCACGCAGCCGAAGTCGCGGACAGAAGCTAGTTCTCTAATATAGTCAAGATAGCAATTTAAAAAAACCTGGCTTCAAAACCATCGTTCGTAAATGTCTGCAAGTGGTATGTGTCTGAACCTATCTTCAAAACTCCGTCAAAATGCCCACCCTACACGCAGGTTGTGCATGTTCTAATTCACAACCAAAACCTTCGATATTTGATCAACGACCAAAACTAAACAAGTTTTTTTTAATTTCCAATATTAATCCTGACGATAAAATTAAATTTTACTTCACTTATAGAGGTATGAGGAACAGGGTGTAAAGTTCACTCATACTCTATAGAAAAGGGAGGATCCTCCGACCAGACGGGTGTTTTGTCTGGCGGGCAATTGCCCAACGATTGATGTTGGGAAATTGTATCTATGCTAATTGCGCGGTAAACTCTGCTTGCGAGATGCAGGATTTGCGTGACGTCAGTATGACGCGTTGTTCGCATGTGACGTTGTAGATACCGCTACATCACTCCCCTCCGGAGACCGGAGGTCGATAGTGGACTGAGTCTTGTATCTTGCGATGCTTGCCAGGCCAGCTGAGGTTCCAGTGAGTCGGAACCGGTTGCCGCATAGTTCACGGTGAGTCGGAACTGTCTGCGGAGTTGTCCCCAGTGAGTCGGGGTGGCGCTGCGTTATATTCCAGTGCGTCGGATGTACAGCGCCGGGTTGAGGCTGGCTGCTGCGTCGACCAGGAGAGGGTGCTCTGCTTGTTGACCGGCCGAAAGTGCAGTGTGCTGTGCCGAGGTTGCTGATGAGGCTGAGGGTGATGACCAGGTATGCGCGGACGCTGCATGCTGGTGGTCAGGATATCCGTTGAAGCCGTGGATGCTGGCTGGCTGGGAGACTCGCCGCTAAAGCTTGCGGGAGTGATGATGATGACGTCACGCTGAAGTGTTTGCACGAAGGCTGCGCTGATGATCACGTCGGGGGTCACCAGTATAGAGGTATGAGGAACAGGGTGTAAAGTTCACTCATCCTCCATAGAAAAGGGAGGATCCTCCAACCAGACGGGTGTTGTGTCTGGCGGGCAATTGCCCAACGATTGATGTTGGGAAATTGTATCTATGCTAATTGCGCGGTAAACTCTGCTTGCGAGATGCAGGATTTGCGTGACGTCAGTATGACGCGTTGTTCGCATGTGACGTTGTAGATACCGCTACACACTAACAAAATTCGATGACTGTTCATAAAAGTTAAGGTTTCCGTCCAATCTAATTTTGTAGGCTGTCTGGCGTTTACCGCTGCACTCAGAATATTTAATTTTCAACGAAACTAGGTTAACAATCACGTCCGAAGTCTGAGCTAATCCAGCTGATCAGTCTATTACCGTCACGAATAGCTATGAAATTAAGTTTAGAAGAACGTTATCAATTTACATTCATTATAAGACCAAAATAGCGAGGGTTAAGCTTGTAGTTTCCCTGCGTGATCGAATCAGAAATGGAGAGATCCGCAGGAGAACCACGGTAACCGGCATAGTCCGAAGAATTGCCAAACTTCAGTGGCAGTGGGCAAGGCACATTGGTCGCAGAACCGATGGCTGATGGGGCCGAAAGGTTCTAGAGCGGCAACCGCGTATCGGAAGACGTAGCGTTCGAAGGCCTCCCACAAGGTAGACAGAAGCACAAGCTTGGGGGAGGCCTACGTCCAGCAGTGGACGTCTTTCGGCTTAAATGATGATGATAAGATCAAAATATAGGTAGGTACATTTTAGTTTACAACACTCATAGCCAACTGAGTGACCAATACAGAACGTTCAGTCTATTTCAGTTCTCATTAATACAGCATTATTGCAACTGATTTGAATCATTGATCATTACAAGCCATTCGCAAGCAACGCAACGCTACGCAGTATTTGATTAGAAAATCGACAATTTTAATGTGCACTTCTGGACAGGCTGTACTAGTCGATCAGATAATTCAGTCACATTAGAAAACAAACTTCCGTTCTTTCAAAAAAGCTAAGCAAAATATTAAAGAATTATTCTACGCAAAATTTTTGCAACCACCGCAATTCAGTACGTAAAACAATACCGTTGCTTTAGGTACCTACGTATATTTCCGAGCGGCCGCTTAGTAGCAGTTTATGGAGGGACTATAGTGTCCATATTATCGGCACATATCAGGCGCCATGTGTTGCTGCAACAGCCGATCAATAGCATTGCTATGTGCTACTTTCGCACAAAATGGACCGAATTCATGAGCCGTGTATGGTCGCATTATGGACTAGATTTCGCTAAACGCTCAAGCGCCTAATTACATACTCGTAACGTTCCTGAAAATTTATTGTAGAAGTAAATCTTTCAGATTTACTGCTAATTACGTTCTCTCGGCAATGTTCCTGTGAGACAGCCAATATACCCAGGACTTGATATTAGTATTCTCAATTAGAAGTAAATGTCTCGATTTAGGCGGAATTAGGAACGTTTGCATGCTTTCAGATGGTGATCTGGTAATTCGTTTTAATTCCTTGATAATAGTGCTGTGGTAGTGTGGTTAAGGAGTGGTGGCCCAGTGGTTCCGGCCACGACTTACAAGTTGTAAGTCGTAGGTTCGAACCCAGACAAGCGCTTTACTTTGTGTAAATTATGTCATCACTACTGCTCTCAAAACGGTGAAGGAAAACATCGTGAGGAAACCGGCATGCCCTAGAAACAAAAAATCGAAGACATGTGACATCTACCAACACGCACTGGGCCGGCATGGTGGATTACGGCCCACTCCCTCTCACAGCGAGGAGCCCTGGGTCCCAGCAGTGGGAACATTATACGCTGATTATGTGTGGTTAATCCTGTTCACATTTAGATTTTCGAACAAGTGATGTCAAATTACGTTGTGTTTTCCAAAGATCGATTCAAAGCCATTTCAGGTTAACATATTAAAATTAATTTAATATCTTCAACGACATGGGTATGAATGTCATTAAACCTTAATTCCTTTATACAACATGTAACATATTACACATATGTATCGACCAATTTATCTATATCCAAGTCATTGACTGTTACTTTAAATACCAACCTCATTACGAAATCGTCCCTTAGTTCCCGTTAATCATATTGTCCTTACTATAGCTCCATCAGTTTGCAATACATCATCATAAATCTCGTTGAGCGGCACTCTGGAGAGTCGCGGCGTTGTCTGCATGCCCTCAATTTGAGAGGTCCAGACTTGCGCCCGACACATCCCCAACTTGCCCCAGATATGTAAAATAGACAATTGATTTGTTTACTTAGGCCGATCGACGGAACTATCCCGATATGTCAAAACAGTAGAGGTAACGCGGGTAACTCTGAAATAATTTCTGCTTGTTTGAAGCTTGTACTGCTTCCCTTGCCAAACAAACAACTCTTAAAATTTCAAAGGGGATTTTTTACCGACATAAAATGTTAACAATTTTTATTTGTTCAAAGATTAAGTAGAAATGTTAAACCCCTGCAGTGTTAAATACGTTTCCTTGAAATTTAATTATGTCGGGACATTGGATAGATCTTGAGTTTCCGCAAATTCTGATGTTTACACAATCGTACTTTGTGCGGTTGCTTTGTCTTCGTAATCATCGAGATATCATATTTAGATGCTTATGTACGTAAAGATTTCATAACGCTTATAATTTATTGCTCGTTTATTTTAGTTGTAAATAAATAGGCATCTATATTTAGGTATTAGATATATACCTTGATAGGTACGTAGCTACGTCTTGCTTATTAACCTATTCATGGGTAAATATTGATTTGTTTTACTATCCTCTTGTGACTTGCATCGATATATTGATTTTAAGATCCAACGAATTTATAGGAAGTGTGAACGTGCTATAATTTAAATGTAATGGGTCGGCCGTTTGGCGCGTATTTTAATAAATTACCTTACATTTATCCCACTCTCGGTTCAATTAATTGGCTGCGTGTGGATACCACGCTCTATGTTGAGTTGTATCGAAACAATTTTGTCAAATTGCTAAATATTTCTGTACGATATCAGAGTGATAAAAAATGAACTCTCCATATTTTATTTGAGTCATGGTTTAAAACGTGATGAACTTCGACATGGCTTTTCCCAGCACCCAGTATCACTAGAAATATTTTGCTAGCTCAGAGCTGAGCACATCATAAAAAGTTAGCCAATAACAGTAAACAACAATAATAAAAAGCAATATTAAAATAGTGAACAGTTACAGATAAATGTATATTTTCCCGGGGCGCGACGTCGCATTTCGTAAACTTGTGCCATACACAGCGAAACCCAATTGACTCAGCGTTTTTATATTCCCCTTATCGGTGATTTAGCTCAGGCTCTTTTCGGCTGTTAAATATAAATCTAACTTACGGATGTTGAAAAATCATTCTTCGCGTCATAAATTGTGCCCCACCAGCAGGGGTGCCCAACAGTGAAAAATTGCACTCGCTGTGTCGAAGCAGAGGGTGCTAATGTTGCAAGTTAAATTTATCTTGTAAAACATTTATTATATCCGAAACTACACTCGCGACGGTGACTCAGACAATTGAGCTTGTGCTAACTTATAGCTATACTTTATAAATAAAATTTCAGCAATTTTAATGTAATGTACTTTATTAAAGTTACGATCGCTTTGTGTCGCAGTCGGTCACATTTTTGTTACCGCCGCTGTGAAATGTTCGTATCTGGAAGATTTAACATTTTTTACGGAGTCAAGTTATGACCGTGATGCTATGGCCAAAGATTTTTATCTTTAAACGTAAAAGAAAAGTAAGTACGAGTAAGTACGTACTAAAATCAAAGACTTACGGCATCTACAAAAAGTTATGTAGGTAGGTAAACAGACATAATTTTTGGTCAGAGTGAGAACTGATCTCTGGAACACAGTAGGTAAGCTTCTTATAATGCAATTACATTATAGTTATATAAGGTTTTCCTTTGTCTCCCCTCACGGTTGACTATTTTACAAGGAATGACAGCGCGAGCCCAGAGGAAGCCCCTTCAGACGTGCGGGCGCCTCTCTGTCGCCTACCCTTTGCGGTCTTACCCTCAAGCGAATTATAAGCCTACAGCCTTGGAATACTAAGAGGGTCGGATAAAAATTCACCCCTTAGGTAGCCACATCTAAGCCGACAGATAACTTCGCCTTGCAAGCACGAGACAAGGACGAAATCCTTAAGGAACAAATCAATCCTTTGTCTGTGGGATTGCGAGATCAAGCGAGCAGGTAAATAAAAATGTACGAGTTGGCTTGTTGATCCTCAACTAACAATACAATGCTAACAACGTCGGGGCTTTAAAACACATCTGTATAATTTTGTGTAAATAAAACTTATTGGATTGAGTTTGCGTAGACTTAGTAGTTCATTGGCTTGTTTGAAAATTGAACGTTATTTTTAAACTTTGCCGTGATTAAAACCAACCCTCGAATTTCTGCGAGTACAGTGACACACCAGCCTAAAGTCACGACGTAAGTGCTTAATGACTGCTCGTTTGTGCTATGCCTAGTTGTGTGTTTTGGTTCAAATTACGTGCTGCTCGCGGCCTATTTCCCGTCACGTAGACAAGGCGCAAACGAGTAGACACAGCAAACGAGGCGCCTGCGAGTTTGTCGCGACGAGTCCCGCAATACCTAACGTGAGCATATTATTATCAGTCCTTTGTTGATGAAGCCTATATACTACACACCTATTTATGTAACAGTCGTAACGCGTGAAATACGTGATGGTGAGTTCTGGTATGTACCTAAAACTGTCTTCTTGTCTCTGGTAGACAAAAGCCTCTGACTAAATGTCTTATAATGTAAGTAGGTACATAAAGTTCCACCTCTTTCATTCAAATTAAGTGGATGCATAAAAATATATAGTCATTTTATTGTGTCTCCATTTGTTTTATTTACTAGTATCACAGTTTGTTATCTACCTGTTTAAAGTGTATTTCTGCTTTGTACTCCTACAAAAGAGCAATAAAATAACATAGTTATTTCCCTGACGTCAACCGTATCAGCTGTTACAATAATATTGGGCAGGTACTAAATATATTCTATTATCATAAGCGATGTGACAATTTATGCAAATTTAATGATAACAAGTTAATAACCATATACTAGCCTTAAGCCTACATTGAATGCAATGTCCGAAGTAATCTGTATATCACTGAGCCCTACAGCATTGCTCTGTAACATGAGCTTCTATGCGTTGCCTTTCATCATACGTGTTTTCCCACTGACACAATTCCTTTGTAAAACACCACTTTTATGGAGTGGTAACACACGAAAATACGGAGCTGGAATTTTAAGATGCGCCTGGAATAATTTTAAGTTAAGCACGGTGGACGTACGAGAGTATATCTTGAATGTCCACGACTCCACGCTAAAAACTTTAAAATGTACATTTTTTTTTTTACAAAATGTCCCATCCCATCTCTAGCCACAATTCGAGCTAAATTCTCTGTTCCTTTAGCGAAGAGACGAGATAGTATAGTCTCGCTATTGAGTTAATAAAAAAACATTTTACGGCCATGTTTTTATTGGTAAACGCTTAAATAAATTGATAAATTGAACGTTAAAGTCAAATGTTCCAACCAGTTTTCAAGAATTTGTGATTAAAATTCGTTTAGGAGACGAGTAATGAGTATTCTTGATGCACTTGCACAAAACTAATTGGCTCGCGTAACTGCAACGAAATAAAATAAAAATCCATTAGGTGCACCGCTCCGCTGGCGAGACTAGTGTTGTTCAAATATCATAGCTCATTGGAGTTTAACTGAGTCGTTAGTGAGCTGTAAAAATGTCTACGAACTGCAAACGGGTAGATACCATAAAGCAGTTTTGATTGGCTATTGTATACTTACCTACGAATGGAAACGAAACCTATTGGAAAGTGTTGAAGCAGAAGAGGTGTAAACAAGGTAGCGAAGGATCACTCAAATAAAGTAAATGCTGGGAGCAACACGTTTCAGGCGGCTCTTACCGGGATTACCAGTGTCGTATTAGCGCGTGATCGATAGTGTATCGTGAGCTGCAGGCCACAGCACTGGCCGTAGCGGCCATCTTGTCGGTCAGTCCTATCACGTACGTAACGAATGAAGGATCTTTGCAGCAACTCCGGCCCCCGACTGCTCGTCCGTCCGGTTTCTTACACCGTATTTAAAGTGTAAGTTGCAAGCGTTTGAGGAAACTTAAGGTGTACACTTGATAGGTATTAGAGAATGGACATCAAATCAATCGATATCTACAATTTTACTACTCTATTCAGTATTCATCAGGGAACAAAAATGTTCTTTATTTAGGAAAAGTAATTGTTTCATCAGAGAAACCGATGGATGTTTTTTCGAATGAAATTTAATTTGATAAATGAACTGTTTTTTTTCTATTAATTAAATTAAATTTTGGTTACTCATCTCCTTTGGTGACCGTACCTAATCTTATTACGACTGACTATTATTTCAGGATAGTCAGTTGACATTAAGGACAGATTTCATAAACTCTTGACATTGATTCATTACTTCGTATCGCACAAAACCTGGGGGCCTAGTCCGAAGTGCGAATGTTCGGATCGGACAGACGCATGGCCGAACCGAATATTATTGAAAAATGCGAAAAAAGTTCGGATCGGCTCAGTTGGGTCGGGACCATAGTCAATATTCGAAAGAGTGTAGGAGTGTAGGATCGGAACCGACCGAACCAAATAGTAACTTCTTAGCAGGAAACGACCGAACATTCGGCCGATACTACTTCGGAGTAGACCCCCAGGTGAACAAGATTGCAGATATTTGCGAACAGTTCACTTGTCATGACATTTGTTAGAGAACTACTTCCAAAGTTCTTGATTAACATTATGGCAGTTGTGAAAGAACTATTAATTTTCTCTAAGATACTGTTACAAGTTGATTTACTAAACGATTTATCTAAAATAAAGTAAGTCGAGCCCACTAATTTAGAACCATTATAAGTTACTCAAAGTTTACTAAGAATACTGTAGTGAGTCATCTTTAATCTCAAAGATAGATAGTCCTCAAACTTACTTAATACATACATACATACGGGCATAACTAGTAAGGATTATTAACTTGTACACATATACCGCGTAGTTAAACGTAGACACACACGCGACACAGAAAATCACTCGAGACGGGATGAGAGCCGGCCCTACAATAACGTTAATCAGAATTCAATGGGTAATCACTGAATATGCAAGCGTGTATAATTCTACATTGTATACGTTCAGTGTAGACATTGTACTGTTAGATGGTAGCCGCCCATTTAATTAGCGCGGTCCATTAGTGTTGGTCGTCCGAACAAATAAAAGTCGTATTATGAATAGCGGCTGAGTTGGAACTGTCACTATTAACGTGATTGCTTCCCTGAATGACGTGGTCGTATGCTACCTACATCTATTCACTACTTTCGGGGTCTGTTTATCACATGTTTGTTTGTGTTGGCAGCTCAGAAAATATTACTTTTCTCATGTAAACATTACCTACGAGTAGAACTTAACTCATGTTTTGCACGTTATTCGATTGTTTGTTAGGTACCGACGTCTTGTGAATAGAAATAGGTTCAGGTTTCCTCTCACCTTAACTTCTTGTTTTTCTAGAGAAACTTTAAGCAGTATTATCGTGAGGCGCAAACTCGCTGGAAGCCACGCTTCAGCAAAGTGTTGTGTTTAAAGAACCAGATTGTGCCTAAGTAGAGATGTTGTGCCTGGTAGGCGGCAGCACGTCGGCACAAGCACGGCATTAACCTATTTCTCTAAGTTGACTCTTGCGCGAGCTGACGAGCGGCGGAAACATTACGCTTTTATTTCAGGACCAAACTTACTAACTATCGGGTAATCTCTGCCTAAAGCTACATAAAGTTTAATCAAACCTTATATATCATGATTCCGAAAGTTCAACGTTACATAAAACATCGTCCCAGTGAACATCTGACACGAGAATTTGTTTTATTGAAACTGTAGAGACCTAGTTAAGATAATATCCCAATTTTCCCGGTCATTGGTTCTCAATAGTGAGTGTTCTATTTGTCATAAGGGTTCTCGTCTACTTTAAAATATTGGATTTCACTTTTACGTTCGGAAAATCTCGGGTTTTATTCCGCAATATTTGTTCTATTGACTTCGCAAAGAGCAGAGCTGTTACATTGTACTGTATATGAACGACTATTTATTTAACGTGGACGGCAGAAAGATAACATAAGCAGATGTCTAAAGAATATATTAGTCTCGGAAAATCGCTGGGGACAACTTGATTGCGAAATAAACCCTGAAAACACAAGAGCTCTTGAGGAGATCGTTTTGAACTAAATAGCCCAAGTTGACGGCGAGTCGTGGAAGTCGAGGGAATTGAAGCCGCGCTCCTGGAGCGCGGACCGGCATTTGAGAGAAAATACTTCTGTAGCACGTGTCTCGGACAAGACTGCACGTAAAATAATAACAAACATAAATTAAGGTAACATACAACCTCGTGTTTTCCACACGAGGAGTTTCAGAAGAGTTGGTTAAGCACCAAAATAACATTTAATTACTTATTAGGAGTACAACCACTCGATTTATATTTCGGTTTTAATAAACCTGGCTAGCGTTAATTAATAGGTAAAATTAACATTATTTGCGTTGTTATCCTCTTGTTTGGTACAAAAAACGTTGTAAAAAGCGATAGTCTTTTATTTTACAACGAGTGTAGCCGCCGCAGCAAGCCAGTAGTTTCAAAATACCAAACAACAGAGAAACTAACAGCAATTGTGAAATGTTTTTCACGATAGCTTGATTTCCGGAAAACCGTCCCCCGGGACAGGCGATGGGAATGTATAGGCTACTTTGTACTTCATATCACTTTAAAGCTGGTATCCGTTGTGAATTTTTAACGCATCAATTGTTTGTAATCTCTTTGTGTATTACGGTGAAAACAAATTTCGTGTTCGATGGAAAACCACTACTATTTATTGAACAAGTACGCCCGAGTGAGATAAAATGAGACCATGGCACATTGGCCAAAGGCTATCACAAACAAAAATTATTTATACGTAGCTACGGCTGGTTTCCTTTTTCGTAGCATGTTCGTAGCGTTATCGTAGCGCAGAGCTACGAATCTACGAAGACGGTTGATGTGTACGAACAATGGAGTAGCGAGCTAACCGAGCACGGTGAGCACACAGGCAACGTTAGCTGGAATCTTTTGAGCTCCCGTCAGACGGAATAGACACGAGGTTTCGTGTGCAAACTCTACTTGTTGTGCCAAGTGCTTACAAGTGCCTAATTTCGAGGAAGGCACATGCAGGGTTGGTTTTAGACGTTTATTTTTGCACAGAAACATCCAATTTATTATTATAATTAAAAAGAGATTCCGTTTTAATCGTTTTTAACTGAACTGTTTGAATTTTTGCGGTACACAGCGGGGCTCGAAAAGATAGAAAGAAAATTAATTCAAAAAATTCTTTTACTTTCATTTTGATAAAATATGGATTTTCCGGCGGCGTTTTATGGAGTTAGGAACACTTCGTAATCTACCTTTGCGAGGATTAACGTAAAATCGACGGCAGCTAAAAATATTCTGCTCTGTATCGACGCGGCGCGGTGGTTAATTACTCTTGAATATTTATTGGTCGTTTGAATAAATCGCTCGCGGCGGATAAGCCTTTAACTTGTATTATATTCACTTTTCCTGGCGCTAATTTTTGGTTCCTGTTTAAGTCAGTTTTTCGTGGCAGACACGTAAGCAACAGATTAAAGTTTGTAAAGTTAAAATAATTGAGCGAGTCTTTCATCACAATTTTAAGTAGTCAGGATTTTACGTAAAAATATGTTGTTTTATTTTATGGTAGTACGAGCGATTTTTAGTGAAGTTTATGCCGTCTGCATCTGTTGCCCTTTCGCGTAGACGCTTAACGTGAGAGCCTGTAACGGGTTGGTATTGTAAATAACCCCTGTTTAGCAAAGTCAGAGAAGGGAATTACTTTCGCTGATCCCCGGAAAAGTTTCACTATTACGGAGCGCAAGTGTGATCCCTTTCGTATTACTTTTATGAGTACGGCAGCAGTTGACGGGACCTATGCAAATGTTATTGCGTTCGCTAAGGAAACAGCCACACCACTCGAGGACTAGAAAAATATGAATGTAACACCAATGAAAACATAGCTATGATCTTACGTATTTTCCGTTTACTTGATGTTTGTAATTCTTCTGAACCATTAAGTCTTACCTAGAGAGTTTTAATTCACTTTTTCTCAATAAATTGCAACATTAAGGTCGTGGTACGGCCACAAGTTATGAAATGGAAGTAATTGCAGTATTTATTGGTTAAGAACTACAAGTTTGGAATCCCTCATAAAATACATTCTCAGTCAATGATTATCTGAATGTATGCGCGTGGTGGTGGGCTGCGCGGCGCAGATAACTCGTAATATTGTGGAATACTTGCTGCGACAGAGAAAGAGGTTCGGCGCCCACTACGTACTAATGAATCAACTTCGGAGCCTGGCGCGCTGCCCGCCGAATTCAACTTTTAATTGATTTGACATTATTCCGTTTGTGGATCCCGAGCGATTGCGCTGCGCCCCTTCAATTATAACTCATCTCCCAATAAAATGATCAAATGAAAATTAATTTACGAAAGTTAAATGAAGTTATTACAACCCTAGGGAAGATGTCGTTCAACATAACAATTGAATCGAGACTGACAAATATTTGTCTATAGACACTCCTTGAACACTTAAATGTCTCACTGGTGCTGCCGCGTGTATTGGATCATTCGGTTCTCTACGAAATGGTTGAGCTGGGTGGTGCTGATCCACGCGTCATGTTCGTGAACGGGCGCCGTCGATTGAGACTGGTCATCTCTTAACTGCCAGGGCTTATTTTTAATTTTATATTTTAAATTGTTTCTTTTTTACATTGTTCTCACATATAGAAGCAATAAGAATAATGTAGTTCTTTAATTTAGTTAATTTTAATGATTTTAATTTTAATTTAATTACATTTTAATTTTTTTTTTCTTTAATTTAATTTAGTTCTTTTTCTTTCTTTTCTTTCTTTTTCTTCTTTTCTTTCTTTTTCTTCTTTTCTTTTTCTTTTTTTTTCTTTTTCTTGTATTTCGCGACCAACACCTGAGGAGGCTCTCGTTGGGCAGCTGGATCAAGGGCTGGATTCAGAAAGCGGTACTTCTGGACACGGCTCGCATTGTCAGGAGGTTCCTCTCTCTGGAGCCCTGACCGCCGGTAGCTTGGACCCTGTTCCCGATACCGGTGGGCTACTATTTTTTATATTTTCAAATGTTTTTATACTTTTTATATTCTAATATTTAAAAATATAATTGATATGTTTACTTTTAAATGTAGTTCGCGCACCTCTACGTCGCATGGCAAATAATTATAACACAATTTTTTCGGACATAGACCTATTTACATTAACACCTAACAAATTTCGAAACAATATAATCAAAAAATTAACTAATTCAATTTATTTATTAACTGTAATGTTAATAAATTATATAAGGTAATGTAAATTCACTCGCATGCCTACTTAGTTCTTATAACAAATATTCAATAGATAACATGTGGATAACGTTGTGAGTTACACATAAACTACTAACATTAGATACTAAGGTTTTATTAATTAAGAAACTATGTGTAATTGTTTGTTTTCCCAAAGAAATAAATAAATAATGTACCCAGGTCTTTGTGATAATACTCGTATCTTGATTTAAAAGAGTGTCCGTGGAGTTTCTTGCCCGTTCTTCTCCATAGAGATCTACGTTTTGGAATGGGTAACTAGCTTCCACTTTCTGACTAACTGACCGACTATTTAATTTTGACAATTCAAAAGTGCCTGTAAATGGTTTAATTGAAATAAATGATTTGAGTTTGAGTTTGACCACGTGTTCAATTAACTACCTTTCAAACATGATGCAGATAGCAATAATTTAGTAAAGAAGACCGCGGGAAACCAATTAAATTAATACGTAGAGTGTAGACACACGCAGGTTGTAAGTAATACGTAGAGTGTAGACACACGCAGGTTGTAAGTAATACGTAGAGTGTAGACACACGCAGGTTGTAAGTAATACGTAGAGTGTAGACACACGCAGGTTGTAAGTAATTGAATTTACACGTCTATCCTATCCCTAGTCCTTATCTCACATCCCACACAATGCTATGTTATTCTCAAACACTTACGAAACCTTCGCCAAAGTTATCATGTCCAATATATCAAGTGAAACAAGTTATATTTTTTTCTATCTTTAACGGTTATACCCTTTAGGTATAACCGTTAAAGATAGAAAAAAATACCTGTATACAGGATGATTTTTTAAAGACCAGCCAAATTTAAGGATGTGGTACAGACCATCAAACTGAACAACTTTCTCCATGGGACCAACATCGTAATCGCGAATAAAAATTCAGCCGTCCCATACATTTAGGTCGAGTAGGTATTGAAGTTTTCTATGGGACAGTTGATAAAATTTTCGCGATTACGCTATTTGTCCCATGGAGAAAGTTGTTCAGTTTGATGGTCTGTACCACATCCTTAAATTTGGCTGGTCTTTAAAAAATAACCCTGTATAATATGCAGTGAGCACTAAGTAGTGTAACTCGGGCCAGTAGTCCGTCATTACATGTTCTACATATCGTGAATGAGTGGAAATTGCAAAGTTGCCGCGATAGCTCGCGAGGTTCGCTCCAAACTTGCAAATGAAAAGTTAATGCACAACTTTCTGACAGGCGCGGTCGCTCTTCGACCTCCTAACACCGCTCAAATGAATTTAAAACTTTTTAATTATTTGCTGCGACAAGTTCCAGATTTGTCATCACCATCAGATATCTACTCATCCACTTCACTCTGAAAAACGTACGTCCACTTAAGGGTGAGCTTTAGACAAATAATATTTTATCAGATAGATAGGTACTTGTCTATATCCGCATTATGGGCTTGTGAAGAGTGATCGTCGACAAATTGTCTTTATAGCTATCTGTGATTCTGTGCCCAGTAACTTTCACGAATGTCTGGCTACGTGTGACAGAAATTTATACTTGCGAATAAGTACTCCAACTTTCACGGGAGCTTTACGAAAGAAAAATAGTTTTTATTTTCTCGCGCGAGAATAACGCCCACTTTATGTTTTAGGCGCTTCAACGTTATTAAACGGGTAAAGGATGAATATTTTTATATTGGGATATTGCTACACTGGGTTATACAATATATAACATGAATACTGCGCGATGTGGAAAAGATTATCGGATACAGCGCAGATTATAAAATCGAACGGGATAAACCCTATCTATATCAGCGATTAGCGTGTGTTCATTAAACCAATTATTAAGCCCACGCTTTGTTATTATAGGTCCAGAGTGCGTATAATTATGGGTATATTGTCGGTTATTTGTATGAAGAATTTTGATGCGATGACGTAATAGTTCAAAGGCACGTTTTAGGACGTGTTCTTTTTTGCTGCGGCCCTCCGACGTCCTTTGTGAGTAAGCGTTTGCGAGTATGTGGATAGATTAGTTATTTTGTTGTAATCAGTGAACTAGACAGGCGAGTTACTATGAGGTTAGTTCATGCTCGCCCACCTTTATAACACTTCAGTTGTCTTTACACACACAGGAGCATAAAAAAGTTATAGTTTTATTTATAAACTAGCTTCTGCCTGCCACTTCGTCTGCGTGAAATTTCTTCTTCCCCCGACCCACCTCGTCGCATCGTATCGCCCGCCCGCGCTATTACCTACTTCGTTTTCTGACTTTTTTCTTCCTATATGCTCGGCCCCTAAGAGTTCTAGCGTGATGTTAAATAGCCTATAGCCTTCCTAAAGAATTGGGCTATCAAATGTAAAAATAATTTTTCATAGCCGACTGGTAGTTCCAGAGATTAGCGCGTTCAAACAAACAAACTATTCAGCTTTATTATTAGATATAGATTTTGTTGCGGAGTTATTTTAAAACAACGATATTTCCTAAGATGTTGATTGAAATCAAGTAATATCTAGGGCAATTTTATTCACAATTAAATACTTGTGATGAATTACGTATTTATTTGGATAAGGATTAATATCATGTTGATAAAACACCTTCGCAAATAATGCATTAATTTTGAACAAATTTGATTACCATAAAAAAGGTTATAGTGAGTCAATCTTAAATGATAGACATATGCTTTCGCAGACTTGTTATTAGAACATTTAAAGAGGAACAATTCCATCGTACATGATTTTTGCGTAACTAAAACCGTTTACGCAGCACACGCAACGGAAGCTCTCAAATAGGAATCATTTTTCCCGTTTTTGCAACATTTCCCATTGATGCTCCGCTAATATTGGTCGCAGTGTGATGTTATATAGCCTAAAGCCTTCCTCGATAAATGGACTATCCAACACAAAAATAATTTTGAGATTCGAACCAGTAGTTCCTGATATTAGCGCGTTCAACCATGCAAACTAACAAACGAGAGGGAGGGATAAATCGAGAGGGTCATCAAACCGCGGAAAGTCTAAACACAGCAATTCAGAAAATTGACGTATTTGCACAACGCCATCTATGGGTGCACGCGATGAATGAAAGTTGTATTCGTGAATGTTTTAGCGGCATTTTGCGTTTTTAGTAATTTTATATTATCTCCGAAACTATATGACCAATTGACATACTGTAATGGGAAAATCTTATCTCCTTGATATCCTTGTAATCATAAAATAATTTATTTTGACAAGGTTTCATATTTCAAATTTGTATTTTCATCCAAACGTAAACATGACAAAAAAAACTTTTTTAGAACATACATTTTTAAAAGGTATTTTGTCAACTTTCTACTTCAACGTTCCAAGCAAATCCAAACGGTTCAATCGACCGTTACGGGTGCCATTTGCAACTACTAACTACAGACAAAATTCGTACGTTGAGCGTGTATGTATTTTAATAAGCTGTGCAAACAGTTCGACTTTGATCTTTTTAAAACGAGTGTGACCTCGGCAAAAAAGTGGTTAGCAATTAATTTCTTTAAAGATTGAATTCTTCAGGCTTTGTTTTCTTTTTATTTTTTGACATTTTGGCAATTTAATTTTTAACATTTTGGTTTGATGGGAAATAACCTGCCGCAATTATATTAGTTTTTAGGTGATGATCTACTTGCAAATTTTTATTTTTATATATATTTTTTGGCAATATTTGCATTGTGTATATTTTGTTCCACGGTACTTTTATACCAGGCAAGCTCTAAATGTGAAGAGCTGTAATTGGCTGTCAGATTATCATACTGTTATTTATCACTATTGTATTTAGCTGTAAGTCTTCCAAAGTGATTAAATAAATAAATAAAAGCGATATTAAAAGATAAAATATTAAAGATAGAAATATGGTGTCGCGGACTTTTTTGTAGAACTATTTAAAGCGGACCAGATTGCCATACATTGTTTTTAGTTATATACAACTGTTTAGGCAGCGCATGCAAATAATTCTGTTTTAAGAGGTATTTCTTTCCGACTTGCTAGACAAAAGTTGTGATAGCTCACCTAAAATGCATGATGTAAACATAATTTATAGCTTATAGCACACACACATAATGTAGCTTTCTATCAGTGCAAACATTTTTTAGAATTGGGTCAATCACTCCGGAGATTACCTCCTACAAACAAATTTTACCTCTTTATAATATTACTATAGATGGGATGGGACACGTGCTCGGAAAATGAACTCTGTTTCTTTATAATAGGTAGGTATGTATTGATCATTGAAATGATTAGTTTACCTTTCACTAGCTCATCTCAGTCCCATCTCAGACGTTGGCCGTCTGGTCGATAGTCATCTATTGTTATAACTGTATTGGTAGACATCTGCTTGACCTTGAGACAGATTATTTACTTTTGAATGAACTCGATGAACTCATTACGTCGAGTCTTGCTTGTTCTATTCAAAAGTATTTTTGTAGGACATGTTATATAACTATGTATATTATAAGTAGTAGTGTAGGTAGATGTTGGTCGTGATTAATACCTCGGGTTTAGGAAAGGAGATTATAATAGGTCCTTCCTACATCAGTTTCATAGTACAGGTAGAAAATTATTTAATTTCAGAACGTTATGGGTAGCTAAACATTTACAAACACGGCATCCCAAAGGGTTCCGCCAGCCAATCCGCAGAGCTGCGGCACCTCGGAGCGCTCAAATTAAACGCTTGCCTAAGACCCCTTATAAAATTACATTAACTTTATAATACCGTAAAGCGTAACCAGTACTCGATTAAAAGGGCCCATACAAAGATAATTATAGCCCTGGTTATAACGCTC
Organism: Apamea epomidion; assembly: GCA_947507525.1. Lineage (NCBI taxonomy): Eukaryota > Metazoa > Arthropoda > Insecta > Lepidoptera > Noctuidae > Apamea > Apamea epomidion. The sequence continues at coordinate 13,689,037 of OX382227.1, forward strand.
AGCGGGACCTCATTAGTATGATATCGGTGTCTTGTGTAAATGTTTTGTATTGCTTTCATAAAATTTTATGTGGTTAATGAATAAGCAGCTTGTTATCTGTACCGACCACACGAGCCCGTAGGCTTCTAGTTGTTTGTTAAGGATATCCACTTTTTGTATCTGTAAAAGCGGGCCAGAAACGAATTTGCACTGTGAGTAGGAGGTTCCACAATATAAACTATTCCCTGGTCTGTCTTGAGTAGGAGGTTCCACAATATAAACTGTTCCCTGGTCTGTCTTGCCTAGGTTGGCAATACTGGTTAGACGCGGGGACGGCCGCTGGAATAAGGTTTAGACCAAATGGTGGCCAAGGTTAAGTCATAGAAACCGAGCACCGACAATATCATTTAGACGTGGGAAACACCTGGATGTGAATAACACCTTGTTATTAATTTCATCACCACTGCTCTCAAAACGGTGAATTGGCCTGTAATGGTCTAGGACGTGCCGGTTTCCTCACGATGTTTTCCTTCACTGTTTTGAGAGCAGTTGTGAGAAATAATTTACATAAAGTAAAGTGCCTGCCTGGGTTCGAACCTACGACTTAAAACTCGTAAGTCGTGGCCAAGACCACTGGGCCAACAATGCTCCTTATAATTGTACAACTTGATAATTTTAATAATACCCAATAACGATAGGGGAGCTAAGGGACCAAGGAAATCTTCCTGCGAGTGTTCAGCTTAATGAAACTAGTGTCGAATTTCTCGATACGTCGCTGCCTCGGAGGTTAAGCCGCTTACACCACGGTGCACTCCACCGCCTTAGGTACCTCTACCTATCTATCGGCGGGCGTGACGAGATAATGTTATGAAGAGATTATTATTATCAGCTGTTCTAAAGAAAGAAGAAAGAAAGAAAGAAAAAGCATTTATTTGCGGCAAACATGACGCATAAAAAAGAACACCAACATACATAGACTGTACAGACCCCACTCAATGGTCTGAGTTGGTGCTTGTATCAATAGGGTGCACACATGAGCAATGTGTGTGCGAACATTAAATGTAAAGCCAGTGACAAGAGACAAGAAAGAAAGAAAATACATTTATTTGCGGCAAACATGACGCATAAAAAATAACATAAACACACAAAAAAAAAAAACATGTTGGGGGTAAACATGCGTAACATTCACGCAAAACGGCCATCGCTCAGCATAACGCTAAGACCCTATATTTTATGTGACAGAGCCCCATTGTTGATTTCAACTGCAGGCAGACTCGAATCAACGGCCAAAATTTAGGTTTAGTGCTTGGTAATACCTACTTAGTACCTATACGAATTTGTAGGAGTTAGGGTTCTGTTCGGAATCTATAAATCTTATAAATTAAAGTCGCTTTTTGTGTGCCTTTGACCGCGTTGTTTCTTCTAAACTGCGTAACGGATTTTGATGCGGATTTCACCATCATTTGGAGAATTCATGCCTGAAGGTTTATGTGTATGTGTTAAACTTACATATAATAAAGAAATATCGATGTTTTGTCGAATTCGTAAAAACGGTGCCAGGCAGGGCAGGTCGCTAGTAATTCATTAACTGCTGCTATGATGTGCTAGTATCGTAGCTCGTAGTAGTTGTCGTAGCTACTAATAGCTACATCTATAATAACCTCTACTGAGTAAATCTCCTTATCCTAATTATTTCGAGCAATACGTAAACAATTTAAACGATATCAACGTATATTTTGACTTTTGCACGAACGAGTTGTCCGTCCTATAGCGCTAGGTCCACAGAACAAGAGCGTGACTCCCTAACTTAGGCGTACATGTGAGTTAAGTGTGACCCTGTACCTCAAGCTACGCCATCCTAAGTTCTGGTCGGTATATACAAGTTTACTTTACGCATGTTTGGATACAACATCTATACAAATATCCACAAAGTGAGGTTTCAGCAGGTGCGATTTATAGCTTTTAGATTAAATTCTCTCAAAGGGACTTTCTTAAGTGTTACGCTTGAGTCCATAACACAACCCTGCCTGACCGGGCACAAACGGTAATAACTTTAATATCGGTGTTATGAACGGGTTACAATTATTATTATAATGTCAAAGTGCTGCGATTGTAAGCCAATAAATCAAAAGTTACGAGATTCCAAGTTCAAATTCAGCGTCGGGATATCTGGCACAAATTAAAACTTCCAACATTCAGTGTTTTCACTTCCACTTTTTCTATTTACTTTTCTATTAAACTTTGTTTTCTGTAGATACGGGATGAGGCAGCTTCGAGATTTATCTACGCGATACCGTTCTATTTGGCCGAGGGAAAATTCAATTTGGTTTTTACCTGAGGGTGCTCCGTGCGAACCCTCGCATCCTCTCTTTAATGTTGTTGGATTCTTCGTAAGAAAATATAACCATGATATTTTTACTGCATATTGTACATTTCATATCGAGTGTGATTGGAATGCCGTGACACGTAAAATACATCGAATATCCCCGAAATATTTTATGCAAATATTCATAAATTAAGATTTTTTCAGTATGCCAAAAACTTGCATTTTTTTAAATTTATAAATATCGGCACCAACTATAATGGTAGAAACGATAACTAAATGAAATAACGAATTACTAATTTGTAAAAGAATATAACGATAACTACGATGCTACGAAGTGCTACGAGACGTAAGTCGTAGCAGTTGTCGTAGCTACTTAAATACTGGTTACATCTATCTAATCTAACTAGCCTGTATTGTCCTATCTATAACATATTATAAATTAAACTTTTCTTTCATGCCTGTGTGACCGCATAGTTCTTGTAAACTACGCAATGAATTTTTACAACTATATTTTAGAGAATTTATTCCGGAAGGTTTATGTGTACAATACATCAATATTAAACATACATAAATAATAAATACATCTTGATGGTCGCCAAAACCGTGCGGAGCAGGGTTGGGTATAAAATAATAAGATTTTTTTACACAGTACTAGGTGTAAAAGAATCTTATTATTTCGAGCAATCTGTTTAACCAAAGGTTCTCCTAGTTAAATGCTGCTTTAGTGGAAACTGTGAAATGTCATGTCAGACGGAGATCGAGCAGAAACGGTGTAAAATCGTTGCCTTTTGGGTTCTCAGCTGCCTTTGACATTCAGAAAATCTTAGTTAAATCACTTAAGGGCCCTAATTCACTATGATCACTTAACGATTCCTTACTTCGAAACCACGTCAATTCCTTAGCTAATCCCGCCAATCTCGGATTTGACTTGACTTGATTTCGCGCGGATTCGTTCATTGTGTCATAGAGAATTACGGCCCATGTCGCTAGCCCATCTGTCGCTGGTTTAACAGCCATACTAGAAAGTTCTAATGTCTTAGCGATGGCTAACTGATTAACTTTACAGCAGTTGATTTGAGCTTTACTGAAGTTTCGACAAAGATCCAAGACCATAATTTTTAAAGACATGTAATATAATGTTCCGAGTATAATGGATCATAAATATTAGCTTTTCTTTGAAGAAAAGTATTCATAATTGTAATATCTACCTGCGCACGTTCAGGTACCTATTTTCTAAACGAGTTTGAGAACTCAGTAATGATAATGACTTGAGAATAACTTGTTTTATAACAAAGAGAATCACCCCCTGCCACCTCAACGTTACTGAAAAAAATATACATTTTTCCTTTGAAACGTCTTCCCTGTAAAGGTCTGTTATAAATTCATCTTCTGAATTCGTAAGGTAGGTAGACACCCATCATAACTTCGACTCTGTATTTAAGACGTTTTTAGAAAACATTTCTGAATGTCGACAATGGATGAAGAAAAACAGTTGACAAAAGCGATTTTGCTGTTTTCATTTACTTTCCATTATTCTTTAACTCGTTTGTCATTCTTTTCTCCGCCCGAGGCGTGTAAAGAAGAAGAATGAAGGTTGTTTATATTTACGCAGCTAAGTGACTGGGTAGCAAGAAATAAGTAACATTTGCAGCAAAGATTTGCCGCTTGCTGTTTGTAATACGCAGGCGAAGTTAATGCGCAGACCATTAGCGCTGTCAAAGGGATACTTACTTTAAAAAATGTATGTGTTACACCCACTTTCCAGTAAGCTAACAGAATGTAATGAGTAGAGAATCATAACTAGTAATCATAAGACCATGAGTCATCGTTGTTTCTAAGTTATACTCTTAGGTATTCACAAAGATACATGCGAATGGTTCTGTAATAGATATAAATGAGATTTGTGAGTCTCTAGAGCGCGGCATGGTTCACTATCATTTCTCTGGGTTGGAATTAATCACTTAGTCAGACAAGCTCTCGTCTCTGAGATATCGTTAATTTAACACTTAAAACGTTTTTATTCGAGTGGATAATTGCAAGGGGGCGTCGTAATGGGCCACGTTCGGGCTCGGCAAAGATTGATGGCGTGCTGTGGAACATTAAAATAGCCGTCTACATTTGAATAAGAAATACTTGATCGCCCGCGGGATTACGCGATCAAACGATCGTTTGTATTTTTTCGGCTCGCGATTGTGAATGTAGGAAATTCGCGAGTGGAGGCTATTACGACGTTTAAACGCTATTCATATATGGAAATGATACTTTGTTTTGATATTCAGTAGGTACTTAGGTACCGTTGCTGCTGCCGTTACATAAATGTCTCAACTGTGACTTGCTGTTAGGTTGAGTTGAGGAACTTACAGTGTCGAAATATCTATATCCGGGAAAATTACTTACTTTTTCCTTTCAGCGATTAATTTATCAATATATATATATATATAGTTTTGATTCTTGTGTCGAGGACTCAAGTCCCAACGCTTTTTTTTATCCCAAATCGCCGAAAAACTTTTGATGTAAGATTTATTTAAATGTTATTTCAGGTAGTATTTCCTCCTCGTGCCGGGTGTTTGTACCCAATGTAAAGATAATGTTAGAAAAACAACGATACATATAGGGGAGAGGGTCGGGCGCTAATCTGATAGCTGAGTGAAAAGATTTAGTGCTCACCCCTCCGTATAATCTATAACAGTATTATAGCTACGTAGGTACAGCTTCACTTTCTAGTACTCCAAACCATATTACATTTCGAATGAGGCTCTCGATAATAATTAGCAAGATATAATTTATTTCGCGGAGACAGAAATTCAATACTCGTTTATTTAGATGGCTTTTGGGATAATCCGCAAAGCCAACGTAAAGCAGTGGACATTTACGATCCGATATAATGATCACGTTGAAAAAGAAATACCTTTTCATTTCCAATTGATGAAAAACTTGTGGACATAAAAAGAATGGATTGTTCAGTAAGATACTATCGATATTGTTTGTAAGGATAGTAAGCTGTAAAGGCTTATTGCTTCTACTCGGATAACCATTGGCTGTATCACAAAACAATTTTTTCCAATTGAGTCAATTGTATTGCACAATATTAGCAATATCGAATGCGCGGGGATCCCTTGCAATGGAAGGCAAATGCCAGCAAGCGAGCTCACTATATGACTATATTACGATTCGATGGCGGAATGATATTGGAATTCTTACGTAAAATAATAACATAAGAAGTGCACAACGGACCGTTTATTTGAAGTCGAAGATGAACAGATGTAAGAAGTTTTATTAGTAGGAGAATGGCGTCTTTAGCCACAATATATCTTCTTAGTAATACAAACACCACCGGCATTGGCTCGCGAATTTGTCAGTGTAGGAATACTGAGATAGCCCGGCTGAATACGTCCCGTTTTCTTAGAAGTTTAGACCTTAAAGCAATAAGTTAGACGAAGGATATATATTTTTAATTATATTCAATTTATTTGTTAAATTTTAAGAACCTGTATTTTAAAGTTGTACGTGGCTGTGTTTCTTTATTGAAGTTCTAAGATACTAGCCAGAAAAGTTGAAAAAGAACCTATAGTTTTGGAAATAAAAAGTGCGTAAATAAAATCCAAAATAGCCAAACAATACATAGTCATTATTTTCAAGATCAACTTATAATACAATACAGATACTAAAGAAATTATGATCAACATTTAATCGGAATCATCTTCGATAACTATTCTTCGCTTCTTATTATCTCGTCTCGACGACACAATTACGTCGTCATTATCTTCAGCGCTGCTGTTATCTGTAATGAGAGAAAATATCAATAAATTCAACGTTCTGAACAATTAAAAACTAAGTGGGGCTTTTTGATATTTTGTTTTTATTTACGGATATTCGGAACAATAAGTAATTGTTAAAGTTTTGTATTTTCATATTATTGGGCAAAGCAGTGGTGGCCTAGTGGTAAAGGCCGCGACTTACGATTGTATCATCACCACTGCTGCACCATCGTGAGGAAACTGGGCAAGTCCAAAGCCAAAAAAATCGAAGACATGTGACATCTACCAACCCGCACTGGACCCGCGTGATGGATTACGGCCCACTCCCTCTCATAAAGAAAAGGCCTGTATCCCAGCAGTGGGAACATTATAGGCTGATTATGTTATATTGTTGGGTGGCGAGCAATCTGGCTGCCCCTTTGACAGTAAGCGGTGGAGGCATCGCCGGTGTGTTGCCAATTTCAAGTCAAAGCAGAAATGTCTTCAGTCTTATGTATCTGTTATTACACCAGCACCCACGTCCCTTCAAACCTGCGGGGTAATTGCGTAACACACTAACAGATGGAATGGCTTTCATTTAGACAGTTCGCTAATATTCATCGCGTTATTTATGTTGTTGAGCAGACAAATTTTTCGAACATATGAAGCAATGGATTAGCAATATAATTCAAAATGTTTTAGATTCTGATTGATAGTGTGTTCGCAATTAGGGTGCTGGACACAGCAACTCTGGTTCGCGGTACAAATATGTATGGTAGCAGTACTTTCCCGGATGACCAACAAACGATATGAACTTGGTCACATTAAACCGCCATTGACCGTTAAACCTTTTCCACTACAAAAAGAGAGATGTGGCAGGGATAATACTATAATAGGCTAGTTTCCTAAAAAAATCTAATTAGTCCGTCCATTTTTAATGTAGCTTTGGACGACCGCGCGTGGTTGCAAGCCACACTACCCATTCGTTTTGGTGGGCTCGGCGTCCGCAAAATTTCTAGTGTAAGCCTACCGGCGTTCCTATCCCCGGTCCACAGCACCGAAAAGTTAACCACACGAATCTTGGTTCCTTGTTGACTCTGAAGTGCCGTGCTTGACCGACGCGGTGAACGCCTGGAAAGTGGCTTGCCCGGACACGGTTCAGCCCGAGAACCCGTCTTCCCAGAGACAGTGGGATGAGCCGCTCTGCAGGTTGGTACGGAATAAACTTATTAATACGTCCACCAATACTGCTTAGCGTGCCCGCCTGCTGGCTGTGGGTGAATGGGAGTCGGGCCTCTGGCTTCAGGCGCTACCGTCACCCAATATAGGCACTATGCTGGGTGACACTACATTCCGGCTCGCTACATGTTTCCGTCTGGGCGCTCCTTGCGTAGCTCCACATCGCTGTCAATGCGGTGAAGCAGTCGACTGCCTCGGACACCATGGCCTATCCTGCAGCAAGAGCGCTGGACGGATGGCAACGCCAGCATTAACGACATCATCCGTCGGGCTCTTGTCTCCGCCGGGGTGCCAGCTGTTTTAGAACCCAATGGCTTGGCACACGACGATGGAAAGAGGCCCGATGGAATGACCATAATGCCTTGGAAGTTGGGTAGGCCTTTGGTGTGGGATGCAACCTGTGTTGACACCCTCGCGCCATCCCAACTTTCTAGCACGGCGGGCTGTGCTGGGGCGGCTGCTACAGGAGCAGAAAACCTCAAACGGCGCAAATATAACAACCTTATTGGGAGCTATATGTTTGAGCCGTTTGGGGTTGAAACACTAGGGCCCTGGGGTCCGAGTACTCATCGAATTTTTCGGGACATTGCCAAGCGGTTGGTTGACTCTTCACGTGACCAGAAGGCTGGCCTATTCTTAGCCCAAAGAATCAGCATTGCCATCCAACGTGGTAATGCTGCCAGCCTTTTGGGCACTTATCCCATTGACAGTGATGCGGACGAATTTTTTGATGCCCAATGAGCTCCTAAATAAAAACTATATTATAGATATTTAAAATTTACTAGTTATAATTATGTAGTACCAATATTATACTAATTTTGAAAAATGTCCGTCAGTTAGATTATCAAAAAATATTGGACCCGTATTTTTTCTATCTTTCTTTTTTTTTTTTTTTTTGTCAATTTGTCTTTTTTTCTTTTGTTAATTATATAAAAAAATATTAAGATATCGCCCAAATTTTGACGTGCTTTATCTTTGTCATTTTTTGTTTGATTGACAAAAGAAAAAATACGTGTCCATTATTTTTCGATAATCTAACTGACGGACTAAATATAATTATATTTATTTACCCAGGAAACTACCCTATTCCAAAGCTTAGCAGGTCAATAGGTGATGGAAGTGTAAGGGTGCAATAATCCTTAAATCTCTTACGACGCCCTTAGGATGGGGCTGATACGCTAGGGGTAGTGTTGCTAGCATTGTTAGAATAACATTGTTTAGTAGGAAAACAGCTGCAAAACCCCTTATTGGTAATCAATACATATTATAAATTGAAGTCATTTTTCGTGTTTCAACTTAGATATAAAAACTAAGTCATAAAGTAAGTCAGGGGCGGGTCGTTAGTTAAATATGTTCGTTTTGTCTGTTTCCGCGTTGATCGTCTACGCTACAGGTTCTCATCATTATTTACAGTATTTATTCCAGAATGGTAATGTGTGAAATCCTTCTAATATTATAAACGCGACAGTTTGTAAGGATGGATGGATGTTTGTTACTCTTTCACGCAAAAACTACTGAACGGATTTTGATGAAATTTGGCACACATATAGTCTATAACCAGGGCCCGTATTTCCGTAATTTAAAACATTCAAAATCTAGTCGCAGTCTCGTCTCGGCGACAAACAAATGTCAAAAACTTGTCAAATGTAGGGAAATTAGACGTATTTTTGACAGATTGAGACTGAGATCAGACTGTGAACGTTCTTAAAATTACGAGAATTACCCCTCAGGATTAACACGTAGGATACTTGTTATCCCGATATTACCACGGGATCGAAACTCAAGTGAGTGAAACCGCGGGGCGCAGCTAGTGTATAATACATTAATATTAAACTGACATATGATAAAGAAATCTCGATGTTTTTTCCAGTCGTAAAAACCGTGCGCAGCAAGGGCGGGTCGCTAGTTATACAATAATTTCGGGTTTGTGTACTTACCAATGTCCAGTTTTGGTATATTGTTGATAATATCCTCGCTGTCAGGCAAGTCCTCGTGCTGCAGCGTTCTCTTAGCGAAGGACAGAATGTCATCATCATCGTCATTGACCACACTCTCGTCACCCTCATCAATCTTCTGCATCTTTCCTCTAGCATCTTCCTCGCCAGATTCACTGCGAATTCGCTTCCGGTTACGTGTTATTTCATTGGTATTACTACCGCCACTTTTATCGATAACGTTTTCGACATTATTGTCACGCATCTTCCTCAAATTATCGAACAAATCATCGTCATCGCTCGATTCCTCTACCCTTTCCGATATTTCTACGTCGGCGGTCACCTCTACCGCCTCACTAGTATCGATAATAAGTTCTTTGTTAGTAGCTTTTATAATTATTTCACGCCGTTTCCTGATTGTCTCAAAGTGCAAGGCGCTCGGTATTCTCCAGTATTTTTCCTGTAAAGACGGTTTCATTAATTTATTATCTAAGGGAACAAGAGATTTTCCGAGAACTTTTTATGTGACTACGGTGACAAGGTACTTTATGTATACTTGAAATATTTTAGTGGAATGTTTTAGTTTATCAAATATTACGTCAAAACTCGAATAAAGAACCGTAGATTTAAAAGTTGGCAAATATTACTTAGTCTTTTACTTTTGACATTATGGATAAAATCGCTTGTTTACCTCTGCCCAACATGCATTATGTAAAATTACCTGTTCATCAAATGGTGGCACAACTCCAACACCCAGCAGCACTTTCTTAAACAGCTCATTATCCATAGCCTCAACAGACTCCTGAGATATCGGCACCAATGGGACGCCTTCACTCTTAGGGTCATAACCTTCCGCCTCTTGGTCCAACGCCACCTCTTCCAAACTCTCCGCCAACCATTTCAAAGCTTCTGTTAAATCTGTTACAACCATTTTCATTAAATGTTTATATCAATACCATTTTATTGAACTACGATATTAGTTCGGACTTCATATACGAACGGAGGAAATAACGTGGGAAGTAGAATTATTAGAAACCCGAGAACTAATAAACCGATTTTGCGCGAACAAATTAAAAAATAAAAAAGCCGCGTTGTGCGCTACACTTTAAAAAGTGGAGCTTTTAAACTTTTTAGTTTCTCGTTTGTTTACGCGTGCTTTTTTAACAGTGCAATTAAAAAGTAATTTGTTACTAATGTCGGTTAAATTATTTTTTCATGAAATTGCTTTTAGAGTATTATGCTTATTCGTGGTGTATCACGGGTAAGTACCAAATAACATAACATTGAATTTGTTTCTGATTCAATGTTTAAGTTTTAGCAGTCAAATACGAAATCGATCATTTGTAAGCAAAATTACATGATTAAATTACATTATTCAAGATTTCAGGTTTAATCGGTTGAAGGACACTGAACGAGACACAATAGAAGTTTTATTGTTATTACGTCTGGGGGCGTTTAGCGTCCCGCAAAGTGTTAACAACCTAATTTTGTCCACTATTCTTTAAAAATGAAGACGTTGAACGTAAAGTGAGTTTTACTTACCACTGTCGACGGCTTGCACCATGAGCTTAGCGATCTCATTAGCAGTCAGCTCGATGCGTTTCTGTTGCTTCCCAGTCTTCGTATTTGTCGGCTTCGGAGCGCTTTTCTTTGCTGGTTTATTTTGAACTGGCTGTGGTATTGCGTCGCTGTCAGAGTCCGAGTTATCATTATCTGACGATTCGGATTCAGATGATGCACCTAAAATATTGTAAAATATGTATTGCGTATCATGTTTTTAAGTTAACTTTTATTGATAGTCAAAGTCGAATCATTTATTTCAAATAAGCCATTAGGGCACTTTTGTATCAAAATGTACAAGAAAACTGAATGGATTCTGGTTGTTAAAGTCCCTTTTCAAAGGGTAGTTTCGTATGGCGAAGAGTGTGCAATAAACTCTATAGTTACTCTTATAAAATGTTTTGCAATATTTTGTATACATTCAATAAATCATTACATTACAAAATTAGCAACCAATGTGACTGTGGTCTAGACTCTAGATTGTCCTATAGAGCAGGACCAGCATGTTTCCAAGCATTCTTATCTTAAATATAATTCTCTAATTTGTAATATTCGGTTATGCTTGCTTACAAAGTGTACTTTTAATATTAATGTATGTTGCTTTATTTACAGAGTGCTCATCATAACGAATAAATAGGAGGCAAGGTACACGCGGCGACACATCAAGCTATTCATTTCCAGTTTTAGCTGACCTTACATTGGTAGGTCGGTACGTCGGTTGGACTCTAATCTAACAAACGACCTGTTTGCGGACGAATGGACGAAGATTTTATCGACATGTCAGAAATACTGTGAGAGGGATTTATGAAAGTGTTGTTAACTTTTTAGTTTATGATTTTATGTTTTTTTAATTTCTGTATTTGTTTTAAACCGTTTTAATTAAAGAAATAAATAAACTAATAGGTATTACGTACAATCAGAAGTCAGCTTATACTGGTTATGTAAAGCTTGAGGTGTATCCAAGCGTACATTATAAAACTTAGTATGATATAGTTTACAGAGTAACTGTAAATGCAGAATGATTCAAAGAGTTAAGATATATTACGAGAGCTTTTCATGTTACAAGTTAGTTCAAAATGTGTCTTGCGATGTTTTTATTACATAATAACGTGTACATAGGCGATGAAAATCATACACCCACTTGGAAAACTGAAGGAAAACGTGTAAGGATAATCCACGCATTAATAATGAACACATGTGGGTAGGCGTAATATACAATAATATTGACGGCGACGAGTGGAAGGAACGGTCGGTTTGTATCAAGTATCAGTTTACGGGTACTACGCTTACAAAACCCATGTTTGAGTATATTTGTATCCTTAAAACAACATAAGCAATCCGTCAGTTTATTTACGTACATCCCTTTCAGCTATTTTATAAGTGTAAGTTAAAAATTGAATCTTAATGATATGGGGGCGCGAGGTATAGGGGGGGGGGGGGTTCACGTCACGGCGCTAAAAATAAAACTAAGTGAACTTGTTCAGTCACTTACTGTTCGATTTATCGTCATCTGCGCCACTGCTTTTAGCATTAGATTTCTTTTGTCTCTTTTTGCGACATTCCCTTTTGTCTTGAATCATACCTAGCTCCAGTAATCTGTCGACGTAGCTAAGCTTTTGACGCTTGCGGGGCATACGAGGTATTATTACGCCCATTGGATCTGAAAGAACTCGGCCTTTTATAACTACAGAATTGAATGGATTTTTAGAAATACAATAGGAATAAAATTGAAGAAGTGTATTTTTTTTGTAAGCCGTCAACTCATATCATTATGATCACAGAATGAGAATAAAGCGTCGTATTTATTTAATTTGTCACGCAACATTGCTTCCCTTCAGATAAAAAGGTTGCTGGTAAAAATGTTGCGCAATTTATGTTTTACAATGAATCATCATCTTCCTAGTCTTTTCCCAACTTTGTTAGGGCGGCTTCCAGTCTAACCGGATGTAGCTGAGTACGAGTATTTTATTTATTTTTACATCGAGCAACTGCTTATTTGACCTCTGACTGTCAAAGATCCACGAATGACAGCCGGGATCAACGGCTTAACGTGCTTCCCAGCCACGGAGGTCTTGGTATGTAAAGATGGTCACCCATCCACGGACCAACCGCGGCAAGCGTAGCTTAACCTGTTCGATCGACCCGTGCGACTGGCATTACTTAGCCACAAGACCCTCCAATTGCAATGAATACGAGGCTTAAATCTTTCCTTTTATTATAAAATCACTTACCGGGTGCTTCTTTGAACTGCTCCCACAGCTCTGTCAGCATCTGATCTTCTTCTTCACTGAACACCTTAGGAGCCTTCTCTCTGGCCGGTTCTCTATGGCTACGCTTGGTCGGCGCGCGGAATATCAGTCCTAATTCCTTTAATTTCTTTATAACACTGCGTCTAGTCCGCGTTTGGTCTATTAAGTTCTCCAGAATCCAGTCGATCACATCTTAGAAAGAGAACATATATTAGTATGTTTCAGCATACGTCTTAATGTATGTAGATAAGTACGGGTTGAATCCATAAGGAGTCGTTTGAGGTATTAATGCATATGTTAAACGAGTTGCCGCAAACGTTCAGTTTATGCACACATTAGTCGGACTCCTAACACACACAGGCTGCCTTTGAGGTCCTTTCATGACTTCTGCGGTAACCACCAACTAACATGTTTTATGATAATGTTTCATTAGCTCCCCTAAGTAATTATTGCGGTAAAAACCGTGTGAATACTTTTTACAAGTTTCCTGAGCACAGTTTGTTAGTTTAAGTGTTGTGTTTGCGGACGTCGCAACATAAACATAAGTTAACTCCGATATGTGGGTAGGTGAGCTCGCACGTGTGATCGCGCTACTATCGCACGTGTGATCGCGCTACTAGCTAATTATATGGAACCTTTATTTATAATTATCACGCTTTCAAAAATCCCTGACTGTGGTGAATTTTAATTTTAGTCGTATGGTAATTAAGTTTTGTTACATGAATGTAACAAAACATGGTATGGTAAATCTAATTTTGAAAGATTTCATTTACATACATAACGGAATATGGGACTAATTAGGATTTGATTTCAAAGAGCGTTGGAGTCTAGTAAACCGTTTACTAGACTCCAACCCCCTTTTACCCCTTGGTTTACTCTAAGCCCAAGACTACGCCCGTGTATACGATCAAGTTAAGAAGGAATTGAAAACAATAAAGATACCGAAAACGGGAGATTTACGTACGTTATACAATGCAATATGGATCTTTGTCTTACCTTGGTCAGTTTGTGGATTGCTTTGGTTCTCCATGTACAGTCTACGGAGTTCTTCTTCATTTTCTTCAGACCAAAATCCTTTACCGGGCTTGTCTCTAGAACAAACAATTTTGTTACAAATATGACACACTCGCAACCGCCGTGCGTGAATGACCAGATGCATAAACGTAAACGAAGCAAACGGAGTATGTAAGGATCTGTAGATGGATGGATGTATGTAGTTCTGCGTTCTGTAGTTTCTGCCTACCGCCATGGGAAGAAGGCGTGTGTTGAAGTATGTATGTAAGAAAAAGCTAATTCAAAACTAGTGCCCAAAAGAACACCAGATTGCTACAATATTCATCAAGACCTTACTTAGGTATGCAAGTTTTAAATAAAGACGAAAAACAAACAAAATAGGTACAAGATAGCAGCGAAGTTAGCGCCAGCTAGCATTTCAGCTGGCACTATCTTTGAATACATTAAACAAAGTTACAGGTGTCCCTGCATTTTGCAGCAGTACCTACCTACCTACCTCCTACCACAAAAAGTGTTACCTAAGATTTTAAATTGTAGAATTAGGTCAAACAAATTGTATATTTAACTAAAACAAACCGTGTTCTTTGCAGTTCGCATTAATATAAAATAGTCCAGATGAAAAGACTTTTTTATTTTTGTCTGAAACCCTGGAATGGTTCATCGCAGAGATGTAGGGTACAAACACATTCTTTTCATTGTTTAGAAGTAAAGGAAAGCTACTAAAATGACGTTTTAACGGTTCAAGCGTGCTTATGGTTACATTTATTTTACCTCTGACTTTGTATCACTGTCAAAATAATTGTGATCTTTATTCTCGTTCCCACAAGGTTGCTGTTCGGTTGCTGCCACTAACAAATCTGTCAAAACCATTGTGATCTTTATTCTCGTCTCAATAAGGTTGGTGTTAGGTTGTTGCTGTCAGAGGTAAAAATTGTGAATGGACTGTAAGTTCAGTACTCCTCCATAAATAACAACAAATCAAGCTCTAGAATGAGACTGTCACAGACGCACGAGTGACAGAGATGACGTTCTACAAAGCCAAACTTATTCTAAGGCCCGCTCACACCAAAAAAATTCTAAATAAATACATTTAGCGCTAAACGAATTTAAAACATCGTTCTGTTTTTGTCATTCGTTTGATGATGACAGAGCAGAATTATGTTTAAAATATGTTTAAGTTACTTGTGGTCTTGTATATGTTGATCTAAATATGATTCGCTCCTTAACAAATATTTATTTATAGAATTATACGACAAATATACAACTCTCTAACTTCATATTATTATTACCCTATTTAATGACTATTTCGTGAAATCAAGAAATTTAAGGCCAATTCTAGGAGTTGTATTGCTGATTGTAATGATTATAATTATGTGGTCATATTTGTTACGGTCGCGAATCATATTTCAATCAACATACAAACTGACACTGACCTGAAAATTGCAAAAAAGCGTAGGTAAATTTGAATTTCGCGGGCTACCTTCGCGCATCCCCCTTAAACTCGGTTATTCTGTATTTACGATCGACCCGTGTTTTAATTAACCCCTTTACAGTATTATACAGTGTACCTACAAATATATAATTGTTCTTAAAACGGATTTGACCTCTTCGGTAATCAATCATAGTTTAGAGACGCGACCTATATCAACATTATCTTGTCCAATTAACGCGCTCAAACGTTTAGAAACTGTGGACAAAGATTGATGATAGCGAATGTGAAAATGCTGTTACAAGAGGTTATTCACCTTACGCAAGGAAATGTCAATATGAGATGGGTCAACATTGTGACTAATTGGGTCAGTATAGGTTTTATTACAATCACTTGAAACTTACACATGTAATTTCATACTTATATTAATAATGTGGTGAATATTAACAATTTATTTTAAAATGTGACTGCGTGTGTGTGTTGTGTTTGATATGTGTGTGTGGTGAGCAATGCTCGCACCTTCCCTCTATAATATGTAGACTGGTATTATTATTTTAAAATGTTATTTTTCGTAATACCTAAATGTTAGGTATTCAAGTGCACTCACCTGTTATCAGTATATAAATCATATCCATATTCAATATCAAGAGAATCCTTCGAATTTTTCCAGAACAAGAGCTCTATAAACACTTTGGGATTCTTCGAAGCAACTTCAGTGAACTTCCTCAATATGAACATAGCAAACTTTTCCAATTCCTGTTAACAAAAATAGCAATATTCCTACGAGGTTTTAAAATTAAATAAACATAGTTTACAAAATATACTAAGCAATTTATTAAATAGCTACACCCGGGAAAATTGCATTTACTTTCGAAAGTAGACCTAAATGATATTATTCCTCCAGTACGAGCAGGATAATAAATAACAAGATACCATTCCATTTTACGGTGCAGTACTTAAAATTCCTCGGCATTTTTATTTACATTTCAATTTAGGGACGAAGCTAGGGTAACATCAAGACAAACATTTTATTACTCAGTGGCAGATAGAAATCAAATTTTGCGCCAGGTTAATTTAGATTCTCGATACATTTGGTAGCTACCTCCGACACCCCTCGTGCGTCGATAAAATCTGTCCCCTGCCCCTCCACACGTCGTATGCACGACAGAGAAAAATGCTTAAATTTGGTCACACGTGTGTCGTAATATGGGGAAAATATTATCAGGCGATAAAAACAAGTTGAACTTATCCAAGGGAAAATTGCACTATTTTTACATAACTTACTGGCCTCGCGTCTAGTTTGTGACTATATTATTTTATCATGTGCGTTAGTGTGAATCACACACCCAAGTAAAAAAAAAAAAGAATAAGCTGTTGCCAGGCATAGTAATAAAACAATTGAATATTTGTTTTACGATTAAATACAACGGAAAGGCATAGCGAAAAATATGTGTTAAAATTTTGCATACTGGCTCAAATATTGGCGCCACACATCGCGACTTTGTAGGTCCGCGTATTTGAAGCAATGGCAGCTAAGTACTTTCGGGCGTGAGTAGTCATTTGTTATACGGCCTAAGTAACGTGACGTATACGGTTTAAAAATAGAATGACAAGTTAGGGGCTCATCGATCTTAAGTAGCAGCCGCGTTTCGCTTTGAAGACCTTTACAAGTTCCGTGGGCGTACATTGTGCACAGTACAGAGTGTTTCCTTGCTTTGATATGTATCAAGTTAGGTTGACGTTCTATTTGTGTGCTTTATTATGTAGAGCGATACTAACAGAACTATACATAATACAAGCTTTGTGGCAGGTGGGATTTCCCAATCGGCATAAATGACGAAATTGCGTTTAAACGTTCATCTTCTATTTAAACTCTTTAGGGGATAAATTTTCAAAAACCCTTCCTTAGTGTGTCAATTAATTTATGATTTTTTATGAAGGGCTGAATTTTCAATAGTCAGATAACTTATACCTATCTGAAGAATAAACATGATAGTTCCACATATATTTTCTATACAAAAGCTGTCAAACCGCAATATTTATTCCTCAGACAGAAATTATCTGACTATTGAAAAAACAGGCCTTTGTAGAAGAGACAGAGTCAAGTTCCCAGTACACCTAGCACAAAATTAGGATATCCAATTTTTCTACATGATTGTTGCCCAGCAGTGGAGTTACAGAGTATAATGATGATCGATAAATAAAAGGGTTATATTTGTGTAGTACTGATGCAATAGATATTGACTTGGATGTTTGCCAGCTAACATAATGGGAAGGGACAGGGGAACGATATTATTTTTTCGAACCATTATTTGTGATAGCGGCCTTTGTTTTGTTAGTTGAAGCCGTGTTTTAGGCACCGTTATTATCTATCCTAGGCGTTCGTCGAATGTTTATACTGCGTAAACGCGTCGTTACCCTAATAATGTCGGCTCGGGGTGGATTCAGAAGGCTAAATACAGCGAGATATGAACATCGAACATCTTTAGAGGAGGCTTTTGTCGAAAGACAAGCTGTTTAATAGTGTGTACCGAACGTTGATTTTTTAATAAAAAATTAATGTTAAGTAGGTGTAAAAATATTAAAAAAATATATTATCGATCCAGTAATAAAGGTTTACTTTTTTAATGTCGAATTCCAAAAAATATAAAATCCAATTCTAGCGTAGCATCTGACGTGTAGAACACTAACGCTAGATGAGATTGTACCCTTAATCACCAGGGTTATAAACGACCGCCCAAATATTAAGAAAAATGTGTATTCTGAAAGATGGCAATATCGCAAATAACTGTCAAATATTTTGCTGTTTTGATTAATTTGTCAATATTACGAAATCTCTCAAAACAGTGGAGGAAAACATCGTGAGGAAACCGACATGTCATAGAACCAAAACATCAAAGTCAACCTGCACTGGGCCCGCGTGGTGGATTATGGGAACATTATAGGCTGATCATGATACTAAATTAAATTATAAAACATCGCTCTGAAGTGCACTAAAATATTAATGATGAATTGCAAAAAAACATTTGAATAGTTTCTAATTGATTTTTTTTTACACAAAAAACTACATATCAGTGTTACGATATTATAATCCATATTTGAGTGCATTGCAAAGCGATATTTCCTCATTTCATTTAGCAATATTGATAAACTAAGAGGTTTAGGTTTGGAAGGAAAAAGGGAAGGCCGTTGCGCAGCAGTGGGACACAATAGGCTAACAAAAAAAAAAGAGTCTGTTGGGGTTGTTAAAGTTCGTAGGGGAAAGTACGAAATCCGCGCGGACAAGGTCTTAGAACAGAAAAGCATTTATCACCTAATCGCGACGATGTTACCTACTGTCAGAATGCACCCATTTAAAGACATACTTTATATAAAACAGGTGGGCCATTTACAATTTTAAATTTGAATCGGCTATAAAAAAAAACTACTAATTATGTTTTCAAATTTCTGGTTTTATTGGAAAGGTTGAACTTTGTCATTTATGAATGGAACACAATATCATTCATATGACTACCACGACTGGCTCGGTAGTACCCCATCCGATCAACCTAATTTTTCAGTACATTTTCGATTGTTTCGGTTTGAATCTTTTCAATGGCAACTTTGATTTCATGTTTCAACGCTTCAATTGTTTCTGGATGGTTTGCGTAACATTTATCCTTAATGGTTCCCTACAGAAAATAATCCACAGGGCTCAAATCACAGCTCCGAGGCGGCCTTGTCATCAGCATTTCGGCTGATTATTCGATTTACAAAAACAGTGCGCAAAAGATCGATGGTTACGTTGGCTGTGTGACATGTGGCGTCTTGTTGAAACCAAATGTCGTCCATGTCCCATGTTCCCTTCAATTTTTGGAAACAAAAATTCGTTGAGTATGGTACGGTAACGCTCACCGTTGACTGTAACGGCGACTCCTTGCTCATTTTCAAAGAAAAATGGCCCAATGATGCCGCCAGACCAAAATCAACACCAGTTCCTGAGAACGATGACGAGTTGATGTTGATGGATGTTCTTGCACATTCTGAGTCACAGCAGCAATGTTTTCGGTTGAACGCACTTGACGAGAACGTACACGGGTTGCTTTGTCCAATAACGATCCATTTTCGAATTCGCTTCACAAATTGACGCACAAACTGAACTGAAGGCTGATCATTTCTGGAAAATTTTCCACGTAAATTTCTTACAGTTTGCGTTAAAGACTCACTACTTTGGAAGTTAGTTTTTAATATTTCCCAATTTTGGTCGAGCGTATATCGTCCCATTTTGCAAATGTCCAACATAAAACTAACTTCCTGTCAAAAAATTTATGTCATTCTACCTCTCAAAGTCAAAGTAATCGGTACTTCAAATTTAAAACACTAGATGGCCCAACCTAACCCTAACAAAAAACAAAACAGTTGACAAACACGTACCTTGAACTGCGCCACTCGATTGTCGAGTACCCTTTGAAATATGAGAAAAAGTGACGCTTGGAACATCATGGAAGGCCGCTTACAGTCCCACGCGATTCTGTGCAACATCTTAGTTATGCTGTGGTTCGTGTCGGGTAGGTTCTTGTCGTAACGTTCGAGGAGAGAGACACACGCACTTACGACTCGAGGGTGACAGAATCTAGAAGAAGAAAATATTATTATTTATTGTTGGTACAGTTAACTCTTTTAAGTCTTTGTTTGTTTTCAAAGTCTTCTTTTAAGTCAGTACACAATATCTATAAAACTTTTTGAAACTAAGGCAAATAGAAAACTATATTTAATTACTTGATGACAAAGATCAAAATAGCATAGGTACACCTTTGTCCAATGTCGAATCGACACTTTTTGTAATGGCCTGGCCAAATTTTTTTAATTGGTCAGAATCTGCCAGTGTCACATTTTTAATTCGGTCTGACATATAAAGAAGATGGCTTAATGCCATTCTACGGTATTGACATTACGATGCAATATATAATACTGAGTCGTTGCAAATTCTATTGTGCACTGAGCAGACAAAAACAGCCCTTAAGGTGGCGAATATATGGATTTTGACTGTGAGTGTACTACGAAGGTTTTTGGAATAGCTCAGGAACCGTGTGTTAGGTTAGTTAGCTTTACCTGTTCACGAAGTCTTGAAAATCGAAGTCAGTTTCCACTACTGCAGTGCTTCTCTCCTCTTCATCTTCTTCGTCTACAATAAATATACTTATTAATATTATTATTATTATTTAAAGGGGATGCGCTAGGTAGCCCGCAAAATCCAATTTTCTTACATTTTTTGGAATTTCCAGGACAATGTCAGGTTGTATGTTGAACAAAATATGATTCGCGAGCGTAACAAGTATGTATTTACAGAATTATAATAATTAAAATCATCAAACGAGGGTTGTTTGATGATTTTAATTATTATAATTCTGTAAGGTTATATAATCCTATTGAATGACTATTTCATGAAATATCAATGCCCTGCCACCCTGTGTCCAGTTCAAATGAATACATTGATAACCTACAGAAAAACTGGACTATTATGAGGAAGTCTACAAAACAAAAAAAATACGAAAGTTTATGGAACACTTTAAGTACTTTGAATTGACACTTAATGATTTTGAAGGAAAAAGTTCAATTTGATTTTACTTGTCGACTCTACTCAATAAATTCAAAAATAAAAAGCATAATCAGTCTATAATGTTCCCACTGCTGGGACACAGGCCTCTTCTCTTCGAGGGTGAATGGGCTATAATCTACCACGCGGGCCCAGTGCGGGTTGGTAGATGTCACATGTCTTCGATTTTTTTGGTTCTAGGACATGCCGGTTTCGACACGATGTTTTCCTTCACCGTATTTGAGAGCAGTGGTAATGAAATTATTTACACAAAGTAAACCGCCTGCCTGGCTGGGTTCGAACCCACGACGAATAACTCGTAAGTCGGAGCCGTTACCATTGGGCCAACAATACATAAAGACCGACGCTAATACTACGAGGGGTCATTCGTGTACGTAATATTACATGAATCGGCTGGCAAAAAGTCAGCCAATGTTTCCTTTGTACCTACCAATAGGGTCACGGCCACTTACCTTCTTCGTCATGCCCCGAATTGTCTTGAGTTTCATCTACATCATCAACGGTTTCTGTAAAAAAAAAAATACTATGAACACTGTTGGACAAAAATAAAAGAAACAAAAAAATTAAGAAAATATTTTTTAGGGGAAAAGGTTTGTGAAGTATAATTTAAGGAGAAACGGTAAGCATTATTAAGTGAAGCTCAAGTTACTAAGGCAGTTAATTTTTGACGAACAAAGTTAAGTGCCACGAATTAAGCCCGTCACAGACGTAGCTATAATATACAACGTGTAACAGAATAAACGCAAGACCTGGAAGAAGTTTGCTCAGAATCGGCTTCTGAATCGATTTCCATCATTATTTGTGTGTTAATTTTCTCCGGAAAAATCCTTTATTTAACCTAAATTAGGATCACAGCGTAAAAAAAGATATTTTATTACGTTGGTAATAAAATATCTTATTTAGGGAAATTTAAGCCTTATCTCAAAGCAATAAAAACCCATATGAATGTATGGCTGAATTTGTAGATCGCTTATTTACGTGTGTGTATGGATAGCTATTGCTATCCATACACACACGTAAATAATATCAATACATTTTAGATTTAAGTTAGTGTGCGAAAAATAAAATATTTAATTTAAAGAAGATTAATCCTTAATTTCAAGCCGTCTTACTTAACTGCACAACCGAATTTGTACTTTGTAGTTCGGTCATTCATAATAATAATCATATCTATCCTTACTCACAAACACACACCCTATTGTACGTAATTTAAGGAAATTTCAACCTTATTTCAAAACAATAAAGCTTTTTTTAAATGCATGACTGAATTTGTTATTTATTTCATAACAAAAATACATTTGTGTCGAAATATTTGCACAGTAGGTACACAAAAAGAAGCAACATAAACAATTAAAATCAATAAGTCACCTCGTTCCTCACCCATTCGAAGTATGAACGTCTATCCAAATTAAAACCAATTAACTTTACAAACATTAATAGTCATATTGATACAGATTATAGTCCCTAGCAAAATGATACAAAAATACATTTAATGTCGAAATTTTAAGTAAGAATACAATAAAAATAAAAATTATTACAAGTCAAAGAAGAATGGATCAAGATATTTAAGTATTATTTTTAATATTTTTGTCATTACAAAAATCGTCAATGCTATAATAGGCTTTCTTGATTAACAAAGCCCGGAGTTTATTTTTAAACATGTTCACATTCTGAATATTCTTAAATTCTGGTGTTAATTTGTTAAACAGATTGACAGATTGCACGCGTGACGAGTGTTTGACAACATTAAGCTTTGCCTGCAGAAAAGTAGGAAGATCTTTTCTGCGAGTATCTAGCCTGTTTTTTCATTCATCGTCTGTTTCATACTCATTTAAGTTTTTGTTTAAATGAGTAAGGAGAACTAAAATATAAGACATGGTACCGTTAAAATTCTAAGCTTAATAAAATACTCCTTACATGATTCTGTCTGGTTTAAACGAAGCATGGTTCGTAATGCTCGCTTTTGTATAGTAAAAGCTGCCTTAATATTATATTTATAGCTGTTTCCCCAAAATTTAATATTATATCTAAGTTTGGATTCAACTAGAGCAAAATAGACGGTACGAAGTTGGGCTATTGCCCAACTTCGTACCGTCTATTTTGTCTATTGACAAAATATCCCTCAGAGATCTTATAGCATAACACGCACTACTTATTGTATTCGTTATTGAATTTAGTTCTGGCTTCCAATTTAGTAAAGAGTCAATTTGTACCCCAAAAATTTTTAAACTTTCTACTATATCAATTTTGCTGCCCCCTCGGGCAGCAAAATTAATAATTAAAAAAACCAGCTTTCACAAGCAGCTATTAATATATTTAATTTACATTTTAAGGTCTCCATATTGTCAACAGCTATAACAGCACTCGTATCGTCAGCAAATATTATCAATTCAGCATCTGGTAAAATTTTCCTAATGTATTCAGTTAGATCGTTAAGAAAAATTATAAAGAAAATGGGACTCAACACAGAACCCTGAGGAACACCTCTCGTTACAGGAAATAGTTTCGATTTATAAATTTCTTCCACACCTTCCTGAAGTGATTTAATTTCGACATACTGTTTTCTATTGGTCAAATAAGAACTAAAAAGTTTTAAAACGTTTTGTCTTATACCGTAATGCTCTAACTTATCCATTAGAATGCAATGTTCTACAGTATCAAACGCAGAACTTAAGTCTAGGAATAAGCCGGCATCTTTAAGTTTATTATTCATCTTATTTACTACGTTGTTAACTAACGAGTCTATTGCATCTAGTGTCCCTTTATTTTTTTAGTACCCAAACTGATTACGGTTTATTATTTTTAGATTGCCGAAATGTCCTAAAAGCCTAGATTTGATCACTTTTTCAAAAAGTTTGGATAAAACCGGTAACAATGAAATGGGTCTGTAATTGCCTGGATCCGTTTTAGCACCTTTCTTAAGTAGTGGTAGAACCCTGGCTAGCTTAAATTGGTCAGGAAAAACGCCTTCATTGACGCAGTTATTTATTATTTCAGATATTGGGTATGCCAGTATATCTATATTATCTTTGATTACGTTCAGGGGTATTTCATCGTGTCCAAATGCCTTTTTATTATCCATACCCTTTACCATTTTGTTAATCTCTATCGACATGACAGGATTAAAAACCATACACTTATCAACTCTATCAGTATTCTCAATTAAATGCTTCTTAGCTAGTTCTTGATTACCAGTGTTTATGCCTTTCCTGTTGTCAAATTGTTCCGCAAATATATGTTAGCAATGTCTATTGTGTTACAAATTATTTTATTATTATGTTTAAGTATTATATTATCATTTTCAAAATTATATTCAATTTTTTTTCGAGTTTTATTGACTATTTTCCAAATTTTTTTGCTACGGTTAGCTGCTATATAACACGACGGAGTTCCCGCGCATTTCACGTGGAACGTTGGATAGGTCGTGGAGGACCTGTGCAGTGGCCTCTCAGATCGGCTGATCTAACACCGTTGGACCTTTTTTGGGGTCGATTAAAATCGCTCAGTTCGGCTGATTTAACACCGTTGGACTTCTTTTTGTGGGGTCGATTAAATCGCTCAGATCGGCTGATTTAACGCCGTTGGACTTTTTTTTGTGGGGTCGAATAAAATGTGAACATGAATGAAGAAGGACTGGCCAAAATGACCGATCAGCTTTAATATACATTACTAAAATCTAATACCTATTTGGTACTATTTGATACCTTTGTTTAAATAATTGGTACCTAATTAATAACTGAGAAAACGAATTTAAAAATTGGGCATTCATTCTGATGTCCGGATGACTGCCCACATTTAGAATCTCCACGTAAATTTCAGCCCAGAGCGGGAGAGGTCATTTGATGATTTCCCACCCAAAAAAAAGGGCTCCAAAATTTCAATTCGCCTTTACAAAAATTTAGTACCTATTTGATACCTAAACATATGTTTTCTAGGTTTTTTGGGCAAAGAATAAAGATTTTTTTTATAGATTGACTGGCCAAAATGACCTAGCAGCTTTAAAATATTACTAAAATCTAATACCTATTTGCTACTATTTGATAACTTTGTTTAAATAATTGGTACCTAATTAACAACTGAGAAAATGAATTTAAAAAATGGGCAGTCATTCTGATGTCAGGATGACTGCCCACATTTAGAATATCCACGTAAGGGCTCAAAAATTTAAATTCGCCTTTACGAAAATCTAAGCCAGTTAATCTATAAAAAAATCTTTATTCTTTGCCCTAAAAATCTAGAAAAAATATATGTTTAGGTATCAAATAGGTACTAAATTTTTGTAAAGGCGAATTGAGCCCTTACGTAGAGATTCTAAATGTGGGCAGTCATCGTGACATCAGAATGACTGCCCATTTTTTAAATTAATTTTCTCAGTTGTTAATTAGGTACCAATTATTTAAACAAAGGTAGCAAATAGGTACCTATTAGATTTTAGTAATATTTTAAAGCTGATCGGTCATTTTGGCCAGTCATTCTGATGTTCACAATAAAATCGCTCGTGTATGTAAAGGAAGCAACAAGTGTCGATGACCTCAAACATAAAATTGAACTTGCGTTTGTTAAAGTGAAAAGTGAAACTGAGGTGCTTAACAAACTAAAAATTAACTTAAGAAACGTGCAATATAAATAACGCTTGCTAGATACACATGTATCTAGCAAGGCGGAAATTTTGAAAAACTTTTAAAAAGCGGAAAAAGAAAAAGTTTTTAGTGTAAATACATCAGGTATGTATCTTTTTTTTTTTTTTTTATGATGGGAAATCATCAAATGACCCCTCCTGCTCTGGGTGGAGCAGAAGGGAGTGTCAGACTCTTACTTACTAAAACCCACCCGTGTTCCTTCCTTAGCCCTTTATGTACCAGGGCAGCGGTAACCCTTTCGGACGATCCCGCTACCCCGGCAGGCTTCGGCCCTGTCGGGCCCCGTCAACTACGCTGACATCTCTTTGAGGCGCACGTGGAACACATACGCGCCTTCCGGCACGGGCCTGGTCCTGATCGGACGGAGAGCTACCCATTGCTCTCCGCCCGCAGGCCCGCGCCTACGGTGGCCGGGAGTCGTCACGCGGCTCCCGACGCCCGGAGCGTCTCCCTCGGCGGCTGAGGCGTGAGGATCTCTCCCTCGCCCATCCCGCCACCTCCTTCGCTAGCATGACTGCTTGGCAGAAGTAGGTGACCGCCTCCCACTCCGGACTCCGGACCATGGCTTGAACCAGGGCCGGACGCGAGAGGTCGCCGCCGCTGCCGATCGCCTCTACGAGGACACGGCGGTGCTCTGCCCAAGCGGGGCAGACCTCCACCGTATGCTCCACCGTGTCCTCTGGGCGATCCTCGCAGTGGTGACACCCGGGCGTCTCCTCCCGCCTGATGATGTGCAGGAACCTTCCGAAACATCCGTGTCCGGAGAGGACCTGCGTCAGGCGGTAGGTGAGGACGCCGTGACGCCTCTCTAGCCACTCTTCAAAGAGGGGTCTTACCGCCGCTATCGTGGCGTGCCCTGCGCTGGGTTGCGATAGTCGCGCCTTCCATTCCACCATGAGACCGCGCCGGAGGTCCGTCCGCTCCGCCGCGATTTGCCGCGGGTGCGGAGTTTCCCCCCGACGTAAGGTATGTACCTTCATAATACGATTTTAAGTAGGTACTAACTGAAAGTAGGTATTGACAACTACTTGTAGGCAATACAAATATTTGTTCCGTGCGGGAATTAAAACCGCGACACGCAGCGCAGCAGTCGATCGCTGTCACTGCACCAACCGTATCGTCATTATCATTAAACGTACAGATACATACCTAATGCGTAGCTTTCTGTTCCTACCTACTACGTAGGCACGCGCACGAGTGTGCGCTATGAGTGTGTGCGTAGGGATAGAGTAGTATGCTCGAACGTTTTACGCTCAGTCAGGACAACTATTTTATTTAAAAAAACTGGGTGTTCTTTAAGTAAATTAAATTACAGATGTTGTTTTAGTTCTATAATTTAATATTCTAATTGGGGTGTCTGAGGTATTGCGTTTATTCCGTTACACGATGTATATTAATATGAATCATAGCAAGGCATATTACGACATTTGTATATAAATTTTCGAGTGACCGTACACGCAGCTATAATATATATTTCTATGACGTCACCAAAATATGTCGATATATAATATCTTGGTATATTTTGGCATTTAAAACCGTGCGCTTGCAAGGAGGACCGCAGACCAAGTGAGGGCAAAATATATATTATAGTATAGCTCCCGTGTCTGGTAGCTTGCTATACTTTAATATATATTATAGACGTCTGTGACGGGCTTTAGTTTCCACGATGTTTTGAGTCAAAAGTTCTCTAAAATGTCAAGTGATCTTGACAGATTGCAGTATAGAAGGTATATAGACTTGCTTAGTTAACCCTATTTACAAGCTTTAATTTTTATTACAATCTTTTATTTAACTTGCGATGTATGTATGTCTTTTTTTTTTTTTTTTTAAACCGTTGCCCCACACTAGGAATTACTCCTGTATCGTGGGTGCGTTTACTAACATTTAAACTCACATACACAAACAGCCAGACCCGGAACAACCTGTAGGCAATACAAATATTTGTTCCGTGCGGGAATCGAACCCGCGACACGCAGCGCAGCAGTCGTCATGTATGTAACTATGTTTGTTCGGGTGGACTCTTGCAACTCAATTTTGAAGCAGATATCTTCAACCGATTGAGCTGAAATTTTGCATGCATGTGTAAATCGGATGACAATGCCAAACTATTATGATATGGAGCTGATCTGATGATGGAACCGGAAGGTGGCCATAGAAACTCGGTAGTTAAACGACACAACCCCATCGAGATGGGACTCGTTTGATCCGTCTTGACGAGAACTTTGGTGCTAGATGGTAACCAGGGTCTGATGATGGAGCTGGAAGATGGCCATAGGAACTCGGCAATTAAACGACACAACCCCATCGAGTTTGGGCTCGTATGTTTCGTCTTGACGAGTACTTTGGTGCTAGATGGTAACCAGGGTTTGATGATGGAGCTGGAAGATGGCCATAGGAACTCGGTAATTAAACGACACAACCCCATCGAGATTGGGCTCGTGTGATTCGTCTTGAGGAGTACTTTGGTGTTAGATGGTAACCAAGTTCTGATGATGGAGCTGGAAGATGGCCATAGAAACTCGGTAATTAAACGACATAACCCCATCGAGTTTGGGCTCGTTTGATTCGTCTTGACGAGTGCTTTGGTGCTCGATGGTAACCAGGGACTAAAGATGAACAGGTAGCTTAAGTGCAGTAAACGCATATAACGGAAAAACATTGCTACGCGTTACGAACCACGCCGTGGTAAATCTCGCATCAAAAATACTAAAAAGTTTAAAATAAAATTAAAAGAAAAAAAAAAAAAACTTTTTCAAAACCAGCTTTTATTACCTACTTATTAATAAAAAGGACTAAAAGGTTTAAAATAATATAAACCTGATAAGAAATAAATAAAAGCGTGTTATATTTTGATGGAACATTTAGAACACAATGTAACACGCTTTTATTTATTTCTTATCAGATTAAAATTATTTTAAACTTTTTAGTCCTTTTTATTAATAAGTAATAAACGCTTGTTTTTTAAAACTTTTTTTTTTCTTTTAAGTTATTACAAGCTTTTATTTAACTTGCTATGTTATGTATGTATGTTCGGGTGGACTCTTGCAACTCAATTTTGAAGCAGATATCTTCAACCGATTGAGCTGAAATTTTGCATGCATGTGTAAATTGAATGACAATGCAAAATTATTATGACATGGAGCTGATCTGATGATGGAACCGGAAGGTGGCCATAGGAACTCGGTAGTTAAACGACACAACCCCATCTAGTTTGGACTCGTTTGATCCGTCTTGCGAAAACTTTGGTGCAAGATGGTAACCAGGGTTTGATGATGGAGCTGGAAGATGGTCATAGGAACTCGGTAATTAAACGACATGACGCCATCTAGTTTGGGCTCGTATGATTTGTCTTGACGAGTACTTTGGTGCTAGATGGTAACCAGGGTCTGATGATGGAGCTGGAAGATGGCCATACGAACTCCGTAATTAAACGACACAACCCCATCGAGTTTGGGCTCGTATGATTCGTCTTGACGAGTACTTTGGTGCTAGATGGTAACCATGGACTAAAGATGAACAGATAGCTTAAGTGCAGTAAACGCATATAACGGAAAAACACTGCTACGCGCTACGAACTACGCCGTAGTCAATCTCGCATCAAAAATACTAAAAAGTTAAAAACAAAATTAAAAGAAAAAAATAAAAGCGTGTTACATTGTGTTCTAAAAGTTCTTTAATGTTCCATCAAAATGTAACACACTTTTATTTATTTTCTATCAGTTTAAATTTTTTTTTAAACTGTTTAGTCCTTTTTATTAAAGAAGTAATAAAAGCTTGTTTTTTTTAAGTTTTTTTTGTCTAGACTGTTCTTTTTTGATATCGTCGACTATTTTAACATAACACAACATCACGCTTGTATTTCTCGAAGGGTAAGGCAGAGATGAGTACTATATAGTACACCCACATATAGCCAGTTATATTTAAGCCCCATATACTCGTAACGGGCGAAACTAGTGAGTTACTAATTTAAAACAAATCTATAAATACAATTTAAGTGCCTGTTTTTATAATGTAAAAACAAAATAACAGCTTTTTACTAAATGCAAATGAAAGTACTTTTATTTAAGTAATTTTATTTTTTATTTTTGTCTGTCTGTTGGTTGCGGCTAATCTCCAAAATGGCTGGACCGATTTGGACAGGACTTTCACTGGCAGATAGATGATGTTATAAGACGTAACTTAGCCTATTTTTATTTTAGAAAAAGCATTAGGGGTTCCGCGCAGAAAAATGAAATCCATGAAATCTAATTTGTTTTTCGACATGCACGCGAACGAAGTCGCGAGTATAATTAGTAATTTAATAAAATAATGAAATAGACACTTACCAGTTGGTTCTACTCCTAAGTCGGTGTTGTAAACAGTTTCAAGCATTGTTAGTTCTTCGTCTTCTGTTATTCCATTTGTACCGAATATTCCTTCGTCAGGCCAAACTTCCCTAATAAAAGGAAAACATAAGTGTTCCGTTTAACGTCACAAGAATCAAGTAATGAAAAAAAATATCGCATTTGTTTTTTTTTACATTAAGTAGGTACTCTGTTGATGAAATTGCGTACCAGTGTGGAAGCATCTTTACTAACCTTGCAGCTCTAAACATTCCGACAGCATCTTCGAATTTGTATTCTTTCATCAACTTCTGTACATTCTTCATGCAGTGTTCTCTAAAGAAATTAAAAAAAAACTTGATTAGGTACTGTATAAGTACTTACATTAAAAATATTGTACTTTGAATTTTCTAAAATCGTTAATTACGTTGCGGTATAATAAAGAATAAGTAAATACAATAGCAAAATAATTTTGATCGAGAAAACCAGTCAATTTCTCCGTTTTCGCTTTGTTTACAATTTACATTATTCAAAAATTCCATTGTTTTTCATTGTCTAGATAACTTTATACACAATACGTTACTCACAATGACAGTAAAGAAACAAAAGCTAAAAAGTACAATAAATAAAATAAAAATACGTTACTTTTGTTGGTCGATGGGCACGTCTGAGGCGGCGTCGAAGGGCGGCGGATGTTCGTCGACGCCCGAACTTAGGATCGCGGCCAACTGCGCCCTCACCTCCTCCCATTCGGGCGCCGGCGCCGCGACCTTAGGCTTTTGTACACCCGCCTTTTGTTCTGAACCACAATATTAATTAGCTCTCCCTCCTTTTATCACATCTGACCATAAATTACTTTTAAAAGTAGTTATACGATTTAAGCTTTGTACGGAAATAAATGAGGGTCATTTGTGTTATTTTTTTTGGGTTGTTAACAGATAAGAAAGGTCTTGTTTGGGTTGTCGTACTGTGAGAAATTAAAATAGACACTTTGGCATCGATGTTTTGGTAAATTATGTTCGATACAACATGATTCGATATATATTTTATGAGGATTTAAAATAAAGGTGTAAATTGAATCCGGTTCGTATTCTGAACCGAAATTAATTAAGAGAGAAAATCGGCCTTAAAATTGAATTTATTGGCGACAGCTTGATTAGAATATAACCTATGTACATAGCTGGCAGCATTAAAGGTTCAACCCCAAACAAACTCTCATCTTATACAATTACACACTTCTACAATCGATTGCATTATACAGGGTGGCGGAATCGATGCGCAAACTGTAACCATGAATTCAGCACATAATTCATGAATGAAAATCTGCTGTTTCATAGAAAAATGGAATACAAGAGCGGTCAAAATGTATGAAACAGCTCATTTCTTTTAAATAACAGGGGGGTTCAGAATCATGTACTGTATCCATGGTAACAGGTTACGTATCGATGTCCTGCCTGTCCCTACCAGCCTGTATATTACGCTGATAAAGCAAATATGCGGTAAGCCCCCTTACTTATCCGCTGAACCGCTAGAAGCTGTAATAATCTGTGGCATAAGCATAAACACAATGTATGTAGATATTATGCACTTCGTCGGCAGTTCCGCCCATCGTGATGTATGGCGCCACCTATCGTTGTTACCGGTGCATTACACACATTAGAAATTTATCATTTAATGGCCTGGATATTTGCAATTTGTTTGTATCCAGCGAAATATTAGAACGCGGGATGGGCTGACGACGTCGCTAAAATTGTAGTATAAATTGATTTTAAAAACGAGTTGTTTTTAGAAGTGTATCTTGGTCTGTTAAATTCAAAATGGTGGAAAAGAAAATAGGGAGTATGATTAAAATTGTTTATGGTATGGTGCACGATTTTTAGAACATAAAACAAACTTACTTTTCGGTTTCGATTTGGCTTTCTTCCTCACTTTCTTTTGGACAACTAGCCCAGTTTTTTTGCAGTAATGTTCTAACATTTTTAGAAACAAGTGCACTGTTTCCAATAAATCCACTAAGTATGATCTAAAACAAAACAGGCTATATACAAATCCTTGTTTTCAAATTGATGTTAGTTAGTTTCACTCAAAGAAATATAAACTATACCTAGTCTTGCCATAAATATTGTCACGAAGAAAAAAATTTTTTTTTTATTGCAAATAATATTTATTACTTTTACAGTGTGTTAGTTTAATAGTCATAGTCATAGTCATTTATTTCTTAACAAAATACATTGTGTAGAAAGTCTTACATTATAAAATAACTTAAAAATAGATTAATAATAATTAGATAGAAATAACAAAAAAATAATGTAAAAAAATAAAGAAAATAAAATAACAATACATAAATATAAGTAAAACAATTTAAAATATAAAAAGCTTATTCGAAGTGATCTCCATTGGCTGCAATACAGTCCTTTAAACGTTGAGGCTAGTTATCAATAGAAGCACGCACTCTTTCCATGGGAAAATTCTTCACTGCCAATCGTATGGATTGTTTTAGGGACTCCAAATTAACATGGCGTTTAGAGCAAGCCGGACTCTCTAAAACTGACCATAAATCATAATCCAGCGGATTAAGATCGGGACTAAACGACGGCCAGTCTTCAGCTCTGATGAAGTCCGAAACGTTCACTTCCAACCAAGACTGCGTGGACCGAGCTTTATGACCCGGCGCCGAGTCTTGTTGGAAGGACCATACTTGGTTATTGAACATGGTGTTGTTAAGGGGCTTAACTACCTTCTCAAGAATGATATCTTGATACACTTGTCGGATGTTTTGATACCTTTTTCACAAAAATATGGCTCAGTCACTCCTTCATAGCTAACACCCCACCAAACCATCACTGATTTCGGATAATGCCCACGTTGCACTCTGTGGACTAATTGGGAAGCTTCCTTAGAGCTTTGAGCATAAATACGGCCATTATGTTTGTAAAAATGTTGCTCAATTGTAAAGATTTTCTCATCCTTAAACAAAAATTTTCTGTGACCTCCCTTTGCGTACCGCTTCAGTAGTTGTTTCGATTTTACCACCCTATTCTTTTTTAAATTATCAGTTAAATAATGACCAGTGCGTCTCTTATAGGCTGCAAGTCCTAAGTCATCTTTTAAAATAAATCAAAAATCTTTTGCTTTCGGACAGGATTTCTTCGAATTCTTTCCCTTACTGCTTTGACCACCTTTTTCGTACGAACACTACGTGGACGGCCAGATCTTTTTCTGTCACAAACAAAGGAGGTCTCATTGTACCTATTAATAGCCCGGTACACAAATATTTGACTAATACCAAGCGTATGGAGAGTTTTAAAAATTGCATTTGGCTCCATACCAACTTTGTGTAATGCAATCACAGCGATTCGGTTCTCTTTATCACCCCACTCCATTTTAATATCGCAAAATATTGTACAATGTATTGGCGCCAAAATTAGAAAACTCAATGAACAATCGTATAAAAATGACAGATTCAAAATTCAAATGTAATATCTTTCTTATTTTTAATTGTAACAGTATTTATGGCCAGACTGTGTATATAAACCTATGTAAATTAAGTTAAAATCGGAATGACTAGTAAGTACTATTGAAAACGTCGTCCAAAAGTTTGAAGTTTTGGCGCAAATTGAACTTAATGTGTGGGTTTTAAAGTAATTTTTCCAAAAACACATATTTGTTTACATGTTTGGAAACTAAGTTGCAAACGCAAGATAGGTAGGTACAGATATTTTTTCTATGTATTAAAACAATTATTTTCTTATAAAAAAAAATAAAAAAACTTAATGATTAAATAGTGTTCATAAACAAACCTCGGCATTTTATTTTCATCATAATTCAAAAACGTCGATATAATAAATTCTCTATATTCCAATACATAAAAAATGTTGCTCTTCAAAACTTTTGCAGATTCTTTAACACTGGGATCAGTACTTTTGTCCATAGCTAAAAGAGTGTTGAGCAGCTCCTTATAAGCTCTTAGAGCTAAATGCAGCCGCCTCACCCAAGCTGTAAACTTTTTCTTTTCAACTTTTATCATGTCATAGTATTTCTCCATTTGCTGCTGCACATAATGGAACATCGGGACTGACATTGTTTCACTGAAATGATTATGATAGTTAAACACAGTCAGATTTCTATATTCCAATTTATATTTTTTTTATTGATGGCTGAAAACTCATGAATTACTGCCGCGTAATCTGATGACTAAGAGCTCGCAAATAGTCGGGCACACAAGAAACAAAGAAGTGAGTAAAACTTTCACTGATTAATATTGAGAAATATGAACGAATTTGTACGGTCGACGAAGCTCTTTACTAAGAGCTCCGTTCGAGTTCGAAACTAGTCGGGTAACCCGAAATAAATGTGTAAATTTTAATAAATATTCATTCATGTTCCATCCATTAAAATTAAATTTATAAATATTCAAATACATCTGACGAGGTTTTTTCCGTAAGAGAAACAGGCATGAATTAAATTATTCTTACCTGACCAACCCAACCTGAAAGTTGTGTCCTCTATTGAATTCCATAAAGAACTTGACTGCCCATAAGTAATAGGACTCATCATTTTGTTGCGCCTTGGCTCTCACTAACACATCTTTCACATAGTGCATAAGCGGATTGTAGGAGCTGTTCAAGAATTCTATGCAAAATTCTTTCAGGAATAATCTGAAGAAAAGATAAATATTAGCCTCAGTGGAAAAACCTATATGTCTTCAGGCTGTGTCAAAAAACCTGTATGTGTACAGTTAAGTGGGATCAGCAAGATAACCTCCTAGAAAACATAGGAGTTTGAACAGAAATGCACTGAGAAACCGATTTTCGTGCACCCGCTTACCCTTAACAACCAGCTCGAAGGTGCACGAACCAAGAGGCCGCAAGCAGTAATATCATGTCTGCTTCCTTATTTATTTACTATTTATTTATATACTTTATTGTACACCACAAAAATACATAACATACCTAAACAATACATTAAACACTACTAAATATACAATGGGCGGCCTTATCGCTTTCTCGCGATCTCTTCCCGGCAACCTTAGAATGGACAGTGATTTTCCTGGACATAAAATGGGACTGTTGTGCACACTCGTTGGTTCAAATTTAATGTGTACAACACACTAAATTAGATACACAGATATATACATATCCAAAATTAATCCTCCTCTCCTCTCCTCTCTTTCCTTAATCTAATCTTCTCATTGAGCTGTAGTTAAAATATAAATATTATTATTTAGATGATAAAATTAGGAACTTTATCACATACCTAATAGCAAAAGCTGACCTCCTCTCTAAGATACCACTCTCAACAGGTCTTCGGTTCTTGGGTCTAACAAATTTTGATTTTTTTCCCCCACTGAAGTCTAAATTAGATATTTTGTTCAAAGGTTTCAAGGTAACAATCTCATTATCTGATAAAGACTTCATGTTTTGTACTACATAGGTGCCTCCAAACCGAGAGTGCCTGAAAGAAGTTAATTTTTAGTAAAAACACTGAAAAATCACTGTAAGTAGAGACACCAGCAGGTCAAGCTACGCGAAATTGTCAAATTTTACCAATCAATCTTGAACCTTAATGCTTTGGCGATAAAGTTGAAAATCTATTAAATAAATTTGACAGATTGAAGTAGCTTGATGTGCTGGCGTCTGTACAAAGAAGTAAAAAAAATAATTGAGCCTTCCTCAATCTAAGCTGTTAGCTGATAGCCCTTGGTCATAGCCTGTAAGTGGTATGAAGTTTTAAACCAATTAAGTGTCCTGTTGCAAAAAGGATGGTGATCTTTATGAGGTTTAGCTTCATCTCTTACTATTAAAAAAAAAAAAACAATGATGAAGCTGACACATCATAGTATGGTACAGCCCCGAATATTACAATCATATAAAATAACAACCAATAGATCAAAATGTTACCTGGTGCCTGAGAATTGTTTAATTTTATTAATCCTTTGCTTATTTTCCGACATTCTTATAGAGAGTAGTTCTTGGTCATCTCTTAACTTCTCGTCAACACTCCGCTGTAATGCCGCATCAGCCAAGCTGCTGGGGTTCTGTTCTCTCAGCAAGTGAGATATGATCTCTAGGATGTGCATGAAATACTGCTTTTCATTTTCAGATGACATGTACAGGATAATGTCTAAGATACCTGACTGATTAAGAGCCCATAACACCTAAAATAAATGATTAATGAAAAAACATTGTTATTAATTTACTAAAGTAGTAATCTGTGGAAAATGTAGCAGGTTTGTTAGGTAAATTTGTTATCCCATTGAAGGACACTGAGCGAGACACAATAGAAGTTTTATTGTTATTACAGTTGGGGCATTTTCTTCCACGGAAGCTGCCATCAAGGTCTCAAGCATACTGTCCAATACTACATGGACCGCAGGACACCGCTATATGCGTGTTTCCTTGACCTCTCCAAAGCCTTTGACCTTGTCTCTTACGATGTGCTCTGGAGAAAGTTGGGGAACGCGGGTGTACCGGTGTGGGTGCTGAATATGTTTAAATACTGGTATTTTCACCAAACAAATTTCAAAGTCGTCTTGAAGACGACCTGGATATAGAGAGGGAGCGCAGGGCTTTGGCGATCAGAGGTAACATGCTGGCCCGCAGATTTTCCCGCTGCTCTGAACAAGTAAAGATAACCTTGTTCAAGGCGTATCGTCAAAGCTTTTATACGGGAAATCTGTGGGTCGGTCACACCAGAAGGTTGCTGCATGTCCTGCGCATCCAGTATAACAACATATTCAGGATGATGTTGGGGCTGCCTCGCTTTCTGTAGTGCATCGGGGATGTTTGCGCTGTATCGCACGGATGACTTTCATGCAGTCATCCGCAAGAAAACTGGATCCCTGATCTGCAGAATGCGTGGCAGCTCCAACGGAATTCTGAAGACTGTAGCTGATAGGATCTCTTCTCCGATATGGAGATCCTTTATTAAGCGAGTAATTTAAATGTATTTTAATTTAATTTTTAATCTCTTTTATTTTTAATTTGATTTAATTTTATATTTATTCATTTTTATTTTAAGTTGAACTGAATGGAATTATGGATCAATAAGTTATCTGAAATAAATGAATTTAATTTTTTTTTAAATTTAATATCCCATAAGTGATAATTATATACCTGTTTTTTTTTTTAATTAGCCTGCTGTTGGTTTTTGCAAATGGAATTAAAAAAAAAAGTTGGTTAGTAGCAAACACAAGAGAAATGCTTATAAAAGCTTGACTTCACCTGCCATTGAGATTTAAAATATCAGGCTCCATATCTTGTTTCATTCTATGATGTAGTGATCAACTTAATACAAGGTTTAACAACAAATAATAAAACTAATTTTAAGATTAAAGTAATTCTAACCTGATCATGCACACTGGCATCATTCTCTGGACGCCTCTCTTGGTCCAAGTCAGCGGGGACATGAAGCACATTTCTAATTAGAATCAAAATCCTTTCAATGATAAGTCCAGTATCTTCATCTCTCTCTGACCAATCCTATTTAGAACAAATAAAAATCAAACTTTATTTTGTTTTAACTTCTGGTTAGCAGTTAAAAAAATACAACATTAGAAATCCTTATTAGGGTCCATCCCATCAGAACTTCAAAGTGCTTTAATACTTATGGGTATGAAGGATAGACAATATAGATAGCAGTCAGCCCCGGATTTACGCCTAGGCCTACAAGATCAGAGAGATCAGAGGCAGGGTTCTATAAAGTTCAAACACACTTCACTCCATATCACTAATAGTATTCTAAAGTAGAAGACCTTCAATAGATCACAAATTACCTGGATAGCGGTAGCCTTTTATCTCCTAAGATCAATATACTTTAAATACCAATCCATCTACCAAACACAGATCATATCCATTTAAACATTATTTATAGTTCTATTTTTACTCATAAATATTACCGGACTATTAAACTAGGTGGTACCTATTTATAAATTACTTACAATTTCCAAAACCTGTGCCAATTTCTTAGCAAAAATGTTCCATGTATCAACTTTGGTGAAAGCCTCTTCTTTGTAAGACTGCAAATGTAACAGTATTAGAAGGTAGTTGTGTCTGGCTGTTCTTTCAGCCGGCACTTCTTCTCTGTACAGCAGCAGAGCAGGGTTTGTAAGATTCACTAGGAGCCTAAAATAAAGGAAAGAATGATAAATTATTTTATTTCTGTAAGTAGGTCTGTACAAACACTTTTACACAACAATCATATAAAAAAGCTAGATGAGGTTGGCATTTCCTATCTGACGACTCTGAGAAGAAAGGCCAGAAAATATAAAAAGTCACAGTCTCTTCTAAAGTCCAGACATAATCTTGATCAGATCATGTGAAGACCATGTAGATTAGTGTCTGAAATGGTCTTTTGAAGAAGATTAAGTGAACATGTCCAGTCAGTGCATGTATTTGTTAGTAATCAATGTTAGTTATTGTATGAGGAAAAATGATTTACTTATTTGGTAACAAATCTCACAACAATTGATGACTTGAATAAAAAGAGCATATCTATAATAGGTTTAGTAATTATTTTAATATATTTCACTTACAACTTGAGTGAGTATTAAGTGAGTAATAGGTAGGTAAAACGGGCTGGTGTCCGCAACTCCACGACAATGCACGTATTTTGCGTGGTAAAATAAGTGAGTATTGAGTGAATAAGTGAGTGAGTGATAAGAATAAGTGAAAGTAAGTGAGTACTTACTTACACGTATTCTAATTTGTGTCCACAGAGACATTAACATGAAACATAGGTGCTAAAAATATTATGCTACAGAACAAAAAGAAAAAAATTGTTCAAGACTTTATGTGGTCATACAACAATCAGATGTTTATTTCCTATAGTAATATTTTATATAAAAACACCAAATGCTCCATTTCATAAAAGGGTGTTAGGTTAAGTTTAGATTTCTCTCCAAGAATGATGATACTTTAGCTAAGATGATAAAGGGGGTGTTTGTGACAATGATACTTCATTATCTATTAGCTAGGTAGTTATTGTTACGCTACATACCTGAGTGTAACGTCGAATAATTCTGTGTTTTCCCAGTGATCAACCAGCATAGGCAGAAGATCACTTTGTAGCACTTTAGTTTGTCCGAAATGTCGTCGAATCTCGTGATCCTCGCCATCACGACGCAAGTAACGAATTAAATCTTTGACTGTGTTAAGGGTAAAGTCATCAATTAAATATTTGCCGGTCTTTTTATCATACGTTCCTAAGGCATTGCAAGTAGCTGATAATTCCGCTGACAAAAGCGATGTCATGATTGGAAATTAAACACAACACTCGCGAAATACTACTGAACGCATTTATTTATTCACTTTAAAATAAAACATTATTGTTTTGCATTGTTTTACATGAATATGGGCACTTTTGCAGAATATAGGTATTGCTCTAACTTTTGTTTTGACATTGACATCTGCTGCACGTCAAAAAGCCCGCGAAGTTACGACGCGCAGTTTCGTTCTGAAATAGAAAACCTGTTCGTTTAGAAATAATGAAAAGTTGTTTTTATATGAATAATTTTGTTAAAATCTTGAAGAGTTTATCATAAAAAGGGTCAGTCTTAGGGGCTAATAATTTAGGATACTGCTTAACGGGCATTTACTTATTATTTCTGAAGAACTCACGTTTAAAAAAATGCAACTGAAGGATTCATCATAAATGAAAATAAGATAGTCAAACATCATAGCTTAGTTTACCAATATTGGTAGATTCGAGTTTCCATCTCGTACGGGCAGATATTATTATTAAAAAAAAGTATAACGGAACGTATTGTTCAAAATTTGTAACGCGAGCAAAGCGCGAGAAGAACCAATTTTTTCTACTGGGAAGGTTTGACTTTATAAGTATGTACTGTAGTTTAATGACTTAACTATTTATATGCCAGTAGATAGGGTATAGCTTTTTCGCGTCGTAAAACCTTTGAATAATAGGTACGTATGCATCAATATAGGTAGGTACCTTAATGGTTTATCGTAGTTCATCTTCTTCCAGACACACAATAACGATTCATTTACTTAATGGCTCCTACAGACAATCGTGATCGATGTGGGCACACTGATAGATTACTAACTACTTTGAAGTGTGGTTTTGTGAGCCATGAGTGTACGGGTGCTTGTGCTTAGGAGCGAAATGATGAAATGTATAGTGGTGGCCTGTGGTTTATGTGAGTGGCATGCCACACTGGATAGGTACTTAACTGCAATGCTCTATTCATAGACATTCAGAATAATACAGAATATCATTGTTCGGTTTAAAGTTGGCCTACGTTTGAGTACCTGCAGCTTAAATACGCGAGTTAGCACTAGGTAGGTACTTACATTAAGATACTTCTAAGGTTCATCATCATCCAAGTTCATATTATTTATTAAAATAGAATTATATAATAGTGGTAAACTTTTTCCTACTTGCATCAAACGTCAATCCCAAGAGCTAGCTAGGCGCATATCTATAGGTAGGTATTTACTTTTTCCAGATCTAATTTGTATGTACCTAGAGGTACAAAGTTAAGTACTTACATTTTTAAGAAAATTTCCAGTTCACCACGATCAACGATGTTTACGAGGATTTTCAGTCAATAGGTAAGGCCTGCATGTCGGTGGTAACCCTTGACCTTGAGCTGCGCTGACCTTACTTGGCATACTGTGCCTACATTATTATTTTAAACCCCATATTAACGTTATGTATCAGTTATTTCAACTATTCTTACTACTCTCAAAAACCATGCACAATTAGCTGTTGTTTGGAAACACATTGATATGCAGAATAAACGCGTTCCAGTAAACATAAACCAACTGCTAATATAAATAGGAAAACAATGATTTGGCAACCATTAATGTAACCTAATTACTATGTTAAATAGGCAATACCTACTTACCTATTGCTACGGCATTTCACCTATATTTGAAAAAACAACACATAATATATTCCTTATGTTATGCCCTAGGTAGAAATACCTAGTCCTAGTACCTAAGTCCTAGGTATCTACGTCAATCGCGCGAAGTTCAACCCAGTAGGGAGTCAGCCAAGGCCTCTGTTCCCGGCGATTAGATCATGTTGATCTAGGTACTTACTTCAGAATTAATTTTCCCTGACCCCGCCCTCGCTTCAATAATATAAGTAACGGCTCGATTTTCAATATCTACCTACGCTTTTCCTATTGAGGGCTAGGGATTTTCTATTATCCCTATAAAAAGAAAATGTTTGCCTTTGTTGTTAAAAACATTAATTTTCTTCATTCAGCGGCGCTAGGACCATGTTCCTTTTTACATAACCAGAGTAATCCAGTCCAAACAGTTTGTTTGAAAGTTTGTTTATTCTTGTGACTCTTGTGACTCTCAAGAGGGGTAGATCAAATGAATAAGTGTGCGATTAAGGAACAAAAGAATTAAGGCAAGAGGTCAAAGGGGTTGGAATTTTAGACGTCGTTATTTCATTTATAAGAACGTAGTTAGGTATACAGGGTAACCTTTGAAAGACTTTCCATTTGTATGCGGGCTGTGTCGTTGAACTTAGGTAGGTAATCTACGGTATTCAAAAATCTATCACGGATTTACATTTTAATAACGTAAAAGTTTGTATGGATGGATGGATGTTTGTTACTCTTTCACGCAAAAACTACTGAACTGATTTGGATGAAATTTGGCTGAGCACACAGATGGTTTATAACCAGGATTAACATATAGGATAATTTTTATCCCGATGTTCCCACGGGATCGAAACTTATGCGGGTAAAACTGCGGGGCGCAGCTAGTACGTTTATAACAAAAGCTCATACTGTTTTCTATTGTCGATATTGACTATTGGCCGCTACGTGCCTAACTGTTATTATACATCCTTCTAAAACGTGAAATGTACAGCCGATTGTTTACTTCGTGGCATTTATTACTCGAAGCGCTCTGAAATATTGTTGAGGTAAAACAATGCTCAGAGAACGTACCTTCACTACGTACTCGTAGATACATGAAGCCACTAATTAAATAGTTTCCTTTACCGATACATTTGTTAAAGACGGACCTACCTATAACGTGCTACATGGATAGCGTACATCTTAATTAAATACATAATACGCAACTACGCGTCTAATCATGAACTGTCTTGTATAAGGTGAACTTATTAACATAATAGCTTAGTATCTGGCAGTTTGAGTGCTTTATGCGGCTTACCCAAATGTCCTTTCTTTGATATTGTTCGTCGAGTCGTTAAGTTCCTTAAGTTCCGAGTCGAGCTACATGATGACTGACAAATGCTTGCACTGACTGAACAAGTCCAGTCAAATCTGGCTGGTAATTTTCTCAAAAGACCATTTCAGACACTAATCTGCATGGTCCTCACATCGTCTGACCAAGTTTAAAATGGACTGTGTTTGTTTCGACCTTTCTCCTCAGAGTATTCAGATAAAAAACACCGACCTCATTTAGTTTTAAAAATATCTATCTGTCTACAAACCTACTTGGGGCTGATTTTTCAATCGACAGATAATTTTTATTCGTGGAATAAAATTGACGTCTGACAGTTTTCGTATGGAAAAACTGTCCAAAAATTCAAAATTATTCATCCAATAAAATTATCTGGTGATGGAAAAATCAGCCTTAACAGAAATAAAATCAATGTTTTCAATAAAATCAATTATTTTTGTAAGTACGCTGATAGCAGTTGTTTTCTTGTAACTACGTAAAAAAAAAAAAAACTGCTGTCAGCCCGTTAACGCCTAGGCATACGGATGAGTGATGGAAATGTAACGATAGGTAAAACACACACCTATTAGACTGCGCTATCCATATCCTCGATAAACATAGAAATAACAGCATGGGTAGTTAGTAGTTCCCATAAAATAAAGTAGCACTTTTAAAAGTCATTCTCGTTTACAAGCACTTAAATAAAGCCTTCTATTTCCAAGTGCGATATTTATATCTTAACAGGGGTTTAAGTGTAGCGTTGGTACCTAATGCTCTCGGCTTAGCTTACAGGCAAAACTAAGAGGCAAAAACGTAAGTGAGACCAACTATCTAGACTAGACTTTACGGAAGAGCTTTTTGTCATTCCAGGTTTAAGCAGCCTGCAGTAAATACCTAATGAGCATTAAGCATGCTGCCGGCTTAACGTTCGTAGTTTTTTGTCTGGTAAATA
Organism: Apamea epomidion; assembly: GCA_947507525.1. Classification (NCBI taxonomy): domain Eukaryota; kingdom Metazoa; phylum Arthropoda; class Insecta; order Lepidoptera; family Noctuidae; genus Apamea; species Apamea epomidion. The sequence goes on from OX382227.1 coordinate 13,732,181, forward strand.
AAAGGTTTTATTCTGGGAATCTCTTCGCAAATGAAATTGAAAAATTATTTACAGCTAAAATAATTTTCTAGTGCTTTTGAAACTTTTGTATTTCTGTTGAAATTGTAATATTAAAAAATTAAAAATACTGTTTGAAAATTCTCAAGAATGATAGTTAATTTATTTCCAACGTTGTATTGCTTCAGGCTCATAGCAAGTAATCGTAGCCCGTAGTAGTTTCTCGTAGCCCGTAGCAGTCACTCGTAGCCCGTAGCAGTCACACGCATCTCGTAGCCTCGTGCTCGTAGCACGTTTGACAATTAATAATGCGTTTGAAGATATCCAACAGAGACAAAGCAGCAATCAAATTTAAATTGTGCTAAAACGGATCTCCCACACAATCCCAAATGAACTATTAGCATACTAATTTATTGGATAAACCATAAAACCGGTACCTTACGGGTTTTTTTAATTTTACACTAACACAATACCAATAAATCCGAACAGATAACAGAAAATAGTATTCATGAAGCAATAATAATATTAATAATATAATAATAACGTTTATTTGGACCAAATAATATAGCCTAATACAGAAATGTTACTAAGAACTAGTAAAAACATTTATATAACAAAGAATTAGGTAGCTAAACTAAATGAACTCCTAACTTCCGAACTAGGTTAATCCTTATAATTAAAACACATGAGCTCGATTATATTAGCATAACACAATAAACCAATCTATTAACGTAAGCTAATGTGCACGCACTAAATGCAGGGTGTAGTAAATCTTGTATTTTGCGTTGTAGCCATAGCTAGCGGGACGAGATAATCCGGACTATTGGTGTCGTGCCAGAACGCAGCCCGAGCATTGTCGGGTTGCTGGCTCCCGGCCAGGGATAATGGGCTTTACACCAAATGGATTTGCCTACCGAGGTCAACGTAAAACCTGGAAGGTACAGATTAACGGCAAATAAAGCCTTTAAACCACTTTTATAATGCAATCGATGATGACGGAACGGCGTAATGGGTGTGTGTAAGCTTTACATGACAATACTAGCTTCGCGCGCGTGTTTGTTGGAAATTATCCCACGGGAACGTGCTACCGAGACAAAAAAAGTGGCCTATGTCCTAAAAATTTGGCAAGGAGTTCAAATCCATCTCCTTGCCAAATTTTATCGAAATCCGTTCGGGGGTTTAAGCGTGAAAAGGTAACATAAAGACAGAGTTACTTTCGAAGTTATAAGTAAGTTAAGTATGAATGTTTTGGGCGGCGATTTTGTTTTATAATTATGAAAAAAAAAACTGACTTTTCCTATGTATAGTAATATACATAGGAAAAGTCAGCTGTATTTAATGTTAGACACATGAATCCGACCTCAAAAAGAGAAACGTACAACGTTGTAATTAGTGTAGGTAATCAATTTCTAAGTATACAAGGTCTTAAAACTACAAAGGTTACAATTACGTAATGGAAAAATAAATAGTAGTGGATAGTAGTGTGGGTACTATTAGATTCCTAAATGATAACAGTCTTCTGAAGAGAAAACATACTTTGATCTTTACATGTAGAAAATACAAAGGGGTTTATGAAATATGAATAAATTGCAAAAAAGCCTAAAAGTAAATCTGTGGATTAGTTCAATTAAATCGTGCAATATAAAGCTCATCCATTTCATCAAATAGTATAATATACCTAATTAGGGTTTTGTTTAGATATGATTACAGCTACCTGATAACCTTTTTATCTGCTTAGCGAACATTTCATTTCATCCGTCCCGTGCAAATATTTCTACCCTTTTGCCGATGTGTCAACAGTCTTTGATCCTTTTAATTGACATTCGGTTTGCAGATAATTTCGCGAACGCAAAATATTCGCGGTTGGGTAAGTTTAGGGTCTACCTTTAAGTGAAATATGTAAGATATTTTCATCTGACAGTGATAAATTATGAATGAACAGCCTCCAGAGTGAACGGGAATGTGACACAAAGCGCGGAGCTTAGAAACCTCGAAAATTGTTAGATACCTGTCTAAGATGTTCTCTTAACACAATAAGCCATTCAGTCGTCAACTTAGTGAAATGGAAAATTCATTTTCTCACAATTTTCTCTTCTTTTATGATACTTTTTGCAGTCGCAGAACTTTTTCGAGAAATAAAAAGGGTTTACCCACCGCTGCGAGACGGAAAGATTCCGTATTCTTTGGGGACTGCGAACACAATGAACGTGGCGTAATGAAACTGTTCCCTCTGCGATTATGTGTATGTATATCACTCATTTTTTTACTTTAGATACTGTAGTATTTCAAACTACTGTTGGTTCGAACTAGTTTCTGTTTGATTTGCGTTTGTTTGCAAACGATTGTTAATCAAATCCAATTTAAAAGCCTACCTACAACTTGATTAAACGCAATTTAGCCGACAATCGAAATTCTAACTTAAAATATGTAAAGAATTGAAAGTCTTTTAACTTGAAGTGAAGCTCTATGAAAATCTCGTTTGTCCTGTAGTACCTAGGTAACTATTGTAACTATTATTTCAGTACTTACCACTTTTATTCATTTGTGTAGTATTTAAAAGCTGTTAAGGTTTTCAAGCAGGGCATTGGTGGGCCAGCGGTTCCGGCCCCGAGTTACGAGTCGTAGGGCCTGAGTTCGAACCCAGCCAGGCACTTTGTGCATTTCATTTCATCTCCACTGCTATCAAAACGGTGAAGTAAAACACGTGAGGAAACTGGCATGTCCAAGAACCAAAAATTTCAAATTAAAATTATTTAATTTTGCAGAAAACACTGTTACAATGGTGTTTTTAAATATTATGTACATGTTTCAAGTGATTCTACCGTAAGGCATGCTAAATTTGTACAATTATGGTTTATCAAAATCAAGACCAAGATTGACAAATGTATAAAATAAGATAAAAATATTATAAGCTAATAAATTTATGGAATGTCCTTCTTAAAATTATATCAATACAGATTAATTATTTATTTAGTAATAATAATAATTAAATTATTTCATTGCCATTCCCAGAATTATTATTACAATAAATTCACCGATTAATTATATAAAGATACATGCGTAATTAAATTGAAAATTATCATTTAAGTAGTCGTTTAAGTTATAGTAACATTTATTAGGTAACAGATTCTTTAGATCTTTGAAGTGAAAACTTCTTTAGTAGCGTTGTGCACTTTTTTTTTGATGGGTAAAAAATGTTAAACTCGCGTCAGGGCACGTGACCTGATCGAAAATTCGTAAGACGGAGCTCGCATCAGGACACGTGACCTGATCGAAAATTCGTAAGACGGACGGAGAGTTTTTTGTGATGGGTAAAAAATGTTAAATTCGCGTCAGGACACGTGACCTGATCGAAAATTCGTAAGACGGAGCTCGCGCTAGGACACGTGACCTGCTCGAAAATTCGTAAGACGGAGGGAGAGTAGACCGCATTCCAAAATATCAAAAATGCACAACATTAATATTCAAGTTTTCACTTCTGCCGGCACTCCCGGAGTGCTACCCGTTTTTGAAGTGAAAACCTTTTTAGCGGCGTTGTGCACTTTTGTTGTGATGGGTAAAAAATGTTAAACTCGCGTCAGGACACGTGACCTGATCGAAAATTCATAAGACGGAGCTCGCGTCAGGACACGTGACCTGATCGAAAATTCGTAAGACGGAGGGAGAGTAGAAATGAATATCGTATTTTACCACGTAACTGATAGTACTTTTATACTGATAATTAAAGCAATTCGTGCAAAATTATTCCCTAACCATTCCAAAATATCAAAAATGCACAACGTTAATATTCAAGTTTTCACTTCTGCCGGCACTCCCGGAGTGCAACCCGTTGTTTTTTTTTTTTAAATAAGGCGGTATTCATTACCCTTATTTCTTTAGGTAATTTATTGCAAATTACAGGAGCCATGTGAAACACACTTTTGTGCATTAAAGTGGTATAGGTTCAGCGCACATAGTGGTGCAAAGCGCCACGGTGAACATATGTGACATCTACCAACCCGCACTGGGCTCGCCTGGTTGATTATGGCTCACTCCGTCTCACAGAGAGGAGGCCTGAGTTTTTACTACTCAAGAATAGACGACTTGAATTTATACGAGTACATTATTATAAGTGTTCTAGACGTAAATGTTCGTTAGTGCTCAAATAAGTTGATTCGGATTATCCAATTGACTATCAGAGATGGTTTCTAATGTAAAAGGTACAGTCTAGACAGTCATAGAGGTAAATCTTCGTGAAAATAAAATCTGAGGTAATTCCCAGCTTTGAAGCCATTGACCCGGGGTTATATTAGGATACCGGTGATCCATCATCTCACTAAAAGACCACTGCATTTGCACACATAGAGATAAAAGTAGGCATTTGATTTTTATAATACAGACACCAGCAGGTCAAACTACCCGAAACTGTCAAATTTTCCCAATCAACCTTGAACCTTAATGCTATAGCGATAAAATTGAAAACCTATTAAAGAAATTTGATAAATTATAGTAGCGTGATGTGCTGCCGTCTGTACCAAGACGTTCAGTCATCTTATACGATGGTGGAGGTATGATTTTTAAGTGCGTAAACGATAAAAGACATGATAATAAATAAACAAGTTCAGTTCAGTAATCTTTTCGTAAGAGTAAGTTAAAGTACCTATGTTCCAATTGTAAATAGTAAGGCTCTTAGGCATGTGGTAAATTATCCGTTTTACCGGAAAATACATACATCATATAAATATATTACAGCAAAAATAAGTACTTACCTATGCTGCTGTAAGGTGCTTAAGCTGGATTATATCTGCATAAAAGTATATACTTTCGTTGAAAACTCGGTAGCCATTTTAATTTATAAATACTTTTCACCCACGTGTACTTCAATCTGTAAACAAAACAAAAGTGAAACAAAAGGGATTTAAAAATGTTTATTCATCAATCCCCTCATCAATTTAGGGAAATTTTGCCGTTCTAAGCTCAATCTTGCCCTCTTTTAGGGTCTATGATAAAATAAAAATGCTCTTTTGATCCTTATTTCCTCAGGGAACAAGAGAATATATTATAGTGACTGTGTGAAGCTTTTTAAATTACACCTCATTAGAAGAGTCGCCTGTATATTAGCGTGAAACGATTGTAAGTGAACGGGGAATGACCCACCTGCCACCCTAACTACCACCTCAAACGTTTTTAACTTCATATAAATTGCGAGAGCAGTGTCCTTGCCACACATTTATTTCTTACGGCTTCCATTTACGTGTCATTTTACGGAGAATGTTCCTGTCGCGACTTCACTCACTCTACGTCCTAAAAGCAACCCACTTTTCTACTAAATATTTATTCATACACCTCCAGAATAAGATACGTGCCCGAGCCTAAGTACATACACGAAATATTTTTAGGCAAAATTTACAGAATGTTAACCGAGTCGGCCGGAGCTTTTTTAACATTTATAAAGCATATTTTCGCTTCTGTTAATAGAAAACACGATCGCAATTTATTCATGACATGCCAAAACGCATTCTATTTTGATTTTACGGATGAAATACAGGCGCAGAGAATATGAAGTTGTTTTGCTAGCAACGTAATACTGTTTTATTTATAGCGGTCGCTTGTAGGGGCAATAAACGAAGTGGTCATCCGTCAGCCGCACTCTTGAGTCAGAGGAATGTAATCAAGACATTCATCATGAGCTCAGATCACTCAAACGACTAACAACATTGTGTGGTATGTACTAGGTGGCTGTACCTATAGATTGTGTGGTATGTACTAGGTGGCTGTACCTATAGATCTACTCGCAACGTGAAAGAATGATTACTTAGGTTCTTTATGTTTTACGGATGAGGATATATTGTCGCGTAACATTATCCACATTACTTTTTAATAAATGAAATATCGTGTTCAGCAGATGTTTGAAACAAAACAAGAATGTGTGACAAACGGCAGCGTCATGAGATGATCCACAAAAAGGATATATTATAAGAGAATGGTTCGTTGGCTCGGTATCTCCGTGATGGTGAACCCTGTACTCACGGGTGGGTACCCATGCACGACGCTAAACGTTCCTCATTTTTCTATAGTTGGAGGAAAATTGCTGTCGTATTTCCGGCTCACATGTCCTTAAGCCGGAGACAACGAGATTATCCGCGGGAAATAAAATGGAGACACGAGAATCATCAATCTTTCCCGCACAATCTTGTTGATGGAACTAACCAAATTACTAATTATTTGGAAGTTGGTGTGTTCTAAAAGTACGTTATTAAATTGATTACTTACGAATTACTAAACTTATTTAATTATTTCCATTTTTTTCCATAAATGTTTAAAAGATTACATCAGTCACTTCAAAAAAAAAACAAAAAAAATGTAGTTTATTTCAATTACAATGGGCATTTAGATACATAGTTTTGGAGATCTCCTTTTAAGCAAGGAATTGCTTGTATTAGGAGTCTCCGCACTTCCACTTATCATTAATTACTATGCAATTGAAATGTACACAAGCAAGACTAAAGATAAAGAAAAATAAAAGAGATAAATTAACATTATACAAAGGCACTAGTCAATAGTCGCGCGAGTACGTGTGGTGCGTGTGTTACGAGTGAGTATGTTAGTGTGTAAGTGAGCGAGTGTGGGTGTGGGTGTAAGTGTGAGTAGTGAGGTTGTATATTGTGTGAGTTATAATAAGCGATGTTTAGTTCAATTATCTTGAATGAATATCCTGACTAGTAGGTGTAAGCGTACGCTAAGTAACTTCAAAAGTTGAGTGTCAGTTAAGTTCTATAAGTCCCTTAGCAAAAATACTTAAAATTACATTTTAATAGTTGTAGAAAAGTAGTAAAAGTAATTACAGGGGACAAGTAAAAGTTGGCCGCAGTCCCACAGCCGTCGTCCTGGCCTAGCAAAACTTGTGCCAATTATAGCTGAGGTGACCATGAGCTGCCGAACCTCCGATTAGGAAAATATCCTCAAATTAAATAGATTCATTTTGACAAAACCCTCAAGCTAAAGCCCTTAATACACTTCTTACATATTTTTCCCTCATAGCTTAGCGGATACTTTCCTTCCGTGATTTGTGTTGGCCATTTATTGTTTATCAAAGTATTTTTTTCCAATAGGGGAAGATAAAGTCAACCATTATTCTTGAGGGGATCGACGAGGATTTCCACATTAAGTACCTTGAGCGGAAAATCACCAAACGTTTGAATTTAATAGGCACTTCTAATCACGCTTGAAGACAGTTCAAGAAACTCGGGGCGTAGGGCCACCCTGTTAATAGCCCAAGTACCACGCTAAGGGGCGCCGCTAGGTCTTATCTCGCCGCTTCCGACGACGTTGACTTACATTTAATTGTCCAAGTTTTATTGTAGCCACCCTAATAGCAATATTGGAACCAAAGAACTGATATAGATCGAAGTTTTGAATAACATTACTGATACTGTATTCACATTGAGATTACAATGACAGTTTCCATGTGTGCGTACCTATCCAAACTTCTTTGTTACGTAAAAGCCGTAAAGGGAATGGAAATGTGGTAAGGAGCGAACGTATTTTTTTGGATTTTCAAGAGCTTTTCCCTTAAGTTAATCCAGTACCTAAGTGTAAAACGTGTTTATGGAACTTATACAATTCCAGTTTGTTGAAACGGCATTTTTATTTGCAGTATCACACGAGAGAACATAACATGGAGCTAGCTATAAAATCATAAAGTTAAAAACGTAACACGGCACGCTAGCGGCCATTGGCTCATGCAGCAAGGAACAACAGCCCGGAGAACAATTCAATTTACTTTTATAGCCCGTGCTGATCCCCTTGTGCGGATCAGCTTCCACGGGAACTAATCATCGAATCTACGCCTTGATTCGTTATCTGTTCTTCGCAACTGATTGCTTTTAAATCCCAATACTCGGCCGTAAAATACGTCGTTTCATGGCCATATTGGAAATAAAAATACTTTTATGAATAGTGCTATAGTTGGATGCTACTTTAACGGATGTCGCTGATAAAAATTACATTAGGAGCAGGGATGTTTAACCTTTTTTGACGGGCGGTAAATATATGCCCGTATGTACATTCTGGCTATTTTATGAGGCCCGCAGGTGATGTCTCCTTTTTTGAAGAAACCAGCGTCTTGCATTTGTAATGCTGGCTAGAGTACAGCCATAAATATACATCCACCCCATCTCAACATGTCCCGCACATTATGGTTTTATTTTGCAGATTTGCAGTAAGTATTAGTCTCGGTGGGTTGCTGGGGAGGCTCGCGGCCCGTAGGTTAAGTATCACTGCACCAATTCCATCGCCGTCAGTAATTAAAAATGAAAAAGATTTATTAGTGGTAAAAGCTTATTATGAGAAAAATTTCATTAGGTACCTACTTTATCTTTTATGATGTGTCAAACGGTTTTAAAGTAAGTAATATTTATTATTTCTGTACCTAAATATCATCTTATCCTATACTTATCTTACTATTATAAACTCGAAAGTTTGTGAGGATGGATAGATGGATGTATGGATACTTGTTATTACTTCACGCAAAAACTACTCATCAGCACTAAATGTTTATTAAACTTCACAGTAATATATTGGAATAACACTGAGGCTATAATTTATAAAGATATTGTGTAAATTGCCGAATATACGCGGGCAAAGGCTAGTATGTCAATAAATACAGAAATGTGAATAAATACAGAACAGTTAGGTATGCATGATAAGTATTAAATAATAAATTCTCGATAAAGTCCCAAAATTACTCGTTACATTACATTACCCACATTGACGTAAATATTTCACTGTATTTAAAATACCTTTAAGTGTTTCATAACACAAAGATTGCTTGCGACCCAAAGTTTAAAACCGAGAGAACATAAATAAAAGTTAAAGTGCCTGAAAGTTTAAAAGATTTTCGTTTCCGCTGAGTTATTCAAAGCATATTGTCTTCGCTTTAAATCACTGATGTGAGTAAACCAAGAAGCCAACCTAGTTTGAAAAATTGTTCTCAGAGGACGAACCCTTACCGGAACCTTTTTCTTTTATCCCGCTCTGTCTAAACTACAATTCTCTCAATTTACTTTCCGCAAAGGAATGTATTAGGTATGTTTGTTTTGATGTAAAGTATATAAACATACTATTTGTTCTATAAACATAAAGCCTTCTGACGTGATTATAACATAAAATGAATGACACGTGACACGTGATAATGTAATTTTAACTTATTAAAGATAGACAACTAACTCAAAACATTTTAGGCACGTAAAAATTCAATTTTTATTTTAAATTCAATGTGAAAGCATTTACTTCAAATAGGCACATAAAAGGCACTTTTAAACGTCAATATTTACATTAAAATAGAATAGATTTTAGTCGGCCCTTCTAAAAAGTATATCGTGTAGAGAAGAATGGGCAAGAAACTCCAACGTTACTCTTTTAAAATATTTGTATACATTAATTATATATTTATATGTGAAGACGATGCACCTACAATAAAATTACCACAATAGGTAATAATGAAAAAAAAAAGAAATGACGCGTAAATTAATTATGTGACTATCACATAATTAATTTACCTGTCATTTCTATACCCTGTCCATTAGGTAAACCGTTTTTTTACAGATGGAACTAGTGATTGCAGCAACACACAATAAATTGATTGATACACGTACGGTATTATAATGTATGTAAGAAGCCATAAATAAGATAATTCAATAAGATAGTTCAATAAGGCAGTTTATATATTTATTTTACTACGCATTTTAAAATTAAAGTTAACTTTGACGTAAACTGGAATATGTACGTTCAAAGACAGCTGTCAAAAAACGGAACCTAATGGACAGGGTATAGGTACCCAACGTAAGTATACCTACCTCCATATTCTGTGTGAATTTCTGAAAAGAATACTGTTCATTTCGAACATCATAATGATTGTAAATAAAATTAAACCATTACCTTTCATATTTATTGCCACAATAATCTGCAAACTGGAAAATATGGAACCCGTAATATTGTTTATTAATTAAACAGTCACGTTCAAAATTATTGTATTTTATTTATAAACGTATTTATTAATTAAAGGAAACTAATAAATGAAGTTTCCCAATTATACCAATTTGACAGAAAAAATATAGATATTTTACGTGCCAAAGCCATCACTGGGTACTGGGTGATTTCTCAAATAGGGAAAATGTCAGTGATGGTTTATTGCACAGCGAGTTTGACGGTAGTAAATCAATTTTTTCAGTTGCAGCTTCAGGATTAACCGACACAGACTAACCATTAATCACGTCGTGTCAATCAATTGTATTTATCAGCGTATGCATTTGCAAAGCTTAATTTAGACTAATGGAATTAAAGCAAGGATTCCCAAACATACGCTTTTCGTTTCTGTATTTGGACATAAATGTGTTTACACGAAATTTGAGCTCTAGGGTTATAATAATTTCTTAGTGAGTATAAACCTATTGTCACGCCTGTTATCCCCAAAGGGTTCGATTCCTAGTATATCTTTAAGTTTCAAGTTGAATGTACCTAAGCTTTTTATTTACCTACTTACAGTCATAAAATTAGCAGGAAAAGCTCTCTAGGCAACTCAGTACCAATTGAAATTATATTATACGAAAGTAAATGTTATACGTGTTTGTGTTCCAGACACGTGTATAATATAACATTCATTAATATACAATTCATCATGAATTTTTGAATATTCTTCAATATAATGGTCTCATTATCCCAATAATATTGCGAGCATCAATCTATTTTGTTCCGGAATCGGATCCAGGAGAGATCCTATCAAATATTTATTTCCTTTTCTTTATCCCGTTGCTCTATTGTTAGAGTATAATAGATCCAGAATCCATTTACTTTTAAATTAATGAAACCTACTGTGAATGTATACATTTTAGGTTATTAAAGTTTATTGTTGTTCTCTCAAAGGAAGATTTTGAAATTTTGTTATAAACTCTCCCCAAGGTGTACCTGTTCTGTATGTAGGTCAAAATGAACGATTTATGCCTATAAATAAAATAGCAGCAGCCTGTATGTATTCCGATTGTACCTACTTTAGTTCCACAAGAGAAATCTGACCAAGTTTTATGAGTCGGGCACCGCGTCCCGTCGTCCCATGTAAATTTTATCGTCTCCCTGAACAAAGCATCGTGTGCTTGGCTTGCTGTTCATTCCTTTTATTATTCACTTACCAAGCAACATCTGAAATGTATTACAAATGTAACACGTATCCCAATAGTACTGCTGACATATTGTCTAGAAACTTTAGTTATCGAGAAGCCACTATTTTAACACAGACTTACCTATATCCTATTTATTCAGGTAGTGTTTTCTTTCATACAAAGGGCAAGTACATTTACATTCGAAAAGAGACGATCATCAAAATATTCAAACAAATAGTGCGCCTCGGGACTTCGTTTACCTATGTAGATATTATGTATTATCACATTTCGGTTACTATGTATGAACCACCTCAGATGTAGTAAAGTTTTTAGTAATATCAAAGACTCACGCCGTTTTAAGTTGCATATTGTAACTGTTTATGTTACTGTCATACTTTATTAAGGGCTGATTTTTAAATAGACTGATATTTTTTATTTGTGGAATAAAATTGACGTCTGACAGTTTTTGTATGAAAGAACTGTCCAAAATTCAAAATTATTCCTCCGATAAATTTATCTGGCGTTGGAAAAACCAGCCCTATGTGAATTTATTTTTTATGTTTTTTGTTGATTCAAATGCTATTTATTTCGTAAAATAATATTTACATAATATATAAGCTAACAAACTTAAAGTAATATTAATAATATGTACATGTATATAAAAAAGAGGGAAATAATCATAGGGCATCATTCGTTGCGTCACGCGTCACGACGGATGATGTTATTAATGCCGGCGTGCCATGCTATCAGGCCTGCAATATAGGCCATGGTGTCCGAGGCTTCACGGCACTGGCATCGATGCGGAGGCGCAAGGAGCGTCCAGACGCAGACAAGTAGCGAGCCGGAAGTTGGTGCCACCCAGCAGGTACCTATGTTCGGTGACGGGCACGCTCAGTGCTATTGGCGGACGTATTGATAAGATTGTTCCGTACCTACCTGCAGAGTGGTTCATCCCACTGTCTCTGGGAGGATAGTTTTACGAGCCGATCTGTATACGGGCTAGCCGCTGTTCAGGCGTTCGCCGCATCAGTCAAGTACGGCACTTCAAAGTCAACCAGGTAGGGGGCTAAAATTTTCAGTGCTGTGGACACTGAAAATAACCGGGAAATTTTTAGCCTTAGTAGAGGGCAGTAACGGTAAGCTAATATTGGTAATTTTGCGGGCGACGAGGCCACCAAAACGGATGGGTATTGTGGCTTGACGCCACGTCATCTAAGTCCATATTTAGAATGGATGTTAGTGAGCTGCGAATAATTTGGTCAATTTTGTTCAACAAATGTGGCTGCTTCCATAAAGGGGAAAACCGTCAAAAATATATGAAAATTGGACCAATACAACGTCTGTCCGAAATTTCGTTGAAGTTTTGATTTCGTCGTCGATGTAAGTAGAACGATTCGGACGCTTCAGTAAGTGAAGAAAGAAAAGCCCTTTTGGCAAGCAGCAAGATATCAAGGCTCAGAGCATCAAACACATTGACAGTAAAAAAAATCCTTTGTCCATTTTAAAATGGTCATTTTTAGTTTTAAAAATATCGACCGCGTTTAAGAGCGGTCAATATCATCATAATTATGTTCATATCACTTAGTTCTTTTTATGTTTTTGAACAACATCACACATCGCTCTGTCTAATACCTAAGTAGGTATAATCAAGCTTGTGTAAGTCTGCATTCGTCATAATATGATGGCAGCACCACCACGTTACCGCAACCGCAACTTCACCCTCTCGTCGGGACCCTAATGGTAAGTAGAAAAATAATAATGAAAATATGCATAAATACAATGTTGCCACATGTCACGTAGTGGGCCCTCAGCATGTGATGGCGGTCAGCGCGGGCGCGGTCTACCCGCGACTGGCTGGACCGCAACCACAATGCTTCACTGATACGTCTGCCTTACCGTGCACTGTTTTGTAACTAGCTGTAATAGGAATAGATGCACGTCACGGTGAATTTAACTTTTAAAATTATTTTGCACGGTTTTAAAAGTATAAGTAAATTTTATATAAGGAAAACAACATGTCCTCACAAATTGACGGAGAAGAAAACCTGGTAGATTTTCTCCTAATATTTAGTAAATATTTGCTTCGTGATTCCCAATTCCCGTAGCCATGACTTGACATTATTAAAATAAAAGGCAAATATTTAATGACGTGAGTAACTGCCGTGGAGTTTGAGACTTTTGAAAACATTTAATTAAGAATAGATACATGAAACGAAAGGGTACTTGGAATATCTACTTATATTATTTACTAATTTACCATAATTTATGTGCACACTGTAAAAGTAATACTATGTTTTATTAGGTAGGTTGTCTGGAAGAGATCGGAGAAAGCGATAAGGCAACCCATTGTATATTTTGTAGTGTTAAATTTATTTTTTTGTTATGTATTTTCTGGTTTATTTATTTTAACTAGAAAGATTTATTTATTTAATATATTTTATTATAAAGTATATATTAAATAAATAAATCTTATAAACTTATAACTTTATTGACAAGTGTCGTAGAGATAACATAGTTAAGTTTTTTAAGCTTCCTCTCTCCTACTATTTTGCAATGCACAATGTGGAATGCAATAAGGTATTGAGTATTGAAATACAGAGTATTATGTTTTTTGCGTAAATGTCAATTTGATACCCTGTCCTAATGACATTTATAAGGCTAGAGTGAATAGGCTCATAATAAATTAGTGCGCTTTACTATCAACGATTGCATCACTGCTTTCCTGCTTTCCATCAGGCGGGATCGCAGTCAAACACTATTTTATATCGATAAAAAAAATGTATCACTATGTAGAAAGAACTCCAAAAAATTCTCCTTTGATTTTAGTGTGTTCAACTATATTTAAGGTATGTTCGCTCCGGGTGGTGTTCGTTTTTCTACCGTCTAAATTGCCTTTCTGCACCACCTTGCTTCTTTTAATAGTCTATTTTATGACCCACGAGTGCGCTTCCTTGTTTAAAGTTTTTTTTTTTCATTTTGTAACTTCTCTATTTTGATATCGATCTGTCTTCATAGCAAGAAGTGGACTTATTTAGATACTTACTATGTTTACACCGCAGCCGACGGTCGGATAACCACAGACGGCTATGGTTGTGACAAGTTGGTATAATCTTGGTGCAGTGACGATACTATACGCCATTATTATCATACTGTTTCACATTTATGTGTTTGTATATTTTTATTAAATTATTATTTTTTATATTTAGGTAGGTAATTTGTAGAGATGGGCTGACCATGAGTTTGGCCTACTGGCCAACTAGTCGGCTTAGCCGATTATTGCTGTCAGTGGAGTATGAGTAGCAGTCGGTACCTTCTTTATTCAGGGTTGTCATTTAGTTTTTTTTGTAAACTTGTATTTTTCTTAATTTAAGCCAATTATTGACTGCTAAAAGAGCTATTCCTTCCTATTCTTAGATTATATTAGAAACTGAATGGCCGCGTTCTAATTAAAAGCGACCGCGATGGTTGCATGTGGTTAGAACGCGGGGTCAGGCTGATTACATAATAATAATTAAGTATGAACAACGATATAATAACAATAATACAACGATTTCATTTCAATTACAAGTTTAATTAAATTTTAAGCATAGAAATATGTATGATGTATAAGAGCCGAGTAGTTGCCGACTATAAATGTGGCCGGATAGTCGGCTTACCCGAATAGTCGGTGCACCTCTAAAAATTTGTGAAATACATTGTTTTCCAATTTGGTACAGATCTGTCTAATATCAATGAGATTGTATCTATCTCATGTGAATGATATAATTAATTGATAAGTCTAGTTTCTGCTATCAATCACACGATTATACACAATAGATCTCATAATTGATGAAAAAATAACCTCACGAAGTCTCGATCATATTTTATTTTGCTTTTTAGTGTTTCAACGAATGAAACAGGACGGGATTTTTCTGGTACTTTAAAAAGTTTTAAAGCAAAAATACAGTAACGAGATTTAACTCAGCATTTATACATCCTTCTTTATATTTTGTTGAAGGGTACCTTCAAGTAGTCCTTAAGTCCCCACTAACCATATTAATCGATATAACACAATTTTGATAAACAGAAGACGATGTATTGTGGAGTACAAATATTGCAGACTCATCGTACTCGGCGCCAACATGAGATATTGGAAGAGGGTTAGGCAGCCGGACCAAATCTGTACCTATTATGGTAATAGAGCCCGACGTCCAGCAGTTTTGATGATAGAGAGCTCACTAATAAAATATTTCATCTAACATCAATGTTTATTCAGTTTGCTGTCGAGCATATTGAAACGGGATACTGAAATAGTTAGTGTACTCAGCAAATCGCGATTCAACGCGAATATTCAATCCCCTAATGAGTTATTGAGTGAGCAATACGATAATATTTTACGCGTGAAACGATAAAAACGCGAAAAAGTTCATTTCAACGGATAAACGACTAATCAGTAGTGTGAACCACGGGCAAACATAAATAAATGTCGTTTAAACGTTGTCAATTGCTTTCTTTAGAGAGATACACACTGGATCGTGGGTACGGACGCAGACGGAATGTTCGAGAGCTCACTCCATTCGCCCCTTGTTTGTCTGTCAACACAAATATTGAAAATCCATTAGCAACCACCGTTCGAGCGCAAAAAAGTCGATATTAAAAATAACAAAGAAATCGGGCCGTGCAAAGTTTCTCGTCACGAAGGGGAGTTATACTTTGAGATGTTTATGTTATATGTACGACTTGTACAAGTATCTGCATGCGAAATGCGAGAACGTTTCGACTGGTTTATGCAGTGAATTAGTGTTTTGGAAACAGTGTTTTGCTGGCCAGTTCCCCAGACGCACATTTGTGTTGCGTTTCGCAGTCAAATTATTGTTCCCTATCAGCTATGGCCACTGGCGAATATTCCTACATAAAGGAGTGCATAGACTGTTGAAAAACTTTTTATTACTTTATTGATGTTGGGGAAATATTCAATGTTTGTACATTTCAAAACAAGCGAAAGACGAAGTTAATTCAATTGTTGCCTTGTACTGGTTTGCCTATTCAACTTTGTTTTGTGAACTGAATCAAAGAAAACGTTGAATATTTATCATACTTACAATATAAGGAAATTTCTCGCCGACCGGTCGACACTTCACGTGACCGGAGGGCTGGCTCGTTCTTGAACCAAAGAATTTGCATTGCCATTCAACGTGGCAATGCTGCCAGTCTTCTGGGGACATTTCCGTATGACAGCGATGCAAACTAGTACTTCGACGCTTAAGGGTCCTTTTGTTTTTGTATTGGTTTGTATAGTTAGATGGATACTCATTTAATTTATAATAGGTATATTTATAGTTAGTTACCGACATAGCTTGCAGAGTAAGCAAACTGAAGCGGCAGTGGGCTGGCCATGTTTATCGAAGGACCGATGGCCCGTGAAGCAGGCGAGTCCTGGAGTGGATACCGCGTATCGACAAGCGTAGTGTGGAACGCCCCCCAGCTAGATGGATGACCTTAAAAAGGTGACTGGGACAGACTGGATGCGGAAGGCGGAGGACAGGGTGTTGTTGCGCTGCCTGGGAGTGGCCTATGTACAGCAGTGGACTGCGATGGGCTGAGTTGATTGATATTTATAAATAATTGTGTTATACTGGGTGGCAGGGATCGACGCGCAACCTGTTACCATGGATTTTGAACACCCTGCGTTAAAATAATTCGTCAGTTATTTAATAAAAAAAATGTTGTTCCATACATTTTGACCGCGTAGGTATTGCACTTTTCTATGAAACAGCTAGGGGTCTGTGCTGAATTCATGGTTCCAGTTTGCGCGTCGACGTCCGTGCCACCTGTATATTGTATATAAGCACCTAATATTTGGCACTAATTACTCAACCGGGCGAAGATTTTAATAATAATAATATTACAATCAATTTACAAGTAGTTATCTTAATAAAAAATACCTCATATATTACAATCAATTTACAAATAGGTATCTCAATACAAAATACCTCATATTACAATCAATTTACAAATAGGTATCTCAATACAAAATACCTCATATTACAATCAATTTACAAAGAGGTATCTCAATAAAAAATACCTCATATTACAATCAATTTACAAGTAGGTATCTCAATACAAAATACCTCACAGTACAATCAATTTACAAGCAGGTATCTCAATACAAAATACCTCATATTACAATCAATTTATAAGTAGGTATCTCAATATAAAATACCTCATATTGCAATCAATTTACAAATAGGTATCTCAATACAAAATACCTCATATTACAATCAATTTACAAATAGGTATCTCAATACAAAATACCTCATATTACAATCAATTTACAAGTAGGTATCTCAATACAAAATACCTCACAGTACAATCAATTTACAAGCAGGTATCTCAATACAAAATACCTCATATTACAATCAATTTATAAGTAGGTATCTCAATATAAAATACCTCATATTGCAATCAATTTACAAATAGGTATCTCAATACAAAATACCTCACAGTACAATCAATTTACAAGTAGGTATCTCAATACAAAATACGTCACATTACAATCAATTTACGAGTAGGTATCATAATACAAAATACCTCAAAATTCGGGCCCTTTATCTTTTCAAAGATCTACAACTTCTATTACCCTTCATACCGATGGGTTATAAATAAACAGCCCTTTAACCTTTCCAAATTCGGATACAATGATTATCCGAAACAGCTATAAAGATTGTAATCACTAATAACGTCGGCAGTTCACGTGTTTCTGCTAGCGTGTAGTGTAAAGTGTAACAATGCGGTACAAATTGGCAGTGAG
Organism: Apamea epomidion; assembly: GCA_947507525.1. NCBI lineage: Eukaryota > Metazoa > Arthropoda > Insecta > Lepidoptera > Noctuidae > Apamea > Apamea epomidion. The sequence continues at coordinate 13,750,103 of OX382227.1, forward strand.
GTGAAACCACGCGTGTGCTAGGCGCTCGCGTCGGCAGCGCACACAACGACTAATTGCGACAGACGTGACTCACGACGCGTACTTGTCATATACGAGCGTACACGAATATACCCGAATGTATCCAAATGCACTTAGCTGAATATGTGGAATATGCAGCGGTTTGAGAGTGGGGTAATTAAGTTCGCGAAACGCAGAGTTCCTGGAATCAACAAGCATGCACCTTCTTCTTCTTAGCGTATCGATGGTAAAACGATCAAACATGTTTCACCCAGAATTCAGGTGCGCGAACTCCGTTCATTGACGGTGTCATAAGATCATCAAGTGCACATGTGACAGGGCATGGCATACCTATACCCTACACTAATTATTTGCAGGCTAGGTCATAGCGACAGTTCAAAGTTAGTGCGTAATACTTATTAAATTGCATGAAGCTTCCCATACATGAATTCTGGTCGATATATAGAATAGAATACTGTTTGTTATGTACACCATATAGGTTCAAGTTATAAATGTAGACATTTTACAAGGGGTGACACAATGGGCTGTCTTATCGGTAAAACATACACACACCAACATGCACATACAAATATACATTTTTTTGAGATTGAATGTACAGTTAGCCCCAAAAAGATGCCCTAAGGAACCATTTTAGTGTCTAAAATCCATTGTTCCTTAACATTCTATCGACCAGATAAAAAACATAGTATACAATTTATTATACCAAATCAAAGTAACAGTTTTATTGTAAAACATCTACACACCCTATGACCAAAACACGGTAAGCTTTATGGGGCTGATTGTATGTCGGTTGCTGAAATAACCCAGCAGGCTTGTAACCAATTAAAAATAGTTGAACCAGAGCAAGCCAAGAGATTGGTCAGCGGCACGGTGGCATGCTCCTAACTAACCAACAATTGGTTGATTAAACGAGGTGATTGTGGCGGTAATCTCTCGTGACTGTTCATTGTAGCGGTCTGAAATGAGGTCCAGTAGCGCTCGAAGTTTGTTGCTGACTGTACCTGATGTTTCTTTAAATTCTTTAGTAGGAAGAATTAGGCACTGAAGTATCTACAAATATTCTAAATTAAAGTAGCGTGTGGTGTCTGTCTGTGTGAACACGTTGTTCTTCACCATCATTTCGGTTTCAAAAATTTATTCCTTTAAAAGAATTTTACAATATTCACTTACAAGAGAAACAAAAAAAAATCTTATAGTTAATAAAGGTACAACATCGGGAAGAATGACTATTTAAATTAGTTATATCCAATATCACTTACAATATTATAAGGTATACAAAACTGTTTCTGCTAAATATTTTGTTAGTCTAACTTTAAAGATATTTATATATTTTGACATTTTGATATAATTTGGCATAACATTATTATCATTTAACTATTATGGAATTTGGCTCCCTCAAATCTTATATTATATTTGCCATAATTTGTTCTTGGAATAGAGACTCCTAGAGTGTTTAATTTACCGCTTCTTGTGTTATACTTGTATTTTTTTCTACTGAATGATATTTGTGACCGTGTACTGTTTGTTATTATTTTTTGTATGAATATGAATGTGTGATGTATAGACCTTTTATGTTAAATAGCTTTGTGTTTTTGAAAATTTTAACTGTTGGTGTTATTCGATGATATCTGAATAATGTCTTTATTACCTTGTTTTGTGTTATTTGAAGGTTTTTTAGATTTTTTTTAGCTGCACTGCCCATGCCACATTTGAACATGCGATATTTAAATTAAATATTCTTAGAGTGGCTTAATAAGTGTAGAATAGATCAAATTACGTACTGAGTATGGCACACATTTAGATATTCTTTTAATTAAACCAACCAGAGGAGATATTTTAGACCGTAGGTAGTCGATATGTGGCTTCCATGTCAGTCTGCTGTCCAATATAAGCCAAGGCATTTTTTTTAATTAGAATTTTTGGTTCGTTATTAATAGTTAAAGCTGCATATTTTTTATTTTTTGCGGAGAATATCATGTATGACGTCTTGGCTATATGGGTGATCATTTTGAGCAGTATCAATTATACTGTCAATGTTGTTTCTAAAGCAAAAATGACATGTATCATCCGCGTGTACTTTAATTCTATTTCATTTATATTATTTACATATTCAAGAAGAGTAAAGGCCCTAAAATTGCTTTGATTTAATTGACACAAACGATTCTAGCTAGCTGGCATTTAGAGAATTTATTCAGGAAAGTTTATGTGTATAAAATATTATTATTAAACTGACATATTTAAATACAGAAATCTAAAAGTTTTGTCAAGTCGTAAAGACCGTGGGAAGCGTCGCTAGTTTAATATATTTTGTGTTTCTTGCATCACCCTTTTTAATCCCATCCTCATACCCATTAGCTGATAAAAAGTAGACAGGAATAATTTTTTAAACCTATCATTTAAATTCTAGTACCAAAATATACCCTTCTTTTACAAAAACTTTAAAAATATAGCGGGTATTCACAATAACACGTCATAAGTAGGTAATCAAACCGATCGTTACGCAAGTACTGGCATGTTTGATAGTCAATATTTCCTGGGTATTAATTTAATTAGTCGACAATAATTGAGTTCACAATTGATATCCCTGGGGTGATGTCACGTGTCCCAACTACGTTCGGGGAGCAAAATCCAGTTATCGTCGGTGATTGGGCCCACAACGCCTAGCAATACGATTAAACGAGGAATCAATATCAAACTAAGCGGGAAATAGCTTCGAACAATATAAGGTGTATACCGATAAATAACGTTGTTTTGCTTTGTAGTTTATTTTGGTAGATGTCTGGAGTTATAAAGGGGTTTTTGAGGTTATATAGTAGTCTTACATAATTTTAAACGAAAAAGTTTTTGCAGAGACGGTCCCGTATCACGGTAACACGCTACGGATCGTAGCATTCGTAGCCATGAGCTAAGCGTCGTAGCATTTCGTAGCACGCGTAGCTAATAGCAACGACTCACAGTTAATCGAACTATGGAACAATTTAGGTGTTGGTTACTTCTTCTGTCATGCTAAGATTGACATCTAAGTAGAAGCTGCCCTAAGGTCGTAGTTTCTATAAGATTGCTTTGTAATGGTGGCATTACTTTGTCCGTAGATATAATCATTTAGACTCTCGGCCGTCATGACCAGTCCCGTCTGAATGTTTGACTACCGCTTTAACCTTAGGATTTCTACTTCCACTACTAAATTGTGTCACAGAAACAACTGACGTTTGTGTTTATAAAGTGCTGATACATTAAGAGAAAATCGACCGAAAATGACAAATACCAGTTTAATTTTGCAAGTATTTTTTTACGACTTTCAAACGAGTCTAATCGTTCTCCATGTTCCAAAAGGATTTTCCTAATTTTTCTTTGTTATGATAAACGTTGACATCACTTCAGCCGTTTATTAAACAATACATAATGTTTTTAGGTATTGAACAAACCATTATTTTCCTTTGATACTGATGGAACAAGCAACCGAGATGTATTTTCGTAATTGGCTAATTTCACTCGTATTTATTGCTATTGGCCTTTGTTTAATCAAGTACCGGCTGTTATTGCGAATTGTTTAACACTTCATAGACCTATTTTTAGTTCATTATTCAGCTTTAATGTGGCATTTCTGTTAAGGAATTTGAGGATTTCCCGTTTTAATTTGCCGGTCATCCAGCTCGGCAGACACAACTTTGAGAAAGAAGCCGACAGAAGGATCCAGTCGGGTTGGGCAGCATTTAGAAAACTTCGTCAAGTCTTCTCGTCACCTATTCCGCAATGCACACCATAAGCTTGCAGAGTCAGAAAACTGAAATGGCAGTGGGCTGGCCAAGTTTGTTGAAGGATCGATGGCCGGTGGATTAGACCAGTCTTAGAGTCGAGACCGCTTATCGGCAAGCGTAGTGTATGATGTCCCCCAGCTAGATGGACCGATGACCTTAAGAACGTGGCTGGCACGGACCTGATGGGGAAGACGGAGGACAGCGACAGGCTGAGTTGAAAAAATAACGTGATCTTCGTGTGCGACCTGACGCAGGATGACTTAAACAAGAAAATCTGACGAATAAATCGTAGGCTTTCCCTAAATCTGACAACGAATAACTATTCGCTGTCAGATTTAGGAAAAGCCTACGATTTTTAAGTTTGACAAACAGTTGTTTGTCAAACTTAATTTGAAAGTAATAAGCGAAAGTCACGCCCTCTCTCAATAAATGATCTTCAACCAACTTTCAGAACTAGAACTAAGTAGTGTAGGTATCTATTTCTAGCCTCCATATCTTATAATTTAAACTCGAAAAGTAATAGAGATACTTCAACATTGGCTTTTGATAGCCTGCTGGCTCACGATGCCGCTTTCTTTGAAATAAAAGTTTCAACTAGGATCATGACTGTATCGAGGGCTCGTATTTGCCGGTGCATGCTCGACATACAGGCGATTCTATGTCTTCTGCCTTCGAGATAGTGTGTCACCACACGAAGCTACCTCACATCAGGAATCATGCTCGAATTCGAGTTTCTTTTGATGGAAGTATTCGCATTCCTAGTTCACGCAAGAATTCACTCCACGTTAAGTTTTTCTCTAACAACAGCCATTGAAACTTCGCCTATTCAGCATGAAAGTGTACGTATGAGAGTTAAAAGGGCAGCTATGGCCTGCGATAATGGTCGTGTTTTTAAATTCTGTTAGGTACAGATGGTTCTGCTGTTCTTTTTCTAGCGTTGTCTCGAGTTTTGTAGCTCCAGATAACGTCTGTTTCAATACGTTGGGATTTGCTCAGCCTTAAAGGCCAGATTTGGCTCATAGCGTAATATCTAAGTCTCGTAAGGTCTTTTTATTTTTAGGTCTTTTTACAGCATATCTTTAATATACAATATCTCACCCACACGCAAAAAATCCATCTAAATCCGAGGTTCCTAGAGTATTTTTCAAATCCCGGATTACTAAAATAGATCTTGTAATAAGTGATTACGCTACGTGTTTTTGGGATTTGAATGAATACTTTTTGATTATTTTTCTGTTTCTAAAGTAAAAATCGCCTTAGTTACTCCTTATAACATCAGCTATTTGCCAGTGAAAGTCCCATGAAAATCGGTCCAGCCGTTTGGGTGATTAGTCAGAACAAACACTCAGTCAAAAAATGTAAAAATTGTTTTTGACATTACAAACAGACACTTCGATTTTATTTATTTGCATGTATAGAAGATTCGTATTCGTATATACTAAAACAAATGAATTAACTGTAAAGTTACGTAAGCAGTGTCAAATAAAAACCTATTTAAGTACAATTTCATATTGTAATGAAATGGTAATCCATTTCATTACAATATTACTATACTATTATTACTATTATATTACTCAGTAACCACTAGATAACAGCCGATATTTATTTTGAATCAAAAATACTCTCATAAATTGCGTATTGCTCTATTATCTGATATTTTTGGTTGCCAGTATTGATAACCGTTTTACAGCCGAACTCAATTACCTACTTATCACCAGGTTTGGCATACTGGAGGTAGAAAAACCTATCTATCTCCGGTTTTAACGTCCCAATAATCTATATCAGTAGCGATCTGTATGATTATATTATACTGGCAGTTATGATTATACTGGCTACCTTCAGTAGCGATCTGTCTTTAACTGAAAATAGGTTATTGGGTTGGGTTGGGTTGGTTCAGTCGTTAATGGTTAAGACTATAGTTTCCATAGACGCACGCAAAATATGCCCTTAGACGTGAAGTTGCGGACACAATAATGTTATTAAATCACAAATCTATATCAAATCAAATCTATATATATATCTATATCAATCTATCGAATCTCAAAATTAAATTTCAAATATTATTCAGTTAATTTTAAAACTGTAAGGGCTGATTTTTCAATCGATCGATAATTTTTATTCTTGGAATAAAATTTACGTCTGGCAGTTTTTGTATGAAAGACCTGTCAAAAATACAAAGTTATTCCTCCGATAAAGTTATGGAATAATTTTGAATTTTTGACAGTTCTACCATACCAAAACTGTCAGACGTCAGTTTTATTCCTCGAATAAAAGTTATCTGGTGATGGAAAAATCAGCCGTAAATCTAATAAAACATTTAAGTATAAACATTTTTATTTCAGTAAGATAATTAATTTTTTATAGTGACTCATTTTACGAATGCTACAATAAACGGTATCAAAATTAATATTTAATAGAGCGCGTTAATTATTTTTGAAGACTTTCACATTCTAGCACCACAATCTGAATCATTTTTAAGAATATTGCTAATCCAGTGCTACATATGTGCGAAAATGTTGTCTGCCCAACAACGTAAATAACGCAATGAATGTTGCTGAGCTGTCAAAATGAAAGCCATTCCTACGTTACGAAACTTAAGATCACTGGTTCCAAACTGCTATTTGTTCCATCAAACCAATTATAGGGCAATCATTTAACATAAACCACAGTAGCACACTGTATCACTGGCTTATAATGCACTGCTAATCACCTTCGCAGTCAACAAAGAATATTTAATTTTAACATCGTGGGTCCCAACAGTGTTTAAACGTCTAATTAATTGGATTTCCATCTGAAGCCCGCCCACAAACTAATTTACATCGGGCCCTAAACAATAACACTGAATGAAGACGCCTTCAATAACGAAAATTACCCCAAAATGACTTGCCAACGCTCAGTAATAAATACTTTTCAACAGAATTGATTTATTGTAACATAATTTGTCGACGACTGTGAAATGGAATCTACGATCAAAGGCGGTTCCCTGACAATGTCCTCTTGAAAATTAAATAACATATATTTATGATATTACAACATCCTTTTTCACAAAACCGTTCGATTTTCTCTGTACCTACTGTTTAAGTGATGCATGATATAAATATTTTGTAATGCTTGTCATCTGTTAAAAAAGATTGACAGCGTATTCACAAAATAATTGCTTTCTTTCTTTCTATATTGGGGACGTAATTATATTACTATCGAAGAATATTCTGCGTTTTTTCACAAAGGGAATGTATTGATGTTGCATAGATGCACATAGCTACGTTGAAAAAGAAGTTTAAACGCGACCTGCGAAACAAAATTTGTAAGAGTACAGACAGACAAAGAACGATAGATATTGAGTTTTCTTTATCCTCGAAAAGTAATGAGATTTGCCGACACGCGTTCGCTTATGGAGCTAGAATCCCTCGGCTGAAGTACGAGTAAGAGATTTACTTATCGTCTTTGATCATCCAAAAAATATTTTGTGTTTATATCAATAAAGAGAATATGGAAATGTCAACAAGCTTTTCAATTCTCATAGTTTGTTTATATGTATATATATCATTTATTTTCAATTTACTAAGTAAGTATTGATTTTGATGAAAAAACAGCGGGTTTCCATTGGTATTTGTCAAAACCAAGTGATTTTTGTAAGTGAAAATAAATATTGGTGAATAAAAATCCGACAGAAGAATAGTCACCATTACACAATAGAAGGTCAGTTGTGTGATGGTGACGGTTTCGATTATGTTTGATTGATTTAAAAGACAGCTAAGGTGGGGAAAGCCTTCAAATGACAAATTAATGGAAAACGGAAAACTAGCTGCAACAGTATGAATGAAACATGAAACTCCTTCATATTTGACAGTTGGCTAGCTTTTATTTGTATTTACATACATGTTGAATGTATAATGGCCGCGCTTTGCCGCCGCACAACTGACCGTGCTCTCCGTATGTTCGCACAGTGGCATAAAACAGAGCTTGTCAGACAAGCCTTCGTTTCCGCCACCTAATAGAATCAACATTGAGTGCCACTCGACACAATGCCAGAGTTATGAATACATAACGAGACATTAGCCCACATATCTTTTGAGCGTTTATTAGCTACACAATAAATAATATAACCGAGTGATAAATTAACCAGTTCCCACGACTCTATGAACATGTTTGTCGAAGATTTTGTTGTGTAATAGAATTTTACCGTAAAAGCTTATCGTTTTTTTCTTTGGTCACGAACGTGTTACAGATGGGTTCACTTGTAATATTGGCGTACTTACTACAAAGCTTCAACTAAATCTGTCGCATGGCAAGTACAGGGTCAAATTAAATTAGCTAGCGAAACTCTGCAGACGTGATGGACATCGATATCTAAACATGATAACTGATGTACTTCTACATACACATTCCATCTAATCTCATCTCCCCTATGTATGTAAAGACTTATAAAACAACTTCCCCTAACCTATAACACACAATGTGTACTCTCATTTCATTGACATTAAAATGACAAGGACAGGTAGAATGTGTAAGATATTAAGTGTAAAGTTTTTATGAAGGGGCTTACAAGGACTTTCATTTTTATATAAATAAGCGTAAAGTTGAAAGGCCCTTAAGAAAATAAGGTGTTTCTCGTAAAGTTTAAACTGATTGCACCGTAAACTTAAGCGCGCCGAGATCCAATTAAATTGCCTATAAGAGGCTTATGATGTTCAGAACCAATCAAAGTTGCATTAATCTTAGGTACTTACTTGCGATAATAAACTTTATATTATGCATTGCCAAAGGAATTATGTATTGTGTATTTGACGTTCAAAAGACCACCTTTGCCTTTTATGTGCCTATCTGAACGAAATGATTTGACTTTGACTTCATTGAGTGGGCTAGATTTAGTTAGGTGGGTATTTACAGCATTTGGCGAAGTTTTCGTTGTTTTTTCCAGCTGAAATATTGTTATTAGATACTGTCATTGAATCAGTAATAACAATAAATTGGTCTTCACGTACACCTGAACTCAGTACAACAACAAATAAAACAAGCAGACAACAATGGTAAACAAAATCGGAGCAAGGAATCAGATGTTCAAGTGAATAAGTTATATCTATACGCGGCAGGGTGCCCATTGTCAACGACAAATTACGGCCTGCTATTTAAGGCACCATAAATTATCCCTTTATATAGCGTTATTTATGCAACACAATTTATATTGGGTCTATGTTACTAGGAAGTTATTCGCAGCATTTGCAGAATTAGGTACATCTATCTCCCTCCATTCTTTTCTTCAGCGAATTGTGGAATGAAGTCATGGTGTACGTTTTTTTGAGCGTAAGGAGGAAAAGACGGAATGTGTAGCTAGGGCAGGACTGTAACAAGGTATTTAAGCAGAAGTTACGATATACCCCCGGCTCCAATAGCCGCTGTAAATAACGCTCTATCTGCGCAGCGCCGCCGCGCGCCCTGCCAAATTGCTTGGCAACCTCCTCAGACTTCCTCTTTGAATAATATTATAACAAACCGTACAACAAAGCAAAAATAAAACTTATTACGTCCCCCACTCGAACTCACATAGTGCACTCAGCAGCGGCCACTTAATCTGCCGATTTAAGTAGATTTATTAAAAAATTGTTTGCTAACATGGTGTACGTGCGGACGATGCCTTGTGCCCCGGGCGTAAATAAATAAGTTAATATTAAATACGGAATAGTCCTTTATAATCCAATTTGCGAAAAATATGCTGATAAAAAAGCGTCCCGATAAAAAATCCGATATTGAATGGAAATTATAATCTTACGAAGAGAAAGGAACTTTCTCCTCCGAGAAAATTACTGTCATTGTTGGCACAGCCGGTACTCAATATAGATTAAACAGCGAATTTATAAACAAGGAAATAATTTGTGATATTTTGAGAACAATAATCTGTTAACGCGATGGATGTACTTACATGCGAGTCAAAATAAGGCCTTTATGAATATATCCGATCTGATATTCGAGATCCTTACATTTACAACTACGATTGTAAATGTATACACCAATTCAATAAATATTCTTTGTAAATGTGCATATTTATCTCACCGGCGACGTTGCTCGAAGTCATAATAATTTTACTGGTTCGTAAATATCAATGTAAATAGGTCGAACAGGTATAATTTGTGTGTACCGTTATCGGCCGCAAACTGCCCACTATGTTGGTTCAGTCAACTAAAGCACTAAATGATACGAAACAAATCATTTTGTATTGCATCACTTTGAATAATTGTTGACCATTTCAGTAATTATAAATATTGTTACTTTTATTTTGTTACTATTTGGGTGTAAACGCATGACTATGTGGTGTAGCACCGCAACACAACGGCATGCGTAGCTCGGCGGGCTATTGTCGCAGCTATCTCGTAGCAGTATTTGCCTCAGGGCCGAGCATTGCGTTTTAAGTCTATCTGTAAAATCTGCGTCTTATTTCTGCATTGCAATTTGCGATGTAGCAGCGCACTGATATGTTATGAAGATCGGATGATTTAGTATTTTATTATTAAACTGTTCCCAGCGTAGGCATTGACACTGCGTAGACGCCGCGCGAACTTACAATCATTGAGAAAATGTTATTCCAAGTAGTAAACATAACAACGAAAGACGACAAATACAATCTATGGGTACAACAGTCTTACTTACTTTGGTAATGTTGAGTTTTCGGTCAATTAAAAGTAATAATCATATTGTGCTCTTTTGTATTCACACGTAGGTACTTTTAGTTTCCCTAAAAGTTTTCGTTATAATGGCACACATTTGTGGCAGCAGCACCTACGCTGAATCAACGCAATGGCACCTCAAATACTTTAGGTGTACTGCCAATTATTCGGCTTATAATGTTGGTATTAAGTGGAATAATAAGACGTTTGTGTGTGGCGATCTCACAACGGCTTTGAATAGCCTCCCACTATACACACCACATACACATCCGTTATATCAACACAAAATTTATGTATTGGTACTATAGGTACACCTTTGCCTAACCATTCGGTATTGCAAGCGTGATGTTATGTGTTATTATGGACATTATAATTTTACTCTTATAGCTATATAAATAACCTGTAATTAATTTTCAGCGTTTATAGATGACCTTAATTTAAATTTTCTTGAACCTTGTTCGATTGCGGGGTAGTGTGGGTCGGGGTGTGGGTATTTATTGGTTTTAAACCATATTGTAGAAACAAGTTTTACGTCAAACTACCTACACAATTAAATAGCGCTTTATCGGGTATTGGTTACGGGTGCGTCGCTACTGCGAGCATTCTTTCGCGAGCGATACGGTTGTGAAAATTCCTTTGCGAGGTAATCATTCGTTTGCGAATAAATGTGTTTAGAAATGGCCCTTATTGGATCTGGAACGCCTCTTTCTAACTTTCTGGTTGTGAAGCAATGCTCCTCAACGAACGTTCGCTAAAGAACACAATGTAAAACGTAACGTGACATGTACCTACGTTGAAACGAACATGCCATCCAAATGTATGCATCATCAAATGTAACATGAAATGTAAGTAACACTAACACACATTGAAACAAACTACTGACTTTGACTTGTTGTGGTTAAATATAATTGAACGAATACAGTGCCTTTAACTCTTCTCGATCAGGACCAAAATCTGGCTATAGGAATTAGCTAATGTCCAGCACCACAGCGCCAATTTGTATACTAACCTAGCTAGATATTTAGGATACCCACCTGGCGGGTCCCACAGTGTTTGTGCCTATTCGCGGCGTTAATTAAGGGGACCCCCGTGTGGAATTTTTGAAAATACCTCTACGATAATGTCAATCAACTGTTCTGACATATTTGGCAACAAAAAGACACCTACACGGTACACATAGTGTATTTTTAATACCGTTGACATTGACAAACTGTTTTCGTGTAGGTTGTTCAGCTACCAAAGTACCTACATAACTGTCTATCCGTATGTGGTTTTGTAAAGCCAATATATTATTATCTACATACGTTAACATGACAATATACAATTATTATGTTTAGTACGCGCCACAAGGCAAACGCTCCAAATTATGATAGATCAAATATCAATAGTTTGGCGCCGTCGACTGTCTGTTTCAACATCAACCGTATGAAATTTAGTCGATGCTGTAATATAATTATTGTAAACAAAGAATATTTCAGTTTACCAGTAGATATTATTATATTAATTTTAATAAAGCCTACTTTAATTTTATGTAAATACCAATCAACGTTGTCAACAGTTTCATTTGCTGTTGGAAAATGATCCCGTTGCGTAAAGTTAGTTACTTTAATTTTTATTTATTAACGTTTTACCTTATTTTATTAAGTACCTAATAAATTTATTACTTCATGCGGTAGAGTAACGTGTGGATGTAGCAGAGTTTCCAATACATTTTTGCTGCTTGGTGATCGGAATACGTGTGGTCACGAACAAAAAAACCTGTCCGAAAAATCTCAGTAAATTCTTTTGTCAAATTGAGTATCGTATTACTACAGTGAATGTAACGCTTAGGACTGATACAAAAATCTTTAATATCTAGAACGTCTATTCAAGAATAAAACAATAAAAACAGAACAAAAATATTATCTTCTTGTTCACAAAAAAAAAAAAAAGAAACTGTGGGTAATTTCGACTTTTTACGAAGGCTTTATTTGAACAATATTATAAAAATCCAGGACTCATTAGCTGACAGCTGTGCGTCAATTAAACGTAAAATATAGTCTTTGGAGACACGGTCCTCCCGGCCCCGCGTCCGCTTCACCCCCTGGCATCCCCTGTGCCACAACTCAACCCCTCCCTGCGCGATCTCATTAGTGGAGCTCTGAATGTACAATTTGTTCTGAAACAGACACCGATTGCTACTTTAAAAAGCGTAGCCACTCGTTTAAGGTCAATTTTTAGACTCTCTTCAACTATAATTACAGTCCCCTAATGGTCGTTTTTGTTTACGCTTAATTAGGTATTGTTTATTTTATTAATTTGTATTTATGTGAGAGTTATGGTGGGAGCATAATCTGTTCGAGTACTTTGATAAAATATACTGGTTCAGTCTTGAAGTACAGTAAACCTTACTTTCTGCGAAGATAAATTCTGATAGTACAAGTCTTCGTTAATTTGTTATTCTGGTCGCACAGTGTAAACGCTCCATATATTTGTTATTCCTGCTAAGATGCACGGAGCGCGAGCGCAAGGAGGAAATTTATGTCGCGGTGTCGAACATGTCGGCTTTAATCCAAATCCGAGTCTTGGTAGCCGCACAATCTAACTAAGCCGAGCCTGTTAGAACTTTCATTTCCATCATTCGTTGAACGCGTTCGCCCCAGGAAGCCCTCCTAATCCGCCCGCGTGCACAAACCATTTCCACTCCCTTTGTAACTTTTGCTTCTGAAAAGTTTCGAATGAAACCCAAGAAACTGATTTAATAAATCTATTTAAAAACTATTTGTATTTCATTAAATGTACCTGGAGTTTGCTTATGGCGGTAAACCGAGTTCAATACAGTTGGGAATTATTTGGCTCGGGTAGCGACGTCTAAATTATGTTTTAATACGTCTTCGTATTTTTGGAAATGTGAAATGTTGACATGCTGATTTGAGAATAAAATGTCATTAGGCTGTGTGTACACTGTGTGAGTTATGCCTCGCTCGGGTGTCGTGTGGGGTTGTTGCCCGTATCATATAATATCCCTTATCACGTATAATATTTTCTGTTTTCGAGAGAGTTGGAACTGTTAACTGGCTTAAAATAGGTCACTATTGTACTGAATCATTGCTTTAATTCGGCGATGTTCTGCTGCGAGCTTTCAAATGTACATTGTACACCTGGTTCAATAGTGTGTTTACAATGTGAGGGCGGAACATGAACAATATAGTCTGTATTTGAGCCTAAATGCGCTTGAACGGTGATTACTGATTGTTTGTCACGTGCCGTTACTTATGTACGGAGTCCTGAATCTGGAATAATATTATGAAACGTTGTTACGTGTGTTACTTATTTCATGCTTATGTTTGTCTTGATTAAGGCTGATTGCAATTTGCCGATTGGTTTCTTTTTTGACCGTTGCAGTTGAGAATGGGTAAGGAAATTAATGTTGTAGGTTAGGTTATAGGTACATACTTTCGTAATAAGGATTGCTTTGATGTGGTTGTTTTAGTTTTATTTAGAAAAGTGGGAAACTGTTTAAACATAATTGGGAAAATTTTTTTTGAACTACATTTTTACGTGGCGTTTGTCCCTATATTGCGCCCCAAATGTATGGGATTTGCTCATCACGTTACCTAGCGCCTTAAATTTCTGTCTCAAAGTCTTGTATCTTGAATCGATTCTTACAAAGACCCTTGATCAGTATTTAATAGCTATCTATTAAATACTGATCGAGTATGTCGTCCGAACTCATTCTCAATAAGTAAGGAATTTGTCGCCTCATTGCTATAAGGGCGGCGAAAACTGCCGGATAAGGTTTGTCAGGCCGGGTCCAAGTACCATTATCTATATAGTATATGTCATCGTATGATTGTGAACTCCCTTTGTTTAAAATCAATCGCGCGAGACTGTAAACTGTTGATAAATTGTGAACTGTACCATATACTACTTACAATATAACGTATTAGTTTTTGATAGTTTATAATCTATCTATTCAAAACCGTCAAACTGTGAACAAACCTGCATTTACCGACAGGGTTCACAATCTTCCCGATTTTATCACCTGTTTGTTAACCCTCCTTGATTGGTCGCTCTTGGCGGTTGCCAAGTTGGTCGTAATGACTAAGCCAGGGCACCCCCACCAAATGGGTTAGGTTAGCTTCGAGTAGAACTTGTAGGCTTGTGCTACTTCCAAGTTGATCGCAATTCCGTCGCATGCAAGTTTGACACCCGTTCACAATTTGTCGGTTTGCCATGGATTGATTATAAACTATTGAAAAACAATACGTAAAATTTAAATGGTTTGTTGCAGTTCACAATTTTTCGATAGTTTATACTTACGCGAAATAGATTATAAACTAACGATGACGATAACGTTACATATACATATACCTATATATGTTCGTAAAGGATAGATATTAGGGGGCAACTTTGGAAACCCAGGTATGCTGGAAGAGATTTCTTATGAAATAAGCATCACCTCTGCACCTATTTTTTCTGTTCTGTTTTTCTTTTTCTGTTTATATATGTGTGTACATAAATGGTAAAATAAATAAATATAAATAAAACCCTTCTTTGTTCAGGATGGTAAAGTGTCGATATTTTTTTCTAATAGAATGTAGAAAGTCATACTGAAAATTAATATTGAAGATACCCATAGAAAACGTTGGTAAGCTGTGAAAAGGTTCTATAAGAACATTTTCAATAAAATCACTTGAGAGTAGTTAAATATGAGTATGAAAGTACACGTATATAAAACATTCCTGTTTTTTATCATTATGATACTACTGAGACTCAGACTATAATACATACTTTAATCCTTAACTTTAACTTATATATTTAAAGAAAAACTGATGAAAAATAGCATCTTCACGGAACCTTAATTTTAGTTACGTTTGTGAACATTTTCAATTCTAAAGTAGGTACCTAGTTATTAAATGACTTGAATGTCACTTGAAACAACCTACTCTGCCAGATTATATAGGCATAATTAGTTAGTCGTAACACTAAATGTGCTAACACAGCGCTGAGTCCGCCATTTTATATTATTTCCCTCATTAAAGGCCTTCGCACACATCCGACGCGAAAAACATTATGATAAACCGCTTGAAGAATTCCGCTAAGAAACATTAGTACCTACATTATGTCACGATTCGAGTAACGGAACATCATGAGAGTCAGTTGAATTGTAGCAATCGGAGCAAAATGTCGTCGCTTTAGACTTAGTTAATAAAGTATAGGTCTACTTCGAACCTTAAAGAGGTTCTCTGCATTAGTTTTTCCGCAAAATCAACATTCATTTTAGGTCCAGCGGTTTCGCTACGGCGGATATGTGATACCCGCCTAAAAGAGCCTCCCTGATATTCAACAGTAGATAGTCATCAAAAGCCGATTTTAATTAGGGATTTTAAGATTATTATTATTAAATTGACCTGAACCTAACAAAAGGACGGCGATCTCTGAACGTAATAAGTGAGTGAGGCAGCCTGGATTTTATATTTGCGTCTGTTCATGTTTCTTGATTCCATTTTAATTAATTTCATCGATCTTAACTTATTAAATATTTCATGGATTATATCATCCATGTTCTGACGTTACGCAAGTACATATTGGGACCGATATCCTAAATGTACATCAGATAATTTATATGAGCCAAGGTTTTGTCTGCTCTATGAAAACGTAAATATTTATAAATTATATAAATCACTTAATGCATAAGTAGTAAGTAGGTAAGACTTTTAACGTGTTTGTTCAAACTTAATTACAAAATAAAATCATTTATCATTTAAGTAAGTAACCTTCTGAATTATAAATATTTTGAAAGTTTTAATTCTTCTATTAAAACACAAAATTATCTAAGTACTTCTAAGTGTTTTTAAGTTCTAAATGAAGATAAGAAACTTAAACTATTATTCATTGTATTTATTTGCTATTAAAACTTGTTATAACAACGGCAACGTAAAAAGGTTATTAATGTTTCAGATCAAGAACTTTGTGAACTGCTTCGAAGTAAACTTCCCGGGACTACTTAACTCTGCAAACTAGACTACTAACTAAATATTTTTATTTGAACAGAGTTTTTGAATTTCATTTTCTTGAGAGAAAATAACAACAAAAGATTGTTATATTTCAGCGCACCTGGTTCAGAAACGTGTCAATTTTTGATTCCCTTAATGGAAGCAATCAATCAATTACAGAATGTCCTCCGGTAAAATCCTATTGTGTTTAGAAGGAAAAATATTGAAATGCTTTGTATATTTTACTTTTGTATTTACAAAGTTTTTAAGTGAGTACTTACCGACTTTGTTTGTTGAGCTGAGCAGTAAAAGAGCTCTTTAAAACTTTAGCGGAAACAAAGTAGAGTCGACAATGTGTCGAGAAAAATTATATAGGGAGAGGGCACAGGTATGTTTAATATTCAATCAGTGCGGGGTCGCATTGTGGCTCTTCCCGCCACTCGACGTTGAGTGGGGTAATAAAGTAATAAATAAACAAGTAGGCTGACGTCGGCCCATGGCTCCGGCCCCGGCGGCGCTTGTGATCCATTCGCACAATGGCCGTTCATTAAATTGTTATATTTGCTTAATTAGACACACGCATTAACTAATGTGTTTTGTACGACTCATGCAATCGAAGGATTTCTGCCATAAATAAAAATTGTAGCTCGTTTTATCATCTGCTTGTACCGAGCTGAAAAAACCTGCGTCAGAAAAGCAATTCCTATTGAAGTTACATAAATTCACCTCGGTCCGCACAAAAATTGTTCGTGCTCGCTAGAACAGGTGACCTTATATAATATTCTGTAACACCTTTGAAACCGGCTCTCGCTGACAGTTTACTTCTTGAAAGGAAACCCGCCTTGACCTCGTTCCAGGAAAACTAACGAGGCATTCGATGTTGGCTCTCATTATTTCGCCCGCGAACTGTCCCTCTAATTACATACGGTGACAGACGTGATTGTATTTCTAAATAGAGACTGTTTATTTTAGCAGCTCTCGGAAATAAATCTTGATTAAGAATTTTTTTTAAATCGTTTTAGTACGTACGTACGTACGTTTTCGCTTACTGTAATGGAATCAAAGTTTCACTGTGTTTGATGACTTGTGTTATATTTGTTTCTAAATGGAGATATTTCCCCCGGTGCGAATGAAATAGGGGGACATAAACTTACCTAATACGCTCATCATCCCGCAAGTTATGAGAATCAAATGGGGGAAACGGGTTAACGGGTGCTCTTAAGCGGTGGATTAGTATCTACCTCACCCTTAAAAAACTGAACCTCTTTCTTTTACAGACTTCATTCAGATGTACGAGCAAACGAGCGGAAAAAACCGTCGTTCATAAACCGTCTGTACTCTGGCTCGCTCCAGAAATTATCGAATTATAATAGTCGGAGAATTCACGGCTAGTGCACATAGCCATTTGGCGTGGCTATCTCACAAAGTTAGCGCACAAACTCCTCCGAGGCACTAGTCAGAAAATTAATCTTATCTCAATTTTCCCGTGTTTTCCTTCTCCACAGTGTTTAATTGTGCAAGTTTTAATTACATGCAAACCGAATGCTCGGCACCGACGTGGGCCCGTTTATTCGCTAGATATTTACGACGACAATGTTCTTATTAGCAGCAATATAACCGTACTTACGTTCACTGTTTATTGTTACATTTGGAATAGCTCTCGTTAGATAACTATTTACTTTTGTGTTCGCCTCAATGTAGGTACATGACTCACATTTATCTCTGAACTTTCTGTGATTTTATTTTAAATAGAAAACTCCTAGAAATTCTTTGTCAATTGAATTAGACGAATGGGAAACTGTCTATTTGTAGGAGAATTATATAAGAAAACTGTTCAGTTTTCGTCTTAAAAAGCCTGCTTATGTGCTGATTAATCACGTTTAGGTATATGTTGTACCCACCGCGGCGGATACAATAGGGTGTGTTAAGAGGCAATTAAGGGATTACGTCAGGTGTAAGGGCAGCAGCATCCACCTGTACCCGGATATCACGGCGCGTGATTATTGCCTTATCCCCCAAAATCATCCACAAAGGAGGCTCAAGCTTCAGTTCGGGATGAAAGTGTGATCTACTGTATTCTATAAATAAATGATTGCGTCTTGTTGACGCAGACACCTATATATCTAGATACCTATATCTAGCTTATTTCTGTTGTTAGATAAGTACAAACTGTTTGTTTGGATGTGGTAGTACGGTTTTTGTTATTGTGTACTTTTTTAACATAGGTCCAGACAAAGTCTGTCTACCATACTATACCATATATATATTCTGGGAGTAATGGATGTGAGTAGCTTTGACGAAACCTACAGCTCGGTTTTAGACTACTCAAAATATTTGTTTCACTGTTTTAAGAGTAGTGGTGATGAAATTACTTACACAAAGTAAAGCGTCAGGCTGGGTTCAAACCCCACGCCCTGCAACTCGTAAATCGGGGCCATTACCTGTGAGCCACCACTGCTCAACGGAAGCTTCCTGAAAACTGTAGTGATCGATGGGTTGCCTCCGACAGCTTTTCCGAGTAGCTAATAAGCCCTCAACTATACAATATACGGATCAATGTCTAAGTTAAACAATGCTGAAGTTCACCTACGATAACATTGAAACTGTATCTGTTTTCAACTTGGCAGACAATAACGTGATATTATTATATTATGTTATGTTTTAATATGGTGCATAAGGTCGGGATCTGAAATGAGGTAATTCGGCTGAAGTGGCAATGGGCCGGCCATATTAGATGTAGAACCGATATCCGTTGGGGTAGACGTGTTCTTGAGTGGAGTCCGCGAAACGGCAAACTTAAAGAAGGACACCCTCAGGCTTGGTAGAGCGTCAATCTTCGCAGGGTGGTGGTAGCAGCTGGATGAGAGTTGCCGAGAATCGAGCTGTATGGCGTGCAATTGATGAATTGACTGATGATGATTGTGCATAAAATGGATGGTATTCAATAGAAATAACATGTTCAAGCAGTACGCAAGTATAGCATACCAATATAAATGTTTTATGTAGGTAAGTCATGCGAGGTGCCCTGGAGGATACACATTAGTTGACATTGTAATGTTTATAATCGTATAATAACATGTAGAACCTAATCATGGGTACAATATCCCTGGTGGATACAGTTTCAATGAGAGCAAGTACAATACAGGTTCAGAGTAATTCACTGGATACCTTAACAATACAGGGTGGAAGGGACATCGACCCGTAAACTGTAACTGTGAATTCAGCACATGATTCTAGACCGTACAAATTATAAGGTTATCAAAAAAAAATCTGCTGTATCATAGAAAAGTGCAATACATTTTTTTAATAACCTACGTAAAACTTCAACGCAGGGGTGTTTATAATCATGTACTGAATCCATGGTAACGGTTATGCGTCGATGTCCCTGCCACTCTGAATAAATATTATTTTAATCTGTGTCTGTTTCCGTAATAACGCATAATTACGACACTTAAAACTTCAACATGCTTCGTTCCAGAGTGCTATTTACGATATTTTTACGACTTGTATATTCACATTCCGTTTTATTAAAGCACCTTTGCTTATCTTATGATATCTTTATGAGATGGTTAAAAATCTCTTCTCTTTCATTTCATTTTTTATTATACTGAGTTTTTATTATACAATTCTTGTCTATATCACCATCTAAGTGGCTGAGGAGAAGGTATGAACAGGGGTGAGAAAATAATGCTGACTTGCAATATGAAGATGACTTTAATAATTCCAGTCTTAATTTATAAAACTTTACTAGCGAATTTTTAAGAATTACCTTCTCAAATATTTTAAGTCGAACGAAATGGTACGAAATCTGAGGTGTTGTTATCTTCATTGCGAGTTTTAATAAGACTAAAAGCTTGAAAGGTTTCATAGTTAGACACTTATATTATTTTAAATTTCAAGACAAAATAATTGTGGAACCGTAGGTAAAGCTTTTTAAAAACAGTTTTTAATAAAAACAGAACAATACCTTGTAATAAATCTAGCATAAAATAAACAAAACAAAGCGTAGGGCAGTGATCTCTTAACCGTTGATAAATAAGAGCGTTTAAAAACGTCAGTGTGAAGTGCTGGGGCCATAACAAAAGCGGGTGAGCCACACTGTGGGGAGAAACGTAATAATGGTTCGCGACGCACGGGATTCTTTCTTTGGCAGTCGAGTGTATTAAGAAATACCCACGATACCGTGCGACTATTTCATTTCCGTTATTCACTCACACACTAACACGGCGTTTAATGAAACTCAATTATAATGATAAAATCGAATTATTGTGATATTTTTGTGATAAAATGTCATGTTGGTAGTACTCGAGTATTGGTGTTTTGGAAATAGCATCATAACTGTGGGTATGTAAGCTGTTCTGCCTCTCTTTCGACCATAGCTCCTTGCTTTGGACTACGTGTTTACTGAGTTGGACATAATAGTTGAAGTGACGTCGGTGTGCGTATGTTTGCTTATTAGGTACGTAAATTTATAAGAACGACAAACAAAATATAATATTTTCTTAATCATTTAGAATTATAGAGTAAGAAAGTATTGTTTTGATAAGAAATGTAAACATAACAACACGCCTTTCAATCCTGTCATACCCGAAGAGTTGGGTAGAAGTGTACCTTTAATACATCCACGTTTCACCATTCATGTTTAAGTCACATGAATTAAGGGGCGAGTCACCTCCATAAGGCTACCAACCGGGCACTAATCCAGACTCCGGGCTGCTTCTGAGATATTCCTGATAGAAAAACCCAATATTTATTTACTTACTTAAATATACTTTATTGTAAACCAGAAAAAACATAACACTACAAAACATACATCGTCGGTCTGGGAATCCAACCCAGAACGTCATGCTGAGCAGTGGCGCTCGCGACCATTAAACTGGACGACTTTATAAGAACGCGACTTCCTACTAATATTATAAACGTGAAAGTTTGTATGGATGGATGGATGTTTGTTACTCTTTCACTAAAAAACTACTGAACGGATTTGGACGAAATTTGGCACACAAAGAGTTTATAACTAGGATTAACACATAGGATATTTTTTATCCCGATATTACCACGAGATCGACACTTATGGGGTGCAACCGTGGGGTGCAGCTGGTTAAATATAGAATTTAGAATAAGAAGTATTATTATTGATAAAAATTATCTTTCCTCCAGGAAAATATTATAGTTTTCTGCCCAACAAATATAAAGATGTTCAGTATGTTTCGCGGTACATGACAAAGGCAGTTACGTTCGTTTCCAGAGCTTCTTCGAAGACTAGATAGGTACGTACGAGTAATGCTATTTCCCAGTAAGTACGAGTAGGTACAACCGCATTAAGTAGGTTAAAACATCCACTTTTTGAAAGATACGAACTTTAAAGGTGAAAACAGTAACAGTAACTTTGATCACTTTTTAGGGTTACGTACCTAGGAAATCGTACCTAGGAACTACCTCGTACCTAGGAATAACCCTTTTAGGATCACTTCGTCGTTCGTTTGTCTGTCTGTCAGTCTGTCAAGACCATTTTGCTTAGAGGGGTGGAGGTATCAAGTTGAAATTAATCTCTATGTAAATCAAATACGTAGGTCTAAAACAACGCAATAAAAAAATACGGCCATTTATGCGGCATATTTCAATACGCTACTATTTCCCTTGACCTCAAGTCATGAAATTTGGCAAGAAGTAACACAACACAAGTAAAAGAAAAAGTCCGATAATCGTTAATTTGTAGTTGTACCACTTATAAAACATCAAACTTACAATTGCAGTTGGAAAATTGACCGTGAAGTATATCGTATATTTTTAAGTTTGTTTTTTGGATGAATTCATGCCGACTACAGAGACCTTTATTGTGCATGATCCAACACGCACTTGACTGTTTTTTTTTTAATTTCAAGTACAAGAATAATTTATTTGCAGTACCTACCTGCCTTTTGACATTATTAAGAAGTATTATAGGAAAATAAACTGCTACTTGCTTTAAGACAGTTTGAAGCATTATGTTTGCGACCTGCAGTCATCCACTGTTAAACAAGAAGGTTGTTTACACAGAACATTAATATAACGAAAGGCTAGCTAGTTGCTTAGATAAAATTTTGACATAGCATTTATATAGTAAAATATTAGTTCACGTCATCATTCCCAGTAAGTATTAGCTCGGTAATGTGTGGTATTAGTTTATGAAATCATTGAATATGCAACAATCGCTGTTTATCAATATGTTAAATATAAAATAAACGATATTAATCAAACGAATCACAAACGGGAATCTATTTGTGACTCTGCTCGAAACTCACAAAGTAGGTTCGTTGAAAAGTCGTCAATTTCTGATTTAATTGAAAGCGGCGATAATATTAGCGGGGTGGTGTGGGAGCTGGCGGCTCGAGATAAAGGATTTGTCGACTGCTGAGCTCGGGCATGTGCCAGCTAATCGGGCCTATAGGCCGAACCCCCAGCCCCCTTGTGTCAGGAACAGACATTATGTTACAAAGACTAGCGACGGGGACGTCTGTAATTATGACTCAGACAAAACTAATCTATTGACGAACCAGGCTGCTTTATTACTTTGCTCCCGTCTGATAAATAAAATACTTAGGGGAGAAAATGTCTGGTTGATAAATTATTTATAACCTAAGCATAATCAGCCTATAACGATCCCACTGCTGGGACACAGGCCTCCTCTCTGTGAGAGGGAATGGGTCGTATTCCAACACGCGGCCCAGTGCGGGTTGGAAGATGTCACATGTCTTCGAATTTTTTGTTCTAGGACATGCCGGTTTCCTCACGATGTTTTCGATTACCGTTTTGAGAATTTGTATTACAAAGATGAGGAAAATTGTAGATGTTGTACTTATTACCACTGAGTTATCAGGGGGCAAACAGGCGATTACGCCTATTTTATCTACCTTCACAAACCACGGACGAACATTTTAAATCATGAAAATGACGGAAGTTTTTCTACGTTGCATGGCGGAAAGGTAATGACGGTGGAAGTGACGACTATATTCTGTTGCCCCATTGCCCTCGCTTCAATGACCGGAAATGTCTGATAAGTCCAGCCTAACGTCTTAAATATTCTTTCACAATTCCTATTTTACTTTCCCCAATGTACACAGAGACTCCCTGAATATATAAATCAATGTTCTTTGTTGTATTCTGAAATGTTTCGTAGCAAGTTATTCTAGCTATATGTAATCTCGTTGTGTCCAATTTGATTGCTTGCACGATGTGATATATACACTGTAAAAGACATTCTGAGCTAGAAAAACTAACCTACATTCGTTAGGCGAGGTACGCTTGTCGACAGTAATAAATTTGACGGGTGAAACGGTAAAGGGTGCAAATCCCTTTGCAAATGACAGGTCGCGTGACCCCATCGACGTCCGAATCGAATAGCTTTCGTAGCAGAACCATCGCAGCCAATAAATGTTTGTGTAGCTAGATATTATTATACATAACGGGATATTTATGTCAGTATTAAAAAACACTATCGGATATAAACATATAGTCAGCATTTAAAACGCAAATAAAAATATTTACGACATAAACATCTACAGCGAAAATTCTGACTTGGGTTGTTACCCAGTTTCCCAAGGCTCTCAGTTCGCCAAGGCGTAAAATCCATTTTATTAGGTTAGTGTGTAAAGAAAAGTCATAAAATCCATTCTGTGACACTTTCACAGTGGAAATGTGAACTAGTTTTATAGCTATGGGGAATTCTCAAGAAAAACACTTGTCAATGGTTCACAAGTGAAACCTAAATGTATATTTTCCGTCACTTTTATAATGCACGTACGCTGTAATTAAATGCTACCGTGAAAAAAATAAAGTTTAATTAAAGGTGCTCAATGTATTTATCGCAGTGTTATGCTGAGAGCCTTCTTGGTCACACGCACAAGTCTTATTTTTCTTGATTTTTGTTTTTTTTTATGTTAATTTTGTTAGTTTTAAGTGGTCCTTTTTTACTGTTTGTTTATCCTGTGCGTGACCCAAAAAAAATGTTTTTCTTTCTTTTTTTCAATGTTGTCGCCGATTGTAAGTACAGCTATACAACATGTAATGCTATTTCTGAGGCCATTTAGATTAAAACTTATTCCTATGCAGATATAGGTAGTCGAAATCTCATAACTTTATAATCGAAGTAAGATTCATGGTCACAGATGCACATGGTCTGTTATTTAATAGCGCCTCGACGGAACTCCATACAAATGCAATTTTGCACAGAGAACGCTGACGTGAGCAGAATCATGATACTAGATACTTTTGTTCTATTGTTTGTACTCTGAAACTGCTATAAGTTTCCTAAGAAAAGTGACATAAAATATCAATTTTATTTGTTGCTTTACCCGACTAAAGTCATAGGTAAACGCTCGTATTGTTCTACTCGTATATCAAAACGTGTCGCTACGCTAAATCACATCAATTCATATTAAATGACTATTATCTACGGTTAAATAGACCATTGTCACTAAATTACTGGCAAATGCCTCGGGACGCGTTGATTGTATCGATATGAAATATTCAGGACCAGAGCTCAAGTTACACGACGCCAAATACATATCAATAAATTGGTACACGAACGTACAGTAGGCAGGTATACATAGTGTACATTACCGAAACAAATGATAATAGATATAAGTGGAATCATAACTTTTCGTTAACCCGTCAAAAGTTTATATTTTGCTTAGCTTTAGGTACCTTATTATATGCGTTTACTTTTAACTAAAGTATTTCTTTAAATACTACTAAAAATCTAACAATGCGTTAGCACAAAAAAAACACAAAAAATATCACGAGAACAAGCTCAACTTTAAAAATGAATTCTTGGTGCGATATTCCCCTGTTTTTTATTCAATGTTCCCCCAGTAGCCTGAGGCTCGCAATTCCCACATGGTTTCGTCAGAATTGAAATATATTTGTCTTTTACAACTCTGTTGCTCTAATTTTACTAGTTTCTCTGTATTTAACTCGACTATTTTATTTGAATTACTTTGTAAAACAGACAAATACTATGAACCTGAAAACCCCGACCGTCTCTTTCATACGAAATGGAAATGTAAATTACAAAGACAACTTTATTATTTATTTAGCATCGGATACGTAATTAAATAAAAAGTAAAATGGTTCTTTGACGGGGCGCTTTCGTCTGTCTGTGCAATATTCTGACGTAATGAGGTAGAGGTTATTCCATTAATGTTATTGAAAAATAGTCGTTAGTGTGAGTGGCGTGGAGTGGCCGGGAGTGGGGGCGAGTTTGGCTGGAACTCTCCGTATGAAGTTAATTGGATTTTTCCGTTTGCCGCGCGGCGTACGTGTGCTGTGTGAATATTAAGTGACTTAATAGTATTTTGAGCACACCACTGAAGATGCTCTTTCGTGCCCTTCGCGTAAACGTTTTTTGTAATTACGTTTCCCTATTGAAAAATTCAAATATCTATTAGGTACAACTTTAGAAGGAAGAAAACTTACTGCTATTTATTTCCGCTAAACCAACGTTTTCGTTTCGGGTGTCAAGTACCGAGTGTTAAAAATACGGCAAGTGGGATCAAGTTTAGTTTGAAACATTTCAAATAGTTTTAACTGAAATTTTACTTGTAGATTGTTTGACACCACGGAAAGGACGTATGGATCCCTTGGGAAAACAGGAAAGTTCCACAAGGCTGAAGTTACAAACAACAGATAATATATTTGAAAACTAAAATGTATATTTTGGTGAAATTGTTTCTTGATTGCGTTATAATAACAAGACCAAATAATTCCTATTCTATCCTATTTAAAACCGCAATATATATTTGTGTATGACTTGACTGACAGGATCAACTGGTACGGATGAGAGCTACACGGAAAATATCACTACCTATTTCGCCATCATACGCAGTGGTGATTAGGTTATCATATTAAACAGTACAGCAGTTATTACAATTTGTTATTAGTCTGTTAATTTTACTAAAAACAGAAAGTGAATTATTCAGACTCCTTGATTATAAGGCACTAACACGCGCGGGGCGATGGTATCAACAATTCAACATAAACTTTATGGTATTGTTACCAAATAATCACAGATTAAGTTTAATGTTCTTAAATACTAAAAAGAAAAAAAAGTCCTGCAGCTAGAATGTTAATTGTTATTAATTATTTTAATTGTGTACGTTTAAAATACGTAATGTAGGTTTCTATTCGCCACACTCTATATCTACTTAATGATAATATTAGAACGCTGTTAGATGATATTCCTGGCCTGCAATTTAAGATAAACCCCTTTGTGATTACACGGGACCAACTAAAATGTATTTGTTGGGATACTTAAACAAACAGATTAATTGGGGCCTTCTATTTAAAATCATGCATTATTACTGAAACATATACCTACAAAACAAATCCAGGTCCTAACAACTAGTATACGTACGCGTATTACCATTAAATTAAAATAGGGTAGGTAATGTGTTGTGTAACAGTATAACGTTCGGGTAAACAATTCTATATAAAGGTTTACAAGGGTATGGAATTAATTATTCCCAGTTTCACAGGTGAACTAACAAGGGCCGTGCAAACGTCGCGGCCCTCATCAACACGGCCCTAGTATTAGTGTAAGACTGATAACTGGTTTATGTGACAATTTGCCTATTCAGTGACGCTGGCTGAATTACAATATTTTCTAGATAAGTCGCTTTATGAATATTAATATTGCGCCCGTCTCCGCCATGCCTCGCGCGGTGTACAGACTGGTTTGTGCTCATGCAATAGTGCGATGTAAACAAAAACAAATCGTAAACTTGAGACGGTTAACCTTTGTATTTTTTTTCAACAACAAACATTCTGCAGTGCTATTCTGTAAAAATCTCACCGTCAAAACTTAAGTGAAGTGAGCTGTCATTTCACCCAATGCTAGGGATTGACATTATTGACAGCTCACTTCACCAAAAATTTTACGGTGTAGTTTTAACAGAATAGATCGATTGTTACAGTTCTTTTGTGACTGCAGTTTTGCATTGTAAATACAGTGGAAAATTGCAGTTATGTAAAGTGTAAGTTGAACGTAAATCTGCTACACTATACTAAACATCATTCTACTTCTGGCAATCGATTGAAACTGTTAGACAGTACGATTTTTCAAATACGTATGTTTATCAGAAATATTCATTAAAAGTTTGCAACACTACTAACATATAATCTATCAGTAAAGTAATACCACGCATGCCACAATCCGCCATCCCCCTACAGACAAAGGCTAGAATTGATGAATTCATTAAATGATCAATCATGCTCTATTCCACTGTACAGTTGATTAATGACAGTCTAGCTTTAGACTGCCGACCACAGATATAATGTGACCAGAGGTAATTGCACACTAACAGTAGCAATGGCTTTCATTTTGACAGTTCAACAACATTCAATGCATTATTTACGTTGTTGAGCAGACAATATTTTCGAACATATGAAGCAATGGAATAGCAATATCCTTCAAAATGTTTTAGATTGTGATTGATAGTGTGGTACGCAATTGGTTTGCGGTTTATTGAGCACCATTTTTCATATCAACGAATGTTACTACTGGCTTTATGTTTTCTCAGATCATGAAGGAGTTTTAATTGTGACAAGGAGTTTATTATTACAATAAAACTGGTACGCACAACGACGTTAGCTTATACTGGAAATGTACATACATATTTACTATCAAATATATACCTACATTATATATAAGTAATCAATATATATACAGATTTAAGGGAAGGAGGTAATTGAGATGAAGCTATACATTTCCGGTATAAGCTGCAGACTTCTCATTGTACGAAAAGCCTATGCAATGCGAGGTTAGCTAAAACTGGAAATGTATAGCTTGACATGTCGTCGTGTGTGCAACATTGATACACAATGTGTACCTAAAACTAAGTACGAGCCCACCTAATGTTTTGAGGCTACAGCATCATTTCTAGCCATTTCCTAACTATGTTGGGGTCGGCTTCCACTCTAACCGGATGCAGCTGAATACCAGTATTTTACAAGGAGTGACTGCCTATCGGACCTCCACAACCCATTTTCTCCCTTGGTTAGACTGGTTGTCAGACTTTTAGGCTTCTGACGACCCGTAATGACTGTCAAAGATCCACGAATGACGTCTGGGACGTTGCGAGGCACGGAAGGGTCTCAGTAAAGATACTTATCCACAGACCAACCGCGGCAAGCCTACCAGCGATCGACCCGTACAGCTGTTATTACCTAGCCACGAGCCCCTTTGTGGCTACATATTGATACAAAACTATAGCACAAGTAAAGGAGTATGTAAGGATCGTAGCAGATGGCGTTCTGTAGTTTCTGCCTACCCCCATGCAAAGAAAGCGTGAGCTGATGTATGTATTGTGTACAATTAAAAGGAATTCTTGTCAATTTACTTACCTGTACATCTTTTTGAGGCTAACCTCTGCATACTAAGCGATGGACATTTAATAAGTACAGTATATCATGCTGTATACGTCTACTACGACTATTATGCTGGAATGGTGACCGACAGAACACTCTACAAAGCCGAACTATTTCTAAAACTCGAAATTGATATGCGTCATTAAAACATTTGAAAATATATTTTCATACATTTTTGTGAAAATTAAACGATCTGTATTTATTGCTTATTTAAACTTCTCGCACACAATAAAGTACAAAGGCGGATTTAATGCCTTCGATTTTCTCTATCAGTCTACCAAGGATGGTGTAGAAATACAAGTATGATGTCAGGTGCTCTGTTTAACAGGAGTTCATAATAATAAAAAAATATTAAAAAGATAACATAATGAATTATAAATAAATAGGAACACAAGTAGGTACTTAAATAGTTTATAATATGCATATTTACTATATTATATATAATAATAATTATTTATATTATATATACAAGGGAAAAGGTAATTCAGATGACTCTACGCTATTAATTTTGAAAATAACCCTGCAATTTCCGCTTAAATGCATAGCGACTGGTGGCCGTCAGTATTAGTCAGATTGTTTAATTTCCACGAACGAGCATTAAATATTTTCAATGCATTAATGTCGCATATCAATTTCCTCTGTGCCCACTTTTCATGTCGCGTCCAAATGTTGAAACATTTACAACCATTCGTTACATGTGAATTAACGGACGCGTTAAATTTCCACCTATAGTCGGCCATTTTTTTGTTTGAAAAAAAAAAACAGTCCAACGGATTTTTTCATAGATTTCTCCTATTTTCCCGGCTATGCTTACAATAAGCCTAGCTGGGAAAATAGGTTTAAGCTGGAAAAGCATAGGATAGTGTTTGTACTTCAATGAGTAAAAACGCTTAAAGCTACAATGTATATTATTATAGCAATCATTTTCAAGTTCTGGAACAATAAGCTGAATGTCACACTTAACAAAGTTCCAATTCCGTTGCAACCAAAAACTTATTAGGACCCTTTTGTTGCAAATAGTCACTCAAAAATCAACTTAGAATACATTTCACTAAAGTAGGTAGCTGATTAACTGGCGATGAAATATGAATTATCTGAGGTTATGAACACTGCGAGACGCATACTCACGCAGTTAGAGGTCCGTCTGAGTCAAATAATGAATGGCAAAAAACACATGAAAATTTAGTATACCAGCTATAATAACTCAAATAGTTTTTTACTTGTTTCGAGCCATTAAATATAAAATACACGAATAAGACTGTCAGGCCCAACATTTATTATTTTGACCGCAAAATATACGAATAATATTTTTCTCTCAGCAAAACATTCAAAAATTGTGGAAGGAGTGGCTCGGACCCGGTGGCCTTGCTTGTGAGTTCTAGACCATCAATCATCATATAATAGAATTTAGCCTGCCAGTCACACAATACGTTTGTTGGCTATGCTTTTATTTTTATTAATGCCAAGTAAAATGTTTGTGCTGTACTGTATATATGTGTGTGTAAGGTTTTCTTTGTTTTCCAATATTAGGTATGGTTTCGACCAAAAATGACTGGCCAGCTAGACCAGAGTTATTTAGGTTGGTAAAGTCAAGGAAATTAATTGTTAAGCAAATTAATGACCACCAGTACCTACCAATTTGCGTTTATGATGAAAAAACACTAACTCGCATAATTGTGTGGAGTTGTGGAAGACTTACATCACTTATTGATAGACCGTATTTGATATGAGTATCATAGAAATGATCTGTTTGGGGTCTTGAGGTTGAACCGACTTGTTATTGGCACGTTCCATAAAATTCTGTCTCAGTCAAATGATGATGACGCAGACTCAGCAGAGTCTGTTCAGGTTCATGGCCCAAATATACTCCGTAGCAGTATGTATGTAGGGTACAAGGGACTGGTATACGCATTGCGGTCATAAAAGTACCTTATTAAAAAAAAAAACTACAACTTAAATTATCTCTGTATTCACTCGTATATTCAAATCACAACTGTCATTCTTTGACAGTTGTGTGAAATGGCTATAACACGGCATATTGACGTGGATGTGTCCAATTTGCTTAACAATTAATTACCCTGACTGTAGGTACTTATAAATAACGGTCCAGAATTAAAATAAAGCAAATAACATACTAAATCACAGGTACCTGTGTACTTTAAATGATATCATTACAATGAAGTTGGTACCTACCATGATGAAACATAAAACGGCGCGTTAATTCTTAGAAGGAAGACATGAGCCATCAAACACTTCATAGTTTCTCATACAACGAGCTTCCTTACTTGATAACTTATTAACGAAGGCCTTATTACTTTGTTCAAGTCAACTTGTCAGTCTTACTCATACAATTCATCACAATTATTTTACCTCTGATTTTGCAACAATGACAAAAGTACTATCATCTTTCGTGTCTTTGCAATAATGTTGCTGTTAGATTGCGGCCATTGACAAAACTGACAAAATCACAGTGAACATAGAGAACAAACAAACTCAGAGGCCACAATTTCTTTTAAAGTCCAGACATAATCTTAATCAGATCATGTTAGACATGTTAGTGATCATGATAGAATAATCAATAAATTAATTTAAAAAAAAAAAATGTTTCATCTACCACAGGTAGTGTACATAGACACTTGATATAGGTGTCAGTTAAAAAATATGTTTTTTTTTTGTGTAAACCTCACTAACGTGATGGGTACCGATATTAATTAAACGCGATAAAACATAAGAAAACAGTTTTTTCAACTGATAATTTAAGTAACAACACTATGTTACTTATAGTATGAAAAAAAAAACGCCGTCTTTGAATTTTTTATTTTACCGTGGTTATATCGATACCCATCACCTCAGCGGAGTTTAGCTACCCATTTTATAATAACCCTGTATAAACATCTGAAATGAATATCATCGCGCTATACCTACAAGAAGGTAAGCATTTAATTTGATTGCATTCTATAAATTCACCAGTTTTTGTACATACAAACATAAACCAGTGCCCAACTGCCCACTCCAATAGAAAAAGTATAATGAGTTGGCTTTTGAAATAGGTCTAATTTTTCTCTCGCTTTGACCGCGCAGAATTATACCACTCACTAAAGTGTAATAACTTTGTTGAAAGAAAAAGTAAAAACTTGGTCCAGCTGCTTTCCAACTCAGTTAGGCAGAGCTGTCGGCAAAGGATTTGAGAGAGGTCTCAATTACTAAGCCAAAGAAACTTGTCTTTATAGCATGCGTTTCTTATTTATTTACTTTATTCTTTGGAAATGTTCTTGATTTTCTCTGTTGTATAATATTTTCCTTTAACTTTATTCTCTCTTAGCGTGGAATATTTATAAAACAGGTGCTTATTTGATCCTTGTTAAGAGCGCGTGTGAAGTGTAAGTTATGAAGTAATATTTGATGAGATATCGACTTGACATTGTATTTATACTCCCAATCAGCGGAGCGAGTTTCACATTCGTGAAGTTGATTACGAGCAATGACTCTCAAACAACTTACCCAGCTTATAATAAACAGAGACACGGAAAATTATTCACTAACTTTAGCCTGAGCACAAAATTTATGGTACGTTTACCACGAAATTTCTGAACAATGAACGACTCGCTTGGGTTTTAAGCTTTATAACTTTGCTCGTTGTGGTTTACGATTCAGATAAGCAATATCTGACAAAAAGGTATTGGATCGGACAGAACACAGATCAACAAATCCGGATTCCACAAAGAGTTTCGCTAACTGGCGCCGAAACTGAGGAAACTATACAGAGTTTATGTTCACTGTAACTAGACAAATCGTGGTCTAAAATATTTAGCCACAAATACATTTTTTTCATCGAACAAAATAGATATTTGAACTTTCGCTAAAAATATTCCGAAACAGTGCTTGATGTCGAGATTTGATCATTGCATCGCCTCTTCGGAAGCCGAGTACATTAATATGTATCTCCTCGAGCGAATCCGAGTCGTCAGTGAAAGGAGCGCCGCGAGTGATTCTTCCCTTGTTCACACCAAAAAATACCAACTTGTGATTTATGTAGCGGCAAAGGACACACGCTGACAGTTAAATTGTGTTGTTAGACTATTTTAATGTTGATAATCAATTCCATATCGTTGGCAATATCATCTAAGTAACTACTTCCCGTTTTCTGATTTAAACCTAATGTGAAATATTGATTAGGTAATATACGCCCCTGCGCAGAGCACCCTAGAGCAGTGGCCTAGTGGTAACGGCGCCCACTTACGAGTTGTAGGTCGTGGGTTCGCACCCAGAAAGACGCTTTACTTTGTGTGAATAATTTCAACACCACTGCTCTCAAACCGGTGAAGGAAAACATCGTGCGGAAACCGGCATGTCCTAGAACCAAACATTGGAAAACCACCAATATGCATATACCATATATGCTATAGTATACCAATACCAACCTGCATTGGGCCCGTGTGGTAAATTACAGCCCACTCCTTCTCAAACAGAGGAGGTCTGTGACCCAACAGTGGGAACATTACAGGCTCATTATGCTACGTAACTACGCGTAAACGGTCAATATTCCTAGAATATTATAATAATAATAATAATAATAATAATAATAATAATAATAAATTTATTTACTCAAGACAATTATAAACAGCTAAATATCTTCTACTGCTCATCAAACATACAAAGCTCCTGTTAATATCAATACGTGAATGTTATTACAGTTTAAGTATTCAACATGCAAATACTCGTTAGGGCGTGTCTACATTCGTATATCATATTCTCTTTGACAATAATGACACTTCCGACTCACTTTAGATACGTTTATTTAGGCGTGGACAAAGCCATTGTAGTCGTCATTCTCTCACCCTAATGAGATATAAACATTATTATCTGTAGCGTTCCCAAACTCCAGTGGAATCCCTCTGGAGTCTGGCCCTTTAGATGCGGGTTTAGAATTCCGGAGCTCGTCTCTGTGACATCTGATGAGTAGGATCGACTGCGGACATATAAAAATCGACGCTTTCAATTTCGTTTCGGAATTCCATTTGGTTTTTTAGTGGCCCTTGGATAACATTCGTGAACGGTGTATAAAACTGTCAAAGCGATTTTCGGTTAGTCTTATTTACAGAAAAAAAGGAATGAAAGCTAAGATCATATTATTGGTTCATCTATGTTGATTGAGAACTGAATAGATAGTCAATATCATTTACTTGCTACACTAAAATTGGAAGCCAAAACCAACCAGTAGCCCATGTCCATAGGCCATTATAATAGGTGCATCCAACGTTAATAAATTAGGTTTTATCTTCATCACCGGCTCATTAGCGGAGCATGTTGCTCTCTATCGCAATGACCGCGCATCGATGGCCACGTTATGCACTGCTGGCCCAATATACGCCATTGATCGCTTACTATGGACCGTCCGCTTCAATAATTCACCATTTGACCGATCATTTGATTGCATGTAAACTAGGCCAATTTGGTAAGTGTGGTCGGTAATGTTTGCTTGTTGTATCATCTGCAATGTAACTTAGCATTTTACAAAACAATATACGTTTAAATAAAGATGATTTCATTTCATTTTGAAATGTGACAGTCGTAAGAATTAAAAATGAGCGACCGATAAAATGGCGAGCAATACAAGCTTTTTTACCTAAAATTGTTTTTCTCTGCATGATAATAATATAAATGATAAATTATTTTATTTGTAAGTAGGGTTTGTACAAACACTTTTACACGTCAATCATATTTTAAAACTAGATGAGGCCGGCATTTCCTATCTGACTAGTCTGAGAAGAAAGGCCGAAACGAACTCAGAGGTCACAGTCTCTTTTAAAGTCCAAACATAATCTTGGTCAGATCATATGAAGACCATGTAGATCGTTGTCTGAGATGGTATTTTCAGGAAAGAACCACACAGATTGAGAGGACCTGTCCAATCAGTGCATGCGTTTGTCAGAAATCGTGCAGCTAAACTTAAAACTTAAGGAGCTCAACGATTCGACGAACAATACCAAAGAAAGGACATTTGGGTAGGCCACATTAATTACTCAAACTGCCAGACCATGACAAAAATTAACAAAACAGAGCGAAAAATAAAAAATAAAATAAATAAAATGCCCCACATAGTCTTCACATTCACAATAATTAAAATAATAGAATACTTTACAAAGTAAATAAATGTCATTGTTTATATAAAATT
This sequence comes from Apamea epomidion, assembly GCA_947507525.1. NCBI lineage: Eukaryota > Metazoa > Arthropoda > Insecta > Lepidoptera > Noctuidae > Apamea > Apamea epomidion. Next base: position 13,785,099 of record OX382227.1, read on the forward strand.
CATTAATGTCAAAGTGTATAAAAAAACAACAACAAAAGAGAAAAAAAATAAAAACATTCAAGATGTAAAAATTGGAAGCAGCTCAATTCCAAGCCTTTTTGTCCTCGATATAATCCTTAACGGTATAAAATGCTTTCTGCCACAACTTACGTTTAATGAATGATTTGAATTTATTAAGGCATATATCTTGAACGGGGCTTAGAAGTTTATTATAAAAGCGTATACATTGGCATCTGAACGAGCCACCTATTTTCTTGAGCCTTGTTGTAGGTACAACAAATTTGTGTTTGTACCTAGTATTTATATCATGGATATCACTGTACTTTTTAAGCAATTTTATATTTTTATGGGCATATAAAAGATTTTCATAAATATACTGAGAAGGCACAGTAATAACATTAATGTCTTTAAATTTGTCTCTGAGCGAGTGTCTCGGAATTAATTTATAAATTGATCGAACAGCTCCCATCTGCAAAACAAAGATATGTAGTCTGAATATCAGCGGCATTTCCCCACAATAGAATACCGTACGACATTACACTATGAAAATAGCTAAAGTACACTAAACGGGCTGTCTCTATATCAGTAAATTATGAATTTTTCTAACAGCGTATACTGCAGAACTTAGCTTTTTTGACAATTTATCTATATGTGGACCCCACTGAAGCTTAGCATTCAAAGTTATGCATAAGAATACTGAGCTGTCTTCAGGATTCAATTATTCGCCCTTTATCGACACATGAGTTTTCTCTTGCCTAACGTGAGGTAGCGTAAACTTAATGCATTTGGTTTTTTTTTGTTTAGAAGTAAATTATTAACATTGAACCAGTGGACTACTTTAGAGATCGCACCATTTACATCGTCAGTTACCTGCTGCTGACATTTATGTTTAAACAAAAGTGAAGTGTCATCTGCAAACAACACTATATCATGATTATCCTTTATGAGGTACGGCAAGTCATTAATATAAATAACTAACAAGAAAGGACCAAGAATTGAGCCCTGTGGGACTCCCATTGTTATTATAGATCCGGGGGATCTTTTTCCATTAACATCAACGCTCTGAATCCTCTTAGTCAAGGATGAAGTAAGATATGTAGATTGATGTCTGAAATGGTCTTTTGAGGAAAGAACCACAGAGATTGAGTGGACCTCTCCAGTCAGTATACGCATTTGGCGTAATCGTGCATAATCATAAACTAACAAATGTGAAATGTCTGTCTGTTTATTAAGGTATTTCAGGTCAAATTACTTTTCATACTCAAAGCATTTATTTCAATTAAACCATTTACAGGCACTTTTGAATTGTCAAGGAGTCGATCAGTCATAAATATGAACCTAGTTGCCCATTCCAAACCGTAGTAGGTACCTATGGAGAAGAACAGGCAAGGAACTACATGGACACTCTTTTAAATGATTTTGTTTCAAAAATAAGTTACGTAATAAATAGGTATTGAATATGTGAGACCTATGTAATAAAGACCTTACTGGTACTTAGGTTACTTTAGACTTTACAACATATAAATTAAGAAATTCATAGGTGGAGCAGCACTGGCACAGTTACTTAGGTTAATTAGTATCAATTTGAATTAAAACGATTCTAGAAAACCAGCTTATCACAGACATAAACTGTTCTAACACAAACCTATTGAGCGCTACATTAATCAATTTATTTTTTTTCTGAAAAAACAATGTTAATAATAGTTCTAATAGTCATTTTTTTTTTCAGAAAAAACAATATTAAATTTCACAAAAACAATTTTCCAACTAAAAGTGAACATTACAGAAAAAAGTGTATCGTTGGTGCCTGTACTAATGAATAACAATCAATGATTTTACTATTAACAATTATAATTAGATAAATATGAATAGCTAGTGCCACTCGTCCGTCTCAAAAACCCAAAGTTAAAGTACTTGACTGAAATTAAAGTCCATGTTTAATAAAACGATTTCTATTTATAAATCCGATCTTTTTCTCACAGCAAAAGATTTTGTGAAATTAATAAAACCTTGTCATTACTTTTTAAGTTTAATAATAGATGTCTAGCCAATCCTTTTATTTATACTAGCTTCTGCCTGCTGATTTGCCCTCGTATTTTATTTCGTGGTACATCATTGGCAATCGTCTAAGTAGTGTAAAAAAAATCCCCTGAGCGATTTCGGTCACGGTGGCCAATCTCTCGCAAACACAGGTGCACTCTCTGTTCCGTTCACTATCATAGTCTGATGGGACGACAATCCGACACGACCTTGGAGAGATCAGGCGCAGGACCAACGGCTTTATGTGCTTTCCGAGCCACGGGGGTATCACACCATCAACTTCCAAACTCCGCTTGCTACTGAAAAATTCCTAATGGAAAAATCAAATTACAATTTGCCCGATCTGGGAATCGAACCCAGAACCCCATGCATGGCAGTCGCGCTTGCGATCACGAGACCAACGGGCTAGCCGTATGTAGTAACTTAACTATCAGCAAGTACTTACATAATTAGTGCGTAGGAAAGGGCCCACTTACAGAACTGCCACAGCGAAGTTATTCAGAAATAACGTGATTTATCGCTGAAAAAAATATAGAGCATAAGCTATAATTCTTCCTGTATAATCTACGTAGTTCCTGGGAATCGTTTAAGTAATAGAAAGCAATATAATAAAGAAAAAAAATCAAACGCGACGAAAGAAAAAATGTCGATTGAAGATGTTTGGCTAAAAATATTATATAATACCTTCCTTTATCCCCAAGTACTTACTTAATAAACTGTTCAATATTTTTTTTATTTCAATAATTTTCTGAATCACAATTTTATTCAGTGATCATTTGCGTAGGAAATACTCCCACTTTCTATTTATAAGTGGAAAATACCTTACTAGGAATAAGTTTCTTTCAATTAATTTCTCATTGGGGCTCTTCTTTGGCTTTTTGCGACATCCCGGAAAATGATAGATTGGATCATAAGTAGGCCATTCGGTTGCAACAGTCAATCAATCATCTATTAATTTGGTTTGTCTGTATTGTATTATTACCATGAACTTCGATAAAGACAATCACACATACAGACATATTGTGACGAATATTACCTACTAGCTTCACCCGTATAAAATAAGTACTTATCGTGGATCCCGGTTATGAACTATCTGTGTGCCAAATTTCGTCTAAATCCGTGCAGCCGTATTTGCGGAAACATTCAAACATACAAACTTTTACGTTTATAATATTATGTTATAAAGAAAAAAAAAATAATAATATAAAGTTGGATTTTATGCTAGCCTGTTTTCCAATACGATAATTTTCACTATAATAACATAATAGGGACATTTATTTTTCCTTTTATAAAGTACCACAATTGGTGATACTTTATTAACATTACAATCTAGCCTATTAGCTAATAAGTAATTTAAATATAACTTAAACTACTAAGTAACTAAAATATACAATTAAGAAATCGTGCAATAACTTTTGTTTTTGTGACCTATGTTCCATTTTCTAATGAAATGTATTGAGTATGATCCTAACGGTCCACCTGTAGCAACAACTTGTTGATCAAACGTTAACCAAGAACAATCAGGTTCTGACACAATTTAATATACGTACCTACCCTAAACGTATTGGCATAAAAGTTTCAATACGTCAGAAAAAAACCGTTAATAAAAAACAAAAGAAAACAAAACAAAATATTAACCGATTTTTTTAAGCCGAAACAATATTACATTAAGTGGTTTACCCTTGAACCATATTTGTCTAATACAAGAGTAAAGGTTACCCTTTTTCGAAGGGTGCGCGCGGGCATGGGTTGCGGGTCGCGGGGTGCGGGGTGCCGGGGGCGTGTCACCGGATGTAATGCATAGATGAATAACTCATAACATAACTCCCGATAAGCTGTTGAATGTTTAATGCGGCTCCACGAATGTAGCAAGGTCAAGCACAATTTTATGTGTTTTTTCTGCTCCTTTGCATATAATTAGAATACGAGATGATTTCATTTTATTCATGACAGTTGAAATTTATGTTCGAAAAGGCAGCTTGGACTGACTGGATGTGGATGGCGCTGAAGGATGCGAGGACCAACACCCTAATGGCGTAGCACACTATCAACCTCAATCTGAATAACTTTGAAGGATATTGCTAATCCATTGCTTCATATGTTCGAAAAATTTGTCTGCTCAACAACGTAAATAACGCAATGAATGTTGTTGAACTGTCAAAATTAAAGCCATTGCTACTCTTAGTGTATTACGCAATTACCCCGCAGGTGATGTGGCGCACTTTGGAAGAGGACTATGTCCAGCAGTGGCCTGCGATCATATGAGTTGATTGAGTTCACATTTAGGCCTTATCGCAGAATCAACTACTTACCTGCATGAACTTTTGAGGTCAAGATTGACAATTCTACAGCCAGATGACGACATTGACATTACCTGTAAATACTCTCGTTGAAGTAGCAAACCCAACACTTATCGGTATACTAATAATAAAGCTGAAGAGTTTGTATGTTTGGACACGATAATCTCTGAAACTACGGACTAAGGCGGATTTGAAAATTTTTTTTTGCATTTGATAGGCCAATTCTTGAGGAAGGCTATAGGCTACTTAACATCACGCTAGGACTCTTAAGAGCCGAAGAATAACAAAAAAAGTCGGAAAGAACGCTAAACGAAAACTATGTGATAGCGCGTATAGGCGATGCGATGAAACGGAGTGGGTCGAGGGCGCAAGAAATTTCATGCGGACAGAAGCTAGTATTAAAATAAATCATAGGTATGAGTTTGCTTACAAACACAATGTACCTACTATTCCAAATCTCTCGGGTCAGTACAAGGTATTCCCACATTAATCCGCACTAATCCAACTAAAGCTTGTAATACTGTTTATCGCCATCTTTGTTTAGTTTTTGCGGTTGTGAGCCGGACAACAAGCGTTTTATAATCCCTACAGACGTCGGTCTGTGCAGTTATTGTAATAAAATCAAGTCAATCGTGAAAATGTTTCCGATATTCGTAGTTTTTCCTTTCTACGGGGTTATGGTTTTCGTAACATGCCTCGTTGTGAATTGTGTTTTATAAATGTTACTTTAAAACACCTTCAGTCGTAAAACTTACCTACTTAGTACTTAGATGTGTTATGATGAGTTGGTTCACCAAACTCATGTCGGATGAGTTTTGCATACATTATTATGAGAGAAATTCTGGGATTGATAGATCAGTTAAATTCTGGTGAAATACTTATAATCATATACATATTATAACACTAGGCGACCCCTAAATGAATGCGTTGTTGGATTTTCAACTTTGTGTAGGTATATAACAACTAATACTTATATATTATTATTCGCAGACTCTTTCCGCTATTGGTTGGTAAAGACCACGATTAGCTCAAACAGGTTAAAAAATTTCCACAGTTCCTGCTTTTCCAGTAACGACGATTAATCATGACGATTAATCCTAAGCCCAGGCTATACTTGCACCAGACCGCATAGCCTATCGTTCGTTTATGGTATACTTCACAAGCGCAGTGTACTAGTATGGCACCGAATTGGTATTGACTTATAGAATGATATCGTAACCTCTAACTGTGCCGTCCATGTTCACCGCTATGATTCTGTACAAAATCCTTGTTTTAAATATTATGAGTGTGACTTGAGTGTGGTTTTTTGCCCGGTTGATGGTATTAGGCTCGCCCCCTATTACAGGGGACTTAAAAATAACTGGCGAAATGTGGGAGTACCTACTATAGGGTATAACTCTGCCTAACCTTTCCAGGATTACAGGGGTGATGTTATGTGTGTGTATTATGTCAGTGTAAAAAAGATCGGAGAAGTTCTGTGATAAAGATCGACTGATAGTTCCAAGTTAATGTGTTATGTATTTTGAATAGTAAAATATTGTTTAAAACTGTCAACCAATTTCTCATTAATCAGCGGACAAAAAAATTTATTTTTACATGAAAAATTACTACGACATAGGTAGGCATGAAATACAATTTGAATGTTTCCTTATAAGTCGATCACATTCACATGTTCCTTTTTGCGATCCCGCGGAGTAATTGCATAATACACTACCAGTAGTAATGGCTTTCATTCTGACGGTTCAACAATATTAAGTAGGTTATTTACGTTGTTGAGCAGACAAATTTTTCGAACATACAAAGCAATGAATTAGCAATATCCTTCGAAATGATTCAGATTGAGATTGATTGTGTGTCACGCAATTAGGGTGTTGGTCTGTTAAATCAAAATGATAGTACCACACAAGTACCCAGAATTCAAATCCGAATAACACCTACATTCGTGACAGGAAGATAAATGTGTAAGCATTTTTTGGATTTGTTTGAAAAATGAGGCAACTAATTAGCTACAGGCACGTTACCGTTTGGTATCTAATCTTTTACCTTTGACACGTTTTTGACGATCACAATATGATGATCCTAAGCACACAATTGATCAGACGAGGCACGTTCACATATTTAAGCAACGTACGTCGAACTAATTATGCTAATATTTGTGTTACGCCAACAATATAAATGCGGTTAGATAACCTGTTTAGGGAATCGCCTCTGAGACTCTTGAAGCGCCCTAACCAAACTAACAGCATCTGACCAGAATACTGATCGCCCGCGGCCCTTACTTAAATATTCAATGAAGATGTAGCCTTTTTGGTAACTTAATTATAATCAATATATTAATGAGAATTATATCCATATTCAATTCTTGCTGATAGTCCTGTTATTTTCGGACTCTCGACAAGATTAGGAACTTAGGTGCGTATTAATGAAATTCCTCCCATCAAATTATAGATATTTCGTTACGTGATAGGGATACTTGGGATAGACATTTTTCGCATGGTTCCTTCATTAATCGGCAGGTTTGAGGTGTTTACGAATGCTGCGAACGTTTTGGCTTGCGTAATATCGCTTATAAAAGAACCGCTAGTAGATTGTTTATTAATTTCATGATACATATCTAATTGCGGTGTTAATAATGTGATTAGTAAGTAATAGCAGGAAACACTGAACTCCTCCTTTGTATGATCTGTTAGCGATGTAAATTGAATTTCATAATTAATTGGTTATTAGCACCAACTGATACAACAATATCATATTCCATTTCGATTATATACACGTACATGCTGTGTACACGTTCTACATTTATTAATTAACTTCTAACACTTAAGAATGGAGTTCCGTTCAGGATTATTAATATAATAAAAATATTTTATATCCGTTTGCCGGCGTTCTATTCAGCTCACGCATGGATTGAAGGAACTTTCAAACCACTGAAACGTTAATTACTTTACTTTTTGTTAGCCACGACCGCTCAAATTTGTTGAAAAGCTCGCTATTCGCTACTACGATATGAGGTTTTCACATAATACCGTGACTATGCTGAATCAAGAAGAAAGTTTATCAGTGAAACTGATGACTGAATGTAACTAAGTATTTTGGTTTATGTACATACACGCTTTCTTCCCATGGGGGTAGGCAGAAACTACAGAACGCTACCTGCTACGATCCTTACATAGTCCTTCCTCCTTTTGGTATAGCCGGTGAATATATAGATAAATGTACATGAAATATTATATATGGCTTTAATCACCTGCATGTGCCGAGGCAGCAGCTGATTAGTTTTGCACTTAAACCAACCCATAATCATGAGCTGATCATGCGACGAGGCTGCATTTGATAAGAGAGATTTACGACAATTTCGTAAATTAAAATGAGAATTATATATACAGCCAAAGTTCACACTCAGAACGTCGTTGCATATTTGGTTTGGCTGATTCTATATGTCCAGTAGATTGGAGCCATAAGCTACGCCTCAGAAACCAGTACAATGCTGTGCCTCCGATACAAGGCTTGTTAAACTTGCACGCAATATCTGGGCTTGCAGACTCGATTTAAGTCGTCAAATACGCCTCAAGTGCACTATTACGCCTCACAGTTCCACAGTGCCACTACACACGCGACTACATTCCTTGTCAATTCCTTGAGGACCGCATTGCAGCATTTGAATTATTTATCAGTTTCCTTTGTGTTACATCCAAAATCAACTATTTCGAAAGGGGCTCCCGATTTTCACGGGGATCTGTTTTATTGTTTTTTGAACAAATCGTCGTACGGCACTGAGATTGACGTTACTTAATCAACGGTCTCCGTGCCAAAATCACACGCGGCGACTGTACCCGGACAACCCTCGTCTCATTTGTCATTAGACTAATCGTTTGCAAACAATTACCTCGTAACTCCACCTAGAAGTAATAATGATACGCAGCTAGTACTAGTACGATGATCGATTTCATTTTCCATATTTTTGTAGCACACCGGCAAAATGAAAAGCAAATACAATGGGAATTGAAAAGCATGTTGCAAATAAACAATACCTTATGGCTCGGTGCCTACTACAAGCTCGACCGCCGTTCGTCCAATATGTGTCCCTACCAACATAATATACCTATAAATACATAGATACACAGACCAACCTATCTTTTTCTGTAATGTTAATTTATTACTTGGAAAATTAATTGTGTAGACCTTAAAAGTCATTTTTTTTCTGAAATAACATGTATTTATTTATCCGTTTTTGTTTACATAATCAGCCTATAATGTTCCCACTGCTGGGACACAAGCCTCTTACCTTTCTCTGTGAGAGGGAATGGGCCGTAATCCACCAGTGCAGGTTGGTGTCTTCGAATTTTTGGTTCTAGCACATGCCGGTTTCCTCACGATAATTTTGTTTACAATTATTTAATATAACGCATACTTGCAAAAACTTCTTTACCTTGTATTTAAATTTGCGTATCAAATTATAAATAAACATTTCATATTTATCTTCAGTGAAAAATATATTTTATCCTGTCAACACATTTTGTACACTACATTTCCCGGATTACATTTAATTCATTTTCGATTAACAAAGAAAACGAGCTTGTTTCCTTGTTACAAAGGTGCGTTGCTTGTTAATAATTTGAAGTAAGTAAATAATGTAAAGCTTCGCTCCTAAGGTGGAGATTTATCAAGTAATTCGATGATGGGGATACTGTAAAAAGTGGCTGAGCCATACTCAGCGCAGCGTAACAAGAACAACGATGTCTTTATGAAATTATGTTTTGCCCCGCGTTGAGTGGCTGACGTTGACAAATGACACGAGGGTTGTTTTTCACTGTCAGATCGAAGTGACATGTTTTCCCGTGACTAAGAACTGGAGAATCAGTAAAGTGAAATAAGCTTGCACAAAAACATCGTAGACTCTGGTAATAGATAAATTATACAATTGATAGAGGAATACATAGGTATTCTAGTTACCTATGACCTCAATAAGAAAAGCAATCACTAATAACAATCGAAACAATAAACTACATAATATCGAGAGATTTTTATATACAAAACTTATACGACGCAATAAAACGAGTGACATAAGTAACAGTAAACTAATGCGAACAATCACGGTAAGCGATCCGTCTATTGATTTATTCGAGCCAAGGGCGCCCTTTCCTCTCTCTTGTGATACCCAACTATTCTCCACCACTGATATAACTGATTGATAGACTCAACAACGCCCTCAATCTATCTAAGCTTGATGACATCGGCCGATATTGCGATGCATCGCTGCACCCTCTTGCAAAAACGAAATCGAATCTCCGGGAGCTGTAGGTACCGACGAGACTCGATAGATGCTATCTCTACAAGAAGGAAATTGGTGCATAGAATCTGTTATTTGTTTGTATGAGGCCTGTTGTAACTACATATATGTAAAGATATATTTTATTTCGTGCTAGGAGTATGAAGCTGCGCAACAAGACGTAGCCGTAACGTTGACGTAAACAAAGGTCTTGCCATCGCATAAACAGGCCCATAAACATATTTCTTTAGCTCAGAAAACGAAATAGCTATCGAGATTCCGTAGGAAAAATTCGAATGAGACCGCTGTTATTTATTATTTAGGTGGAGGACAGATTTATCGCATTTTTTGTATTAATAGGAAATAAATCGTGTCTGGGCCCATCATTTAATTTTAAAAGTTATATTTGATGTATTTTAAAAGCATTATTGCCAAAGATCGTCTCAATACGCGTAACATGACTTTACAAGACATCTAAAAACTTATGTTGAACACAACATAACAAAATAGGTTCTCATGTAAAATAGACGAAACCTGTCTTACGAACATTAGAGAGAAAGAGAAAGCAGAGAAAACTTCTAGTAATATTGCATGTAGACAATATTATAAAACGTACCCATTTATATGAACATCCATTACGCGAGACCGAACACATTTATAACGACGACGGGTAGAACAGAACCCACCTAAAAATAGACAACCCTTTTCTGCACGTGGGTGTATAAGATGTTAACTAAGGGATTATTTTCTAGGCATCGGCGACCGCTACTTATCATACTTATATAACAAAGTCTACCAAGAATGTAAATTGTACCCTTTATTATTACCCGTTACCCTTCATTAAGAATTTTCCCAGTCGTAGAAGTCTTGACTTGTGTACGGTTGATGGCAACAAGCCCGCCCCTATATGACACTTGAAACATTACTGGCGAAATGGCCTTACTATACACCTCTGCCGAACCCTTCTAGGACTATAAGTGTGATGTTGTGTGTAATTATTCACAGATTTATTGAGATTGATTCACAGAGCAGTGCTGGTCTAGTGGTAACAACCCCGACTTACGAGTAGTCGGTCCCGGAACCCAGGGAGACGTTTTCTTTTGTGTAAATAATTTCATCACCACTGCTCTCAAAACGGCGAAGGAAAACATCGTGAGGAAACCGGCATATCCTAGAATCAAAACTTCGAAGACATGTGCCATCTGCCAACCCTCACTGGGCCCGCGTAGTAGATTACAGCCCACTCCCTCTCGAATAGAGCAGCCCCAGCAGCAGTGGGAACATTAAAGGCTGATTATGTACGAAAATGTTATGTATTCACAGATTCACTATTCTATCATAATAATAATATTTATTTATAATAAGAATCCTATTTGCTCTCCCCAAAAAGAAAAAGGAGGAGAATGGTCGGAACAGAAGTGATGCACACACTGCACAAACACTTAAGCACTCACAATGTAATAGATTACTACTAATCTACTAACAAGTCCATCAAACTGTAATCACAACTATGTTTACAAACAAGAAGTGTTAGTGTATACGATATTAGTCCATTATCTATCACTTAAACATGGCAAGGGGACGGACGCCCATCTAATGATTATCACATATTGCTTTAGTGCGGGCCAGCGCGGGAGTTAACTCGCTAATATCGCATTAAAACCATCTCCCGTTATCTGACGGCCTCGGCTAGCCCGTCCTGCAATAATCCCGGACTCCGGGATCCTGATCCCGTGTTTACCAAGGATTACTTGCGTCTCTACGAGGACGATATAGGTTCATTTACAACATTGACTCGTGGTCTATATTTGAGTACAGTCATCGTTAAAAAGATGATGAGAAACAACAACGACAAGAATTCATTTAGTTGTCTACTATCTTTGTTCCATACTATTGTATCAATGTGTATGTATATTACTATGTGTAGCCACAATACACATTATACATCTTTTTGAGGCTGACTGTTCATAGTAGGTATGGTGTTTCAATATTCTAAGCCTTCTAAAACATGCTAAAAACATTCGAAGGCATATCAATCACTCCAACTTTTTTTGTTGTTGGTTGGAGTGTCGTAATATTTTTGTAGGCTTCCAACGACGAAAATGGCGAAATATTCGTCTGGAGTTCTAAAAACTGACTCTACATACGCTCGGTCAACTTTTGGCGTGATTCGGAAAAGCATTTTTTTATATTAGTTCCTTATATTTTATTTTCCATTCAACAGTTTGATGGACGATGTGTTCCGGTCTACCAAGTCAGAACGCGGGGCGGATTGAAAGCCGCAACGGCAAAGCTAATCTTGAAACGCGAATTCTGTTGCTCAGTATCGCTTGATAAACGTCTAGTCAATAAATCCTAGAAGCCTTGCTTATGCCAAATTGCAACAAAAACATACAATATTACCATAGCTGAAGACAACATAGATTATCTAGGTAAATGCTATAAGGGTTCCTTTTATCAGCGAATCCCTCAATACAAATAATACCTGAAATCAGATATACAACCAAGAATATGCATAATATTTCATTCATAACAAATATTCCTATTACCCTCTTTTCAGCTTCAGTGAAGTCGGAAAAAAACGTATCGTACTGTTCGGTTACGTCAGACTTATTAGACATACCTTCTGATATGGAGACAAAGTAATTTTTTTCAGGAAAATAAATTACTGCTATACTTTTTTGGAAGGACGGACGTACCGTCTGCGAACGTCTACTTTCTTTATTAAATGAGTAATTCGGTGGTTTTGTATAGATAATTTATTCGATTTGTTTGTAAGCTATTCGAGCAAATATTGATGGCTGTGGTCATCTTCATTTTGCCCGGATTTAATATTCTATGTAAATTTCTCGGGTGTAGCGACTGCAGCATGTTGTTTTTCGTGAACTGCAGGATATTGCCAGCCATGCACCTTGTATAATAACTTAGTGTCGTCCAGGTATTAAACTAAAACAGAACCAGGGGGTCCTGTTATTAAAAGGGACCAGTACAACATTTTCATTTATCGTGATAACTTTGTTTGGTTGTAGCAAATCTGGTAAACATTTGCTAAAAGCATTACGTCCGATATACCAATACTCGCCATACGATATTCAAATTGATTCCTCAAATTCAGTTTAGAATTTTATGCTATCATTGCAGGTATGATCCCGAAGCTCTGTACGCGAAGTGGATCAATTTCCATCATAAACACAAGTTTATGATGGAAATTGATCCTATCCCAAAAAGTAGGATACCTATTCCAACTACTTTTCAAAAAGTTCTGCTTTCCATCTATAAAGTATAATCTAGGTAAACTAGGATCATTCCTAGACATGGATAGGAAGCTGTGCCTCGCGGAATAATTCATAACTGTCACCGGCTTACAAGCGATTTACAAAATGTTATAAACGAGTGGAGATGTCGCCCGCAACTAATCTAACGAAATAAATTATTTTAACTTCCCCACAATAACTCAGCTTCTAGAAACTATTATGGAGGAGAAATGTTAAGCCATGAACGTCATGTTGTGGTGTGAATTTATTTTGAGAGCATCGTTTGCCCAGAAAGGCATTATTTGCTTTGTAATAGTGCATCTGCAGAGTCTGGTGTGGCCGAATTTTGAATTCGAGTCGAGTTGATGGCAATATTCTCTCATCCTATAGCATGGGATTTCAATGTATTTGAGTATATCTACGCCCCTGCCTTCTGGAAATACAGATTTTACATACAAAGCTGTGTATGTAAAAACAAATAAAATATAAAGGTTATATAACAGGCCCATGTTTCTGATTTACATGTCCGATAGTCTTTTCCGGCCACCTGAAGATGTCTTAAGGCCAATCCCATCCGGATTTCAATCGCCCGGCCCGTGGCTAACGAATTTGATCTGACTGAGAACGGATTTGAAGTACGGATTTCAATCCAGTCGGGTGATTCTGAAGGTTGACCCAGATTGTGAATAGCCCAGATGGTTTGAAGTATTTGAAGACGGTCACACAACTGGATCGAGAATATCTAATGATTAATGTGTTAAGAGAGTATAGCGTCTTGAAATATACATAAAATAAAATAATAAAAATTATAGATCATCTCGGACGAGAAACTTCTTAGTTTAATTAATAAAAATAAAATAAAATAAAATATTTTTATTTCAGACATTGGTCCATAATATGTGTTAGTAAAAAACTATGTTACATTGAAATATTAAAAATCATTAAAAAATTGAACAATTACTTTTAAAAATTAAACAAATACATTTAAAAAAAATTAAACAATTACTTTTAAAAATAAAGCATTTTTTTTTAACAAATAAATTTACATTAAATTATTAAAAAATAATTAATTTAAGTATTTGCCACCCTCTGGGGCCCCGGGCACACGCACTTGTGCTTGAACCCAATGCTCCAGAAGGGGGCCGTCCAGCTTGTAGCTGAGCACATTCAGGATGGTGTTGGCGCTCCCACGCGTTCGGAGCATCAACGAAGCGATGCGGCGCCGCAGCACAGTGTGAAAGCCATCTGTATGCGCGTGCGCAAACAGCGCAGACGGACTACAGCAGCGGGGGAGCCCCACCAGCACCCTAAACGCGTTATTATATTGTATTCGGAGAGCGTTGATGGCCCGCTGCGTGTAGTTGACCCACAGATTGCAGGTGTAGAGAGTTTGGCAGAATGCTTTAAACGAGTTATCTTTACCTCTAAACTACATCTGGCAAATCTGCGTGCCAACATGTTACAGCGGACCGCCATCGCCCTCCTCTCCCTTTCTATATCCCCATCATCTTTTAAATGCTCGGTGACCACATGGCCGAGGTATTTAAACTGCCTCACTCTTCGAAGACGACAGTGTTAAGCAGCACGGGTGCTACATCCTCCAGTTTACGACCCCTGGTTCGAAATACCAGGAGCTCACTTTTGCTAACATTGTACAGGAGACCGTGTACCCTCGCATACTCCTCACACACGCCTATTAGCCTTCTGAGTGCGGCCATTGATGGGCTGAGCAACACCGCAACCAACACCATATCATCTGCGTAATTAATGCTGTTGATATAATGACCATCAATCGAGCATCCCACTCCGGTGTCTCTCAGCTCATCAATAAGCCCGTTCACGTACAAGTTGAAGAGTAAAGGAGATGTTAACCCCCCCTGCCTCACTCCACACTCCACACACCCGTACTCGTCTGAAAACTCGCCAAGCCATTTGACCTGGTCAGTTTGGTAGCCATACCAATATTTAAAAACATTAATTACTTGACCCGGCACACCTGTATCCTTTTTTTTTGGTGGGAAATCATCAAATGACCTTTCCCGCTCTGGGCTGAGCGGAAGGGCGTATCAGACTTTTACTGACTAAAACCCCCCGTGTTCCTTCAGTTGCCTGTGCCAGGGGCCACGGTATCTCTTTCGAACAACCCGTAGCCCCGGCGGCATCGGCCCTAACGGACCCCGTCAGTTCGTGCTGACATCTCTTTGAGACGCGCGTGTAACACAACGCGCCGTCGACCCGGGCCTGGTCCTTACCGGGCGGCGAGCTGCCTACAGCTCGCCGCTCGCAAGCCTGCGCCTACGGTGGCCGGGAGTCGGCTGTTGACTCCCGTCCAGGGCGTCTCCTGCGGCGGCTGGGCGCGTGAGGGTGCAGAGATTGCCTCTCCCTCACGCGCTCCGCCTCCTCCTTCGCGAGCATTACTGCTTCGCAGAAGGAGCTCCGTACCATGGCCTGGACGAGGGCCGGACGCGCGAGGTCGCCGCGGCCGATCGCCGCCACGAGGACACGGTGGGGCCCCGCCCAAGCCGGGCAGACCTCCACCGTATGCTCCACCGTGTCCTCCGGGCGATCCACACAGTGGTGACACCCTGGCGTTTCCTCCCGTTTTATCCTGAACAGGAACCTCCCGAAACAACCGTGTCCGGTGAGGACCTGCGTCATTCGGAAGGTGAGGGCGCCGTGGTGCCTCTCTAGCCACTCCTCAAAGAGGGGACTTATCGCCGCAATTGTGGCGTGTATCCTCCACCTGTATCCTTCAATTTGCGCCAGAGAATATAATGCCTAACCAGGTCAAAAGCCTTGGAGAGATCCAGAAAGGCTGCGTATACAGGCGTGCTCCTGTCTGTATAATACCTGACAGTCTGCTTGAGAGACATAACCGCACATTCTGTCGAAAGTCCTGGTCTAAAACCGAACTATGCCTCATTTAAATTTGGGTGTTCTTTAACCTGTCTCTCAAGCAGGCCATCAAGCACCTTAGCGGTAGTTGCACTTGTCGGAGTTATCTCCAGTCTTGTTTTTAATAATAGGCATTACCACCATCTTCATCAGCTCACTTGGCAGGTACGAATGCCTAATACAGAGCGTAAACAACAGTCCAAGGAGCCTTGGGAGGTGTGGCCCCGCATGCTGAAAATATTCGATGCTGAGGCCATCGTGTCCGGGCGACTTCCTTCGAGTCATGCCCTAGCAAGCAAGAGATTATTATGCTGATTATTGTGACACGTTCAGGCACCGCTGACACGACGACCCCAGCATCCCTGGTCTGCTCACCTTTTAGCGAAGACTCCACTTGAAAGTGACATCTGAACATATTCGCAATGTCCTTTGGTTCGCTGTTGCCATGGATACTCACAGGGACGCTAGGTTTTGTGTTTAACTTTTTTGTTTGTTGCTGTTGAAGCTCATTTCAAGCGGTTTATATAGTTTAAAAGTAATAGGTACAAACAAACATACAGTCCACGTTTCTTTATAGAAGTAAGATAGCTAGCGGCCGACCGTATTAAATAATGATGTGTGAATATTTTTAAGTTAGTTGCCAATAAACACCATCAAAGACAGACGCTTGTTTCCTTGAGTCAACTACTCGCCAAACTAGATTGAATCCTAACCTACACAACATAATGGTCAAAATCGAGCCGGATCATTAGTGAAGTTGTAGAAAAAACAACATTCCATCAGAGATAAGAAACTGGCGAGTAAATCGTTAAACGTAAACAAAGTAATTAGGAGTGATTTTAACAAAAAAACGTTGTTGTCATCAAGTTTTGCATAGTATTCGTGTATACTATTGAAGATTTAAGTAATTTACAGTGCAATATGTCTAAGACAGCTGAAGAAGCACTTGGTATATTAGAAGATACGGCAGAGTTACTGAAGAAAACACAAATAAACATACGAAAATGTCCTAAACAACGTTTAACCAAAGGATACATTCAATCTAGAATTCAGAGCCTCGAAGAATACTGGAAAACATTCAACGGTGCGCATCAAGACTTAGCGAGGATAACACCGAGAGATAAACGTAATTTGTTGTCATATTTCGTTAATGAAGAGTTTTTTATTTACGAAGATCTTTATTTGTGTTTGTTGGGTGAATTACGCGATATGTTTGAAAACGTAACAACTAAATCGTCGAAATCGACGAACATCAATAACGTGGACGAAGATAACCAACAAACACAGGTGAGATTGCCAAGCATAACGATACCTACGTTTTCTGGAACCTATGAAGACTGGCCTGCGTTTCAAGATTTGTATGTTTCGTTAGTGCATGATAACAAGTCACTAAGCAACGTTCAAAAATTGCATTACTTGAAGACTAGCATCAGCGGTGAAGCAGCAACCCTACTTAAACATATACAAGTAACTGAAAGTAACTATTTACAAGCATGGGATACATTGAAGAATCGTTACGGCAATAGAAGATTGATAGTTACCTTAATGTTAAAGAGATTAGTTTATCAAAAAAAGGCGAACACTCAATCGGCCAG
The DNA here is from genome assembly GCA_947507525.1 of Apamea epomidion. Lineage (NCBI taxonomy): Eukaryota > Metazoa > Arthropoda > Insecta > Lepidoptera > Noctuidae > Apamea > Apamea epomidion. The sequence goes on from OX382227.1 coordinate 13,802,452, forward strand.
TCAACTGAAGTCAATTTTAGATACAACTTCTGAAATTTTAGACAACCTCAAAAACTCCAACGTGAACACCGACTCCTGGGATCCTATAATCATATTTCTGGTCGTACAGAAGCTGGACCCGGAGTCCCACAAGGACTGGGAAGAGTACGCCTACAAGGGCAATTCAGAGGATTTACCTACCTGGAATGAGTTAAAGACATTTCTAGATGGTAAATTTCGAGCATTAGAATTAATTGCACCCTCTTCAACGTCAACTACGCGTGAAAAACCTAAAGAACGCGGCACATTCCATGTTTCAACTAATGAAAGGGAAAACACTTGTATAATTTGTAAAGAGAATCATACCCTTTCTCACTGTAAATTGTTTGCAAAGATGCAATCTTCAGAACGATTTGATTGCGTAAAGAATAACAAGTTCTGTTTTAACTGCCTGGCATCAGGACATTCGGTCTTCAAATGCCGTGTTCCAATGTCCTGTCGCACGTGTAAAAGACGCCATCATACTCTCATACATCTAATAAAGAAGACGGATACATCGGCATCATCTGAAGCTGTACAACCGACACCGATAGTGTCAACCCAAGCAGATGTAGAAGAAAAGGTGCAAGTTAATACAATGATTGCGTCGTACTACAATGCCAGAAAAGATATAGGAATGTTAGCAACGGCAATGGTGATAGTAAAGAGTGAACAGGGACACACCATTGTGCTCAAGGCACTTATAGATCCAGGATCACAAGCCTGCTTTATAAGTGAGAAAGCGGTGCAACTATTAAAACTAAAAAGACAGGTAACTAATTGCATAATTACTGGAATGGAATCCATGAAGGTCGTTGTCAAGCATGAAGTAAAAATAGAAGTTTTATCACGATGGGAATCAAATTTTGCACTACCCATACAAGCCTACGTGATGACCAAGCACTTGACAATACAATTACCTGCAAATACATGGTCAACGAGCAAATGGCCACACTTGGCAGATCTAGACTTAGCAGACCCAAGGTATGGAATATCAGGAAACATTGATCTGCTTCTAGACGTCAAGGGATATGCGAAGATACTACAAGATGGTCTAATCAAGGGTCCACTGGGGTCACCCATAGCTCAGAGAACCAACCTCGGGTGGATAATATTTGGTGAAATAAACATAAAAACAAACACAACAAAGGAAAAATGTTTAATGGCGATAAATGAACAAGTCGGTGTGAAAGAACTATTGAAGACTATGTGGGAGTTAGAAATCGATACAAAAAGAAATTTCACTAAGGAGGAAAAATTATGCGAAGAGATTTATGATAAAACACACACAAGAAACAATGAAGGACGATACATAGTTAAATTACCCTTTAAAACCGACAACTTAAGGTCACCCGATGGAAATACAAGAGAGATAGCATTAAACAGATTTCTACAACTGGAGAAAAGACTGAACAAAAATCCTGATCTGAAAGAAGAATACAAAAAGGTTATTGAAGAATACATAAACTTAAAACACATAGAAGAGGTTCCACAACATGAAATAAATACAAAAAGGTCTGTCTACTTACCCCACCACGCAGTAGTCAGGAACGATAAAGAAACCACGAAGACTCGCGTCGTTTTTGACGCTTCCTGCAAGGGTTACAATGGAGTTTCCCTAAATGACGAATTACTGGCAGGTCCTGTCCTACAAGACGATTTGCGAAACCTAATAATAAGATGGCGAACACACGCAGTATGTTTTGTTTCTGACATACAAAAAATGTACCGAATGATATTGGTAGCCCAGGAAGACACCGATTACCAGAGAATCCTGTGGCGAAACGATTCGTCTGAAATCATTCAAGATTTAAGACTCCTGACTGTTACCTTCGGTACAGCGTCAGCACCGTATTTAGCGGTAAAAACACTTATGCAACTTGCTAACGATGAAGGTGCCAACTATCCTGAAGCAGCTAGGGTGTTACAAGAAGATTTGTATGTTGATGACGTTATGTCAGGATGTGACAATTTAGAGGAAGCAGTTAAAATAAGCAAAGACTTGAAGAATTTATTGCAACGAGGCGGCTTTCAGCTCAAAAAGTGGTCATCAAATAACTTAGATTTTTTTAAATCAATAGATCCAAAGGACAGATCAATCAATGCACATATGGATTTAAATATAGATGGTACCATAAAGGCTTTAGGTGTACAATGGAACTTAGGCAGCGATCAATTTGAATATCAACTGAACTTATTGCCCCTTCCTGCGATCGTTACGAAACGAAGTATACTGTCAGATGTCCAAAGGCTCTTTGACCCGCTCGGTTGGATAGCGCCATGCATCGTGCAAGCAAAAATTTTGATCCAGAAGCTTTGGCAAACTAAAGTAGATTGGGATCAAGAAATCACTCCAGCTATGAGAGAAGAGTGGAAAACCATACGCGAAGATATTGCCAATGTCAATGAAATCAGAATAGATCGATGGATGGGCACATACAATTTAAAGAAGAACAGCATACAACTTCATGGTTTTAGTGATGCATCGATGAGAGCATACGCAGCTGTTGTGTACTGTCGCGTACATTACTTGGATGGTGCAGTCAAAACCTCATTGATTGCAGCTAGAACTCGTGTTGCTCCGTTAAACACAGTGTCGTTACCACGACTTGAGTTGTGTGGAGCTGTTCTGGTGTCAAGACTATTAAAACAAATTTCAACAGCAATGAAGATTCCATCAGCTAATGTTTTTGCTTGGACTGATTCCTCAATAGTTATTGCTTGGCTACAAAAGGAGGCTAGCAAATGGAAGACTTTTGTTGCTAATAGAACGGTTGAAATAACAGGCAACGTCCCGAAAGAACAATGGTACCACGTACAATCGCAAGAGAACCCCGCTGATATAGCGTCTAGAGGTGCACTAGTGTCAGAGTTGAAAACATGTGACTTATGGTGGAAAGGGCCAGAATGGCTTTCAAAAGGAGATATTTATTTTACCAAACCGGAAACCATATCCACAGAGTTAGAAAAAAAGACAAGTATACAAACTTTTACAATAACCAAAAATGAAGAAGAAGAGAGAAGATTGTCAAAACAATTTGAAAAATACAACTCATTGAAAGAATTAACCAGAAGTATTGCGTTTTGTAGGAGATTTTTAAAACATAAAATATTAAAAGAAGATATAGATACTGCTTTGACAACTGAAGAATTAGATGGTGCATTAAACATATGCATAAGAAAGGTACAAGGCGAAGAATACGCAGAAGAAATTGAATCTCTAAGAAAAGGTAATCAAGTTAAAAGAACTAGCACATTGAAGACTTTAGATCCGTATTTGGACGAGTCACAGATGCTTCGGGTTGGCGGACGCCTTAGACACGCTAACATAGCGGATCAAAGTAAGCACCCAATCATATTGGGTCATAGGAACAAACTTACTCCTTTGATCATTGCCGATGCACACTCAAGAACCCTACATGGAGGAATCCAACTAATGTTGAGCTTTTTGAGAGCTAAGTATTGGATAACGCGAGCTAAGGGACAAGTTAAACGATATGTTCACCGATGCTTAGTATGTGCCAAACAGAATGCGACTACAAGAACGCAAGTAATGGGTGATTTACCAAGGGTTCGTGTGACACCAGCTCGACCATTTCTGCATTCCGGTGTCGACTTTGCTGGACCATTACAAGTTCTATGGAGCAAGGGAAGAGGAGTCAAGGCACACAAGGCGTACATATCTATTTTCATATGTATGGCTACCAAGGCCATTCATTTGGAGTTAGTTGGAGATATGACTTCAGAGGCGTTCATAGGCGCATATAAAAGATTCTGTGCGAGAAGAGGCAAGTGTACACACTTATGGAGTGACCAAGGGAGAAACTTCATCGGTGCCAATAAAGAGTTGGTAGCCATGTGGCAGGAAGCAAGCTTGGAGTTTTCTGGAACAATCGCAGACACACTTGCATCTGATGGCACGCAATGGCTTTTTATTCCTGCATACAGCCCAAACTTCGGCGGCCTCTGGGAGGCAGGAGTAAAATCCACAAAATACCACTTAAAACGGATATTAACCAGCACTTTGACTTTCGAGGAGATGTCGACAGTGCTGTGTGAAATAGAGGCTTGTTTGAACTCGAGGCCGTTGTGTCCCCAAGATCATTTGGATAATGCGAATAACGAGCCCTTGACACCTGGGCACTTTTTAATTGGCGAGGCACCCATTGTCATACCTAGCCCAAATTTACAAAACTTGAAGGTGCACACGTTGTCACGATGGCAATATGTCCAAAAGTTGTTGCATGATTTTTGGTCTAGATGGCAACGGGAATATTTATCTAGACTGCAACAACGTCCAAAATGGCTCAAACGAGGAAAGGAGTTTGAAGTCGGTAATATTGTTTTGATCAAGCAGGAGAACCTCCCACCAGGGAAGTGGTTACTGGGACGTATAGTGAGCAAACATCCAGGATCAGATGGCTGTACAAGAGTTTATAGTGTCAAGAGCGGTGACAGTATTGTAAAGAGAACTGTGACTAAACTCTGTCCACTGCCAATAAATAGTAACGCTGAATAGTCCAATCATTTAGTGTTTGATAATTTTGCATGGATACAGTTAATTAAGTAGTTATGGTTTATTTGAAAGGACTCATATAGTCCTTTGGTGGGCGGCTTATGTTGAAGCTCATTTCAAGCGGTTTATATAGTTTAAAAGTAATAGGTACAAACAAACATACAGTCCACGTTTCTTTATAGAAGTAAGATAGCTAGCGGCCGACCGTATTAAATAATGATGTGTGAATATTTTTAAGTTAGTTGCGAATAAACACCATCAAAGACAGACGCTTGTTTCCTTGAGTCAACTACTCGCCAAACTAGATTGAATCCTAACCTACACAACAGTTGCCAAAATCCTTTAAAATCTTTATTGTTATGTTTGGCAGCTAAAATATTCATTTTCATTTGTTCTTGGTTATTCTGACAATAGTGTAGTTTGCTTTTGAAATTCTTTCTAGATTCATACATTTAATTATAAATGTTATCACCACTGTTAGGTCGGCCATAACACACCCAAGTTAAAAACTTCTGTCTAGCCTCCCTGTGAGCGTCACGAACATACTTGTTCCAGCCGACAACATGACGACCACGGTGCCGTCCACCACTACCCCCGCGGCCCACATAGCTATCAACAGCAGCCTCCCGTAATGCTGTTACAATGTCACTATAAAGCGCGTCTATCGCTGTCAAGTGATCCTTGCCACTATCATTGCACATGCTATCACAACACTGTTGGAATTCATGAGGGAAGCCAAATTCCCTTAGTTTATCGTTACAACATTTAGTATATTTTTCTGTTTGGCTTAAATCCCTGTCTCCCCATTGTAGTACCTTATTTGTTTTGGTGAGCGGTGGCTTAATGGTTCGACACACTGATTTTAAGTTACACTGAATCTCTACTGGATAGTGCTCCGACCAGAAAATGTCGTAGCATACCTTTACTGAAGAAACCGTATTTAATTCAGCATCAGTAACAACACAGTGATCCAGCCACCTACGGCTGCCGTGCGCTTCACTCACAAAAGTATAGGTATTTGAATTCAAGCCCAACATCTTTAGGTCGACACTTGTCCAATTTTGCTCATTACAAAAATTTTGGAGTTCATTGCCAAACAATTTCCCCGGATGAGCGTTAGGTCCCCCATGATAAATACACTTTCAATATTGTTACTCTCAACCATTGACATATGGACAAATTCCAAGAGATTGTCAGAAGAGTCGGTAGGCATATAAATAGAGAAAACGAGTATTAACCGTTCCGACACACACACCTTGATTGCACTTATTCGGTTACTGTCACACGGAATCACAGACACATATTACACTTACTGTTTCTCCATAGAAGCGCCACACCCGCCGCCGCGCGCCGTACGGCCGCCCGCGCAGTATAGCGCTTGTTAGGTCTACCGCAGATTTGCCGCAGATTCCAAAGTCGTTGCTTATTTTACCGAGTTCGGGTATCTCGTGGGGTAAGAGACAGGTTTCTTGCAGTGCAATAATATCAGCAGTTAGGGAAAGCCGTCGTACACACTTTCATTGTTTGTTGCACTATCCATTTTGAGCATTTTTTTTTGCACTAGTATCAGACTTCTCACGTCTGTCTGAATCTCGTCTGCCGAAATCCACGAAACGGCGGAACGCTACACCGTCAGGCCACAAACTGCTGTCCAAAAACAAACTCAGCTTATCCCTAGGAACATACATTTTATATGAGTTGTATTGTTTCTGTTGCTTGGGTTCGATCTTATGTAATGTGATTTAAGCGTTTGTTTTGTAGGCCACTATATGATTCTCGCAAGTTTCTTTATGCACATTATTTATAAATAGAGGGACACTGATATTTGCAGCTCTAATACCTTCAACTATTTCGGTGCACGTTCCTTTTTTACCCATAAATCGATTCCTGTACCTTTTTCTTTGTACAACTTGCCAATCGTCATCTGCATTCTGCTAAGGCGTAAAAGCGCTGTGCAGCTGGAGCGCTCGAGTCAGCTGATTGTTCGCTGCGCCTACACATACCGAGTATTACCGAGGTATTAGTTACCGCGCTAGCGAGCACCGCCACGCGCGCAACATCTTGGCTGTGTGCGACAGAGAGATCGTCGCCACACGGCGGCGCGCGCGAGCGAGACGGGGACTGTGAGTGCCACACCTGATTGCTGTGTTCTACCTCCTTATCAATAATGGTGGAATGTTTATTATCGCTCATCGGTTCATGTATAATATGAATAATTCCTGAGGGTTTAATGGTATTACCATTTTACCAAATGAAAACTAGGTATATACATTTTTTTTAATATGTTAAAAATTATATTATTATGCAAACACATTGTGTAAATCTTGTACACATATATTATTTGTAGCTTTTTCTAACATAGGATAAGGTACAGGCAACACTCAGCCGTATGTGGCACACAACCCTTATCGAAATCAGATAGAAAGGAGTAACTGAAAAGTAACAGGTATCTAAATAAGGTAGGTACAAGATGCCTATCAACACTGATTCAATGGAAAGCCCCAAGAGATTGGAAAAATAGGGTTTCTCAGATGGGTTTTGGCAACTCTGAGATTATGGTACAGTAGACAGTTACCTGCGAATGATTAAAATATTGAATAGGGTGCGTAAAGTAACCCCAATTAATCGTTCGATTCAAAAGAGTTGATTGACGACTATTTACCCAACAAATTGGTAAATAAAAAGATATTTATTTTGCGAACCCAGTAGAAATAGCTTACGGTATGCTCACGAATTGATATAAATGGAAATAATTTTGTTATTGAGTCTCAATTTCTCGTTAAAAATACCCACCTACCCGCAATTTATAAACTGACTGCTTTCATCATTTACCAGGTTCAATATTGTGAATATGGTCGTTAGCAACGACATAAAAAATAACAATGTCCAGTAACAACTAGCAGCACATTGTACCCATTTCCTAGTACGCAGTCGAACGTCAATTTGCTAAAAGCTATTTATAAATCACATCTCCTTAGCTTATTGAAAAAGTCGATGACTTTTTGGGATATCTTTAATAAAACTCGTGTCAGGGGAGTTGGGTAGATACATTTAGCGCGAACTGTGTCAAGGAACCGATTGGCTCGATAACCGTAATTTTAGGCAAGTTGAGGCAGACTCGCTACTTTTTGCCGCCTTCATTTAATATTCAAGGCTCGGAGCACATAATTCGTGGCGGTGATCATGGAGAGAGGCGGCGGTGTCTCGTTATCTCTTTTTCTATTCGTCACAGAACTTGAAATAAATTTTATATTAAATTGACATTAAAGGGAACTTTGAGAAATTCAAGATAAAATATGCAAATTTCGTACGACGTAGCTTTATGTATATTGCATTTCAATAGGGTAAGGGCGGTAATTTAGAAATAAGAAAGTTTTAAATGCATCGTAAATCTGATGAGTCCGTGCAAAGAAATATATTTCCACCAAACAAATAAAAAAGTTTACTTGTTTCCGGGTTAACGGTTGGTACGAAAGTAAAAATAGACATAACAAGGAAAGATTCCTATTTATCACTTTATTTCACAATTTCTAACGAAAACAATAAATAAGTAATTAGTTACTGTTCTCCATAAATTATGGAACAACCCTGTTGACAGCTGTCCCATCAGTTTCCCATTACTCGCACATTACGAGTGGGTGAATTTAAAAGTAGAAATCCGAGAAATTCAGAGAAATTTGGTACTCAATGGATGAGTATAATTTCTCTGAATTTGTCGTATCGTACCAAAGCTCGTGAATAAATTGGAAAGATTAGACGAGCTATTTAATAATTAGCTGCGTGGCACGAAACAAGCAGATAGTTGGTACAGTAGCTAGTAGTTAGTAGTTAGTACAGTAGCTAGTACATACAGGGTGGCAGGGACATCGTCGAACAACTTGTTACCATGGATTCAGCACTTACATGATTTTGGACCCCCCGTGTCAATTTTTTTTGACAGTTATATAAAAAAATCTGCTTTTTCCTACAAAAGTGGTACACGGTCAAAATAGACAGAACAGCAATTTATTTCTAATAACCTACTAAAAATTTCAGTTAAGAAGAAGTTTCAGTTAAGAATTATGTACTGATAGATAGATAGAATTCCCTGCCACCCTGTATACATCGACCGAGAAAGAGACTATCTTACAGGTAAAACTCAATGTACCAGATTTACAGCCCAGTACTGTACGGTATTTTGTAGTTCACATATCGCGCACAACAGTTCATGTTTCCACCACATATTTGTTAAAACTAATCGAAACCGATACAGTTCAGTAAATGTTTGTTAATAAATTTAACTGTCGGCTTTACGACCACAGTTAGGCAAAGGGCAGCGCAGTGTGAAATTGAAATTTTACAGAAATAAAAACGAAACGTATTTTCGTTTCATAGACGCTATAAATTCGCGGCGTGGAGTAAGTTACGCCTTATTTGGCAGACGAATGTACTTGACTCGATGTGGAGTGATACCTCCCCTCTCCAACCCTTACGAGAGCACTCGTATTCAGTAAATCGAAAGTCGTTACACAAAAACCGAGATACTTTTTTTTCCTATCGCTTATAGAGCCACGTCTTCCCCTTTTAGAGGACGCTTTGATGATTTTTCGCCTTTTGCGTTTACGTTTAGTTAAAGTTCGATTCGTGTTAGACAAAGTATCTATTAGACTAGACATTTCGAAAACAAAAGCACAATTATAAACTAGTATTCTTGTTATTCAAGATCACAATCATAATAGATTGCTTAAGATAAATAGTCGCAGATAAACGAACCGGGAGACGTCTGCTCCGACCAATTCTATTACAACTCAAATTAAATTATTCGGTTTATACTAAACGAACCGCCTTATATCAAACATCAAGCTTCGCATTAATAAACCACGTCTGCTTTTAAACCTAAATTTAAGAATTGTTTTATTCGCTTTATAACTGTTTTTAAGTTTTTTTAGGCTAAAGAATCAGCATCGCCATACAACCGGGCATTGCCTCGTCGTATGGCGATGCTTTTAGCATTTTGTGCACTTTTCCTTTGACAGCAATGCGGACGAATTTCTTGATGCCTTATGATTCATTCCCCATTTTATTTTTTATGAACTTGTACATATTATTATTTATTATTTTAATTCTGTTAGCTTATATTATGTAAATATTATATATAGATATGAATAAAGTTTTAATATAAGTTTCTATGGAGGTATATTTTCGGAACACTTTAACCCGGAAAAGCCACAAAAGAAAAGAAACAACTGAAAAGAAAACAAAATATTGCCACCTAAAAAACCGACACCCTTTACTATACAAAACCAGGAGAGCAATCACTTTTTAAGCGCGCTACACACCTTCCAATATATTGCAGGAAAAATACTGACGATGCAAATTGCATACAGATAGTCTGGAATATCGTGAGGGACGAACCGAAAGTCGACAAATTCTTGTTTTATTTATATGTGCATAAAAGAAAAATGACGTTGTGTATTACTGACATAATATAGCTACACTATAGCTTGAGATTTGTAGGCATAGAAGTAACAGGGATTTTATGGAAGAAACATTTTCGGAATCTTGATTTGGAAGAATATAAAAGGCTGATAAAAGCATGACACACTCAGCTGAAACGAGCAAAATACCTATGGAAATTTTGGGAATTTAATGTGAAAATGTGGCATTTTTACATTAAATTTTCAAAATTCCAAAATTTTCCAGGGTAACAAAATTGGGACCGTTTTTGTTTTCCTATGTCGCATTTTTTTATGAATTGACAACGCTTTTCACCCTTTTAGGAGTGGTGTCATGTCATGTTGCGTGTGTGTTTTGTATTTGAAGTGAATCTTCTGAGGCGGCGGAATTGAGAGTGAAATTTCAAGGACGTTAGGCACATTTCGTTACATGAGAGAGAAGAAAGATATAACTCTCTCTGTGTGTGTATTTCTCACACTAAATCTCTCTTATTATTTATTTTTTAAGAAGTTTCACTTGTATCACGTGTACGGTGCTGCACACACAATTTTTTTATTTTAAGTATACTTTATGTCCTAATCCAAATCTCATTCAAATCGGTTCATTTGGGTCGTGAAAAACAGTCGGAGACGTTTTTAGGTTTATAACATATGTATGAATTACCATATATAATTTGTTTCTAACTCTACTCGTTAAAACATACTTCTTCATAGAAACACAAGGGGAACTAAAGAAATATGAGATACAAAGACACATAGTATCTCCTTTAGTTATAATTCAACACGAGTAGTGAGCGGACGTGCTCTGTTGTTATTAATTATGTCAATATTTGTGTTTCTGAAGACGGGATAAGTACGAGGAACTTTGTTATTTATTTATCTGCAGCAAAGAAACATCTATTAACTAATTACCATCCGGATTATACGTGGCTATTGTGCTGATCATCATACATACAATGGGATTTTCATCTAATATTCTTCGGTGTCTGAAAACACACAAAAATTCAATTGGATGTGTGCACATTTAAAGAACATCAGAAAATAACACATATGTTAAATTGCCGATTGTGTTATGAAAATGAAATGCGCAAAATAAAGGAAACGGGCGAAAGCGAAGAATGTAATTAAAACAGCAATAAAAGAGCACATTTTACAGCTTTCGACCGCGGCGTTATACTCCCTGTGAAGGTTATTATCTGCTTTTTAAACTTCGCTTTCAACTGCGTGAATTAAAAACGAAAATATAAAACGATGTGCCTTAATTTCGTCTGTCTCGCGCGAAACAATAGGAATGGGGAAGCGACCGTAGCTTTTAACGTTTGCATGGCTATAGCTGGCTGTATTGTATTGTGTGTAGCCAGAAAATCGTTCGCTTTTACAAATTCGGTATTTTTTATTTTATTTTATTCGCGTATAAAATGGTGGAGTAAAGATTTTTATGGGTATGTGCTTCGGGGTGTTTTATGTATTTGCATTTTACTTTACAAAGTAAACTTTACAACGTAGTTGGTTTACTTCAACAACAAATTCATTACAACCCTTACTTAGGTCATATAAAAAGTTATTTTAGAGCTAAAACTATAACGTCCGTGTTGGTATCACGTCTATTGTTTTTCATATTTCTGGGCACGACACGAGATCAATCTTTAAAAGGTATCCGGTCATTGTTGGGTCCTGACATTGATTAATGAGCTCAATATATTGTTTCTTTCCGCTGCTTGGAGAGACTTCTTTTTATGTGCTCTAATTTTGTATGAGAATACTCTTTAAAATAAAAAGATTCTGACAGTGAATGTGCCTGCTGATTTACAGAGCGGATGATATCAAAAATATTAACAAAATTGGAATCGTTGGCACCATCGGCGAAATGGACAAAAATCCGACTCTGCTTTGCTCTCCCGGGAATTTAGGCAATACATTCATTATACTTACGAATTAGGAACGTGATTTTGCCATTGGATTTTTTTCATAGAACGTTACAGATCAACTCTTTTTCATTCGTCTTGATGGTGGCCAGGCTTGGAGAATTGGCTACTAAAGTCATATACAACGGGTGGATATAGCTTCCAAATCCGATATAATCCTTCAATCCCACGACATCAAAACGGAAGAGGGTGAGATATTATTAGTAGGGGACTGCAATAGCAGGGGGCAAATTATTTTTATTGACTCTTACAATGTGCGCGGGTGACGCCAGGCAACTAAACATTTTTAATTTGCACTTCTTTATAATGAAATGGCGAGCTGCTGTCAAAATCTCAAAACAGCATTAAATCAATAAAATAACTATGTTTAGTGAGCCGAAGATATTAAAGTGCAGATAGAGAGTGGAACACAAAGTGAATATAAAACAAGCAAGAATCTGAAAACTATCCGAACACATGGTGTGCCAGACATGAAGGCAGCGAAAACTGGACTAGCTTTATCTACTCCCAAAAGTGATGGACCACAGTAGATACACCCACAGCTGAACGTGTTTACATAAACATAAAAAACCGCTTCATCTAGATTGGCTAAGCTTAGAAATTTTTTCTAAAGTTAATTACTTACCCATCAGGCAGAGTGGGCGCGAATGTTGATAAATTGTGTTTTTTGTGATTCGTAAATTCCGCAAAAGCCCAATTTTACTCAAAGAAAAACTAATATATAAATACGGTTTAAAAGTATCTTTTGAGTTCAGAAACCAATATGAAATACTCGCGGTCGACCGAGCTAGGATACAAATAGACACCCTGCATGCCCATAAATATCGGTCACAGACAGCTTCAATTTTATGAACGTATTCCGAATACATTGGAACTGAGCTCCAGTTCTCTACTAGCGAGTCTACCGACCATAATTTTACGCTTCATGAGACACTATGAAAGTGCCTTTATATCACGAGTAGCTTAAGATAAAGCAAAATCCTCTAAAATATCCTAATAACAGTAGCTTACTTGACACATATTAAGATAAGGCAGGCGCGGGAACCCGCCTTGCAGCGTCAGCCTACTTTGGTGTCTGTGTGTTAGTGTTATACCTACTTAAGTAGCAGTGCAGACCAAATTCTGTGGCGAAGGCTTACCTAACAGACTGCGAAATGCAAATGAGTGAACAGTTGTGGGGAGTTGTATGAGAGCAAACATTTGTAGAGTGCGGCCGAGCGGAGCCGCGTCGCGCCGCGCGTCCGCCGCCCCGCCGCGCGACTAATCTTTTATCATAATAGTGCACTGCATTCGTTCTAGCCACACGCTGCTGATTGGACTAAAACGTTAATGTATTTAAACAATAACATTGTTAAACGAGCACAACGTAAAACGCTCAATGTTTTCGTTAATTCATTTTGGGATATGTTTGCTGATGGATTACCGTGACTAGCGCAAGTGCGCAGCGAATATTTTATCATAACGTAAAATGAATTATTATTCAGAACGAATTAATGTTGATCCTTCATTTTCTTTCAAGTACTTGCTGTTCTCGTAAACCAAATTAAATTTAAAAACGATAACCGGTAATTATTTGTTTAATTCTACGAACAAGTTTAGTGAAGCACTAGCTACGACCTACGTTAACGAGTACACAATTAAGAACTGAGCTTCACTTCAGAATATGAGTTTTTAATTAAAATAGGTTATTTTCGTTTGGTTAAAACAAACCATTGTGAGATTTCCTTAAACTTAGCAGAATAGCTGCCGTCTTAGAAGTTTTTTTCTCGTTATTCCCAGGCTCTGGTTTCAGTTAAAGGCACTGCTCGTACTTTATTCCTTTCTCTTTGTTAATGATGTTGAATTATACCAGGGTCAAAAGGAAAACTAGCAATGCATGACCCCTATTCCAGTAATAATTGTTTTTTAAGTAACGTACATTGACTTAAATGTCTCTGTTATAGACAAGTCTTGGCAAGACTTGTCTATGTCTTGTCTTGCCAATTCCTAAGTATTGATTCTATCAATTGAACGTGAACTCCGTACAAAAAAGCTAGCGCCGTTTATTTCCCGGAGGCACGCCGATAACGACATTCCATACCTTTAACCTCTATTTTCAATTATTCATAAATTAAATTCTACACTGCTCTCCCGCTACCAGGGATTATATCCCTTTGATTACATTCAATGTTCAATCATTTTCCTCATGGGTCTTCATAAAAGTTTCCGTCGGTTTTCGTCTTAAGTCCGACATCTGACACAGAATTGGTTTTAGAGATTTAAAACTGTCCGTCGTCGTCGCCTTATCGATGTAAAGGACGACAATTTGTGAAGTTAATTAAGTGAACAAAGCGTATACGTTAGATAACTATCAGGAGCATTGTTCTAAGAACAAGAATGGATGCTCTTCTCTACAAGTTTCTTATCGCTTTGCGTGAGTTATCCTTGCGAACCCCGGCCAACAGTTTAGTTGTTTCGCTATATTCCGAGGAGGTCGTACAAGCCACATACATAGTCATTATAGCTCACTGAACTAATATCTTACGCTCGAGGTAATAATAAACATGAAATTTACTTGTAATGAAGAGCGCGGTAGTACGTTACAACAACTAATTAATAGAAACAGCTTGCGCCGTTTTATAGCCAATGTTAAATTGGCGGAAAATGTTTGGGCGGCTGCTGGCGTGCTGCGTGCGTTGTACCAACTAATTAAAGGACACGTTTTTTTAGTGTCGGTGCAAAGCTTCATGCAAAACAGAGACTTGATTGCGGATGGAATAGACGCATAATTAATACGGTTTTATTCAGTTTCACACCAGTTCTATCTACGAGTAACAGTCGAATCTGATGGTGCCGTCACCAAAGGAGATAAGTAACCAGGGTCGTCGGATACAGTTAAAGTTTAGTAAAAACCAATGGATTTTTTCTAATAAAATTCCATTAAATTTATAGAAAACAATCAGTTCACTTATGAAATTAAATTTCATTCCAAAAAAATCATCGGTTTCTTACTAAACTTCAACTATATCCGACGACCCTGGTTACTTATCTCTTTTGATGACTGACCTTTACGTATAATTTCCGCAACTGGATTGTATCGGAACTATACATGTGTGCTTCGTACACACAAGTAGTTGTGATGACATTGTGAGCTTTTAAAATTTCTAATATGAAGATATTATCGTGGACGTCCACGGCATCACGATAAAACAGGGGAGTTAAGTATATGGAAATGTATGAAGACGCTTTTAAATTTCCTTCCACGATACCTAACGACATAACGTGCACGTATTTTCATACATTTTATGGACGTGGACGTCCACGATAATATCGTCTCGTAAGGACAATATTATAATGCCACGTATGATCTGATGATGAAGACTGATAATTTCAAGAAAAGCGATTTCCAGAAAAATATCGTTATACTCGTAACTACTTATTTTCATTTATATAATTCTAACTATCTGAAATATCATGTAATGTGTTGTCGTGTATCGCCACATTGTGACAGTGATCAATTGACACCCACGCTGGCTTTGTGGTCTAATTATAGACATTGAATTATTATACCATGCGTTAATGATGCTTCTGATAGATAATTAATTTTCAATTCTCCGTCCGTCATTGTTTTTCGAATGATTTAACGTTTACAGATAAAACTTCCTATAGTTTTATACCCCGTTTTACCTATGAATAAGTTTTACGGTTCTTACTTGCACATCAGGTCGACTCCACCTCCATCAGTGACATATGTCAGTTAAAACTTGTTTTAGTGGAGGTAAGGAATCGTCTGCCAAACTCAAAGTACAAAACCTACCTTAACCATCGTCTTTTCTTAGATCTCATATGCCATGCCTCCTTGCATATTACTAGTGAATCCTCCCCGGCATTACTTTTAAAACCGTGTTATAAAACACTGTAAACCCTGCCAAAATAGTGTTTGCGGGGGGTCTTGTCGCTTTACTTAGTATCTCTGGGGTATTTTCATGTACTAGTGGGGTAGAGACAAGGCATAATAAAAAACATAATAATCATGAAAAATTATAATCGCTTACTCTGATCCCGATAGTGTTGAACTCTTCAGTCAGATGAGCCCGTGCTTTTATTGGCTGCTTTTTCGAATGCTGTTGCGAATTTCAAGCAGCGCCTGAGGTAAAAATTCGTGGAACCTCAGAACTTCACACAAACTTGCGACTAAGAATACCATCGGGGCGTTTCTGCGGCCGCTGTCATGGCGACCTGAGTTGAGTATGAGTCGACGAAGTTCCTTCAAATAGACATACACTAGTCAACTTGAAAACCGAAGCCAGAATCTGAGACTCAGCAGTAGGCAGTAGCGCTTTCGACTGAATGAGCCCGGTAAGGTTCAGAGATTTAAAATTATTCATCGTGTGGTTTCCGATAAAAAGTTCCACAATTTGTGAAGTTAATTAAGCGAACAAACTCATGCAAGCATATTTTTATCCTTACTTTTATAAAGTAAGCTAATTTTAAAGTGACTGCCGTTTTATTCAGAGCTTTCCTATTTAATGTAACATTTATGACACCGCCTAAGTAATCCATTAGCTTTAATCTCAGAGAATCAAAACTTACACCTAATATTCGTGAAGGAGATGAGAATGAGTCGGTTTCATTTAACGGTATTAGTTATAAGCTCCCTATTTTGGCGGGTTCCGTCCATCACGTTAATGTTCCAACTACACTGCTACCGAGCTCGGGTAAATTGCAAATGAACTAGCAAACATTCCGAGCAAACTACCTACCTGGTTTCGGTAGATTTTGTTAATAAGAATACCTTTATATGGCGCATTATCTGAATGGTACGGCGTAACATTACAGTGGAGCCGGGGTAATGTTTGAGACGGTCACATTACAATCTAAGACCCAGGTCTATTACAGTACGAGCTGGATGCATATTGCATGCGGGGAATGGCCCTATCGTTGCAGATAGGACAGGCGATATTAAAAATATAGCATTTATTTCTAAGAAACAAAGGATGAACACAAACACAGTGTTTTCACAGCGTAAAGTATTTATATTATATAAAGTATTTATAATATATATTGAACAAGATAAAAATACGAGTATATACACCTGATAAACTTTTTATACTAACGTAACTAACGAACAAATAACAATATAATAAACTAAGTAGATATTTGTGCATTAAGAATCGATATACAGGAGAGGAAGTGGAAACCGCTATCTATATTTAAAGAAATAACAGGAACTACATAGTATCTAAAAAACGTGTATGTCTGTTTTAAAATCTGCCGGCTAAAATTTAAGGAATATATAGTTTAGCGTACCTAAATAGGTGAAAACATGTAAATTATGTATAAATGTTTTTTTTAAAATGAGCTACGTCTGCAAACAAAATGCTTGAGGTATTAATAACATTATTATTTTAAAACATGTCGGAGTCATTCGTTTGACTATTCGGAATGTTAGCGCCATCTCGTAGCGCTAGACAGAGTCTAGCCTGAGTTCGTGGTGGGACAAGAGCAACAGCTACAAAAGCGGTGTGAGCAGAGCTCTCGAGAGAATCGAAACATTGGACATCGTACGAACAACATGTGCATAGAAACTGTCAATTGCGTTCCGTATCGTTGAGTTGTGTGAGTGTGTGATTCGCTAGTGTGACTAACTTGTTCGTAAATTATAATTTGATTTGAACTGTAAACCGTTTTTCTATTGTGCTATAACCAACACTACCCATAGTATGCCCACAGTAATTAAAATATGCCTAATGCTAACGAGAGACAGACATACCTTCTCCGACAAACATTATTTCTGTAAATAAACACTTTTTCATATTTTTTCTTATAATACAATTGGTATAACCATGTGTAGCGGTATCTACAACGCCATATGCGAACAACGCGTCATACTGACGTCACGCTAATCCTGCATCTCGCAAGCAGGTTTTACCGCGCAATTAGCGTATATACAATTTCCCAACATCAATCGTCGGGCAATTGCTCGCCAGACACAACACCCGTCTGGTTGGAGGATCCTCCCTTTTCTGAGGAGGATGAGTAAACTTTACACCTTGTTCCTCATACCTCTATACTGGTGACCCCGAGTGTGAACGTCAGCGCAGCCTTCGTGCAAATACTTCAGCGTGACGTCATCATCACTCCCGCTAGCTTTAGCGACGAGTCACCCAGCCAGCCAGCATCCACGGGTATCTTGACCACCAGCATGCAGCGACCGCGCATACCTAGTCATCACCCTCAGCCTCATCAGCAACCTTGGCACCGCACACTGCACTTTCGGCCGGTCAACAAGCAGACCACCCTCTCCTGGTCGACGCAGCAGCCAGCCTCAACCCGGCACTGTACAACATCCGACGCACTGGAGTATAACGCAGCGTCACCCCTACTCATTGGGGACATCTCCGCAGACCGTTCCGACTCACCGTGAACTATGCGGCAACCGATTCCGACTCACTGGAACCTGAGCTGGCCTGGCAAGCATCAAAAGATACAAGACTCAGCCCATTATCGACCTCCGGTCTCCAGAGGGGAGTGATGTAGCGGTATCTACAACGCCACATGTGAACAACGCGTCATACTGACGTCAAGCAAATCCTGCATCTCGCAAGCAGAGTATACTGCGAATTAGGATACATACTAACTTCCCAACATCAATCGGGGGGCAGTTGCCCGCCAGACACAACACCCGTCTGGTCGGAAGATCCTCCTTTTTCTATGGAAGATGAGTGAACTTTACACCATGTTCCTCATGCCTCTATACAAGAATAAAACCGCATGTGCTAATAGCTCTCAGTTAAAAATATTTTTATATCGTACGTATAGGTACTGAACCGACTATAGTAGTACCTACGGCGACACATATATATAACATAGTACCTAAACACACTAGAACACAATAATCCACGATCGGAGAGTCGATAATGACGTCTCTTATGTACGTGTGTCTTTGTGAGGAGACTCAGGAAATAGGGACGGCTAAAGTGCGTCATCCACCCACAGAGTTACTTCGACTCAAATGAATTTCTAAATTATACCTCTACTTACGAAAATTACTCGTATTCCGTACGTATACGTACTAATTTGCAAATGGATTAATTCACGAGCTTATTTAAAATTCTATTTCAATAAATTGTGTCTTTGGAGCGTTTGAGTAAGAGCATGTAATGTGACGGTCGTATTAGTGGTGTGTCGGGCTTAGGGCGTACGGCGCGTTGACGGTAGTCTCTGATTCCGGCTGCCAATAATACGCACGTGATCCGCGTCGGCAACGAGACCTTTTCAGAACCTCTCGTGCGGTTCTGTTATTGAAGAAAATACTTATATGTATCCTGACATACGTAGGATGACTCATTTTGTCACGTGCGTAAGTCAGGGGATGTAGCAGTAAAACTGTCTGTTTCTCGGTATGAAAAATCCAAAATGTTGTTAACAAAATACGGTTGGATTTTTCTTTCTAGGTATTATTTGCTTCAATTAAAATTAAAATTAAAATATATTTTCAAATATATATTTATTTCCATCCAGTCCGATTTCCCAGAACATTAATTGTTCTCGACTATATCCGAAGTTCTGTGTTTATTTCCATAGGACACTTAGTTGGATAATGATATGATGATGCAAATGATTGAATAGCTTTAGTTTTAAACAATAGGTATATTTATTTTCTATTCACAAATGTACAATAGTAGTGCTTAAAACTAGTATATGGATGAGTTTACATTTGTGAGACACTGCTTGAAATAGGCATTGCGAGCAACGCCAACGTGGTACGAGTCACCTGAGGGACAATTCTCGTAATTTTAAGACGTTCACAGTCAGAAGGCCAATTCTCGTAATTTAAAACGTTCAAAATCAGACTGTGACCGTGCATAAAATTACGAGAATGGCCCCTCTGATCTCAGTCTCAATCTGTCAAAAATTCCTCTAATTTCCCTACATTTTTGACAAGTTTTTGATATTTGTTTGCCACCGAGATGACACTGCGACTAGATTTTGAATTACGAGAATTGGCCTTCAGGGCACATTAGGTACATAAAGTGCTTTTATCTTACCTTTTAAAAAACTATCGACTAGGTACCTACTCCAATATAAATATTTATCTATTTATATAAATCTATATAGATGAATCTGTGTAGGAGTTGTTAAAAAAAAGTTTTTGTTACAAGAGAATATAGATTTTACTTTACGCCGTTACATTCTAACTCTATCAAATAAACTGCATTTGTAATACTCATACCGGACGGTCCTCTTGAATATATTGCCTTTCAGATTGAAATATGCACCATCTGTTTTTCAAAGGTGTCTATAAATCAGATAGAAGACTGTGAATTTGTTCCAATATTTTATTACATCATCATGTTGGAATATTCTAATAAAGTCACCTTCCAAGATAAGCCTCAATATTATCAGCAGGTACTTATAATATGTATCTATATGTATACATACTAATAGATCGATCAGGTTAAGCTACGCTTGCCGCGGTTGGTCCGTGGATGGGTGACCGTCTTTACTTTACTTGGGTGACCCCTCTGTGCCTCGGAAAGCACGTTAAGACGTTGGTCCCGGCTGGCATTCGTGGATATTTAACAGTCGTTACGGGTCGTCAGAAGCCTGAAAGTCTGACAACCAATCATGCCAAGGGGTTTCGTATTACCTAGTAACTGGGTTGTGGAGGTCAGATAGGCAGTCGCTCCATGTAAAATACTGGTACTCAGCTGCATCCGGTTAGACTGGAATCCGACCCCAACATAGTTGCGAAAAGGCTAGGCAGATGGTGGATACTATATACTAATAATAAAGCTGAAGAGTTTGTTTGTTGTTTTGTTTGAACGCGCTAATCTCGGAAATTACCAGTCGGATGTGAAAAAATATGTTTCCCCTTGATAGCCCAATTTTTGAGAAAGACACGACGGAACATCATGCTAGGACCATTAGGAGCCGTGCAAAAACAAAAAAAAAATGGAAACAACGCAGAGCGAAAGCGAAGTAATAGGGCGATGCGACGGGGTGGGTCGGGGGAACAAGACAAGCGGACAAAGTCGCGGGCAGAGGCTAGTTATTCATAAGATAATTTCATAAGAATATCTTCGTAGGCAGTCAATATTGGATGACAAAGACGCATATACACCTAAAACCTAACTTATACTACATACATACAATAGACTCACACCTTCTTCCCATGGGGGTAGGAAACTATAGAAACTACAGAACCGCACCTGCTATGATCTAACGTATACTACTTATACAAAAACTGGCAGTAATTGTTAAAATCTGTATCAATCCATATATATATTTAAACACACATGACCTTTAAAAAGAGCGGACCTTTAAAGTGAGCAAACGGCGCAAAATAAACCAATACACATATTTTACGATACATCACACAGTACCTTTCCAAATGAATAAAATTTAAAATTATATAGATTTTGAACCCTATTCGATTTAACACAATGAGAAATCCCCGCTGTTGTTGCTAATTTCATTTGACTTTCACCTTCAATGCAATATTACGTTAGTTTGAACAAGTTATTTTATACCGACTGAAAATCATGACAGTAATAGTTAGCCCGTACTGCATAAGACATTTGACATGCTGTAACTTTGGATTCGCGGGTGAAAAAAGAAAAAGTATTTTTTGCGACTCGTAGAGGAACATCACAAACTAAACTAAACACAATAAAAAATAAAAAAACAAATTATATTTTTTTTAAAGTAACAAAAAGAAAAATGAAACAGAAAGTCCTGTACGAAGCCAAACGGCTCCTAACTCATCATGATGCGGTGAGTGACTCATTCTGATGATTATTGAATGACTACAAGCTCGGGTCATCAGAAGCCGAAAGTCTGACAACCTTACCAAGCGTATCGTATCAGTAACGGCTGTGAAGGTCAGATAGGCGCTTCATGTAAAATACTGGTATTCAGCTGCACTCGGTAAGACTGAAAGCCAACCCCAACATAGTTGGGAAAAGGCTAGGAAGATGATGAAACAACTACTACCAATGTTCGGAATTAACCGCAAAATCGAGCAGTGTCACCCTTAATATATTTTTTTACAGCAACTTACTCTTGCAGTTTCGAGACTCTATCTCAGGCACAGTAAATTTAGATACAATTCCGATAATCGCTGTCTCGCACGAAATATATGTCGACATTACAGTCGAGTTTAACGCCAGGTGCCAAAGAAAACAATACCAAACACATTGGTGTAACAATACAAGTATATACAACCCAGATTCCTAATGGCACAGTTTTGTGTGGATTTGTGTTATTGTATTAACAAAGCCAATTAAAAATTCAGCATCGTACATACCAGAAAACTATTTATGTATTTGTTAGTATGCCTTTGAATGGTTTTCAACTAAATCCTGAGAGTGTAAATGTTTACATATTTACGATACCCCAGAGTAATGAAGTCACAGAAGGATAATTTTGTGAATATCTGTACTAATTAAAACGCTATGTACTTAGAAAGTAATACATGTAAACTTAACACTCCCGAATGTAAACTGTGCCAAAACCAAATAAATAATAATTGTCGTAGCAGTGGCTACGAGTCTGCCTACAAAAGAGCTACGCGAGTGCTACGAAAGTGCTACGAGCGCTACGACACACAAATTGAAACGGTTATTGTATTAGATTTAGGATAACATATCAATGCTATTAATTCTTACCTTTTAAACATTTCTATATTATAATTTGTTGTTCATTTCATAGAATTTGAATATTAATAGCAGTAAGAAGTAATGAAAATATTTAGAACGCTTAATATTATTTACTGTTGTCGACGGCTTTTCAGGATTATGCGAAGCGGGAAAAACGTCAGCAACAGTAATGTTTTCCTCAAATTTATGTTTGTGTTGCGTTTGTATCGTATGAAAACCCACGTTTGAGATGGTTGTCATAAACAGTTATTAATCATCGTGTCACCCGTGCAACTTCAAAGGCTCGCTTAATCAACTGCGAATGGTTCAGGCGTCTGAGCCATTACTCAACATGCTCGTTTGCACATTCTTGCCTGACGTACTCGTTATCTACTCATATATGTAATCTGAAACTCATCCGATTCTACTGTTTCCGAATTCCGAGTACAACGGTTATACCAATGTTTGCGTAAGTTTCAGTAATTCATCAATCAAACGTTGACGTTTAAATTTAACGAGATATCTTTTAAAAGTTCCGTTTAAGCCGTGCTTCCACAATGCATACGAGTTGCAAGAAGTTAGGGTAACTTAACGACGGAAAAGTTATCCGCGAATATCTCGATATTAGTCTGCGCGTTTCTGCGCAAGTATTTATCTTGGGAAACAAGATAAATCTGGACTTTGTACAAATTTGAAGGCATTGTGAGAGTCATGCCAAGTACATTGGAGCATTAAATTAAATGGTTTAATGTGTTTCGTCTGGTTTGTATCCTCCCAGCTTGGGGCGTAGAACCCAGTCTTTTATGTTCGTCTTTGTAAGTTTGATTGCTGGCTCTCATGCATTTGATGACGACCCAATTAGTCCAAAAGCTACTTACAGCTTTTTGCGACCCTTCATGAACGAAAATTTGTATGGCCACAGATATTTGGTCAGCTCTGTGTCTTTATGTTTGAGTTTTTATCTTGTAATTACGTTACTGAAATTAATTTATGTGCTACATATATTTTTATTTAGCCTATACTGTGGATGAACTTAGGGGAGGCATTTGCCGAGCGGGTGCTGGGCAAAGGCTTCTCCCAAGTCCTACCAAGAACTCTTTTCCCGCGCTACCTCAAAACAGCCCACGCGGTACGCAATCAGGTCATCTCGTCACCTCTTTCTTTGAAAATTACTCGATTTTTTTTTTAATTAGCCCAAATACCCACTGTAAGATATTTCACACCTTAGAAAGCCTATGTCCCTGCTTACAGTCCACCCCCTCAGAGCGTGATATTATGCTTCATTCACAGCCACAACTATACGTCTAAATGATGGTGATGTTCGAATCGAGTACAAAGCGAGTATGTTACCTCGTCACGGCCACTTAAGGCTGATCGCACGCCTCGACGCAAATCTAAATAGGTACAGTCAGACAAAGAGATTGGTGTACACGCTGCTAACTTGCAACTACTTTTAAACAATTTTGTAGGAATGTTGAGTAGTCAAAGCATTATTTTCATTTACAGGCACTTATAAATAATCGGGGAGTCGGACAATTACTTAGAAACATAAAACGGCTCGTTCTAAACCGATGTCTAAGGAGGAAAATGGGCAAGAAACTCGGACAATGTCCATGGGCTGTCAAATCTTTTAAATGCGTCTTTACCGTAAAAAGCTATTACGCATACAATAAATAAATTGAAAGGCGACACACAAAAGGAATTTGAATGGAAACGCCGGGAGGGGACACTAGTAGGACATATACCGACCTAGTAGAACATATACTGGTAATGTTTTTAGAAAGGTCAGAAACCTTAACGTAACGTAGTACTTGCAACCGTGCGTGAAAGCAAATTAAGCAAAAGGAGTATGAAAAGACTGTAGCAGTGTGCAGGTGGCGCTCTATAGTTTCTGCCTACTCTCTTGGGAAAAAGGTGTGAATTTATTTATGTATATTTTTTTTAATCAGTGTAGTGGAAAGATGAACATTTTACCAGAATAACAAGTCTTTGTTCGACTGTACATTCACATGTTGCCGGTTTGTCCTCATTGCTTCAAAGGATATCGGTTTCCACAGCACGGGAACTCGGTTCTAGACTAGAGGTTCAATGGTATTGCACCAATCAACCTTAGTTTAATATACCTATTGTGGGATACATAGTTGGTGTATTGAGAGTTGCATCTATTATGAAGGACTTGTTCAAAGCCAGTTTCTTGAGAAAGTTATCTATGATACATAAGTACTTACCTATGTCTTGAAATCTTTCTCGCATTAACAACCGTTGTATCGCATTGTATATCACGCTAACCGTACCTATTATTTCAAACAATATTTTTCTTATTCTACCTCGCGTTTTTTTGATGTTAGCAAAAAAATCGATATCAATATTGTGTGATACTATTTTCGATATCTAGGTCAAATAAAGGTCTATTAGATTTTCTGATAGTAAACAAGCTTAAGGTTTGAAAATTACTCAATAATACCTCTATTACCTCGTCAAAATGTGGGTACACACGAGCTATTCCTATAATTTCGAGGAATACCTGTGTGGCTGGTATCCAATAACAACAGTTCAGTCGGATTGTTAGCGGTTGCGAGCAAAATATGGGAATGGGTGCAAAACTTTCATGTAAACGTTAAATTGGTCGAAAATTCCCCTATATTTCCCAGCCTTTGACCTCATAATAGCGTAGGTATCTATATCCTCGGCCGAAACTATCAGTGTTTCGACTGGAATCGACACACAGAGCTTTGAGAGGTCAAATTCATTCATCACATCAACATAATTGGAGCACTGACGTCTGACATGGAGCTCCTATTCAGTGGCGGAGAGATGCATTCAGGGAATTTATGAACTCACTGCCAAATATACAGCGAAATCCATCTCGAAATGTATGTGTGTGCACGTTACACGTAGAAGAGGGCCTTGTGCATTTTTAGTTCAATACAGTAATAATAATAATGCAATAATGATAATTAAAATCCTAATGTGTGATTTTGCTTTTTTATCCAAACATCGACCAGCGAATCCTCAAAAATAGGGGCACACGGCGGGGTAATTGCGTAACACACTATCGGGCTATCAGTTTGACAGTTCAACAACATTCATTGCGTTATTTACGTTGTTGGGCAGACAAATTTTTCGAACACATGAAGCCTTGGATTAGCAATATCCTTCAAAATGATTCAGATTATAATTGATAGTGTATTATGCCATTAGGGTGGTGGTTGTATACCTTGCTACAAGGTAACTAATGCGGATACATCGTAATTTATTCATTATAACCTACTTCTACCTATTTGAAAACTAAAATTCGAATAATTTCCGCGTTCAGACTATTAATTTAAAAATAAAAGTGAAAGGTCTAAAGGAAATTGCTTCGGTAAGTAAGGTGTCCCGGGCAGGATGAGGGAACGAGTCGATAAGACGCGAGATAGTCCAGATGTTGGAGTTAAACTTTGCCTACGAGTGCGCTACTTAACTCTCTATTTTCTAACCCCACAAGTTTGTAAGAAACGGTTTCGTATATAAATTTATAGCTTCAGAGTATTACGCTCACAAAATGGAAGTTCGAACTTCGCCGATGTCTCTGGAAACTGTTATGATACAATAAAGAATGTTGAAATATTTAAGCGATAATTTACTTTGCATTAACTTTTTACGACTGTCTATAGACACAAAGAATAAGAATGAGTCAATAATAAATTATCAAACAGGCACTTTTCACGAGGACGCAAACCGAGTAAGACGTTCAGAAACACCTTTTTGGGAACCCTCGTGGGAAATCTAACGCCGAGTGTCATTACATTACGAATAAAACAGCCTTTTATTTCCGTAACACGTTTCGTGGAATGAAATCGCCACTATGTAACAACTCCTCATCAGCCCCCCTCGAAATAGGCGAAGTAAACTGTATCGAAAGTTATCAGAACATCGGGTCAGGAAATATCGCAACATTGTTGGATAAATAAAGGCATATTGCTGGCAATGATGGGTCGCACACGGCTTGCTGCCTCTTGTATCACGTCCCTCGAGATGAAACGAATGAGCATTACCCTCGCCGACTGCGAAACATTCCCTATTCCACCACTGATATTGTAAGGAACCGCTGTTTTTTCAACCTTCGCCGAATTTGAATGATTACACACTAGAAGCAAAGTTCAAACCTTTTATATACAGCAATACCAAAGTTTCTCACTCATAACTCAAACTCAAACTAGGTATTTATTTCAACTAAACCAATTACAGGCACTTTTGAATTGTCAAGGGTCAGTCAGTCAAAAAGATGAAGCTAGTTGCCCATTCCAAAGCGTAGTAGGTACCTATGGAGAAGAACGGGCAAGAAACTACATGGACACTCTTTTAAATCACAATAATATAGTTACAAAGTATTGGTTATATCATTCATGTTAAAAATTATACATGTGATAACGATGCAGAACGTTAAAAGCGTCCGTAACGAAAAGATGAAAAAAAAACAATTCAAATATTAAATTATAAATCAAAATAAGCCATGGCAGCAAAGAGTTGACCAGTCCCTACTGACGGCGCCCGTTCACGAATATGACGCATAGATTAGCACCATTCAGCTCAAACATTTTGAAGGGAGCTAAATGATCCAACACATGCGCCCCCATCAGCGAGAAATTAGAGTGAGCATGACATACTCTCAGCTGCCAAGGCTCATCCAAGTCAATGAAAGACGTACCCAGTAAATTGTAGCTTTATAGTATGTACATAGTACTTACATATGTGCTATGCAATTATACAATACTAGGAGATTGAAATTATATAATGCAAAAATAGTAATTTAAATTCTTCAGCAGCTCCAACAGTATGTAGGTAGGGTAGGCGTGTGTGAAGTATTTTCAAATGCTAATCAATTTATTTATGCGTCCTGTGAAGCAGGACCAGCGTTTAGCCAAGCATTTTTGTCTGCGATGTAATCCCCCAACTTATAATATGCTTCATAAGCTTGTTAATAGCCTTATTGACACGGTAAGTAAGTATATACGTTAGCAAAAGTTATGTCCATTACCGGGTGGCAAGTAAATGGTGCTATATATCACGAAGAAACGTAATTGCTGGCGGTAACTAGTTTAAACGTGAAAAGAGTGCCTTTTGTAACAGATATAAATGGTACAACTAGCACTTAGGAGTAGAATGTTAAGGCCATAATATCTACATTAAAACGAAGTAGCGGTGGCCGTATCTGCGCCGTAACTTTAATAGGGACACATTTAACGTCACATCCATCCTTATCTATGGACTAATATCAGGAAGATCGACGGGTAAAGTACTCGGAGAGTGATTATGCGCGGTTACCCGACGAACATTTTCTAGCGTCATTATGCGTTACGAAAATGGCAGTCGGGCTAGCAACCCCACGACCATAACGATAAGAGGAAATTGTGATGTTAAGCAGCCAGGAACCGGTACTTTCCAAGTTCACGATTCACTAGAAATAATAAAAAGATACAGTGTAGCTGAGATAAATGTACGAATCAGAGGGCTATTAACAACGTTTTGCGGATGAGCGGCGACAGTAATTGCCATGTCGGCGTGCGGACACAAAATTTATGGCGCCCACTGCGGGTAATTGAGTCGACTCGCTAGTTACTGTGTGGCTTCCGCGACACCTGCCAAACACACTACACTCTTATGAGGAAAAAGCTTAATGATTACGGGATACAAAGGAACGCACTTGTGTGTTCGAAATTGCGTTTACCGTACGCCTTTTTATAAAGCTTTTCTGAATGGAAAAGGAATTGAAAAACTACGGTACGGCGGTATGAAATTAAATTATTTAAGTCTGCAGTTTAGATAAAACTCCGTAAACGTTTCCTGCAGCTGTTTTGTTTAATGTTACCTATAACCATGTCGGTTAAAGCAACTTAAACAGGTTAATGTCACTTTTGCTCCCCTGATATTCTGTATTGCACGACCAAACACACCTCCGCTCACTTATTAACTAATAACGCACAAAATACGGTAAAATTATGGTAGGGAAGAGAAAATATGCGTTTAATATCTTAAATTATTAAAAAGGTGCAAATTTACTTTTATTACAAAAACAAATCCCGACTGAGTAACAGTTTTAAACTTCTAAATACAGATCCAATTCTCACGAAATACGAAACCACTGAAATTTAGAGCTATTCTAGGACAATTTGCGATTATTTTACCAATTACGTGCAAATTAATAGTGCTATAACTTAAGGAAGGTAAACTTTTTCTTTATCGTGTGTTGTGAGAATAAGATCCATTTTTGATTAAAATCCAAACGATCAAGGTCAGAGGAAATCCTTCAATAGATATGATGAGCCAGTCCTCATTAATTTAATTCAGTTGAAAAAGTTGCAATTCTAAGGCATTTTTTTTTATTCTTTCGGCTGTCTTAGAAATTCCTTCCAAAGTTACCCTCATCAATTCATTTCCAAATTATTTTTTGTAACTTTTTCATAGGTACCTAAGTATTTTTTTAACACAATGAGGGTGGTTTCTTCTTTGTTGAGTTCAGTAAGTTTATGATTATTTGAGGTTATTTGTTTATTGTAATTAATCCGCACATGGCGGTTCCGATTCTCAGTATTGATGGTTTATGTGCCGTTTTCCGAACAGACATTCTTTATTATTTTAATTAAATAACGAACATGATTAGGGTTCACATTTTAGGTTTTCGTGACGATAAAGAGATAATACTTATGAATATCGAGCTCGTAGAAACCACACTTCTGGAACAGGCGATGAGAGGAAGTAGGTACATAACCTCATAAACAAAGAGAACTATATACATATTTAAATATGGGGGTATACTTTACAAAACCTTAGAGAAACAAGAGGTTAGCAAGTGATATGCAGGATTTGTTATTTTCAGCAACAAATTCCAATGACAAGTTATTTTTATACTTCTAAATACTAATAGCCTTAGTCTTAAATTCCAAGAAAAAGTAAATAAGCGATTTATATTTAATTGGTAAAGCCGTATCATGTGGCGTCGCGAGTAACTGTAAGCACAAATTCTCAGTACTCCCATGGAAATGTTTCTACTAAAGCACAATAACGTACTTGCGAGGAGCTGTAAGCGGATTATGAGAGGTTCCGAAGTAGGCTGCTTTGAAACTCGCAAGAAAAGCAATATCCATTATCTTGGCGGGGCTTTGTGTGTCGACCGCTGCGCATTGTTGGTCGCTTGCAGCGGCCGCGCCCGCACCGATATATTGTTTGACTTGAGAGGCATTGGGCCCTGGCTTACCTCACGGAAAAAATTAAAAATCATGTCGGGAATGGCTTTTGTATGAATTTTTTTTCCTGTAGAAACTTTTTTCTGAAATCCCTGAAATATTGAACTATGCTCTATTCCAAAAGTATCCGATTAAAATGTAAACAAATGGATTAGAAAATGTACTTATAGATGTCAATTTGTAATGCCGCCTATGAGTGCCACTTACAAATTGAGTGCTTTAATAAGTTAATTTATTTTCTCTCACAATGTTTTTCTAGCACTTAACAGTTTTAAACTATATAAATTCACATTGGGAGAGCCGGTATCTGAAGTGGATTTAAAAAAAAAACTGTATTACAAGTCACGTGGTAAAACTTAGTACACATCATTCCACATCACACTTTAATTGTTTAGTAGAAATACATGTTATCTGCTTGTTTATTTAACAGGCAGATAACATGTATTTCTACTAAATAATTAAAGGGAGTGAGTGAGTAAATTTAAGTGTTTTTAAGTGTTTGTGCAAACCTACTTACAGAAATAAAATCACTTATCATTCGACAAAAAAATAATAAATGAAAAGGCTTTGATTTGATTATTTGCACATTGAATCCGTAATTCTTATTGAAATCTGATGATGTTTTTTTTATTTAACAGTTAAGGTTAATTTTACAAACCTCCATTTTCGTCGATTTTTCCGTTTATTCCCAGTAGTTACATGTGGCTAGTCCCACATGGAACTACTGCAACTCAGTAGTTCCATGTATGGAACTAGTGGGAGTATTTAGTAGTTCCACATAAAGGAAAAATAAGGATATACACTTTTCTTGAAACCTTTCCTTATTTCCTGTTAATAAAAAGTAAAAAAAAAACCGGGTTGCAATCCGGGAGTGCCGGCAGAAGTGAAAACTTGAATATTAACGTTGTGCATATTTGATATTTTGGAATGCGGTCTACTCTCCCTCTGTCTTACGAATTTTCGATCAGGTCACGTGTCCTGACGCGAGCTCCGTCTTACGAATTTTCGATCAGGTCACGTGTCCTGACGCGAGTTTAACATTTTTTACCCATCACAAAAAGCTCCCTCCGTCTTACGAATTTTCGATCAGGTCACGTGTCCTGACGCGAGCTCCGTCTTACGAATTTTCGATCAGATCACGTGTCTTGACGCGAGCTCCGTCTTACGAATTTTCGATCAGGTCACGTGTCCTGACGCGAGTTTAATATTTTTTTACCCATCACAAAAAAGTGCACAACGCCGCTAAAGAAGTTTTCACTTCAAAAATTGTGTCAGTTATGAATCGCTTGTCATAAAATGTGTCTTGTACTTTTAAAATTGTTATACAAAGTGCTCATTTATAGAAAAATGAATGACATGAATACCACAAGTAGTTCCACTGATGATTCTATTTCGATCATTTCGCGAGGCCGTGGTTCTGTGTTATGTTGTGGAGGCTTTGAATATTACTGCCATACCACATACAGGCTGGGTAAATCTTTGTGGAATTGTGCCAATCATAAAATTAAAAAATGTATTGGTAGTTTAACACTTTCGCAGGTTAGTAAAAATTTTACTTTATGATTCCTGCGGGACATCATTTAGCTTTTGACTAAATGATATCCCGCAGGAATCTTATAGTACCTATCTTATGTGCCGTAGTATATAAGTATGGAGACCACATATATACAATAATTATACTATACTTATTATTGCCTTTTCTGACGATATACAACAAATTAACGAAATCGGTCCAGTAATTAGGTCAAAAAGTACATTTTTAATTTTGAGCAAAGTTTTGAATTTACTGTTTTTATTTAAATATTTAATATGGGACTAGTATTACTATTGATTTGATTTATTGCATATAAGCGAGTTCCATACTGCATATACCTACTATGTTTAAGTAGTTTTGTTGTGTTTTCGTTTATTTTCTAATCTCTAGTTTGTTATAGGATAAAAGAGAAATAATCAAAAAGTATAAATTGAAAGCAGCGCAGATTTTAATAAAGCTATTATGAACAAAACAACAAAAAAAATGCAATACAATTGCACAACAAATACAAAACACAGATTTTTTGTAACAGATTTTTTATTTCACGCGGACGAAGTCGCGGGCAGAGGCTAGTAATAAATAAGATAAAAAATAATTGTTGGAAAAACTGGTGAGTTATATAGTTGAAACTTTCTAAATACAGATAAATGTATTACAAAATCTTCTTGATTACGTAAGAATTTAACCTGAACGGGGTTTGTTTACACTTTTATCAGGGGGGCAATTCTCGTCATTTTAAGAACGTTCACAGTCTTATCTCAGTCTCAATCTGTCAAAAATACCTCTTATTTCCATTTCTCATTTTGACAGGTTTTTGACATTTGTTTGTCGCCGAGATGAGACTGCGACGAGATTTTGAACGTTTTAAATTACCAGAATTAGCCTTCAGATAGTTTTGGAACAGGCGTTTAGATCGAAGGAAGCACCAAATCATGCTCACACCAGATAACTACACATTTGCGAGTGTATTCTGCACAGACAAACGAGCCGCCAGATACCAAACATTTATTCAGCACTTAACTGAGCACATGGTAGGTACAAAGTACTCCTACAATGCGCACGAGTTATTAAAGCTCAGAAACAACGCTCTTAAACAACAAGAGAATGGCATAAAAATATACACTCCTGCTTTATGACTGCCTGATAAGAAATAGAATAACCAGGTGCATCAAAAGGCTATTTCTTATTTATCTCAGTATTCGTATAGTGCACTTGTCATCTCATTAGAAACTGTTTGAAAGACATACATAAACTCACGCTTTCTTCCGATGGGGGTAGGCAAAACTACAAAACGCCACCTGCTATGATCCTTACTTACTCCGGCGTGTGTGTATGACCAGAGGGGCAATTCTCGCAAATTTAAGAACGTTCGCAGTCTGATCTCAGTCTCAATCTGTCAAAAAAACCACAAATTTCCCTACATTTTGCCAAGTTTTTGACATTTGTTTGTCGCCGAGATGGGACTGCAACTAGATTTTGAACGTTTTAAATTACGAGAATTGGCCTTCTGCAGTGCTATTCTATACCAATCTCACCGTGACTGAGCTTGAAGTGAGCTGTCAATAGTGTCAATCCCTAGCATAAAGTGGAATGGCAGTTCACTTCACCTAAGTTTTCACGGTGAGATTTTTGCAGAATAGACGGCAAATGTATGAACATAAACGAACCTGTATGAAATCTCGTATTTTAAATGTTTTAGTTAGTTTCTCTAACAGCTTTTACTGTTTTGTTTGATAACTGTACTTAGCATCTTTATATAAATTAGTTTCAGAGCTAAGAAAGCTTCCGTTTGAAAAAGTTTCTATTATATTATTCACGAGTAAATAAGTATGTAAATGGGCGTGCAACCAACTTTCTTAACAGTTCTAAGTACCCTGATTTGCGAACTCGGCGCCAACACTTGATGCAAATATAGCTTCAAACTCGAGCCAGTAGTTTTATTGAAATATTTTGCATACAATAGTTATAACTAAAAAGCGCTTTGGAGTTTGAAATTATAACTACACAGGCGGTAACTAGGCAGGCGGTTACATGAATGTCAAACCATTTTAAATAAAAGACTTTTCTTGACTGAAATTTGTTGTGATTTTATTTTCTTATGTTGCATTATGTAGGTACAGTCAGCAACAAAAGTCAATAATCTCTTTTACTTTTACAAATCAACTAAATTGATACAAAATGATGCGATACATTGGTTTTCACTATTTCATGTAATAGCAAACAGTTAATTATTCTTAAATATTCCATTACTACATGTTTTTTGGAAGTTCCTTAACGCGCCTTGCGACAGGAAATGACTGGTAGAAATCGTCACGTAAGGAAAAAGCATTATGCTCTCTCCATGCAACTTTCTCTCTCTTTCTCTGTCTCTTTCTATTATATACGAGTATGTGTGTGTCCATGCGAGTATCGCGTAATGAACTTCGTTCCTGACGGGGGTCTCCCGACACCAACCTTTTTTTGTTTTTTTTGATGCCACCCCATAAGGTTTATAAATCACTGGTAACGCTTTCGGCAAAAGGTAGATCCACCGGTAACAGCAGCCAACTATCACTTTCACTGCTAGAATTTCAAGATCCGTAACGTTTTCAAATAACGATAAACTTATTTATATATACTTTATTGTACACCACAAAAATACATAACAAAAAAAACTGATCGAACACTACACAAAATATACAATATCCAGATAGAATAATAATATGGTTTATTGTACACCGTAGTTGTAACAGCCCTCATTTAGAATTAATTTAAGGGTACAATGGCTGTCTTGTCGCTGACAGCGATGTCTTCCAGACAACCTTCGGATGGGTAGAAAGATAGAAAATTGAATAGGGTACCGAAGTAATGAGCCACATCAATAATGTAGTCCCATATATGGTATGCTTAACGGATGTATTAAACTATAGTTGTCACGTTTTAGCACGGCAATATTTCAAAAACTAAACTAAAGTCCGTTAACATCCTGATTCAATATCTATCGTGATCTTCAACATGTTCCAATAACGAATAACGATACATATCATACATAATGTATTGTTTGGGTTCCTACGGAGAGGTATTAGGGAAAGGGTAATGACCGCTATTGCCATGCTACTCGTAAAACGCGACAACTGCATTCTAGCTAGAGTTCCACTTTTCTGATCTATTTCTTGTGACAAATGAATAATTCTCCGTAATAACAAAAGATAAATCAATCTTAATAAAAGCTCTTCGACAGCTCACCAAGTTACAATAACTTTTTTACGACAAAATTGCGAGCTTTCATAATTTTCCCGATAGTGGAGAGAGCCACGTTTATCGAGGCCAAAATTACAAAGGATTGACAGCATTACGTTTCATTGATCCCTGCTAAGTGTTTTTAACACAGTGGCATTTAAATCGATTGACATAATTTTGTTAGAATTTTACATCAATCTGTTCCTTTTATCAACAGAGTCTTGATGTAAAACCAAATAACTTGATGCAAAGCATACTACTGTTAGACGCGCGCGCAATGTAAGCACACAGGATCATACCTCAAATGAAATAAGAGTGGATGGGCAAAGAATGGAAAAGGAAGGTGATAAAGGGGAATGGATTGAAGTGAAAAAGCGTCGTTCGACGAGATTTAAAGGGAAACAAGGATGTGCTCCGGTAGACTCAGCGTCTAAATTTAGAGCCGCTGACGTAAACATTCCATTGTTTATATACAATGTCGCAAAAGACACCAC
Organism: Apamea epomidion; assembly: GCA_947507525.1. Taxonomy (NCBI): domain Eukaryota; kingdom Metazoa; phylum Arthropoda; class Insecta; order Lepidoptera; family Noctuidae; genus Apamea; species Apamea epomidion. The sequence goes on from OX382227.1 coordinate 13,837,441, forward strand.
GGAAAAGGATATTGAAGATTATATCAAGGCGAAAACTAGTATTCTCGTGGCACCAGAAAAAGTACCCATGAAATACTCGAAGGAGTATGAATCTTATAAGATCTATATTCCGAGAAGTAAGTTAGACTTATTTGTAAAAGACGATTTTTCGCCGAGTGGAATATTTTTTACGAGATATATAATATTTAAGGCTCGACAGGAGTACTTAGTCACTGGAAAGGAGCGGGTAGTAAAACGTTAAGATGATTGCGGAAAATAGATTACTTAAACTATTGAGTTTTAATTGTAGGTCTATAAAGAGATCAGTAGATTATGTTAAAAAACTGTGTGACACTGGGGGTATAATTGCACTACAGGAAACGTGGTTGCTACCTCATGATCTGTCCTATCTCAACGACATTCATTGTGATTTTGCGACAGTGGGCGCCTCAGCGATAGACACAGCTGAAGGAGTGTTGCGGGGGAGGCCATATGGTGGGGTGGCCATTTTATGGAGAAAGAGTGCGTTTAGTGTCGTCGAGATTATTAAGTGTAAGAGTGTGCGCATTTCGGCAATAAAATGTGTAAATCAGTGTCAACCAATGTTAGTGTTCTCAGTGTATATGCCTACGGACTGCCAGTACAACCTATCTGAATTTACTGCGTGTCTCTCGGAAATAAATGCGGTAATTGATGATTGTAATGTAGATACGAGTACAGTATTTATTATGGGGGACTTCAATGGGCATCCGAGGGAATTGTTTGTGGAAAGAACAAAGTTGGTCATGCGCTGACGTAGATTTGTTACCAAGTTGTCTGAACACTTATACATACTTGGCTCATGCAACTGCTCATGGAACTGTAAGATGGTTAGATCACTGCCTGGTTACGTCAATGGCATTTCAAACAATTGAAAGTATTAAGGTATGGTCATGGTCAGATCACTTTCCGTTGGAAATAATTTACAATCTTAAGTATATACCAAATAAAACTGTTGTAAACAGAGAAATAGATAACAGAATATTATGGGGGCTAAGAAACAATGAACAAATTTGTAAATATAGGGAGCTGTGCAACGGGGCACTGCGTAATATAGACTTTCCAGTGGAATTGCGGGACTGCTGTGACTATATGTGTGACAATGTAGATCACAGGCTCATAATTAATACAATGTACGCTAACATTAAGTCTATCTTGAGTAGTGCCTCGGAAAAAACTCGAATTGACAGTAAAATAAATAAAAAAACATGTGTTGTAGGGTGGAACAAGCACGTAGGAGAATCTCATAGGAGTGCTCGGCTTAGTTTCAGTAACTGGATTCTACAGGGGAAGCCGCGCGTGGGGCCCCAGTATTTGAGTATGTGTGAAACATGAAAGGCGCCGATTCCCTTGTTCACAAACTAAACTAAATTTAAGTTCAGTGCATCTTTTTCTTTTCATTTCATTAAGAAAAGGACAAAAGATAAATATTAGTTTAGTCCAGTCAAATTTAGATACTCCATAGCAAGTTTAGACGTGATTTTATACATGGCCACTAAAAATACGTCAATTTACGTAAGGCGCTGACTAATTTGACAGAACTAAACTAATATCTAACTTCTGTCCTTTTCTTAATAAAATAGAAAGAAAAAGATGCACTGAACTTAAATTTAGTTTAGTTTGTGAACAAGGGAATCGGCGCCACTGGGTAAACATTCTTATACTAAATTGACTAACAAACTATAAAATAATAATGTATTAAATTTTTATTTGTGCTTCAAATAACTAATTTAGAACTCATATTTGTTAATTAGGCATTAGGCTTCTTTTATGGATCAACAATGTACGCGTGTGTAATTATGCATTATTCTACGTCAGTTAATGGTTAATGCATTACCGCTTCTGGGAAGTTGCTGCTACACTATTTTGCAAACACATCATTTAAAATTTAATTAGTTACCTACGTATAAAATACGGTAAACAATCGTAAGCCCAGCTATAGCTGAGGGCAAAATGAGGTAAGTACTTACCTTCACAAAAAAAAACATTTTTACTTACGGATTCGTATATTACCTTAACCGCGTTTTAAATGCGAGTAGAAAATTTGATTACATAAAATTAGGACGTTTTTTAGAGAGTCTAATTCCAGCGTTGTCGCCTTTACAACAGTCTCGCAAAAATATCTAATATAATTCACGCCCCCAGGGAGAACAATACGGATAATGAAATATCAACAACGGTTCACTACATCTGCCATTTTTTATGATGGTAATCTGACCTCTTGAGGATGGAAATAATAAGGAATGAATATTGTATTACGAGGCCATCGCTCAACCGTGTATCGATATACGTGTTCTGGGTAAGCACACAAAATCCTGTATTATTAAATCATGAATAGACCAATCAACAGTAGGAATAAGCGAGAATATAACCATTAACAAAACATGGTTTGCGGACGACTGTAATACCGGCCCAGTACTAGTTTACAACAAAACACAGTTCGCAAGTTTCGGCGTACGCACGCACCGCGTAGTTATTTTTCATGAACTTTATAAGCCGCTAATCCACACATATCACGTTACTGAAGCACTGTTCCCATGTTTATTGTCAAACAGGATTAAAGGATAACGTTCATTAGGCTTTTCTAGAACATTAACTCCACCGCCGCTGTAAATAAACGACACACGTTACTCTCTAATGTTTCATTGTCGTCGCCCGCCGTCCCTTTTTGAATAAATGTACCCGTATATTCGACTCAATATATTATTTTGTGCACGCCCTTATCAGCTGATAAGCTGTGTGCATTTCTGGTGACATGGTTTGAAGTAAAGCTGCTTCGCTTATCCGTAACCGATGATAAAGTTAAGCAATGTTTTTTTAAGACTACTTAGGCCGCCACATATTGTCCGCAATTTACCGTTAATGACGTCACTAAAACGTTATTTATGAAAGTAAGTTGGTGTATTGTCCTAGAAAGCGTTTTTGACACCCGGAAGTCAATCCCCGGTGCCATCATTTTCATGACAGCCGACATTACGGCCGGCCACCGCTCTTCACCACAGCTTCAAGCTTTGCTTTCCTAGGAAAGTTAGGGTTAGGGTAGGGTTTCGTCATACTATATTGGCTGTCATGAAAATCTGTCATTTTCGCCTGGATTTGACATTAAGTCAAACCGCGCTGCCCAAGAAAGTGTCCATCATAGGTGTCCATACTGAGAAGAGCGAACTCACACGCTATTAAATAGAGTTTCCATGACAATCAAGTGAAGTCACTGCGTCATTGTGTGTCAGAGGTGTCAAAACGAAACAGAAATGCGACTACCATTCGACGCGGTAGGGCGAATTTAACGATTTTAATCTTTACAACTACCGTCATTTTCATGGCAGCCCTAACTGCGGCCGTAAAGTGGCGGTCACCGCTCTTCTAGGAAACCATAGTTTAACCGGTGATAAAGGTGATAAATGTGCAAGAATGTTCCGTACCGTAGTTACGATGGTTAACTAAATTAATCCAATTAACTTGAAATTAACCAATAATGGGTTCTAGACGAAGGTAATAAAAGATACTTATATATGTAATGCAAATACAATGTGTGGCGTCCATATACAATGTTTCCATTGTTTGCGCGCTGTACCAACAAAATGCAAAAGGCGAATTGTAGCTTATATAAACACTTGGCACTTTGTTTACATTACATAATGGATTTAATTAAAACGGGATGTGTCTGCTCATTCTGGATTTTCATAATTACAACGCAAAGTGAAGAAATATTATGATATAATATTCGTAAGCGTTATCGCCTCCACTGTGGAGTTTTATTAAAATCATAAATCCCGTGTCAAATGCACCCGCTCAGTGCCAAGACTGAATAACAGATGTACCTACTATTGTACTTTATGTAAATCAGTTTCATTTCAAAAACGTACCTAATGTAAATAAGGTTCCCAAATGTTGTTGTAACCTTTTTAGTAGGGTTCAACATTTTTTCTGTTTAAAATGAGCACAAATTTTTGACCCAACTGAGGTCCTGGGAGTATAAAGTTGTTGAAATATGTATATTTTCAGTTACAACAGTGGTGTCGTAGCTTACACCTAATTTACCCATGACAACTACATTATGTAATTATACACGGTTTGTGACTTACTACAAAAGCGTGTCGTGATAGTTATTATAATAATTAAGTGCTTAAGAAGATATCTTACTTTTGCGGCGTTCATATTCTAATTATGTTTAGTAACTTTGGTACTTAAACTCGGCCTCGAGTTAGGGTCTATAAAAGTATATCAAAGTTAACTTATTAGAGAATAAGTTAATAAGGGAATAACTTTGATGGTAACGACTGAGTTACGTTGTTCTGTTAACTTAAGACTTCATTAAAAATTATCGAGGCGTGCTCAAAAATTTAAGCACAGGATGAAACGCGAGCTTAATAAAGAAAGTAAGGAGTACTCTTTGGTAATGAACTTGGAGCTTTACAAAATAAATAATTATTATAGTACATTAACGAACTGTACCTACCAACGTACAAAAGTCTATAGAACAGAAGGCCAATTCCCGTAATTAAAAACGTTCAAAATCTAGTCGCATTCTCATCTCAGCGAATCAATGTCAAAAATGTAGGGAAATTAGAGGTATTTTTGACAGATTGAGGCTGAGATCAGACGGTGAACGTTCTTAAAATTACGAGAACTGCCCCGTCTGTACCGTTCGTTGTACTCCGAAAATCCCCTAAAACATGTGATCTAGGGGCGATAATGCCCTCAACACGCTTAGCAGCGAGTTTTTGGTGATCACAGCAAAACGTTATCAGTGCACAGGTGAATAAGGCTGTAAATCTACTGGAGATCAGTCATTAAAAATAAAGCCCCTTCAGTGGCAACGAACCCACATAAGTTATCATAAAAGAAATGGTTTAGTAAGTATGCAAGTAAGTACCTAAGTATTTAAATGTCAAGAAAATGCCACCTAGAACCCTTGTTCTAGGTGGCATTTTCTTGACATTACACCTTTGTAGTAGGTAAATCAATTGGATTCTATAAAAAGGTGAAAAAAAAATTCACCTTTTTATAGATTACTATAGGTTACTACAAGGACCACGCGTATAGCACAAGCAGCCTATAATATTCTCACTGTTGGGATACAGGCCTCCTCTCTGTTCTCCGCTAAGGCGGCGAGCCTCCTTGCCGGATTACCGCCCGCGGATGGGATTTGGAGGCCAAAGTCCTCACCCACATATGGGAGTGGCGAGAGGAGGGAAAACGCCGGGGCGTTACTCCGCTGCCGCGAGAAATCACGGCACATCGGACAGAGCTCCGGCGGGATCTCATAGCGGCATGGAGAGTGCGATTGTCGCAACCCAGCGCTGGGCACGCCACGATTGCGGCGATAAGTCCCCTCTTTGAGGAGTGGTTAGAGAGGCGCCACGGTGCCCTCACCTTCCGCCTGACGCAGGTCCTCACCGGACACGGTTGTTTCGGGAGGTTCCTGTTCAGGATAAAGCGGGAGGAAACGCCAGGGTATCACCTGTGAGGACACGGTGGAGCATACGATGGAGATCTGCCCGGCTTGGGTGGGGCCCCGCCGTGTCCTCATAGCGGCGATCGGCGGCGGCGACCTCTGGCGTCCGGCCCTGGTCCAGGCCATGGTACGGAGCGAGAGTGAATGGGAGGCCGTCACCTCCTTCTGCGAAGCAGTAATGCTCGCGAAGGAGGAGGCGGAGCGCGTGAGGGAGAGGCAATCTCAGCACCCTCACGCGCCTAGCCGCCGCAGGAGACGCCCTGGACGGGAGTCAACAGCCAACTCCCGGCCACCGTAGGCGCGGGCGGCGAGCTATGGGCAGCTCGCCGCCCGGTAAGGACCAGGCCCGGGTCGACGGCGCGTTGTTTTGCGCGCCTCAAAGAGATGTCAGCACGAACTGACGGTGTCCGCAAGGGCCGATGCCGCCGGGGCTGCGGGTTGTTCGAAAGAGATAACGTTGCCCCTTGGCAACAGGCAACTGAAGGAACACGGGTGGGTTTTAGTCAGTAAAAGTCTGACACGCCCTTCCGCTCAGCCCAGAGCGGGAGAGGTCATTTGATGATTTCCCATCCAAAAAAAAAAATAATAATAATAATTTACACAAAGTAAAGTGCCTGCTTGGGTTCGAACCCACGACCTACAACTCGCATGTCGCGGCCGTTAAACCACGCCCATATAAATAAATATTATAATCAAATTAATGAAGATTGAGCTTCTTTGTACTTATATTTAAAGTAACATCTTAGAAGAAACTATAAGAAAACCCTTTTCCTTCACTTACCGACATAAGTATAGCATAAGCATTAGCGTGAATGGCAGAACGCGTTTCCGAAGAAACCCGGTGGGTCCCTGTGTAACGGATTATGACAGGATCCGTCGGAGGCCGGGGCCCGGAGCCCAAACCCGGCCCCAATTGTACACGCTCCAAGAAACTTGTGCGCATTTTAGTTAAACACCGCCTAACTCAAATGTGATAAAAACCCACTTACTCATCAAAATGAACAGGTATTGTTTATTCAGTTGTACAAAGCTAGATCGTTTAGATTTATTTGTTAAACATGAAACGAACAATTCTCACAAATCCCTGTTCATATTTTGTGTAATTGCGAGTTACACATCCCATTACACGAGTGTTAGTACTTATTTCAATTTATTTGAGAATTGTTTTGTTCGTTTAATATTATTTACATTATTATCTGTAGGTATATGATTACATTTTAATTAAAATTCGTGTGGAACAATATGAATTCGTAATGAAGCCTTTTCAAGTTGGTGTATGCTTTCTAACTAGCTTCACTATAATTATAAACATGAGTCCAAATTATACTATATTTAACTCTGTTATTAATATAAAGTTACGTTTGCAAGCACACACAGAACAATTGAAGTAAATATTGTACAGTGAAAATGTATAAAACTATTTACTAAATTTGAATTAAAAATAAATATAACCTAGGAGAACATTTCAAGAGTTACATCATTTTCTATGTTTATAATAATACTGTCTTTTGCCCGCGAATTCGCCCGCGTGAATGTCGGAAAATATCTCACGGGAAAGTACTACCGGGATTAAAATTACCGTTAGTTGTAGTGTTAATCCAGATTATAAACTATCTGTGTGCCACATTTAATTTAAATCTGTTCAGCCACTTTTGCGACATACATACAGATTAACGGACAAAAATTCTAAATTACTATTTTATCATACAAGGTTATTTTAAATTGGCTAGCGCAATTTTGCAGACGCGATGTGTATCGATTTCTAACCATGATAAAAAATAAAAAATAAATTGATAATTTTTTGAGGGGTCAACAGCAGTTATTGTAGTCACGTGAAATATCAGTTCCAAAAATTGTTTTATTCTGTGTAAACTTCAGAGCCGTGCTGGGTATCGATAAAGCAAAAGAAAACAGTTCACTCAACTCATACATCAAGTTCTCATATAACAATAAGCGCGGTCGTTGACCTCCCAAAAAGACTTTTATTTTATTTTATTGTGTTTCTGATCTAAGCGCGATGCAAAAAAAACGATGTTTTCTGCGGAGTTTAGCTAGCCAATTTAAAATAACCCTTTATGTATAGATAGATATCAAAGAGCCGTTGGTTACTTTATGTAAGGCACCTACCACGTCGCTGTCTCTGAAAACTATCATACTCCATATTAAATACTTTCACGAAGAAGTTCCACATCGATAATACAACATGAAATACATAACGGTAGTATGTGAACTCTCACGTTTAGGCGAACGCGAGTTCAATTTGCTTTATTTGCTAATTAGTAAAGTTTCCCCTTTGATGTAGGCGACGACGGTACGTTAGTACTCGTTCGCTACGTGCGCGAGTGTGGCACGAGCTTTTCATAATAATTATCATCGTTAGTGAACTATACGAGCTATCCGCGCCGAACCGAATACATCACTGTCACTGTGTGAAAAACTCTTTAACGTTCGATTTGCAATCATTTTAATATTAAAGCGGAGCAGCATCCGACGAGCAGATTGCGTTTCACGTGTATAATGATGTGGAAGTAATGAACACACAGTTTACTACACGATGAGAAATTAAAGGCCAGTTTCGTTTGTTTTCTTCATTTTTGAAATTCCTTTGTCCATTGCACCAACAACGTTCTGTATCCATGATACAGTGAGTGATTGGTTTTCCGCTGAGTGGGCTGAGTACTGTTCGACCTTTACAATTCAAGGAAATCCTTAAGAATTCTCCCTATAAAATTTTCATCACAGAGCGGATTCTAATGTCTACAAAATCGATATAATCCCTTGTTCGCCACTTACGTATTGTCGTACCACACCCATGGGATATGGTAGCTTAATCTCAGCCCACAGGGACCACAAGCCAGCGAAAAGGTTTTTATTTATTAACCAGACCATAAATAAATTCATACTGTGAATTTATTACCGTCACACACTTTTTTCCTTATTTGAAGCCACGTCTACCATTAACATATTGGTCCATTACTTACTAGTCTCATAGCAACGCGATTTGTTAAGAGCACTCGTATGATTCGTATGTAAAATTGGTCATGGTTCCTTACTACTTTTCAGTGTTCTAAAACCAATGGAAATTAATTTAAATACCTATTTAAACCTAACATCGCGATATAAATATAAAATAGAATAACTTTAAAGTCGTTTAGAACTTAATTTGAACTTCTCGGGACACTGGAGACAATTCTGAAGCTATCTGTGTAATAATTTCGTTGATTTCAATGTTTCGTTTGTTATAATATCTGTCGCTGACAAAGATAACGTCAAAGTTTAGCCGGATTATCCTGTCGGCCGTAGGTTCGGGCCCTCCTTTACGTCCTCAGTCCTCACCGCCGCGCGCCGGGCGGGGAGGGCTCCGATAATTTCAATTATCGGCACTCATCGTAGGGACACGTAATTAGTGATTTATTCACGTGTATTTTGAACCTGACACGCGTTTCGTTTCGGCGAAATGCAGAGTGCTCGCTTTTGTTGTGACTTTCGCCATTTGGATCCAATTAATTTTGAGAATTTCGGTAGCTTTTATTAAAAGTCAGTAATAATGTATTTAACAAGCTTTTGCAATTAATTGCAATACAATTAAGATAAATACTATCCGAGTTACATCAATCATCAATCATAAAAAATATAGAGTAAAATTCTGGTAAATGCCTCATTATGTAATAGGTTTAGTTATAATCGCGTTGCAAAAGAAGTAACAACTAAACTAATATCAAACAAGTCTCAACTCAAATGGCCAGTTTTGGTGAACACACAAGGGTAGTTAATCTATGTATTTGTGGAAAGTTTCTATACCTAATTAAATTGGTTTTAGTAGTTCTACGAAAACGAAAACACGCTTACTTACTTACACATAATTTTATTACGGTGGGTAGTGTGGGTACATTGTATTCCTCCACCCCATGATGTCCAGACAATATTCAAACGCAACCAAAATATCTGACTTGTCGTGGATGGTATAGTCGACCTCGTTATTGCTTTATCACTTAAGACAACAATTCTCAGTAAATTTAAACTCCAATAAGGCTGAAACTATCTAACTGTCACATAGACAAACAAAACTTGTTAAATTATGATGTGCAAGTGACATTCGACCTTAGTCTGGTACTCAAAGCCATTACAGGATCGACTTTACTTTACCCGAATTGTTTATTATGTTATACAGCATGTATCAGAAAGGTGTGGTCATATTTAAGGGCCAAACCCTTAAATATGACTACGGACCATCAAACTTAACAACTTTCTCCATAGGACCGAAATCGAAACAGCAAAAAAAACACAACTGTCTCATACAAAACTTCAATACCTACTCGACCAAAATGTATGGGACGGCTGATTTACCGCGATTACGATGTTGGTCACATGGAGAAAGTTATTCAGTTTGATGGTCTGTACCACACCCTTAAATAGGACCCTACCTTTCTGATTCACGCTGTATATGCAACCCCTATGTGTCGGTACCTAAATCTTATAAAACAAAGGGTCGTTCCTCTTGAGAAGGCAATTTAATCTCTGATCAAGGCAAATGTAATAAGTCCGTAAATATGGAGGAACAATAGAGGATAAATTAGTTTTTCGGAAACCAAATTCAATTGTCGAAAAGGATTCCTACGCTTCATCTGAAGGACAAGTTATTTTCTTAGAACTTTCGATATCCGCTCCAGTCGATATTGTAATCATTTTGCGTCGTTTTATTATTCACGCCACGATGGAGGCATCAAGCAAATGGACTGGTCACATGCAAACGTCTTGAATGTTTAACTTAAGATGAAGTCTTATTTATTTATGAGTCTCGTGTTGTCATGATAAAACAGCGTCCCAATTGCGTGCAACTTGTACTTACATATTCGTACTTTTTTTCACAATCCAAAGGATTTTGAAGGTAATACTAATCCATCGCTTCATATATTTGAAGAATTCGTCTACTCGACGACGTAAATAACGGAATGAATGTTATCGAATTGTCAAAATGAAAGACTGCAATTGTTAGTGTTTTACGCGATTACCTCGCAGATTTTCAGATTGATTATAACATTTATTTATACGTTCATTTCAGTCTCTCCGACAGTCAGCTCCTACGTGTCTACTGGTCCTATTGCGCAGGATCAGCTGACGTATGGCTGACCTTTGCAATCGCACCCGCGATTGCAAAATCGCATAACAAAACGCAATCGCAAAACGCACGGAAAATTTTTAAAATGTTTTTTAGTCTTCTAGAAGACTAATATTCTTTTCAAATTTATTCTTTTGTAGTCTCAAAAGAATAATATAAAAAAAATAAGTAGGTAGGTACTAATTAAAAAGACACATACGTTTCTCTGAATGATTGTAAAAAGCTTCATCATGACACGGTATCGTTATTGCGGCTTAAACCAGGCTATTTCTACTGATCCTCCGATTATTCGGCATCTACGCTTTGTTCTCGGCTTGCACATAAAGCCTACATCGCCAGGCTCGAAAGCTCTCCCAATGTAACGGTTTATAAAGGGCGTATCGCATGTAGCAAGGCGGAGACTGAAAACAGAATACTCAAATCAATTTTACATGAAATAAACTCCGTATACAAACCACCTATAACAAACCAAGAATGTAAACAAACTCACAACATGATCTCATCTCTCCACATATTTACTCGATTGCCTAAAATTCTTACTTCCTTCCAAATTGTTCAACAGAATTTACATTTTCAATAAGCAAGTTCCTTCCAATTAGTTAACAATGCTGTTCCGAAATATTTGTCGAGTAGCCAACGAGGCTGGATGGAGTTACGAGTAGAGTTTGCTTGCTGGCTCATATAATGTGGGATGTGAGATTATGACCCAACTAATTTCAAGTTTCTAAACTTCATTATCCGCGCCGTTGGAGATCCAAGGTGATGACAAAATTATTATAAAAGCTTGCACGTAGTCTTGTGTTTAATATTCCCTCTAATTCCTTGGCTTCTGCCATGTCTTCTTTTATGTCAAAACTTCTTAAAAGTACGTACGTACGTGAGTGATAGTCCTGCTTATCTTTTCGTGTCATAATAAATCAGCGGCTTTTATTTAATAAAATCTCATTCTATTTTCATATCATTGCTATTTCATTTATATTTTATAGATGTTGCGCGTTCTAGCCGAAAGCGATTTATCCCGCCGCTCTTGATTCAACATCGGTCACCTTCGACTCCCTTTATTGGTTTAGCTACGTTTTTCACGGCGACCTAGAAAAAAAAAAGATTGTAAAATGGTCTCACAAAGTTTCACGACCTTGCCAATACAATCTAGATCTAAAACAAGTTCGATTAAATTGGTTTAACTTGAGCCGTTTGAATGCTAAACTCGTTTCGAGTTGAATGTTGTTCAACGCTGAAGCTTTGTGTGTGTTTAGTTTAGAAGATCGTCCGGCGAAAGCGACGTACGTTAGTAATTAACCGTTGTAGTGTTCAATTAGAGAAGACCCATTTAGCTTACGTCAAGACTGTCTACGTATATATACGTACTTGAACTACCCAGCGTAAACATTGCAATGCTTCTTTTATTTGCGCCATGTTTTTGCATCCCTCAAATTGGGCGCATAGTTTACAAAGCCTCTTGCATACAGAAATAATTCAAAATTAATAACCTAGACGAGAATTTAATTAGCTTGTGCAAATATTTGAATCTAACAGTATAAAACCTCCAATCTTGCCGGCGAATTATGACATTGTCCCCCAGGAACGTTTATTTTGGTGGTTAAGGGGGAGGCTTATGTTCCATAGAGTACATTAATGAGATTTTATGTTTAAGGTACAATGAATTTATCAATTCACCTTAATAACATTTATTTTCATTCTAGATTTTATTTAAAAGCTACAAAGAGGCAAGCTTCCGTACATTCTGTGCACCGTACTCGTAATACTCGACAACGCAGGCATCGATCGCCTAGCCTAGCCGTAATAATATATAGCCTGACATGTATTGCCATCGTAGTCTTATAATAGTGGCAATGCGTAGCATAATAAATATAGGTACGTAGCTTTTATAGGGCGGTACGTTCCCAGTCGGCATCGTGTGTGCGATTTCATTTCGTTTTATTTGAACTGTTACTCGCTAGACTGTAACGCAGCGGATTCAGAATTTCTCTTTTATAACGTTTTTAAAATTATCATTAGCGAAATGTTTCGTGTTTGCGAGTCTGGCCACTTGAGTTAAACTGGAAATGAGAGCAAGACGAGGGTGGCAGGCTGGCAGGTGATTTAAGTTGTCACAATAAAACCGACACTAATGGTAATTGTGTTGCGGAGTGATGTCGTTACAGCCGCAACACTTTGTTCAACTGTATCACTTAGACATGTTTACGAGATGCTCGTAATTGGAAGTGGAACGTACCTGCTTTGAAATCTGCCGCCCTTTTTAAATGCTTTGTTAAGTACCTACAAATATGTGCATTTGTATACTAAGTACCTTGGCATCAGAATAGCGCTCACCGTCATTATGTGTAATGTGTACCGCAGCTTTAATATCAGAAGAGATGCAAATAATATGTTGTCAAGTTTATTTTATCAATTATTCGATCATGACCTATAGCGGTAAGGCAAAATGGTTTTTCCACCGGTGTAGTAGGACTTACTCTTCTTTGTTTTGTAATAAAATGCGTCATCGCTCGGTACACTAACGAAACAAAGTGTCGGCCTAACAAGAGTCATAACATAAGAATAAAATAACAACCCGATATCGTGTGCTCGTTATCTCTGCGTTTGGTACACCCACACTACATCGCATCAACGTACGCCGCCCCACATACGACGCCAGGATTGTTTACCTCTGATGGCGATACTTTACGACAATAACAATGAAATATATCGCACGAATAACCTAACTTTATGATAGATGCCGTCAAACGCCTATTGTTTGACTACCGTGCCTCCAAACGGAGTTATCAGATTAAATTTTTGGACTTTACCGGTACGATTAATAAAATAAATTCCTAATACAAGCTAGAGTATCGATTGTTAGTTGGCTAAAAGTGTAAATATGTGGGTTGTTTACCTTCCGGAACTCCATATACATAAACAGGAGTATGTTAGTCAGCAAAGAGGGCCCAGTTTTATCCATAACAACGTTCTGCGTCGTTATCCGGCCTCTTTTCTTTAGATTTTCCCTGATGGGATTTTACTAACAGATAGATCGCCGTAATCTTTTTACGCTAACAATGTTACACGTGCCACATTTTTTTATTGAGTGTCTGTATGAAATAAATTGATTACTCCAAGTTATCTATACAAATACTAAAGCTGAAGAGTTTGTTTTTTTGAAAGCGCTAATCTCTGGAACTAACAGTCGGATTTGAAACATTATTTTTGCATTTGATAGCCCAGTTCTTGAGGATGCTATTTAAAATCACGCTAGGATCCTTAAGAGCTGAGTAAAAATAAAAAAGAACGCGAAAACGCACAAATAGCGCGGGCAGGCGATGCGATTCGATCGGGTGGGTCGGGGAACAAGAAATTTTTTGCGGATGAAGTCGCAAGCAGAATCTAGTACCAGATAAAAGTACTTATGGTGTAAGTACTTCATGCGTATTTTGAAGGATGAGTGGTTTTCCATTCAGATTTAATTACTGAGCTCGAAGTTACCATCAACATTTGCTCGTAAGCTCCAAACCTGTTCAGACCACCAGCGACTGTTTTGCGAAGAAAGCTTTCTTGAGTGAATCATTTATGCTCTTAGCTAATATACCGAATATACACGAGAACAGAACAACATTCGCTCACGTTACGGATCATGCAAATTGAAATAATGTAGCTAATTTCATTACGTACTTTGTTTACATTTTCTTTATAAGTAAAACTTTCATGAATTTAAAAGGATCTTATGAATATTTTAATTAGATTTTGTAAGTATAAAAATATAATCAGTAATTATGAGACTTTGTTTTTTAATACTCAAAATAGAAGTTCAAAGTAGAATACAAATATAAATTCTAAGGAATATAATTTATAAAAGTAATTGGAACACCTATCAGCAACACCAAGATGTGGGTGTAGACATGATTAAATTACCTATTACTGTGACAGACCACCTGTTCAACCAATCAAGTTTGTCTAATGAAGGTTCCACGGAAAACAAACTTGTTTAATAAATCATACATAATCTATATAGCCCATTTGATTTGTCCCGTCAATTTTTATGATCTCCATATATTTTAAGTCGCCATTACAATTTATAAGCGATGTTAGAATCGTTTCAATTTGATGCTTTCATTGTCCTTGGTGTTCTTGGATCTCAATGATTGTAAGTACTCATCAAAATGAAACAGCTTTTGTTTTACATCTTTTGAAATTATTCCACGTTTTTCTAACTTTTTATATTCCCTTGTTCAGAAGCGAGGATAAACTGTAGTTCCAAGAATATTAAATAGACATAACTAATTACGATGGAGTCCTTTTAAACTAACTGATAACGTTTCTTTTAACAAAGACATCCAACTTGTTGACATTATAAAACTTCGCTATTATTTAAAGATGAAGCTGTAGTGGACATTTAAAAAGATGAAGCACTGAGTTTCTTGAAACAAATGCGAAATTAAATTCGAGAAAAAGCAGAAGAATCTTAGTTAAGAGCGGGAAGCTAATAAGGAAAAAAAAAGTTGCAGATGAAGTTTTTCGTAGCTGAGGATATTTTCCTTATGAAACATCGAGAGTTGGCTCAGATTGCGCTGGTTTATTTTACGCGCGACTACGGTAATGAATTTACTCTTTAGCCGCAGTAAATTATCCAGTTCATACTACTTTCACGGCTTCAAGACAAAAAACAAAGACGATTATAACTTAAAAAAATATTCACACTTCCTGCACTTTTTATTACTATATTTTTTTGTCTTATCATCATCATCAGCCTATAGCAGTCCACTGCTGGACAAAGGCCTCTCCTATTGCACGCCATTCAACTCGATTTTCGGCAACTCTCATCCAGCTGCTACCAGCCATCCTGGGAAGATCGTCCTCCTCCTCCTTCGTTCTTATGCCCATAGGTAATTCCGCTGACATCGAGATCACTTAACAGTAGCTTTAAAATGATTGTTTAGCTGAGCACTAGCACCATTACATATGCATATTTTTGAATAAAATAAACATTTTTCGCTTTCAAAATAACTTAAAAGGCCTGTTTTGTTGTGTTTTGTGTTGACTTGTTTTTTTTTTTTGTGTGTTTATGTCCTTTTTTCATGCGTCATGTTTGCCGCAAATAAATGCATTTTCTTTCTTTTCTTTCTGTTTCATCAAATCACACAAACTACTGAAACTGTGTTGGTCTTTTTTAGAGATTCTTTAATATAAAAGGTATGTTAGCCTTGTACTATAACGGAACGGAACACCTGTTTGCATAAAAACATAAACACAAGCAAAGTGAACTTCAAAGTACAAATAAAAAACATTGTCACACTGTCTGTGTGCATAAACGTTTCATTATTGCATTTTTCGCAGTTCGTTAAATAGACACAAAGTAAAAATTGTGTGAAACAGACGATGGACTTATATCCTACTAGCTTTTGCCCGCGGCTTCGCCCGCGTGGATGTCGGAAAATATCCCACAGGAACGTACTACCGGGATTAAAGTATGTGTAGTAGTAATATCTGTGTGCCAAATTTCATCCAAATCCGTTCAGCCGTTTTAGCGCCAATCCGGAACATACAAACAGACGAATTCTTCGTTATTTTTTTATATGGGTAGATATATTTCCACGACCATAGTCTTGAATCCATGTAAAGTATTTAGAAGTATCCAATTCTCGTATGGTTCCAGGGAAGGCAGACGCATATACTTTGAGCCATCTAATATTCAAGAGCTAAGAGTAGAATCCAAGGAACAGCGTCGTAACTACGTTTTTCCAATTGTGCAGGAGAGATTTGTTAGCGAAGACCTTACTTTACGAAGAAATTCCTATTTCCTACATACATAATATGCAAAGAGGAAAAGATTCTTCGGAAACTGGGTAACGAACATCAGAAGGTATTTTCTTTCTAAGTATTTTCATCTAAGCGTGCTGCATTACACTGTACGGAACCCTCGAATACTTTCTTATCCAACTCAGGTACGCACGGGCGATTTTTTCCTGCGGCGATTTTTCTTCGCACACTAGATTTTAAAGGCTCTGCTTAGCGCCGAGAGTTAAAAATCCAACAGTGTTTTTCGACGTGCTAGGATGGACTCTGTTAGATTCTCAACGCTCGGCTCACCACCGAGAGTTGAAAATCCAGAGCGGGATAAAATCCCACCGCGATATTTTTATGTTTGTGCGAATATAATATAAAACGCAACTTCTCTCTGTCTGTGAGTCTGGTAATGCGCTAATTCTCGAGCTATACTCGAGAATGTTTGAATGCGTTCTGTCTATGTTTTCTATAAGTATACGTAATTACCTATGAATTTTAGTTAAGGGTAGTGCATAAGGAATACGCAGACACATGTATTAGCAAAGTAGTTTGCCATGCGCAGACCCATAGGTACTAAGTTGTTCAAGTTTATATATACCGGTATATATCTACAACTTATATTAAAAATGAAACTGTTAAACCAGAAATAAATAAAGTTATCCAATATCTACACAGATGAAGTCTCGTCAAAAAGAGAAAGAAAATCATTAAATCCTCACAATACGTAAATAAACATTATAAATATTATCCCTAGATATTAGATTGTCTAGTTTTCTTAAATAAGTACATGGTGCAAGCTCTATCGTTTTCAATGCCATTTTTATTATTATCGACAGCAGCTCAACCCCGATAGGAAACACTCTCACACACACACCTCGTAAAAGTTATACATAATCAGCATATAAGTAAGGTTCCCACTGTTGAGAACAGGCCTCCTCACATTTGAGAGGGAGTGGGTTGTAATCCACCACGCAGGACCAGTGCCAATTCATTAATTTATGTAATTTGCGTGGGCAACAATCAAACAGTCATACATCAGTTTTCAGGTTTATATTTAAATTTTTGTCTGTAGACTAACCTTTAGTAAGTAGTGCGGAAATGAAAACCACACACACCACATAAAAACTGCCATCATTTTACGGCGCTCGGTGTACTGTAATTACTCACATATGTTTTATCTCGATGGGCTTCATTGATTTATACCGAAATAGCAGGAGCCACCAAAAAAACTAAGGCACAAACAGACCTGTATATCCGACTGTAATCCTATACACTGCATAGATGCGTACACTAAAAGCCCTCGACGTTCGGATGCGACTTGAATTTGATCAGATTTTTTACGAAAAAAGTCGCTTCACTACTGTGGTGCCGATGCATTTAACGATGTTTGTTGTTTGTTTGTTGTTGCATACAGAACATAGCAGCTCTTTTATTTCTATAACAACAGTTTTATTTATGACTGAAATCGTTGTTATAGATTTGGAAGCATAGACTCAGGCGAACTCATGCTCTACAACCAAAAATTCGAAGACATGTGACATCTACCAACTTGCACTGGGTCTTCATGGTGGATTACAAGCCCACTCCCTCTCGAAGAGAGGAGGCCTTTGTCCCAGCAGTGGGATTATTTTAGGCTGATTATGCTGGGGGCAAAGGTGCACTTAGATAATATTATTGATATATTTCACCTTTCAGCAGGTTTAACAGAGATATGAAGTTAGTACACAAAACGAAATCCAGGGCAACGGCTAAATTAACACACAGCAAATATTTTATGAAAGTATACTCGTAGTTCTCGTTATTTTATTGCGCTCTAATTACGTAAACAAAGTTTTTAGAAGTAACAGATTGTTCGCGCGACTGTCCGCTTTGGTCATATTTTTCTGGTCCGTTGCTAGCAGATGTGGCTGACAAGTTCCTGAAAATATTATATACTAACGAGGTACAATTGTTGGCAGCGAGTCTTGGTTTGGTATAGCTAAGAAGTATGCCACTGCAATCGATGCTTAAACTTTATATGAAAATTGAAAAGGGGACATCCATACAGTTCATGAACAAAGATGTATGTTAGAGGAAACTTTGAACTAAATCTCTCTATATCTCGGGGCTATATATAGGGCCTCTAGATGAACTGCAAATGAGCTGATTGTCTAAGATGTGTTGGAGCGTGCGACGGAGCATCGTGAGTGAGATTGTTATAGCAAGGAGCAAGGTTTGCAATATTCATGATTTATTTCAACACCAAGTCCAAGATCTTCCAAGAAAATATTATAACACTTTCAGTATTGTATGACAACCAATGAACGAAATTGAGCGAATAAATAGAACGTGTCCACAAACACGGATCTTGATACGTGAATTGGCTGTACTGGACCAAGTTTATACTCAATAAAATAGGGAAACTATATTTTGGAGATTGGATCCCCGCAGCTATATCATGTTCCTTTGCTTTTCCAACTGCGTCCGATGACTCACCATCCATGCGATATCTGCCCACCAGTCGACCATGAGCTCTGACGTCGCCTCAACATTCATTTACTTCGAAGAAGTTTTTAAAGAAGGAGGTCTCCTTTTAGATCGGTTTTATTTCGGAAGCTCCATAAATCAAGTGATGGGTGGACAGCTGCGATACTTATCGGCGAAAATAGTTGTAAAAGCACAGTACGCTTGTACGTACTTGCTTAGTTGGTGTTTTCAGTACGTTCACAGAACTCATTTATTCACACGTAAAACTAAATCAAAAGCTCTCAAAACAACAAAAAGCAACAAACAAAATTATAAGGAGGTATCCCTCTTCGGAAAACAATTGAAGTCATTAGGCGCAAAATGTTATATTATTGATTAGTTCGCGTTCCCTTCGATCTAAGTTGGTGAATAGAATAATTTCTCGGTTCACGTTAAATTCGGAGGCAAGTTTAAAGATGAAGGGCGTCCAGTCGGGCCGCCCTCACCTGGGTTTCAATAATAACTTTTTATTGCCATGAAGACGGCACTCAAATTGCCGAAACTGGAAATGTAATGGGATTATCGCTGATCCGAAACGATGAAGGCCTCTTGTGTACTACGTAATAAAATTTACGAAATGCGTCAGAAAAAACTCGGCGATCTTCAACTGTGAAGCATTTTACGTCACTTTTATTTTTGTGATGTGTAATCTTAACTTTTATTCTTCACACATGAACAATAATATCAGCCGCTAGCCAATAAACCTGACATATATCATACAACAAAAACATTTTCATAGAAAAGTGTTTCTGAATTAATTCATGTTTTTGCAATACAATTTTCGAAGTGGATACTTATTTATTGAACAAATATAAGATCAGAAAATGTATCTAAATAAAATAAAACATCTATTTGTGCTGAATAATGTATGAGTTTGATGTCTAAAACACAAAATCTAAGAAACTTTGAGATAGACAAGGAATATTGAATTTGCAAATTGCGTCAGAACATTTAATTTACTTTGGAGTTTTGAAGGTCACTGGAGTACGTTTTTCTAAAGAAATTCTTGAGCCGCATATGTACTTAATATATTTCGATTCCGACATATTGTGTACAAGCTTTTTTCATCGCAAAAACTATATAAGTACCCTAAAAGGTTATAATAATAATCCGTAAAATCTTTCAGTTCACTTATTTCTATTATTTGGAAAGAAAGCAATTTACCTGCGATCAAATGTCAACATTTATGATGAATAACATCATCTTACATACTTTCGGCTAGACCACAGACAAATAGAAATCCTTTTTATAAGCAATTTAAACAGTGCTGACTTGTATTCTCTGTTTTAAATCGCCCAAAAAGAGAGTTTTAATATTTATGAGTTAAACATGGCTTTGTAAAAATATTATTCTTAAAGTTTTGGACGAGACAATTAAACTTCATCTATTAAATATTATGCTACCAGAGTAATATTCAGTCGAAGAGAAATGAGATGGAGCGTAAAGAAAGTGCGTAGGCAAAAGCTATTCGCTTAGAAATAGCGCGTTTAAGTCTAGACTCATAGGAGATTTTATTTTAATATAAAAGTTCTTTACTCACTAAAAGTAAATCGCTGTAGTCGTTTCGTGATAAAGAAACGTCAAATACTTGTTAGAACTTTTTCAGATATATTAGGTAGATACGTAAAGAAATAATTGAGTTCAAAATGTTCGTAAAACCTTCGACATAACAAACGAGTACGTGCGTGCTTTGAGCTTATTCATTTGTAGTACGTAATATTTCTCCGTCTCTTCATATATCAAAGGATATGGCAAAGAAATCCCTAACTTGTTATATTGAAGAGGCACTTGATAGAGGGAATTTATCGCCTTCTTTATTGATTACTATTAGTTTCAGAGTATGCTGCATCCGGGGCGGCTTGTTAGTGTCCGATCTGTCGGAGTTCCCCTCGGCTTCTGATACACTCCCTTACATTAATTGGCACAAGTTTTCCGCGCGGCAGGCACTAAGTCTGCCTAATGCGAGACCGCGGCCAAGTTCCACTCGTACCTCGCTAATTACTTTTATTGCCCTCTTTCCCCATTTATTCATAAGATCGTTGTATTCTCTCATTATAATTTTGCATTGATATTAAATATTATTCCACTGGTTCGCTCCACCGTTTCCGAAAACCTGCATATTAATCATTTTTTGGAGATAAACCTACTTAATTTTCGCCATTCATATCGATCGTGAAAAGCCCAGATTTATTTAAGCGCATAAACGATTACTGCAGTGCATACAGCGTTTTATCATCGACGGATTTAATTTGGCTATATTTGAGCACATTATTGAACGTAGAATATAGGTAGTAAAGTACAGCTTACTTCCCAGCCTCAATAATGATATCAGCCGGTTGATATTAGGACACAAAGGTAGCGTCGTCGACTTATGCAAAACATGGCGACTACTTCATTCAGCGTCTATCCGCCATTTGTTGGAAGGTGACCCGGATAAAGGCGTCAAATTACCAACGTCAAATTCCAGTGTCACCTGAGCCGGGACGGGTGCTGGCGCCATTTTTATCCTATTCTGAGTTAATATTCCGTGGACGTCCGCTGGGAGCTGGCCATGTAACGGACACCCCTGAATCATGAAGCTACGAATTACTAAGTTTCTTCGCCCGACAAGATTTATTTCTTATTTGCTGGAATGATGTTTGAATTGCGTTTGTTATGAGCTTTTTCTCGGTTTAATATTACGAATGTCTTTGTGACTCCCTTATAAATGAGGGTACATACAAATATCTTTGTGTATTAAATGCTAATACACCTTGTTACACGTAATTCTCTTTGTTAATTATATTTTATTTGTCATATCTACTGGGTAAATGAATACTATCATAAATCCAGAGACCATCATTTTATCTACGTATGCAGGTTATTGAATTGTTGGTTGTTGACTTGCTGTTAAATATTTGACCTAAATAAATTAAGTACTTAGTATGTATTATATTTGTCTTAACAAAATTTCTGAATTTGAATTCCTTTATTACACATAAAATACAAAAATGCCTTAGTCCAATTTCTTACATCCTTGTAGATGGTAATTTTCTTTGTTACTTTTCGTATCAATTCAAATAATTCATGTAATTTCTTAGCTCATTCAATTTTCTAACAGGCTATCGCTCCTTTAACATTTGTTTTCATCCATTTCAATAGATGTTTAAAAGATAAACAATTATTTAACTACTGAATGAAATCATGTCCTAGAACGAACAATTCGAAGACATCTGCCAACCCGCACTGGGCCCGCGTGGTAGATTGTGTGCCTCTCATAGAGAGGAGGCCACACATGGCTCCTCCAACAGTGGGAACATTATGGGCTGACTATGCTTATGCTAAATAAATTAAAGTCTTTGCATTTGTATTTCTGATATAAAGATAGGGTCAAATCGAAATAATTATATTACTTAAATACTTTCGCAAGTTTTAGAAGACAACTTAATTAAAGAGCTAACAAAATCAATAGACTTATCATAGACATACCTACATAGCTATAACAGAATGGTACCTTAGTATAATATAATTAACAATATTATAACCGAGAAAGCTTTAACTTAATAACAGAAACTAATTTACAACCACAAAGAAAACCACTTACCCAAAGCAAACAAACTAGAAGCAAAGTGAATCATAAAATAATGTAAACGGAAGTTTATTCATAAAATTTATGTAAAAACGTCCAAGTTGGGGACAATCGAATAGTGATTCAATAGCGAATGAATTGAACGAAAAGCATTGTGCTTACCATGCACCAACTGCATTCAATGGGCACGCTGCACACTGTCCAATATAGTTCATTCAATGACGTGATTTACATTTATTGCCCGACGGGAAAAGACTCACTCAATTTAAAAGTCGTAGAGGTCTCCCATTTTAAAGCTACAAAAATGTTAATCGAAAAGGGGATTCCATCACTCCCGTGGATATCGTAAAAGGTGACGTTAAGATGCTCGCTTTTAGCAGCACTATTTATTGTTAGATTGAAATCTTTATTATGTTGTCACGCCATCATGCTCGCCTTTAGGTACTACTAGGTACGTGTTTTTAGTCTTTACACAGGAATTTATACGTAGAACTAGCCGCCTGCAAAATGTTCTTGGAAAGCGACCACCAGTTTGGTGAGAGCACTGAAGTCATTCCTAGAATCGTCCGTTGTATTGATCTAACAGAAGTTCTTTTTATGTTTCACTTAATTGCAATCGATTGTATCTTCTCCGTGATAAAATGGAAACGAAATATGCCTTCATCGAGACGTAGCCAGAAGAAAGCTGCGCGGAATGTGCTTCGGAAGCTAACAACCATCTATATTAGCTCTTTGACGGCTTTTCGATACGTTACGGTAGCTTACGAAAAGTTTGTTGTTCTTTTTTAGTCCATTTACTGGAGAGCTTCCATTTTTCATTTTTATTTGGGGTGGAAATGTTTTTATACTGATTCTTGCCTCGAAATGGCAGATAATACTCGTTATTCCTTCAATCCGTCTGTCTTTGCTTCGTTCACACAGAGAATATGTTTTTGAAGTTTTTTATGTTGATAATAATATCTCAATTTGTATGAGAGATTACCTTACCCCCCAATAGCATTTTACATACCTACTTACTTTCATAAAAATAATTCGACATTTTATCTCAGTTTTCCTCCCCTATTGATACTTAACTTATTGAAAATGATTTCCGAACTTTGGTACAAATATTAAATGCTGTATAACATATATGCTCTCATGGGGAATACGCACAACTGACGGCTTGCCCGAACATCAACCACACTTGCACGCGGTGCAGCTACCGCTGACCGACGAGCTCCCACGACCGACAGGCATTACCGTATATCCTGCTAGTTCAAAATAAGCTGAAGGCCAATTCCCGGAATTAATAACGTTCAAAGGAGACTGGATAAAAGCTTTATATCAATTGTATCATAACTATATCATATGGTTGTGATATTTGTGTGAGGATACCTCATCTTTACCTTCGTGCGAAGTGGCATCAAAATCTGACCGGCCGGGTATTTTGAGAAAAATGCTTTTTTATAATATACAGGTAATATGGTGGACATTCGGACAAAGGCAAGGGCAGGTACCTTAACCAGTGTAGCTACAGGTAAACATAATTTGAATTTTCAAATTTGAACAATATTTTTTAAAACATTATTAGAAGACTGGCTTTTTTTTACAGATTTTGAAAAAAAAGTACTGACGCCAGCACATGAAGCTACCTGAAACTGTCAAATTTTCCCAATCAACTTTGAACCTAATGCTTTAGCGATAAAGTCGAAAATCTATTAAAGAAATTTGACAGATAGTAATAGCTTGATGTGCTGGCGTCTGTACAGTCAACAAGAAAAAGCATTTTACAAAAAAAAAACTGTTTTTTATGCCCATATATTCTATTACACTTTAAGATAAGAAAATTCAATAAGACCAACCGAGTTTAGAGAACTAGAAAAGTCGCAAATAGCAAAAAAGTTTCCCGAAAACGATCCGTGTTCATAAATCAAATATTTAAAATTTTGCTGTCACTTATGAAAAAAAGAAAGTCATCTTAGTCAGTAGTAAAACTTTGAGAAATTGGTTTGAAAAAAACAAGATGGCAGCGTTAGTTCCGATTTTCGCCACGCATCAATAGAACCCTGTAGCGTTGTAGTCGCAATCTCATCATAGCAACAATCAGTGTTAAAAACCTCATACAATCTTTGACAGATTGTGACGAGATTAGAACGCGACCGATCTTAAAAATACGAGGAACGGTTACTTACTTGCTTTGACAAACACTCAAGTAAAGACGCGTTCATCATCATCATCATTGGCAGCCTAGTCCCACTCACTGCTGAGTATAGGCCTCATCCCCTTTGTGCCATGCTTCCCTGGTCTGAGACTGCCATCTAAATTTCTAAAAAACAATGTTTTCCTTCTTCTTCTTAAGGCCCTGATCGACGAGCGAGTAAAACCGCGGTCTTATGGCTCGCCGATGTATCATTGCAAGACCGCGATTTTGTGTGTTGACGAGCCTGGCTCGCGGCTGGTTATTTTTTACTCGGCTCGCGTGTCGATAACGGCCGGCGAGCCAAGTCGCCAGTTCATACGTTCAAACGTTCATGAGGAGAAATAGCTTCTTGGATTGTAGTGTTTTGCTTTTCTATCATAGGTGTTACTAAAGACAATAATTCGTTGCACAATTCTTCAGACATTCTCAGATAATTTCTGTAATCGATTGGTTCTACTGACAATTCTCGAATTAAATATATATGCGATAACGCTTGCTTTTTCTCAATCCAACTTTTAACCCAAACTCTTGGGCGTTTTCGCTTTTTTTTCTTAATTTCGTGGTATGCTATAATACCAAGATAACACAAAGCTTCAGACTCCGAACAAGACATGTTAACCTCAATGCGACTACGATATGACTGTTTGACTCGCTAGTCGATCAGCACCAACGAGCTGCGAGAAAAACCGACGTTCTTTAAAACCGCGGTATAGGCTCGTACGTCGATCACCCACTTTAGCGTGCCGATGGCAAAAATAGCACAAAAAAATATGTTATTATTAACCGACTTCAAAAAAAGGAGGAGGTTCTCAATGTGGATGTTTCTATATATTTTTTTTAATGTATGTTCGGGCATAACTCCGTCATATATGAACGGATTTGGAATTGTTTTTGGTTCAAAAGAGAATTATTCCGAAATGGTCCCATTTAAATTTCGTTAAGCTCTGATGATGAGTATCGGAGACAGACAACGGAACTCTTCAATAAATGCCAGCAAATCAACCGCGATTGCTGCTATCGCATATGTATGCATTGTTTACGCAATCCCACAACATAACATCGCGCCTGTACCCTCTAAAGGGTACGCAGATGGGGTGCCAGGGCAGAAAACCTCCACGTGTGCCTGGGGACTGGAGTTCCCTTCTGGATACGTCCGGGGGGAAGACCAGTTTTCGGGCCGGTGCATCCTGGGGTGCGGGCAGCTATTTCTCAGTGGGATTTTTTCCCAATGAGATCTCGCTGCCCGCATGCTAATGTTCTGCCAAGAGGAACGCTCCACACAAGCCGCTATGAGGAGCAGAGTGGCTACTGTGTGGAGTAAGAGCGGGCCTGGTGTGCACTTACCCTGCCGCCGGGCAGGCAGGAGGGGATAACCCCCCCCTCCTGCCACCGTTAATATCGTAGCCCCGAAGATTGTCAAGGTCATGTCTCTGACTTTTGACGGGGGTCGAGGGTCTTGGCTTAACTGCCCGGACCGCGAGGAAGATTAACCTCTATAAAAAATTCCCCAAACCTCCAAGCGGCGCCGCACCGTGAGGGAGGTAGTAAGCTTGGCTAATGGGTAGCTTGATTTAGTCACTAGTGTGAACCACGTAATTTTGAGCCAGTACAAAAAGTTTATTACTCGTGGGAACAAAATGGAAAAATTTATTAAAAACCAAAACCCAACAGACGAAAGGAGGAGTGATGCGGTGTCGGAGTCCGATGCTGCATCGGGAGGAGCGAGCACGGGAGGCTCAGTGAGCCCTCGCCGTGACCAGAAGACGGCCGCTGCCAAGAAAAAGGCACAGAGCAAGCGGCCAAGGTCAGTGGACGGCCAGGGGTCGTCCTCTGACGGGGAGCTGGCCTCGGCCAGAAAGATCCCCACAAGTAGGCGCGGAGGTGCCCGAGAGCGAGGAATAGGGAGGGGGCTCACTGCTCGGGAGGCCGCAGAAAAAGCGGAGGAGCCCGCAAAGGAGGGGGGTTCTGGTCGTGCGGTCGCATCAGAGACCTCAAGCGACGAGGCGGCTGAGGTAGGCGGCCCTGATGCGGACCGCAAAGATAGGTTTGCGGCGGTCGTGGAGGCCGCGATCCGGGACGTGGCCCTGAAGAAGTTACAGACTCCTAAAAACAGGGCCATAGTCTCGGCCAAGGCCTCCATCATGGCGGCAGTGGAGGCAATCCACTTCGGGCCCCCGGACGTAACGTCCGAAATGCGGGCGGAGGTGGCCCGCTTGACGGCTGCCATGGAGCTCCTCCGAAAGGAGAACGAGGAGCTCCGAGCGGACCTGGCCGGGCTGCGAGCAGCCGGCACAGCGCAGATGACACCACCAAGCCAGCCCGTACCGGTGGAGAACCAGGTCCTGAACCTGGTTCGGCAGGAGCTGGCGACCTTCAGGCGCGGTTCGCCGTCCTGGAGGGTATAGTCCTGCGACCTCCCTTGGCGGGTAGGACAGCCCCAGGGCCGAAGGCGGCCTCGTACGTGGCTGCTGCCGCCCCTAAGCCCGGGCCGTCCGGCCGGGCTCAGGCGCCGGCCAAACCGGCGTCGGCTAGAGGAGCCCCGGCGCCGGCGAAACCGACGTTGGCTGGCGGAGCCTCGGCGCCGGCAAAATCGGCGCCTGCCGCCAAACCCGCGGCGCCGGCCCAGCAAAAGGGCAGAACGGCTGGGGAGGGGAAGGCCCCAGAGCCTACGCCTCCCCAAAACAAATCTCCCACGACCAACGCCGAGTGGCAGGTGGTCGGGGAGAAGAAGAAGGCGGCCAAGGCGGCCAGGAAAAAGGCGCAGAGGAGGCGCCGCAAGGAGCGAGCCGTTGCGGCTAGGCTTCGCTCCCCTAAGACCGCGGCTGTAGTCATTACCCTACAGCCGGACGCGGTCAAGAGGGGGGTGACCTACTGTGACGTGCTCACCAAGGCGAGAGCGACGGTGGATCTCCAGGAGTTGGGGATCACTGGAGGCCTCCGGCATAGGGTGACCGCCACTGGTGCCCGCATGCTGGAGATCCCCGGTGCGACGAGTGGCCCCACCGCTGACGCCCTGGCTGAAAAGCTAAGGGCGTCCCTCAATACGGACGAGGCTCGAGTCTCCAGGCCCGTCAAGTGCGCGGATATGCGCATTGTGGGCCTGGATGACTCGGTGACGGGGGCAGAGGTGGTAGCCGCCGTCGTCAGGACGGGCGGGTGTCTGGCCGACCAGGTGAAGGCGGGCACCATACGTCCTGACTTCACGGGTATGCGAACCATAACGGTAAGCTGTCCCGTGACGGCGGCGAGGAAGATAGTGGAGGGCGGAAGGCTCCTGGTGGGCTGGGTGTCAGCGCAGGTCAAGCTGCTGGAGCCCAGACCTCTAAGGTGCTATCGATGCTTCGTGGGGCACCACGTGGGCGTCCAGTGCACCTTAGAGGACCGCAGCACTCTGTGCTTCCGCTGCGGCAAGCCCGGACATGCGGCCGGCTCGTGCAACGCCGCGCCGCACTGCGTCGCATGTGCGGCTGCTGGCAAGCCGGCCGATCACCGGGCGGGGAGCAAGTCCTGCGCTCCACCCGCCGAAGCCAGGAGGAAAGGCAGGCCCTCCGCCGTCGTCGCCACCACCACCGTCGCCGCCACTGTCGCCGCCACCGCCACCGCCGCCGCCGCCGCCGACACCACCACCGCCGCCGCCGCCGCCACTGCCGAGGGGGTCCGGGAGGGGGCTGAAATGGAGGAGTAATAACTCCTCCACTACGCCTTCTCCAGGCGAACATCAACCACTGCGCCTGCGCTCAGGACCTGTTGCTCCAGAGCATGGCGCAGTGGTCGATTAACATCGCCGTGGTCGCTGAGCCGTACTTTGTCCCGCTCAGGGATGACTGGGTGGAGGACCTGAAGGGCTCAGTGGCCATAATTTCGTCGGCTGCCGCCGGTACCCCGTCCCGCGAAGGTGTCACGAGGGGACAGGGGTGCGTAGCAGCACGGTTCGGAGAGATTGTAGTAGTGGGAGTATACTTCTCTCCGAGCCGAACTCTCGCCGAATTCCAGAACTCTTTAACAGAGTTGAGTGTCGTCGTCGCCAGAAACCACGCCTTCTCCGTGCTAGTGCTCGGGGACTTCAACGCCAAGAATTTGGCCTGGGGTTCCCGTTGCACGGATGTGCGGGGCAGGATGGTGGAGGACTGGGCTCTGGAAACAGGCCTGGTCGTCCTAAATCGGGGTTCTGTTCCTACGTGTGTACGGATGCGGGGCGAGTCGGTAGTGGACATCTCGTTCGCCAGCCCCGCTCTGACACAGCGTGTCATTGACTGGCGCGTCATGGAGGAGGTGGAGACATACTCCGATCATCGGTATATCCGGTTTGATGTCTCCACCCAGACCTCTAGCGCGCTGGTCCAACAGGCCCCGAGTGGTCCGCGGTGGGCGCTGAAGCAGCTGGACCGGGAGCTTCTCCTGGAAGCCTCGATCGTGCAGGCCTGGGTGTTTTCACCGGACAGGCCTGCTGACATTGACGATGAGGTGGAGTGGTTCCGGGAGGCCATGTCCGATATTTGTGACGTGGCAATGCCCTGAGTCCGGCCAGGATGCGCCCGACGTTAGGTGTACTGGTGGTCGCAGGAGGTTGGGGCGCTACGCAAGGCGTGCGTCGACGCGCGACACCGGTACACCAGGCACCGCAGGCTCCGCATCCGCCCTCCGGATGCGGAAGCCACAGAGGTGGAGCTGTACGAGGGGTACAGAGTGGCGAAGACCGCCCTCCAAGAGGCTGTCCAGCGGGCCAAGGATATGGCCCGCGAGGAGATGTTGGAGACTCTTAACCGAGATCCATGGGGGCGCCCTTACAGAATGGTGCGAAATAAACTCCGCACCTGGGCCCCCCCGCTGACGGTTTGCCGGGTAAAGCCTGAGTCCTGGCCTCGAGGGCTCTCGGGCCTCGACTGGAGGCGCTCTTAAGCGCATGTATGGAGAGAGGCCAGTTTCCACTCCGTTGGAAGACGGGGAAGCTGGTCCTCATTCAGAAGCGGCCCATAGTGCTGCTCGACGAGGTCGGCAAGCTCTTTGAGAGAGTGATTGCGGGCCGCCTCGTCGGGCACCTGGTGAGGACGGGGCCGGATCTTGCGGAGTGCCAGTTTGGCTTCCGCAAGGGGCGCTCGACGGTGGACGCCATCATGCGCGTGAGAGCCCTCACGACGGGGGACGCGGTGTCCGGGGGTGGGGTGGTCGTGGCGGTGTCACTCGACATCGCCAACGCGTTCAACACCCTGCCCTGGAGCTGCATAGGGGAGGCACTCCGGTATCACCGGGTGCCGACTTACCTCCGTCGAATAGTCGGGGCGTATTTGACGGACAGAGCCGTCATCTGCCCCGGTCGCGACGGGAATTGGAACCGGCGAGAGATGTCGTGCGGTGTCCCACAGGGATCGGTTCTGGGGCCGCTCCTGTGGGACATCGGTTACGACTGGGTGCTGCGGGCCGACCTCCCTGATGGCGTCAGCGTAGTTTGCTACGCTGACGACACGCTGGTCCTGGCGCATGGGAGGTCGCATCAGGTGGCGGCCGACGCGATGACACACGGGGTTGCGATAGTCGTGGAAAGGATCCGGCAGTTGGGTCTCGAGGTGGCATTGCACAAGTCCGAGGCCATGTCTTTTCATGGGCCCCGGTACGGGCCACCTTCGGGATCCCAACTGATGGTAGGAGGGGTTTATTTTATTTTTTATTTTATTTTATTTATTTAGAAAACCAACAGCGATACATATGATATTATACAAGTAAAGATGTTACAGTTTAGTAAGGCTAATAATAGGTTTCCCTGCTTAACATAATTTGTATTTACCATACGAACGGACTTTAAACAATATTTAAAAATAAGTTTTTAATTTAGAAGTGAAAGTTAAATACACTACATGTTATGAACAGGGTATGAAAAAAATATTAATTAAGTTAAATTATGAATTAAGCATAGTAAATGCTTTATGGTGAATGGAACGTAGTTGCTTGCTATTTGTTTATATTAACTATAATCTTTTTAACTTGGGCTTTAAAACTAGGTTTTGTGCAGTTAAATACATCAACCTGAGAGAAGTCGTTGTTGTAGGCTCGCGCAATGCGAGTTAGTACACAATTACTAGCATAGTTAGTTGCATGCCTAGGAACATGCAACATTGGCGTATGGCGAGTGCGTCGTAGGGGAGCATTAAATTTGATCTGTGATAACAAGTCCGGACAATCACGCCTACCATTCAGTATATCATAAAGCACACACATGTCCAAAACTTTACGTCGTTCGTCAAGTGTTAACAAACCATATGTCCGACAGCTATTTTCGTAGGACATTGGAGGTTTACGGAGGCGGTAGTTAAGGTGATTTATGAATCTTTTTTGAACCCGTTCTATTTGATTTTTGTATATAATATATTGCGGAGACCATATTGGGCATGCGTATTCCAGAACGCTGCGAACATAAGCAAAATAAACGGATTTAAGGGCTTCAATGTTTTTAAACGCCTTGCAGGATCTTAGAACGAATCCTAAATTTTTGTAAGCTTTGCTAGAAATAAGATCTATGTGATTTGAAAATGCCAACCTGCTATCGAACATAACTCCTAGGTCTCGAACTATCTCGACTTTATCAATAGTTATTCCATTAAATTGGTACGAGTACGTTATAGGGATCCTCTTACGTGTGTAACTGATGCATTGACATTTAGTGACGTTTACTGTAATCTTGTTTCTTGTGTAGTAATCATGTAAGTTGTTAAGGTCTTGTTGGAGAGCAGTACAGTCATTAAGTACATTTATTTTATAAAATATTTTTTTGTCGTCAGCATACATTAAATGTTCGGAGTGTTTAAAAGAGTCAGTAATATCAAATAAGTATGCATTATAGAAAAGAGGCCCTAAATGGGATCCTTGTGGGACCCCGCTAGGTATTTCAATGAAGTTGGAACAGAAACCACCGAATACCACAACCTGTGACCTTTTAAATAAATATGATTTTACCCAACGAAGAAGATCGCCGCGAATACCCAATCTGTATAATTTGCTGAGCAGGATGCTGTGATCCACGCGATCAAAGGCTTTTTCAAAATCTGTGTAGATCACATCAACCTGCCCTCCATTGTCTGTATTGTCAAGGACGAAGTTAGAGAAGTAAGCTAGATTAGATATACTCGAACGCTTTTTTAAGAAACCGTGTTGCTTATAAGAAATACCTCTGAGAATGCAAGGATATATAGCGTTGTACACAAGCTTTTCAAAAACTTTACCCAAAGTATTAAGTATAGAAATACCTCTGTAATTTTCTATTTTTACTCGCGAACCCTTCTTATGTATGGGAGTTATAAGCGCTTTCTTCCATTCATTTGGGAACGTACCCTCTCTCAAAGAGGTATTAAAGATAAAACTAATCGGATGTGCTAGAGACTTTGCGCAACTTTTCCAAAACAGTGGTGGTATTCCGTCACAGCCTGGACCCTTATCCGTACCTAACAAACTAAGCGACCTCTCCACGGTTGATGGAGTAAATTGCAGGTCAGTTATGATATCGACGCAATCATCCTCAAAGTCTGTGATCCCTAAACCAGCTTGGTTATAGTCTGAGGGTTCTCCAAAAACATCATGAAAGAAGTCGCCGAATGCTTCGCAAATGTTTTTTCCGTCTGTGTAGTTTACATTGTTGCGGGACAACATTCCGGGGTAACTAGATCCTCCACGCAAATTTTTTATGTAAGTCCAAAACTTTTTAGGATTCTCTTTTAGACTATTTTCGGTCTCATGTAAGTATTTACTATAACAAAGCTCTTGAACATATCGCTGTCTGTCTCGCAACAATGCAAACTCATCGCGATCGAGAAGGTTACCGAAACGTTTCCAACGAGAGTGCGCCCTACTTTTTTGTTTAATTATTTTTATAAGGGCGTTGCTGTACCAAATGGGATATCTGCGAGAACCCACCGGTCGGCTGAAAGGTACGTGTTCATCAATTCCTGTTTGAATCGCGTCATAAAAACTATGGACCGCGCTGTCCGTTGATTTTTTATCCAATGTTGAATGCCAGTCAATTTTAACAAAGTAACTATTTAATGCGTTATAATCAGTTTTACGATAATTAAGTCTCGATGCGGACAACTCACGAAAGGGGGAAATTTCAAGGTCAGGAATTTCTATAGTTAACACTGGATGATGAATGTCAACTTTCGTTAGCGGATGGACACATTCGTTTATGTGTAATAGCAAGTTAGAAAACGCTAAATCAAGTGTATGGCCTTTGTGATTAGAAAGTATATTGTATTGCGTTATTCCCAAAAAACATAGATCATTCACCAACCGGATAGCTGCATTTTGTACTTCGATTGCACCTTGTTTTAGAAAAGTTGGTCCACCCACATTCCATTTAATACAGGGTAGATTAAAGTCTCCAATTAGTAAGTAGTTATTATTTTTTGTGTTGTGGGATAATAAATTCGTAGCACTCTGCAAAACGCAATCTATATCAGACGCTATTCTATGAGCATCCGGCGGTACGTAAACAACACTCACATAAAGATTAGCCGATGTCGACAGGGCGCGGGCGGGTAATGTTACAATCAGAAGTTCCGTACCAGTGGTATTAGCCTCACACTCATTGCACCATGCACCCAAATCGTGTCGCGCGAGTATCATTACACCTCCACCAGACGATTTGCCGGTGGCGGCTAGGTCGCGATCCTTACGGAACACGTCATACCGAGGGTCACAAAATTCGTTATCAAAAATGCCGCTGTGGAGCCAGGTCTCAGTCAAGATAATTAAATCGTAATTATTGCCTAAAATGTTTTGACGAAGTTGCGTCAGTTTCGTTCTAAGGCCACGGCAGTTCTGGTAATATATGTTTAAGTTAAGGGGCTGCATTTCTGTAAATGAATCCTACTAAAAACATAAACAAAAATCTTGTATATAAGGGACAATGAACAATTATATTAATAGTATTAGCGTTTAGTAACCCGCGGGTATATTGACGGCGTGTAGTACTATTTAATTGAAACGACACCACTTGAAATAAAATAGTGTGATGCACAACTATTATGTTATTATGAGTAAGCTGATTAATTTTTAATTTAATACGGTAAATATCGATGCATGTTAACAGATCGGTAATAATTAAATTGCGAAGTGGGTAGGTTGGCACTGACTCGTAAGAGTAAGTTATAAAAACAACATGTATAGTACGTGCGCCACATGTAGGTGCAATCCTAACATGTATAACTAAATCACCCCTTTGTATTTTAAAAGTAATGTTGCATCCCTTTAGAATAAATATAATTAACCTAATTTTAATATTTGTTGGCAAATATTTATCGGAGGAATAATATGATAGACTTGAGTTGAAGTTTCGGTATTTTGTACTATTAAAAAACACACCATAATACACATAGGACAAACAGTATTTAAATATTGTCTGTAAAATTAAAGTAACGCTATCGCACTCCACAAGACAAAACAAGACGAGATAGTGCAAACTTGATGTGCACGTAAAGTATCGCACCATTTCACAGCGCATATCCTTTACACACTCGCCATTAGCCACACACTCATAGATACATTGGGTTCACATCGGCGTCGAGAAGACGATGAGATCCCTGGGTCTCGTCCTCGACAGCCGGTGGAACTTCGTCGAGCATTTCCGACGTTTGGCCCCCAAACTGGAACGGACCGGGGCCGCCTTAAAGCGGCTCCTGCCCAACCTGAGGGGGCCAAACGCCTCCTGCCGGAGGCTTTACGCGGGGGTCGTGCGGTCCATGGCCCTTTATGGGGCCCCGGTGTGGGCGCGTTCACTGCGGCTTCGAGCCGCACACTATCTGAACGTGCCCCAAAAGGTGGTAGCCGTAAGGCTTATCCGGGGGTACCGCACGATCTCGGGCGAGGCAGCAGGCCTCCTTGCCGGACTGCCGCCATGGGATCTGGAGGCGATAGTCCTCGCGCGCCTGTATGACTGGCGCGCGGAGGCACTACGTCGGGGGGAAACTCTGCACCCGCGGCAAATTGCGGCGGAGCGGACGGACCTCCGGCGCGATCTCATGGCGGAATGGAAGGCGCGACTATCGCAACCCAGCGCAGGGCACGCCACGATAGCGGCGGTAAGACCCCTCTTTGAGGAGTGGCTAGAGAGGCGTCACGGCGCTCTCACGTACCGCTTGACGCAGGTCCTCTCCGGACACGGATGTTTCGGGAGGTTCCTGCACATAATCAGGCGGGAGGAGACGCCCGAGTGTCACCACTGCGAGGATCGCCCAGAGGATACGGTGGAGCATACCGTGGAGGTCTGCCCCGCTTGGGCAGAGCACCGCCGTGTCCTCGTAGAGGCGATCGGCAGCGGCGGCGACCTCTCGCGTCCGGCCCTGGTGCAAGCCATGGTCCGGGGCGAGAGGGAGTGGGAGGCGGTCACCTCCTTCTGTGAAGCAGTCATGCTAGCGAAGGAGGTGGCGGGATGGGCAAGGGAGAGATCCTCACGCCTCAGCCGCCGAGGGAGACGCTCCGGGCGTCGGGAGCCGCGTGACGACTCCCGGCCACCGTAGGCGCGGGCCTGCGGGCGGAGAGCAATGGGTGGCTCTCCGTCCGATCAGGACCAGACCCGTGCCGGACGGCGCGTATGTGTTCCACGTGCGCCTCAAAGAGATGTCAGCATAGTTGACGGGGCCCGACAGGGCCGAAGCCTGCCGGGGTAGCGGGATCGTCCGAAAGGGTTACCGCTGCCCTGGTACATAAAGGGCTAAGGAAGGAACACGGGTGGGTTTTAGTCAGTAAGAGTCTGACACTCCCTTCTGCCGTCAAAGTTGTTATTGCAGTACCTCTAATTTTGCAAGTATATATGAGCAAGTGATGATTTGTGTGGGGTAAGTAGGTATAACTAAAAAGTGAAAAATAAAAACGATATAACAAAAAAAAAAAAACCGACTTCCACGTTTTTTTTTGTTTTGTAAAAATGTTTTTATTTTTCCCTCTTTTTTTAAATTTGTTTTACCCAAAATTCAGCAACGTGAATACCGTTCGCTGACGCAGCCAATGTTTTCCTTATAACCGTCGGAACCTTTGTGATTTAGAGGGTTATTCAAAGTTACTGGATTGATTCAACTTTACCAACAAGCGGATAAAAAATTAAGTCGTGTAATTAATAAGCCAGTGCTTTTCGTATTGGGCGGTGGTTTGGGTAATTTCAATGAGTACTTAATAAGCAATTTTACTGAGATGTTTATTAAAAAACATAAAATATACCCACACCACACGTGATTGGAACATCCCACTAATAAACATTATATCATTTTACCTCGTATCGAAAACACTTCCGTAAAAGAATATCTCATTTCAATGTCTATATTCCGAATTTGGCTAGGTGAGATTTTTTGTACAGAATGGATAATCGGCCTACATAGGACAATCTTGCTCGCACGATCCATATGTCAGCCTTGCGGCATTCAATGCACTGGGCGATTGAAATAAGGCGCTGCAAGCACAAAATAATCCGTCCATTTTGAATTATTACTGAAAGAAACTAATTAACACATTTTCAATACGTATATAGGTATATACATTGTATATACGTATGTCCATTTAATACCTTCAATAGAACGCACCTGTTATAAAAAGATAATACATATTGGTGAAGTATGGATAGATAGATATAGCGAATGTTCCGTGTCAGTGCAATATCGTCTAGCGCTGTTTACTCGTAACACCGAATACAGATGCACGTGCCTCAGAACGCAGGTATATCAATCAGCAAATACATACCGGTGTGCGCTAAAGGAGAGAGGGCATGAGATCCTAATCAGACGATTGTCAAGGCACGTGGCCGACGTGACATGTCCCCGGAGTCCATTGTGTTCTCGGCTCTAGCTTAACCCTGTGTGCGCCGGACGGCACGACTCGCACTCACAATATCGCCAGGAATTTTACCTCAATGCACCATAATAGAGGATTTATTCTATTTAGGTGTTCAAACGAATTTCACTATTGTTGGGAATCACTGTGTTAGCGGTAGCGGTAAAAGAGTTCTGAAAATTTAATAAAGAAAAAATTGGACGAAAAACAAAATTAAAATCGCTTCCTTTTCGTCGACGTTGAGTTTTTAATAAGGATTATAAACTACTCTACTGAATATGTTACTTTTTCAGAAAATGTTAACTTCACACTCAGTTACTTTGTTTAAAAATTGGCAATGACATCATATTTATGTCCCAAGATAATATTTTATTTCACGTCACATTGTAGTACATAACGTCGCTTTTAGTGCTTCACGTCATTTGGCGTTACCGTCAAGACACGTGTTCAGAATAATGTCTTATTGATTCTATAAATACAAGGACTTGGCCATTTTTATTTTGTGCTTATTGGGCTGGTGATGAAACGTCCATGGAAGCCGAATTTATTTCGGCCTCCATAAGCTTATTTACTTTCTAAATCTATGGGACGGATAATAATAATGTGTTTTTTTTTCGAAATAATCGCTAACTTAAAATCGCGTCATTTCAAGGTATTTTTATTTTAACTTAAGCTTAAACTTGACGAACCTTTTAAAGCTGATGTAGGAGCACTTTGTAGCTCAATAACGCGCCTGCATTTACTGTTAAAGTGGCCGTGCCGCCCTATCACGAGGGCTCTACAACGGTTGCTCGCGCGAAAAACCACTCGATGCACCCTGCGTACATTATGTATGAAGGTATTTACTTATTTTAGTACTCATATTTTAGCATGTGTCGCATCCCTTCATTACGGACCGGTTTTTATTTTGTCAAAATATTTTTTTAATTTAATACGCACTTGAGGGTTACTTTTAGGGCAGTATTAAACTATACACGGAGGCCCATCAATTAAGTTAAATTATTTACGATCCAAATATTGGATAATACGAGCCAAAGAACGGGTTTTTTTTTACAGTGACTGTATTTATTCACTTGTATTTTTAAATCGTTGAGTTTGCCATCTAGTGATGATTTGACGAACAATTTTTGATTACTAGCAGCGCTTCATCGTCTAGTAATAATATAATGTGTAGAAACGTTTGATAATTTAATCTTAGAAAACCAGGATTCACACACTACAAATATATAAAAGAAAGTAAGTACTTCAACAAGCACGCATTTGTAAATCTAAATGAAGTGAATAAATCGTATAAACCCAAGATGTACATGAATGTCGCTGATGTGTAAAATAAGGTGTAATCCATTACATTACTGAAAGTATACACAGCCATCTTTTCAGTGTCAAAGTAAAAGGCTGAGCGTGACACCAAGACGTGACTTACGTAAATTGCGTTGACTTTAGATATGAATCTAGTCTTGTGTTGAAAAAACTTTACATCGGTGGAACATCAAAGTTCTAAAGTAAGTTTAGGTGTTATCTAAAATTAGTTAAGTGGCTAAGTTTACGTTATACTAAAATTGTACAACAATTCAGGATGGCACTTGGCAGGAACATTGACGAGCAACCATTGATTCAATTCATGATTACAAACCCAAGAAATGTTTCATCAGCTATTAAAATCCAGGGTCTAGAATCATGTCTGCGCGTCGATGTCCTGCCACCCTGTACATTTTTATCCTCATCATACCCTACATACACACTGCTGCGGGCTAGAGGTATTTTTGGTTTTGGTTGAGACAGAATTTTATGGAATGTGCCTAATAACTCTGTTCAACCTCAAGACCCTAAACAGAAAATTTCCACTAAACTCATATATTATACCTACATATTATGGTTTATTTTAACAGTGAACTTATAGGTTATTTGTACGGTTTTCTCTAACATGAGCCAAACTTTATAAACAGCATATAGCATATAAACTGTATTCTCCTTTCTGCTCTGTAACACTGTTTTAATTTCATTATTATTTTGCCCCAGAAACATGCAATTATCAAGATAAAGTTTAGTTTGTTATACAGTAAACAAGCCAGTTTTGTTCGGCTGATAAGTATTCACATAAAAAAGGGTTCTCTGATTGATATGACGACTTCAGTAAGTAAGCAAGGAAAGCCAATTTCGCCGAATATTTTGAGAAGGGTGAGCCTAATAAAATATCGACGTGAACGATTACTCGAAAGAAAATTATTAAAACGTATTTAGCTCTCAGATTTCTAATCATTTGCTCTAAGCTGACGGCACTTGAATTAAAGCAAATGACGAGGTTATTAAATCGGAAAAAACGAAAAGTAGATCTGATTGTGCTATACTATACCTACCTACGTTCACAAATTCATGAGATAAGCTGATTAGCAAGTTAAAAGGATGCCCGCAAAAGCTGCGGAGAAGTTCACCGAATTAAAATAATCTCATTATCCACTCGATGTCAGCAAAAACCTTGTTTTGACAAGCTACGTAAGTACGTACAGTTTTAGTGTCTCTTTTACACCTTGTGCGTGACTAATTATACTTAAACAATATTAGAAATTAGATTTTTGATACGTGAAAGAGATGTCTAATGGGTCAGTTACACGTGGTGAGTATCTCGCCTCGAATAGGCGACTATTGAAAGGAGATAAATAGTTGTTGAGTCATGTACAGTCCGTTCACAGTTAGTTTACCTCTGACAGCAGCAACCTTATTGTAACGAGAATAAAGATCACTGTGATTTGGACAGTGATGCAAAATCAGAGGAAAAATAGCTGTGAACGGACTGTAAACAGTACATACGATTCTCGTTTCTCGATTATCTCCTATCTTTTCGAAATTAACAGCGTCCGCGCCCATGTAAGCAAGAAAACTTATTACGAGATGTCACCTGCCAAGTCTCGTGCCTATGACATAAATCGTATTCGAATTTTTGTTTCTCACTTGAGCGTGAACACATGACCACGGTAATCGCATGGCTAGTCTCGACTATGAGTCTCAATATATTCGGACATTCTCGCCGGTTGATCGGCGAGAAACTCTCCTCTTGTAAATGTGCCTCAAATATGTTTTAATATATCTTCAGACCTATGTTTAGGTCAATGTCGAACGGTTAGGTGAGTAAGGACGGGCCGTACTAAAAGGTACGTAATGACAAACGAACTTCGACCCGAGAAAGGTCTCTCTTAAAAAGCGTTATACTAACAGTACAGTACGTCATTACTAAGCAAGTGTACATTAATGGACTTTATAAATAGAAACTGAAGACAGTTTACTTAAAACTATGTTAAGCTCATAGACAGACTGCAGCCGTGATCGAATTTTTACAGAATAGATATTCTGTAAAAATCTCACCGTGAAGACTTAGGTGAAATGAGCTTGAAGTGTACTGTAAATAGTGTCAATCCGGGGGGGACACTTTTTCCAGAATAAATCGGCTGACCTTCACTGCGAGTATCCGTAAGTTTAAGTTAGTTATTTTAAAATAAATTCGTATTAAAACTAACAGTAATTTCGATTTGTGTTTTTAGTAATGAAGTGGATTTAAGTTAATTCAAACTGGAAGAAATTGCGTATTAATGGCTTATCGTTGAATTTGAGTCATTAACTTAGTGTATGCGTTTCCATTTTCTTAACTACAGTCATACCCAACCCTATTCTACATCGAAACAATATATTCCTAAAATCGGTTCAGTTCAGAACAAACTGTTGCCTTCAACGTAAACCGCCAGGAGACCTATCATTTAAATGTTCATTACCAACGAGAATTTATTACTCCAAGCTAAGCACACAGATAAAACATCAAATAGAGTTACCACCTACAAGTTATCCACGTAAATATTTATGTGTTATCTTCTCTACGCAAACTAAGTATCACAGAGTGGATATAAAGTAAACACTGCTATAAATTAAACATTTCATATTGCCAGCGGAGATACTTTAAGGCACCATATATTTTACCCTTTTCCTCCCCTATATTACCGTTTTTAGCGGCTACATTTTTTCTTCACACTATTATTCGGAAAATTTGTTGCACACCCGCTTACCGCGAGCGGTAAGAACGTTAAAACCGTCCCGTTTAAAAATATGAGAACAGCTCGGGTTTAATGTAATGAAGATTTATTTTAACTATGTTATCTTTACGAGTAAATTGTTCTCTCGTAAAAGCAGATTCATATTTTTGCTGTCTTATTAGAAAACGTGCGAGCATGAACAATGCAAAAATTATTTTGCTTTTCAGCTAAGTATGCAGAAATGGGCGTGAAATATATATACGTGCGCGCTGAAATTCCAAATTTTTAATTGTCATTACCTACACGCAATTATCTGTTTTTATGCGAGTTGGTAGGTAGTCTGCCACTACCCCTACCCTTGTGGCTATTGTAAAACGCAACAAGGGTGTAATTTGGCAACGGGTTGCGATGCTATCGCGGCGCATTTCCCTACAGATATCGCGTTATTTAATACCGTTGTTTGGCTCGCATCTGTGACAAAGAACAGTCGTTGTGAGTTTGTTTTTGCGTTAATTGAGTGGAACATAAGCCTATCTATTAACATAATACTGGCAAGTACCCACATTCAAAACAACAACAACAGTGATGCTTAACGAAAGTAGCTACGGCTGAAAATAAGCTTCTTCTTCAATAAAATTGTTATTATAACCTATCAAAACTTAAATACCTACTTTTATTCTCGTGTAAGTAATCAAAACTTCGGTTTCCAAGCCGCCATTTTCAAAATATGTTCTGAATATCTTGAAACTTCGCAACAAGAAATCTTAGCGAGTTATTTCTTAAATATTTTAGAGTAAACTCGTTCACCTGGCGCTTGTTTAAAATTCTGAGGTGTCGTAGGGGCAGACAGGAGCAAACTTGCCAAAGTTGTTGGAGTTTGTCTGTCCTGGGAACAACAAGCCGACGTTTGACACCTCCAACGACTTTGGAACTGACAACGATCACCACAGAAACACTCTCACTTTCATTCCAAAGTTATCCTCAAGTCGATCGTGTGCGTGCGTCGCTACAGTTTAAGTACGTAACAATAATGTTCTTTTGATCAAACCATTTCAAA
Organism: Apamea epomidion; assembly: GCA_947507525.1. Classification (NCBI taxonomy): domain Eukaryota; kingdom Metazoa; phylum Arthropoda; class Insecta; order Lepidoptera; family Noctuidae; genus Apamea; species Apamea epomidion. The sequence goes on from OX382227.1 coordinate 13,878,950, forward strand.
AAATCATCGGTATAAAAATAAGTAGGTAGGTACATAAGTACGTAATTTCCTCGGCCTCGTCGGCTCGGGACAAAAACATAATTCCATGGACGAAAAGTCAATTTAGACAAAACGTCTGTAGCAGGCACATGTTAAAGCAATATCGACCTTAATTATGTTCCTTCCTTTGATATTCTGTAACATTATTTTCTAGAATATTGCTTCGCGTAGCTAAACAGTTTTGTTAGTGAATAATTTTCTTAGTTTTAATTTGTATCTTCTGGGAGATGCCTGGACTGTTTGTATTTTACCCGTGCGATTACAAAGTTTCCGGGTCGGAATACTAAACGAAGCAAATAGTTTGTGTTCTCACAGTTGGTCGTAAGTGAACATCTTGGTCAGCTATCGACCAGACCGGACTTATAGCTTAGAAACCGAACTAATTTAATTAGCATAAGCTTACTGAAATTTCCTAAATTCATATCTCGGTTTGTTGTTATTGTAAATGGACTAACTTTGTGGGGCTTTTATTATTGTATTGTTCTGCGGGAGCTTCGTTTATATGGTTTTCATACATTATCGTTTTCTAATATTGAATAGTTTATGCTCTATATGTATATATAGGAACGTTTGCTCGAGGTTAAGTTCTTAATTTATGTTATAACTATCACTCAGTTGTAGGTATCTGCGAATTGTGTAACATTTCTCAAAGCAGCATGATATATTTACCTCGCTGTTGTTAATTTGTTGCTCACATATGATTTCACTAAAATGAAATAAGCTAACTGATACAAAACGTTCCCGTGGTCCGCAGGGAGCCGAGGGAACAAAGTGAGTGCACCAGACGTCTCCCGTTCACCCTCTAATTGGATTAGTTTGCAAAACTTTGTGCTGGATTCTTTCTCCTTGAATTACGTCTAAATAGTTGTCGTTGTCTATTACAAGTTGCCTTTTGAAATGTTGTGCACTTGCTAAACACAAACATCCGTCTATCAAAACAACTCTAGGACCTCCCTACTCCGGCGGACTATAAGTTATAATAGCAATCAATTCATTTTTATATAGGTACTACCAAGATTCTAGTGGAGCAACTTCTACTTGTAATATAAAGTAGACCAAGACGTCGTACACGAATCAAATAAACTCTATTTAATATTGAATTTATTCCCACAAAATTCAGAATAAATTTTAATATTCATAACAACACGTACGTGTCGAACCGTGAATTTTTAACACTGAACATGATTTAAACGAAACCATTTCAATAAAATGTAAATTGTAACTACAATATTTACAAAAAAAAAACTTATGAAAGCCTATCCATAAATTGGTATGAATGGCCCAATGAAATTAACGGGAGCTTATAATTTCACCAAACTGTGCTCAACCGTATTATCTGACCAAAGTTAGGGAATGTGGACAAAGGTATCACAAAGTTCTGCTGAATTAGATAACGGGATGTAAAATTACGAGGACAGTTATGTCAGCAGTAAAGTTACAACTCCACAATAAACTAGTTGGTAACGAGATAGAAATAGATTCCGAGATCGATACTACACTTTTGGGGCAATTTACGAATACAGAAAGAAGGTTTTTGTGTAAATGTAAATCTTAATTATCAACCTTGTTGTCCTTTGTCGTGGAGAATACTGATTTTCTGTTACTCCGCCTTTTATAGGAGGCTAGCCGAAGCAGTTTGGGATAAGAATAGGATGGTAATTAATTAATTTATGGTTTTTCTTCTAGATAAAACTACCGTTTTATGTAAAAATCCCGCTCCGACTTATATATGTCAATTACCTACTGTGTTTCTCTCTTGTCATTAGTTAATTAAGAAGCTTATAAACAAACACTTTGAGCCTGAATTAATGAATAATAATCACTGTAACACTGAATGTTATAACATAAATAAATATTGTTTATAAATTAAATTGTTGAATGTTTCAGAAGTGTTAGTTTCATTTTCGTATATATTTCTCTGGTTGAAACAGAATATTTAGTAATGCCAACAGTTGCGGTGGCGCCAGTCCACTCGGCTTCAGTATAATAGTAACATCCGTCACTTGTTTGTTTGCAACATGCCCAGTTAACTTTTGAAGCTTCAACACTATTGTGCTAGGTAGGTAATAATCCAGCAGTTTCTGTTTAAATCTAGGTATAAAATATGGGATGTGCGGTTTGCGGGTTTATTTGACAAAGATAGGTAGTACTTACCCTGTATTTTTCTGTTGATTAATCTTATGTATTATACGATTCTCATACAGAAAAGGAATGAGCATTCGTCACCACACTATTAGCTTGTATGCTAAATACGAGATCCCTTCAGTCCAATTTTCCTCACGATGTCTTATATCAAATATATAATTAAAGTAGAGCAATTAAAAAAGAAGTTTATTTGCTTAGGTATTACAGTTTTCAAACAAAATCAGATTGAATAATTCAAAGCAAATATTAGCGCTTAAATATTTCAGTACTTAAATACGTTCCGTTTATTTATTGTACGCAAGAATGTTATTATTTTGTTTCTGATGAATAATCCCATCAAGGTTATTGTTTTACAATGACACGTTTCATAAATGTTTAATGCGTTTGATGAAATTTAGAGCTCACAAAACTGATTTTATTTCAGTTTGTGTACCAATATAATAAATAAATATTAGGTAGTATGGTATCTGGTATTCTCGACCAACTGATATTGGTACAAAATATTACCTATGATACATATTTGTAACAGCTTGTCGACAATATCGAAAACATTCGGAAGATGACACATACTCGTACCTACACACATTAATTACGCCTGTAGACTCGGAGTATGAGACGTATAGTTCACCCACATTTATGTTCAAGTCTCGTTCCCACAACACGTAGTAAAAGTAAAGCTATATAGTCCCTGTAAGTTTTTATATAGTCGAATAAATATGATAGTGTAGAGTGTCTGCTCCGGCAACCTTCACGTCCAGAGCTACGTGCAGTAAAAACTACGAGATCGAGGTCACCCGCTGAAATATCATTCTTTAGACCTCGTTCATGGCTTCGACCGAAGCGACTTGCTTCAAGCGTTACGCGCGCGCGTCTTTTGGGGGTCTACTCTGTAAGCACGAAATCCGTAGTTTCGGTCGAAATTACGGACAATTGTTGTTAACAGTTGTTTTTACTACCAATGTGTTTTTTCCCTTCCAAAAAGGTTAATTATTCGGGAGTGGGGTTCATTCCTATGTACTACTAACCACTTTCGGACGGACCAGTATCTTCGTTGTCGGACATACAAAGTAGGCCCCCGTTTCCGTCCGTTGGTCCGCAATGGTCGTGGTATGATTTGAACAACTTCTTTCATTTGTTTTCTCCGCATTCGCTGTCGCAAGACACTTGTCGCTTGAGCGTGTAGCTCATGGCCGCAGGGTTAGGAGGTGAGGTCAGCATATGTCTTGAATTTCTACGGCGTAGTTTCTTGTGTTTTTTTTGAACAGGTAACTTTACATCAATAATTTTAGAATAATAATCACGACCAACAGTTATCAATGGCTACTAACATTATAATTGCAACGTGTTGTTTAATAAACTCAATCTAAATGAACGAATCAATTTTGTGTACTGATTTCAAGCGCTATTAGGGCAGGTGTTAATTTTAAACCACATTTACACGGACTTATAACGTATTTCTGAAACACATTGTTTCAGAAATTCGGCGTATTGCTTATAAATATGTTTCCCTGAATAATACTAACAATGTTGACCGCTTGTTAAAAAGCTCTTTGAGGCTAAATGTCAAAACCACGATTTCAAGTAATCATGACACAATCCCGAACAATAGTATCGGGTTTCAGAAAGCTTATTCAATTTCAGGCATTGTCATATCACACGCCAACTTTCGGTCGTTGTGATTTTGGTCGTGAAATTACGAAAACTAACGTGATAAATACAGAGGGGTTTGCTAAAACTTGATGAGGTTTTTAGAATTTAGCTAACATAAGGTCTACCAGGAGATGATATTAAATTAATGTAATCAATGTCGGTGAGGTGGACCGACGACCTGGTCAAGATTGCTGGACGACTCTGGCTTAGGAAGGCTAGAGACAGAGAAGAATGGCGTGAACTGCAGGATTCCTACTCACTCAGCATTGGCGAAAGGCTGAAGAAGAAGTAGAATGTAATCAATCATTTTGCATGCTAGTTTTAGCGAATTGTTTAGAAACTGTTAGAAAAGTTCCGATTATGTGTAAAGTACAGACGCCAGCAGGTCGAGCTACCCGAAACTGTCAAAACTTTCCAAGCAACCTTGAACCTTAATGCTTCAGCGATAAAGTTGAAAATCTATTAAAGAAATTTGACAGATTGTAGTAGATTGATGTGCTGGCGTCTGTACTACAATCTTTGGAAATAAATTTCATTTAATTTCTTTACATCATCAGGCTTTTAAAATCAGACGTAAGGCACCGAGAAAAATCATTAGATAATACTTACAAGTATGGATAATGTTGTGGGTAGGTCCTGACTTATTAACCTTTTATACTTATGTCACAGCAGCCACTATACAATTCTGCTGGACGGGACGGCCTCAAGGGAGAAGTCGCGCGATCCATACAAAGTACATAGATCATGAAGAAAACTGACCCAAAGTTATATTATTTCACTTTTGTTTTCTTGTTTTATTTTCTCGTGGACCTGCCTCTAAAGGCAGGTGCCATGTCAAACGTCTGTCCGCTTGATAAGCATAAATATGTAAAATATCTTCTTGTTTAGATTTATTCTTGTTTGCGATGTAAGTAAATAAACAAAGAGATGGCACTAAATTGATATTTACTTTGAACATCTGAAAGGAAAATATTTTGTTCGATATTATTGGTATAGGGTATAAAATACTATGTGGTAATGGCCCCGACATACGAATTCTAGGTCGTGGGTTCGAAACCCGCAGGCGCTTTACTTTCTGTGGATAATTTCTTCACCATCACCACCGCTCTCAAGTTGGTGAAGAAAAACATCGTGAGAAAACCGGCATTTCCTAGAACCAAAAATTCGAAGACATACATATGACATCTACCAACCCACAATGTGTGGTGGATTATTAGCCCAGTCCCTCTCGAAGAGAGGAGGTCTGTGCCCAGCAGTGGAAACATTATAGGCTAATTATGTAAGGTACAAAAACTTGTTAATACCTACATGGAATTTGTGGCAACGTTTGTCATAATAAAAAAAGTAAGACTGACTTCTAAGTTAGGACATCACGGTCGACGTAAAACCGTCACTCAAATTTGATCGTCAATGCGCTGCTTTACACAACATTTCGATTCAGAGTGTCCTCGTGGAACTTACGCAATCTTTAATTCATAGTCATACACAGACCGACTCCACAAACTCCAGGACCCTTCAGATAATCACAAGGAATTGTTCTTGTGGGCCTGCCAGTACCACCACACTTAGTGGCCGGATTTATGACACGTATAAGCCCTTAATCTGCTCTTATATCACCCACGGGAAGCGGCCTAGTCGATTTATATCTGACACCACACAGCTTATTAATAATTTTAGACCTAGCCTAGATTTTATGAGGCATTACGATAAGTGCAGATCGAAGACTCGATATAGGAACTTTGTTATGAAAATCTAAGAAGTAATATTTTGTCTGGACCTGCGTAGTGGGTTATGCCCCACTCCCAGCAGCTGGGACATTATAGGTGTTTACGCTAATGTTTTGTCTAAGAGTGGAATGGAAAATAGGTTAAAAAATGTTATGTAAATAGACAAGATCTGCAATGAGCTCCTTGTCCAATGATGGATTTCTCGTACTCTCATTGGTTCACTCAGTAAATTGAAAACATGAATTATTCCTTTGAAAAAATGTATTGTGTTAAAACTTTCAACGATTTCTTTTGCACAAACTGAGAATAAAGTAGAATAGTCTGTTTATAAAATGAATTCAGAGCTAAATGTGGTTTCATTATCTGAGTGGAAATCCTTTGTGCTATTTCAGGAAATATTCCAGTTCTACTCTCTATCAATTTAGCACTTAACCTTAATTAAGAATCGAACGTCAAAACTTTGTAGTTTAAAAAAAAAGTGAGACAAGATTTTCTTTTCCATCGGCAGTTTTATAGTCTCCGAGCTGCAGTAAATTTAACTGTGTTGGCAACCTTAAGGCTTTCTTAAGCAATAAGTTTATGTTTATCATGCGCCCCAAGATAGAATACTAACTAACTAGTTTAGTTATGAAATGTATGGAAGAAAATCTTATTGAGATGTTCCTGAATTTCTTTTTTTTTGTTTCCATGAGATGACTTCATTGTACCATTGATATTTAATTTTAAGAAATTTTAATCGTTTTAATCTTTATGAGAAAATTTCACAGAAAGCTTATAGTATTTGTTGAACGTTTGCAGAAAATATCTAAAAGCCGTACTAAGAAAAATAAATTGTGTAAGATTCTATTCGTAAATACAACTCGTTTCAAGAGCATCTGGATATAATAAATCTTGTCATAAGTTTCTTACTGTTGAACACTCGTTTCTATTCTCAAAACACAACAATATGGATACAATGGAAAGGTTTATACAACCCTTCACGAGCTCAGACAGAATTGCCCAAAAATCAGCGAAATTCCATTAAATACCAATATGGTAACAAAAGAAAATCTATCTGATTTATTAGTACAATTACGAGAGATAGGGGGATGGCTATAGCCTTTGTCTGATCAAAACACAATTCACCGAATCATAAATAACAGGAACAATAGACAATAAAATTAGATAGCGATGGGTTCGGAATTGGCAGGGAAAATAAATAAGGTTTCACGGAGAGGATATGAGGTTCCACTTCATCGGCATAAGCTGATAATATTCACGTACTTATCAAAAATATGGCGGCGGGACATTCCCTGTGCCGCGCACCGATACCAGCCACGAGCCACGTTCGCTTCTGACGTATATAATATACATCGCATTTTGAATGACGTGTCAACATCAATCATTGTGTAAATTTTGGGAAAATATATTGTTACTGCCGATGACCTGATTCCTTTTCAATGTATAAAAGTGAGTCTTTGTAGAAAATAAGACCTCGCCTCTTGATATCATTTACGAAATAACGTGAAAATGAACACTGCTGAATTTGTACTGTACTTTCATATTAATTTATCATCATCCCTTCGTTTGTATTTCTTTGATTAGGACTAGATACGCTCATTCTTCGAATAACCAATCAGCTGAAACTAAACCGGAGTTTATTTTCGACTGATTAACCGCAAGTTGATTTTCCGAATGGCATCGTTGGTCAAAACTAAGATTATTAACTTCGTAGAATCTGCTACGTAATAATTCAGCGTAGCAGATTCTACGAAATGCTGCGGCCTACGACTGCTTATCTGCGGACATTGTAGGTCCCCAAAGCAAATTCGCTTGAATTCGTAGAATCTGCTACGATTTCAGCGTAGCAAGGGCTACGTAGACGGCGTAGCGCATGCTAGCATACAAAGATTTTTTATTTCGTTTTTAGGGTTCCGTATCCAAAGGGAAAAAGCTAAAGCTATTACTAAAGCTCCGCTAGCCGTCCGTCCGTCCGTTCGACTGTCACAGAAATGTATTTATTGAACCGTAATGGTAAACACTTGCACAGAGTGTGTACTACTATGCCGCAATAACAACAAATAATTAATATATAGTGTTAAATATTGTACGGTTCGTAACTATTAAATATTGTGCCCTTCGTGCGCGACTCGCACTTAATTGTTTTTTTTTACTTTTTGTTTTATTTTTACATCCATTCTATCACAATACGAACAAGCCGTTTTTCCCAGTATGTGCTTCGGTTGCTGCGTAGCATCTGCTACGTACTCGGCATAGCGAATGCTGCAGCAGTGACTACAACTAATATTTTTCAATTATTTTCGTTTAAAATCGCGTTTATGATGACTTATCATAGTACTGTATTATTTAATATGATATATATTATAGAATACGATTTTATCGAATGCCTTGTGATTGTGCACCTAGTAGCAGTTCTAGTAGTTTTCTTTACAAGAAATTAAATGGTAATCATTTTAACTCAGTCGTAAATAAACGCCCGAACAATACAAAATGAAAAGAGCAATTAAAGTAAAAGGGTTGTCCATGTTTGAACTCATTTCATCAGAACCATTGAGAGAGCGAGCAAATATTAACCCTTCAGCTTTTCAGATTATTTGATAAAAAAGTGTCATCACGATTTTATCCGAGCTTAATATCAGTAAAACTTTTCTGTAATCATAAATATTTATTTATATCAGTATTTGTAGACACTAAACTATAAGACTAATTATACAGGGTGTCCCGAAACTCAATGATAGCCTGGTACCGGGTGAGAGGCCAAGGTATACCAGTTATGAAAAAAATAAGAAAAAGAAATCCATGTCACTTAGTCAAGCGATAATAGACATTTTTAAGTGTGGTGATCACAATTTTTTATAATTTTACAGTGTTTTTTTTTAAATGTAATCTCAAATAGCAGTGCTATTAATCGCAACCACAAATCAAATTAATAAACATTGTTAACTAAGTAAAATAAATTAAGTTTTTACGAGTTATGGTTTACAAAATTATTGTCAGTTAACTTTGACACTCCAGGTTGAAAAAAAAATCTTATTTTTTTCATAACTGGTATACCTTGGCCTGTCGCCCGGTACCAGGTTATCGTTGAGTTTCGGAACACCCTGTATACATAAATACAAAAACAAAAGGATATTTAGGCGTCGAAGTACTCATCCGCATCGCTGTCATCCGGAAACTGTATTTCTGTAATTATATTAACTTGTGTCATCTCAAGTCGAAGGATAAATTGGGATAAAATCCGATGTCGCAAAACCATCGGCAGAAGGTCTTACGGTTTTATGGGACCTCACATATATACAAAACTCAATAATCTAAATAGAATACTAAAACTAACACGGAAAAAATACAGAGTGACGGTAACCAATTGGCTTCTAACACTGGACTGCGATATGACAGAAAGTCTCGTAGTATAAGTAAAACTCACACAGATTGACAATTCACAAATACATAAGTGCACTCGCTTACATACGTACCTATAGCATACAGACACTCTATTACGACACTAACACAACTGACACAAATTACACCACCATATATACATAACTCCTTACATGCCTATATTAAGTTTTAAGTTTTAAAATGTAGGTATCATATTATACAGGCTTATTTTTTAAAGACCAGCCAAATTTAAGGATGTCGTACAGACCATCAAACTGAACAACTTTCTCCATGGGACAAATAGCGTAATCTCGAAAATTTTATCAACTGTCCCATAGAAAACTTCAATACCTACTCGACCTAAATGTATGGGACGGCAGAATTTTTATTCGCGATTACGATGTTGGTCCCATGGAAAAAGTTGTTCAGTTTGATGGTCTGTACCACATCCTTAAATTTGGCTGGTCTTTAAAAAATCACCCTGTATAAACTTGTTAACGGAACGAAGGAACCCTGGATCTCACAACACAGGGAATCCTAGTGTGAGGTCTAGGAATTCAATCCACTCGAATGTAAACTTAGCTAAATAAATTTATTATTATTTACTATTATTATTAAAAGACATCAATTTTGTTGAATCATCAAAACGTTGTTGGTGTCATGAATTTCACTGAAAACTTTTTCGACACAAATTGTCTGTCAATAGTAACTTATACATAAATAACATTGACAGTAACCGCAATTATTTCATTACAGATAAATGATTGCCGAGGTTGCTATTTATTTTAAGTGTTTTATTAATTTGCAGCATTACACAGAGCCACAGAGTGAGTAAATGTATCATCATAATCAGCCTGTATATAATGTTCCCACTGCTGGGACACAGGCCTCCTCTGTGTGAGACGGAGTGGGCGTAATCAACCACGCGGGCCCAGTGCGGGTCGGTAGATGTCACATGGTTTCGAATTTTTGGTTCTAGGACATGCCGGTTTACTCACCATGTTTTCCTTCACAGTTTTGACAGCAGTGGTGATGAACTGATGTACACAAAGTAAAGCGCCTGCCTGGGTTCGAAGCTACGACCTACAACTCGTTAGTCGCAGTCGTTCCCACTAGGCCATTACTGCTCTCTTCTGTAAGTGACAACCAACGACAATGTGAACAAATGTGAACCAACGACATTTTCCATATATCATAAAAACAACCTATAGGTATATTGTCATTAAATTCTGCAGCCTAATTTCGTAACACAATCACAATTCCCTTCCATTTTGACAATTAATTCCACAATATTCATTGGGTTATTCACGTCGTCGAGCAGACGATTTTTTTAAACATAGGAAGCAATGGATAATGTTTTAGTGTCAAAATAAATGTGATTGTGCTAGTAAGTTAGTGGTGCTGGTTTCATCACATATTGCTACATATTATGAGAATACAATTCCAGTATTTTTAAGAACGATCGCATTCTAATCTCAGTCTCAATCTGACAAAATTTCCTCATATTTACAAACATTTTTGACAAGTTTTTGACATTGACTGAGATGAAATTGCGATTAGATTTTGAAGTTTTTCAAATACGAGAATCGGCCTTCAGGTTTTTTATCCGCAAGCCTATAAATAAGGGTTAGAAATATAGGGAGTGCGGTTGTTAAAAAACAAATCAGCTGTTTCATACAAAAGTGCAATATAAACGATAAAAATGTGTGGAACAGAATATTTTTTATTTAATAAGCGACCTAAGAATTCAGCCTAGAAACATATTGTGATGAATTCATGGTACTGAAGCGTCTTTATCCCTCGTACCATAACGATTCTTACCCATAATAATTTATTAAGGTCAGGTTCAAACTGACGACCTCTCCCTCGCCAGGCCGTATGTCGCCCAGACCGTTGACGTTATGAAATGACATTATGCGCAGGTTTGAAGCATCAGCCACGGTGCTTAAGGTTCCGAATTCCATTCCTGTATGAGACAAGTATGTAGACCCACAAATATTTGTCCAATGTGTGGAGATTTGTGCATGCTATTTGGGATATGAGTATTTTGTCTATTTATGTATTTACGTACCCATCATTAATAATATAGAAATAAGCTCAACTATCGTGATTGGGCATATAATAAATGAAAGTGTAGATTCTAGACGGTCTCAATCAATACGCAAAGAAATAAATGAATACAACATTTTCTAAGTTTTCTTTGCTAAGAAGTGGTAAAAGGACTAGATCCCACAAAGGTTCCATTACTTGAAATTATGGTAAATACCTACACGTTGACCTTTATTAATTTAATAAACTATATATAAGATTCATTTGTTTTTGTTATCCCGTTTCAATAAAACTTGATATTTATAAAGGTTAATAAAAATAAAACAACAATAGACAACAATGATTATAATATTTTATTTTTATTAATGATTATAAAAGTCGAAGGATTGACAGACAGACAGGTGTTTTATAATGTGTGTAAGAGAGTATCTTTTGAGAATTGATGGACACGGAAATGAAATTCTTTTCTCCAAACCGATGGCAGGTTTTTTTACCAAAACCCCATTCCCAAGGCTAGTGAGAATGTTTCGATTGTCAATCTATGTATAAAAGCAGACATAATCACAGCATAAATAGTTAGCGGCGCGACAGAATGTCGTGTGGTCGACACCGCCCATGCCAATTTCACTCGATTCGTTGTCTCCCATTCTATGGGGTTTATTGCTTCTCTTCTATTGTCTTCGTGTTCCAATTTATGTGCCAAATAGTTTCAACAAATGAGACTATGGTAATACTTGTGGTGTTTGCTACTATGGGGGTTCTTTTCAGCGGGGTAATTGCGTAACACATTTTCAATAGCTTTGATTTTGACAGTTCAAAAACATTCATTGCGTTATTTACGTTGTTGAGCAGACAAATTATTCGAGCATATGAACCATTGGATTAGCAATATGCTTCAAAATGATTCAGATTGTGGTTGATAGTGTGTTATGCAATAAGGGTGCAGGTTTATGTGCCTACCAAGATTGTAAAGATTCTGTGGTAACAAGCATAAGAACAGGGGACGGTCAAAGAAACGATGGATGGACATACCGACGTGACGACTAATAGAACTATGGAAGAAAATACATGTTGCGCAGACCACGAATAAACTGGGGTAGGGGCCGGTGAATGATGATTATGTGTGGTACCACAGCACAGTTGACCCACTCACTCATAACATTTAGAAAAAGTATAAAACCTTCAAAAAGTTATTTCTTTCGTATTAATTAAATGACTTAGTTAGTTAGTCGTTTAACCGATTCGTTGCGATGTCCAATTTGTCAAACTTATTATACGAACTTAATTTACGTGAAAAACGAAGATAGTTAACCTAGATAGTTGCCTAACGCCACATGCAAAAAGAATGATGACACGGGAGACGTGCCATCCGCAACGAATCGGTTAAATCGGTTAATTTTTCTAACTAATAAATATCAAGTAACTACTTGGTGTATGTTTCATTCGCAACACAACCAGTGCCTTTGAATACAATACCAAACGCTACCCAAATAAAGAACTCGAGTTGAAACATTTTCAAGACAGCCCAATAAATTCTTGGACGCAAGTGCACTTGAGTCCATTAACTGTAAAGTAACACCTTCACTCTGCAGCTTAAAATGGTGTCTGGTGATATTTCCAAGTAAGAAGTATTCGTAAGTGAAGTTATTTATACAGGTAAATAGTAGGGTAGTTAAAACTAGACGTTATTCGAAGCAAAGTAAGGTCGTGACAGCAAAAGCCTCGATGAATTATTCAGGGTCGCTGAATGTACGCCGGAGCCGACCGCGGTCGCAGCTGACCACACCTTCCTCATATAAAGGCATTAAACTTTAACTATACTATTATTTCATTCATTACTTTAATGAACGGTTTTTCGCACCAGTTTTTTATAACATGTAATGGTTTGAAAATATGAGTGTTCACTGATTTTTTTTTCCTTTTCAATAGGTTATATATTATCAATTCACAAGGTTCCTTTTTAAATACAAAATAATTATTGCTGGACAGCTGGATTCCAATGTGACAAGTAATAATACAACTTTAATTAATAAGAGTTTAGTTATTATGTCAATCAACAGACGTCCATATTAGGTAAACACGGAGAGCTCAACAAATGTTTTACATCACCTTCAAATGACAAACAGTCAACCACCATAATTCGTCGAAAATTTAGAATCGTTATTTTGTTTATAAACAATTTGTTTTGGTAAACTAAACAGTTACGTAGTTTTCGTGCATATAAAGAAGTAAATTCCCTTACACAAATAGTGTAAAACTTATACGGTATTCACATACTGAAAACAAAAGAATGAATCGCAACTATAGTTAGGAAAAGATGAATTATTCAGTGGCGCTCCGAAGCCGACCGGACCTCGGACCGATATGCTGTGTCAGATTTATATCAAAGATTGACCCGCCCAACTTTCATTGTACTGACTTTCAAGTGAACGAATTAGCCTTTTATAGTGAGTTAAACAGGATTTTCTACGTGGCAGCCCGGAGACTGGATTTTTCCCGGTTGATAGCAATAGACTCGCCCCCTGGTACATGGGGCTTCAACATAACTGGCGAAATGTTAGTGTAATTACACCTCTGTCTAACCCTTCGGGTGTGATATTCGGTCGTGGTGTTGTTATGTTTGATAACCAGATAAGTGAACAGACATGTACCAAACAAATCTTTATAGTACGTAGTAGAAAGTGGTATAGTAGGAAGGTACCTATTTTACCACTAAAGCTGCATTTGGTATCAATACGTAAAGGGATAATGTAATTGCTGGCATGTGAGGCACATGTCGACTTTGTCTCTAGGGTAAACAATACTCAAGATCAAATCTCTATAGATTGCTACTCAACAGTGCTAGGCAAAGATGGCTGCTTACCATCGGCAGCCAACTGAAGCGCCATTAAACACCATAAAACATGCCAGCTTTTAAAATAATGACACCAGTATTCTGCATAAATGAACATTGTATTTTGCCGTGTGTGCGTAACGTATGTTCCAGCCCGATGGCAGTGCTAATGAATGGCAATAATTTCCTTAATGCACTCACTTAACTTCAGACTTCGTATGAATAGAACTGTAAGCAGTAACCGAGCTTTATGCATTTATACTAAACCCACATGGGTTGGCACTTCACTGTTTAAATTAGGCTAGTTATTTCTCATAACATTCATGAATTCAGTTCACTGTTCGTTATGAGAAACGGAAATAGATTTTAAATGCAATAGTCGACTCCCTTCATTTAACTAAACGTACAAAGTTGTCCCACCTGCATTAAGAGTCTCCTTTTCACTTTGGGACCCTCATTCAACAATCGGGTTTATCGGACTTACCGTTACAATCCTTAAGCTCTCGAAAATCAAATGGGGTAAACGGGTGAACTTTACTTGTGTGTGTACTAACTCTCACAACTACTAAATCGGGAAGGGCTGCACAGATGATGTTTAGCCTAGCCCGATGGCGACGGTAACGAAGCCGGGGCTTGAAATATTAATGGTACCTTCTAATATTAGATCAAGGAACAGTCTGCTTGTTTGAGCGAGATTTGCGTAAATTCACACAGACACGGAGCTAAGTGTTATATTCAGAATTAAGTATTTTGAGTGTATTTGAGGCCAATCCGAGGCAATTTAACAGTTCGGAAAATTTAGAAGCCCATATGATATAGGGCTTTTAAATTTTCCGAACTGTTAAATTCTGTTATGCTTTAATTATTTACTTCAGAGGGAGGGAACTATACTACAACGCTGGCCCAGTGCGAGTTAGTAGATGTCTCGCGTCTTCAAATTTTTGGTTCTAGGACATGCCGGTTTCCACACGATGTTTTCCTTTACCGCTTTCAGAGCAGTGGTGATGAAATTATTTACACAACAAAGTAAAGGGTTCGAACCCACGACCTATAGCTCGTAAGCCGGGGCCGTTACCACTGGGCCACCACTGCTCACTAATTATGTACAGATGCCAGGAGGTCAAGCTACCCGAAAGTGTGAAATTTTCCCAATCAACCTTGAACCTTAATGCTTTAGGGATAAAGTTGAAAATCTATTAAAGGAATTTGACAGATTGTAGTAGCTTGATGTGCTGACGTCTGTAAAAGCCATTCGTAAAGTTGAGAAGTTAGCTACAGCGCCTAGAGCCGCAGGAAGTAATTAGATAGGTACTCGCATAATCTGATAACTCGTCGCGAGCCATTTGAAGAAATAATAAAAGGACTCTCATTTCATTGAAACCCAATCGCTCGTTAGCGATGATTAATAAATTTTACCTTACAAAACTGGTTTCTTAGTAGCGTTGTTGATGTATTTACTGCTACAATTTTAATTAAATGCTTTTATTGAAGCACGGGATTAAAGGGGTTGGTAATTAAAGCCAACCAGAATAAACGACCTTTGTCTACTATAATTATGATTTATTAAGTCAGACCATGAAACCAGCGCGTCGTCTCAGAGCTAGTGTCGTAATCGTTAGATACCTACATAGCTTCATTGTGTCAAATTATAATTAATCAATAGACTCGATGTGTTTAATATATCGTTAATATTTAATATGACACTTGGGTATGCTAATTATGTTAGTAATTCAAACAGTGGTAGATACTATTCTCTAATAAAGGAACGTTAAGTTATAGTTTGAATAGGCCTAAATATACTATTCAAATTAGGTATATTGATGGATTAGTTTGACAGAATATTAAAAGCGTTTTGGAGTAGTTTGATGAAGTGTTGTCGACAATCTTGTAAAGTAAAATTGAATTTTCCAAATTACCTAAGGGGTCCTGAGTTAGGGCGTCTCCATGGGCTTCAGATGAAGGGTGCTAGTCCCACGTACATTTAATTTACAAGTGCATTAATCAGAAACGACAAACAGCAGCTGCGTCACTGCAAATTAATTAAGTAGCGACATCTTTGTTGAATAAATGTGCTACTGTAATTACATTAATTAACTAGAAATGTCATTCTGTAAATAGATAACCTTTATCACAAATAAAGACAGAAACCTTTTAATATAGAATCTCAAAAGGCTCAATACTAACAAAAAGATAACCATTTATCAAATCAATTTACCTTTTGGTAAACTTGACGTAATTGCTAAGTTTAGGACCCCAATTATACAATACAAACAGTAGCAGACATGAATGATGGAATTAATAAAATTAAATAATTGAGTGGGAATCTCGGAGAAGGGCTGGGACCAGGAACAGGGAACAGCTGACGAACTGAGCCACCATATCAATATTTAAGCGGGACACAGACGCCGGCGCCGCTCCAAGACTGTTTGTCTTGTGTACCACGACTCATAATAGCCGAAGGGCTGTTTACATTTCACTATACAATCTGGAATAACCTTATTAACATTTCCGTGTGCCACCTACTTCGAGATCATTCGCTTTACGCCTTCCTGTAATGTTGGCACTTAGCAAGTCAATGCGCTGTAATGGATGGGGAAACAGCGCACGAAATAGGAATGCAATAAAAAGGTTATCTTAATGCGAGCTACTACTGACGCGATCTCATATGCAGTTATTTGCTCATTAATTTGTCGAAAAGAGACATTCGTTGTTGTTTGTTTTGATTAAACAAGATTACTGTGCCTACTAATTTAATGACAAGACCCTTACTATATATAGGTACCTATTATATAGAGTAAGCTTTATAAAAAAATCAATTAAGTACATTATAAACAAACAACTTTTTACTGTACACCTTATTACCTGTCTTATCTTCCTGAGTCTTCCCAACAACTTTTAATTTACCAAGAATAACTCTCCTTACAGAAAAACAGCTTAACGACAGTGATTTCCCTAATAGTTCTCCCGAGTAAATATTTTAGTGTTACGGTACTCCGTGGGCTACTATATTATGTAAGTACGCTGTGCCTTTGTGCATCATCTTTTCATTCAACTAAATTGCCTACTACACCCCTAATTAGGTCTGTCTACAGCACCTGCTGTCAAAGTAATTACTTTGGCCTTAATCATTATCTAAGTCTACAAAATTTTCGACTTCATACTAAAATAATATCATATTAAAAACATTAATCAAATCTAACAGTCCATTAAGTTATAATAACAGTGAGTTTTAATGAAACTATTCCCTTAATTTGTGTATCAATGAACACTCCAACTTATATTTAAATAACTTGGATTCCCAATTGAGTTGAATTGAAATAGTCCACTAGCCAAATATGGGCCAACTATATTGATCTGAACGGAAAGTGCTGACTCACCAGGATCAGTGAGTGGATTGCTCAAAGGTGCTTGTCAGTCGATTGGGTTTCCTAGACGTAATGAAATGGCTATCATCGAGTTCCTTGTCATAATCGTTATCTTATTTTGATCTCTCTTACATACCTATACCATCCATTCGGTTAACCGTTTTTTGGCAGCTGTCTTAGAACATACATATTCCAGATTACATAAAATTTAAAATGAATAATAAAATAAATATATAAACTGCCTTATCTTATTGAATTATCTTATTTATGGCTTCTTACAGGTATTATAATACCGTACGTGTATCAATCAATGTATTGTGTGTTGCTGCAATCACTAGTTCTATCTGTCAAAAAACGGTGTACCGAATGGACCGGGTATAATGTTATGGCTGGAGAATTATATATACTTTACTTTCCAAATACCCAACCCTATCGTTAGAATGTGTCGACTTTACAATAAAATTTCAAAAGACTTGTATCTACTCTTTCTTTTTAACATTGTAGCTTTTTAAATACTGTTTTCATTAAATAATGTAACTTTGTGTCAGTTTTGTACTTTTCTAGGCGTGTTTGGTCTCCTACACATTCCCTGCCTAAGTAGAAGTGTGTAGGAGGGCAGACGCACATAGGGGCAATTCTCGTAATTTTAAGAACGTTCACAGTCTGATCTCAATCTCAATCTGTCAAAAATACCTCCAATTTCTCTACATTTTTGACGAGTTTTTGACATTGATTGTCGCTGAGATGAGATTACGACTAGATTTTGAACGTTTTTAATTACGGGAATTGACCTTCAGACCTTGTAGCTGTAATTTCGTGAATTAATCTTTTTACTGTAGGTGTCACCGTGTTTATATTGTTGATGCTAGTCATGTTGTGCGCTTACGCTTTTGGTGATAATCAGGTCAAAACCTATAATGTGAACCTAGTGATATACTGTGATTGTTATCTGTTATAGTTGCGTTGTAAATTAATAAATAAATAGAAGAGAATCTATGTGTATTCTCGATATTAAAATTTGTCTATACTGCATTCGCGATTTATTTGCCAAAAATGTAAACAAATATGAGTTTATAGAAAAATAACTTTAATTCTAACACAATAAAGTTCAGTTCACGCTCCGACTTCAAACATTTTTATGAATTTTTCAATAGTGCTAGTCACTTTGAAATCAACTTAATAACCATTAAAATAAAGTTTATATTTGTTTAACTTGAAATAACATCAATATGAGAACATTAGGTAGAGAGCTACTAGGATCTTTTGACGCCTGAATGACATTGACAGGGGGCGTTGTTGGTAAACATTTGTGAAATTATCACAAAAAAATACAAAACAAGATGGCGCGGCGTTAGATCCGATTTCTGCCACGCGCCAAAAAAAACTTGCAGTGTTAATTAATTACAGCTATCTACTCTATTTATTAGTATATAACCTCCAACAAACTAAATGAATAGAAAAGAAAAGAATAAAATTTACGTTTGACAGTTTTTGTATGAAATAAATGTCAAAATTTCAAAATTACTCCTTGAATAAAGTTATAAGATGATTGAAAAATCAGTCCTTAATTGGATAATATTATACCTACGGCTGCTTTTTAATTAGTGGTACACATTTTCATAAGCAACTAGTTATTGAAATTGAAGAGCGCTTTACTCGTTAACCAAATACCAACCGTTTGAACTATTTTAATAATTTTCATCACAACTGTGCCCATAGGGGTTTTTTGTAGCCTTTAAAGGTAAATACGATTCTTGGAGCTTTTAATTATTTTTACTAAAGTAGGTCAAGTTAAATATAGACTTTTAGACTAGACAATGTAATAGATACCTCGGTAATAATTTAAATAAACTAAAATCGCAATATTAAAACAAATTTGTTACTTAATTAAAAATCTGTAATAGGTGATATATAAAGGGCGTGGGTAGTGTGGGTACTACCTACTCCGTTTCAAATGGCGAAATGTGGGTGTACACACTTGGAGACTTTCAATCGCGATTTTTGCGTGAAATAACGAATGCAACGTTAAAATACACACACAAACCTAAACACACACAACACAACACAACACAACACATAAACCTATTTATTTATTTATTTATACTTTTCGCATAAAAAGATACAAAGGCGGACCTAATACCTTAGGCATTCTCTACCAGTCAACCAAGGGTGGTGAAGAGATTAGATGGCAGGTGCTTTGGTTGAGAGGTACAATGATAAAAAAAAACTCTTAAAACTAGGTACACAAATACATAAATAGGTTATATACACATACATAGAAATACTATGTTCGTAATAACTAATAACATAAAAATGCATTAAAAAACAAAGGATAAATCGCTTTTGAATAGAGCCAAGTGTATACACTTGGCTCTATTCAAAGGCGATTTATTTATAATCGTGACTGTACTATAGGCACACCTCTGCCCAACCCTTCGGGGAAACATGGCGTGTTGACATGATGTTACTCTATTTGACCTTTGATTTTCTGTAGACAGCTAATTGGTTAACTAACAATTGATTAACAACTTCTCTAAATTAATAACAGTGCTGAAAGTTAACCACTGAAAGTTGATTCATTAGCAAGTTTACCACTTACCGCAAATGATTGATATTCTATTGAAAACTCATAATTTTAATTAAAATAATATTAAGTTATCATGATTACCGTAACATTGAAACAAGTTCCAGGCCGCGACCGCTGTAGACCACATTCTGCCAGACATCGTACCATCAACCGCACACTTGAGCTAGGAAAACCGTTCTTGCCGCTACGGCATAGAGCTGTTGTCAGTGTAGATTTGTCGTTGTAGATTTGTCGCTACCACGGACGTGGTTAATTGTAAGAATTCACCGGATTGTATGTAAGAATGGAGTGCTAACGTTAGCTTGCAAACTGCACCACAGAATTTCTAAACAAGCACTGCGCACCTATACGTAGTGGAAGGTTACAAGAAGCTCAGTTGATCCAAACATTTTGACCGCGTAGGTAGATATTGTGCTTTTGTATGGAACAGCAGATTTTTTTATAACCGACGGAAAGCTTCCACACTGGTTGGTCTAGAATCATGTAGGTAGAGTTATTGAATCCATGTTTAAAGTTTGAGCGACGATGTCTTATTGCACCGAAACCTAGTTTGTGTTGCCATTTCTTCTCAGGGGTCCTCAGATGTCGACTCCATCTGGTTTTTTTTTTATACATACATACATATTCCGCCTATAATGTTCCCACTGCTGGGACACCGGTTACCTCACGAAGAGAGGGAGTAGGCTATAATCCACCACGCGGGCCCAGTGCGGGTCTGTAGATGTCACATGTATTCGAATTTTTGGTTTTAGGACATGCTGGTTTCCTCACGATGGTTTCCTTCACCATTTTGAGAGCAGTGGTGATGAAATAATTTACACAATTTTTTTTTATATTGACGTGTAAAAGTGATTCCGATATCGTATTTACAGCATAAACGATTTCAGTTCGTATCAAATCCTTACACATCTAGCTAATTTAAAATGTTAAAATGTAAGTCTCACGTTATATTCTGTTACCCATTCACTAAATTAGGCTTGTGGCTAAGGAAGGGCTTGTGGCTTGTTAATAATAGCCGCACGTGTCGCTCGATCAGGTTAAGCTACGCTTGCCGCAGTTGGCCCGTGGATGGGTGGCCCTTCAATATTCCCGGTCCCCCCGGCTGTCATTTGTGGATCTTTGACAGTCATTACTGGTAGTCAGAAATCCGAAAGTCTGACAACCAGTCTTACCAAGGCGTACCCTATTACCCTGTTACTGGGTTGTGAAGGTCAGATAGGCCGTCGCTCCTGCATCTGCGGGGTAATGCGTAACACACTACCCTTAGCAATGGGTTTCATTTTGACAGTTCGACAACATTCATTTCGTTATTTACGTTGTTGAGCAGACAAAGAACAATGCTCATGGATGTATGGAGTCCCGTACCTTCCAGCATCAAAGTCAAACTTTGTTTTTTATAGACTACACTTATCATATTAACTCCCACAAAAGTTCTTTTTGTAAACAAAACCCGGGTCTCGGAGATTTTCATAAAAATCGAGATAACCTAAAAACTAGGTACTTTATTTTTTTTGACATGTCATATACGAACGGCCATTATTGCTCTAAAAAAATGATAATTGTTTAAATAAAAATTCTATTCTATTTTATTCTAGTTATTTTTAATTATTGTAAAATCGGCAAAGTATAATTTTTTTTTCATGTTTTTTGAAAGACGTGTTTATAAAACTTTCAAAATTCAAGGTTATATTAATTACAAGTGTATCGTTTGAAACGGAACGTCATGTAAAGGGAATAAAACTACATCAACACTTTTTTACTTTAAATACCCGACGCGTAATGTCGTAAAAATTTATGAAAATAATTACTATAATATTTTGATCAATACTCAATACTCAAATCTTTATTGCATTCCATATGTGTTACATAGATGATATATAAAAGATCAATATGGACCCCGTCGGGCACAGCAACAATTTAGTAGAGAGGAAGAGAGCTAAGCGGCAATTCAAACAATTAAATATTATTAGATGTGCTTAATTGGGTGTATAATTGTATATATATATATATTTAGTTTTGTGTATATAGGTATAGTATATTAGTTATTTTATGTATTGCGTAAGAATATGCAGGTAATTATTATGTAATTCTTAAAAGTGTTTTCATTATTACTAAATTATGTTATTATTTATGTATTCATATTTTCATATCTATATTAGATTTTCTATATTCCATATTATATTATACATATTTCATAATGTTAGGTATATAGGTACGAGATATATAGATACTTTTATTTTGCAATCGATTTGTCATCTAAAAACTCCTTTACTGAGTAGTATGACTTGGATTCCAGAAATTGTTTCAATTTATTAATAAATGTATTTGTTTACTTCTCTAATGACATTTGGCAATTTATTATAATTTTTTATGGACATAACTAAAGGGCTGGTTGAGTACATTTTGAGTCGGGATTGAGGTATGTTTATTTTGTTTTTGTTGTTTCTAAAGGTGAATCTTGTTTGTGAAGTGGTGTAAAAATCTGGGTGTTTTCTGACAAATTTGCATAATTCTAAGATATGTAAACAGGGAAGTGTGAGTATTTTGTGTTTTTGGAAGTGTGGTTTGCAGCTATCTGTTGGTTCTATGTTGGTTATTATTCGAATGAACTTCTTTTGTAAAATAAATATGGTTTGTGAATCTGTACTGTTACCCCACAGCATGACTCCATAGCTGAGCCATGCCTGGGCAAATGCATAATAAGTGACAAGTGCAGTTTGCAGGTTGGTAGTTTATTTTAATTTCGCGTAGGGCATATAAAAATTTTGACAGTTTTGCTCTTATTTTTTGTATATGGGATTTCCAGTTTATTTGGGTATCTATAGACAAACCGAGGAGAGTAAATTCGTCTACTTGTTCCAGGTTTGCATTATTAAAAATGAAATTTAATTTTAATGGTGGTTTTTGATGGAGATGAAAAGTAATTAATTTTGTTTTGGTTAAGTTGATTTCTAGATTATGGTTATCCATCCAGTTCCATATGTGTTCCATCTATGTAAAACATATGGAATGCAATAAAGATTTGAGTATTCAGTATTGATCTTGATGCATGACATTTTGGTACGAATTTTGTCCTTATAGAACATATGAAGCAATGGATTAGCAATATCCTTCAAAATGATTCAGATTGAGATTGACAGTGTGTTACGCAATTAGGGTGTTGGTTAGACTGGAGCTGAAGTTGGGCCACGCAGATGACGTTCCTTTCACATCTAGCTACTTACCAAGATATTAGAAGTCACAAGTTATATTCTGCTACCCAGTTACTAAATTAGGTACCTATTACCTAGAGGGAAGTAGTTATTTACAGAAATATCAAATGGTGAGCATTTGATATTTCTGTAAATAACTATCCTGATACTTATGTACATAATTAATAATGCTATATTATTTGAAAATGTCCCTCTCTTCCCCTCAGGCGAATATCGCTGCGCCGCAAACGAAGCAGCCCTTTATTTCCTCTGTCAATACAAATATTGAATAAAATATTTTGTTATAAACAAACTCAACCTATTTAAAAAACACCCCCCAAGGTAAAACTTACCTTCCGAATATTATATGTAGATAATTTGAAAAGTTGTATTTTATAAACTACAAGTACAACTACAAATTCAAAATTTTCTTACATTTTTTGCAATATGTGGGTCAGTGTCAGGTTGTATGTTGAACAAAATATAATTCGCGGCCGTATCAAGTATGTATTTACAGAAATATAATTATCAAAATCATCAATACAACCCTCTACATTCATATAACCCTATTGAATGACTGTTTCCACGAAATACCAATCAGTAGGGTTACATGAACTAACTAACTAATTTAATCTCTGATGTATTCGTTGTGGAGTCAGTGTATTTTAAGTTGGTTCGTAGTAATGTAAATGTAAAAACATTTGGAAGTATTAATAAGCACTTAGGCAGGTTTTTAAAGAGAAAAAATACTTGTCCGCTTCCTCATTAAACTTATCTCTGGGAGCTATGCAAATCTATCACGCAGTTTCAAAGTAATCAGTAAACATTCACAAAAAAAATTCATTAAAATTCCGTACCTTCTTCTTTTTGAAGTCGGTGCGAAAATCATTACCAGCGTTCTCTTTTCTTTTCAAATAATCACAATTTTTCTTCAGATGAGACTAACAGAAAATTACTTTCGGTTCACTTGTTACATTTTAGTCGACTTATTCTTATTTCGAACAAATGTATTTCTGAGAGACTTTTATTCATACTTGACTCTTCAGGTGTGTAAGGAAATCGAACATTGTAATCTCGATTTCGTTATTAAAATGTCGGAAGCTTTCTCAAAGGTTTTATTCACAAAACGTGTCTACCAACTGAGGGTTTTCAAAACGTAGTAAATAAATAAAAATATAGTACTCAATCTATTATTTATTAAATCTTTGGCTATCTGTTTGTACATCATAATCTACGATTCACGTAAAAACATATATCTACACATCATTTTCCTCAAAATGTTTATATATCAAGTTACAACCTTAGGTTTCAGAATGATGAATGAAATAACATTAATTATTAAGTGAAACACTGAGTATATACTACCGATCAACAAATCAATCCGTGGCTATTTAGTTTCCATATTTTATATAGGTACAGTACATTTTTATGATTTACATAGTTTTTATGTTCTTTTTTATACTTGATTTATTGGGTAAGCTACAACTAACATTTTTACTGAAATAACTGGTAAATATTTTGTACATACGTAAACATTACATAATCGAAAAGATAAAACATAAACCATAACGTATATATTATAGTAGGTATGACATCATTCATTTACATTTCTCCGATATCAGAAGCTTTGTTAATTAGAAAATATTTATTGGGACATCGTGTTACCCAGTAACTAGGTAGTGGAGGACAGATACGCAGTCGCTTAGTATCGTATCGTCGGTTAGACTGGAAACCGACCTCAACATAATTGGAAAACCCTAGGCAGATTGATCATCTCATACAGTGAACGAAGATACTGATTTCTTCACAATAAATAATTGGTTCAAAATTCATTTTATAATGAATCGGAATACCACAACAGCTTTTTTTTTATTGTGTTTATAACATTAAATACGAGGAAATCATTTACAAGATTGTGCGTTTTACATACATTAGAATGCCGATTGTTTAGAAATCAGTACCATCAGTTTTCCTAAAGCCATAGATATATCTATAGGCGTAACTGTTGGCCTTTGTGTTCATTTCTTTCGGGTTCAGTTCCCGCACCAGGATAAATATTTGTATTTATGCCCACAGATCTTATTACTTCCGAATAAATATGCACTTTTATTAAATATCAAACCTAAAATAATATGCAATTATAATAAGAGCGAAATGACAAAGAAACAGACATGTTGACAGAGTTTTGTGCTAATTGTAATGATTGTCAAGATACAAATCTAAGTTTTTAATACGAAATAAAATATTTTGGCACTTTAGTAGAGCTCGTTACGCGATAAATTGTTTACAACGTTATAATTACAAGGTTTACAGGGAAGACATGATCTGCTTTCACGATATTTTGCGCAATACAGTGTTCGGCCATATTATTACAACCATCCATTCTATACCACGAATCTTACTCTCGATATGGTGACTTAACATTACGTATTGCGATATATCATATGTACAGTATGTTGTAGCCTAACCACAAAAAGCCCTTAAGTACGGCGTAGTAGATGAAGTCAGCTAGGTCAGGTTTCTAAATTAAAATCACGATTCTACGACGACTTTACATAAAAATAGGTCTATAAACCTACGGTCACCATAAGTCAACAAAACAATTTATTTACACTGACAAAACAATTCATAGCCCCGCTGCCCAGTTAACCAATCTATTTGTACTTATTTCATAAAAAAATATGTACGTCCAATTATATCACAAAACGCCGTCCATACCTCGTGCAGCCAACCGCTTCGAACTGGAACAAAAGAGAATCGTATCTACAACACTGTCGCACTAAACGTTATGTTATACCTATACATAACTATCACTGTTTGTATTATAATTTAGTCCAAATATCATACGGTTGACTGGAAGCAAATTAATGAGGTTGACATACAAGTTAGTCCTACTCCTTTGACAATTCTCTATTGATCTTCCATTTACTTTACATATATCTAACTAGTTTACATTTTAGTTGTCTACAAACTACTAAATAATTATAATACTCACATTGCATTAGTTCTACGTAAGGAGAGAATCGTATTCGAAGGGCGTCGGGTCGGCTGCCCGCAGGTGTCACCACAACACCCCTCCGGAGATATTCGACACCTCTATTTGGTCATCCGCTTCTGTGTTGATAACGGGCACATTTCTTCTTCTGTATCTCAGGCGAAAACTGACCCACAGTATCAAAGACATCACTATTAGTCCACATACTGCTACCGTACCTATGTACTGTGCGGAACTTTTATCAGCAGACTGATACGGAGAATATTCAATTTTGTATTTTGGATGTTTTGTCTCCATCTCGTGTACAGTCACGTTTTCTGACTCGCTCAAATGCTTACTCAATTTAAGACTAGATTTGGATTCTGAGACAATGTTTTCTGCTTTCTTTGTTATATTCAGTGGCGTGTTCAAGCGCTTTCCAGATCCATTCTTTCGATAAACTTGGCTGTCATCATCTTTGAGATCTTTCTTATAATTACGCGTCGATACAGAGAAGTACGGTTCTATATCTAAAAATCTGTGATCAATATTAAGCTGGTCGTTTTGAAGCTTATTTTGATCCAAGATTTTAGAGGATTCCCTGGCTTTAACGATAGTTGTTTCATTCATGTAGTCGTTTATTGAAATTTTATTTTCGTTTCTTTCGCTTCCTTTAGTTCCTTCTTTCGCTTGTTCAGACAAGTTATCGCTTTTGTCTAGGCTACTTGTCGTTGTGTTTTTGACCTGTCCAGGTGATTTCATGTTTTTATAATCATGTTTGATTTTGTTGTTCCCGTGTTTAAAAGTTTTTTCAGTTTTATTATTCAAATATCCATAGTATCTTAATAACTTATTAATCATTTCTGTGCTGTACAAGTTAACTGGTGGGAGGCTGTCACTTATCGTAAACGTTTCTGGGAATGTACAATTATATTTAGTTATCTCTACTTTAGCTTCAGAAGTAGAATAGTAGCAAGATTCACTGCTGGATAAGCTCTTGTTCCAGTTCATCCAGTCTTTCAGCCATAATTCGGCACTACAGTTAATATTGTTTCCATGCAATCTTAAAGTTTTTAGTTGCGCCAAGTAAAATAACAAATCATTTCTGATCTCTGATAAATTATTCATTCTCAAGTCGAGGTACTGTAAATGAGAAAAGGCAGCTAATGCCGCTGAATCAGCCAATAGTTGTCTGGCTAGTCCGGGGCTAGACTGCAGATGTAACATCTGAACGCTTTCCGGCGACGACATTGGAAACGAGCCATCTCGTTCTGGCACCGATAAGTTTAAGTAACACAGTCTTAAATCTCGAAGTGACAATGGACCATCAAATGTACTCCATGACAATGTTTGGATCGGGTTGTTTGACAAATCTAGCATTTCTAGAGATAGTAAGTCGTCGAACACATGGTCTTCAATATAATGTATATCGTTATTTTGTAACAATAATATCCTTAAATTAGGCAAGTTTTTTAAATCAGGAATAGACAGATTCTTAATTAAATTATTATTGATTGATAGATACTTCAATTCATCTGGCAGCGATTTGGGAGCAGTCGTTAGAAGATTTTTGTTTATATTCAAAAACAATAACATCTCCAATCTACCTAATGAATCATCTTCTACAGAAACTACTTTATTATCAGAAAAATCCAGTGACTGTAGTAGGGGATAACTATCGAAATCCCCACATCTGACAGCTGATATTCTATTTCCAACTAACGATAGGAACCGCACAGAATGTGTGAATGCTTCGGGAACTTGGTGTAAACCTGTTCTTGATGCATCTATTTGTTGTAATCTGCGACCAGTGCCAACCAATAATTGTGTATCCAGTTGTGTGATCCCGAGATGTGGGTTATCCGTAAGTAATAATCGCGCCAGATTTGGTAATAACTGTAGAGCACCCGGAGCCAGCTTCCTTAAATTATTGTGTGACACATCTAGGTGCTGCAGTAACCAATTATTAAAATAATTTTCATGTATAAACTCCAGGTTATTTCTGCTCAAATTGAGATGCTGAAGATTTTTCAGTGGTGTAAACACATTTGTCAACATAGTCAAATTATTTTCTGACAAGTCCAAAGTTTCTAGTTTGGACAATCCATCGAAACTCTCCTCAAATATATTAATAATTTGATTTCTGCTTAGAATAAGTTTACGAAGATTCAGGAAATTATTAAAGATTCCTTTGGTAACGTATTGCAAGTTATTGGAAGATAAATCAATTTCTCTCAAGTTCTGTCTTTTAATATTGATCATTATTTGAATGAAACTGTTATTTCTTATTTGCAGAGAGTTCGTGTCTAATAACGGTAAGTCGAAGTAAACAATACTCGCATTACACGTAGTGCCGAAACGGGCGGTAACTTGGGCAATAGTTTTATTTGCATACTCCTGAGGCCACGCCGACAACTTTACCTCTTCATTACAGCACACAGAGAGCTGGTGGTGCAAGTCTTTGTGATCCTTCAGTGTGAGGTTATACGAACACTGTTGACACAAAGTTGTGTTCGAGATACATGCACAACTATCGAGACAAATAGAAGCCAAATTAGTTATTTGCCACCAAAATATAACCGTTAAAAATAAACACCGTTTAAAAAATACAGCCATTTCTGACAATATCGTCTGAATCTCCTTGGATCTAAGCCGGGTTGAATGTTAGATGGTACTGAAGTTCACACTTGCGACACATATTTCTCTGAATCACATTATCACTTATGGAGTTTATTTGGAATGAACAAAACATCTTGTAAGTTAACACACGCACAAAAACTCAAGTAGGCGCTGTTTTAGTCACATCGCTGTCACTCATGTTGATTGGCTCAGATGGTTCGTGTGTCGGTGACGGGCACCGGGCAGTAAGGTGCGAGGATCACTGTAACAGCACGTGACACTGATACGTAACAGCGGTGTCGGGTTGTGTTGCGTCGTGCGAGCGCGCGGCTGGGCGGACACTGCCGGCGCCACCGCGTCTGTCTGCGAACTGTGCTCCGCGAGCCGAGAGGCGCGGCGCCGGCGCCCTGCCGCCGCTTTTACATCCCTCACAACCTCATTTTTATATAGTCAACTGACTTCCACACCACCACTATTTATGTCATACTCGGCGCTCCTTAATACGTTATTTTAAGGACGCGAGTATTTGTAAATGTGCGTTATATTTTTCGGTAGCTGCGGCTGAGATTGCTCCCCGTTGGGCTTCCTTGGAGGGACAGCATGATTTTAACGATAAGTTATTATTGCGCCATATTACTTAACTTTAATTCAAAACTAGGAAACAAAAGTATTCGGTTGACAACCTACTATATACATAGTATGTGATATTTTCCGGAGAAAATTTTATTTAGAGAAGGAAAACTGCGTAGACTGGATATATAAATTAGAAAAAAAAAAATCTTTATTTCGTTGTAGGTTTATTAATAATGCACTGATAAGGTTTGTGGAAAATAAAAGTAAACAAGGCAGTACATAAAATGATTATATTTTGTAAGGACGATGTTTAAATTAATTGACAACTGGTATTAACTTTTCCTTAGAGAGTTTGTTAGAGCCGCGAAGGTAGTCAAAGTGAAAAGTAAAATGACTGCCTCAAAGCCGTTATTCAACCCTTTATACCTACTGTTTTGAACATCTTTACCGGAACGTTGGACTAGCATTTTCATGAATTGCTCCCGCAAGGCTTTCCGAAGGGTCTCTTTATTGCACTCCTTAATTTGGGTTATTTGAACTTTTCTTGTCCCTTCCTGAATAACTTGAGGAGGAAAACATCGTATTTCAAGCACCTCTAACATGTTGTGTGCTGGCCACCTAATGCCAAAGTTATGACTTTTTTTGTGAAGGCTCGCGCCAAACAGAAGCGGCCCAATGTAAACGTTATGAATATGAGTGACATATGAGAACTATCACTATCATAGACATCTGCGCACATCTCTATCATATTACACACATAGTAGATTCTCTAGTAGGTAACTATGTTTTTAGATACCTATCAATACATATTATTTTACTGTAAAAGGCGGTTTTATTTGTGTAATAGTGCATTTGTGAACATCTCTATCGAAGCCTATTGAAGGAAATGTTGTAATAACTCAACATTTTACTTTATGGCATCGACCCATAACTCTCCCAGTCGGGTTAATAATCTAATACATTTTCATACAGTAGGAAACGTCTATATTTTTCTATGTATTAGATTATTGCATCCAGAATATTCCCCATCCATTCTAAGAGCACCTTTCCCGAATACATTTATTAAAGTGACCCTCAGCTTAGAGGCCGCTAGATAAATCATAGTCAGGAAATGGCGGGTTTTCGCGGTAAACCGAATAAAAAGGAAAAACCTCTGCACTGTATCTAATAACATACGCGAATGTACATAAATATATGTATTTTATAGTACATAGCCTTTCTGCAATTATTTGGCAACGAAATAAGTGATACAATTTGTGCTACTTAGTTCAAATTTGAGCCAAAAGTCTATTCTCTAAGTTGCATTTTAATAAGTTGTCCACTCGCGACATAATAGTAGCCTACCAGCCTACCCACTTACTTATAACATAATCTGAATATGCAAATCATATTACAAGTGCATGTAGGGAGTAGAGGAGCGTCCAAAGGACATAATATTGAATGTTCTTTGACAGCAAATAAATTATAATGCGCCCAGAAAACTTCTCAAGATTTGTGTCCTAGTCAAACTCGTAACCAAGTTATTTATGATCCTGTATTACGGAAGTAAGTAGTTCATACTTATCCATAATATAAATTTCTGTCAAGTACCTATCTAACTATTTAGATGGAGCCGTAAATAAAAAGATAATTATAGTGTTGTTTGTATGTTGAACCTACAGTTTCTCGGTAGCGTTTGAAATAACGCTTCTGACTACATTATATAACATTGCAACGGTAATAGATATTACGACGCTTACTTATAAAGTTTCCTAAAGTTAAGATACGTTTAAACGTTAAAAATGTATGGTTACACAGTCGCTAATCATTACTTAACTTTAAGCAACGTTTATAAATAAAGGGGTTAGTATTTATAAAAAAAAGTTTTTTTTTTTGACCATATAGGTAAGTATGTACAGACGCCAGCACATCAAGCTACTACAATCTGTCAAATTTCTTTAATAGATTTTCAACTTTATCGCTAAAGCATTAGGTTCAAGGTTGATTGGGAAAATTTGTCATTTTCGCGTAGCTTAATGTGCTGGCGTCTGTACATACTTATATGGTTATCGATTATTCATTAGGATAAAGTCAAGTCAGACTTTTTCACCATGTTGGGTAATCGGAAATATCAAAGTAGATTTAATAATGTGTTGTCTTGATAATGTGAATCAAACGTCAGTATCACTGGCCAGACGTTAAGCTATTAGATAGCAATTTACCTTAATAGAGACCGGAACATCTTTCACTCGATGAATCTGGCACACAAGAAAAGGATCAACGCTTTCTACTCGTATCGAACTGAACGCCGTAGTTACCGGCGCTAGATAAAGGTGATTAAGTAACGAAATAACCGTGGAACAAGCAAACGTTAGGCCATTAGCGACGGGTAACACTAAACGGTTTCGTGGAACTAAAAGTGCGCCTTCAGAGGAACAAAATCGCTGTCATTAGGGTAACGAGGGACGCCTGCTGACGCAGCCCGAGTGGCCGACGTAACTCTTTAGCTTGCAAGACCTAATGAACCGGGAGCCGGGAGCCCGAGTGGCCGGAGCCGGCAGCCGGCATCCCTGGACGCTCGCCTCACTGGCCGAGCGCTGATTGCCACTGGCCGTACTGTTTTTTCTAGAGGTAAAAAGCTAATTGTCCGTCTTGCTTTTTAAAGCTAACTAGCCACGAACTCTGCTTGTTTTGTTGTAAGATATATATCTAGAAATGTTTGAGCTGCAGAGCGGCTGTGAAAATATTTTTTGTTTTATTATTTTATTTCCACAATATAATAAATATCATATTTTAAAGTAGTATAGGTACTTTAGATGCTTTGATGATTCGAGGCCTTTTAATAAACTCTAACCCAAGACAGTCGAGATCGTCTAGATCCTCTCAAATAAGCTAGGTAATACAGACAATTTTCGTATCCTCTACAAAATGACAGTCTCCAAATGAGATTTTCTAAGAAGATTTGTTAGATTTTCGCAAGTAAACGTACGATAGTAGGTTCTGTATTACATGACATAAATATAAAGACGCATTATAAAAGGGACAGTTTTACGTACCTATCCTGGCTAAAAGACAGATTTTTCACTCTATATAATATTATATAAACAGCTTCAGAACATGAAAAAGGCACTAGTTTTGCCGTAAATTTATACTATGTTTTAAAACGAAAATGTTGTTTTCAGTGATGTTTAATCCAATGTAAGCTCTCATGTTCATTCGAGAAGGTACCAATTACAAATAGAAGATTACTGTTTCTATTTAAGTTTAACCACCTCTATCACCTTCCAAAAGCGATTGCAAACTTCCTATTTGATCGAAGTTTAGTCGAGTAAACTATATCTCATGATCAGCCTATATTGTTCCCACTGCTGGGACACAGGCCTACTCTCTTCGAGAGGGAGTGGGCTGTAGTCTACCACGCGGGCCCAGTGCGGGTTCGTACCTGGATGTCAAATGTCTTCGAAGTTTTGGTTCTAGGACATGCCGGTTTCCTCACGATGTTTTCCTTCACCGTTTCAAAGCAGTGGTATGCAATTATTTACATATAGTAAAGCGCCGGCTTGGGTTCGAACCCACGACCTACAACTACCACTGGACCACCACTGCTCTCATACACTTAATATTTTTACAAACAAAGTAACCGGCAGCTGACATTAAGACGTACTGAAAAAATTAATATTATAAAAGTAAAACTGGAATGACTTGTAAGTTTGCTCATGCCTGATAGCTACGCTACTCGAGGTACCTACCTACTTATTTAATGTAAGAAACATTTTTATTAAAGTTCGCTCATTGAGCTGCCGCGCCAGCTCTAGTAAATCCCCCTGGGGTGCTAATACGACTCCTCAATTTGCACATCTCCGAACGTGAAAGAGCAACTTAAGCGACAAGTTTCCAGCAAAATAAAAAGCAATTTTTTACAGCATCGAAAACAAGTTGCTCTTCAGGAAAAACGTAGTAACAATTACAGATAAATGTAAATATAAAAATATAATGAGCACAATTACAGACAATAATACTTTAACAGCGAACCATAATTAAATGAAGGATCGTTTTACGTATTCTACAAAGCAAAATGAACAATAATGTGTCGGTAATCTGGTAGCAACTAAATCCGTTTACGCTTTGTTAATCGCCCTGTCCAGCGAAGAGCCAATGAACGTGGGAACTGTAGTAAGGGTCGTGGCGTAAAACTTTATTACTCGCCCCACTTCGGCCTACAGCCGGGATGCGAAATGACTATCATTCTCATTAACCTCGCCTCCGCCACCTCGCGTTGTATCAATGCCAGATACTTTCCTTTTGTGTACAAAAACTGTTGATGTACGCAAAAAGTAGACGTTTACCTTAAAGGGAAGTGTGGCTAAACGGTAGACAAAGAAATTCGGGGAAAATGTGGCAAGCGTACTATTTAGTCAGGTTCAGATTTGTAAATCACATATTATTTTCAAACATTTACACCAATAATATGCTATAATGTTCATTTACGTCACGACATTCACGTTGACATGATTTCTATAAAATGCTTCACGTATGTGGACTGACTCCCAAAATACAACCCCTGACAGTTTGGGTATCAGTTTCAGTACCTTAACTAAAACTAACTAACTAGCCTGTATTGTCCCACTGCAGGGCAAAGGCCGCCCTTTTCGACACAACTCTGTCTTTTGCGAGTGCCGGCCAGTACTTTCGGTAGGAGTCAAGCTCGTGCCGCCATCTTCGTCTCGGCCTGCCGCGATGGCATCGTGCGTAGTGTAATAATAAATACTGTGTCTATGTACCAAATTCTTGTGAATGCTTCTTCTAGCAATAAACTTTTTACTCTTGTTTATATATGCGAAGGCTTTAATTTCGGGAGCCAAGAAATTTCCTTGCTAAAGTTTGCAAATTTTTCTAATTCATCATCATCATCTTCCTGCCCTTATCCCATGTTACTTGTGGTCGGCGCAACACGTTTTCTTCTTGCATTCTCCCCTGTCAACCGTCACGCCATCATTCACTTCCTTCTCTTTCATATCATTCCTCACACAATCCATCCATCTTTTCTTCGGCCTTCCTCTCCCTCTCCATCCATCAACATGTATATTCATCACTCTTTTAGTCACATGCGTTTCGTCCCTTCTCATCACATGCCCATACCAAGCCAAACGATTTCCTTTCAACTTTTCAAATGCCAAATGAAAAGCAGCAGTTTTGCAACAGTGATCAGCCTTCAGGTAGGTGGCTAATTACTGTTAGAGAAGCAAACAAATCACAACGCATCGTTATTAGTCACTACCCCCGGTTGGCCCATAAATTGTCTTCAACATATTAAGTAAAGCTGTCTGAAATCCGAAAGCATATTGTAAAGAAAGTCCTAGCTGTAGAGAATTAATTTTGTGTCGGGCCAAGAGTTATGTAGTGAATCGGTCAGTGGCAAACAGAAATCCTGAAGGTCGACACTTTAATCAATCACACTCCGTTCGCTTCAAAATGCACGTACACGCCTTCTTGAAATATGAGAGCCCGCTCCGGGGAACTAATGTTTTATATTCTATCGTTGTATTGACACTCGTGACTTATTGCCTGACAGATTGCGTTCTCGTCACCAACTAAAACTTCGCCAAACTGGTTTGTTGTGTAATATTGAACTGAAGTTGGATAATGCAGCGTACCAAATAAAGCAGCGTAACAAATATATGGTTTAATATTCCCCATGTGATGTCGAGGTACGTAATATCGTATCGAAGTAGCGAAGTTACGGTTTTATGATTTGTTCACCCTCGGGGAATTTAATTCATTTGTTTGTGGAACTTTACAAAAACAAATGAATGCGGTGCTGCAAATTAAATACGTTACACAAGTAGCCATTAGGGATGTCAAGTACCGTAGTAATAGGTATTATTCCCCATTTTTCATTAAAACGATGCCAACTAGTGGGAGACACTATTAAAGGCGTCGTAAAAACGCTGCCACACTTTCTTTCTCTTTATATTTTTATGTCGCTCTGGATACCACCTACGCCATAAAAAGTGAAATATTGTGTCTCAGAACGGATGCCTCCTCCCTTTATGAGATTGAACTGAAATCCGATAAAAATTTTCCAGATGATAACTAAACTAAAAACAAAGAATTCATCAGTATTCAGTACTTTTAAAATTGAGAGAGGTTGGTGAATGTTCTTCCACCCCGACCTTTCTTATAATAGCATTTATTTATTTGTCGTAATTAGTAATTAATTAATAACCTAATAATTTTGACTCGCTTCAATGCATTAACCCTTTAATATTAGTCATTTAATTTCCGGGAAAAGGTAGGTGTGGATTACAAGTCATTGCGAGAAAGTCAAAACTTAAGAAATACAAGATATTAATTAATAAAATATTCTATTCCATTTTAATATAGTATCAAAACATTTGATCCACTAGGAGAATAAAAGCAAAACACACAAAGTACCAGATGTTCACATTCCCGCCGAATTGTAAGGTTCGAAGGAAACGCGGTATTGTTACCATAGACAGGCGATACATTATTCTATATTGTATGACGATTTATACCATACAGCCTACGTAAAACAGAGCAGTTTTGTACATACAACATATTCAAATACTTATTGTCCCTGTAAACGCCCCTAACTTGAATGTCGTCTCAAGGAACCGCGGTCGTTAGGGAAAATTGCTTAGCAAACGGATTGGCGACTATAATAGGTGCGCAGTTAGGACGCTCTGCTCATGTCCTTTTGGTGAGGAACATAAAAACATTACAGGATGTAGTGAAATATGTAGTCACTAAGATACCAGCTTTTACTGCAAAAATGGTACCAAGCTCTAGCTATCAAATAACATAAGTCTAGAAATATAGAAATCAAAGCAAATATTTTCTGACCTAAAACTTTATATACCTACCTACCCAGAAACCAATCCACCATATCCGTACCTTCTCCAAACATGGGTACCTAAGTTTAGATTTAAACGCGTAGGTACCTACATATTCTGCTTTTATAACCCTCAAACTCGCAGTCAACGGTTAGAACATAGTTGGCTGGTTCTATAGAGAGCGTTTACCCAATACTGGACCAGAGGAAAGCCTCGAGGGAAAAATACGGTGCTAGCTTTATAGTAGGCAACTTATTTTTGCAAATTGTGATAAGCTCATAGCTAAAAAACCTAATGGTGTGAAAGCTGATCGTTTGTCCGTGACCCCTGGGACCATTACTATCTGTTTTTGCATGAAAAGACTAGATTCGCACAATGTCTTTCCATCCTATATATTACAAATAAGAATTACCTATCTATTTAAGGGAAAAAGGTCTCGGCGACCTATAAATTCTTTTTTAATCCAAGTACGCAACTTTGGTCAAATATATCTGCTAGAAATATGAGCTATAAAACTAACAGATTCTTTGAACAAAGTTAACGAAATGAAATCGGATAAGGTTTCTTTGAGAAAGGGCTTGTGCAGATTTCCACTCAGCTTGTTTTATGATATCCGAATTAGATAATTAGTTGGATGGTGTGCGTCACAATGTGGTGGGCGGGACGGGGCCCGGATGCCCGGGGCCCAAGATCGGACTCCATCCGGTGCTGTTATCTGCACAAACAAACCTCAACATCCCCGGCTATTATTGGCGACAGTTTGGCGACTACGCCTGTGCGACGTAAGTACTTGGTTACATAATATTTATGTTTAGGCAAATATTTACCTACTTCTATATTCCACATTCTCTGGTTTGGTAGTCCTCGAAATTTTGCGAAGGTGAATTATTCAGAAATATTTGATGAGCAGTCTGCGTTTTTCAAAGATTTATGTTGGTACGAGCTTCATTACATAAAAATAGACGCTAAGATTCACCAAACTACTACATGTACATATGTACATTGAATAACTTTTTAACCATTCGGATAAAACCATTTTGCTAACTCGAAATACCTTACTTCGATCAAGATGATAGTGAAGTGGAAACCTATTAGGTAAATTTACAGTGCCTACTTAGATAGTGTAAATAGCCAAAATAAATAATCTACCTCCCTACTCATTGCCAGGTTCTAGTGAGGTACTAGCCGAAAATAATGAACGCTTACCTCTATGTTTGGTTTATGCATCATAGAGCTACACACAAAACGTGCAGCCTGAGCGTTTCATTTGCTTGTTGGCACAATCTGCACACTCAAGTGCTTTGAGATTGAACATTATGTTTGCTCAGCCCGCTATGTCCCGCGACCCTCACTAAAATGCGAGATCTCGTCCCATTAAAACGAAATACACATTATTATTTTCGTTTCATACTCTGAGCTGTAATCACGGCTTAGAATCGACTACTTAGATAATAATCGGATTAATGATACTAATGCGCTTAATTTCCTTACTCTTTCATTAAAATAACGAAGGCTTATTCAAAATTAAATTTTAGTTAAAATAAAATTAAAATTACATGCAAGAAAACGTTCAAAGGAGACGACTAGGTGGCCGCAGTACCGGAACATTTTTACTTGCGTCCACTTTACAAGCTGAAGCGGACGGGGCTTGGGATGAAACAGTGTTGTCCGAATAATATTGTGTACACACAATATTATAAATAATTATTATAATAAATTATCTACCTCAAAAAAATATTTTATAGGTATTAAAAACTAAGGAACTATAGACCAAAAGAATTATTAACGTGCACGTTTTTGTACATCGTTCTCACATGCATAATTTCATCTTGAATGATGTGACCAATATTATGATTTAAAAAAAATCTAATGAAAAAAAATAAAATGAAAATGTATGAAATATGTGTGTAGAAAAACCTAGTTTTCAGCATACAAAACGGTTGACAATATATATTATAATAATAAATACATATTATAAATATTTCATGGATGTTCATCAGGGGTGTTCCTGAATCACTGCGTTGGCTCGACAATACTTTAGTAGGTATATTTAGTCCAAAAAGTAATATCAGGTTCACTAGAGTGAATGCTATTTATTTATTTATTTAATACTTTAAGCACACAAATGTACAGAGGCGAACTTAATGTCATAGAGGGGCTCAATGTCAAGCTTCTATTTGGTTTCATTCCACTTTCAGAAAACACGGACAAAATTATATGTTTAGGTACTAGCTGCGCCCCGCGGTTTCACCCGCATAAGCTTCGATCCCGTGGGAAGATCGGGATAAAAATTATCCTATGTGTTGATCCTGGTTATAAACTATCTGTGTGCCAAATTTCATGTAAATCCGTTAAATGGTTTACCTATGCATGAAAGAGTAACAAACTTCCATCCATCCATCCATCTATCCATCCATCCATTCATCCATACAAACTTCCGCGGTTATAATTTTAGTAGGATGAACACTCATTCGCTCCTTTCATTTCATTTTTCGATAATTCGGTAGATGGGTGGAAGATGCCGAGGGCGAAATGAATTAATATTTCTCCTTGGATTCATTTTATGTTCAAATGGTTCACTTCGAGTGAAAGACGCCGAATGAAAGGTAAAAATGAACGAAACATGAAGATTCTGATATTGACTTTTACGATAGCCCGCTCGTCGCTCGTGAAACCCCTCGTCGGCGTCGTCGGCGACGCCACATCTGCGACGTTGCCCGTTCATTTGAAGCTAGAGCGACTACGAAATACTCCATTAGAGCGCAGCTGTCGGACGAATTCGTAATTGGCAGCCCTATAAATATTTCTCAGTAATGTTACCGTAACCTGTTCTTAACTATCCCATCCACAGGATAAGGTGAAGTTGTTTCATTGACGCAGGTCGTCCCATTAGTCTTATGAAATCAGGCATGGAAAGCAACTAATGACCGGATGCAGAAATACGGTATTTATTCTTGTTTTTGAAAATTAAGCTGTTCTAGTTGTTCCATCTGGTATTGTCGTTATGAAAAAGACTGAAAATATTGATTCGTCTGAAACAATGAACAGCGAACGGTAATATCCGCTTATTTGGGACAATAGTCTGGTTTCATAGTTCATTTATAAATAGACTTGAAACTCTCTGAACAAATTTCGAAGTAATAGCACTTTACAATGGACGACAATATCTATTTATTGTAAAATATTGACATCGAATATTAAATTATTAATACAATCAGGTATTTACTACTGTTTATAAGCCTCAGCTTTTAATTAAATTATTCAACAAACATTCTGTTTAAAATTAGCGTTCTATTTAGATTTAGAACGCTAATTTTAAACATACTTAACGGACTCAACTCCAATATTTTTAACGTGCGGCTTAAAAAAATGTTTGAAACTGGCTAGAAGTTAGCAAAGTACTCGTTTTAATTATATCGAGACTATGTAAGCATAACGATTATTACACATTAAGCGCCCGCCATTCAGAGAGCGTATACTTGGAAGTTACATTAATTAATTCTCTTAAATCAAAACAACGCTCCACCAAAGTCTCCGGTGGTTCACTTTAAATTTAATTGTGGAGGGGCGAAAAGCAGAAACAAATTGCCCAAGGAAATTCGAAGCGGGAAATTCCAGCTTGATATTTGGTTTAAAACTGTGTAATTATAAAAAAAAACAACACGTTTGCACAACAGCTTTAGGAGTTATGTATGCAGCTACCTTAAAAAAAGGTTAATTGTAACAATGCAGACAAAATCGAGCTTAATTATGATGCTAGCACAGTTCAATAATTTGGTTCATCAGTATTTGGTGCGTCCGTGCCTCGGAAAGCACTCCCAGCGTGGATCTTTGACAGTCGTTACGGGTAGTCAGAACCCCGAAAGTCCGACAACCAATCTTACCAAGGGGTATCGTATTACCCAGTAACTGGGTTGTGGAGGTCAGATAGGCAGTCGCTCCATGTAAAATACTGGTATTCAGCTGCATCCGGTTAGACTGGAAGCCGACCCCAACATAGTTGGGAAAAGGTTAGGCAGATGATGAGTATTTTGTACTAAGATAATAAATTGTCATACGCTCGATACCTAACTAAATATATGATTAGGTATAGCAGTACCAACAGAATCAGAATTTATTTATTTGTCGGAGTCATTCGTTTGACTATTCGGAACGCTAGCGCCATCTCGTGGCGCTAGACAGAGTCTAGCCTGAGTTCGTGGAGGTGGACGAGAGCGATAGCTACAAGAACGGTGTGAGCAGAGCTCTCGGGATCATCGAAACATTGGACATCGTACGAACAACATGTGCTTAGAAACTGTCTGCGTTCCGTATTGTTGAGTTGGGTACCTACAGTGTGTGATTCGCTAGTGTGACTAACTTGTTCGTAAATTGTAATCTGAATTGAACTGCAAACCGTTTTTCTATTGTGCCCACCCAATACTACAATACAACCCAATACAACCAATACTACCCATAGTACGCCCACAGTAATTAAAATATGCCTGATGTTGACGAGAGACAGACATACCATCTCCGACATATTTATAGATAAGAATTTATTTTCACACAGTATGATGTTAATACAGCAACGTATCGTTCTCTGCATCAGAAATATGTTTGCAACCCATCAACAACATCCGTTCAAAATAAGATTTCAGCGGGCATACCAATTGTGCTGAGAGTATATTTGTATTTTTTTTTATTTGCTTTAATAACTGTCTATAATATTCATGATCCTGAAAAATAGATAGGTACTTACATAGGTCATTTTTGTTACTAAACCTAATCTGCAACTTTACGATGACTGTGTGTGTCCTTTGTGTGCTTACTATTTTATTTTTTAAGTTGCCCCACACTATGAATTTCTCCTCTATCGTGGATGCGTTTACAAACATTTAAACTCACATACACAAACAGACCCGGAACAACTACTTGTAGGTCATACAAATATTTGTTCCGTGCGGGAATCGAACCCGCGACACGCAACGCAGCAGTCAATCGCTTAACCACTGCGCCACCCGTGCCGTCAAAAATTGATCTGTGTACCTATTTATTTTCTATTGTATACTTTTGTTGTAATGATCTCTCAATAGAATCTCTCATGTGTTCTGAACTCTTCTCCCGTAGAAAGAAAGAAATAAAGAAAATACGTTTTTTATCCACTTCTTTGTTCTTTAGCCATCACAAATCTTTTACCTAAAGATTCGATATACTTAGCTAGATGAAACACTTTACAATTTTCTCAAATTACTTAAATCGTACTTAATCAATTCATTAAGAAAACAATTGTGAGTCAACAAACAGAAAACTGAATTTCAATACATTTATCAATGGGTTTCATAACCTAATTTCCATGAACATGCAGCAAGCCGCCTCCCGCGAATTGAACGTTGTCAAAATTTAATAGGAAATTGAGCGAAATATTCATTGCCGGGTTTCAGCCCCTGACGAATTCGTTATCAGATAGCTAATAATCCAATCGGAATGGGCTGTTCTTGCGTAGGACAGAAATTGCTTCAATCTTTTGCCGGCAAAATAGAGCTTTATTTTTTTCAAACGAAATCACTACGCTACGACTAGACGCTGTACAGTGAACGTATACATACATAGGCATAAATGCCAATAGGAATTAAACCAAGGCACGGTTTTGTGTTTTAATGTGATAGGCAGGTACCTATCACATTAAAACAAAAATATAGGTATACATTGAAAAAATGTGGTTGTTCTTTGTCGTCTACCTTTCTAACTAAATAGGGATTTAGCATTTTGGTGTATTTTTAGGGTTCCGTACCTCAAAAGGAAAACCGGAACCCTTACA
Source organism: Apamea epomidion (assembly GCA_947507525.1). Lineage (NCBI taxonomy): Eukaryota > Metazoa > Arthropoda > Insecta > Lepidoptera > Noctuidae > Apamea > Apamea epomidion. Next base: position 13,920,713 of record OX382227.1, read on the forward strand.
AGATCACTTCGTTGTCCGTCTGTCTCTCCGTCTGTCAAGACCCTTTTTCTCAGGAACCCGTGGTGTTATCGAGTTGAAATTAATTTCAAATACTCAAGGCTAGAATTCCTTGAATCAGTGAAAAAATCAAACTTCTAAGTCAACGCAATCAAAAGATACGGGCGTTTATGTTCCGTTTATGCTGCATATTTTGACACGCGCAAGGGAATCAAAACCTATAAACCTATCTACTTCCCGTTGACCTAGAATCATGAACTTTGGCAAGAAGCAATGTCATGGAGCACAAGTAAAGGAAACCGTAAATTTGTAGTTTCATACTTAAAAATTTTACGGAACCCTCGGTACGCGAGTCCGACTCGCACTTGACTGGTTTCTTTTTTTACTACATGTCCTACCATCCTGGAAAAGGAAGGAAACCCGTAAAAGGATCTATTGTGCATACCTAAGTTAACGAAGCCGTCTGATTGCTCGACTAACTTTATACTCAACAAACAGGACTATAGCGCCCAATGATATTACCTTCCTAAATGAATCCTAGGTACCTACATGAATTTTACACCATAACAACGTACAATACCTATGGATTTAGGTATCTGATCAGGTAGATCGGTAACTAAATCCGATAATTAACTACAAAACAGCAGTTAAATAATATAACCCCGTGTAACGCACGCAGGGCTCCCGAAGGCTATGTCCCGGCTTGTTCGGGCTCGATAGTACATGGGAACGACTAATTGCCGAGCCGACAAGCGAGTGCGATTGGCAGCTCGTAGGCACGCGTGCGTGACAGATCAAAGCTCCACTAATTAATATCACCCATCAATGCCCCCAACAGAACATAGGTCTCTCTGCAAATCAGAAAAATATCAACAAACATCCGGTGATTACAGCGTGTGCCAAGATTTTGTGCTTCTGAATGTATGACGTAGTAATGTATTATCTACTCATTATTCACAGGATTCTGAACAACATCATGCCTGTAAGTCAGTTTTTTTGACTACCTTAAAACTTTCAACTTAAAAAATTGTTACTTAATAAACTGGCAAATAACCAATTCGGCGTTTTGTGCATTACCTACAGGCCTACATAGGTAGGTACACACAGGCATCCCTATTTTGCCGCTACGAATGCGGCTGTGAGGAAGGGAATTATTATTATCCAGCCAATGTTCCAATCGAATGCCTCCGGAGACAACGCAGATTGTGACGGAAATTTGTTTTAAACGTCATTTCAAAATGTAACCATCTTGCCACTTTGCCACGACGTCACTGCAAGAAAAATTGTAATTTCCTTACTTGTAGGCTACTCCGCCTTTTCGCCATTTTAGGGAGGTTGTGTGTGAAAAATAGCTGTGCGGTTAAAAAAAACTTTTTTTTTCTATTTTTATTGAATCGTAGCCGTAACGTGTGATTTTGAAGATTAAGGGCTGATTTTTCCAACGCCAGATAATTTTATCCAAGGAATAATTTTGAATTTTTGACAGTTCTTCCATACAAAGTCTGTCAGACGTCAATTTTATTCCACGAATAAAAAATATCTGTCCATTGAGAAATCAGCCCTTATTTAAATAATATATGGGCTGATTTTTCAATGGTCAGATAACTTTTATCTGAGGAATAAAATATAGGTATTGCGGTTTGACAGTTTTTGTCTAAAAATTACGTCAAACACTTATATGTCATAATTATTCAATAGATAAAGTTATCTGACTATCTATTGAAAAATCTGCCCTAAATAAGTATGTAGAGATCTCTTGATGTAATTAACTTAGTTGTAGGTACGTTTAGGTAATATTAATATGTCGACATCTAACAAACCTGAAAAGGGGGAAAGACATTCCTGACGTTTTTCACAAAGTTTTGTGCTTTTCCGTTTCCATACCTTCCCATATAATTCCGTTTCCGTCACATTAAATTGCTTGGAGAATATGTTTCAGGCAGACAGGCACCAATTATGTGATTTCCCTACCTCTTTACATAAAAAGTACCTACATAGGTACCTTATTTTTCGTACACACAATCTTCATTCGCACAGAAGTTACTTATAGTGCCGCACTTTAATTCGTCGAGTGAATGCGTTCTTGTCACCATGTTTTGCGAATTTGATGTTTATTAGTAGATTACTAGAATTTACGCAGTGTCGTCAGGAACGCATTCTCTCGACGGCCGGACTGTAACTACATTATTTTTATCTTTAGTTTAGTAAGTTATATTATTTAAATAAGTAGAAACCTAGGTCGTATTCAAACTACCTACTTCATACAGACTAGCATTTACATAAAAACTATCTAACTTAGTAAATTCCCTTTACCAAATTTGAAATTCGAAAGGAATGAAAGTTCTGAAGCGATCGTTCAATTTCTCGATGCGACGCACCAAGGCAGAGGGATCCAAATTGAAAGTCACTTGAGAAATGATTTTCCGAGTTTATCGGATCTTCTGATAAACTGCAGACGCTTCGTGACTGCTCATTGCTTCACAAGTTAGATCATTGGGTAAGTTACCTACCTACTATAATTCATTTCAATTTTACAAAAAAAAAAATATTAAATATGCATCTACCAAATACCCACGTAGTTATTTGTGTGACCTTACACGACTGAAACTATGACAGGGGCTTGTGACTAAGTACAACAGCCGCACGGGTCGATCGATCAGGTTAAACTACGCTTGCCGCGGTTGTTCCGTGGATGGGTGATCATCTTTACATCCCTCGGAAAGCATGTTAAGCCGTTGGTCCCGGGTGTCATTCGTGGGTCTTTGACAGTCGTTACGGAGCGTCAAGTGCCCGAAAGTCTGACAACCAGTCTTACCTACCACTCTTACCAAGGGGTCTCGTATTAAGCCTATGCCAAGTATGAAGCCTATGCCAGAAAAGGCACCGAATAGGGCTGATGATGAGGGTTTCGTGACGGTGCAAAGGAGGAAGCGCCGATCGCGAACGAACAAGAACCGCTGCGGCAAAGCTCCTACGGAGCCCGAAGTCAGCTTGCGTGCCGCAAAGCCGAACACACCGGTGTACATCTCCCGCCTACACTACACCACTAAGGCGGAGGACATCGTGGAGTACGTGCGCCAGAAGACGAGGTACACGCCGAGGGTGCAGTTACTGGAGTCGCACCGCAACGTCAACTTCAAGGCGTTTGTGGTGCGTGTACCGAATTGTTATCTGCCCGTCGTTATGGAAGAAGACTTCTGGCCGCAGGATGTGGTGTTCCGTCGCTGCCGCGGACAAGTACCACAGAACAGCACAAGAACTAGGTAGTGAAGTACTATTTTATAGTAAAAATATGTATGTTTAGGTTCAGGTATTTATATGTATATGGCTCTGCGTCGCCTGAAATAAATAAATAAATAAATTACCCAGTAACTGGCTTGTGGAGGTCAGATTTGCAGTCGCTCCATGTAAAATACTGGTACTCAGTTGCATCCGGTTAGACTGGAAGCCGACCGAAAGTCTGACAACCAGTCTTACCAAGGGATAAGACTGGAAGCCGACCCCAACATACTTAGGAAAAGCTTAGGCAGATGATGATTGCACGACTGAAACCATTCATGCTTTGAAATAAGTAGATCTTTCTAAGTAAGTAAGTACCTATAACACAACATAATAAAATAAAACCACTTTACGACTCAAATTGAAATCGCCAATCTCTCACATAAAATTACAAAATCGCTAGTTCATAAAAAAATATTGTGTAGTGATAGGCGATGTTATACCTACAATGTTCACAAACAAAGTGGTTTTGAGGAGTGTTGTAACACTTGTATCGATAGTCAGTCTATCGTCATGTACTTCATCAGCGAAGTACGATTTTTTTTTAATATCTAATTTTATTGGTCTGGCTCTTGTGATACAGGAACTCCTAGTACAAGAGCCAAGGCTACACTGATGTTTGTGTTTTGAAGTGAAAATAAATAAATTATAATTATTATTATGTATTGCTTTGCTCCCTAAACAGCGTGTATCAGAAAGACGTGATCAAATTTAAGGGTGTGGCACAGACCATCAAATCAAATCGTTGATAATTTTGTCGAGATTGCGATATTGGTCCCATGGAGAAAGTTGTTTAGTTTGACGGCCTGTACCGCACCCCTAAATATGACCACACTTTTCTGATACATATAGGTATGTATTTCGCTCAACCTGTCTTTGACACGCGTGGCTAGAAAGAAGTAACTTATTCATTCATTGTTTTAAGGACTCATGAGGCTATGGAAGTGGCATTGGACACAACCGTTTCTTTCTACAACATGTTTATACAATGTATAGACTCAGCAATGCCATCCATGAAGTAAGTTACATGTTTCTAACACACCCACATACACTTTTGCTAATAAACGTAAATATTTCCGAAAAAGGATATCATAAAACAATTGGATAAATGAAGAAAGTCCTTTAATAAATCGGTGTAAAATAATAACACATACCTAGGTTAACGAGATGCTTGCAAGTGTCATAAATCACCGAGGTGCTAGGTAAATCTCAGAAGTATAGCATAATGAGCCTATAATCTTCCCCCCACTGCTGGGACACAGGCACATTGGGCACGCGGGTCCAATAAAATCTCCCAAATATTCAATTATTTTCATAACTGTGATAGGCAAGTACTTCCGTCTTCCATAACTAGGTAGGTACCTACTTACTTAATGATTTTTCATTCAGATTTGCCCTGGACAATCCAAAAAACTTTGTTAACTCCCATTCGAGAACAACTGTGGGATTTGCACCGCGATTTACAAGCAATCGAAAGTTTTTCGCTAACCTGTTAAGCTCTCCGGAATTCAAAAATATGGTAGAAACGGATGAAAAAGAACTTAGACAAAATTTGGTAAATAAAATGAAGTATTGCGACTCAGTCGTAATGGACGAAGGTCTGTTACAAGCCATGTATAATCGAGAAGTAGACCAGACAAAAATGTGAAAAATATAGTGTATTTTTTTTTGTTTCTTTATTATTTTACCCATTTTATTTAATTAGTTATTTTAAGAGCGTTTACAACGTACGGCATTTCATACAAACTTTCAAGTCCTTGTTTTTCGAAATGCATGAACCGATTTTATTGACACTTCATACGCATATAAGCAGGTCTAAAAAGTTAGTAAAGAACATTTTCGAAATGTCTTATTTAAAAAAAGATAATTAGAAATCTGTTTCTATGAAAAAAAAAAAAATGGGTCGAATTTAGCTGTAACACTATTTTTCGAAAATGTTCTCAATCAACTTTTTAGACCTATATATCCTGCTTATGCGTACGAAGTTTCATTAAAATCGGTTCATGCATTTCGAAAAACAAGGACTTGATAGTTTGTATGAAATGCCGGACGTTGTAAACGCTCTTAACTGTCATGCTAACTAGTCTAGTGGTTGCAAGCGCTACTTCTGAGCATTAGTTCCTGGGTTCGATTCCCAGGTCGGGCAAAGTGCTAATGGGTTTTCCATCAGGAATTTCTGAGTAGCAGCGGAGTCTGGATTTGTGTCCGGTTGATGGCAATAGGTTCGTCCCCATCACCATGCATGGGACTTAAACATAACTGGCAAAATGTGGATGTAGGTTTAGGCAGAGGAGTACCTATCTATACCTAGTACATTATAGGTAGGTAGGTAGGTACACGTCTGCCTAACCCTTCGGGGATTAGAAGCGTGATGTTCATTATCTATAGTTACGAGTGTGATCTCCATAGAAATATAAAAACAAGGGCTCCCCAGCTGCTTCTTATTTAGACTAATACATACTTAACAGCTATAGGTTCTGAGTGGAGTTCATGGCAGCCAATCTCAACAGATACCTACTAGCCAACGCAACGCACTCCACCGTCAGCCCCAGGCCGTCACCGCTTCAACGTAGGACTTATTACTCAGTTTCCGAAGCTTTGCTATGTTTCATCAGCTAATTGTTTCAATTAGACGAATAAACAATTGTCCCGGTTCAAACCCTTTCTTTCGCCCTATACCTTCGCAGTCAACAGGTTGTAGAAGGATGTAGTAGAATAGCTGCCCAACCAAAGAAATCACCTGGTAGGCCCTTATGAACTCTATCTTAGAGTCCGTCTCCTTTAAGATTGTGAGCCTGATGATGTTAAGATTAATAAATAAATAAAATTATAATTATGATTCCATCGCATGCGTGTAGCGCCACGTCTTGTGCAGCGTGAGACTTCTTTCGTGAAGCGGGCTTTATGGTAAGGAACATAATAAGTACATATAAGAACTCGTGCACGTACTTCCCACAAACCAGCACAGAACCTTTTTCCTGTCATGCGGGTTTGCGCCCGTATGCGTGCCTCACCCACATCTCAGACACAAATCAGCATAATAGGAAAAAGGCCTTCGTTTTAATTTGAAACACTTGCTTGCACTTGTAGGTAAATTATTATCTATGGCTCTTCGATTCGACCGATATTCGATTCATCAAAGATACTTTTTTCTCAACCTGTGTTATCACACTGCTGAGCAAAGGTCTCCCCCATAGCTTTCCATCGTTCCTTGTGCATTACCTTCTCCGACTAATCTCCCGTAAACGCATCTAAAGCTACCCCATAAATATTTAATCTGTGATAACTTGACAGCCGACGCTTGACAATGCTATGGTCTGTCAGTGTCATATGTCGGTTGCCAACTTGTCACCATTTGCAAGTGTTGCCAAACATTTAGTTTTTGGAAAATGATTTTCTACCTTATATAGGTACTGCAATACGATTAGGGTTATATAATTTAATTATACACCGTTAAATTTTGATCGTTTTAATCTTTAAAAGGGGTCATTTTACTCACCATTATGAACAACTTTTACTACGGATCCAACCCTGAAATCGTGAAAAAAAAATCAGTTGATCCATACCTACACTAAGTCGAGTTAAGCGAACATAAATCTAAGGATCAACTGTTTTTTTTTTTTCACGATTTCAGGGTTGGTCCCCTATTAAACGTTGTCCATAATGATGAGTACAATGACCCCTTAAGGATTAAAACGATCAAAATTTAACGGTGTATAAAAAACTATTCCTCCATTATTGTGATATGTTTCATGTTAACCTTTTTGTAAAAAATATTTCTAAATAAGCCTAGTATTAGACTTACTTACTGTTACTGTTAGCCTGCATCATCCCACTGCTAGGCAAAGGCCTCTCCCCATGACTTCCAGTATTATAGGTAGGTACTTATCCACTACAAAATGTTTTGTAAGTTGACGATGATTCCACTTATTTCAAGATTGAAATAAGATAAGTTTCAACAAGCCGATGTGACGAGGATGATTATGTTAGGTACATAAATGTTTAATGTGATAATTACGTGCGGTTAAATTGTGAGATGATCATAAAATAAAATCTATGTACAGAAGAAAATCCATGGTTGAAGGAGACGGGCATCAATTCTGTCCTATTCTGGAACTACTAAAAACGGTCGTTCATATTCTCTTGTTGTCTGCTGAGTGTGCTCCGTTTGTGTTTTGTTTCGTGGCATACGTAAGTGAGATGTTTATTTTATTCTATTAATATTATTTAATAGTGGATTATGTAGTTTGAGTCAGTTTGAGATGCGGCAACATTGAGCAACTGTGTTGATTGATAACACTTATCACAATGTATTAAATATTTCATGTAAGTAAATGATTCGCTATAAAAACGTGCGTAATAACTAGTTTATAGTAACTCAATTAAATAGTTTTTCATTCAGTAGACGGTTATATTGTGGTAGTTTAGACTTCAAACAAGTTGTCTACATCGAGCAGTACATATAGTGACGAAATTTCGGATCAAGTTTGGCAAGTACCTACCAACTTCTTTGATCATTATTATAACGAGTTTAAAACATTATGGTTTTTATTAATGTAAAGTGTACGCTTTATTTTTTATATCATTTACTGTCTGTCAATATTCCAAAGTTTTCTTAGACTAGTTAAGCTTATGAATGGTTATTTATGTAATAAAAGCCTTATTAACCGTAACACAACAACATTTTATTACACTTGAAAAGTACGTGAAGATCATGGCCAATCTCAAGTCAGTCAGGGTCATTCATTAGGTACTTCAACATTATTTTTATCACTAATCTGTGATTACTTAATATTATGTGTTTAATTTCAATGTCTGTAGTTTTTATCGTCAATATTATAATAATTAATTAAGCAGCCACTTATTAATGTTAGTATGTTTTATTAGTAGTTACCCACCTAATTAAAATTACAAAATTTAACCATCCTTACAATAACTTTATTCAACAGGTTAATCAAACAATATGGCTTCAATACCTGAAGAATTAAAATGTGCTGTGGAAACAAAAGATGGTCCTATTTGTGGATTTATTGATAAAAATGATGAAGGAACTTATTATAAATTTGGAAGTATTCCTTACGCTAAACCACCTGTTGGCCGTTTAAGATTTTTGGTAAGTCTTTTTACAAAAAACACATTTTAATCCTGGTCTAGAGTGAATTAAATAAAAAGTTGTTTGATTCCACTACCATTCCCAACCTGCCAACCAATTGGGAATGTATAGCTTGATGTGTCGCCGTGTGTACCACCACGGTTGAAGGTTCCAAAAGCAGGAATTTTACAAGTAAAATGTGACTGATCCAATAAGATTAACATCATGACAGTTCCTTGTCAATATATATACGAAAACATTATGTATGTTCGAAAAAATCTACATCTTTTTAGTAAGATAAGTGACAGGCAGAATTTTAACACTAGGAATAGGAACAAACTAGATCAACCGCGCTTCAGATTGTCTAAAGTAAAAACTTCTTTTATGGGGTACTGTGTAAAATTTTATAATAAAATACCACTCGATATTCTTCAACTAAATGAGAAAAAATTTAAAACATGCATTAAATGCATGCTATATAGACAAGCATATTAGAAGTTGGATGGGTATTGTAGATAAAAATGCTTGGCTTAATGCTGGTCCTGCTCCACAGGCACTTGGGCTCACTAGTCGATCACAATTTCAATATTTGGAGGAGATGCTTCCCTTTTTCTGTTTTTTTTTTGTGTTTCTGACATTACAAACTTAATGTTTATTTTATTCAATCAAGATTCAATATTAAATACTTCTTCCAGATTGGTAGTTTTTTTTTTTCTCGTATCTTAAATAAATTGCAAACTATAGTTTTGTATAATTTAGAAGCATTTTTTAAATTTTGTAAATGTAAGAACTATGGATCCGTTTTTTATATTTTGATGTTGACTTGAAAGAGCATGGATGGCAGTTGAGAATATGTCGTGCTCACTTAAATGTCTCGTCTGTTGTTGGATCATTCGGTTCCCTACAAAATGGTTGAGCTGGGTGGTGCTGAACCACGGTCATGTTCGTGAACGGGCGCCGTCGGTTGAGACTGGTCATCTCTTAACTGCCAGGGCTTATTTTTAATTTTATATTTTAAATTGTTTCTTTTTTACATTGTTCTCACATATAGAAGCAATAAGAATAATGTACCCAGGATTTTGTAATAATATCTTGATTTAAAAGAGTGTCCTTGGAGTTTCTTATCCGTTCTTCTCCATAGAGATCTACGTTTTGGAATGAGCAACTAGCTTCAACTTTCTGACTACAGTTAGTCAGAAAGTTGAAGCTAGTTGCCCATTCCAAAACGTAGATCTCTATGGAGAAGATACACAAAATTAAATAGTTGGTCAGTACCAACTATTTAATTTTGACAATTCAAAAGTGCCTGTAAATGGTTTAATTGAAATAAATTATTTGAGTTTGAGTTTGAGGGAGTGACGGAATCGGTGAGTGAGTATTTAGGTGAAAAATAATTCAATTTATATTGGTCAATATTCAGTTTTTATTTGTCAAAATCTATTCATCAAAATTTGTTCAGAAGTTTTATGGCTGCCATACAACAAAACTATGCTAGGTTTTTTTAAGATGATTGCATTTTAGTTTTTAACGGTTTTAATAGAATAAAAATATCACCGCTATATTCCACCACCTACCATGGTACTTTGTTATGATTATTTCATACTATTTTATTTCTGTATTATGTAGATGATATAATATTAGGATTCATTTTAAAATAAATTAATAAAAGTCTTAATTCTCCTAGACTTGGTCTTTGACAAACATTCAAAAGTTTAAACTCAAGGTTTGCCAACGTGCAATGGAGTGCAGTACAGTACAGTGCAGTAGTCTAGGTGTCAAAATGACAGACTATATTATTTGCAACACCACACTGCGCTCCAAAACACAGATTACTGATGTTGCTCAAAAAGCCGCTAAGCTGAAGTGGGACTGGGCTGGCCACGTCTGCCGTATGCCCAATGAGCTGTGGGCTAAAATAACCACCACGTGGAGCCCTGACACAGCTAGAAGGCGTCGCAGTAGACCCCGTAGAAGACGGCGGGACGAGCTAGACAAAACAAACGACCAGTGGTCCACTTTAGCCCTGGATCGTAAGAGCTGCAAGTCATGCGGAGAGGGTTTGCCCAGCAGTGGGATGATGCAAGCTAACAGTAATTCTCTGACCTAGGTATATAACTATTATACATTGATAGCTGTGCATTCAATTTGTCCCTTAAGATGAAACTGTATTATTGTTGTAAACTCAACAATATTCCACTTCTTCTTCTTCGTGTCGCTGGCACGACCGAATTTCAAACCTTGTTGGCCCAAAACTTTGCCACATCCACGGCAGCGCAGAGGTCACTTTGACTGCATGTTTTGGGACAGGGACACAGAGGGCAAAATAGGAGGTGGAGCATGGTTTGCGACATAGCTCCACAATCACACCATACTGCCGTTCCGTCAAGGTAGCCCCACTTTACCAGTTTGGACGTACATCTTCCCACTTGTGTCTGGAGACGGTTTAGGGACTTCCAAGTGGACCACGGAAGGTTACACCCTGCAGGGAGATGCTCCTTTGGTGGTAGATAGTAAGTAGGGGAAGAGTAGCCTGCCATAGTTTGCAACGGGCGTCGGCCGGGTTTTCTGACAGACGCTATCGATTATAAGAAACTGCCTGCTTTAAAAAAAAAAGTATTACTCATTTAGTCATTAATTACATTATCTCAACTGATAATTTAGAACAGCAAATTTCCACGTGTATTAGCAGTGCCTAGTCTGTTACTTTTTTCACGAACAGCAAAGTAGACTGTCTACCGATTATATGAAACAACATTAAATATTTTACACGCTATTTTCAACTATATTTCAGTTGCATTTTAGTTCATTATCAATTTTACGGTTGGGCGGCAGCGGCATTGTCACTGCAGTCTGCGATCTACCGCCGCTTTCAGAATTGTACCTGTACTCTTTCATAATTATTGTTTTTTTTTTGCAGCCTCCGACACCAATTGACCCATGGGATCAAGTAAAAGATTGCACTGAAAATGCGCCTTTGCCTCTATGCTTTACCATAAATAGGGAAGTAGAAGGTTCAGAAGACTGCCTCTATATTGAAATTTCAACCCCAAGTATACAGCCTAAGAAACCTATGCCAGTTATGTTCTGGATAGGAGGTTATGCATATTCGGGTCTAATGGATAACTTATTTGATGTCTCCTTAATCAATGACCAAAATGTTGTATATGTAAGATGCGGCTTCCGAATGGGACCCTTTGGATTTCTTTCTATTAATGATTTTACAGCACCCGGTAATTGTGGACTAAAAGACTTAGTCATGGCATTAAAATGGGTTCAAAGAAACATAAGTGCCTTTGGAGGCGACCCAGATAATGTCACGATTTTTGGGAGTTCAACAGGTGGAGCTATGGTCCATTTCATGATGCTGTCCCCAATGGCGACTGGTCTGTTCCATAAAGCTATCGTGCAAAGCGCTAGTGCATTGAATAGTTGGTCTTTAGCCAAAAATCCCTCTCAAGCTGTTATTGACCTGGCAAATGAATTAGGCATAAAGGAAACTTCTAAAGTAGAACTAGTTGAAAAGCTACGTTCTTTACCCGCAAAAGACCTAATGAATGCATTGTTTAACATGGTTCAGGAACAACAAACAGCAGCAGACCGTGATATCATTGATGCCATCTTCAAGCCGTGCATTGAAGTTGACTTTGAAGGCCAACCAGCATTTATCACAAAAAGTCCTCCTCTAATCATGAAATCAGGAAATTTCAATAAAGTGCCCTTAATAATTGGTAGTAATAATATAGAAGGTGCTTTATTACAATTCATAAAAGAAGATTTTTATTCGGATTACGAAAAGTATAACGAGAACGCTAGTCTTATTGTACCCAGATCACTAGCAAGAGAAGATAAATTAACAAAAAATATAGGTCAACAATTATTGAAATTTTATTTGGGTGGCGAAGAGCATTTAAGAGCAGACACGAGAACACAATATTTACAGTTAATAAGTGATTACTTTTTTTTATATTATGTTAATAGAACTGTAAGACTGCACAGTCAGTTTGCACCTGAATGTCCGATATACTATTATATTCTAAATTTCCCTGGCGAGTGGTCAGTACCATCACATTTAGATTTCCTGAACTCTGCCGGACATTGTGCAGAACTGCCTTTTTTGTTCCGTTTTAAGATGCCAACAATCTGCAAGGGTAGTCGAGATTCAGTGATGACAAGGAGCAGAGTAGTCAAAATGTGGACAAATTTCGCTAAAACCAGGTAAAGATTTACCATTGAATATTTCCCTTAATCTGTTGAAGTTCTTTAACTTTTTAAGATCCTATCGTTTTTTCAATTTTTTGTTTAACTTGTATCGGTGATGGATGGAATTAGGTGACTTCAGCAAACGCGAATATTTATGTTGAAAAAAATGGAATCGGGTGTGCAATTGTTTCTTTACACTTGTACGTTTTTCTATACAAAGTGGAAAATTGCATAAATTTAACATGAAGAAACAATACCACGAAAAACAATAAACAAAAGAAATGTACAGCTGTATCCATATTCAGAAATAATTCCATGTGTGTCAAAAACATCAAAATCCGTTGAGCCATTAAATGAAAGACAGACAGACGGAGACACTCTCGCATTTATTAGTATCATTACTTATAATATTTATTTTCTTTGATTAGTATGGAGTATGGATAGATGAGAAGTACATGCTCAGCTAATTTCAGTCAACGCTAGTTATGATACAGTTGACACTACCATAATAATGTCCATAATAGTGTGTTATGTGCTTTATTTTTAATAACCACAAATTTGTTTTCAGTAACCCAACGCCTGATGACAATGATCCACTTTTGCAAATAACTTGGGACCCCGTTGCAAATAAAGATAAGCTAAACTACCTTAGTATAGGGTCAGAGCTTACAAAAGGTAGAAATCCATTTGATGAGAGAATGAAATTTTGGGATACTCTCCACCAAGAACATGCATTTCTCAGAACTATAGTTTATTTCAATGACATAGGAGTTTCGTGGTAAGGCGAGCAGCAGATTCTAAGTTTTGGATACCTATTTTTATATGATTTATAAGATCACCATACAAATAATAAAATTAGTTAATAAAGTTAGTCTTCATTGTATTTACAATTGTTTAGTACTGTTTTTTATTCTTAAGTTGGGAATAATACAGCCGTATGAATGAAAATCAGTGGAAGAAACACCACAATTTTTCCAAGAATAAATATGAATTAAACTTGACACTACTTTTTGTCAAATATTGAGAGCAAGGTCACCCGCCGCTACCCGCCTGGTCAAAGTCGGATCTAATTCTTTTCTCGTTTTGTTACGAAAATAAAATTATTAGTAACTAGTTGCGCCCCGCGGTTTCACCCGCATAAGCTTCGATCCCGTGGGAATATCGGCATAAAAAGTATCTGATATCCTGGTTATAAACCATCTGTGTGCCAAATTTCATCCAAATCCGTTCAGTAGTTTTTGCGTGAAAGAGTAACAAACATCTATCCACCCATACAAACTTTCACGTTTATAATATTACTAGGATACTGCCGTATACCTTTACTTTCAAGAAATTGCAACTACTGCGATTGGTTGTTATTAAATCACTCAGCCAATCGCAGCAGCATACGCACGCTTGACTATTTGTCACTTATCTGCTTCTAGTTAAGAAACGCGAAAACCAGGAAATTAGGGGCTAAATTAAATAACCAGTTGTTGGTATCAATCTGTAATACATTATGAAATGATACTTTTCACATAACAATATACAAGTTTAATTATTTTAGTAACAAAAGCTTGAAGGCCAACAAATACATACTACAAAATAAATGAACTAGATACGCCAATATCTACAGTAAAAAAATAAGAAGGCGAAGTCCTTTGTTAATTATATAAATTAATAAAATAATCTATACATCATGGGTGCACAATATAATTACATACACATTGTGTAGATAGTTTGATCAGAAAACAGTTAATGCAACGAAGTTGTAGATACTACCCACTTTTGTATACTCATAGATATCTGAAAAAAGAAATTTTCTTCAGTCACCGTAAATAGAGCAATAAACATTAGATAAATAAATACATGTTGAGAGTAAACTCCCTCGAAAAATAAGTTGGACATCAGTGGTGTTCAAAAAACATTGCTATGATTTTGTGGGTTTTTTTACCACTCAATTGAGTAGGCAGAAGCATCTAACATTTGACAGAATATACAATACAAAGCTGGTATTATCATCATTGGTCGTGTGCGTACGCAGCAGTACACAAATGTTTCATCAATACCATTCGTAGTTGCGGCCCTCTTAACGATAATTCGTTAACAGGGGCGCAACTACGCTTAAAATATTATTTTTTTGTTAAACTACGGGACCGTATGTTGCATTGTCAATATTTGATAATAAGTGGCTGGAGCGCATTTAAACGATAAATTTTCAAAAATTCATCTACAATCAAATGTTGCCAGGATTTAGACTGACACAATTTAGTCTAAAAGGACGTCAAAACGAACGAACGAACGCTCCAAAACTTCAAATCCTGGCAACGCACACACTACGTCTACTACGATAATTATTGCATTCAAGGAAATATTTAAAATTATTATTAGGATTTACATGCGGCTATATCTACATTGATGTCTTACTTAGTAAATTACATAGGCTAGATTTTAACGACATATCGTCAAGTGATTATTACATAATTATGTTCCTACAACCTATTCCTTTCCTTACAGACAACAACACGTAGCGAAAAAGCTTCATTAATTCATAAATGTATTCTTCCTGTAGGACGCTTTCCTGGTTGGACGGTACGATACAAAAAGTTGAAACACGGTAAGTGTATACTAGGGCTAGGGTACAATGCGGACTTCATCAGTCAGTGTCGCACTTTAAATTGGTTTCCCATGGTGCACCATTTCACGGATGCGCACGACCATTTCACTAGAGAATTTAAGCCAGACCATCGCGTATTTTGTTTTATGGTTGGCCCAACATTTATTTAGCTTGCTGGAAAGTTGTAAGCGTTTTCAAATCTCTGCTAGACAGGGATTACAGCACTACACTCACTATCATAGTTTGAACATTTAAACACAAAAAGGCCATATTAACTTCGCGCCGGTCAATAACCGTTTTACGTGACGCGGATAGTAGAATTTATTCATGTATATTTTTGATAAGCAACTACAGTTTTAGTTTTTGCCTTAGGATCCCACACTGCAACGCGCCACGCAACAGGGTGGGTGATCCGCCTTAAGTCTAATTTCAAAAACCCACACTGTTCACTAATGAACACTTCTAGAATGTGCTGGTAGGATTATCACGTGAATGCAGAAAAAAAATTAATTCGCGGGCGTCATCTTCAATGTAACATTGTGTCCTACCGACCAATCAGGTAAAGACTATTATGCTTGTTCATCGTAAATACAAAATACCAATTTACCAAATCTCGTTTTTCACGAGTAGTGTATGAATGGATGCCAATAAATTTAAGTTCGTAGACAGAGTAAGCAATAGACAATAGACGCGTTTTTTTTTTCTCTATCATAATGTCAAACCTGTATCACGAATACCGCAATGCAAGAAAGATATTATTTGTCCCTTTCGGGACTGTACCTAACCATTTTCTACATCTCTCGAAAATTTATATTGATATGTGGGCGAAAGTATATTATTGTGTAACATGTTCTCTAAATTCAGTCTATACTCAATTTGGTCATGGACGGCCATATAGGTATTAGTAATCAGTTTAGGACCGGCCAACTTTTTATTGTCATTCCTTTTGAGATGCAGTAAGTACATCTCAGTATAAAATCCATGTGCATGTGTTATTTGAAAAATAACTTTATTAATTTGGGTAAAAAGTTAAAAAGTGCATTTTCAATTTCTTTGTGGGACACTTATTACCACGGCCTACGTCTTTGTCTATTGATTTCTCGCTCTACAGTTAAATTATAGAAAAATATATAAAATACCCCTTGGATTGACTACAATTTTACTTGCCAAATTCAAAATTGTGACTTTAATAATACGACAAACTATACAAAACATCACAAGATATACTCACTGCACAGTCAGCATCAATATAAAGTAGAATTATAAGCCTAGGTTAGAATTGGAAGCCACCCATTGGAACCGATTGATCGGCGCTGAATTGATATTGGTCCGTAGTCGACGACACCGCAGGCGCAAGTCTGCCGTCCTCTTCTTCAGATCCAAAATAGTTCTCAATTATCTCGAAAGATTTTTGATAAATGTCAAGGTTTTCATGTGACTGGAGGAATTCGATCTTATCCAAACCTAAAAACAAACAAAAGAGAGGTTTTTCTTTTAAATAAATGTATTTTCTTTCTTTCATTAAGAATGTCACGTCTTGGTATGTGTGTACTAAACAACAGTCAATAACTCTCTCCACAGCCTATGTTCATTAAAAAGTATTGCCAAACTGTCTGAGACACTAAAACGTGAACTGCACTCTGTGCTACATTAATAAAGCGGGCGTAACACGATGTTGCTATTCCTGTAAGCGCTATGGGTAATATAGGATGTGTAATAATCACGTTACTTGCAAAGAAGTGACTATTTGCATGTCTGAGCAAGAAGTAACTATTTGTTGTTTGTCATTGAAAGCGCCTTTCTCGTAGCAATAAGGTTTTCAAAGTTCAAGTTCGTCCTACTAATCCTACTATAATAATATTATAAACGCGAAAGTTTGTGACAATGGATGTTTGTTACTCTTTCACCGTGAAAAAGTAGGAGGGGGGAGGAGTTTTTGCGTAAAAGTTTCACGCAAAAACTCCTGAACAGATTTGAATGAAACTGCAGGAATATAGCTTAGGCTGCCATCAGACGGACTGCATCGCAGCAACCGCGCGCAGTCGCTATATTCAACTGCATGCAGTTGTACGTTCGACATCGTTCAGTCATGATATCAACTTTACGCGGTCGGCTGCAGTCGTGTAGTGTCGACGCACGCTGTCCCGCAACCGCGTAAAGTTGAAGTCACGACTGTATGCAGTTAATATTGACTTCACACGACTGCAGCCGACCGCGTGAAGTTGATATCATGACTGAACGAAGTCGAACGTACAACTCCATGCAGTTGAATATATTGACTGCGCGTGGTTGCTGCGATGCAGTCCGTCTGATGGCAGCCTTATACATCAGAATAACAATTGGATAATTTTTATCCCGATATACCCACGGTGTCGACACTTATGCGGGTGAAACCGCGGGGCACTCCTAGTACAATATAAAATCAGTACATACTTAATTTCAATAAATTAAATCAAATCAATAAATCAAATTAAATATAATATCACTTACCGAAACACTCCTCAATAAGAACAGCGTAACGATTATCACGTTGATCGGATTGTTGTCCAGCTTTTAATATATTGTCTAATCCATTTAGAGCCACTTGGACTGTCTTGGCGTCCGTTAACGTTAATAAGTCACATAGAGGCGGTATACAACCTTGTTCTACTAAATACCTAGAAAATATACAAAGGTGTTAGCTAGATATCCGATTTTTGAGGAAAACTTTTGATTCATTTGGGTCTGTTGTTATTTTTGACAACCAATCTTATGTACAGTCACGAGCACCAATATGTCAACACTTGGCAACTTTCAATTGCGATTGAATGCAACGTAGAAATACGACACATTACATAAACCTATGGGTTCGAAAATGCTATGTTCGTAACAACATAAAATTTCATTCAAAAATAAAGGAGTAAATCGCTTTTGAATAAAGCCGAGTGTATACATACTTTTGCTCGTGACTGTACAGGTTCTCCCCACGGGCGATGTTTTTATCGCTCACGGGATTGTAAACTCTCGGTGTTGAGCCGAGAGTCCAACAGTCAAAAAAATACACTCGGCGGCGCTAAGCAGTGCGTGGAAAATCCAGAGCGCGATAAAAAAAATCACCCGTGGTTTTTCACAGATTTACAAATCAATGACTTGTCAGTCTTTTAGAAACTAGGAGGTAAAAATGAATAATGTTTCATACCTAATTTGGTCATGACTGCCACCACTAGTTGCATTCGTAATAGCCCAAGCCGCTTCTTTCCGCGTTTTAAATTCAGCTTGCCTTAAAATTTCAATTAGTGCCGGGAAAATGTTAGCATCTATTACTGCCTGAAATGGTAAAGATAATACAATTAATTAATATTTTAAATTGATATCATACATACATCGCATATTGAATTTCGATCATCATAAAACAGCACTGTAATTTGCAAGAAAACTTTACATCGACGGATCCCTTATCTTGGCTCTTCACTTTCGATTGTCCATGAGGTAATAAAACGCTGTCATACGCAATTGCCTCACTTCGCTGTACCGTGATCCTCCGGTTTAAAGGACAATAAGAAGTTCATAACATGTAAAGGTTGCAGAAGGAATTAAACTTTATTTGAAAGAATTAAAGCTACTTTTCCAAAATCACATAATTTGTGAAACCAGTTTACCTGTATAATATTGTTGCGCGCCACAATTAATGCCTGATGTTGGTGACATTAGTTACCACTAGCGCCATCTAGTTTCTAGTAGAAGAACTTATTAGTTCTTCACTAGCGCCATCTATTATCGATTGGCTGAACTTACTAGAACTATCGACATCTGGTCAGTCGGGGCCGGTATGTACTCGAACATTCTAGATGTTTCTACAATAGAAGATTCTGGAATTATCTGCGGCACTATATAAGGCCGGGACTAGCCGCGACTAATCAGTTGTGACCCCGATGACCCCATAACACTCCTCCAGGAGAGCGATAGGGCAACCAGCACAGCTCACAAAAACAAAAAACCGTCATTCCGACCCCGCCGCCGGGGTCCATCGCGACGTCCCCAAGTAAATTCACCACCAGCCCGACCCTTCATTGTTGATGAAGAGCCAGCTCGCGTTGCAGCTGAGCTATTAATTGTAAATTCACGACGACCGTAACCTCTGAGTTTGTTTCGGCCTTTCTTCTCAGAGATAGTCTTAGGAAACGCCGTGCTCATCAAAGCACTAAAAATATAAATTCGATCCAGCCTGTCCCTTTGCTGCCCTCTCCCAGCGACGCCCTAAGCCGAGGTTCGTACCCCACAGGGGGTGCCCTTAGCGTGCAGTCGCCTAGTTTTAATTAGTTTTAGCCCTGGCTGGAGGCTTTAAGATTTCTTAAGGCAACCACAGGATAGTCCGGTTAAGTAGTCACGACCTCTCAAGGTCAACTACGAGATGCCATATATAAAAAAAAAAAAAAAAAAAAAAAAAAAAAAAAAAGCGACTAATCAGACTTGGTTCTGCGATAGAAGCGAATACATCGAAAGCGATCTTCAAGTGCGACTTAAGAGCGATTGTGTTTTATAATTAGTGTGTTTGAGTTGTTATTAGAGTTGATTAATTAAAGTGTAACTTTTGGTAATTTTTATCGGCAGTTTTTATTGTCACGAACCCGAAGCTCGTAACAATTGGTGTCAGAAGCAAGGATTAAAGTCATGCCGATTTTACCTAAAGACGACACGGAGGGTATCCGTACCCGGAGTCAACGTCAACAGGAGACGGACCAGAGACGTTTTAGTGGAGCTATGCCGCAGAGGTCGGAGGGCCAGCTACCAACCACGGAGGCCGAAACGTCCGCAACAGCTCCAGCATCAGCAGCACCAGACTTTGCTGCCCTGATGATGATGCTGCAGGAGCAGTCCCGCCGACAGGAGGAACAGGCCCGCCGACAGGAGGAACAGGCCCGCCGACAGGAGGAACAGGCCCGCCGACAGGAGGAACAGGCTCGTCGGTTGGAAGAACAGCTCCAGCGGAACAAGGAGGAACAGGCTCGCCGACAGGAGGAACAGGCTCGCCGACAGGAGGAACAGGCTCGTCGGTTGGAAGAACAGCTCCAACGTGATAAGGAGGAGCAAACGCGCCGCCAGGAAGAGCAGATGCTCCTTATGAAGGACCTTCACGCTACCTTCGGGAAAGACATGAAGGAGGTGAAGGATAAGGTTGATCAACATGACAACCGCCTGTCGGAAGCTGAAATCCGGATCGACCAAGTGTATAATCGGGTTGACAACGTGGTGGCTGACGTAAAGAAAACCGTGATGGCTGATGTAAAGAAAACGCTGGATTACCTTAAACTTGGGGATGGAATCGCAGCTCCCGTAGCTACAACACCTTCGCTACGTGGATTCAAAGTGCCACCGTTCGACGGAACTTCTTCCTGGTCAGCCTACAAAATCCAGTTTGAGGCTGTCATGAAGGCGAACGGTTGGAATAACAGTCAGGCCATGACTGCCCTCACCCTAGGCCTGCGCGACCAGGCTTTAACTGTTCTGGAAGCTCTCGGTAAGGAAGTGACTTACGAGCAGCTCCTTGAGGCATTGGAGGCTCGGTATGGCGACGCTCACCTGGAACACGTGTTTCGTGCGCAGCTCAAGGATCGCGTGCAACGCAGTAATGAAAACCTGCAGCAGTGGGCCCTTGAAGTGGAGAAGCTGGTGCGTAAAGCTTACCAGTCCGTACCTGCGCTTATTGATGGGAACCTGGTGCAGGCATTCATCGACGGCATCCGCGACCTTGAAGTTAGAGCTGCTGTGAGGCTCGGGCACCACGGGACGCTTAAGGACGCCTTGGCCCATGCACTGGAGGTGGAAGCCGTGCGACAGGATCATCGCTCCCATCGCGTCAGGGAGGTTGCAGCGGCTACAGTTCGCGACCGCAATAAAGGGTACAGCCCTAGGTGCTACGGCTGTGGGGAAAGGGGCCACCTTCGATCCAGTTGCCCCAAGCGAACTGCAGAAAGAGAAGACGGCCAATCTCCAGAGGGCAGTGCAGCTAACAGCACCGCCCAGCACCAGCAGCAGGGAAACGAGTAATAGCCAGGACTGCGGGGCGGGTGCTGGCTGATGTTCAAAGAGCCCCAAGGGTTTCGATCACACAAACCCAAGACGGGAACAGCCTAATCATCAAGGGCGAGGTCAACGGAACGCCGTGTAAGCTGACCATAGACACTGGAGCCACTCGCACGGTTGTCAGTTCCCAACTCATAAGACGGTCCCTTGGGGACTCCGCATACAACCGGGAACACATTAATTTGGTAACAGCCACCGGTCAGCGCATACCCGTCCATGGAGAGAAGAAGATGGGGTTGAAGCTAGGCAACAGAATCTACCTGCATAATGTCATCGTGGCTGATATAATGGACGATTGCATCCTGGGCCTTGACTTTATGAGGAAGAATTGTTGCGAAATTGACGTCAAGCAGGGTGTTTTGAAATGTGGACAAGAGGAACTTTTCGTGGAAGGAGCGTTACCAGGGAACGTGTACAGCCTTAAGAAGATTGTTCTTCCGCCGAGATCGGAAACGATTGTGCCGGTTAGCCTTCCTCGGAATCCTGGGCAAATTCATCGTTGTGTACTCGTGGAAAGGGTAGACAATGACCTTCCATGGAAAGTGGCACGAACTTTGGTCAGAACCACCGACATCTCAGGGGTACGTGTGCTGAGCCTTTGTGATCAGGAACAGGTTATAGAAAAAGGCACACTAGTTGGTACTTGCGAGGAAGTGGATTGGTTGCGTCGATGCCAATATCTATCGACTGGGACCCTCAGCAAGGATGCACAAACGAGAGTGACCACACTTTTAGAAGACTGCCGCAGCGCTCTGTCCCAAAATGAAATGGTCAAGGCGAAGAAAATGTTACTTAAGTATGCCGATGTTTTCTTGTCAAACGATGCTGACATCGGGAGGACTGGCTTAGTTCAACACAAAATAAACACAGGAGAAGAATTGCCTATCCGTCAGCGGCCAAGGAGATTGCCGGTAGCACGCGAAAAGGAAGTGGAAACCATGATTGAGGGAATGGTGAAGGATGGTGTTATTGAACCTTCATCTAGTCCATGGTGTTCACCTGTAGTGCTGGTAAGAAAGAAGGACGGCAGCATAAGGTTTTGTGTTGACTATCGTCGTCTGAACGACGTCACGAAGAAGGACAGCTATCCTTTGCCAAGAATTGATGACACGCTGGACATGCTTACTGGAGTAAAGTGGTTTAGCACGCTGGACCTGAAAAGTGGCTACTGGCAAGTTGAAATTGATCCTAAGGACAAGGAGAAAACTGCATTCTCGACAGGAAAGGGTCTGTGGCAATTTAAAGTTATGCCGTTTGGATTATGCAATGCTCCGGCAACGTTTGAAAGGTTGATGGAACTTGTACTTACCGGGCTTCTTGGCGATGCTTGCCTGGTCTACTTGGATGACATCATCATCGTAGGCCGTACGTTTGAAGAACATCTTCAAAACCTGGAACGCGTGCTCATGAAGATCCAGAGTGCCAACCTCAAGTTAAGTCCGAAGAAGTGTTCACTATTCAAACGACAAGTTAGCTTTTTGGGATATGTAGTGTCTGAAGAAGGTATCCGTACGGATCCAGAGAAAATCGCCGCTGTCAAGGATTGGCCAATTCCAAAAGACAAGACGCAGGTCAGGGCATTTCTGGGTTTGTGCTCCTATTATCGGCGATTTGTAAAGAACTTTGCAGATATAGCCAAACCCCTGCATAAGCTAACCGAGGAAAAGCGAAATTTCTGCTGGGATGAAAGTTGCGACATCGCATTCCAGGAGTTAAAGGACCGTCTGTGCAAAACACCTATTTTGGGGTACCCTGATGCGGGCAAGGAATTTATAGTTGATACAGACGCAAGCGACATAGGACTTGGCGGTGTGTTGTCTCAGCGGAATGGCGATCATGAATTTGTGATAGCGTACTTCAGCAAGTCATTGTCGAAACCTGAAAGGAACTATTGTGTTACGAGACGGGAACTGCTTGCTGTGGTAAAGTCATTGCAGCACTTTAGCAAATATCTTCTGGGGCGAAAATTCCACATACGAACTGACCATGCTGCACTGAAATGGCTATTGCAGTTCAAAAATCCAGAAGGTCAAGTTGCGAGATGGATTGAACTATTGCAGGAATACGACTTCGTGATCGAACATCGCAGCGGAAAATCTCACGGCAACGCAGATGCATTGTCAAGAAGACCTTGTCCTGAAGACTGCAAGCATTGTACTAGGCAAGAAAGTAGAGAAGTCGTACCTGTGAGGATGCTCAAGACAGACCTCAGCAACGAGTGGAAGGAAAGCCTACAACGAGCACAGCAGGAAGATTCGGACATCAAGCCGATTCTCGAGTGGATGAAGGCCAGAGCTCCTAAGCCCAGGTGGAGCGACGTCTCAGCAATGAGTTCGATCACAAAAAGCTATTGGGCCCAATGGGACAGCTTGGTGATTCAGGATGGAGTCCTGTGCCGTAAATGGGAAAATGCTCGGGGAGACAGCTGTCATTTGCAAATGGTTGTCCCTAAAGCTCAAGTACCGGATGTTCTACAGCTGTACCATAATGGTTGTTCAGGAGGTCATCTGGGAGTAAAACGGACTCTACTGAAGATACGAGAACGGTTTTACTGGGTCCACTGTCGGGACGATGTCGAGGACTGGTGTCGCAAATGTACAAGTTGTGCAGCTGTAAAGGGACCTCAGACTCGTAGTAGAGGTGCATTGAAATTGTACAATGTTGGCGCACCATGGGAGAGGATAGCCCTTGACGTTGCGGGGCCGTTTCCGGAAAGTGAAAGTGGTAACAAGTATTTCATGGTTGTGATGGATTACTTTACTAAGTGGCCGGAAGTCTTCGCCATCCCAAATCAAGAAGCTTCGACAGTTGCAGATAAATTAGTTTATGAAGTCTTCTGTCGGTTTGGAGTACCTTTAGAGATTCACAGTGATCAAGGAAGGAATTTTGAGTCCCAAATATTCCAGGAAACTTGTCGAGTTATGGGTACTCATAAAACAAGAACAACTTCTTACCACCCACAATCGGATGGAATGGTAGAACGATTCAATCAGACATTGGAGAGGTACCTAGCAAAAGTTGTGGAAAATCGGCAACGAGATTGGGACAAGCACATACAACCGTTTTTGTTGTCATATAGAAGCGCTGTTCACGAAAGTACATCGGTGACACCAGCTTACGCAAACTTTGGAAGAGAATTACGGCTGCCTGCAGACCTGATCACCGGAATACCACCTGATGCCCCACGCAGTATAACCGATTATGCGAATAACTTGCGGAACAAAATGAATGACATTTATGAGCACGTCAGACAATCGGGCCAGCAAATGTCTGAAAAGATGAAAACCCGTTATGACCGCAAAATGAACAGTAAAGGGTTCGACGAAGGTTCACTAGTATGGTTGCACAATACAGTCCGCAGCAAGGGGAAATCTCCTAAGCTTCAAGCTAAATGGGATGGACCGTACCGGATTGTGACAAAGATCAATGACGTAACCTACCGGATACAGAAAGGTGCAAGAGGTACTCCTAAGATCGTCCATGTGGATCGATTGGCGCGTTATTATGGAGCCGATAATGCTCGGGACGAGCATGTCTTAGGAGGGGGCAGTGTTGCGCGCCACAATTAATGCCTGATGTTGGTGACATTAGTTACCACTAGCGCCATCTAGTTTCTAGTAGAAGAACTTATTAGTTCTTCACTAGCGCCATCTATTATCGATTGGCTGAACTTACTAGAACTATCGACATCTGGTCAGTCGGGGCCGGTATGTACTCGAACATTCTAGATGTTTCTACAATAGAAGATTCTGGAATTATCTGCGGCACTATATAAGGCCGGGACTAGCCGCGACTAATCAGACTTGGTTCTGCGATAGAAGCGAATACATCGAAAGCGATCTTCAAGTGCGACTTAAGAGCGATTGTGTTTTATAATTAGTGTGTTTGAGTTGTTATTAGAGTTGATTAATTAAAGTGTAACTTTTGGTAATTTTTATCGGCAGTTTTTATTGTCACGAACCCGAAGCTCGTAACAATATTTAAGTTGCAGCGGAAACTAAACTATCAAGTACGCGCCTTAAAGTTACTTTTCTTATATTCTAAAGGCAGTTTACCTGTATCTGCGCAGCATTGCCAGCAGTAATGTTAGAGAGCGTCCAACAGGCCTCCTTCCGTAGCGCCTCTGTGCTGGAACGTAGTAGAGCGTGTAGGTTCGGCAGCGGGTTGCAGTTGAGTACCGCCTGCGTCTGCGCATCGTTGCCCGTCACTATGTTGCCGACGGCTCGCAACGCCGCTGAGACTACCGTCGATTTGTTGTGCCTGGTGAAATAAGCGTGTGGGTGAGTATTCGCTATACCCCGCGTCCTAACCAAAAGCGATCGTCGCGCGAATACGCGATCCACGCCATTGTTTGTATGAAATATGACGTACACACGCGACTTGATTGATCGATTATGTCATATTCATAGAAAAGAGCATTCCTACAAAATATTGGTAAGGAATAAAGTGCTATGTGAATGGACTGATATATTTTCAAGTTAATCAGACATTCAGACTCAAGACGATTCTTGATCATCCAGAAAAGAATAAATTAATATTAGACAAAAAAACATTATCCGAGTGCAAAAATTGTGAAGCTTCGGGAAATACGATAAGCAACGGTTATTTCGGAATAGTATATCGATTACAATTAAGAAGATAAAAAATATATTTGCTGTGAGCCTCTTACATGAGTAGTTCCACAAGCCGCCTACAAACTCCAGCATCAATCACAGCTTGAATCTTCTCATTTGGTCCGTCCGATAGATAAGAGAGAGCCCAACACGCGTCGCTTAGCACATCTGCATCAGTATGATGTAACAACCGCGCTAAAACTGGAATACCTGGAAAATACATTAAACTTCAATTTAAGTAATCATGTACAAAACAATTACGCAATTACAATATCCTAAGTGTTAATTCTACTATTAATTTAGCTTGTATGCAGAATGCAACACGTCTCCCACCCAGAAAATTATGCACATGTAGAAGGTGCAATTAATATTATTATGCAACATGCATAACATATTAATCGCGTCGCATGGAATGCATGGTAAAGATTTCCGCAAGGTAACACCTGATTCCAATTCTTTAACTTGTCACGTGTCTTCGGCTATGGTACGAAAAGAGTAGTAGTATCAAATCACAAGGTAATCTCACAAGACTACCATGTGATTTGATACTGAAAAGCAAAAGATCCAGCTGTAATAATAGCTCGAAATAAAGATGTTATTTTGATTTATCCCAGGTTTATAGGGAATTTTATACCAAACAAGAGGGTTTTTTTTCTTAAACTAGTCGAATATGAGATAGAAATAATAACAGTTGGATAAAAAAAAACTAAGTGACTCACCTGGAGCGACGGCTTCGAAGTTTGTAGGAGGATTTTTGCCTCGACACAAATTTGAAAGAGTCCAAACTGCATTCTTTGTCATAGACAGCCTGGTATACTTATTTAATATTCTGAAAAAAATTACAAGTACTATTAAAAAACTGAAATTATTAACACAATATCATACATGTAAATAGTACATCATTTAGGTGCAGTAGACCATAACATTCTGACGCCTATTTTAATTCAACATCAGTGATAATACTTAAATAGAAGAACATTTTGAATTTTTAGTTTACTCAAGAAAGAGAGACAAAAACGTTGTATGCGTTATTCAATGTTAGTTGTTATAAATAATAATAAACCCAAGCATTTCAGTGTACTGCAGCTGTTATATTTTGTATTTCATCATTTTTTAAACACAAATAAATTATTTAAAGTCTGTAAAGTAAGTTATGTCCTTGTCCAGGTTTCAGGCTACCTATCTGTCAAATTTCATAGCAATCAGTCCAGTAATGTAGGCAGGTGGAGATAACATACAGACAGACATTACATTGACATTTATAGTATAGATAGTAACAAAAAATGGTGTTCTGAATTTTCTGCTCATTCCCAAGTTAAGATAGTTTACGTAATGTGTATGTATGAAGAAGGCAATAGTTACTCTAGTAGCGGCGGTAAGACTCCCGCTGCGAGCACAGTGTCGCGACAACGCGGCGAGTCGCCGGCCACGTTGCCGAGCGCCCAAACGGCCTGCTCGCGCACGTCATCACTGCCACCGCCAGCCACCAGGCTGACCAGCACCGGCACGGCACCGCACTCAACCACAACGCGAGTCTGTTCTGATGATCCTGATGCTATGTTTGTGAGAGCCCATGCTGCTTCGAACTGAAATAACACATTGAAATGTAAATCTATGAGTTTGTTCTATACATATTTTGAAGGCAAACCACAAGTATTGTGTGTGGCCCAGAAGGCTAATTCTCGTAATTTAAAACGTTCCAAATCTAGTCGCAGTCTCATCTCAGCGACAAACAAATGTCAAAAACTTGTCAAAATGTAGGGAAAATAGAAGTATTTTTTGACAGATTGAGACAGATAAGACTGTGAACGGTCTTAAAATTACGAGAATTGCCCCTCTGTTCTTCACGCATCATTCTCACATTATTTTAATGATGGTGTTGTTATGTGGCTATTCTGGTGTCTATCCTAGCTTATTTGTGTGACAGTACAGCAGAAAACATACATTAATTTCGACAACAGTAGTTAAAAGACTGTTGAAGTCTTATTAAGGGTCAGAAAAACTATTTGTTTCTAAGATAAAATAAGATCATATTACCTGCAGTGTTGGATTAGTGCTATTGGTAAGAAATTCCACAAATTTAGGAACTATTCCAGTCCGTATCACTTCATCGATTGGTGGATTAGGCTCTTGACTCAATAGTTTTCTAAACTTCTGAGTTGCCATAACTTGCTCTTGTGGATTGTCCCCATACAGAGCCGCAACCATTCCTGGAGTGATGTCATCTGATGGTGATATATTGATGTCATCCTAAAAAGTAGAATAAATTTTAGTCTGAAACCTTTCCAAAAAAAGCCTTGTAAAAATAATCCTCCATAATCCTGGTAATTATATTTTTGTTTTAAATACAGTAATTAGTCTACTATTTAACTTATATTACATGCTATGCTAATACCTCCTAAACAGGACAATGTTTATTTAATTATAAATGTGGGCACATAAGCAGTTTCTCTTTAGCAGTATAAATTAGACAGGTCAGAACAGAATTTCCTTAAAATAAATATCTTTTCCTATTTTATCCAACCGCAAAGAAGAGTGATGTTTTGAACACTCTTTATTGAAGATGGGAATAAATGAATGCATCCTGCAATCTGCAATTTTCCATTTGAATGCCAGTTATATGCAATGTGACATAACTGCACTGCAACGCATCCTAAACTCGCGAGAGGGATTTGCTTTTAACAATAATAATAGTCCATTTGAGTGACTTGCATACTAATTGTGTAATTGGATAGTTAACAGGCCAATTACATTTCAAACTGCAAATTTAAGTGATTAAAATTTTGTTATCAACAATTACATTCTCATTCTTTTACTGGCGAAATGTGGGTGTACTTGTAGTACATCTCTGCCCAACCCTTTGGGGAAACAAGGTGTGATGTTATGTTATTTTATGTAGTGTAAAGCATGAACACATGTTAATCTTAAGAGAAAAACATTACTTCATTAAAACACATATAATCATTTGCATTGTATTCTTGTTATTGTGTTCTTAGTATTAAGGGCCGTATTACAGAACCTTACTCAAGACTTAAGCATTGCTTACGACTAGTTTCAACCAATCAAATGGCTTTAAATGAGTTTTAAGTATGTAATGCTTGACTTTTGAGTGAGGCTCTGTAATACAGGCCTATGTATGATAACCAGCCTATAAAAATAAGACAAAGATTCTGTGCAATGTGCCAAATTGTAACAGATTGTCAAGGTATCTGGTATACTGAAAAGTTGTTCCAGCTGCACATAAATGTAAAGTCAAGATTAAATGTTAGCTAGCAGAGATTTTATGGAACATCTGTCTCCCACAAAACTGGTGTTCCTACAAACATCAACACATAACATGAGGAAATGTTGTAGCACAGGACCCCAAAGCTAAGAGAATAATAATAACATAAAATCATACTTAAGGAATAATTTTAAAATTTCAACAGTTATTTCATACAAAAACTGTCAAACGTCAATTTTATTCCTTGAATAAAAGTTATCTGGCAATGGAAAAATCAGCCCTAAGAAGTGTCTGTTTTATTAACAAAAATAAAATTTACCTGCAATGTAATATCTGGTGCATTTGCCGCAGGAAGGTTAACATTTCGACGCTTGAATAGCTGCTGTTCTCTCTTCTGTTTCCGCAGCTGTACACCTTCCTCCTCCCGGCGGCGGCGCAGCTCATCTGCGCTCAAGCCTGCATTCTTGTAACGATGCTTGTGTCCGCCAGACATCTAAAAAACAATCAATCAATCATATAAATGAATAAGTTTATTAATTATACACCCTCTGTCTAATAATTATTAAGGTAATTGATAAAAAAAGTAAAACAATAACATATTTACACCTTTGTTTACCTTTTACCTCAAATAGAAATGGATTTCATATTATTTCTGTTTATTCGATTAAATAAAAGTAATTCATTATTGGAGCAATGCTTCTCTACAGACCATTTATTATTGGAGGTCCTAATTATTACTCTTTCACCCCTATCAGAGATGCACTCATTATTATTTATAGGGTCCTAAACGGCGGAAACCTATCACTATCAATAACATATTTGTCAACTTCGTAGTAATAGTAACTTAATGCCATATAAATATATAATCCATAAATAAAGAATGCAAATATTGCTATTTTTAGATAATGCAGTAAATAATTAATTAATTACAACCTACAAGTACGACAACGAAAAGAATAGACAAGTCAAAATTGAAATCAAAGCAAGTCGATCGACGACATTAAAAGAAAAAACTGCAACCAAATTGCAACAAACAATGTGTTATCCATTAATACAGCTTCATCAAAATGTACTTACAATTATTTTAGGAACCAGAAGTATGAAAACAAAGAAAACTAATAGTTATTGCAAATCAATCCACCATCGATTATTTAAAAAAAAAATTAGTTGCATGCAGATCGTAGCTAAAATATCATCGAACAGATTGGAACAGATGAGACAGAAAGTACCTACCTGAACCAGCAATAACGTCACCTTTGTTGCTAGATACCAAAATCAAATTCCCTTGCTTGCTGAGTAGTAAAAAACATCAACGTCCCTTCAAAATAATGTTTTTATTCGATAAATAAAATAGTTTTTTTTCATAAATCTGTTTTTAGCAATTACGAACAAATAAAATAATCTTTTCAAAGCAAAACCATTTCAAGTATGGTGAGAATTCTAAATAAAGGGAAACTTTGGTTATTTAGCAACACCAAAAGTCACTTCACAGATAAAGCAAAGGGATTACTTATGATTCGAACCTTCTTGGATTTTAGTTGATTTATAATTTATTTGTGGATTTTGCCCGTGGCTTCGCCCACAGCCCTAGCTACGCAGTATAAAAAGTATTTTTTGTCTTAGCCGATGTCATGGTCTACTCTCTTCCCAAGAGAAACTGCAACTTCACTCTGCCTATAACAAGCGGGCCAATACCCGCCCGGTCGGTATTCCGGGGGAATTGCACTTTTTCGGCACCCCAGTTAGAGGCAGAAGAAGAATACCATGTGTTTTTGCAACAAGAGTCCATCTAACAGATACCTTCGTCGACCCCGGAAGCGGAGTTTATCCTACATCCACCCCCTTGGGAGGCGTAGAGTTACCGATAGGGGGTGCGGCGTGTCCAACAATAAAACCTATAGGTACCGCGTGTAAAAAGAACCATCACATAGCCATTAATTACGCATTCTATAAATCGAAACTACTAAAGGAACACTCGATCCGCATACTCTCAGACAGCACGGCTGTTCTGCAAGCGCTGAACAGCTATACAGTTGATTCTGGGCTAATATACTAATGCCACCTGCGCCTCAACCAGGTGGGTAGCCTCAATAACATAACCATTCAATGGATCAAAGGACACAGCGGTTCGCTAGGTAGCGATGCAGCCGATGAACTTGCCAGAAGGGGGTCGAGCATGGCACCAGTGGGACCTGAGCCCATCGCGCCACTCCCCTTCGGACACATACGTACTCTGGTAAGGCAACGCACCACAGACCAACACGGCAAACTTTGGACGGAGCTGGGCGAATGTAGGCAGGCCAAGGAAGCACTTCCCAAAATTGATGGCCGCCTCACGAAACAGGTTCTCCGTTTTTTAAAATAAATTAAATAAATGTGCTGCTAAACTGCCCGGTGGTCGCCACGTACAGGGCAAAGTACTTCGGTAACCCAGGTACCCTACGTGAGACGGTCAGTAACATCAAGGCGCTGCTGGCCTTCCTTGAGGAGCTGGGGTGGATCGAATGATCGAATTTCCCACCCGTACGCAAAATACGCGCATTTTCGTGGAGTTGCGGACACCAGCCCGTATTACCTATTACCTAAATCAAAACTAAGCTACATGGTGTAATTTTTTTTTGGTTTGTAAATCAATGTATGCTCTGGGGTTGAAGGGTATTTAAAGTTAAGTTATAATTAGAACATTTAAAACTTGTTTATAATAATAATAATTTATTTCAGAACATAATTCCATATAAAATCATTAGTACGGCTTAAAAATTTACCTGACATTAAATAGGACAGCACCAGAACTACGTACCTTATTCCAGTGCTTCACAATAGGACACTCCACCTTCTCTGTTATGGTGTTTAGAAGGCCATTGGGGCTGCCCCGCACATCAGGGAGGCTATTCTCTTGCGCACATTAGTCCTTACAGCAGTCGGTGTTGGCCTCCGCAAACATCCCCGACGCATTATAGTATCGCGGCAACCCCATCAGCATCCTAAGTCCATTATTGTAGAGGACCCGCAGGGCATTGAAAACCTTCTGCGTATAGCGGACCCATAGGCTGCAGGTGTACATTGTCTGGCAGTACGCCTTAAACAGAGTAATTTTAACATCATTTGTGCACCTCGCAAACCTGCGCGCCAGCATATACATCTCACTGCCAATGCCCTACGTTCCCTCTCAATATCCAAGTCATCCGAGAGGTCCTCAGTGACCTAATGCCCCAGGTATTTGAATTTGGTGACTCTACTTACCGGAATACCTCCAAGTCTAACTGTTGGAATGGTCGTGGGAGTTTTATTACCCGCCTTTAACACAAGTAGCTCACTTTTTTTTGTGTTGTATCGGAGATTTATGTAATAGTTTAAAAAATTTGGAACCTCCAATAACCTCATTGTAAGAACGTTCCCAGGGGCTGCAGTCTCGATATTCATAGCGATCGCTTTACGACCGAATTCGGTCGCAAAGTCCTATCACTCCATACATTACACCTGTCTATCCGGGACTTTGCGACCGAATTCGGTCGTAAAGCGATCGCTATGAATGTCGAAACAGCAGCCTCAGGTATAGCCTAGAACTAGAAAATAATGGGGACTTTGTGTGACTCTCAGTTTCGTTACTCCCCGACACACGTCGCGTCTTTTACATCCATTTTACTTATTTATTCAATTTTATTTTCTTGTAAGCATAAGGGTAAATTTCAAAATATAAACGTTTCATACTTGGTGCTGTAGAATGAAATTCAGCTTCAGCTTTTCTGTATATGCCAAAATAAATTTTCTTTCTGTATGAATAGTAAAAAAAAAACCGAACATATCTGAGACGGGGTGCTTAAATTTTCAAGCTAACTTCGCTTGCTTTTGCGTCCTTTATCCTTTTCGCATACGGGATCTGCGTAGCTAGTCACAGCCATCCGACAGGCTATCGTATCGAAGGACGAAGATGAAACATTTGGATAACCTGCTTTGCCTTGCCCCCGACAACAAACAGCTGTCGGAAGAATAGCGGTCGTCTATTTGATTTAAACTGACAACATTTTCAGATTTCAGACTTGTGAACAGCGTTTAAAGGACTTCTACGATAACATTGATTGATATTCGTTACGATACGGAAGCGTATCGAGTGGTCGTGAATAGCTATGCTGCTAATTTTTGACCATACATTCTTACAGATTTTTCGACCAGGGGCTCCATACCTTTTAACATATTAAAAGGTTGGGAACCCCTGGTCAAAAATTCTGTACTGCTATACATGTCAAAAGGTTGGGAGCCCGTGGGGGTTCCCAACATTTTCCAATCTAATGCTGCATTATCCATTTCATGGTAGTTCTCTATTTCGACACGCTTATTTAGATCCATGTCAGACTGTAGCTTTTATTTTCTTCCGTTTTTCAATCTTATGTTTTGGGCGTTTTATTGTGATTAAATGGAAGCAACAAAGTACCAGCCAAATATAGCTTGAAAACATTGAGTCTATATAAATTGACATTGAAGCAGTCCCGTCCCGTCACAATAATAAAATACAAATAGTTTTTGCACGCAGCACACAGTGCACACCTCACCTAATTTTTGTTTAGCCCTTGTGACCTTTATTAGTGACGTATGTTGATCATCAATCTTCTTTTCTTGTCTTGTTCATTTAGTTCACATATATTACCTAGGTACTTTACTCTATGAGTATGACCTGCTGGACCTGCTTCAGTGATCAGTCAGAGTCACTGTTTTAGTTCAGTGAGAGTGAGTTCAATAGTTATTTCTGTCAAATCAAAAGTTAAGTTTGATAGGGTAGTGATTGTGAAGTGAATTTCTGTAAATATTATTGTGGGTTTGACCTGTAAAATATATCTTAGAATTGAGAATTTACGAAACGAAGTGACGAATAAAAATGAATAAAATATTATCATTACGATTACGATCATGCCTCTGTTCAGTAAGGAGGAATTATTGCACACCACCTCCCAGTACACCTAGCTCGAGTAGCCAATCTGGTGCAGGAACCAGTATGACTCCAAGATATAAACCTACCGACTTCCAGAAGTTCATTTTGGTATGGACGAAAAAGTTTAAAACTAAAGAGGAGATCCCCACATACGTTTCGTACGTTATATACTTTGTATACTTTTATGTAATCGTTAGTTTTGACGCATGTGATGAGGGAATAAAATTTTATTGGAACAGATTGAACGGATGTGTATCATTCAATCTATTGCTTAGAAAAATAACTTGTCCTACATGACCTTGAGTAATTTGAATCATGTCACGGCAGCAGCTTCATATATTTTCTTATTCTTCTGTCCTTAGCTGACTCATGATACTAATTTAACTTGTAATTAATAACAAATTATCCTTGTTTTATTATCTTTAGTTCACTAATTACGCAGGTATTTCCATATTATGTGTAATACAATTTTATTATAGTACTTATATGTTATTATTGTATTATATATGTTTTTAAGTATTTTCAAATAATTCAACATTTTATTTCAGTGGTGAACTTATAGATAAATCTCGCAGCCAAGCCAGAATCAAGATTGCAAATGTGCTTATGTTGCTCACGGCACTTGCTAGTTTGGGAGCAATTTTGGTAGGAAAGTCAGCAGCAAAGAGAGGTGAATCTGTTCATCAATACAACCTTGAATGGCACAAAAAGTATGAAGAGGAATTCAAAGCAAAGGAAGCCGCTGCTAAAGCTAACAAATGATGTAATATTTGCAATCAAATGTATAACAACTTTTATGTAGATGTTAGTATTTTCTCGAAGTTATTGTTTTTTGTATAAGCATTATAACACAAATTATTTTTGAAAGTTGTGATTTTAGAGCCAGATTCTGAATATAATTATCTTCAGATGCTGTTAAATAATAATTTATTATCTGGAAAATTTATGAAGATTTTTTAAATAAATATAAATGTATGCCTTCACTAATTTTTATTTGTATTTATTTTTTAGCTTCCTAAACCCTACTTGGCAAGTCGTCTCATCTGCCTAGCCTTTTCCCAACAATGTTGGGGTCAGCTTCCAGTCTAACCGGGTGCAGCTGAATACCGGTATTTTACATGGAGCAACTGGCTATCTCACCTCCACAACCCAGTTACTGGGTAATACGATACTCCTTGGTAAGACTGGTTTTGAGACTCGTGCTTCTGACTACCCATAACAACTCAAAGATCTACGAATGACAGCCAGGACCAACAGCTTAACATGCTTTCCGAGGCACGGAGGGGTCTCAGTGTGTAAAGTTGGTCACCCATCCACAGACCAACCACAGTAAATGTATCTTAACCTGATCGATTGTCCTGTTACTACTTAGCCACGAGCCCCTATTAAAAAAATAATTGAAATTTACCTATACTTATTAAGTCATTTAAATTTAAAACAATGTTTCATTGATACCAACTGATGGAATAATATATGATAATGCTATCTAGAATATAAAATTATGTATCTTATCTCCAATGAAAATAAAATAGTAGGTAGAAGCAAAACTGATTTTAAATTGGATCTGTGAAAACAGATATTACCTTCATATTTTTGGGTTTAGTAGAATAATTATTATTAAAATAAATAAAAATTATTAGGTACTTTGATATAGAAGTTTTAAGAAGGGGGTGGAAGTTAAAAAAAGCTAACAGTCTATATTCTATTTATATAAGTATATACACTATAAGTTCCAAAACAAGGTTAAATAAAATGCATGTCATCAGTCTTCATAAGTTGTTGGGCTTGTAGTAAGTTCTACATTTCTCTGTAAATAACTTTGTTGTCTTTTCTTTTATGACTTCCTCCACACTGAGTTCTGTTTGCAAAAGTCTCAGCTGTAAAAAAGAAACCAAGCTTGAGAGTCAATACATAGGATTTACAACATTTAGTAGGCATTGAATGTCACTAAACATAACAATATTAATGTTTAAATCTTTAGTTGTGAATAAATACAACATTCAAATTTAGGCAGTTGTTTACCTTTTTTTGTTCAGCTTTCAGATGTTTCATTACATCATAGTCATCAGGTTTTCTATCTTTAGCTGCCCTTAAATGTTTTACAGTTTCTGCAGTTGATAAGATGCAATTTTTAATAACATTTTCTCTGTCTGTATGTCCTTTTTTTATTTGAGAATAAAGATCTTCACAGGCCGAGTGGGCATCAACTTTACCTGCGAAAGATTCTGTGGGTATTGAAGTATTAAGCGCATAAAGTATTTTATCATCCATAACACGCATTTTTTTCAGGACATCCTGTAAAAAAAATAAAGAAACAATCACCGATTAAATAACAAAGGTACTCAGACCATCATAATACAAATTGTGTGGTACAGTTTGAACATCCAGTAAACACTTACTTGAAATTCTAAAAAATCTGGGCAATTCATTTGGCTAAACATTATTCAATAATTAATAATGATCTATCGGGATTTTTTAGTTACTTTTGTTCGATAGGCTACTATTTGAGGTTAGAAAACAATAGACTAAAATCCTTTTTTTTTAAAGCCTGTTTAGACAGTACCAAACTGATAGTAGACAACTAACAACTACTAAAACACAGACAAGTCTCGTAGCTTGTTGCAGTACTACTTGGTCTGTGTTTGTAGGCAAATGCCGTATGGCGTAGCGAAAATCTTGTGCTGACTAAAACATATGACAGTAACGCCTCGTCGCGCTATTACTTTGTTTTCGCTTAGCGTTGCTCGGTTCATATGGGTGCGTGATGTTAAAGATATCAAATCCGACTGGTAGTTGAGAGATTAGCGCATTCAAACAAACCCTTTGCCTTTATTATTAGTTTATGGAATAGATTATTAAATTACATTTTGTTTAATCGATTAGTAACCTGATCAGTAAGCTCGTCGTGAATGTCAGTCATTTCTACCTAAAAACATGGTTCTCTGTGGTTTCTCCTTGGTTGACGTTTGTCTATGTGATTCTCCTTTTCATTTCGACAAGTCAAAATGAAGTACGTTTTTCGTAAATTCCAAATAAATTTTGCACTATCTGAATGATCTAATATTATTTTATTGATAATGTGACATATTCTAAAAGTGCTGTGATGTCTTATCATTGTGTGTGATTGATTTTCAGGATCGGACTTTGCGCGTACAGTGGGTACAAGATCTATCCTGGCCATGGAAAGACCATGGTTAAGGTGGACGGCAAGGTAATATTTACTTGTTGTTTGTAATATCTATTGGCATAGCTATTACTGTTACCTTTTCCTTAAATAGAAACCTCTTATAGGCTTCATAAATAGCCGGCTTTCACAACACCTATCACATGATTTTTTGATGTAAACATGTTATTTAGTTATTGAGTATTCCTACTAAAATTGATGCTTCGAATTCGTTGTTATTCTGATGTATCGGTAGTTACAGTTTGTCTTAATTTATTTTTTCAGACCTTCACATTCTTAAACTCAAAATGTGAGGCTGCACATTTGATGAGGAGGAATCCTCGTAAAGTGACATGGACAGTGCTGTACAGGTAATAAATATTTGGTTCTATTATTCAAAACTCGTATCCTTATTGCTTGACGATCAATAAAATCTTCTACTATTTGTTTTTATTACAAGAAGTAACCCAACTTTATCCAAACGATTATAACCTATATTGGTGTGCAATGTTAGGTTAAATAACCAGGGGCGTAGCTACTGCTGTATCAGCCGTATCAACGATACGGGGCCCCTGAGCTACAGGGGCCCCGACGTGATGTGTATAAGCATAAATTTAAAAATTAATATCCAGAACCTAAAATTCTTGTTGATAAATGATATTTATTTCTGGAAATTGGTTCAAAATATGTTTAGCAAGTGCGTGTCGGGCCATGCGCAGTGTAGGGTTCCGTTGTTTTTATAACAGCCAAGTGCGGGTCGTATTCGCTGACTGATAGTTTCGTACCTTGCTCTAACTAAAAGCCAAACATGACTAGCTACCTAATTTAAGTTCCTATACAAATCCTCACCTGATCCGACAATTTTGCACGGAAAGTTATAATTTTTTATTTTTAGGTTTGGATAAGACTTGTAATAGCCGGTGCAGCAACTGTTTTTTTTTTTTTTATAAAACTTATTTAGGAATGAAACAATAGCGCGATACAACTGATGCTTAGCGCCATCTGTCGACATTCCTATGGAGTTCCTTCGAAATTTTCGAGTCTAATACAATTTGGTCGACTATTACTCGTAAACTTGTAAAGCCCACTTGAGTGTGATAGTTTTCCTTTAAACTTAGATTTAAAAAACCATCAAGTGCGTGTCGGGCCAGACACGCACTTGACCGGTTTTTTTAATCTAATTTCATATCTCATCACACCATAAATATGAAACTTATCATAATGAAGGAAGTATAGGTTACAAAAATACAATACTTCACAAACATTTTAGCACACCATCATAAACATCCAGTAACCAATTCTTTCTCACAGGCGCAAGTTCAAGAAGGGTCAAGAAGAAGAGCAGACCAAGAAGCGCACAAGGAGGACCCAGA
Organism: Apamea epomidion; assembly: GCA_947507525.1. NCBI lineage: Eukaryota > Metazoa > Arthropoda > Insecta > Lepidoptera > Noctuidae > Apamea > Apamea epomidion. The sequence goes on from OX382227.1 coordinate 13,959,239, forward strand.
AGTACCAGCGTGCCATTGTTGGTGCCTCACTCAGTGACATCATGGCCAAGCGTAACATGAAGCCTGAAGTGCGTAAAGCTCAGAGGGATCAGGCTATCAAGTAAGTATAACAGAAGTTATATATTTACAAAAAAATTAAATGAATAATAAAGCTTCCGAAAAACAAATTAACTTCCAGCGATCTGTGGTTGACTGTAATACTTACTAAGCTGTGTTAAAATGAATTACCGAAAAGTTAATACAAAATTAACCAACAAAAAATGTTGTATTTAACAAACAAACATGAAGCTTATTCAAATTAAAATTCTACGAAAAATATTCTATACTTTCAAATAATAAACTAAATTTCCAAAAAAATACTAAACTTTCGAAAAAAATACTAAGTTTACGAAAAGTTATAGTTTAGTGAAATTTGCAACGTAACACGCATATATCTTCTTTAAATCGAAAGAGTTAGGTTAGGGTAGAACTGTGACCACATAACGCACGAGCCGAGCGAGCGAAGCGAGCGGTGCCGCGGCAGCGGCCGGCGAGTGCCAGAAACATATTTTTGAATATGTATTCGCTTATAAGTTGGCGAAAAGTTAGTATTTAAAGCAGTAAATTTCATATTTTGAGTATGCTCATATTTTAATTTTTTTTTTTCGGAGCTTTTATTACTACCCATAAATAAAACATAACATATTACACCAGTGCAGGCAGAAGAATAAAAGAGCTGATATATGTTCAGTTAGTTTAACATTGGGGAAAACAAACAGTAGTATATTAAGCATAAACAGTGTTGTCTTAAAATTAAACTTAGCAAATATACTACCCACAACATTTTCCACAAATTACTATATTATATAATAAAAACAAGCTGTTAGCAAACTTCAACTGTAGCAGGGCTAACTCAGTCAAATAGAAGAAAAAAGATAAACAATATTATAAAAGGTAAAAAATATATATATATGTATATATAAATATATCATGCGTGATGTATCATGCAGTTCCCTAGCCTATCAATAATTATACGTACATTGCGTAAAAACCTATGGAGCCTACTGCCGATCCTTTAGAATGTTAATTATATCGTTTTAAAATTTATATCTACTTAGGAATAATATGTCTATTGCACCAGAACGCGTATTGTATGTGTCTACTAAACGGTATAGCGTATTATTTCATAATATTGCTCATATAAATGCAAGTCTAAACTTATAATCACCACTTCATTATGTGGTGCCTTGCAATGGCATAATTGCTAGAAAGTAGAAAGCTGTAATGCATTTGAGACATGTACTGTGTGTGTATGTAGACACCCAGGGATCCTCTAAATTATGTCGTACAAAAATAATCACGCAAATCTAAAATAAGTGTGGAATCTCATTGAGAACTCAGATTATAAAAAAATTACTTGTGATCATTATTAAACCTAACTGATTTCAGTTTATGCGGTGTTGCTGTATCTAACAACTTATCTTTCTTTTCCAGGGCTGCAAAGGAACAGAAGAAGTCTACAAAAGCCGCCAAGAAGGCCACAGCACCATCAGCCAAGGCTAAGGCAGCACCTAAGGCCAAGGCCGCTAAAGTCAGTCAAAAGTCAGCCCCCCGGGTTGGAGGCAAGCGATAAGAACCTGAAATAAACTGATTTTATAAGCCACAAGTTTAAGTTTTATTTGGATTATAAAAAACGAATACTGAAAAAATTTCATGAAATAAATAAAATTAAGACACCTTAGTTATGTAGTAGCACAATTGGTTTGTAGGATTGGGATTGCCAGCATTCGTAGTGTTTTTACATGACTATATGCGCATTGTGGCATACACCGGAGGAGGCGTATACTCAAAAGTGGGTGGAATAAGGCTGCGACTGATAATATGCACATTGTTATTGCATTGTATGTGCACCTGACGGGAGGTCAGTTACGGGCTCGCGCTGTTCACTTGTTTCCCTTGATACTTTACCATAACACAATCGATTACGCAACTTGTAGACAAGCAGCGTGCCGCTCCGTCATTTATAATTTATTCCTACTCTGGTTTCAAACCTGGGGTCTTGCTGAATGCTCCAGCCGGTCCTGTCAAGTTTACTAAGCTACTTATTTATGTAAGTCATCCCGTGCGTACCTACTTCATAATGACTGTAATCTCGGTTTTCGATCGATAAACTGCAGATACCTACAGCTGCGGTCTGCGCCTACTGCTAACTAAAGGGTCCCCGAAACGACCAAGTGCAATTATCGATGTTTACGTGATTCACACACATCGATGCGCAAAATATTCGACTTCTATAAACTGATATTGAAGCGATTGACAAAATATTACTACAATTGCAATTGATCGGTTTGGACGCCCTTTACTCAGCCCGATGGAAGCACGATGCACGATGAATAGCACCATGGAAAAAGAAAAGGGGTATAAATACGATTATGATGGGTGCCAGTAAGTATTATTCAATTTAACCATAACAATCATAAGCCCGACCATCTACTCAGCAACCGGTCAAAAATTTGGTGCGTTATCCTGGCAAAAAGTTGTGCATTTGAGAGGTTGTGTGATAGATGCTGGTCGCCGAACCGCAACCAGCATCGCGCTATCACAAATTTTCGACCGGTTGCTAAATCCATGCGGTTGCGGTTGATGGTGGAGTGAGCTAGGTATTTTTCGAAGTTGAGAATGACCTTTGGTTTTCAAGAAAAAAAATCATTAATATGCCATTATAGTGAATGTAGGATGCCTTACGTAAATATCTTTAGGTGGCATGGCATACGCTGCAAATTGGCTCAATTCCAACCTAGCGTAAAATTACATGATTTTGACAGCAAAAAATACACTGATGACTGGCTATGAACTTGAATCACAGTGTGCGTGCTAATAAGCACTCGCACCTAGGCCGCCCTAAGTCACGCCCCCAAAAGCAGCAACTGTTTTGAATTTTCTGTTTCAGAAACCAACTAGATACTTGTTATGTAACATGATGAAATATTAAATAATACAGATTTTAATTTATAAATTTTATTGTTTTCTGGTACAGAATATTTATCTACAATACCTGCGCTTGTTGTTTACATAATTTATTGGATGCATAAGCCATAACTTATGTTAATAATGGAAATCCTAAAAACTAAATTCACTTAAGACTTGGCTAGGGTTTCAGCCTTGGCCACAACTTCCTCAATAGGTCCCACCATGTAGAAAGCTATTTCAGGTAGATGGTCATACTCGCCCTGCAGGATTTTAGAGAAGCCTTTGATCGTTTCCTCAAGGGGCACCAGTTTGCCAGCGTGTCCAGTGAACACCTCAGCCACCTGGAAAGGCTGGGACAAGAACCTCTGGATCTTACGTGCACGAGCAACAGTCAGCTTATCTTCCTCAGACAATTCATCCATACCCAGGATAGCAATGATGTCCTGGAGTGACTTGTAGTCCTGAAGAATCTTCTGAACCCCACGTGCAACGTTGTAGTGCTCAGCTCCAATAATGTTGGGGTCCATAATACGGGAGGTGGAGTCAAGAGGGTCCACAGCAGGGTAGATACCCAGCTCAGCAATGGCACGGGACAGTACAGTGGTGGCGTCCAAGTGAGCGAAGGTGGTGGCAGGGGCAGGGTCAGTCAAATCATCAGCTGGCACGTAGATAGCCTGCACAGAGGTGATGGATCCCTTCTTGGTTGTGGTAATACGCTCCTGCATGGTACCCATGTCAGTGGCCAGGGTGGGTTGGTAACCTACAGCAGAGGGGATACGACCCAGCAGGGCAGACACCTCAGAACCAGCCTGGGTGAAACGGAAAATGTTGTCAATGAAGAGCAGTACATCCTGTCCCTCCTGATCACGGAAGTATTCGGCGACTGTCAGACCAGTTAGAGCGACACGGGCACGCGCGCCCGGGGGCTCGTTCATCTGGCCGTACACAAGGGATACCTTGGAAGTCTTGTCCTTCAGGGAGATGACTCCAGACTCAATCATCTCTTGGTACAAGTCGTTACCTTCACGGGTACGCTCGCCCACTCCGGCAAACACGGAGTAACCACCGTGCGCCTTGGCGACGTTGTTGATCAACTCCATGATGAGTACAGTCTTACCGACTCCGGCGCCGCCGAACAGGCCGATTTTACCTCCCTTGGCGTAGGGGGCGAGCAGGTCGACGACCTTGATGCCAGTGACGAGGATCTCCTGCTCTACGGACATGTCCACGAACGCGGGCGCCTCGGCGTGGATGGCGGCGGTCTTGTCTGTAGGGATGGGGCCGCGCTCGTCGATGGGCTCACCGATGACGTTTATGATGCGTCCGAGGGTCTCTGCGCCCACGGGGATACGGATGGGTGAACCGCAATCGTATACGGGCTGGCCGCGGACCAAACCCTCGGTACCGTCCATGGCGATGGTGCGGACGGTGTTCTCTCCCAAGTGCTGCGCCACCTCCAGCACAAGCCGGGGCTGACGGTTCTGTACCTCCAGAGCATTTAGGATGGGTGGAAGGTCGTCTTCGAACTGTACATCCACTACGGCGCCGATAACAGCGACTACCTTACCTTGCGCTTTGCCTGCTGCAGCTTTGGCCGCATAATCACGTTTGTTCACCAAGGGCGCCGCGACTAAAGGTGCTTTGTCGGAGGTATTATTTACTACCGTCCTTGTGGCCAAACGGCCGGCCCTGCAGACCGTAGAGAACATTTTCGTTTAGGAGAATCGATCGAATAAATGCACAGTAGATAACTAGTCGGAGAGGTCACGAAAGAGGTTCGGTCGGATTCTTTACGTAACAACTCGACGTTCAGAAACTGTACAGGATGATTACGGCACTGCCGTATCCGGATGTACAGATTATAAAATATAAATTTTGGTTGATATTCTCAACGCTTCCACAAATTATCGTACGATATGATTTCTTTGTAGATCGGCCAGAAAACAACAAAATAAGAATCGAAGTCCAATGCGCCAGACTGGTTCTTCAGTTGGTATTGGGACCCGGCTAAACGGTTGCTCAGTATTTCATCGGGTCAAGTTACTTTATCAGCGACATTACTTGAAAGTAGAGCGTCCTAGTCTAGTCTTCATTCATGTGTACAATAGTTGACTTCAAGGATTCGTTTCTTTTACATGTTAACTGGGTGTAAAGCCGCGTCCCCACTAAGACCACGCGGCACCGTAAGGCCGAGCCGCGCGGCCGAGCCTCGTGAGTTCTTAAGGCCCGTCCCCACTAGGGCCACACGGCCTCAAAGCCTCAGGGTCTCGGGATTTTGTTATTTTTTGGAAAGCGGCCCCATTATAATAACTCACGAGCTTCGGTCGCGCGGTCCTAGTGGGGACGCACCTTTATGAAGCCCACTAGGGCCGCGCGGCCTCAAAGCATCGCGAGAATTTTGCTATTGTTTACAACGCGTCCCCATTATACAAAAATAGCCCAGAATACCGAAGCATACAAATATACAAGAAATTACCTGAAAATATATGGTCCACGAAAACAACATGTGTATTTAAAGCTAGGATAAAGGCATTGCTCTTAAAAAAAAATTGTACAGTATCCAGGAATTTAAGGAAGATAAATAATGTTAAAATAGTGTTCAAATTTATCTAATTTATAAAATTCTCGTGTCGCGGTGTTTGTTGCCAAACTCCTCTGAAACGGGTGGACCGATTTTAGTAAAATTTTGTGCGCATATCGGGTAGGTCTGAGAATCGGCCAACATCTATTTTTCATACCCCTAAATGTTAAGGGCGGTCCACCCCAAAATTTTTTAAAATCATTTTTGGACAAAAAATTTTGTTTTTATTTTTTCATGATTCAGCATTGAAAAGTATGTACTTACAATTCCAAATTTTCACCCTTATACGACCAACCCCTGTTTTTTAATCGTGATTTTTATTTCTGTTCCATCCACAGATCCGCAATGTATAGTTCTATCAATCAATCAGTTATCCCTGCCAGGTGTCTCCCGTTGTTACTTCTCAACCAGCAAGCATCACGGAGTAGGGATGAGAACGAAGCCGGCCTCCTATCTCTCACTCTCTATACAGTTTTCGTCCATTTTTTTTTTGGTTTTATTTGTATCTCGATCGTACCAGTGACTGATAAACGTATCATTTTAATTATTCAGTGCATCTGAAGTTAATTTTATTCTCATAGTGAATTTATCATTATTTCTCAGTTATGTAACAATAAAAAATATTGTCTCTTGTGTATTCTCGTGTGTATTCTTTTTCTTATATATATATATATATATATATATATATATATATTTCTTTTTTATGTGTATGGCAAAACAACGTTTGCCGGGTCAGCTAGTATCTGTATATTAATTATAATTTATAAGCTTTTCATGTATAAAGCTAAGCTAATATAAGTTTAATTAATATAATAGTTTAATTGTGAAAGTTCCTAATATTGGATACTCACTACAATATTATTAGTTTTAAGTTACCTTGCTGCGTCCTAACAGGGTCATGTACTCACTAGTTTTAGCTTAGCTTGCAACCATAGGGATGGTTGTGTACATAGATTGTGCATTAAATAAATAAATAAAGAATTCATGAGGCTCGGCCTCACGTAGCCGTGCGACTGTAGTGGGAACGCGGCTTAAAGTTCTTGGATCCTTTAGACACAATCTGACATCTGTGATCAAACTTGTGACACTTGACTTGACTCATGACTGACAACCTGAGAAATTGACATTTGACATTTGTTTATTGTGTGGAACAGCGGACGGCGGCGTGTTCGCCTTCGTTCTAATTCAGTTTTTATTTCCAAAGGATATTTATCCATTTAATTATTGTCGTACAATACAGAGCACAGTTATTTACAATGGAATATATTCCCCCTGATCATGAAGCTGCGCTTAACGCTGCCCGGGTGTAAGTTTTTTTTAGGTTAAAAAACATAAATGCGCTTCCGTTTCTATAACGTTGAGAAATTCGTGTTCACAAGTAAATACCGGCAAATGACTTGTATTTAACGTACCTACCGAGAAGTCCCTATCACCGCAATTTGAATGTGGTTTAATTGAACTATTTACAGTCTGGGACTGTGGAACTTAAGGGATTCTATGAATCATACCAGTTATTGATTGTTTATGTGTTACGTTTCTAGATTATGTTGCCAGTGTGCAGTGCCTATAGAGCCGAATCCTTCCAACATGTGTGTGGCATGTTTGCGTACTGACGTAGACATATCTGAGGGTATACCCAAGCAAGCAACCATTTTCTTCTGCAGAGGATGTGAGAGGTAAACGACTTAAGTTAGGTATAAAATTATTCATAAGCTTGAGTATATGATGTAAGTATTGAAATAAAGCACTAAATATACATAGTTAAGACAACAATATTTATGTTGTGTATTTTTTTATTATTGCAAAATGGGGCAGCTCTTGATCTCGATCACGCCTGGTGGAATGGATCGATGAGGTCTATGATGGAAATTATAAAATTGTGTTTTGTTTTCTTATTTAGTTTTTAAATATCTCTTGAAATAGAAAATTAAGTAAAAAGACATAAAAGATATTATTCTGTTTTAAGTTTTGTCTAAATCATCTAAGTGACTTGAATAGTTCAATTGTAGAAGATACAAATGGATATCAGACTAATAAGTGCTACATTAGTACATTTAGACTGGAAGCCGACCCCAACATATTTGGGAAAAGACTAGGCAGATGATGATGAAGTGCTACATTAGTCAATGCTGTCTATGAAAGTAATAAAAAAAGATATAATGATAATTTTGCCACAGATACATATAGATAATTTATTTTTATTTTTTTCTTCTTAGATTTATCTGCAATCAGCATTAGCTATAAGCAGATGCGCTGTAGGTTATGGCATATAGATATGTGCATATAAAAAAGGCAACTTGAATACCTACCAAGCCAAAACAATGATAAAGATATTTTATTTGGCAAATATGGGTAAAGTCATGGTGGTACATAATGTAAATACAGAAACAGCCATATTTTGCCAATTACAAGGCATGCAAAAGTACAGTTTACAATTAAAATAAATATTCACTATTCCATTAAATAATATAATTCTAGTTCATCATTCACTAATAATTATCAATGTTCAACTATTCAATTCATTCAATAAATAAAATAATTCTAATTCATCAGTCAATAATATAATTAATGTCACAATTTCTAATAATTATTTAAATACAATATATAAAATAGTCAAACATATTCTTTCTCCAATAAAAAATCTGCAACGCTTTAATAAACTTTGTCTACTAAAAAGTTCAGAGGTCTTTTTTTTTAATAATGTCAAATAATAGTCCTTCCATCAACTTTGTATTTTATTATATATCACCGGTGCCATGCAACAGACACCCTTGCGCATCAGAGTTGTTCTAGCACTAGGGATACATAGACTACTATTGTCACGCCTATTCCGTGAAAATACGTCAGCAATTCGTGCAAAGCGATCCGGGTTTAATTTTACGAATACTGCCATTTCTCTAAAATGTACAAACATGGTAGGGTTAATAATTTATTGTTTAAAATGTAGCACACAGCTATCAGTACTTTTCAATTTAAAAATAGACTGTATGCATCTGCAAATGAAATATTTCCCTTGAAAAATTGGGTCCAATACTTAAACTTCATTTGAAATATGAAGTAAAGCAATCACTACTTTATCACCACATTTTCTGTTTTAGATACCTTCAACCACCGGCAGAATGGATAGTAGCTTCCCTGGAGTCACGGGAACTCCTCGCCCTTTGCCTCAAAAAACTGAAGGGACTGGGCAGAGTTAAACTGGTTGATGCTTGTTTTGCTTGGACTGAACCACATTCCAAGAGAATAAAGGTATACACAGTAATTACATAAGTTTCCAACTTAAATAATATTGTGCAATACTGTTATGAAAATATGTTGCATGTATGATTTACTAGTCGCTCCCCACATAATCCCATGGGAATATCGGGATAAAAAGTATCCTATGTGTTATTCTGATGTATCAACACTTATGCGAGTGAAACCGTGGGATGCTGCTAGTAAGTTATATACTTAATCGTAACCTTGTCCAATGACAATGTGGATGTCTTTTTCTTCCACAGCTGTCATGACAGAGTTCACTTCTTAATCGTACCATCTTTTACACAATCCATCCTTTCCTCTCCACTAAGTAATCAAATAAATCTAATTTTATAGGTAAAACTGACAATACAAGGCGAAGTAATGGGGGGAGCAGTGCTTCAACAAACCTTCATAGTAGAGTACAGTATACAGCATCAGATGTGTGACGCGTGCCACCGGTCTGAGGCGCAGGACTACTGGCGCGCCTTGGTGCAAGTGAGACAACGTGCAAATAACAGGAAGACCTTCTATTATCTGGAACAGCTGATCTTGAAACATAAGGCGCATGAAAATACTCTTGGTATTAAGCCTAAACATGGTAAATGCTTCATTTAAATGATATCTTACTAAGTTTTGCCTGCGGCTTCGCCTGCGTGGGGGACGGAAAATATCCCACGGGAACTTACTACCGGGTCTACCGAGATTTTTAACGGGGCTTTCATATAACTCTATTGGTTTACGCGGCGCACGCCAGTATCGGCATGATTTTTTCCGACATCTTCAACAATGATTGTTATATTTCAGTCAATTTACACTCCGTCTATAGTGAGAAAACCGTATGAAAAACAGTTCAGTAGTTTTTGAGTTTATCGCGTTCAGACGCGGCGGAGGGACTTTGTTTTATATTATGTAGTGATAAATCAATGTTTGTTCAATTTTTAGAGGATAATTAGAGGATTCTTAAATCTGCTACTACTTACATTTTGAAGGCGTGTGGATAATAATTACCCAGTTTCCAAGTTTTAAATACATGATATCTCACAAATTCACAATTTTCTATTTACTTTCAGATGGATTAGATTTCTTCTACGCATCAGAAAACCATGCTCGCAAAATGCTGGATTTCATCCAGTCAGTGCTACCTATCAAATTCAGCCATTCCAAAAAGCTGATATCCCATGACATCCACAGCAATGTTTACAACTACAAATTCACATTTAGTATTGAGATTGTACCATTGTCTAAGGACAGTGTGGTGTGTCTGCCTAAGAAGTTGACGCAGCAGCTTGGCTCCATATCTCCTATCTGTTTGGTTAACAGAGTAACAAGCACTATTCATCTGATTGATGCTAGAACTGGACAAGGTAATTAGAGATGAATAAATAAAGTTTGGGTGATCCATGGGCGTGTAGCATAATCAACCTATAATGTTCCCACTTCTGGGACACAGGCCTCCTATCGGTGAGAGGGAGTGGGCCGTAATCCATCACGCGGGCCCAGTGCGGGTTAGTAGATGTCACGTCTTCGAAATTTTGGTTCTAGGACATGCCGGCTTCCTCACGATGTTTTCCTTCACCGTTTTGAGAGCAGTGGTGATGAAATAATTTACACAAAGTAAACCGCCTGTTTGGGTTTGAACTCCTGACCTACAAGTCGTAAGTCGCGGTCGTTACCACTGGGCCACCACTGCTCTAAGGCGTGTAATTGCATGATTTTGATTGTACGCAGGTCTACACATCAAGCTATACATAACCAGTATAAGGTGACTTCTGGTTGTACGAAAAATCTATACAATGCGAGTTCAGTTAAAACTGGAATTATATAGTTTGATGTGTCGCCGTCGGTACTCCTGTAAGTTCTCTTCCCAGTAATCAAGCTCTCACCATGACAAAATAATTAATTAGCTACTTAAAGGTCTCTGCACACCGGGCGCGGCGCGGCGGGACGGAACGGCGACGCGACGCTGAGCAGTTATAATGTACTAGATATTACGGACGACGCCACACAAAGCCGCCCCGCTCGACGGAACGGTAACCGCCGCGCCACGGGGTTATTTTATGCACCCATTTCCGTTTACGTTGTTTTTTTCTTAGCTAGCGCAAATAAGAGCAATAGCGTTTCCACGTCTGAATCGCGCAACATCTTTTTGATGAAGGAAAGGCGCGGCGGGACGGGACGTGATCGCGCCCGCAGTGTGAACACTGCCGCCGTGTCGCCGCCCCGCCGCGCCGCGCCCTCTGTGTGCAGAGACCTTAAAGGGGAATAATTGTGATTTTGCTAATACAACATCCCACAAGGCCACAACAATTATAACTTTCTAAGACCTTAATCATAGCGAATTTAACTGCCATTGGATCAGAATCATAAAAGATTTATACAATTCAAATATGATATATTTCATTTTGATTTTTATTAAAATGATTTTAATATTGTTGTTACAGTGTGTGAAGTGTCCTCTACAGTTTACTGGAGACATCCATTCTCTCCAATATGTAATCCTAAACAATTAGTGGAATATATTGTGATGGATATTGATGTATTGAAGGAACATGTAAGTTAATGCACATTAAAATAAGGGAGAAAGTTGAGTGTTTTCCTATCTCACTCCCATATTCTTGCATAAATCAACCTTATGATATCGACTTGTATTTAAGTGTACTTGTATTGTGAGCATTGGTATAGTCGACCTTGTTAGGTAATTCATACAAAATGCACATAATATCTGACCATTTTGAAAACAAAATCCCGTGCCCATGATGACAAGAGGATCCTCTTTAGGTCAACTAAGAATATGCGCTGCAAGCAGGAATAGTTCTTATGGTGGTCAGATATAGATTTTGGCGATAGTACGCCGCACGCGCGTATGTATGCACGTGCGTATTGCACGTTGCACCGTGTTTGCCCGTGCTTATCACTTTTGATAACAATTCCCACTAAACTAAAACTTCACTAAGGTTGAAAGTATCTGACATGTAGACGAATAAACCTTGTTGTTTTATGACGTGCAAGTGACATTCAACCTAGTGACTGTGCTAACCGAGGGTGATAAAGCAGTTACGAGGTCGACTATACAGGCTGATTTTTTAAAGACCAGCCAAATTTAAGGATGTGGTACAGACCATCAAACTGAACAACTTTCTCCATGGGACCAACATCGTAATCGCGAATAAAAATTCAGCCGTCCCATACATTTTGGTCGAGTAGGTATTGAAGTTTTCTATGGGACAGTTGATAAAATTTTCGCGATTACGCTATTTGTCCCATGGAGAAAGTTGTTCAGTTTGATAATCTGTACCACATCCTTAAATTTGGCTGGTCTTTAAAAAATCAGCCTGTATATATATTTTGTATGAATTAGTATAAAGCGACAAGACAAGTAAATATGAACTCTGCTTAGCAATAATCATCCTTAAGTGAGTCGCGTACCAAAAACAGAAATGCCAACAAGTAAAATATAAATCATCCATGTAGATCACAACGAAAATACAGAAATCTTTATTTTCTTAGCAATAAAGATGTTTTTAATGCTAATAATTTTAATACTTTTACAGGAAAAGAAAGCATTCCCTGGTCAAGGCATGGTGTCCAGTAAGCATGTAGTGGCAGATGTATGGGTTGTAAAAGCCAGTGAACTTGGTTTAGACGTCAACCCTGTCCACACTAGGACGCATTTGGGACATATTTTGAAGCCTGGCGATACAGTTCTGGGGTAAGCTATCTTTTAAGGCTAAAAAAGATTAGGGCGGGCCGCACCGCAAAGCAACACATTGCAAAAATCCTCCTTCATCAATTTTGTACATTTTCTATGATCCAACCCACACTACAAACGAGCAGCAAAATGCGTTGTGGCTGAAATGTGCGCAATTTGAAATGCAATTTAATTTTGAAAAAGCTTCCGTTCCATAACAACCGCCGTTTCTCAGTATCTACAAAATTTTATCTGAAGATATTTTTGTTGTTACTTCTATTTAGATTTTTATTTTTAGGATATTATTTTTACGTTTAAAAGAAAACATTCATGAGATACATTTTATGTGCTTACTTAACTTATTAGTTTTTTACAGCTAAGATTCCCTGAATAATTTCGGATTTGAACGAGGTCCTTACGAGATCACCGAACAATCTGTTACACAGAATTGTTTATTGAAATAATAAATAAATATTAAAATTGTACATTTTAGCTACAACATCGGCGATTCAAACGTGAACGACGCAAACTTTGATAAGTTAGACCAGAACGCAATTCCGGACGTGTTTTTGGTCAAGAAGCATTACGGAGAGAGGTCTGCGAGAAGACGCGCGCGCGCATGGAAGCTCAAACACATGGCCGAAGAATTACATGAAGGACTCAGCTCTACTAATGAGTAAGTATACTAAAATCTAAACCCGCCACAGATATCATACCATCAATGAACTGTTTGTGATCGGAAGAATTATGAACATTAGTGTAAAGCCATAAGGTTGAATTGTGTTTAGTATCGGTAAGCTCCTATGCTAATTGCAGTGGCATTTCGGCGGCAAAATTCGTGTGTGCCCAAAGTTGCCAACTTGTAGATTATGATCTTTGGTGCAAAGATATAAGGTTGAATTCCTTTAGTATTAGCCTCTGACGAAGTTAGCTGACTTTTCCTCTGATTCGGCGATCCCTGGATGTTCTAATAAATCCGAGATATCCTTTAGATTACGATTACGACGTGTTTACAGACATACAACTGTAAAATACAGTTCAGTTTGCAACCAGAAATCAGTATTTATCACATTTAAAAGAGAGTATTCGATTAGTCTACCCATAATCAGTATTATCTTTAGCTTATCGCATATTTGCCTCCTTTGCGTAAATAATATCAATCAAGGGGGCCTTGACATAGTCCTATCGTTCAAAACATCGTAATTCTTACTACATCGGTTTTTGAAGTGGAAATAATGTTGTCTTATGATAACATGGTATTTACTGAGACTTTCGCAATTACCGCCTTATAAACGTTGCTTAAAGTTAAGTAATGATTAACGTCTGCTTAACCATACATTTTTTGATGTTTAAACGTCACTTAACTTTAAGTAAAGTGGTTCTTTGTAAAATTGTAGTTGTACCCTTTAATACTCAATACTTTATTGCATTCCATAATGTGTACATATGATAGTTGGTATGTCAAAACATCGAATCAATTATGGACCCTGTCGGGCACAGCAAAGTTGGTTTTTAATAGGAGAGAGGATGAAGGCTTTTTGTTAAGAAAAAAAAAAATTTTAAATAGTATCATTTGCTTTTATGGTATTTATATTTTTTATAAGTATTTATATATTTGGTTTTAAGTTATATTTTTATATTTATATTGCACTATTTACATTATTCTTTGTTTTTCATTATTATTATACTACATAGACTATAAATTACAATAAAACTAAATATTTACAATTTTATTGAGTCTTGTATAATGTTATTATTATTAATTGTGCACTGTTTAGCACATTAATTTTTAAATTAACAGTATTTTAGTGTTTTAAAATAAATTAATATTCAAAGTGAAATTTAAAATGAAATGTAGATCTCGTATATAAAAAATTGTTTTTATTGTTGTTGAAATTATCGCTAAAATATTCGTCAATAGTGTAGTAGCTTTTGATTATCAGAAATTGTTTTAATTTATTGATAAAGATATTATTTTTATTTTTTATGTATTCCGGTAACTTATGTACCCGCTGTGGTACACATGCGTACCAGTTCGTCCTAATGAAGTTAAGTAGGTGTCTGAGGCCAGAAGGCTACAGGCTTGCGGGCGGCGAGCGGCCCATAGCTCGCCGCCCGCAAGCCCGTAAGGACCAGGCCCGGGTCGACGGCGCGTTGTGTTCCACGCGCGCCTCAAAGAGCTGTCAGCACGAACTGACGGGGTCCGCTAGGGCCGATGCCGCCGGGGCTGCGGGTTGTTCGAAAGAGATACCGTGGCCCCTGGCACAGGCAACTGAAGGAACACGGGTGGGTTTTAGTCCGTAAAAGTCTGACACGCCCTTCCGCTCAGCCCAGAGCGGGAGAGGTCCATTGATGATTGCCCACCCAAAACCCCCTCGGACCGCGCCTGGTCTAATGTCAGTGATACGTCAAACTCGTGTTTAAAACACGTTTAGCCTAAACAACTAGTAAACACTATTTTGTGGTAGTAAGTATAGTATATAACTTTGAATAACCTTCACAGGGATTACAACGACTTCTTGGACGACTTGGAAGAAGACCCTGCGTTTAGGCAGAACGTCAACATATTTAAGGACGAGAACAAAATACCAGTGGATACCGATGAGATCGACCCTTCGCTGCCTCGCATTACCCTCGCTGAAATGTTGGATGACATGGTCATCGAAGATGTAGATATGACCGAAGTTTAACGATGGGTTCAATTAAAATAACGCGATGTTTTATATTCATACATAAGTTCAAAGGGCTAATAAAATCTGTATGTTTATTTATTGAGACTGTTTAATTTCGTAATATTTTGAAAGTAAGTACAGTCAGTAAAAATTAAGAGAAAAAAATAACTTTTTTAAAACAAGCTTTTATTACATTTTAATGGAAGATGGAACATTTAGCATATTAAACCTTCGTTATTTTTCTTTTGCAATCACAATGTAACACGCTTTTATTTATTTCTTATCAGGTTAAAATTATTTTTAACTTTTTAGTTCTTTTTATTAACAAGTACTTAATAAAAAAGTTTTTTTTTCGTTTAATTTTATTTTTAACTTTTTAGTATTTTTGGTGCGAGATTGACTACGGCGTAGTTCGTAGCGCGTAGCAGTGTTTTCCGTGATATGCGTTTACTGCACTTAAGCTACCTGTACATGATCAGACCCTGGTTACCATCTAGCACCAAAGTACTCGTCAAGACGAATCAGACGAGCCCAAACTCGATGGGGTTATGTCGTTTAATTACTGAGTTCCTATGGCCATCTTCAGCTCCATCATAAGACCTTGGTTACCATCAAGCACCAAAGTACTCGTTAAGATGAATCATATGAGTCCAAACTCGATGGGGTTGTGTCGTTTAATTATCGAGGTCCTATGGCCACCTTCCGGTTCCATCATCAGGTCAGCTCCATGTCATAATAATTCTGCATTGTCATCCGATTTACACATGCTTGCAAAATTTCAGCTCAATCGGTTGAAGATATCTGCTTCAAAATTGAGTAGCAATTGTCCACCGGAACAAACATAGTTATATACATACATACATACATCGCAAGTTAAATAAAAGGTTGTTATCATTTTGGAATTTTGAAAAATCAATAGGTATGACAATGTGTAAGTTTTACACTTACACATTGTCATAATGACAATATTACTGTCTTTAAAAGCATCTATTCCAAACTCGTCAAACATTTTAATTTCTTGCAACAAGCAAGTAATAATTGACAAGTTTTAATTCATGAAATTCTTCCATAACTTTGCACTGATGTAACTCTCTCTATCTATGTAAGATGAACTTATTTCACTGACTGTAACAAACCCTATGTACAGAAGAAGCGTGAGATATAATTTCTATGATATAAAGTTTCATGACAAGGCTATCATTATCGTGTACTTAACTAGAAATACGCAGGCAAATTGGGCGGGGCTTTAACGAATTCTGATTTGACGTAAGGAATGAGATATTTATTTTATTTTTATTTTTAAAAAAAACGTTGCCCCCCCTAGGAATTTCTCCTGTATCGTGGGTGCGTTTACAAACATTTAAACTCACATACACAAACAGCCAAACCCGGAACAACTACTTGTAGGTCATACAAATATTTGTTCTGTGCGGGAATAGAACCCGCGACACGCAGCGCAGCAGTCAATCGCTTAACCACTGCGCCAACCGCGCCGTCATGATATCATTATTTATTTATATTCCAGGTCATAAAATCCAATTTTTTGCAATTACATACACAACTTAATCACTAGTGTTGGTACCTACAGACGCCAACACATCAAGCTACCCAAAATGACAAATTTTCCCAATCAACCTTGGTTGGAAATCTATTAAAGAAATTTGGCAGATTGTAGTAGCTGGATGAGCTGGCGTCTGGACATACATAATAATTGTATCAAAACTACCACGTAATATAAATATGCTGTTCAATTTCTGTTGATAATAGTAAAAGATCTCAAAGTTTCGATATGCCAATATAATGTTGTGCAAACATGTTCTAAGCATGACGATTCGTAGATATAAGATTATATTGATTGATACCGGATTCGATTACCTATCGCTGATAAATGACCCTCACAATGTTCGAACGCGGCATCAGAGGACATACCGAACGCGGAAATTTTCTAAATCGCGTGTGGTTTGCCTACTTATTATAATTTTAAGGAACGGTTAAAAAGCAATTTGATGTAGGTATTATTTCACACTTGTCCTGATATAATTATTATTACACAAGTAACCATGAGTGAAAATGACACACACTTGCAGTAGTTGCAGTATCTATTGGAATGCTTGTAAGCCCGCATCGCTGTAATAAAAAAAATAGAGACGTTTAAAAAATGACAATAATTTCGATTGCTTGTCGTACGAGTTTGGTATCTTGTTTATCTATATAAAGGTGGAATACTCTGATATCACTCATTGTTGAACAATAAAGCGGGCAAGATGAGGTTGCTAGTATTTATAGTAACGCTATTAGTTTCGACCTTTGCAACAGAGTTGTCTATTGGTAATTGTTGACAAAATAAAATGCAATTTAATTGAATTGACATTATTAGACAGTGTATAAATGTTCGTGTTTTAGATGGAATAGAAGAGTTGTTTAGAAAGCATATGAGGCATGAGATGACTGCTTTAGAGTCTCAACAGCTGGCAGATGTTCTTGATTTGTTTCATAGTCCGGAACACGCCTCAAGACGGTCACAGGAAAATGCTTCGGAAGCTAGAACGGTAAGTCATATTTACTATTGCCTAATAAGATTGTTAATTTACCAGGAGTAGTGACTGTACCACCGCCTCATACAGCAGTATAATTTTAATATTCCTTTAGTGGGAGAAAGACATGAAGCTATACAGGAGGTATAGTTCCATGTCTTTCCCACTGTGAAGCAATATTATAATAATTCTGCTATAGGTAAGTGGTGGGCCCACAGGATTTGTTAACTTGTATGAATCTTATCAGAAAAGAAAGGTTTCCCATAGGACACAGGTTTCTTAATATGGTGACAATCAATTCGTTCCAACCCTGCATCGAGCATCCCTCTATTTTAAGGAACCTATCCACGTCACAATACACTACTATTAGCCCGCGTCAGAAAAAAACACTGTTGGGTTTTCAACTCTCGGCGCTAAGCAGTGCTTTAACAATCCAGTGCGCGGGAAAAACGCGGTCTTGAGAACCAGCAGTACGATTCTGTAACCATCTCACCGTGAAAACTTAGGTGAAGTGAGCGTGGAGTGAGCTGTAATTCCAACTAATGCTAGGGATCGACACTATTGACAGCTCACTCTAAACTCACTTCACCTAACTTTTCACGGTGAGATTTTTACAGAATCGATCGGCTGGGCTTATAGGTATACAGTCAGCAATGAACGCCGATTACCGCTTTTACATAATTATCTTTAATTCTGAACAAACACAAGATTATTAATTAATACACTATTATTCATATTAGATATATTCGTATTATATATATTATACTCAGTATTTCATGTTATAGCTATGTATTAGGGGTTAAAGTATGAAATTGCCGTTTAGTACTGAAAAATTGAAATTCGTTTTTTTTTTAATTTAACATATTTATTTAATCAAAATAATTACCATTATTATCTATACATTGCGCGATCTAATAGGAAGTTAATTGATGCCTTTGCGATAGAACTCTCGTGATCTAGATTCGACAAACTGTGTGAAAGCATTTTGTACTGCCTCCTGAGAAGATAACTTTTTATCACGTAGAAAATTGTCCAAATCACGAAAAAAAATGGTAGTCCGTTGGAGCAAGGTCTGGCGAATACGGAGGGTGACGAATGGTTTCTAATTGCAGTTCCTGTAGAGTTAAAACGGTTTCTCGTGCTGTATGAGGTCTCGTGTTATCATGGAGCAATAATGGTGAAGATCGATTCATGAGTCGGGGCTGTTTCACTGCTAGTTTTGCTATCATTGTTCGGAGTTCGGCACAGTAGACATCTATAGTGAATAACACCATGCTGAGACCACCAAACAGTTACCATTACCTTTTTATTGGTAAGCTTTGCTTTTCCATCACGAAAGCATTTAAACCAAAATCGCACGGTGCGTTCATTAGCAGTCCCCTCTCCAAACGCAACATTGATATTGCGAGCTGTTTCTGCCGCGTTAGTTCCGCGTCGGAACTCGTATTCAAAACTACCTCGAAGTTTCGAAGTATCCATCTTTCTTGTCTAAGCTGAATAAAAAAAACAACTGAAAGCCGATAATCGAATGTTGCACATTTTTTAAAAGAAGAACTTCATACGTACCATGTGAAAAAGTATCACTCAAAAATATCAAACCATGAAGGTTCTATGTCCATTCGAAGTACCTATTACAATGAAACGGCAATTTCATACTTTAACCCCTATTATATTACTTAGTTGTAAATAATGAAATGTAAATATTTCGTTTAGCGCGAGAAACGTAGTTTCTAACTAATTGAACTACCTACTGATAAAAATAAAATCCAAATTCCCTTCTTTATCATCCAATACCAAGATATCTAATCGTAAATAATTTTAAATAACAAATTTACTCATAATTCTTTATGAGTAAATTTGTAATTTAAATCACGCTTATCAGAATTAAAAGGGTAAAGAATAATTACAAATAAAAATAGAAACAACAAGACTAGAAATACTGGTCGAATTAAAAAAAAAAAATTGCATTTGATAGCTCAAATCAAGAGGAAGGCTTTAAGATACTTAACATCACGCTAGGACCCTTAGGAACAGAGCAAAAATTCAGAAAAAACGCTGAGCGAAAACCAAGTATTAGCGCGGGCAGGCGATGCGATGCGACGGGTTGACGACGTAGCGGACAGAAGCTAGTGTAGGATAATGGATTGAAGTCAATAATGCAACAAATAAATGGTTTGCAATACATCTCTACCGCTCGGCCAATCCGATGCCTAAAATTTCAAAGCATTTCAAAGCCGTTTATGGAAGTTACCACCGTGCACCGCTCCAACAGCAATATCTTACATTTTCAGACTCTGGAATGTTTAATATGTCGAAGCGCGTTTGCTGTCATATTCGATGGTGTTCAAAAAGGGCAATCCGATGAAGAAATCACGAATGTTGTTATTAACCTCTGTGCAACTTTGAACATTGAGTCCTACCCTGTTTGCTATGGAGCTGTTGGTCTAAATGTGGTATGGAGTTTATTACTTTTATTTTATTCGTCCTATCTTTCATTTCATCGAATATCTATGTGATCCAATTAGTGATACGCATGAAAGCATAAGTGAAGACTCAACTCAACTGATGATCTAGGAGAGTATTAGAAAAAATAAAAATAAAACTGTCTCGTATCGTTTTGCTTTAGACTACAATCATGCTCACTATAATAGTTCTATGAGAGTATCAAAAACGCCTATATTTTGTTCGGTATGATAAATATTTATAATTGTTAATAATACCATAATAAATAATAATGCCATATCGACTTATATTGTAGCCAATAATAACGCATATAATCCGAACGACGCCCGAAGCTACTCCAAGAGCATTCTGTGGACTTATTTCGCAAAGAGGCGATGACCTAAACGCTTGCATACTTGAAGACCCGAGGTTTGAATGGCAGGTGGAACTCCCTGAGCCAGCGTCGACAAATAATGTAAGTACCTAGTGTTAAAATAGTTACAGTTCTTATTAAGCAGGTACCTACATGAAACGAAAAACCTTGAAAATTAAGTTATAATATGGTACCTGCATCATTATAATTTCAGCCAAAAGACGTCTACTTCTGGACGTAGGCCTTTCCCAAGCATCGCCACCTCGACCAGTTTTGAGCTTCTCGCATCCAGCGGATTTCTGCGGCTTTTACCAGGTCCATCGATCTATCTTGTGGGAGGACTTCCAACGCTATGTGTTCCGGTACACAGTCGCCACTCGAACCTTTCGGCCCCGCATAAAAGTACGAGTGCTAACCGACTTTCGTTGATAAGCGTACCTATTTACCAGTTCCTCGACATTTTAAGCACAAACATTAGAAACAAACATGCATTTTAATCCGGTTTTGGATTTTCGTCTAAGGGGTGCTATACACTAATTCGAGTCGAAGAATGATACGCACGGCCGGGCGTTAAAATCGAATATACAACGTGGCGCTACAATGGTGACATTAATTTAACACTCGGGTAGGGTTAGTGCCCATTAATCATATAAAACTTTGATAGGTTAAAATAATTCGTAAATTTAAAAAAAAATCAAACAAACTAAATAATAAAAATGTAACTAAAATTGGGATCACCCTTGCAAAAATTCATTCATCAAATTACTTACCTAACGCTAGCTGGCTTACGTTATCTCGGAGCGGCAACGCGTCGCTTCGCGCGCTGGTAACCGCGCAACGCGTCTTGTACCTACTCGTGATCGGTCCGATTCTTTGACGGCATGTTATCAAAGAAACCGAGCGGCGCAAGTGGTACATACAGCGGAGGTGCTTAGTAAAACACTTATCATATCACCCTCTCTTGTTACTCTTAGTTATAACTGTCATCACTAATCACTGCTTTTATTATTCTTTATTTTAAATTTTCTTATTTTCATTAAGACCACCGTGTTGGCGGATACAAAGAGCTAAACGGCGTTTTATGTTTTCCCGCACATTTGAAAATAAATTGTCACTGATAGCCATTTCTCAAACGCATTTATTATCCGATGGCGTAATAGTTCCACCGAAACCACGTTCTCCGCGTATACATCGTCTTACATGGACCCCCAGAAAAAAAAATCGAGTGGCGTGAGATCTGGCGATCTTGCTGGCCACCTACGAGGTTCAAATCTTCAATTGTGCACCAAACGTGTCATTTAGCCACTGCCTGGCTGTTGTTACAGAGTGTGCTGTTCGCATATTCAGGTGCTGTGTAGTTCGGATGTGTATTTGCCATCACGATCACAAGTTTACGCAAGCACTAATAACATAAATAAAATCGTCCGTATCGTAAGAGATGTAAACGTACCTTCTAGATTAGAAAACAAAGCAAAGCGTCTTTATCACAGTACCATAATCTAATTACACAAAAATAAATAAATAAAACAATAGGTAAGCGTCTTTTTCGCGAAAACATTCACAAAAATATTTGACGACGTAATTATGCGCACTAGTATGAAGAAGTGTGTCAAGGACACGAGTTCGGCTAGCACTAGAAAAGCAAAAAAAAGAATTCTCTGTGCGGGCGGGTGTGCGGGTGGAAGGGAGAGCGCGCGTCGCCTGCGCCGCTCGCCGACAAAGGGAAGTCTCTTTCCTTCAATTCGCCTACTCTTTGCATTTGTTTCATCATAATAATATTGCTTATTTGTTTTAATTTCATTGATGCGATGTGATCCGTGACCCCGGCAAATGACCGCTGCGTGACAGTTCTTTATGTACAGGTTGTTCTAAGATGCTATTTTCTAAAATTTTAAATAAATCCGTAATTAATAACGTTTAATGGAAATATAATTTCTTAATGAAACGAAAACGTGAAAACGTATGTGTCTTAAATTAATGTCACCATTGTAGCGCCACGTTGTATGTACATAGATGTTCCCATAAAAACCGGTCGGCTTAGCTCGAATTCCCGTCTGCCTTGAAAGCAAGAGTGTGCAGCCATCTTCTGGGCACGCTCGTTTCGTCATATACCTCATCCATCGCTTTCCATCAGGCGTGATAGAGGTCAAGAGCGGGCCCATCCAGCAATAAAAAAAAAATGTGCAGTAATTGCTTCGGGTCGAATGTCGAACTCGAACAAGTGTGTAGCTTTTAGCCCTGACATTTCTATTAATTCAGCAGGTCCCAGCCACCGATCCACGACCACTCAAAATTGCCGTGATCACCGATGCTCATATCGACCCTCTGTACGAAGCATACGGAGTCGCCGACTGCGGTGAACCAGTATGTTGCAGAATAGGACAAACACCTGTCGAACGTTATGTATTCAAAACGGACGCAGAAGAATCCATCATCGAACAGAGTATAAAGAACAATTCCGGTGTAATATCCCTAGATTTGAGTTTAGCTTCGAAAATTAGAGAACTAAGGAGTTCGTCACAAACTAGGTTTGTAACCGGAAGAAATGCTGAGCCTGCAGGTTTTTGGGGAGACTACAGGAACTGCGACACACCAATTTGGGCTTTCGATAATGTTATCGATACCATTACTGGATCACACAAGGTAAATAATTTTCTAATTTCGTTATTTTATCTTTGGTTAAATCATTTTGCACGATGTCGTCGGTAACCAGTCAGAGTATGCGGCTACAATACATCTGTATTTTTTTTAATGGATGCAGTCTCTTACCTTCGCTAGAAAGACGAGGCGGTAGTCCGATGAGTTCCTAACAACTGTCAGTGGGAAAATTGTAGTAGTTAAAGATCAAATTCGCAAAACACATATTAGTTTGTACGAAACTGACAGGTGTCAGGAACTCAGTCAGGATCGCATTGTTTCATTGGCCGGACTGTAGTCGTTGAACAAAACCGGTTATGACGAAAAACAACCGACAAGTGCGATACCTAACCAAATAATCCTCAATCGAAATAGGTACCGTACTTAAAACTTAAAAACCTACGATAGGCATGACGATGCTTACGTGCAAATAAGCGGATGTGTTAAGTACAGTCAGTAGCAAGTCTTAATTATTGCGTAAAATGTTTATGCTAAACAAAAGAACATAGGCAGTCGCTCCATGTAAAATACTGGTATCCAGCTGCATCCGGTTAGACTGGAAGCTGACCTCGACATAGTAGAGTTGGGAAAAGGCTAGGCAGATGATGATGAATGTTTAATTAATTGGAACAGAATTTAATCTCAAAGAAAACTAACTGTTAGCTATTATATGAAAAGCTAAAAAGAAGTTTATTGAATAATTTTGTGTCAATTTTGATGACATGTAAAAGTGATAAAGGACTTTTGTTGCTGACCGTACCTAATCTGCATTCGCGATTTATTTGCCAAAACTGTAAACAAACCTGAGTTTATGGAAAAATAACTTTAATTCCTACACAATAAAGTTCAGTTTAATCTACAACTTCAAGCATTTTTATAACTTTTTCAATAGCGCTAGTCACTCTGAAATCAACTTAATGGCGATTAAAATAAAGTTGATATTTGTTTAACTTGAAATAACATCAATTTGAAACATTTTGAATAGACTTTACATAAATATTTCGCCTGTTATGTTTAAGTCCCATGTATTAAAAAAAACCGGCCAAGTGCGAGTCGGACTCACGCACGAAGGGTTTCGTACCATTATCTATAAAAATCACACCTGTATGGGAGCCCCCCTTAATATTTATTTTATTTTAATTTTATTATTTATTATTAAAGTAAAAATACAACTGAGTGTTTTGTGAATATTTCAAGTGCCTATACCTGTTGCCATTATTGATATCGAGCAAAAAAGGGCAAAAAAATCGCGTTTGTTGTATGGGAGCCCCCCTTAAATATTTATTTTATTTTATTTTTAGTATTTGTTGTTATAGCGGCAACAGAAATACATAATTTGTGAACATTTCACCAGTCTAGCTATCGCGGTTCTTGAGATACAGCCTGGTGACAGACAGACGGACAGACAGCGAAGTCTTAGTAATAGGGTCCCGTTTTTACCCTTTGGGTACGGAACCCTAAAAACTAAAGAATTCGATCTTAAGGCAAAACCCAATAACACTTTGCTAGACATGGGGTTTAAACATGGACCCTCATGCTCAGAGCGAACCTCTTCGCCAATTAATTGAAATATCTATTAAATCTATGACCTTCACTAAGTATTAATTCTTATCACTCTCGCGTCCGGCCCTGGTTCAAGCCATGGTCCGGGGCGAGAGGGTGTGGGAGGCGGTCACCTCCTTCTGCGAAGCGGTCATGCTAGCGAAGGAGGTGGCGGGATGGGTGAGGGAGAGATCCTCACGCCTCAGCCGCCGCGGGAGCCGCTCCGGGCGTCGGGAGCCGCGTGACGACTCCCAGCCACCGTAGGCGCGGGCCTGCGGGCGGAGAGCAAAGGGTAGATCTCCGTCCGATCAGGACCAGGCCCGTGCCGGATGGCGCGTATGTGTTCCACGCGCGCCTCAAAGAGATGTCAGCATAGTTGACGGGGCCCGACAGGGCCGAAGCCTGCCGGGGTAGAAGGATCGTTCGAAAGGGTTACCGCTGCCCTGGAACAAAAAGGGCTAAGGAAGGAACACGGGTGGGTTTTAGTCAGTAAGAGTCTGACACTCCCTTCCGCTCCACCCAGAGCGGGAGGGGTCAATTGATGATTTCCCATCCTCAAAAAAAAAAAAAAAATGGTCATCTTTGAACATTAATACGGGTTGAAGGTCATTCTTATGAACTAATACGGGTTATTATTTCAGGATATTGACGCAGTCTATTACATAGGTGACACTATCGACCATGGTGTTTGGGAGACAACGTACGAACTGATCGACGTTATGAACCGACACCTCGTCAATAAAATAAGGCAAAGCTTTGGCGATAATGTGCCAGTTATACCTGTCATCGGTAACCATGAATCCCAACCCACGAATCAGTGAGTTGATAGTTTTTTTTTCTTATAACATAACATCACGCTTGAATTCCCCGAAGGGTTAGGCAGAGGTGTACCTATACTACACCCACATTTCACCAGTTATTTTTAAGTCCCATGTAACAGGGGGCGAGCCTATTGCCATCAACTGAGCTAAAATCCAGACACCGGCACCCTAGTTGCGTAACACACTATCAATCGGAATCTGAATCATTTTGAAGCAAATTGCTAATCCATTGCTTCATAAGTTAGAAAAATTTGTCTGCTCAACACGTAAATAACGCAATG
This sequence comes from Apamea epomidion, assembly GCA_947507525.1. Lineage (NCBI taxonomy): Eukaryota > Metazoa > Arthropoda > Insecta > Lepidoptera > Noctuidae > Apamea > Apamea epomidion. Next base: position 13,984,999 of record OX382227.1, read on the forward strand.
AATGTTGTTGAACTGTCAAAATGAAACTGATTCCGATTGATCGTGTGTTACGCAATTAGGGTGCGGGCTGCGACTGAGAAATTCCAGATGAAAAAAAGCAATAACACTGCTCGAACGAGGAAGTTCTAAACTAATCAACAAGTAATAAATATTTGATAAGAATAACGTCAAATTTACAGTAGGTACATACGCCAGCACATAAAGCTACTCCAATCTGTCAAATTTCTTTAATAGATTTTCAACTTTATAGCTAAAGCATTAAGGTCCAAGGTTGATTGGGAAAATTTGACAGTTTCGGGTAGCTTGACCTACTGGCGTCTGTAAAAAACACGAATAAGCTTGCTCAAATAAAGCTAAAAGAGAGTGATGATTTGATGAATATTAGTATTATTGATATAGGTAGAGGAAGATCGGAGAAAGGATGGGTTGTGTGTGTCAGGAATGTACATTCAGTCTCTGGAGAGGAGGATGATATGAATGAACATTATGAGCAGCCGAACAGGGACTAAATGATAAAGTGTCGGCTGACTGAGTAGAATAGAACAGGAAAAAATATTTCGCGTCTTTCCCAACTACAGCCCGATTAAAACATTATGGTGGCGCGGAACATGTGTAGAGGTGTCAGCGGGGGGTGAGTTGTGAGGTACTGCGCAGCGAGTAGCCAACTTCAGAGCGGCCATAAAGTCTGAATCGGGTTGGGACAAGGTCAGAGGGGCAATTCTTGTAATTTTAAGAACGTTCAGTCTGATCTCAGTCTCAATCTGTTAAAAATACCTCTTATTTCCTTACATATATGACCAAGTTTTTGACATTGATCGTCGCTGAGATGAGATTGGGACTAGATTTTGAACGTTTAAATTCGGGAATTGGCAATCAAATAGAAGAAAACTTGAAGAAAAGATAGTCTGCAGAAGTTGAAGAAAGTTTCATTATTTTATTTTTTTCAGATTTGCACCAGCAACTGTGGCTGGCGAACATTTAAACACTACTTGGCTGTACGATGCTCTTGTAAAAAAATGGAGTTTCTATTTGGACGAAGAAGCAAAAGCAAATCTGCGTGAACGTGGAGAGTTCTCCATGGTGATTAGGCCAGGACTCAGAGTTATCACTTTGAATAACAATGTTGCTTATAAATTTAATTGGTAAGGACGCATTTTAGATCTTTGGTTGACCGGTTTTAGTGTATTTCTTTCATCACCTCCCCGAGTAATTTATTGTAGTTTTTCGTAACAGCTCAAGTACAGTCAGCAACGAAAGTTGGTTAGCACGGTTACTTTCACATTCTAAAATTGACACAAAATTATGACGCATTTCTTAATATCAAAAATCTTTAGAAATAGAACAAATTAGACTTTATATTATTTTCAAAAATAAATGTTTTTGATAAAGAAGTGAATATATTTTTTTGTCGAACTCCTTTTAATGAATTTTATTTTTATATAGATACTAATTTTATCATTCATTTATTTATTTAAACATTACATTTTTAAAGATGCTTTTTTTATTACTGTTCTGTTATGATTTCAAAAACAGAAGTGCTACCCGTCTATATACTACAGGGTGGGCAACTTGGAGGTATACAACTTTTTTTTGCCGCCATTTGGTTTTGGCGGCAAATATGACAGTTGTTTCATGAAAATTATTTTGTGTAGATACGGCAAATTTGTTATGGAGCGTTTTACGACTGAACAACGTGTTTTAATAATTAAAACATTCTACTCAACCCAATCATGTATTGCGGCAACTCTAATAAAATTGCGGCCAATTGGTAGAAATCACTTACCTTCGCGGCTACCAATAACTCGTTTGGTGATTAAATTTGAGCAGCATTGTAACAGATAAAGCAGCTTACATCAAGTGAATCAGTTGGGCTTAGGAAACATGTGGTTCCACAATACGGGGCCACGTGTCATACGGCACGAGCCACAATCGAGACATTGCAAAGAACATTTCCGGGTCGATTAATTTCGAGAAACGGTGATATTGATTGGCCCACAAGATCCCTGCATTTAAAAGCTCCTGACTTTTTTTGTGGGGCTATCTAAAGGGACGTGTCTATGCTAACAGGCCAATGAACCTTCACGTATTAAAACAAAATATCTGAGACACAGTCCCTGAAATAACGTAGGAAATGTGTGGAAATGTCATGAAAACGCAGTGAAAAGGGTTCACATCTGCCATGCTGCTAGAGGTGGACATTTGTCTCAGATTATTTTCCATATTGAATTGCCGGCCCTAAATACTATATTTAAATAAAAATACTTAATAATTTTTATATTTATTTTATTATTTTTTATTTTTACAAAACGTTGCCCCACACTAGGAAATTCTCCTGTATCGTGGGTGCGTTTACAAACATTTAAATTCACATACACAAACAGCCAGACCCGGAACAACTTCTTATAGGCCATATAAATATTAGGGGTTAAAGTATGAAATTGCCGATTTGTACTGAAAAATTGAAATTCGTTTTTTTTTTTTAATTTAACATATTTATTTAATCAAAATAATTACCATTATTATCTATACATTGCTGCCAACTAATAGAAAGGTCATTTATGCCTTTGCGATAGAACTCTCGTGATCTAGATTCGACAAACTGTGTGAAAGCATTTTGTACTGCCTCCTGAGAAGAAGACTTTTTATCACGTAGAAAATTGTCCAAGTCACGAAAAAAATGGTAGTCCGTTGGAGCAAGGTCTGGCGAATACGGAGGGTGACGAATGGTTTCTAATTGCAGTTCCTGTAGAGTTAAAACGGTTTCTCGTGCTGTATGAGGTCTCGCGTTATCATGAAGTAATAATGGTGAAGATCGATTCATGAGTCGGGGCTGTTTCACTGCTAGTTTTGCTATCATTGTTCGGTGCGTTCATTAGCAATCCCCTCTCCAGACGCAACATTGATATTGCAAGCTGTTTCTGCCGCGTTAGTTCCGCGTCGGAACTCGTATTCAAAAATCACTCGAATTTTCGAAGTATCCATCTTTCTTGTCTAAGCTGAATAAAAAAAAACAACTGAAAGTCGATATTCGAATGTTGCACATTTTTTAAAAGAAGAACTTCATAGGTGCCATGTGAAAAAAGTTTCACTCTAAAATCTCAAACCATGAAGGTTCTATGTCAATTCGAAGTACCTTTACAATAAAACGGCAATTTCATACTTTAACCCCTATTATTTGTTCCGTGCGGGAATCGAACCCGCGACACGCAGCGCAGCAGTCAGTCGCTTAACCACTGCGCCAACCATGCCGTCATAGAATACAATTAAAAAAATAAAGTGAATACCTCTTATTGGCCCACCCTGTATATAAACTTGCCGACTGTACCTACCTACTTACTCTATTCATTTTCTTTACAGGTGGCTTGTATACGATCCTCTAGATGCGAAACGTCATTTAGACTGGTTGGTACAAGAGCTATACAAAGCTGAACAGGCCGGAGAAAAAGTACATGTTCTAGCTCACATCCCACCTGGAGTGAGTGATCTTACTCACGTTTGGACAAGGGAATACAACAGAATTGTTAACAGGTAAGTTACTGAACTGTTATTACACTTAGAGGGTATCGCGAGAGGATAAATTAGAGATTGCGCACCAAAACGGATCTTTTCTTTGAAAAAAGACAATGGCTAAAGTAACCTAAGCCATTACATTTTTGTTCAACGTCCTTTATTAAATCCTGATTGAGTATCGTTGAACATTAAATATGGAAGCTCGCAGTTATATTTTGGGAGTTACAATTTATGCTATGGGCAATACGACGCACAATTACGGGATTCAGTTTTGGACTTTAATCGATTATGTAACAATCACTCAGGTGGCGAATATACCAAAGATAAAAAAGGCCAATGACCAAAAGTCGTACCAAAAAGTCTCAGTAATTATTTTCTTTTTTTTTTCGACAGTATGCGTCGGGGATTTGTTTTTTGAACAGGGAATTTAATTTAAAGTAAAAAAGTGTTGATATTGTTTTATTCCCTTTGCATGACGTTCCGTTTCAATGATAATGATTAAGGTGGATGCTCCAAGGTAGCCCGCGAAATACAAATTTTCTTGCGTTTTTTGCAATTTGCTGGTCAGTACTAAGTAGTACGTTGATTAAAATATGATTCGCGGCCGTAACAAATATGCATTTACAGAATTATAATCATTAGAATCAGTAATACAACTTGTTAAATTAGCATAATCCTAAAATGACAAGATTTCATGAAATAGTCATTCAGTAGGATTACTTGATCTTAGAGAGTTGTGTTGATGACTTTAATGATTATAATTATGTAAATACATATTTGTTACGGCCGCGAATCATATTTTAATCAACGTACAACTTAGTACTGATCAGCAAATTGCAAAAAACGTAATAAAATTTGAATTTCGCGGACTACCTTGGAGCATCCACCTTAATATAACCTTGAATTTTGAAAGTGTCATAATCACGTCTTTCAAAAAACATGTAAAACTGCCGATTCTACATTAGTTAAAAATAACTAGAATAAAATAGGATAGAATTTTTATTTAAACGATTATCATTTTTTTAGAGCAATAATGGCCGTTTGTGTATGACATGTCAAATAAAATAAAGTAGGTAGGTACTTACCTAGTTTTCAGGTTATTTCGTATTTTTTTTTAATCTTCGAAACCACGGGTTTTGTTTACAAAAATAACTTTTGTAGGAGTTAATATGATAAGTGTAGTCTATAAAAAACAAAGTTTGACTTTGATGCAGCATGATACGGGATTCCATACATCCATTGAGCATTGTTATTTGATAACTTTTAATTGGATCTACTTGAATATTTTCAGGTTTTCGGCAACAATAACTGCTGAATTCAACGGACACACTCACTCGGACGAGTTTAAGATATTTTACAGCCTGACAGATAGCAGCCCTATCAATGTAGCTTGGGGTGCTGGCAGTACTACCAGTTATACTGAGTACAATCTTAACTACAAAATTATTGACTTTAACCCCGTGACTTACGTAAGTACCGAATATTGGATTGAATTAAGTTATGTATGAATGATGGGCGCAAATCGGGCGCACAAAGGCCTATGCATAAGATTCGCCGACTCTCAAGGGGCATAATTAGGGACTGGCTTAGACTACAATGTTGTTGGAGTTTTATTTATTTACTTATTTTCTTTATTTAGGCAACCAATAGCGATACAAATAGTATGTTACAGAGTTTGTGTATTACAGTATTGTATGGCTAATAATAGGTTCCCCTGTATAACTAGGATATGTATAAAACCTGCGAACAGGCTACAGTCTAACAAATATTTAAATACAAAATGTTAATTTTTAGGTGTTTGGAGGTTCTTGAGATATCAGAAGGTTGAAGAAAATACTCGTTGATGTATGAATTGAAAGATGTCTAAAACGTGGTAGTGTGCTATGATGATTGTTGTGGCTACAAGTGTATAACTTATACTTAAGTTTTAATTTTAGAGATGAGAGAGGGGGTTATCGATGTTTTTCCCGAGGAGTGCTAAAGGGACAATGCAGGAAAATATATACATACCTTATGGTCGGAGGAAGGCTCAATGCGGTTTGAGTTGTTAGAAACCCGACACAACGGGTCGTGAACTAAACCGAAACATTTTCTATAGCGACTGTTAGTGAAAACATACAAAATCATAAAAAAACGCTCCTCGAGCCAAATAAACGCCATCTTCAAATAATAGTCTTGGATTACATACAAGCTAAAAGTAGATGAATTCTAACAACCATTTTTTTCGTTACAGCAACCGGAAAGCATAGTAAACTACGTTTACAACCTCACTGAAGCGAACCTATGGCCGAACCGATCACCACACTGGTTCCAACTTTACGATATGAAAAACACATTTTCATTGACAGACCTTTCCGCTTCTTCCATGGACAACTTAGTTCATAGAATGGTTACTGTTAATAGGCATTTGTTAGATCTCTACGCAGCTTTCTATTCTAAAGTGAGCGATAACCGCTGGAGAGACTGTAATGATAGGTGCAAAATTGATAATCTTTGTAAAACTGTAGTCACTGTATTGTGGGAGAGGTCAAAATGTGATGAATTAAAAGGCCTTTATTTTAGAAAGTAAGTAGAATAGTTTGACACTATTTTTGTAACATTAAAAATCTCGACTATTCGTGATAAAATACGTAACAGTTATAGTTGATACAGGTCAAGAGCGCGCGACATGACTTCATAAGCATCGGCATAAGGTTTAATTTACAGTGATTGATGCGCGCTCGGGAAATGAAACAATAGCAACACAAATTTCTTTATTTTATTTGTTAGACAGAAACAGTCATAGAAATGTAAAAAACAGGAGAAGTGGCAAAGAGGCGTGTTTGTGTCGTCGCGGTGTGATCAACGCGATCATACACTAGGCAAATGGCAGTCTTCGCGAATTAGTGCGCTTTCGACTGTGATCGTGATAACATATAAAGTGGTTTCCTGTAAAAATCGAAGTAAAAATAAAAACTTCGTATCTCATGGAATCACTTACCATATGTAAGCATGTGGTAAGTGATTCCATGATATACAAGTATTTTACTGTGTTTTTCTTTAAAATCATGGAAAACAACAAATCGTAAAATATTTCTTGGTTTTACTAGGTTATTTTCAAATATTGCAGCGGCTGTACTATTTTAGCAGTAAATACATTGCTCCTTAACCATTACCTAAGTATGTCGCTAAGTGAAGTGGACAAGCAATGTAAAGATTACTCAACGATACTTTACTTATGCGGAGCGTCGCATAGTACAGCCGCTGTGTCTTGCGACGAGCTAGTGATGTGGTTGTGTTGATCCACTAACGTAGGCTATCGACAACAATGTCGATTACCCAACGAATATATAGTTAATTTTACAATTTGTCAACCGTTTTAACCTAGTTGGAAGACCTAAAAAGATGAAGTTTAAATCCGGTTGGAAGACCCTTGAGAAGATGTAATATAATGTTATAAAAATTTATTTACAATTTCTTTTTGTTTTGCTATTTTTTATTGATTTATAATATAATATTTTCTGGACATTTCGTTTTTTATTTATTTTATTTTCAGAACACCAAATTTTTTTTAATACAATAATAAATGGGAGAATCGATAACTTTCCGATTTAGTCAATCACTAGCGTACCTATATGTAAAATAAAAGGCTTTTGCACAGCACAACGACAGCGACAGATGTTTTTGTGTGAGTAAGTTTTTACGGCGCATGGTAAATGCACGACGAGTTTGATGAGTTAAAGTTTATAATTGATTGTGTAGTACGTTCTGATTTATGAACTGCAAGTGTGCGCGTGACTTTGTATCTATTGCTTTTACTGAACTACATGTGTAGTAGTGGCGCGGTGGTAGGATCGACGTAACGACATTGAGTTCTGATACATTTTCAACAACCGGGGCACATTCTTTCCTATATCTATGGCGACAGTGCTATTGAAAACTGACGGCAGCAGAAACATGCCAAAGTAACGGTGCAATTTAAATTCAACACAAAATAAGTTTCGTGAGAGTGAGATCGAAAATGGTCCCTCCAAAATCTTTTTAATTTTATAGCTCCTCCCAATTTTGTATTCCTTCTATATATGTACCTTTTTCTGTTCAAATAAAATGATAGTACTTATTTACACATTTTTTGTAGTAGTCAAACATCCTATTTCATTTTACTCCTTGAATGCCTTTCTGATGTTAGAGAAAATATTGTTTTAATAATTTAAGTTGTAATATTAGTAAGGTTTTTAATTAAAAAATTGGTTTTATCAAACAGCAATCGATTTATTTCATTTCATAACTTAAATTTTCTATCTTCCTACATACTAAATAACATTAGTGATTTGATATACTTAACCAGGTTATGTTCGGTTTCGACTTCAAATCTTCACTTGAGATCTTATCTAATTCTGCAATCTGAAAAAAATCACATAGAACTTTAGAAAAAGGACTACCTGACAGTACTTGAAAATCAATATAATGCTCGGTTTATGGCAACAGGTAGAAATACGCGTGAGCAACTATTCAACCATTTAGTTGTTTTGTTGTGTGTGTGGTAGTGACACTGGTTTAAGTTTTATTCATGATTTTTTATATAAATATGAGCCGTTTAAACTATTATAGTTATAGACAGTTGATAAATATAGAGGTGGTCATATTATTACTCAAGCTGCAGATGCACTTGCAAAGTAAAATATAACAGAATAAAAAATAGAAGAAACAAGTCTAGACTAGAATTCTTTATGAAAGATTAGACCACATCAGAAAACCATGAAAACTGGATAGAATGGGCCAAGGCCTACAGTGTCCTATTAAGCCTAATAAATGCGAAATAACTAGAGCCATTTACCTGATGCCTAATAAAATTGACAAGTCTCTCTATGTGTTCAGCTTTCACATCATCAGATAGTGAGTAGAACCTCCTCCAGACAGCCGCGGCCAGGACCTTGTCATCACTGAGACCTTCATCATAAGCCACCAGAGCAGCTTGAAACTGTTCTGACAACTCTGATACTTGCTTTCTTGCTATTGCTGGATTAGCACCCTGAAATTGATGAGGAGTAAATATGAATGATTTTTATTTGACTTTTTCTTAATTCTGGTCTATGGCTGAATTAGTAAAATTCTACTTTCTGGTGATAGCAATTAACTGTTATAGTGATATGAACTTTTATTGGCCATTGCTAATAACTTTGTTCTGGGAATAAAAATGTATAACTTTCCTGTGACTCAACTTCTAGCACAACCATAAACGCAACATATTAATTTTATTATATTTTTTATTTATTTATTCAGCCATTTCTGTCCCACTGCAGGGCAAAGGCCTCCCCTCCCTCTTTCCAATTTTATATTATTTATACAATATAGTAAAGCGTTTCCGAGATATTAACTTCAAAGTTGATCACAGGACTCAATCATCAATTTTGAACATTATCTAATATCTTAGAAACATGACACGGTTTGGCCTTATTTTTAACCCCCCACAAAAACAGAGGGGTGTTAATAAGTTTTAACTGTTTGCATTGATGTCAACTATCGTTTTTAATATAGTTCCTCATGTCTGGCCTCCATTTTCAAAATGGCGCGACAGTAGGTATGCCACAGATCTTCAAACCCCGTGCAGATTATTTATTTAATTTCATTTACCTCCAACAATTTTATTTTATTTCCGACATCAGCCCACAGAGCCTCAATTATGCAGTTCCTTACAAAGTGGCCATCTCCCTTTATATATTTCTTCTTTTCACTGGTAGGTAGCATGACATCTTCTGCCATATAGCGGACCATGAGTAGCCATACATGCAGCTCTGTGATGGTAAACCATGAGGCAAATGTGTCAGGCAGCTCTAGGCTTTCAAACCATTGAGGATAAACCACATTTTCAGGTATACATTCATACAAAAAGTATCCTGTTAGTTTTAAACGCTGGAAAAGAAAAACAGAAAATTAGGCTTACCATGAGAGAAACTCAAGGGTGATAATATTTTAAACAATTGGAATGATTATTATGATCATCATCATTTTCCTAATATGCTTTTGCCCGCGGCTTGGCTCGTGTTAAGTATTATAATTAAATTAGGTATATTTAGCTTTAGATTGGAGCTACATCATGTAGCTCCAATCTTTAATTTCAGTTCAATCAGTCGAAAATCTAAGAAGATTTATACAAACTTTCATCCCCTATTTTATCCCCTTAGGGGTGGAATGTATCAAAATCCTTTCTTAGGGGATGCCTACACCATAGTAGCTATATGCATGCAAAGTCTCAGCCCGATCGGTTTAAAATTGACAAACTTTCATCCCCTATTTTATCTCCTTGGGGGTAGAATTTATCAAAATCCTTTCTTAGGGGATGCCTACGTCATAGTAGCTATATGCATGCAAAGTCTCAGCCCGATCGGTTTAAAATTGACAAAGTTTCATACAAACTTTCATCCCCTATTTTATCCCCTTGGGGGTAGAATTTATCAAAATCCTTTCTTAGCGGATGCCTACGTCATAACATCTACCTGCATGCCAAATTTCAGCCCGATCCCTCCAGTGGTTTGGGCTGTGCGTTGATAAATCACTATGTCAGTCAGTCAACCTTTGAGTTTTATATATTTAGAATTAGTAATACTTTACAAGGTAAAAGGATAAATGAAATATGAGAAAAATACTAAGGTAAAGATTAAAATTTACCCTCAGCTGACTACACTGACTTATTTTTTTACCCTCCCCTAGCACAGAACCGGTCAATTTAGCGGTGTTTGGTTGAGGCCTACGTCCAGCAGGGGACGTCTTTGGACTAAAATGATGAACTGACTTAATCAACCAACTCGATAATCACTATCATGCTAATAACTAAACTAATTACCGTCCTAGATTGGTCCATCCATCCGACCGCATTCATGAACTTCTTAACATAGCTATCTTCAACAGCTACAGTATTCAGGCTTCTTGTGTTTGCGTTAGTGATAAACAAGCTACTAGCGCATGGTCCTGCATAATTCGGTTTGATGTGGACACGCTGTTGCCACAATACCTGTAAATATATCCTGTATGTTTATAACTATCTAAATACCGAAATAACTTTGGGAGTACAAAAATATAATCCTAGGGTTAGAAAAGCTGGGCTGCGGGTTGTTCGAAAGAGATACCGTGGCCCCTGGCACAGGCAACTGAAGGAACACGGGTGGGTTTTAGTCAGTAAAAGTCTGACACTCCCTTCTGCTCCGCCCAGAGCGGGAGGAGTCATTTGATGATTTCCCACCCAGAAAAAAAAAAAAAAAAAAGGTTAGATAAGCTGAAGTTGCATTAGGCTGGATGTAAACAATACGTATGTGTAATAACTTATTTCTATAAAGATTACACCTACACGGCATAAAGCGCGTGATCGAAACATGCTGTTTTTATTATAATTATCCAAATTCAAATTATCTTCACTTGGATAACATTTTTCCTTGCTTTGCTCTATATATATGTCAGTGTGACTGTGTGACACTGTCATAATGTCATGTCTACGTCAAGTTATGTCTTGTGTCATCCTCAGTCATCTGTCGCATTGGTTAAAATTATGAGAAGCTCTGTGTAGATTTGTTGGGTGAAATAACAACTTTCACAGTTATTTTTCCTCTGATTTTGCATCACTGTCAAAACCAAATACCGTTAAGGTTGCTGCTGTTACTGTCAGAGACAAAATAACTATGAAAGGACTGTATTTGCCTCTATAATTAAATAAAAGCTTGTAAAAAGGTTACGAATTACGATTAGGCACAGAACCCTAATTGCGTAACACACGATCAATCGGAATCTGAATAATTTTGAAGCTAATTGCTTATCCATTGCTTCATAAGTCTCAACACGTAACTAACGCAATGAATGTTGTTGAACTGTCAAAATGAAACCGATTCCGATTGATCGTCATCGAGGTCTGCGCTAATGCTAGATACACACGCAAGGAGTTTAGTCGCCAGCGAACCACAGTAATTTTTCCAATTAGCTTGAAAAATTACTTACAATCATAGACAACGTAGCTCGAGTGACAATAGTGACATCCACTGGCTGGCCCGTTCACCGTTGCCGTTCAATACTTCACGTTTTGCGATTTCGTGTCTATAGTTATTTTTAAGGTTACATAATTTACGGGCGGGCGCCGATTTTCGCCCAAGTGCATCAAAAGATTTAAAATGTTGGGAGCCGTAAGTCGGGTTGGTAGCGGCCTCTTAGCCGTAAAGTCGGTAGCTGAAAAAACCCTCACAGAATGTGGCAAAATCGCGACTGTGTCTGCCATCAACAAAAGGGATTATGCTGCCAAAGCGGCCGCAGGCACAGCGCAAGGTAAGGTAGTCGCTGTTATCGGCGCCGTAGTGGATGTACAGTTCGAAGACGACCTTCCACCCATCCTAAATGCCCTTGAAGTACAGAACCGTCAACCCCGGCTTGTGCTGGAGGTGGCGCAGCACTTGGGAGAGAACACCGTCCGTACCATCGCCATGGACGGCACGGAGGGTCTGGTCCGCGGCCAGCCCGTATACGATTGCGGTTCACCCATCCGTATCCCCGTGGGTGCAGAGACCCTCGGACGCATCATAAACGTCATCGGTGAGCCCATCGACGAGCGCGGCCCCATCCCCACAGACAAGACTGCCGCCATCCATGCCGAGGCGCCCGCGTTCGTGGACATGTCCGTAGAGCAGGAGATCCTCGTCACTGGCATCAAGGTCGTCGACCTGCTCGCCCCCTACGCCAAGGGAGGTAAGATCGGCCTGTTCGGCGGCGCCGGAGTCGGTAAGACTGTACTCATCATGGAGTTGATCAACAACGTCGCCAAGGCGCACGGTGGTTACTCCGTGTTCGCAGGAGTGGGCGAGCGTACCCGTGAAGGTAACGACTTGTACCAAGAGATGATTGAGTCTGGAGTCATCTCCCTGAAGGACAAGACCTCCAAGGTATCCCTTGTGTACGGCCAGATGAATGAGCCCCCGGGCGCGCGTGCCCGTGTCGCTCTGACTGGTCTGACAGTCGCCGAATACTTCCGTGATCAGGAGGGACAGGATGTACTGCTGTTCATTGACAACATTTTCCGTTTCACCCAGGCTGGTTCTGAGGTGTCTGCCCTGCTGGGTCGTATCCCCTCTGCTGTAGGTTACCAACCCACCCTGGCCACTGACATGGGTACCATGCAGGAACGTATTACCACCACCAAGAAGGGATCCATCACCTCTGTGCAGGCTATCTACGTGCCAGCTGATGATTTGACTGACCCCGCCCCTGCCACCACCTTCGCTCACTTGGATGCCACCACTGTACTGTCCCGTGCCATTGCTGAGCTGGGTATCTACCCTGCTGTGGATCCTCTTGACTCCACCTCCCGTATTATGGACCCCAACATTATTGGAGCTGAGCACTACAACGTTGCACGTGGGGTTCAGAAGATTCTTCAGGACTACAAGTCACTCCAGGACATCATTGCTATCCTGGGTATGGATGAATTGTCTGAAGAAGATAAGCTGACTGTTGCTCGTGCACGTAAGATCCAGAGGTTCTTGTCCCAGCCTTTCCAGGTGGCTGAGGTGTTCACTGGACACGCTGGCAAACTGGTGCCCCTTGAGGAAACGATCAAGGGCTTCTCTAAAATCCTGCAGGGCGAGTATGACCATCTACCTGAAATAGCTTTCTACATGGTGGGACCTATTGAGGAAGTTGTGGCTAAAGCCGAAACTCTGGCTAAGTCGTAAATGATTGTAAGTGGTAGCTAAAGCAATACCTGCCAAGAATCTGTAATCAAATGTTGACACGAATGCACGAGGAAGTAATGTTATTTCTAAATAAAATTAGTGAAAAATAACATCTCATTTTTATTTGTACCTACTCCTGTGTTGTGTAATGATTATGATTAGGTTAGTGAGGTTAGGTACGTATCAGTATCAGCTGATTGCACAATATGTCAAACACTGATGCTGTTAGTAGGTAAGGTACCTACCGTTAGTTCTGTTGGGTATCTACGCAGAATTATCACTAATATATTGCTTTCTGTAGGAAAGTAGACATATTTATAACTTAATGGTTACGCAATACCTCGCAAAAATTATATAAACTCGCGATAAATTGGAGAATAAATGAACTCCAGTTTTTATGTAACGGCCTCTGCCTGTAGCAAGCATATAGTCCATTCAAGACCTGCAGATGTGGTTAAAGCCTCAATAATTTTTTTCGTAGCCAAATCGAGCATAGGTATTTAACCTACCAAAGCTCTATCAAATCTTTTACTATCTATGTAGTCTTTTCGTAAGGATGTTATTGAATCAATATTTAGCATAGCTCTCTACATACAATTTGTCCGAGCCGCCTATCGAATGTCGACCGAGTTAATTCCAAACGGAACCAGCCTAGCAAACCCAAAATCAATTAATAACCACATACTTATGTAAGTGATCCGTATTGTTTGTATGCCCATTTATTTTTAAAGGGGACCTAAGCCAGTTATATGTATTCGTACACGAGACTAGTGACTGAGCTGATTCGAACCTGTGTCTGGAGTCCATTGCAGGAGTTTAATTTAATATGAATACTCTACAAGAGGAGGGTCACTTGGTCAATACAGTGAGGATTGAATACTACAATTTCCATAGCAAAATGGTATAAGGCTTTAATTTTATGTAGGTTAGTTTCTTTCGCTTCCTCGTAGTCACGAGGTAGTCATAGTCATTACTGAGAGGTGTGACCACCTAAGGGCCATTTCTTGATTTCTCTCCACACGCTCTCCCAGGCTGCTCTATCCTACGAGTTGTAGGCTTTAGGTATGGCCTTTTGTAAAGCGTAGCCCACAGAGCTCACTTTACTAGCTTCGGCCTATTGTTAGAATTACATAATGAAACAAAAAGAAGGGCTCATGCCCAATTGAAGACGTTAGCACTAACGGAAAGCAGAAGTACGCGATAAATGGTACGATATGGTACTTTCCAGGGACTACGGGAGGGACCACGGGTCACACACGGGCCTTGTGGTATACCAAGAGTTGAAGAAATATCAGGCTACCCACAGACAGGCGCGACGCGGCTCAAATTGTTCGACCAGGATTGCGTCGCGCCTGTCTGCCTTTAAGGCCCTTATGAGAACCGTTCAATACGGTACTCAAGCATTACTTAGAACTAGTTTCAACCTAACAATGGCTTTAAACTAATTTTAAGTAAGTGGTAACCTCGTTAGCCCCTCGAGTCAACTCCGACGAGGAGACATCAAGGCGTGCCTTGAAAGACCCTCAAAATCGGTATTCGTAGTCAAATTGCACCACCTAATGACGCAACCGTACCCATCTAGTGGACCAGACATCGGTAACCAGCGGGCCAGAGATAGGTTGTGTCAATAACGTTAGGAAGTGAAAATACAATGTTATTTCTTAAATGTAATTTAATTCGTTATTTCTACCTAATAGCGTAGGTTCTTAATGACATAAAACGAAATGTGCTTCAAAGCAAAACCAAAGATAAATGTTTTAATTATTTTTAACAAAAATACCTATACAGTATTAACATTTTCTGATGTATCCTTATCCGTTACAGGTTCTTCAATAATGTCTTGGATAAAAGTAACATCATCAGAGATACTAGACTCATCATCTATCATTTTTAGATCCTCATTATCATTAGAAGCACATTCCTCTACATCGGTGGGTTCTTTGCTTGCTTCCTGGTTAGGCGGTACGATTACAGATGTATCATCATTATTCTCTACAGATTTAGTAACATTTTCAGTCCCTTTTGGTGTTGAGGTTTCCACTGGTGATTCGGATGACGACGCTGGCACCGTTTGCTCTTTATTTTTATTACACACATCAGGGGCTGGTCGAGATATAGCACAATCCACTTTTGGGACTTTTACAACTACTACTTGATCCTGATCGTCTCTGGAACATCTTTTAGTTGGATCTTTTAATTTAATTGTTTGGAATTTAAGCGAAGTGTTCAATTTTTGTGTGCCATCTTTATTTCTGTGGATAGGTTTGATAACCAATATTTTTGTTTTCAATCCGGATTTTGTGAAATCGGTGATATTCTTATTGATTATAGGATTTTTCATAACTTCTAAACTTTGTCGACGGAATTTAAGTGGAACAACGGAAGGAAGGCTTTTTGGTTTAACCATCTCATTAAGTTTACTTTTCAAACTGTTTTGTTCTTCTTTAGACGAAATTGTGTTAACAACATCAGTCTTTGAATTAAGTTCTTTCTTCGAATCAACTTCTTTCTTTGTTTCGTCTTCTGTCTTTAAATCAACTTCTGTCTTTGAATCAACTTCTTTCTTTGATTCAACTTCTGTCTTTGAATCAACTCCTGTCTTTGAATCAACTACTGTCTTTAACTCAATGTCTGTCTTTGAATCCACTTCTTCTGTCTTTAAATCAAATTGTGTCTCTACATTTACTTCTGCCTTTGTAATAAATTCAGTTTTCATGTCTGAAGCTTCTTCCACTGGCTCCTTTTTAGGAGTTGTAACTTCTTTCACAGGACTAGGGGATAGGGATTCTTTCGTTTTTACTGAACTAGGTGATGGGGATTCTTTCCCATCTTCATTATTGTCTTTTCTAGGAGATATTTTGTCTCCCCTTGAAATAATCTTAGGTAACATGGGTCTTACAAAAATATTTGAGGGTCTAGTGTCTTTCTGGGGATAAACATTTGAGAAATCGGTTTTTATATGTGCTCCAGATCGTTCAACAGATTTCTTTGACATAATGACTAGTGCTCCACAGCAATCTTTATTAACATTATCATAATTAATTTGAACTTCTTGAACCTTTTTCTTGTTTTGAGTTGTTTTTGCACTTGCCATTGTTAGAGAATCTCTATAACCCTGAGCTTCCATTTTTAATAAATTTGATAGATCATATTCAAAATCTGCATTTTTAGGTTTAGTTTTTCTTCTTACTGGTCTTCTGGATGCCACAGAGGATGAATGGTTACTTGATACCTGCTTCTTAGCATCAATTTCATCTATGTCGGAAGAATTCTCTTCAAAGTTTTTGATATTTGAGGAGGTAAAGTTTTCTATGAGATTTATATTTTTGTCAAGAGAGATATCACCATCCTTGTTTTGTACAGCTGAAACAAGTGAATCGTTAAATCATTGACCCATTTCGTAACGCTTATTTTATTTTTTGTAGAAATATACGTACCTTTCATCACAAATTCTTTTCTTCTTTTTGTACTAATTTTACTTTGGTACATTTTCCTCTTTCTTCCTAAGGCTTCTAAGCGGGTACTGCTCGAAGAACTATCATCAGACAATCGACTCGAATCACTGGAGCACCGGCTAGGACGTCTAGAATCAGGACTAGTTTCATTAGCATCGGGTAATTCGTCAGTAGACTCACACATTTCCAAAGCTTCGGTGCCATCGATTGCTTTAACGGTGCTATAATAGAAGTCTTTATCACCTTTCAGCTTATGTACTACTTTCACGTGTTCAGGCAGCTTTTCGAAAGAGTAATGCTTATAGTTACACAACTTACAGGCATAGCGCAACCATTTCACGTGTTCAGCTATATGATCGTACAATTCTTGGGTATCGCTAAATTGGGCATCACATCTCTTACATAGTAATTTTTCAAGTTCTATTTCTGATTGGATTCTTTGTCTGAAAGCTGTGAGGTTACTTTTTTCTGCTTGATGAGCGAAAGGTAACCTGATATTGAGTTTGGGTGGTTCAATGAGTCTTTTTTCAGGCTCTTTCTCAGGGGACTCGATGGCGTCAATGGATTCCTGTTCATCATCGCTGACGTCCATGGGAGCATCATCGTCATCATCTTTTCCTTCGTCGTCGTCATCTTTAGCTTTGTCTTCATCAACATCGTCATTGTCTTCCACCACGATTTCCTTCTCTTCTTCTTTGTTAGGTTTAGATGCAATTTGTGGTTCATCTTTGGAAATTTTATTTTCTGTGGAAAAAAATATTATCAATTATATTTTAATAATGTACCAATTATAAAATAACAGTGTGCTTTGACATATCTCGGGATCCTAGGGTCCCGGACCTTTGAAACGCGTACCAGGGGCCGAAGCCAACTCGCAGAGGCCCTTTAGACAATTTTAAATGATGAGTAGGCAGGCACCAACCGTATTGTTGAAAAGCCTAATAATAATAACTAAAAAAAAATCTTGCGTTCCACTGTGGTACCTACTTACTCTAATATTGTGTACGAACGTACGATGACAAAATACGTACGTGAGCCCTTTTTGTAGGTTTTTACGCAGAATAAACTAAATACCAAACAACCCACCACGGTAATAATTACCATTAGCATCGGTGGTCTTTACAGGTAGGTTCAAATTCACAGGTGGTCCTTTGTGGTAGTCTTTGCGGATTTGAATTTCGATCTTCTTAGTTTCCTGCGGGCGGCGCGAAAGGGCGCGTGAGCGCGGCTGGCATGTGTGCGTGTGAGCGGCCAGTGCCGCGCGACGCTCGAACGTGCGACCGCAGCCGCCGCATCGCGGCAACTCGCCGTCACCTTCCATGTTGTCCATCCAAGCCTTTGGAAGATAACGCATTTCTTTATTTATAAATCTTTTAGATAAACTGTGACGCTAGGACAAAAGTTTTTATGTTGAGACTGGAGCTCAAATACAAATGAAATGTGCTTTCGATTTTGTAACCAGCATTTTGTTTAAACTCTTGGGGCTATTATATGTTCAATTAGAGATTAGAACAATTTCTAGGGTAATAATAATAAGTAAGGTAATAATAGGCGCTGTCGGTGAGGGCGAACATGATAGCTCGCAGATTTGCTCGTAGCTCCAAGGATATCAAAGTCACCTTGTTTCGAGCCTACTGTACTGCATTTTATACGAGCAGCCTGTGGGTGTCTTACTCGCAGAAAGCCTACGGAGCTCTCCGAGTTCAACATAATAACGCGCTGAGGGCATTGCTGCGGCTGCTTCGCTTCTGCAGCGCGTCAGGGATGTTCGCCAGTGTGCGCGTAGACTGTTTTTATGGTACTATGCGCAGGAGGAGGGCAGCCTCGATAGCTGGCCGGGTGAGGGCCAGCGGCAACAGTCTCCTCGCCGTCGTCGCCAACAGGTTAGACGGGCCATTCATGCGGCATTAGTTGGCCATATTTAGGGCAGGGGTGAAATAAATAGTACTTTTAGGTTATTAATATTATTTTGGATTATATTTATTTATTATGTTATTTTTCAATTCATCTAATCAATCCATAGAAATGTAAAAAACAGGAGAAGTGGCAAGGAGGCGTTTCTGTGTCGTCGCGGCATGCCCGAAATGACCATGTACTAGGCAAATGGCCGTCTCCGCGAACTAGTGCGCTTTCGACCGTGATCGTGAAAAAATATAAGAATGCCGTGTTGATCAGTGGTTTCTTGTAAAAACCGAAGCCAAAACCAAAACTTTGTAAATCACGGAATCACTTACCAATAAATATATATAAATTATAAATATAAGTATTTTACTATATTTGTCTTTAAAATCATGAAAAACAACAAATTGCTTTTACTACGTTAATTTTGTTTTCAAATATCGCAACGACTGTACTATTTCAGCAGTAAATACATTGTTCCTTAACCACTTGACTGCCTAAGTATGTCACTAAGTGACTAGCCAAGCAATGTAAAAATCACACTTTATTTAATTTTATGCGGTGCATCGTATGGTACGGCCGCTGCTGGTTTTGTCGATTTAGTCAATCACTAGCGTATATGTAAAATAAATGGCTTTTGCACAGCACAAAGTTAGCGACGGATGCTTTTGTGTGAGTAAGTTGTACGGTGCATGGTAAATGCACGCTGTTTGATGAGTTAAGGTTTATAATTGATTGTTTAGTACGTTCTGATTTATGAATTGCAAGTGTGTGCGCGACTTTGTATCTATTGCTTTTACTGAACTATGTTATCTAATATTTTTATGTTACGTCGAAATTGTATATTAGGTACTCTATGGATATTTTATTTGTCTGACTAAAATAAATAAATGAATTGAATTGAATAGTAAGTACCTGGTTTTCTTGTTCCAGTCTTTCCTCTTCAGATATTTTCTGAGCGGCAGCCTTCATATTATTCTTACGTTTTTCATAGAAAGCGGGTGGATTGTTCATCTTGAACGCTTTCGCTTGTATTGATTCCCTAAGTCTTCTGATTTGTGCAGCAGTTTTCCTGAAACAAAGATTAATAATTTTATTTTACAATAACAATTACTTGTTTACATTAATAACTACAATACAAAAATCCGTAATGTAACAAAAAATACAGAATGGAAAGAAAATAACCCACTTTGGATAGATTTCTAACATCCTGTACGTATTCTTTGTATCCCCTTATTAATAAACGTGTAGCAAAGTTATTCCAAACATTCCTTTAATTTCATTTTATTGTAACTTTACTCCGCTTATCAACATACAAATAAATAAAATTGAAGTGTTTGTTTGTAGTTCCAAAATAACAGCTTAATACTAAATGCATATGAAAGTATATATGGTACTTATAACAACAAACAATTTTTCTTAATTTTGTCTGCCTATGTTTGTAATCTCCGATCTGTTGAAATTTGGTGTGGAGATACTTTGAACCCTGGGGCAGGACATAGACGTTTTATCGACATTACACGCGGGGGAAGCCGCGGGCAGAAGCTAGTTAATGACTGTTTAAAAGGGGTGAAAAAGAAGTGAAATACCCAACACTTCAATTTTTTTTTCACCCCTTGCTGCTTGGGTGACAAGAGCATGGCCGTCGCATGCTGTGTTCACTCCTGCCTCATAATTATAATAGCCTATTATAATTTCTTCTCTCTTAGTATCCACACCTTTTCAGCTAATCTCATGGACCAACCAATGAGCAAGTATTCTTTTAACCCATCCCAACCATTGTCCATCTTCCCTTAACTAGATTTAAAATATTCACCTATGTACTTTGAAGAGATGCCTGTATACGCTCCAGGATGTGGAGAAGATCTCCAAACAGTCAGGACACGGGTACACCAGGCGGCTCTCAACATGCTTGTATTTCATGTGGAATTTCAGGGTTTTTTGAGTTGAGAACTGCATATCGCCTGAAACATGATTTTAACATGAAATTCGCAGAAATATAATACTTAGTAGTAATTTTAATCGCATTTTGCACAAGGGGTGAAAGGGCAATGGAGTCTGAGCTCCTCTTGCGTTACGCAACTAGGGAGGAGGTCACGCCAAGAGACAAAATCACGCCTGTGAGTCGCTACTACATTCTTCTTTGTGTCGCTGGCACTACAGTATTTCAGATCTTGTTGGCCTAAAACATCACTACTTCTACGTCGTCGTCGGTAGCAGCACAGAGGTCACTACATCCCACTATAGTCTAATATAATCTCAATCACGTAAAAAGGCTGAACGGATTTGGATGAAATTTGGCACTCAGATAGTTTATAACACATAGGATTTTTTTTTTCCCGGTAGTACGTTCCTGTGTGATCATTTCTGACCTCTACGCGGGCGACGCCGTTGGCAAAACCTAGTTAGATAAAAAGAAAATGACACCCCTGGCAGGCTCATTTTCGCTGGCGTGCAATGGGGTAAAGCGAGAAAAAATAACAAGAACACAAGCTGCCAAGTCTACTCCCAGATCCCAGTTACTTAAAAAATGTACTTTCATTTGTACTTACATACTTTACACTTCAGAATATTAGTGTTATCACAATTTTCTTCATCATCACTTATTTGTATTATGTTATCAAGCTCTTCTGAAACTGAACTCTTGATTTTAAAATTGCCATCACTTTGTAGGACAGCTATGTCCCTTGATAAAATTTTGTCCAGCTCATTTACCTAGAAAAAAAAGACATTTTATTTAAAAAAAAACCCTTATGGGTTCAGGAGATGGTTGGAAGTCTTGGGTTGGATTCCAAGTTAAGGCAATTTAATATGACACCCAGACAACATACATGCCCAAGCTAGTGGCAATCACCCATATTGTGTTTTAAAACAGGAAAAGTATATATTTATAGACAACATAATGGTAAATACCCAAGCTAATCCCCTTGATTCCAACTCTGTCCTGTGCTTGTTAATGCAATTTACATAGTGCAATTTTGTGACTGCCCATATTTATATCATATGACAATGTGACAGTATTTTTGATAAGATTATTATTTAATGTAAATTATTACAAAATTCTCACTTACTTGCAATTTTATATTTTCCTTCTGTTTGTCTTCGCAAGAATGAACACTCTGAAAAACAGCCACAGAACTATTTGGTATCTGCTGCAAGGCTATTAGTTGATCTTTACTATTATATTCATGAACTCCTTTCTTTTGTGTAATCTTTTCGACAATTGCTGTCAAATCCTTGGTCAGTGGTATCCTGGCATCTACGTCATCTGGTTCTTTATTTTCAATTTCAACACTTTCCTTGAGAGACTCTTGATATCCCTGCTCTAAGCGTTTTATTTTTAGCATTTCAGTTAACTGTAATTAGCAAGAAAACATTGCAATTAACAATAGAAAATAAAATTGGATAACATAAAACCTTGATCATGATATCACTTACCGTTGAAGTAGCATTGATAAAATGGCTGTGTACGGAGGTATTGAACTTCTCCTTGCAGTAGACACGTTTGTGAGATATAAAATTAGCTAAGCTTCTAAATATATTTCGACAGACTTTGCATTCATAAAGTAAATCACACTCATTTGATAGTAAGTCTTTAAGCTGTAAAAAAAGGAATACAAATAATTAAGTTAGTATGTAAGAAAATATAATGAAACAAAAAACAATTAGTTTAAGTTTATTAGATCAACTTACTTCTTCAGTAGCCAAGTCAAAAATCTTCCTTGCTTGACCAAATCCTGTAATGCTAGTATGGATAGGTTTCCTAAGCAAGGCATAGTCAGTGTCCTCTGGCTCTTCACTAGTTTGAACTACATTCTTGGAGCTAGCTTTACTTCTATCTTCTTTACCTTTTGTTTTGGTATTCACCTTGTTACCAGCCATGCTGAACCTAAAATGACAGGCACACTTATTATGTAAATGACTTATTTTACTTCAAGTAGTAATAAAATATGCTAACTCTTCTATAAAAAGTCGTGATAAGGTAAATTAGATCTTAGGATTTGAATATAATTTACCACGCATTTTATGTTGGCACTGTTTTGTATAACACTGACCAACCATGTTGACAATGAAGTAACAGATAAAACTTTACAGATAGATATATCAGCAATAGTTGGCTAAAGCATTGTTATTATTTTACTACTTCAGTAACATCTAGCAACGAAACGATATCATGCCTTTTATCTGACTCAGGCATGGTAATATCATATTCCACAGCTACCAAGACATTCGCCGTCTCTCCCTCAAATATACACAATAACACGCGATTTTAAGTCATATAAACAGATGTAATTAACATTTGAATCAATACAGATTACGATACGAGTGTTTAATTATGTACACTTACGTGTAAATCTTCGCAACCGCAAACTTGAAAATCCTAGTCTTGCGACAACTGCACCTCCATCACGCCTCCATTTTCAACAAATGAATATCTCGCCAATAGTACGTAACTGTGTTCTCAATCTCATGGCCATGTACAACTATAGCATGTAAAGAAAAAAATAATGTAAGTAGTTTCCATTCAAATTTTTTAATTTCATTATGCAAATATAAAATTAAAAGCCTGAAACTATCACGTCTTTACATAGTTAATTTACTGTTACTAATTAATGTAACGTGCTGAAAGTACAAATAAGTGCGTGGTTGATTGATTGAAAGAAACCCAGAAATCGCTTTCGATATCTAGGACGAGGGCGCCACTAGACATTTGGAACTGGAAGTTAGGCACTCGTTTTTTTCATGTTTATGCAATGACGCTATATATTGATACAAAATTAGACTATTGCAGTGTTCTTTTAATGAATATAGAATTATCATAATTACCTATGAGCTATTTATCGGCGTTTTTCTAATGAGAAAAGCTGAAAAACACCTTATTTTGTAACAAGGAAGTGTTTTATAATCTGCTATCCAGACATCAAAAATTGAAAGACAGTGACAAGACAAGTGACAGTGACATTATTTGTGTGTGTCAGTCAAGATGGTTGGCTTTGCTTTGTGAATTTTGCAAACCGGCTTGTCAAACCAATCAATAGCTGCTATTTAAAATACTGATACATACCCGACATAGTTGTGTATAGTTATTTTATCATAATAAATTAAACATTATTAGTTGTAGCATTATGGCATCCGGCGAGAATCAGACATCATCTGACTACCAGCAAAGAAGATGGTATCATATAAAAAAACTGTTGGAAAGGTCTGGACCTTTCTGCCATCCAGATTTTGAGCCGTCGCCTGAAATATTGGACTTCATTATGGATTCATGTAAAGTGCTGATCGTGGGCGCGGGAGGCCTCGGCTGTGAGTTACTAAAAGATTTGGCTTTGATGGGATTCAAAAAACTGCATATTGTGGACATGGATACTATAGAACTTTCCAATTTAAACCGACAGTTTCTCTTTAGGAGGCATGATATTGGATTATCAAAAGCTAAGTGTGCTGTAGAATTTGTTAACAAAAGGTATGCATGTGTCTTTAAATTATTTTTAATAGCAAAATAAGTTTGTACCTACAATTTTATATCTTAGGATTTTATTTATTTCAGAGTACCTGGATGTGAAGCAATAGCTCATCATTGCCCTATCCAAGACTTAGACGAGGGATTTTACAGACAGTTCCACATAGTTGTGTGTGGTCTTGACTCTATTGTTGCTAGACGCTGGCTGAACGGCATGTTGATGTCACTGCTGCAGTATAATGATGACAGTAATTATGGTTTTTAGTTTATTCACAAAAGCTTCTCACTGAAGTTTTTGAGTTCATTGATGTCCACATTTTTCTGCATCCAAAAGCTATCTTTAAAGATAGCTCCTAACACTAACCTCTATATATATAAACATTGCTTATAGTTAAGTAATGATTAGCAACTTGTTTACCATATCATGTATATTTTTGACAGTTAAATGTAATGTAGCAACATTTATAAACAAACCCTTAAGTCATAAAATAAAAATAATGACATAGATATTAATAATATATTATCTAGAAGTTATATTAGTATATATTTCAGTCTATACAGCATGTACCAAAAACCCTGTCCGATCCCTAAGAGTATTATTCGGCATCGTACTGCGTACACATATACATAACCATTTGATCGATTTGAGACTATTATTTTTCCCCAGTGAATATAATTAAATAAAAATAAAAACTGATCAAAGGCAACACTGATCGCTCGGCAAAGCTCACCTACAGTTAAAGAAGCCGCTTAAGTGAGACGGTCTGTATGATCCCGTGTCATGAACCTGCTTTGTTGCGTGCCGCCAAACAAACAAACTTATCGAAAGAAACTGACGCTGATACTGTTTTGTAGGCATAGTGATCCGGATTTCAGAGACACTCTCTGTATTTTGTGCTTCAGACCTAATTCTGTTTATCAAGAAACAATTAATTGAATTAAATGTAGCCCTGTTAGGGGCTTTTTTTTTAAATAAATGTGATGTGCTTTTGCAATGTACTAACCGACTGCAGGTATTAGTTTATTAAAACGTTGACATATTGTTGTTGCATACTTCGGCGATCGTACTCCACATGTCCACCTCCAACAATACACATTCGACACCTTTTCACTAAATTTGCACGTACTCTTTGCAGCGCACTTGTGTCCGATTTAAGTGTGGCGAAAGCTGCCACAATCCGCGTTCTGACTTCGATTTCCGAATCGCACTTTTTTATAAACTATTTGTTTAACATATTCCTGATTGGAATACGACATTGTTCGCGAAACGATAGCGCGTGATACGTACGGACGTCCGATCGAAAGCTATCTCCACGAAAGACTGGCAACAAGACTTGTTGCCAGTCTTTCAACTAGTCGGCGCCATCAAAGAGTCGGCGACTAGTTGAAAGAGTGCCTACAACGCGGTAGTGTAGGGCGGTGTTCTTTGAAATAAAAAAAAAAGTAAAAATAAAAAGATTTTTCCGGCGGGTGGAGTGTTGTCAACTTATGAAAATGTGCCATATTCAGTGTTAAATTTCGCATGGATGATAAAAATAAAAAATCAATAACTTTTGGTTTTTATGAGTTACATTTTTATAACAATTTTTTCTAGTACGTATGTTGAACCAGGAATACGCCTTTATTGGATCGGACAGGGTTTTTGGTACATATTGTATATGTTATGACATATTAATTTACTGATAATTCTCAATTTTCAGGAAGTCTAGACCAAAGCAGTGTCATTCCCCTGGTTGATGGAGGCACTGAAGGGTTCAAGGGCAATGCAAGGGTCATCCTGCCAGGCATGAGCGCTTGTATTGAGTGTACCCTGGACTTGTATCCACCACAGAAAACTTTCCCACTCTGTACCATTGCTAATACTCCAAGGTAATTAAAGTTAGATCTGCTGCTAAGCCTAAATGCTCACGACGAAATACAATCGTTGCAGAGAATAATTGCCAATCTGTGAACAATACCAACATACTAGAGTCCACGCGCTGTGGTATACAATTGTTTGAAAAATGATATTAGCATTTAAAAATCGCATTGCAGTGTGTACTTAGCCTAACTTGCATTGTTTTTCAGAATTTTGAAGAAATTATTTTTGCTTAATCCATATTTCAGATTGCCAGAACATTGCATTGAATATGTTAAAGTCATTCAATGGGCGAAAGAAAACCCATGGGGTAGCAACACAGCTCTTGATGGTGACGACCCTCAGCATGTTGCATGGGTGTTTGAGAAGGCACAAGACAGGGCTGTCAAGCATGGGATATCCAATGTTACCTATAGACTGACTCAGGGAGTGTTAAAGAATATTATTCCAGCTGTAGCTAGTACGAATGCTGCGATTGCTGCATGTTGTGCTAATGAGGTAAGTTTGCATCACAAAAATTTTAAATTCTGAACTGTAGATTTTTCAGTTTTAATTTTTAAATTTTTTTTGTAGCCTTTTTTTTTGTTAGGAACCTCTGGCGTGCACACTAAAAGTTACCAAAGTTTCATCACAATCGGTCGAGTTTTTGCGAGACCAACGCATGGCGATTTATTTTTATATATAACTTCTTACAGGTTTTCAAACTGGCGTCATCATGCTGTGCCAACATGAACAACTACATGGTGATGAACATGGCCGATGGTGTGTACACATACACCTTCAATGCTGAAAAGAGGCCAGACTGTGTTGCTTGCAGTAACACCACACGAGTTGTGGAGATTGAGTCAGATGCAACATTGCAGACAATCTTTGACAAGCTCTGTGAAGATCCAGTGTTTTTAATGAAGAGTCCAGGTTTGTTTTTACTTGTATTAAATGTATAAAAATAGTTTACAAATGATGTAAAATATGATAAAGGTTGTGTTCTGTAGTTTCTACCTACCCCTATGGAAAGAAAGCGTGATTTTATGTATGTAAATCACATTTGATATGTTTCATTTTCTTCCAGGAATAACTACAGTAATAAATGGCCGTAACAAGACGTTATATATGTCGTCCATAAAAAGTATTGAAGAAAGAACTAGGGATAATTTAAAAAAGAAAGTAACAGAATTAGGTTTATATAATGGTGCTGACATCCTGGTGGCTGATGTTACAACCCCAAACACTGTTACAATAAAACTCAAGTTTATGGAAAATCAAGATGTTGAAATGGCGCGATAAGAACTTTCAGAGAACTGCCAATGTTCTGCCCTTATCCCAGTTTGTTTGGGGTCGGCGAAACATGTATTTTTCTTCCATACTTCTCAATTAGTCGTCATCTCGGTAGTCACCCCCTTCCTAACCATATCATCATTCACACAGTCCATCCATCGTTTCTTTGGTCTTCCCCTACTCTTATAGCCATCGACATTCATACCCGAAACTCTCCTCACGACATTTTCCTCATGCAAACTGAGAACTGCCGATGTATTATTGCAATATATTTATTCCATGTACTTTATGAATAAACATATTCAAATGAAATTTGTTATTTAATTTTATTGAAGAAAGCCTTTTAATAATAATACACTATGTTCTATCACAATCACGAACATCCGCTTTTCAATCTCTCATGCCTACATACGTTGATACACATGGTCCAACCTATAGGCCACTGGTCCTGCCTACCAGACTATAATACCACATTTATAAGCACAATGATGTTAAGATAAAATCTTGATGAAAGAAGAAACTAAATATTCACGTAACTGTTTTGCCGCACTCGCACTACGTTACGTTTGTCGCGAGTCCGTACTCTGTAAATTTCTCTCTCAAATGTGCTTGTTCTATTTACCAACACCGAATTAATATAGGTACATACATGTGAAATACAAAGTTTTAGATAAAGTAATTGATCAGTCAAGAGCAGCGGACGTAGTGGTTTTTCACGACCCCGATTGAGTCGTGAGCATCGTGGGTTCGAACCTAGGCAATCATGCACTTTACTTCAATTTATTTCATCATCATCATCAGCCTATAGCAGTCCACTGCTGGACCTGGCTCTCCTATTCAGTGGCGTAGCTCATCCTAAAGGGGCCCTGTATACATTTTTTTTGGGGGCCCTTTTTATCCAATTGAAGCTACAGAGGACCTATTGTTTTTACAAAATAAAGAATATAGCATACTGACTTAGAAGGTGAGGGCCTCGTGGCTAAGTAATAACTACCGCACGAGTCGATTGAAGTTTAAGCTACGCTTGCCGCGGTGGGTCCGTGGATGGGTGACCATCTCAACATACCGAGACCCCTTCGTGCCTCGGAAAGCACGTTAAGCCGTTGGTCCCGGCTGTCATTCCTGGATCTTTGACAGTCATTACGGGTCGTCAGAAGCCCGAAAGTCTGACACCCAGTATTACAAAGGGACATTGTATTACCCAGTAACTGGGTTGTGGCGGTCAGATAGCCAGTCGCTCCGTAGGTAAAATACCGGCATTCAGCTGCATCCGGTTAGATTGGAAGCCGAGACCCAATAACACTTTGCCCGACCCAGGAATCGAACTTAGGACCTCATGCTCAGCAGTAGCGCTTGCGACCACTAGACCAATGAGGCAGACACTGTTTTCTTCCATACTTCTCTATTAGTCGTCATCTCGGTACTCACCCCCTTTTTATTAAACATATTTTTGAACCAATTTACAGAAATAAATATCATTTATCAAGAAGAATTTTAGGTTCTGGATATTATTTAAAAAAAAATTGTTTATACACGTCACGTCGGAGGCCCCTGTAGCTCAGGGGCCTCGTATCACTGATACGGCTGATACAGCGGTATATAGCTACGCCCCTGCTCCTATTACACACCATTCAATTAGATTTTCGGCAACTCTCATCCAGCTGCTACGTACCTGCCATCCTGCGTCGCTCCACCTAGCCTGCATCATCACTAGTCTGAATAAAAGAGAATGAAAAAATCGGGCAAACAAACAATGCCATATAACCTGAGAAATAGATATAAAAACAAACTTGAAGTCATTAGCATACGGACTAATTACGGTAGAAAGACCATATTGTTTGAAGGAGCACAGCTGTTCAATGGATTGCCGGACGATATCAAAGAGTGCGATAACGTGAATATATTTAAAAATAAGCTTAAGAAACATGTATGTACATTGTAGATTCTAATACTCTGGAGGAAATTGAATTGTATTGTACTGTATTATCATACTTACTACTCTGTATCTTATAATAATATAAGAGGACTGTAAGTTCTTATGAGAAATAAATTTCTCTAAACCGAAAAAAGTATGTCCTACAGTCGAAAAATCCATTTCAAGACGTGACATCTTCCAACTGGGGCCCGTGGGTGAATGGAGTCAGTGGAACAACAGAGGGAATATGGGTTTATGTATATCGTCCAGGATTTTAGACCATTTTTTGGGATTTGGATTGTAGACCCAGGGTACACCCAGGTACCTATAGAATTCCAGGTACAGACGCCAGCACATCAAGCTGTCAAATTCAAAGCATTATGGTTCAAGGTTGATTGGGAAAATTTGACAGTTTCGGGTAGCTTGACCTGCTGGCGTCTGTACATTTTCGGTGACTCGCTGGAGATTTCAAATTCTCACATTCACGCACACATTTTGTTTTGTCATCGCTACAATCTTTTTACAGTTAGCCCATGTAC
Organism: Apamea epomidion; assembly: GCA_947507525.1. NCBI lineage: Eukaryota > Metazoa > Arthropoda > Insecta > Lepidoptera > Noctuidae > Apamea > Apamea epomidion. The sequence continues at coordinate 14,014,600 of OX382227.1, forward strand.
GCACGGACGTAAAAATGACTCGGTGGGATTTTATCACGCATTGGATTTTTTTTTGGCAAACGGCGGCAGGTAATGTTTTGAAAATACGCGCCCGTGCATACCTGGGCTTTTATCACTGTGATTTGGACAGGCTTGGTGGTAGCAACCCAAGCGCGACCTTATTTCAACGACATTATAGATCACTTTGTTTTTGACAGTGATGAAAAATCAGAAGTAAAATACCAATCGCTTCTCAAAATCTGTGTGGACGTAAGAATTTGAAATCGTCATCGAATCTTAGGCAGCCTTAACGTCCAGCATTGCTCGTTTCGTTAGGGGTCGGTTCGAATCGCGACGCGGTATCGTTCGACTGGTGACGTAAATCAGTAAGGTGGACTAGAATGAAATCCACGTTTCATAAATAGATTTTGCAATAAAAAATAATATTGTAAATATTTTTTGTTTTATAAAATAATAATATTATTTAGTTATTATTGAACAAGTTAAATGATTAAAATCCCATTTAACTTTTAATTGAATATTAGGCGTGTCTAAAATGTTATCGATATATTTTCACTACTCTAGCCATCTGACGTGGTGCTGTCGACAAGACGACAACAGCGAAAGGCGATAACCAAAAAAATAGAATACTTTCCTGTAGATAGTTGTTAGAATATTTACAGAAACCAAAATGTTGGACAGCATATTCGATGATGTGAAGCGCATGAACAAACGGCAGGTAATGTTTAATTGAGAATTTGTAAAATTACGCTAATATCACACCGGCTGTTATTTTACGTTTGTACTCTTTATTTTTCAGTTCATCTACCAAGTATTAAGTTTTGGTATGATAGTTTCTTCAGCCCTCATGATATGGAAAGGTCTAATGGTCGTTACTGGCAGTGAAAGCCCGATAGTTGTTGTGTTGTCTGGTAGTATGGAGCCTGCCTTCCACAGAGGTGATTTATTGTTTTTGACGAACTATCCCGAAGAGCCCGTACGTGTAGGAGAGATTGTTGTCTTCAAAGTGGAGGGACGCGACATTCCAATCGTCCACAGAGTTCTAAAGCTTCATGAAAAGTAAGTAGTCTATTATTTATATATTTTCTAAGAAATGCTTCATAATAAATATTTAAATTGTTGCGTTCATCGCAAAGATGTTCGTCTGATGAACATGGTCTATCTATTGTATCTTAAAGCTAATCAAAGATTGTTTTCTACTTCAGGAACAACGGCACAGTTAAATTCTTGACTAAAGGTGACAACAATAGTGTGGATGACCGAGGCTTGTATGCTCAGGGACAGCTGTGGCTCACGAAGAAGGACGTAGTGGGTCGTGCCAGAGGTTTTCTGCCTTACGTGGGCATGGTCACAATTTATATGAATGAATATCCAAAGTTTAAGGTAGGTAACAAACATGGTATAATCATAGTGTATTTTAACATTCTGTAACAGACAAGCCTTCAGTTATGTTCAGTCTTCAGTCTATGGGTAAAATCAAATCTGGAACTGCTAATTTAGGCCTGGCTGGCCGTTATTTACCTTTGTTTATTTATTTTTACATTGATTTAATTTTAACTGTACTCAGTATTGCCAAGCTGGCATTGTGACTTGAGTATTTTTACCCTTCTGAGAAAAGCCATTAGATATCCAGTAATAGACTGCTTCAAATTGAATACATACATGAGATCTGTTTCAATTTTTAATGTATGAATACTTTTTAAATTGCGTAGTAGGTATATTCTCGATCCAGACCATTTCAACACGTGTATTCATGAACTATGTGTATTTATCTTATACTCAGATTGTTTGTGTATGAGATAAAAGTATAAACTATAAAGTAATGTTTGATGGATGGAACCTCCTGCCCATTCCTCTGGTTTCTCCCAAGATTATCTTAATAGTAAATGACAGTTGTTTTCACAATACAACCTTTATCTACTACTGCCATTAATTTATAGATTAAAAACAAAACACAGGAACATGGCAGTGTTACATACAGGGTGGCAGGGACATCAACCAAAATAACAGACGATAAATTTCAATTCAAGGGGGTTCAGAATGCCGCCGGGGCTGCGGGTTTGTTCGAAAGAGATACCGTGGCCCCTGGCACAAGCAACTGAAGGAACACGGGTGGGTTTTAGTCAGTAAAAGTCTGACACGCGCTTCCGCTCAGCCCAGAGCGGGACAGGTCATTTGATGATTTCCCAACCAAAAAAAAAAAGGGGGGGGTTCAGAATCATGTACTGAATCCATGGTAACAGGTTGCGTTTTAATGTCCTTGCCAATCTGAATAGATCATTGTATTGAAAAACATATTTGCTCTGGTGGTATTTTATCCAGAAAGAAAACAGAGGAATATGTTTGTCTAGAACAAACCTCAACCGCATTTAGTTGTAACTGTGAGGTAGATTAATAATTAGTTGTAAAAGGGTCTCTTTCATTTACAAAACACTATCTGAACTTCTGTACCAATTAGTTGTTCTCTTGCAGGCAATGTTATAAATGACAAAGACCTTACAAAACTCTGGCATAGGTGTAGCAGACTACAACAGGTGTACTTAAATATTGTAACAGTATTATGTGAAAGAAATGGACAAACAAAGTGGAAGATCCATGACTACTTTAGCCAATTAAGAAATATGTTTAATACTATATGTTATACTTAATTTCAGTTACTTTTCCTCTATCTTTATTATTAATATTAAACTGCTTACCTATATAGAATAAGGGTTAATAATAAATAATATTATTAGCTTGGACCCTGTTCCCGATACCGGTGGGCTACTATTTCTTATATTTTTAATTTTTTTAATACTTTTTATATTTTGATATTTAAAAATATAATTTACATGTGTTTACATTGAAATCATCAACATCTTCCTGCCTTCATCCCATGTTACTTGTGGTCGGCGCAACACGTTTTCTTCTTCCATTCTCCCCTGTCAACCGTCAAGCAATCATTCACTCCCTTCACTTTCATATCATTCCTCACACAATCCATCCATATTTTCTTCGGCCTTCCTATCCCTCTCCATCCATCAACATGTATATTCAACACTCTTTTAGTCACATGCGTTTCGTCCCTTCTCATCACATGCCTATACCAAGCCAAACGATTTCCTTTCAACTTTTCTGTCACTGGCGCCACTTTCAAACTTCCTCGTATATACTCATTTCTTACTTTATCCATTCTCGTCACATCCATCTCAACATTCTCATCTCCGCTGCATGCAATATTTTTTCATCCGTTTTCTTCACAGCCCAGCATTCAAACCCATAAAGTACGACAGGCCTCATCACGGACTTATAAACTTCCCCTTTAACTAGAGGGGCATCCGTGGGTCGCAAGTTGTTCCTGTGACCTGTCGCCGTTTCATCCATCCTGACTTGAAATAAAGGAAATAATATTATCAATCAATCAATCAGCTCAGCCTATCGCAGTCCACTGCTGGACATAGGCCTTTCCCAGGCTGCGCCACAACACCCTGTCCTCCGCCTTCCGCATCCAGTCCGTCCCTGCCACCTTCTTTAGGTCGTTCGTCCATCTAGCTGGGCGAATAATATTATATTATACTACATTAATTTAAAATGTATGTTTTTGTTCCAGTTTGCGGTATTGGCGTGCTTAGCGATGTACGTGTTAGTGCACAGGGAGTGACAGCTCTAATTTGATCTGAAGTGTTGTTAAGATGGCCATCTGAAGAGATAAATTTGGCTCTGTGGATGTATTTAATTTTATGATTAAATGAAAGTTCTCTCTAGTGTTACTTAATATAATTGTTTTACTTAAATATATTTTAAAAATGTGTTTACTTTTTCAACCTTTTTAAGAATTCTTTTTAAGGGTTGGGATGTTTAATTCATATTCATATCTTCATTTGGATTCCATATTATAATGTTAACAAGATTCAGGAATCACGATTATGCTATTATAATAATATGATTGGTGTTTGAATAACTGTTTATCAAACACCAAAATATGACGCGGGCGCAGAGTTGGTTAACGCCTATATGTATGTTTAAGACCCATGTAATAGATACTACGGACTTCAGACTTCTACAGAGCAATTCTTGATGGAAATTCCCAACAAAATGTTACTCGACTGGGGGATCGAACCCAGATCATAGGGGTCTGGGAATTGATGTTTAGCATAAAAAATCTAAGTCATCATCATCATGTTCCTGCTCTTATCTCAACTGGTCGGCGCAACATTTATTTTTCTTTCAAACTTCTCTGTTAGCCGTCATCTCGGGAGTCGGCCCCTTTCTAGCCATATCATCTATCACACGTCCATGCTTCGTTTGTTCATAAATGTTTAAATAACTGTGCTTAAAATTAGCAGGATGAAGATGCTGATTACAATAGCGGTATAAACATGTTTGCCGGGCTTAGCTGTACTTGAACAATAATGAAGCTTCAATGCTCCGATTTATGATTATAGGTATCACGTGTACTTACTGCGATGCCACGTGTGGGCAAAGAAGGAAAGAAGTAGGTACGTAGGCATCAGCCGACTAACAAATTACGCGCCTAAAGTCATTGTTATCTAATCTTAGAGACAGCCAAGCTACGGTACCAGCCGATCGATTCTGTAAAAATCTTACTGTGAAAACTTAGGTGAAGTGAGTTTAGAGTGAGCTGTCAATAGTGTCAATCCCTAAGCATTAATTGGAATGACCGCTTACTGGCTAGCCTGGCTGCTGGGTCCTGGGGTTCAATTCCCGGGTCGGGTACCTAAACAACACCCTCTATCTTCTATGCTATTCGACAGCGCGCACCTACCTAATAACGTTACTTGGCACCCTTATTTTTGTGAAAAGCGTACGGTAGTTGCTTTTCACAATAATATATAATTCTTCTGTACGTGTGTTTGTCACCTCCTCCTAAGCGGACCGATTAGAATGAAATTTTGTGTGTATATTTCAATGGGTTCCTGGATGGTTTGAAAACACAGTTGGAGCTGGTAGGTGGCGCTGCTTTTCCGGGCAGGACGACGCGGCGACGTCTGCCGGGCCCGCTAGTATAAGCATATAAATATAGTAGTAGTAGTGTAGTTGAAGTTTGAAACTGAAATCTACTTATGTATTCGCTTATTTCACTCTATTATTGATGCAATTAGATAGCGCGCACTTAACTAATTTACCCGAGCCGGGAATTGAATCCAGGATCAGAAATACTATCAATCCCAGATCTTTCTTGATTGAGATGTTTCTTGCTTCTGACAGGACGTTCAAAGAGATAACAAAACAGGCGACCGATAAGCTCCTTGTGATTTACGGCAGCACGTGACCACTTCCTGTTGTCGTCATCCGGGGAACAATCACCAACTTCAAACGACGTCGAGGCGCCAATCAAATTTTCTTACGTTTTTGCAGGTCAGTGTCTAGTTGTATGGTGATCAAAGATCAAACTTGTTCGCGACCGTAACAAATATTAATTTACAGAACTACAACTCGTGAGTTTCTCGGGCTATCCTGGCGCTTTCACCTTAAGTTGTCCCGAACAAGTCTTATTCGTAAGTCGGTACTTGCATATAGGAATCTGTGAATATACACAGGTTGTATGAGAGATAGTGCAATATCTGGATGACCAAAACTAGCCACTCTGATCCCACGACCTGAAAGCACTCGAGCAGAGAACTTCCAACTTACTTAGAAAAAGTTATTTTTTATTGCTTGGTCATAATGATATCATAATTTAAGTAGATTTAAGTTATAAGTGGAAATCTGACAAGAAAAAGTGCGTTGGAAGATCGCAAGATTGATAGTTTTTTCATCTCGGGCCGACATTTGGTAGAAACTGGTAATGATACGGACCACTGATCTGGTTTAAAGCATCTTGAGATGAAAAAATGCTAAGTCATTACTCACTTATCTATCGGCTCGTTGTAGGTGGTAGGTAAGTATTTGAAAAATCTTCTACGTTTTCTTAAGGCAGGTATTATCAGCTCTATGCGTACTTACCTATACGACCTATACGACCAATCAGTTCTGTACTTACCTACCGAATGTATGGATAAAATTCGCCCACATATCGGCGGTTATGTTTAAGTCCTTTGATACAATGTAAAAGGCTATAACTATTCTATTGTCATTTTAACTGGACACAATGCGACCGCGAATGTGCACCTCTACCAAAAATCCTGAAAACAATAAAAAAATCCTGACCTGGAAATGGAACCCAAGCTTAGCGGTACCTAATTCTTGCGACCACTCTTAACGAACTATCAAAGTATGTAATAAATGTATTTATTTGGTACCATCTCACCTACCTTATAAAGAGGAGGCCAGAATTAGCGGTACCTATTGGCCAATGAAATAGTGTCGATGATTACAGTACTCGTAGGTGCTTGTATTGTACATACTTTGTATGTAGTTCAAAGTTGCAGGAGAATAATAGATAGGTATATGTAGTTGGATAGTTACCTGTAGGTACCTTCCAAAATAGACCGGTCACAACGAAATGTTATGCGAAACATGCAAACATAACAAGAGTAAATAAATGACATGAATAGACCCCTAGGTTCATAATATAACATACCCGGAAGATACAAAACCTAGAATATCTTCCAACAATTTCGTTCTTGAGTCGGTTTCGTTAAAGCTTAGTGCAAACACGTGCGGGCGTTTACGTGGAATTCGTGGGGGCGTGTGAAAGTTCTTTGTAAAGAGCACCTTGTCGAATATCCAACCGTCTGGGTCTGCTCTACTTGCATTACCAGGGAACTAAATTGGGTAGATATTTTAAATGTTTCGGTTCAGAATGTTAAGTGAAATGTGTTATAACTTCTTTGTTAAGTAGACTATCACTTGTTTCTTCATTGAAATATTTATTCTCTTTTGTTCATCATAGATCTTTATAATTAACATTGCAACATGCATGCATTATCAGCCTTTAGTGTTCCCACTGCTGAGACACAGCTTTAGGCCTCCTCTCTTCTAGAGGGAGTGGGCTATAATCTACCACGCGGGCCCAGTGCGGGTTCATACATGTCACATATAGGTCTTCGAATTTTTGGTTCTAGGACATGCCGGTTTCCTCACGATATTTTCCTTCTTTGAGAGCAGTGTTGATGAAATTATTTACACAAAGTAAAGTGCCTGCCTGAGTTCGAACCCACGGCCATGCCGCCCCATGCCGGTTTCCTCACGATGTTTTCTTTCTTAGAGAGCAGTGGTGATGAAATTATTTATGTGCGAACGAAAATTATGCATGTGAGAACGATGCAGAACGTTAAAAGCGTCCGTAATGAAAAGATAAAAAAAAAAAACAATTCAAATATTAAATTAAATTAAAATAAGCCATGGCAGCAAAGAGTTGACCAGTCCCTACTGACGGCGCCCGTTCACGAACATGACGCATAGATTAGCACCATTCAGCTCAACCATTTTGAAGGAAGCTAAATGATCTAACACATGTGCCACCATCAGCGAGACATTAGAGTGAGCATGACATACTCTCATCCGCCAAGGCACATTCAAGTCAATGAAAGACGTACCCAGTAAATGGTAGCTTTATAGTATGTAACATAGTACTCACATACGTTCTATGCAATTATACAATACTAGGAGATTGAATTTATATAATGCAAACATAGTATTTTAGAATCTTCAGCAGCTCCAACAGTACCTATGTAGGTAGGGTAGACGTATGTGAAGTATTTTCAAATGCTAATCAATTTATTTATGCGTCCTGTGGAGCAGGACCAGCGTTTAGCCAAGCATTTTTGTCAGCGATGTAATCCCCAACTTATAATATGCTTGGCTGCATAGTGTGCGTTTTATGCAAGATTTCAATTCCGTTTCATTGAGTTGCAGTATGTGGGGAGGTATTTTATTGTAACATTTTAAACAGTACCCCATGAAGGAAGAGTCTACTTTAGCCAGTCTGAAACCTGGTTGAACTAATTGGTCCCTATTTCTGGTTCTATAGGTGTGTCTGTCTCTGATATGATCAGTGGATAGTTAAACAACAAAGCTTTTTGACATTAAATTTAAAATTAATCTAACATTATGCCTAACGACCGTTGAAGAGGGCCCATCGACGTTATTAAGTAGATATTAGTCTCAACTATTCAGGCAAATGCTCACGTCGTCAATTTATTATTCATGGAAAAATAGGGTCTTTTTGAATCAAAACATGATACACGAAAGCATTAAATTACAGTATTCAATGGACATTACAATTTTAACGTGGGCAGGACAATAATGTCGGTAGATAGGGGACAATTTGAGTGGGTGTCTAGATACTATCTACCCAAAATAGATGCAACTACTTATTTACTAAGAGAAAGGTACTAGGTACGTACCTGAGTGTCACGTATTTCATAGCATATTTATAGGTAACGAAACTTTATAGATTTTAACGTTGAAATAGCTTGTTGCCAACAGCACTTAACTAATCGTTAAATAAAGTACAGGAAACACATTAGAGTTCTTTTTAGCAACAAACTATATTATTTCAATGTTAAAATCCCTTTTAAAGTTTCACCCCGATTCACCCCTGCATCCCTATTCACCCCGTTTGACGTATCTACCTATCATTGTACCAACTGGTTTCAATTCCACTTCACTGCTGGCCGGAATCCTTTTCTCAAGAGAAGGAACGTGCATGGAACACCAGCTCACCTTCACGATTTGTTATGATCGGATCTGACTATTAAAAACGGGCTGCTATTCTCTTCGGCATAAGTTAGTAGTTTCTTTAAACATAAGAACAACCACTTGGAACTATACCCTTACCCACCTATAGGTAGATACTTGCCAGGATTACTGTCCGGGAAAATGCAATGAGAAGTAGGTATAAGGAAAAACTCGTATATAGGTAAGAAGTCTTTAAATAGCAAACAGGAAAACAACAACACCTCACACAGAGTACGTACCTACATACGTTAATAATTAATTACAAAAAGATCACGATACGACCACGGGCCTTGTTCATTGAATGATGAAAAATAACCGGCAGGGTAGTCAGCGGGAAATGGCGTCTACGTCGAAAATGAAACGAAATGCCTGCATCCGTAGATTTGTTCAACATGGACACGTACGGGCTGGCTGTGTAAACGGGGTATGTACACTATGTACTACACTGGCCTGCAAAACTAAGTATCACACGTTTAAAATTGGAATAACCTTTTAAGTAGGTACACAAGATATACTTTCGAAATAAAAAGGACTCGAAAATGAGTTTAATTTTGTACTTATATAAAAACTCTATAGTCGATAACCTTCTTTTAAGAAATAGCTTAAATATCTTTAATAACAAAAATAATCCTTTTCGAATTATAATTTTACCCTTAATTTTTTTGTTTTCAAACTTTTTGTTTCAAAAGCTAAATTAGAAATCAGCACATAAATTTTATTTATCATGCCTCTTTCACCTGAAGAATGTGCTAGGATCATGATTTTTCTGGAACTAGGCATCAATATGCGTCGTACTGCAAGAATGGTGGGTGTGACGTTACGAACGGTCCAGAAGGTGAAGGGAAGGTACGAAGAGACTGGAAACCATCTGAGGAGACCTTGTAATGGCAGACCCAGGTGTACTAGTGCCCGAGAAGACCGTTACAGGAGGTTGGTATCAGCGTGATGGCTTGGCCATCAAGAAGTCCTGATCTCAACCCGATTGTGCACGCCTGGGATGAGCTAGGGAGGCTAGTCAGAAGCCGCAGACCACCACCTACCACCCTCAGGGCACTAAAACAGGCCCTGATTGAAGAATGGGAGAATATTCCCCAACATCGGCTTCGAAACCTCGTGTTCAGTATGCCCGAAACTGTAGTCGGAGCCCGATGAGGCAATACCAGATAGTAAAAATTAAATAACATGTAAAACATACTTATAAATGTTAATTGAGTTTTTGACACTAAGCTAAAAATGGCTATTTTTGTTGTTTTATCTTTTTTTTAAGTTGAAAATGTTACTAATGTATAGTTTACTAGTTTCAAAGAAAGCTGCTAAAATTTGCTATAAAACGTTTTTTATTTTAAATCTCTAACTGCTATAGTTCAGAAAACATTGAAATTTTAAAAGTGTAGTACTTAGTTTTGCAGGCCAGTGTAGTTCAATCTGTGCAACTCTACTCATCACGTGGACGCCGATGATTTGATTGCCTTTCGAATTTCCATGTTTTGATCTCCTTACGTACCTATTCCGTTCATAAGTTCGGTATTTTGTTTTTTATGTCTAATTTGAAAATCGGTGCCGTAATAATTGCATTCAAGCTGGATTTTTAATTACTAGACATGTTACACCTAACATAATAAGAATAATTAAGAATAAGTAGGTAATTCATAAGGAAAAATTATATTTTATGCTGTGAGCAACATGACACATGTAACTACTTAAAGTCCGGCGTTTCAAAATTCGCCAAAGATGTATACAACAATGGCCGCTCGAAATTGTTTATGATTTAGTGATGTGGTGGTATGATTTTTGAGTTTTGGTGCTATCGATGTTACGATTTTTTTTAGTATCTAGTGTTATCAGTATTTTTTATATTGAGATATCTTCATTAGTTAAGTTTGATTTGATTTGAAAATCGTGAAAACGAACAAGATATTAATACAATTATATTTTGCACTGGTTGTAAAACGCGTAGTTACAAACTGTAATCGAAATAAATTGATGAATATTACCTCAGATGTCAAACATACCGTCCTGCACAATATATTGCCGGTTATTCGTCATAGCTTCGTCCCTATGCACATATAAGTATAACGATACACTAGAAGTCTAGTTAGCTCGGGCGTTTTAAGATCGCTTGAAGCGGCTATGATTGAGAGTTTCAATTCCCAGAAACAGTTTTTCCACATTCGAACCCGAAAGGCAACATTGGGCAATAGGTACGTTGGTTCGAATCCACGGCAAGCCGTGCTCTTTTTTAAAGTATCCGTTATAAGTCGTAACGAATTCAATGATAGAGCAGTATAATATTTTAAAACTTGAGGAGTCCCCATATTACCAATAGACCTACGACGTTATTGAATGAGGAAAAAAGACCGCATCTTTATTATGTAAGTAGAACGCGGGTTAGCTCCAACGGCATCTTGAAAATCCTATCCGAAAAACTCGATTATTGTCAGTATAACAAATAGAAATACATTAAATTGTTTTTTTTTCAATAAAGGAGTATTAAATACTCCTTGTACAAATAGTCGATATTTTTTATGTCATTCACTAGAATTACTATGACAAGATAAATTTAGACGAGACAAAAAAGGATGTCAGCCGTATGACGTTTGTAAAAATTCATAATCCGTCCCAGTTTTCGCTTTTATTGATAAAGATAATAGTATATTTAAAAGTTTAGAAACACGCACAGTGTGTAAAAGTGAGTGTGATAATACGTGTATCCTAATAAGTGCGTATTTAATCAGTGAGGCGTAGATATCGCGTTCAATTCCCAGGCAAGTTCAATTTTATTGCCTTTGGCGAAATGCCGCCACTTCCAGTATAGGTACCTTCCTCTTACAGTCCGGCCGTCGAGAGAATGCGTTCCTGACACCTGTCAGTGTGGCAGTTCTAGTAGCTAATAAAGATCAAATTCACAAAACACGTATTCGTTTGTAACTGACAGCTGTCAAGAACACATAGTCTCGACGGCCGCACTGTAGTAACTACTTGCATCTATTTAGTAGATACCCACTCATATATTAATATGTAAGAATCGTAGCAGGTGGCGTTCTGAAATTCCTGCCTACCCCCATGGGGGTAAGGCGTCAATGTATGTATGTAAGTATTACTTATTCAGAATTCAAAATAGGTTAGTTAGATAATCTACAGTTTGGACAAACCTACTTGCTTGCCAAAAATTTACATAACACGGTCTCCAAGAGAGGTGATAATGGTACTATTTCCTCAAACTCGTTCACTTGGAGGCTTACCAGAATATTAGCAAGCTCATATTTAACACTGGATAGTCGTTGACAGGTTGTATGCGTTAATTTTTAGCAAACATCTATGCCACCCTCTAGGTAGAATGCTCTCTACATTGTCATCATCTGACTAGCTTTTTGAAAAATAAACGGATGTGGCTGTATACCAGTATTTTGCGTGGAGCGACTGCCTATCTGACCTCCACAACCCAGCTTCACACGATACCTCTTGGTAAGACTGGTTGTGGGACTTTCGGGTTACTGACTAGGTACCCGTAACGACTGTCAAAGATTACAAATGTCATTCGGGACAAACGACTTAACGTGCTTTCCGGGGCACGGGTGGGTCTCGGTATGTACTCACCCATCTACGGACCGACCTCGACAAGGTTTGCTTAACCTTGAAGATGGACCCGTGCGGCTGTTATTACCTACTTAGCCACGAGCCCCACGTACAATGTAGGCATAGAGTAAAGACAGAAAATAAAATCGAGTTTATTTTTTCAATATAAAACTTTGTTACGTTCAAAAATAACGCAGGTCATCATTTATTCGGATGGGCGATCCCCAGGCGGTGGCCGTATTCATAAACAAGTGCAGCGGAAGTTTGGCAGGGAAGTTTTTGTGTATTTACGGTGTCGCGCGCCGGGCCCGCCGGTGCATCCCAATTCCCATTCTCTATCATACAGTACGTAGCGATGTGCTAGTATACTTGGCAAACGTTACCAGAATTTGGCAGTAAAAAATGTCAATCGGTGTTACAATATGGATCTATCTTATCTGCTCGTAAAAATGTAGTCTGACTATGATTTGTTTTTGGAATCTTGGTTAAGAATGTTTGTTTTTGTAGGTTGGTAGGTAGGTTTTGCAGGCATGGCATTAGTATGTACTATTGAACGTTAATTTAGACTGCTTCATTGGCCTCATTGTCATTTAAATTTCTGGATTCAATGCTCATTTTTTGCTCTGTGTTTCTGTTTTTGGAAATGTAGCCTACCTCTCGTTGACGGACTGCAGACTTAGGAAATAGTGTGGGATGTATGTTATATTGTGAAAGGTACCTAATTGATGACGTCATTGTGATAAGTAGACAAAATAATTGAATGGTAATTTGATAAATAAACCGAGATGTTTATTATACGAGGAACGTTTAGACTGAGCTTCGTTCGTTTGATCGCCATCAAGCATATCTAGTATATCAAATTTCCTTTAGTTTCTACAATAGGATACAATAATTACTAATTAGCCTCCATGACCTAGGGCAGTAACTATTTAGGATATGGATAGATAACGACTATCAGTAATAATGTACCACGGACCACTGTGTTAGACATAAATAGCTGAAAATAGATCGTACCTAGTTTAGTTGTTATGGAATACGACCTTTAAATAATAATAACCATTTATTTTTAAGATCCATAAAGCCCAATTTGATAGTATTAAATTACATACACAACTTAAATACTAGTGATAGTACATACATTTGGCAAATTTTGGTCATAATTAATAATAATGTCAAAATCATCAATAATACAATTGAACCTTGTCAGAATATTGCCAATTTGCCATGCTTAGTCGGCAGAATGGTGATCACAGCATCTACCTACGTAGGTACATAATGTATGTAGATCAGCAGGCACAGGCGCCTATCTTTTTGATTTATCTAATCCTTTAATCATCATGATTTCAGCCAAAAGACGTCCACTGCTGGACCTATGTCCAGCACCGCCACTTCGACCGGTTCTGTGCTTCTCCTGTGGCCTTCACCTTCATGCGGTCCACCTTGTAAAAGACCTTCCAATGCTACGTCTTCCGGTACGCGGTCGCCACTCTAGAACCTTTCGGCCCCATCGGCCATCTTTTCTGTTAGCAATGCCCTGCCCACGGCCACTTAAGTTTGGCAATTCTTCGGGCTATGTCGGTTACCTTGGTTCTCCTACAGATCTCTTCATTTCTGATCACCTTTAACTTTGCCTAATTGACTACCCCCACTGTTGGAGATGGATGAAGATAGAGTAGGACCTATTCTAATCTTTGTCGAACACCAAATTCATCATCATGTAGCGGTATCTACAACGCCACATGCGAACAACGCGTCATACTGACGTCACGCAAATAATACATCTCGCAAGCAAAGTTTACCGCGCAATTAGCATAGATACAATTTCCCAACATCAATCATTGGGCAGTTGCCTGCCAGACACAACACCCGTCTGGTCGGAGGATCCTCCCTTTTCTATAGAGTATGAGTGAACTTTACATCCTGTTCCTCATACCTCTATACTGGTGACCCCGGACATGAACGTCAGCGCAGCCTTCGTGCAAACACTTCAGCGTGACGTCATCACCATCACTCCCGCAAGCTTTAGCGGTGAGTCACCCAGCCAGCCAGCACCCACGGCTTCAACGAGTATCCTGACCACCAGCATGCAGCGTCCGTGCATACCTGGTCATCGCCCTCAGCCTCATCAGCAACCTCGGCACAGCACACTGCACTTTCGGCCGGTCAACAAGCAGAGCACCCTCTCCTGGTCGACGCAGCAGCCAGCCTCAACCCGGCGCTGTACATCCAACGCACTGGAATATAACGCAGCGCCACCCCGACTCACCGTGAACTATGCGGCAACCGGCTCCGACTCACTGGAACCTCAGCTGGCCTGGCAAGCATCGCAAGATATAAGACTCAGTCCACTATCGACCTCCGGTCTCCGGAGGGGAGTGATGTAGCGGTATCTACAACGCCACATGCGAACAACGCGTCATACTGACGTCACGCAAATCCTACATCTCGCAAGCAAAGTTTACCGCGCAATTAGCATAGATACAATTTCCCAACATCAATCATTGGGCAGTTGCCCGCCATACACAACACCCGTCTGGTCGGAGGATCCTCCCTTTCCTATAGAGTATGAGTGAACTTTACACCCTGTTCCTCATACCTCTATAATCATCATCATCATTTCAGCCGAAAGACGTCCACTGCTGGACATAGGACTCCCCCGAGCACCTCCAATTCGACCACTTCTCACATCCAATGGGTTCCTGCGGCCTTCACAAGGTCATCCACCATCACCAAATTACCACACAATAATTTGCACATAATCTATATCTAATAGTCAGAAGCTTCAAAGAATATAAAAAGTGTTTGAACTCCACAGTCGGTCAAGAAACAAATTCAGAGCAAGAAAGCATATTTCCCCAGCGACGTTTTACAAAGTCAACAAGCTGTAACTTGGGAAATAAATAAGGGAGAGCAACGATTAATATTAAACATTTGCATTTTAAGTGTTATTTGCTTGAATGTGGTTTTCTAACTAATTTTTATCTGATTGTTAGTGGAGCTTAGTTGTTTATTTTATACGGTGTTTCTGACAAGAATTTGGAAGGAGAGGATTTTAATAATTAAACCAAACTTCTCAACTAGATAGGTAGTACTTTTCTCTGGTGTTTCAGTAAGTACTTTACTTTTCACTTATTATAAAACAAACTCATTTTTCATGTTTGTTGGTGTGACCGCGTTGTTCTTCTTAACTTTTGATGCGGTTTTCACCATCATTTAGAGAATTTATTCAGAAAGTTTTATGTGTATAATATAGGAATATAAAACTAACATATAATAAAGAAATCTTCAGATCAAAGTTTAGTTTCGTAAAGTCGTAAAACCGTGCGAAGCAGGAGCGGGTCGCTAGTATAATAATAATATAAAATATCTACGCTACGCCACGTAGTGCGAGCTACGAGACGTACCTTGTGCTACGAGACGTAGCTTGTGCTACGAGATGTAGCTTTTGCTACAAGACGTAGGTTGTGCTACGAGACGTAGATTGTGCTACGAGATGTAGCTAGTACTACGAGTAAAAAAAAAGAGTGCAGTGCAGTGCATGAGTTTAAAAATGTGTAAAACAAAAATTCTGAATCCTTAAAAAATACAAGCCATATCCGTCTCAATATGTACTGCCAAGTGCTAGTTTACTTTTAATTATAGTAAGAACGTAAACAATGAAGATATATCCAATTATAGCAGCCATTTAGGTAGAACAATTCACCAGCTCATTAAGTATGTGTGAGACGTTAAAGTAACCGCTATGGTGCGTTATGTTCCCCCAACACGAGAGCACTGGACACTCTAATGATCCCCGTTTTGTTCGCTTAATGTTTAAACAATAGTGTTCTTCATTCTCGGGTGCTGCGAGGGAGTTATATTGTTCCTAGCTTTATTGCCGCCTTTATTATTGTAACGCGTGTAAATTGTTTAGTGAGCCCGGAGAAAAGCACGAATCTATTTTGTTTTAAGTTGTTTTGAAAGGAAAATAGAAAACTGACCTCTTAAGCTTTGGTTTTTTAGGAAAGCAGTGGACGGTCACATCATAACGGCTATCCAAATACAGAGTGTTGATACCTTAATTAATTAATTAATTTTATTTTTATTTATTTATTTTTCAGATAACATGATCCATTATGGTTAGTAACAACAATAATTTCAATGTTGAATGTCAAATGCTGGTGAAAATAACAGAAGGCCAATTTCGCAATTTAAAGCGTTCAGTCGCAGTCTTATCTCGGCGACAAACAAATGTCAAAAATGTAAGAAAATTAGAGGTATTTTTGACAGATTGAGACTGAGATCAGACTGTGAACATTCTTAAAATTACGAGAATTGCCCCTCTGATTTCCATGACAGCCGTTATCAATACAAATAAATAAAATTGAATGAAGGGCCTGTTTGTAATGTCAAAATAACAGTTTTTCACTAAATGCTTATGGAAGTATATACGGTACGGTAAATATGTGAGCACCATGTATCTTTGAAATAAATGATTTGACTTTGACTTTGGTAACTTATAACAAAAAAAAAAAAATTTGCCTATCTGTTTGTTCCGGCTGCGTTAATCTCCGAATCGGCTCGACCGATTTTAAGGAACTAGCACTAGGCAGATAGCTGAAGGCCCATTCTCGTAATTTAAAATGTTCAAAATCAAGTCGCAGTCTCATCTCGGCGACAAACAAATGTCAAAAACTTGTCAAAATGTAGGGAAATTAGAAGTATTTTTTGACAGATTGAGACTGAGATCAGACTGTGAACGTTGTTAAAATTACGAGAATTGCCCCTCTGATAAGGAGTAACTTCCGCTACTTTTATTTTAGAAAAACAATACTTAATATGACGAAACCGCTCTTCTAGGAAGCCGTAGCTTTACAGTTCAAGTATTGGATACTTAAGTATTTATGCTTTTCTTTGCTTCCCTAATAAAGCAAGACTACAACAGGCCTGCTAATATCTGGCAACTGTGTCGGGTACAACGTTACACTTCATTGGATGATCCTCGGTAAAGTAGGATGCGGAATACGTCGGGCAAAGCGTGCCGTCGAGCTAATTAACCGGAGCAAGCTGCGAGCAAGAAAAGCTGCCTTTAAACTCCTTCTACAACTCTTAAGGCACCTTAATTCGCTTACACAGTGTTCCGAATTAGCTGCTCTAACACTATTTGTACATACCTTCTGTCTGAATCCGAGGAATGCAGTTCAGTGTAGTGCAGTGTCAGTGTAGTGTAGTGTATAAAGAGAATCTGTAGTTGTACACCGCTGCACTATACACCCGTGACCCGCATTTGATATCTCTGTTTGCAATCTTTAATTGTATACGTATTTTTTTAACTAGCTTTTGCCCGTGGTGTCGCCCGAGTGGATGTCGGAAAATATCCCACGGAAACGTTCTACCGGGATTTAAAGTTTATAAACTAATTGTGAGCCAAATTTCATCCGAATCCATTCAGCCGTTTTTGCGCCAATCCGGAACATACATCCAGAGACAAACAGACAAACGGAGAAAAAATATAATTTTTCAGTCCAGTAGTTTCGGAGCAAATTGGCTGTGACAGACGGACAAACAAACAGACAGACACATAAGTGATCCTATGAGGGTTCGTTTTTACCCTAAAAACTATACTTTCGGGATCAGACTCGTTCTCCCACACTTCGTAACAAATACTTTTTCAAAAATATTCAATATTCAGTTTTGACTTCGTTACTATTTTACTATATAATATATGTATAGATGGTTGTTTTTCTTTTCCACTCGAAAATTTAAATTGAAAAACATGATAACTGTTCTGCCTTGATTATGTTACACAAAGTTTACTTTTTGAAGAGTTAGCAATGTCCGGTCAAAGTCAACTTTGCCCATAGTTAAAAACATGATAAGGAGACCTTGTTTATGTTACAAAAAAAATCTGGTTTAGTGTGTACATTCAACATAAGAGATAAGTATGCAGGGTCGTCGGATATAGTTGAAGTTTAGAAAATTTTATCCGAAAACATCCATCCGTTTCTTAGTAAACTTCAACTATATCCGACGACCCTGCATACTTATCTCTTTTGTACATTAGCTGCGAATCAAACACTGGCCGAAGCAGCTTTAGCCAATATAACTAGCAGAAAGTTAGATTGTACCTATAATTATTATTAACAAGCTGACCCGACAGACGTTGTCCTGTCGAAATTTAAAAAAACCCCCAGAAAATATGACGTTCAGTATCCCGTTGAAAAGTTGTCCGAAAAATTAGAAGATTCGTTTCTAGTTTTTCGGCCAACTATTATGTTTTTCTTTTCATTAAAATCTAATTCGGACTATTATGAACATTTTAAAACTAAAAATGACCAAATCGGTCCAGCCGTTTTCAAGTGATGCGCTTACCAACGAATAACATTTCATTTTTATTTATATAGATTACTAGCTCCTTGAGCGATCTCTGGCCATGTTGGCCCTGCAAACCTCACTACATCGTCACACCACCTTCGCCGTGGTCTAAATCGACGGCGATGTCCTTCTTCAGGCGTCGAGGTAGGTTTGGAAGGAAAAAGGGGAGGCCTTTGCCCAGCAGTGGGACACAATGTAGGCTAAAGAAAAAAAACTAGCTGCTAGCCCGCGACTTCGTCCGCGTGAAATCTCTTGTTCTTGTTGTTAAAGGTCGTCACATCGCATCGCCGACTCGCCATTCTTCGTTTTCGTTCAGCGTTCTTTCCGACTGTTTTTTTCTCTCTGCTCCTAAGGTTCGTAGCGATGTTACCTGTAACTTTATTCAAGAATTGGGCTATCAAATGCAAAAAGTAATTTTCTAATCCGACTGGTAGTTCCAGAGATTAGCGCGTTCAAACACATAAACAAACTCTTCAGCTTTATTATTAGTATAGATAGTAGAGATTACACATTTGCTTATTACGTAAGTAGGTACTTATGTAAATTGAGACACATCTAGTAAGTTAACACACGGAGTATCCTATTTCAAGATAAATCAATAATAGTCAATAACATCCTCGTTTATTCATCATCATTGCTGTATTCTGTTTGCACTTTGAATAATTGCAATAGGATTTGTGATTTAGTTCAATATAGGTGGTAAATATGGTTATTAGGTATTTTAAGGGCCCGTGGTTAAGTAATAACAGCCGCACAGGTCGATCGATCAGGTTAAGCTACGCTTGCCGCGGTTGGTCCGTGGATGGATGACCGTCTTTACATAGCAAGGCCCCTCCATGCCTCAGAAAGCACGTCAAGCCGTTGGTCCTGGCTGTCAATTGTGGATCTTTGACCGTCGTTACGGGTCGACATAACCCCGAAAGTCTGACAACCAGGGGGGCAAAAGGCCGGGCAAAGGCAGGGGGATAAAGCGGGAGGAAATGCCAGGGTGTCACCACTGTGTGGATCGCCCGGAGGACACGGTGGAGCATACGGTGGAGCATACGGTGGAGGTCTGCCGGCTTGGGCGGGGCCCCGCCGTGTCCTCGTGGCGGTGATCGGCGGCGGCGATCTCTCGCGTCCGGCCCTGGTTCAAGTCATGGTCCGGGGCGAGAGGGAGTGGGAGGCAGTCACCTCCTTCTGCGAAGCAGTAATGCTCGCGAAAGAGGAGGCGGAGCGCGTGAGGGAGAGGCAATCTCTGCACCCTCGCGCGCCTAGCCGCCGCAGGAGACGCCCTGGACGGGAGGGCCACCGTAGGCGCGGGCTTGCGGGCGGCGAGCTTTGGACAGCTCGCCGCCCGGTAAGGACCAGGCCCGGGTCGACAGCGCGTTGTGTTCCACGCGCGCCTCAAAGAGATGTCAGCACGAACTGACGGGGTCCGCTAGGGCCGATGCCACCGGGGCTGCGGGTTGTTCGAAAGAGATACCGTGGCCCCTGGCACAGGCAACTGAAGGAACACGGGTGGGTTTTAGGCAGTAAAAGTCTGACACTCCCTTCTGCTCCGCCCAGAGCGGGAGGGGTCATTTGATGATTTCCCACCCAAAAAAAAAAGGGGGCAATTCTCGTAATTTTAAGAACGTTCACAGTCTGATCTCAGTCTCAATCTGTTAAAAATACCTATGATTTCCCTACATTTTGACAAGTTTTTGACATTTGTCGCCGAGATGAGACTGCGACTAGATTTTGAACGTTTTATATTACGAGAATTGACCTTCAGTTTTACCAAGGGGTATCGTATTACCCAGTAACTGGGTTGTAGAGGTCAGATAGGTAGTCGCTCCCTGTAAAATACTGGTATTCACCTGCATCTGGTTAGACTGGAACATATTAGAAGTAGTAGTATATTGAACGCCAGTTTGGTTAACCGTTGCTGGACCGGAAGACAAAAACAACAACAAAGTTTTCGTGTGGAATTACTGAGAGCTTGTTGAACCATCACGTTTTATGTAATTTTAGAAACATTCAGTTGAAACATTGTCGTTTCATGAAAATTAAATAGGAAAGGTAAGTACCTACTTACGGTTTAGTTTTTTATTTGGAAATTAATAATAAATACATAAAATCACCTTAATTAGTGATATTTACATTATATAAGCTAACATTTAAAATAATGATATGTACATGTGAAAAAATAAACAAAAGAATCATAGGACATCAACAAAATCGTCCGCTTCGCTGTCAACAGGTACAGTGCCCAAAAGGCTGGCAGCATTGCCACGTTGCATGGCGATGCTAATTCTTTGGCCAAGAAATAGGCCAGCCCTCTGGTCACGTGAAGAGTCGACTAACCGCTTGGCGCTATCTCGAAAATCCAAGTGGGCACTCGGACCCCATGGCCAGCCCACCGTGCTAGGAAGAGAAGATGGCGCAAGATTGTCGACACAGTTGCATCACACACCACGGGTCTGACTAACTTCCAGGGCATTATGGTCATTCCGTCTGGTCCCTTCCCATCGTCGCGTGCCAGGCCGTTGGGATCTAAAACAGCTGGGAGCACGATGGATGATGTCATTAATAATTAATTACACTTAATTTGTCTCTTCTTATACAGTGTGGTAGGGACATCGACGCGCAACCTGTTACCATGGATTCAGTACATGAACCCAGGGGTTCATGTACTGAATCCATGGTATGCTGAAATTTTTCGTTGGTTATAAAAATAAAAAATAGCTATTTCATACATTTTGACGGCGCAGGTATTTCACTTTTCCATTAAACAGCAGATTTTTTTTTTATTACCGACGAATCATTTCTACGCTAGGGGGTACCCCCCTGAATTCATGGTTACAGTTTACGCGTCGATGTCCCTGCCACCCTGTAAGTATATATTATACTAGCTGCGCCCCGCGGTTTCACCCGCATAAGTTTCGGTCCCGTGGAAATATCCGGATAAAAAGTATCCTATATGTTAATCCTGGTTATAAACCATCTGTGTGCCAAATTTAATCCAAATCCGTTTAGGAGTTTTTGCGTGAAAGAGTAACAAACATCCATCCATCCATCCATCCATACAAACCTTTTCGTTTATAATATTAGTAGGATATTCCTTTTAAGTTAGATGATTATGTAGGCCAAGGCGTCTCTAAACGAAACTCTAAAGAAATCAACTTTTCTATTTACGTTTGAAAACAAAACCTATTTCCAAAGCAGACAATAAGTTTTCGCAGATTAATTTCCAGCAGGTGTACTATGAACAATTTATTGCCGTAAGCCAAGTGCCAACCGTTACAAAATGTACAGCGAAGAAACTTTACGGAGCAAATAAATTATATATCTATGTACACTCCTGTACATATTTACTAGTTGGTGGTACAGCACCGTGAAATGCCATCTGGCTATGAAATGACTTTGTCTGCTATTTGTAGAAGTTTGAGTGCAGCGAAACTGCTAATTCTGTTAAACCCTACGTATGTAACGTTTGTGCTGTGTGAGTGTGTGATTTAGATATCAAATGCTGGGTATTATTAGCGGTCTTCCTAATTAGAGAATGGAATAGATTAGAGATTATCTTGTCTATTCTGAAAATGTAAGTCATCTAATTGACTCATCTACTTATAATGTTTGAGACTACCTACTGGTTTCACTCCAGACCTACTTGGGAAACTAGTACATCTGCCGGAATGAAAAGTGGTCTATCTGTTTACCGAATTCCATCAAAATTGGTTCATCCGTTTTAAATGCATGATCAAGTACCTCCAATCCTCTCATGTATACAAACTTTCACATTTTTAATATAAAAGTTGGAATTAATATGGCAGTAAGGATCGTTCCTAAGGATTAACACATAAATTGCTCGCTGAGATAAAGGTAATTGTAACAGTCGTATCTGGTAACACTGGAAGCCGACCCGATACTTGGGAACGAGCTAAGAGGGCGCCTTAAATGGCAACACCATGTACGTTTGAGTCATGTTTCCGCACTGTTAACGCTTGGCCGATGTTCAGCTGAGATCTGAAACTACGACACAAGTGTACGACACTCGTCTCGCAATCTGTATCTCACTGCTTACATCCGAACTCACACAAGAAAAATAACTTATAAATTAATATTAATAATTATAATTGTATAATATTAATAATTATTATAATTATGAACATACTAACGTGCTGTATTGAAAGCAACGATTCCGTGCGTATTTACTATATTTTTAGCTAAATAAAACACTTTTACAAAACAGTCCAGGTTGACTAGCAGAAAATTTAATTTGCAAAGAATGGTCTGGGCCACTCAGGAAAAAAACATATCGCATGCTTTGCCTATGAATATTTTCTGACTTGAGAGAATATTAGGGAGGCTTAGCAACGAGGATTTCTTTATTTTTTCATACTAGTTTGAAACAACTGGTGTTTTCAGTAACTAGAGGGTAAAAGTTCAAAAGCACGTCAACTTAGCATTGTGAAAACATAGTGTTTCGTAAAAGAAAATTGTCAAACATAAAACACGTAAAACAGGCCACTTAGCCACAGTCCCCTAAAACACTAAAAGACTTAGTTTTAGACTCTGTTAGAGCACTAGTACAAAGTAAAGTAATCCTACATTTTATGACGTAAAGCTGCCAAATACGCGCCGGCCGAAATATGCCAAACAAGGTTGTGGGCTAACTAGCCGCTGCAAGATGAAGTTTTAAATGTTTGAATTTAAACTGTTTTATGATACCGTATGACTGAGTGCTGCATACAGAATTACAGATGTAGCTGGCTAGGGAAAATACGAGACTTTGTAAATTAATATGCTGTAAGAGCTTGTTACTAGATAATTATATTTTCTGATCTTGTTAAGGTGATATGTTACGTCAATCAATACGGATGATAATCCGTATCAATCGATGTGAATCGATCGGATCTTTTGAGTTTTTCTGACAAAAACTGTCAATCGACGTCGACTGATTTCATTTTCTATCACCAAATCGTATATGATTTATTCAGGTTCGTTAAGCCGTTGATCCCGGCTCTCATTCGTGGATCTTTGACAGTCGTTACCGGCAGTCAGAGCCCCGAAAGTCTGACAACCAGTCCTACCAAGGGTTATCGTGTTACCCAATAACTGGGTTGTAGAGGTCAGATAGGCAGTAGCTCCAGGTAAAATACTGGTATTCAGCTGCATCCGGTCAAACGGAAGCCGACCCCAACATAGATGATGATGATTGGACCGTGCTCATCGTCGCCGCCGTTACTGGTGAGTTCGAGGTTGGTATTTCCAAGAACGGACAGATAAGTATATTCCGTAGATAACTTTTCTCATAAATGTTTGTACTTGTAATAAATAAGGAATTATTTATAGGTTTCCAACACATGAGACATACTCGTATATTACAGATGGTGGCAGCAATTCTCCACACATTACGACTTTCGAGTCTCACGGTTGCACCAAATATGTATCCATTTCAGCATGTGTCGGCAACGGGTGCCCGGTTAATGTTATCCGGGATACGTTTATTTAGTTTGTCAAAAATCTCGGTTAAAGCTCTGACAAGCTTTGGCGCCATAGCCCGTACATTTCCACTGCTCATTCGACCTTTTTTGTTGGATCTCCGTAAAGAGCTGTAAGAAGGAAATGATAACCATGATTAATAAATTAATTAATTGGTAATCGGTTTTTTATAAAAATCACATAAGGCCAGGCCACGCCCGACGTCAGGTGTACTGGTGGTCGCAGGAGGTTGGGGCGCTACGCAAGGCGTGCGTCGACGCGCGACATCGGTACACCAGGCACCGCAGGCTCCGCATCCGCCCTCCGGATGCGGAAGCCACGGAGGTGGAGCTGTACGAGGGGTACAGAGCGGCGAAGACCACCCTCCAAGAGGCTGTCAAGCGGGCCAAGGATACGGCCCGCGAGGAGATGTTGGAGACTTTGAACCGAGATCCATGGGGGCGCCCTTACAGAATGGTGCGGAATAAACTCCGCACCTGGCCCCCCCCGCTGACGCAGAGTCTCCGACCCCAGCTGGTGGAGGAAGTGGTGAGCGCTCTGTTCCCTTCACGGGGGGAGCATACTCCCCCGCCTATGGCTCCGCCACTTGCGGTGCCCGAAGCGGACCACACGGACGACGACGACGACACCCCTGAAGTGACCGGGGTAGATCTGAGAGCGGCGGTAGGCAGGCTGAAGGCCAAAAATACCGCCCCGGGACCCGACGGCTTGCCGGGTAAAGCCTGGGTCCTGGCTTCGAGGGCTCTCGGGCCTCGACTGGAGGCGCTCTTAAGCGCATGCATGGAGAGAGGCCAGTTTCCACTCCGTTTGAAGACGGGGAAGCTGGTCCTCATTCAGAAGCCAGGGCGCCCTGCGGACTCTCCGTCCGCATACCGGCCCATAGTGCTGCTCGACGAGGTCGGCAAGCTCTTTGAGAGAGTGATTGCGGGCCGCCTCGTCGGGCACCTGGTGAGGACGGGGCCGGATCTTGCGGAGTGCCAGTTTGGCTTCCGCAAGGGGCGCTCGACGGTGGACGCCATCATGCGCGTGAGAGCCCTCACGACGGGGGACGCGGTGTCCCGGGGTGGGGTGGTCGTGGCGGTGTCACTCGACATCGCCAACGCGTTCAACACCCTGCCCTGGAGCTGCATAGGGGAGGCACTCCGGTATCACCGGGTGCCGACTTACCTCCGTCGAATAGTCGGGGCGTATTTGACGGACAGAGCCGTCATCTACCCCGGTCGCGACGGGAATTGGAACCGGCGAGAGATGTCGTGCGGTGTCCCACAGGGATCGGTTCTGGGGCCGCTCCTGTGGGACATCGGTTACGACTGGGTGCTGCGGGCCGACCTCCCTAATGGCGTCAGCGTAGTTTGCTACGCTGACGACACGCTGGTCCTGGCGCAGGGGAGGTCGCATCAGGCGGCGGCCGACGCGATGACACGCGGGGTTGCGATAGTCGTGGAAAGGATCCGGCAGTTGGGTCTCGAGGTGGCATTGCACAAGTCCGAGGCCATGTCTTTTCATGGGCCCCGGTACGGGCCACCTTCGGGATCCCAACTAATGGTAGGAGGGGTTCACATCGGCGTCGAGAAGACGATGAGATACCTGGGTCTCGTCCTCGACAGCCGGTGGAACTTCGTCGAGCATTTCCGACGTTTGGCCCCCAAACTGGGACGGACCGGGGCCGCCTTAAAGCGGCTCCTGCCCAACCTGAGGGGGCCAAACGCCTCCTGCCGGAGGCTTTACGCGGGGGTCGTGCGGTCCATGGCCCTATACGGGGCCCCGGTATGGGCGCGTTCACTGCGGCTTCGAGCCGCACACTACCTGAACGCGCCCCAAAAGGTGGTAGCCGTAAGGCTAATCCGGGGGTACCGCACGATCTCGGGCGAGGCAGCAAGCCTCCTTGCCGGACTGCCACCATGGGATCTGGAGGCGATAGTCCTCGCGCGCCTGTATGACTGGCGCGCGGAGGCACTACGTCGGGGGGAAACTCTGCACCCGCGGCAAATCGCTGCGGAGCGGACGGACCTCCGGCGCGGTCTCATGGTGGAATGGAAGGCGCGACTATCGCAACCCAGCGCAGGGCACGCCACGATAGCGGCGATAAGACCCCTCTTTGAGGAGTGGCTAGAGAGGCGTCACGGCGCTCTCACCTACCGCCTGACGCAGGTCCTCTCCGGACAC
This sequence comes from Apamea epomidion, assembly GCA_947507525.1. Classification (NCBI taxonomy): domain Eukaryota; kingdom Metazoa; phylum Arthropoda; class Insecta; order Lepidoptera; family Noctuidae; genus Apamea; species Apamea epomidion. Next base: position 14,040,790 of record OX382227.1, read on the forward strand.
GGATGTTTCGGGAGGTTCCTGCACATCATCAGGCGGGAGGAGACGCCCGGGTGTCACCACTGCGAGGATCGCCCAGAGGACACGGTGGAGCATACGGTGGAGGTCTGCCCCGCTTGGGCAGAGCACCGCCGTGTCCTCGTAGAGGCGATCGGCAGCGGCGGCAACCTCTCGCGCCCGGCCCTGGTGCAAGCCATGGTCCGGGGCGAGAGGGAGTGGGAGGCGGTCACCTCCTTCTGCGAAGCAGTCATGCTAGCGAAGGAGGTGGCGGGATGGGCGAGGGAAAGATCCTCACGCCTCAGCCGCCGAGGGAGACGCTCCGGGCGTCGGGAGCCGCGTGACGACTGCCGGCCACCGTAGGCGCGGGCCTGCGGGCGGAGAGCAATGGGTAGCTCTCCGTCCGATCAGGACCAGGCCCGTGCCGGACGGCGTGTATGTGTTCCACGCGCGCCTCAAAGAGATGTCAGCGTAGTTGACGGGGCCCGACAGGGCCGAAGCCTGCCGGGGTAGCGGGATTGTCCGAAAGGGTTACCGCTGCCCTGGTACGTAAAGGGCTAAGGAAGGAACACGGGTGGGTTTTAGTCAGTAAGAGTCTGACACTCCCTTCTGCTCCACCCAGAGCGGGAGGAGTCATTTGATGATTTCCCATCCACAAAAAAAAAAAAAAAAGAGGCATATTTTTCGAAAACGTTTGTTGGCACCAGAGGGGCAAGTCACTTATTTTTAAGAACTTATGCGTTCTAATCTCAGTCTAAAAACCACTAATTTACTTACATTTTGATAAGTTTTTGACGGTGATGGTCTCTGAGATGAGATTGCGACTTGAATTTGAATGTATTTAAGTACTAGAATTGCCCTTCCGATTTGGAAACACTGTCACACCTGTTTATTTGTTTATAATCACAAGATTTCAATTCGCCGCGAGGCTTTCTCAAAATGGCTACCATCTCATTAGGTGACTAGGCGGTATGAATGGTGGATCAAAGGGATGCTCACGTGAAGTCGCCACTTTAGGCTCGAGTGGTCGTTACCCACCCGAGCGCACTCGTGTGCTTTGACTCACTTTTTAACATTCTTCATTCTGAAAAACGCAAAATTGATTACGTAGAGTTGAGATCTATTAAACTCATTTAGATGTTCAAACAAGGTTCAAGCTTACTCGTTTTTGAACAATCAAGGAGTTTAAGAATAGTACTTTCTTAATTGGCCACTTGACCTACACACGTTTAAATAAGAGGTCTTAAAGCACCTGTAAAGCCTTCAGATTAATTGCTAATTTAATGTTGCAGTGTTCACGTGTAACTTGAGCATCATATTCGAGCTTACGTGCAAACTTAGCCATCATCTAACGAGTTCGGAGGCGGTGTTTGAGTCTAGTCGCGTCGCTCTGTTTGTTGTTTCATTCACTTTCATTACCAGCTGCTAATAATGCGCGTTGTATTCACTGCTTCTTTGATTCCAACGACTTTTTATAATACGATATATTGTCATTTGTTTGTTATTTACGAGTTCAGTTGATTTGGTGTTTAGGGCGTTTCTAAAATCTTTACCATAGCGTCCTGAGTCGAGGAAGTTCCTTCAAACGGACTTAGAATAGCGGTGATTACTTTTTTATGGTTTATGTCAACCAATTTTGCCAGCCGAAATAATGTAAGGTTCTTTTGAAATGTTGATTCCCAGAAATGTTGGTATAGTAACTTAATATCGTTCTAAAAGTAGGTAATCAAAAATCTGTTCACAGAAACCGTACATCCAAAGGTTTCCGTTGAAATCACAATCAGAGCGTTACCACAAATTTTACATTTAATTTAATTAAAAATCCTACGTCGAATTGAGAAACTCCTTATTGCGCACGTGATAAGGAAAAGTAGTCAGTTGTAAAGATAAGAAAATTTAATTTTGAAAAGTGAGCCTCTAAGCATTTTTTTATAAAATCATGTCGTGAAAATGAAAATGGTTCTTATCTTGCCTTCTAATCTTGTTTTTCGATATGGGATTATTAACTTCGAAGCGTTTGTACTTGTAGACAAGGAATTTAAATTTTGTGTACTGTTGAAACATCTTTAAATTGCAATTATAGCCGGAGAGTGAATATCGACAATGAGCCGAGCTGGAATAAATGCCACAGACAGGCTGTTTTCTTGGGATGGTCGTTGGTAACTTTTAGGATGTCTGATCGTGCAGCCGAGGGACTCATAAAATGAGATTGGCTCAATCGACGACGGTTTATTGACTTATTAAATCGATCTTTGGCTCGAATGCTTGCTGAGAATCGTGTGCAGGAATTTCAATTTTGTGTATAAGTATCCAGGCTACAAGATTTTACGTGTTTCTGTATTTATTTGAAACATTGTAGGTATTCATATTTTGCATATTCAATGAACGTATTTCATTAGCCGAAGTGAAGGCATAGCCGATAATATCGAAAATATCGAAATATTGGTACGGGGTGTGCTTATTTCAGTATGCACACATCCTGTTCATAATAAAATGAGTGGTTTTTTGGTACAGTATCGGCCCTAGTCTCCTAAAAGCAACATAACTTTTTAACGGCAAAGCTTAAAATTGCTTCCAGAATTTTAACCGGGCTCTCGGCCGTGATCCGGCAATTTTTCTGTTATATCCGGACGGGAGACGTCCAGCCGGTCCAGCGGCCCGAGGTATGGTAGCACATTATTAATTACGATCTGCCCAAACGTTTAATATTTTACTGGAGTGCAGAATCGCCCTCAACCGCTCCAGCTTTAAGCCCCACTTAATTCCCCATATTTCGGCATTTCCAACGTTTATACGTTACGGAAACATATTTTTATTTTTTGTACGATTACAGTACGTTTAGCGTTAGTGGCATACATTAACATAGGTTTAAGCTGACATGGATGATGTATTCTGAATTTTGGGTTAATTAGTTATTTGCATAAGTTAGCTCGTGCATGACTTAAGGATGTAGTTTACTTTCTCCAATGTAGTAGTCGCCGAGCTAGTTTTCTGAATCTACCGAAGATGAGAATTAACTTTGGCAAAAACTTTTAACTTTTAAAGGAGTTAAACCCATATCTATAAAAAAATACACTCATTCAATGCATTCAAAACTTAATTAGCTGCATATTTAATCACAAATAACACCATTCCTAAAACCTAAATGCATTGGAAGAGTGTATCAGAACTTTATATTTATTTATTTTAAACAAAGATATTTATTCTAGAAATAGACACAAAGAAACTGGCATGACAACAAGTTATGTAAGTTCCTTTGTGTCTATTTTTAGAATAAATATCTTTAAGTCTAAATCTAATATGTTTGAATATTGGCCGTGTACACTGTATCTATTTAGAAGTAAGACGTATTTAAATTTCCGGCACAAAGCGCCAAGCTTACAGATTTTCTCTTTACAAAAACATACATTTTCCTCTCCCCAATTTTGCTTATAGGATTATCCGAACAGGCTGACTCTCTACTGCGTTAATCTTTATAGTTCCAAGTGCTGCAAAAGAAAGAAATATACTAATACGCAAAAGAATAGTTTACATAGCATCGATCTAACTGGAACGCTCTCGAATGCAATATCCGCTTTTAAACGAGTTTTTGGTTCAAAAAACTATTCGGTCTAGTTCAGGTAAACGTTGGAAACGAAATACGATACGATTCGTTTAACTACTATTATTCGGAAAACTGAAATATGTAAACGTGTCGGTTTGTTCGGGTGTTGATGTACCTTACTTTTAGTACAATTTCTGGCCGAAGCATATTTTAAAATACCTATAGACATAAATGGAACCATCGGCACGACGAAGAAGATGAAGTATGTACGTTCTCAAATACCTACCTACATCATAATTACATAATCAGTCTATATTACTTATTTATTTATTTTATTATTTATGTACACACAATAAAATACATAGGGATATGACATAATTATAATTTGAGTACAAGGTACTGCTTATTTCTTAAGAAATTTCGTCCAGGAGACCTGCGAAAGGAGAAGTAAAAAAGAAAAGTGTGTGAGAACAAGAAGAGAAAAATATAAATGTGTGAAGTCTAAAACTAAAATATTAAATATATACCTACACATATAATGTAAAAATATATATTCCATAAGTATACTTAAAACTTCTTAGTTATTGTTTTAATAAAAATGGTAGCTAATGGTGTATTACCCCGGTAAATACCTCGGAAAACCCATATAAGTTTGCAACCTAATCCAGCGTAAGTCGTAACAATATTTCTGAGCGATTAGAATGTGTCAGACGAGTCTGACATTTTATGTTTACTGCTCATCCCATAAGGGAGTGTGCGTGAAGTTATAAATTAACCAGAAGGCGTTCACGTTTTCAGTTTATTTGACCCTCGTCACTGCGGCAGTCAACATTTTAATGTTTGAATCTAAACGAACTCATGTTTTACTTTTCGCACCTTCCGGGGCTTAATATTTGAAGAACAGCTTTTTTGCGCCACACTTTTGAATGTCTGGAGTTTAATTTGGCCCAAGAGATTAAGGCAAGGATACAGGAAGGCAGATTTAATTGAAACAGTTGATATTAAGTTATACGCGACAGTACAGTACAAACAACTTATGTTAATTGTCTGGTAATCCGCTTATAATGCATTCATTAAACTATTACCATTGTTAATGGTTATAAATTGGTATTGTGATATCTGTTGGTATTTAAATATAATTTATTTATTTATATAATCACTTACAACTATTATTACAGGCACAACTTAATGCAAAAACACAATAATAATTACATTCTACAAATTACACACACACAGTCGCACAGGTCGATCGGTCAGGTTAAGCTAGGCGTGCCGTGGTTGGTCTGTGGATGGGTGAACATCTTTACATACCGAGTCCCCTCCGTGCCTCGGAAAGCACGTTAAGCCGTTGGTCCTGGCTGTCATTTGTGGATCTTTGACAGTCGTTACGGGTAATCAGGAGCCCGAAAGTCTGACAACCAGTCTTACCAAGGGATAAGACTGGAAGCTGAGCCCAACATAGTTGGGAAAAGGCTTTGCAGATGATGATGAATTACACTCTACAAATTATATACGTTATAACTGTTCCTTATCTATATACTACGAGTATACTATAAAGCTGAAGAGTTTTTTTGTTTGTTTGTTTGAACGCTCTAATCTCTGGAACTACCAGTCGGATTTGAAAAATTAATATAACACGCTGCGACTCTCAGGAGACAAGCAAAAGAATGCTAAGCCAGAACGAAGTAGCGCCGCGGGCAGGCGATGCGATCCGACGTGGCGGGTCGGGGGACCAGAAATTTCATGCGGGCGAAGTCGCGGGCAGAAGTTAGTTAATAATAATTATGATCATTTTTTTATTATGATTATTTTATTTATTAGTTTAGTTTTATTAAGGTGGATGCTTCAAGGTAGCCCGCGAAATTCAAATTTTCTTATGTCATTTGCAATTTGCTGGTCAGTACTAAGTTGTACGTTGATTAAAATATGATTCGCGACCGTAACAAATATGTATTTGCAGAATTATAATGCAAAAAACGTAAGAAAATTTCAATTTCGCGGGCTACCTTGGAGCATCCACCTTAAGTGGATTGTTTATGATTTTATGTATTTTTTTGTCTCCTTTACTCTTTCACACGCTGTCTACATCTCTCTCTATTGTCCCATCGCAGGTATGCAGCAAGAGATTTCTTATGAAATAAACATTACCTTTGTACCTATTTTTTGTTATGTTTTTTTTTGTCTATTTATATGTGGGTACATAAATGATTAAATAAATAATTTCATAAGCAAGATCTTTTTCAGATTTAAAAATTTCTCATATCCTACTAATAGTATTATAAACGTGAAAGTTTGTATGGATGGATGTTTGTTACTCTTTCACGCAAAAACTACTGAACGGATTTGAATGAGATTTGGCACACAGATGGTTTATAACCAGGATTAATATATAGGATACTTTTATCCCGATATTCCCAAGGGATCGAAACTTATGCGGGTGAAACCGCGGGGCGTAGCTAGTCCTAAATATTTTTGTTGTTGTTGTCCATCTTCGAAAAGAAACATAAAACTTAAATGCCTAGTTTCTTTCACAAAATACGAAATATAAAATTGTAGCACTCTGTTTTTGTTCTCTCCATTTCAAGATATTCAACGGTGTTTAAAAAGTACATTTTTGCATTTTTATTAGCTCCGCCTGTAAATTTAAATTACTTGTGAAAGCTAGTTTTTATTCAATCAAAGTGGCGCTTTTGAGGACTATGCAGTTTTTTTTGTCTATAGTACAAGTTCACACAGGAAAATGCAATGAACGTTTCAAAATATATAATTACTTGAATTTTACGTACTCGTATGTATGTATACCTATATATTATATAATTATTAGTATTACTTCATACAGTACTTGTAAAACAGTCGTGTTTCTATTACTATTTGTGTCAATTCGAAAGTTGGTTTTTAGGGTTCCGTACCTAAAGGGTACCAACGGCACCCTATACTAAGGCTCCCATGTCCAGTCACGAACAAAAGTATGTATACACTCGTCTTTATTCAAAAGCGATTAACTCCTTTATTTTTGAACGAAATTTTATGCTGTTACGAAAATAGCATTTTCGAACCTATAGGTTTATGTAACGTGTCGTATTTCAACGTTGCATTCGTTATTTCACGAAAAAATCGGAATTGAAAGTTGCCATGTGTTGACATATTGGTGCTTGTGACTGTCCGTCCGTCCGTCTGTCACTGAATCTTTGAAACCGTAATAGGTAGAAATTTTTACTGTGTGTTCTATGACCAATATCACAAAAAAAAATTACATGTGCGGTCGGGAACCCCGACCCCGTCAGGAACGAAGTTCTTTATGCGGTACTCGCACCTTTGTTTTTTTTTTTCGAGGATGGGAAATCATCAAATGACCCCTCCCGCTCTGGGTGGAGCGGAAGGGAGTGTCAGACTCTTACTGACTAAAACCCACCCGTGTTCCTTCCTTAGCCCTTTATGTTCCAGGGCAGCGGTAACCCTTTCGGACGATCCCGCTACCCCGGCAGGCTTCGGCCCTGTCGGGCCCGGTCAACTATGCTGACCTCTCTTTGAGGCGTGCGTGGGACACATACGCGTCGTCCGGCACGGGCCTGGTCCTGATCGGACGGAGAGCTACCCATTGCTCTCCGCCCGCAGGCCCGCGCCTAGGTGGCCGGGAGTCGTCACGCGGCTCCCGACGCCCGGAGCGTCTCCCGCGGCGGCTGAGGCGTGAGGATCTCTCCCTCACCCATCCCGCTACCTCCTTCGCTAGCATGACTGCTTCGCAGAAGGAGGTGACTGCCTCCCACTCCCTCTCGCCCCGGACCATGGCTTGAACCAGGGCCGGACGCGAGAGGTCGCCGCTGCCGATCGCCTCTACGAGGACACGGCGGTGCTCTGCCCAAGCGGGGCAGACCTCCACCGTATGCTCCACCGTGTTCTCTGGGGGCTCTAGCACCCTCGGAAAAACTATGGAAACAGAGAGAAAGTTGCATGGAGGGGCACAACGCTTTTTCGTTACGTGACTATTTCTACCAAGTGACTCCTACCGCAAGCCGCGGTAAAGAACTTCGTTCCAATAAAGTTAAGAATTAAATACAAGAAACTTGTTTTTTTCGGCGTGTTTTGCTTTGTGGTACAGAAACCCTTCGTGTGCGAGTCCGATTCGCACTTGGCCGCTTTTTATTTTGTTACCGTCCTTACAGTAACCTTAAATACACGCTTTAGCAAAAAAAATCATATAATCAGGTATGTATATTGTGGCAGGTAAGGCTTCAGTTTGGAACCAGACGACGCGACGTCAATATAATCACGCAATCACCAAGTCCAAAGTAAAAGTTAAAGAGAAGACCTATGTCTTCTCTTTTTTTTTTATCCGAAATTACATAATATTTAATAAAATGTCGCCTGCCTACTCACATTTGTCCATTCACTATGTTTAAGTCCCATTAAATTGGGGGCCAAAACATTGCGATCAACCGGGTACAAATAAAGGATCCGGGCTGCTATTGAGAAAATTCTGAGGAAAAACCTAAAACACTTTGCCAGACCTGGGAATCGAACCCAGGAATAAAAAAAACAGGAGCGCTTGAATAAACTACATGTGATCTAACAACGGGAAAACTGTCTCATAGGACTGTGAAAATCTCTTCTTTACTGAAAGTAGCGAGTCAATGGGCGATTAACATTAAGAATTTTAATGTAAAAAAAACCGACCAAGTACAAGTTGGACTCGCACACGAAGGGTTCCGTACCACAAGGCAAAAAACCCCAAAAAAACACGTTTCTTGTATGGACACCCTTTAATTTTTAACTTTATTTTATTTTTATTATTTGTTGTTATAACGGCAATAGAAATACACACTCTGTGAAAATTTCAACGGTCTACCTATTACGGTTCATGAGTTACAGCCCACTGACAGACAGACTGACGGGTGGACGGACAGACAGCGAGAGCTTAGTAATAGGGTTCCGTTGGCACCCTTTGTGTACGGCACCCTAAAAAAGATAATATTTCACATTCGGTATAGTTAACTGAAGTTTACTTCTACAACTCAAAGTCACAAAGTTATGATGAAGTTAATAAAAATATTAAGACATATAATATAATATAGAATTCTCTGATACATCAGTTCAAAGTTTTAACAGGTGTCGATCGTTTCGCACTGTATTATAGACACGTGTCCGAAGAGAGACACGATCTTTCGACCTTCTAAATACGACGTTAAGCTACTGTTAATATATTTATTACTTCGAAACTTCTATCTAAATCTGATAGTTGTAATTGACAGTTGAATGTGGTGCTAGATGTATTTCAGTTAATAGATAACCACGACTTGGTATTTACTTTGGAAGTTTCAGTAAACAACATTCTGATACAGACACCAGCACATCAAGCTACCCGAAACTGTCACATTTTCCCAATCAACCTTGAACTTTAATGCTTTAGCGATAAAGTTGCAAATCTATTAACTAAATTTGACAGATTCTAGTAGCTTGATGTGCTTTCGTCTGTACGTGTGTGAAAAATTCAGTTCATTGATTTTCTTTTGATTTAAGGGGGGGGGGGGGGATAGAATAGAATACTCTTTATTCTGTAGCCTATACAAATTACAGACATAAATATAGAAATTTTACAAAGGTTGACACAATGGGCGGTCTTATCGCTAAGAGCGATCTTTTAAAAACCAACTTTGGGTTGGATTAAAAACGGGAAGGAGAGACAAATACTGTAGGTAGTCTGTGGAGTACCATTCGCATAATACAATAAATAGATACATAAAGTCTATTATACTAATCTAAATAAATATATGTATATAATAATAAACATGAAACAGGAGCAAAGAAAAATGATGATGATGTTTAGGGAGGAAGTTTTTTTTATGATAATTTTGAAAGTGGACAAAGGTTGATACCGGGGGATGCGCTAGCTAGCCCGCGAAATTCAAATTTTCTAACGTTTTTGCAATGTCAGTGTGAGGTTGTATGTTGATTTAACATTATGATTATATGAGCTTAGAAGGTTGTATCGATGATTTTAATTATTATTATTATTATTTATTCATCAATCAAGTAACATAGACTCACACAATCATTAGGCATACAATGACAAAAGCAATAATTACACATAAAAACATAAAATTAAATTAAATAAATAGAAAAATTAAAATAAATTGAATAAATAGAAATTAAATTAAATAACATTGTTATGTCATAAAATATAAATAAAAACAAAATACACAGACAAATAAGACAGAATAGTTACAATTTTCTGACCGGCATTCGAACAGCAACATGCCTGTCACAACCATGCCGTATATAAGGGCAGTCCAGCCTGTCTGCGATCATTGCCAAGATGGTATTGGGGCTGGTCCGCACTGCCCGCATTATGATTCTGTAAAGTCCTATTTGTTACGGAATTATATTTTGTTCAATACCTGCAAATTGCACGTAAGAAAATTTGGATTTCGCAGTCTACCCTCGCGCTTCCTCCTTAATGGTGAAGAAATAACTTCACATTGCTACTTTTTTTAATGAGTTATATCTGAAGTTCTAATGAGACTTCCTCTTCAAAGTTTATTTTAGATTTTCTCTTTTAAAACACTACGATGTACTTCACTCCTTTAAACACCAGAGCGCTGTGCTACTTGTATTGAATTTTTAACCGACTGAACTAATTGAAATGAGCAGCGATATTTCAGGATTTGTACGCGGGGCTACATCTAAAAGCCAACTCTATTTTTTATGTGACCCTACTCGAATAAATCTCTAAGAAAACAGCTTATATAGAATATATTTTCCTTCGTGGCGGGGCTTAAGGTTTTAACAAAACCAAGTTAGAATGATTTGTCCCCACTACTCAGTAAGTAAAGGTGACTCGGCATGGCGTTATTTAATAAAGAAAGGAAATGACGTCATCGCCAAAGTAGATAACGTTAATTGCTAATGAACTTTTACAAGAAAATACTTAAGCATCGAAAGGGTACTGTTTACAGCCTCATTGGTGTTTCTCTTGACGTGTGATCGTAAATTTTTTACGTCACGATTGAATGGTCCGCCCTTAACTAAAACAGGGAATAAACTTTCATGATTCCAGTTTATGTTACCATTCGTGTTCATTTTATAAATGATGTGCTTTAGTATTGCCCATTATCTCTTGTCTTTTATTTAACTCATTTTTCTCACGATTCATTCAGACTGATAACGATTTATATTTGCTTTCAATGAGTTTTTGACACAGTTGTGTTTTATATTGTGTCTTTCCGATCGATTTTCTGTTAAGATTTCCGTAATGTCTGTCATTTGTAGATGGGTGAGCCGTTCAACGTAACATTTTACCAGATGTTTGCCAGAAAAAGGTAGATATCACGTCTTCGCTTTATTGCACGCTCTTTACGTCGCTCATTCTTCGTGACCCGGTATTTCGATATACGTGTCCGATAGGCGATGGATACTAGAGAGTCAGTCGGTCAAATCGGACCCAACATATTGGGGTAACTGGAGAGGCCAATAATCATTAATGGACTACAAATACTTGTGCTTAATCCGGAACATTATTTGGATTAAATCTACTGTATGTAGTAAGCAAAGCGTCTAAACCTGGGGTATTGTAATACTGCCCAAGTGAAGTTAATACAATCATAATGCGATTGACCCGGAACCACAGCCCGGTACTAAACTGTTATTAGCTGGGCCAACCGACCAAAGGGCGCAACATCATATTTTTGTTGAAATTACCCTTCAGCGGGGTAATTGTATAACACACTAGCAGTAGCTATGAGTTTCATTTTGACAGTTCAACAACATTCATTGCGTTATTTACGTGGTTGAGCAGACACATTTTTCGAACATATGAAGCAATGGATTAGCAATGTCCTTCAAAATGATTCTGATTGAGATTGATAGTGTGATACGCAGTTGGGGTACTGATCATAGAAAGAAAAATAAATAATGTAGTCCACAGCTTAATTAAAAGTAGGAAGAACAATAAAATATGTCTGGAAAACAGATTTATCATCATAAAAATAAATCCAAGACACGCAGATTTTAATTGACGTTTCAACCATTTATTTCGTATACATAAATATCGTCAAAATGTCGATTAAATCTGATATACTCGTACATATTCAGCCGACGATAGCGCAGCGAAACGAATACGTGGGAAAAATGTTGAAAGCTGGATGTTGTGACATACTGAAAATACAGGAATGGTTGTTATGACGAACAATATATTTCAGTATCTGATGGACAATACTTAAACAATGAAATAATAAACGGGTTTTGGAGCACAACAAGGTAACCCAACCTATGCCCAATTTGATGATTTCTTCGTTTGGATATCGAGCGAATGCCATACCGACATATTGCGTACAGTTAGTTCAGTGTATTTGCAGATCAGTAGGATTCCCCGATGTTGCGCAGGTGGATGCAGCTCCACGCTGAATTTTAATTGTATACCTATGCTAATCTACATATGTCTGTAACCTACTAACACTAGAAGTTAAGTAAAATTGTTACTGACTCTATGGCCTGTCAGAAATAAAAGATTGTTTCTTCTCTTTGGTTAGTTTGTTTTCGATTTAGCAGAATACCTTGTGTGACATTTTGACGCTTTTGCGGCACTGCGACTTGAATTTAAACGTTATTTACCGAAGTTTTTTTTAACGTTTCTTGAAATAATTTATGTAATGTATTTAATGTAATTTCAATTGTATGTTATAGGTACTTACTCGTTGCTACCACGAATCGGTTGGTAGATTCGAAAATCTACCTTTTAAAAAACCTTTTACTAAATATCAAAAACACAACGATGTGTGATGTTGTAAGGTTTTATTAGATAAAAAGAAGCCAGTAAAATTGCCTTTGTACAACAATCAATAAGGTATACACGTTGAAAAGTAAACCTAAGAACAGTTTTTTTATTTTCTTTGGTCTCCTGAAAGCCCGTCTTTGCGCGGGCATAAAAGCTTGTTTTAAATATTGCCTCCCGATTTACCCTAGTAAAGCCTGCTTACACATATTACCCAACATGAGAATTACTTTAGGGAAATACATATTTTCAGGATCGAGGAATACTTTATGAAGCGGTGCGACATTAAATATACGCTTTTTATGATCTGTGTATGCAAATAGATATGATTATGGTTTTATTTATGACATTTTAAATATACGTTTAAAAGTATTGGTCCCGGTTATTTAGATTTACTCTTCATTTATTTATTTATTTATTTAAGAAAAGCACAGCCACATCACGTACATTAAACTTATGCTAGAATAATCTTAATAACTAAATGACGAATGTACATGACAATTTTGGCGTACATAGCATTGATTTTATATCTTGCTGCCTTGAAAAGTATATTAAGCTAAACTAAAACTAATATAAACTAAAACAGACTAAAGTAAGTAAGATGGGTAATAAACATGAAGGAAAAGTTAAGAATAAAAACAATAATTGAAATAAAAAATAATGATAATATAAAAATTGAAATTAGAAGCAACTTGGCAAGGATAGCATGATTTTCTTTCTGAATACCGGTAGCTTGTCGCTGAATATATCAAGGTCAGATGTGTTTAATACAGTATTATTGTATTCGTTGCTCATTCGTATAACTGGGGATTGTAAGCCGAGATTAGTTTTTACAAAAGGTGTATCAAATACCTTTTTATTTTTTTTAGTTCTTGGGTAAATTCTTGGAACTGCCAGAGAAACACTTTGCAAAAGGCAACTGCATTGTATTTTTCCCTTAATTCATTTATGGAGGAAGCATAAATGTAGCACCCGTTTGCGATCGCGAAGAGATAACATTCTAAATTTTTTTTAACGCTCCATGTATGGCTTTCTATGGGAGAAGCCTCTTGTTGCGAAAGCAAGATGACTCGTGAAAACTCGCTGTATGCTTTCCACCCGTTGCGAGTGCACTGCATAATAAGGGGCCCATACGCTGCTTGCATACTCAAGATGACTGCGCACTAAGGCATTGTAGAGTAACACCTTGGTCTTCTGGTGTTTAAACCCTCTGGAATTGCGCTTCAAAACTCCTAGTATTTGGGCGGCCTTTGTCACTGTTTTATCAATGTGCGCGGTAAATTTCAGCTTGCTGTCTACGATCACACCCAGATCTCGAATTTCATTCACTTGTTTCAGTGTTACCCCACCAATATCAAACTTTGTTTGAACTGGTGTCTTTTTCCTTTTCCTTGTGAATCTTATGTGATGACATTTTTCAGCGTTTAGACTCATACTATTCACGTTACACCAATGTAAAATATTGTTTAAATCATTTTGAATGAGGACTGCGTCAGTAATAGAGTTCACCACTTTATATATTTTAAGATCGTCAGCAAATAGGAAAAATTTACAATGTCGTATGTGAGCCGTTATGTCATTGATGAAGATAAGGAAGAGAAGCGGCCCCAAATGAGATCCCTGCGGAACACCTGAGTCCGCATAATATACCTCTGATCTGGAGCTACCTATCACTACAGATTGTGGTCTTTTTGACAGATATGATTTGAACCATTTCAGCAGTACGCCACCGATACCAAACCATCTCAATTTTTCTACTAGTATGGATTATGTTTGATTGTATCAAAGGCGCTGCTGAAGTCGGTATATATTGCGTCTATCTGCAATCCCTTATCAACCCCACATGAAATTTCAGAAATAAAGGGCACCAAATTTGTTACTGTGGAGCGGCCACGTCTGAAACCGTGCGGATAGTCTGAAATGTTTGAGTCCACCATTTGGGAAATAATTGGACACAACATAGTTTCAAAGAGCTTTGAAAAACATGAAAGTATTGATATCGGACGGTAATTAACTGCGCTGGCTGGATCACCCTTTTTGAATATGGGAACAATACGAGCTCTCTTCCATTCTTCAGGGAATTTGCCTTCCATTAAGGAACGGTTAAATATCAGCATAAATAGAAGCGCAAGAGCAAAACCACACCTTTAACAAATACTGGCGGAACGAAGTCTGCTCCCGCACCTTTTGCTGGATCAATCTTCCTAGTTGCCTTAGAAACGTCAGACTCATCCAATTTTATGCTGGAAATGAAGTTCGAAGTCCCGTATTGTGATAGATGGTCAGGTGATTGAACATAATGAGAGGGTGAAGGTGTGGACTGTGTGGTAACAGTTGCCGTGTACACGGAGGAAAAGTGATCAGCAAATATGTTTACTATTTCAGAGCCAGTCTTAGCGATCTCATCTCCCAGCGTTATTCTTGCTGGAATAGATGATTTACCACCGCGTTTATTTTTGATAAAACTCCAAAAGGCTTTTGGGTTTTTAGGAATGTTGGCCTCTATTTTTGTTTTATACTTGGAGTAACATTCATCGTAAAGTTTGTGACAGCGAGAGCGGAGCAATTGATATTCTATTTTGTCTCGGGGATTACCAAATCTTTTATATTTCTTTAGAATTTTTTCCTTTTCATATACTAGTCTAATTAATCTTTCTTCTTACCCTTCATAAATGAATGTTTCGCAGAAAAACTTTGTTATTTAATTGGCTTAACGAACTGACTATAGAATAGTCAACGGTATTAATGTAATTACAGGGTGACAGGGACATCGACGCGCAACCTGTAACCATGAATTTGACAGGCCTGTTGGTCTAGTGGTTAGTGACCCTGACTGCTATGCCGGAGGTCGTGGGTTCGATTCCCACCCAGGACAAATGTTTGTGTAATAAGCACGATCATTTGTTCTGTGTCTGGGTGTAATTTATCTATAATATTTATGTATTTAGAAATATATAAGTATGTTTATCAGTTGTCTAGTACCCATAACACAAGCTCTGCTTAGCTTGGGACTAGATGGCGTTGTGTGATAGTTGTGGAATATTTATTTATTTTATTATTTATGAATTAAGCACATAATTTTAGACCCCCTAGTGTAAAAATTTTCGGCTTACAAAAAAAAAAAAATCTTCTGTTTCATAGGAAAATGCAATACCTACGCGGTCAAAAGGTATAAAACAGCTTACTTTTTTTTAATAACCGATGAAATCTTTCGAAGTGAGGGTGTTTAGAATTATATGCTGAATCCATGGTAACAGGTTGAGCGTCGATATCCTTGCCACCCTGTATGTTTTCTGCGAGATTTTTATATCGTCGAGGTCTAATTGCTAAACGATTGTATTTTAGTAGGTAAATAATTTACCTAACTTTGACTATTATAGAAATCTTCAACATGGATAAGGATGAAATAGATTTGTAACATTTTAGCTATTTCTGATCCTAAGACTTATTAGGCAATAAAAACACTAAAAGTTATCCTTGATAGGAATTCATTATCTGTAAAGTTCAATCCAAACAATTTAATATAAAAGGCGTCGAGTTGACGCCTACAAAGGGCGCGTTCGGACGGTTGCTCGTGGAGGCGAAAACAAATTAATTGCTATCGGTTACGTTCCGATGTCGTAATTGCTTTGTTCTCGCGCGAACTGATCGATCAAGTGAAAAAAATTAATTGAAATGCTTGACAAACCCATGGACGGCAGCAAAAAGTGCCCTTTAATTGGTTTTAAATAATATTTCGGCGTGTTCATCTGTTCCAACACTTTCAATATAAACTGTTGATGTTTCCGCGTCGGAAAACGGGAAAATTGGCATTGTTTCGATGGCGTTCGTTATCTACGTTGATTTGTACCTTTACTTGTACCTTTACTACTTTTGAAACATGTTTTCGAATCTTTGTTGGTTCAAATAACTGGTTGCTCTAACTGGTCATCTGAAATGCAATATACAAATACCAATAAATATATATTATGTACATGTACTAAAAAAGGAAAGAGCTCAGCGAAGATGTTGGTTTGGTAAATATTTGTTAAAGTTAAACTTATTTTACCACAAAATATTAAACACATGTCATGATATTTCCAACTATATTTTTTTATTAAAATACCTATATATTTATATTTCTGACAGCGCCAATTACTTTTCTTAAGGAGAAGGTTTAGTAGAAATATCTAAAGTCAAACCAAAGTTCCACGGTTTGAAGGTGATTTAAAGAAAGTTCTTGGTTTCAGAAATTGATTTACCCGTTAATGCAATCACTCTGTTCAAGGTTGTTTGAGCTCGTATACATAGCCTATATTCCTATAGGTATATAAGTCTCCTGTGGACCGGGTATCAGTGCCAGGTTCGGAATCTATAGCCGTGCTGTTTACTCTCCGTCCGGTCCACTTGGCGGATTTGTATAGTAGGGGATGACCGATTGGACTTTAGTCAACCGAGTGTTATAAAAGTAAGTTGTACTGTGGCGCCATTACTCCACGACAAATGTATATTTTATCAGTTATTTTTACCATCGACAGGCTAAGAAGTACCTGTGTAGTTATTTGGCTTTACAAACATGTGGTACATCATTTTTTTTTTTTCTGACTTTAAGGTGTTTTTGGCTTTAGTACTATTACGTGTATAATCTTTGTACTATGCGTTTTATTTGTGAAGAATAAACTGATTTTCTTTATTTCTTTATGAAATAAATGCTTCAGTTATCAAGTAATTATGTTACTTAATATCGAAAATGGTGCACATTTCTGAAAACGTGTTTCCTGAACTGTACAATATGAATGGATCTGATACGTTATTGTTACCTAGATGTAGGTATGTTTTTAATCAATCGGAGTGTTAAAACACAAAACATTTGGTAACAAAGCAACTTTTCATAAAGTTATAAAATTATTTTCAGGTTTCATATTGTGTAGCAATAAACTGATGTTTCTCTTTATTTGTTTCTGGGAAAAGCGGGAAAACCTTCACTTTGAACATTATTATATTTTTTTTCAATATTTTAACCTATATATTGAAACCTATATAAAGACCAAATAAGAAATAACTTCACGTTTTCGTCGATAGAGGTGGACACAAACAGCCTTGGAAATCCTTTCGGTTCCACATTAATGAACCTTATCAGACGGGCACCTGTTACGAGAACGCATTGTTATGATCTTTTTATAGAACATCACTAATTTCCATAAAATTTTACATAGCCTATGATCTTCGAAGGATTAGACAGAGACACCTCTGCCTCCGTCATCAATCCTATGGGGACTGTATGCATGGTATAGGTACTACCAACATTCCGCCAGTTATCTTTAAGCCCCATGTAATAGGGACGAGCCTATTGTCATCGCCCGGGCATAAATCTAGACTCCGGGTAGCCACTGAGAAATTCCAAATGGATAAACCCAATGACACTGTGCGCGACCCGGGAATCGAACCCAGGACCTTATGATCGGCAGTAGTCCTTGTGACAACTAGACTAATGAGAAAATTTGCTAAATTGAAACATTCCTTAACTTAAGAAATGTTTGTTTAACACATTGCTATGTCATATTTATGAAATAAACATAGGCGTATTCTTTACCAAACTATGTATGTAATATGGATTCCACTGAGTCGTATGTCTAGTTATGTACATAAGCCTTTGCTTACTTACGCAAATCGCTCGTTGAATATGCAACACCTAGTTTAGGAGCTCAGTAAGCATGTGCTTAGACTATTAAGTTCCTATATCTCGGGGGGTATTATTTTATTCTATCCCCTTTAATCCCTTCAATGGGTGACATAGTTTACGCGATATTGTTTCTATATGAACAGAGATTTCATGTCGTTTCCATTTGACATTACGGAAATATAGTCCTTATAGGTAGACTAGCAGAAGGGTATTGTTCGTAAAATCGTTGAGGTACATAAGTTCTGAGCGGAGCTGCACGATTATTGACAAATGCGTGCCTGTTAACGCCTGAGAGCAGTAGTTGCCCAGTGAAAACGACCACTACTTACGAGTTCTGGGTTGTCGATTTAAACCCAAGCAGGCACTTTACTTTGTGTTAATTATTTCATCACCACTGCCCTCACGGTGAAGGAAAGCATCGTGAGGAAACCGGCATGTCCTAGAAGTAAGAAAAATATTCGAAGACATGTGGCATCCGCTAATCTGAACTGGGCTCGCGTGGTGGATTATGGACCACTCCTTCTCACAGGTCAGATAATTTTGGAGATATAATCTTGGTCAGATCATGTGAAGACCCATGGTCTGACCAAGATTATGTCGGGACTTTAAAGAGACAGTAAGCTCTGAGATTGTTTCGGCATTTCTTCTTAGAGTAGTAGGAAACGTTGACCTCATCTAGTTTTTCAAATTGTTTTTACAAACCTATTTACAGAAACAAAATCATTTATCATTTCTTTTTCATCAATTGGCTTGACCAGTAATTATAAATGATTTAACAATATACACAGCTATAAACATGTATTCACATTAATCCCCGGGTGTAAAAGCTCGGAACTATATCAACATCAGTCTGTTGATATTACTCGAATATCGCACCAATAACATATTGTGTTCACATATTGCAACATGTGCCAATTGTACCAGCTTGTTAGTCTGCGAGGAACCACTGGAGCGACATGATGTGCAATTGATCGTCGAAAGGTCCAAACTAGAGCATTCCTTTCATATTCTACTTGGATTTGATGTAATTGGTATTCTATTTGAAGTGGTCGCGCGAGAGTCAAATCGTATCCTCAAAGTTCCGTCTCCACAAACTATTATGATCAAGACTTCAGTTCGGTTTCAATATGGGAACAACATTAATATTGCAGCAAGTTGTACGCAAACTGCTTCGGAGTGTACATGTAGTGTGTAAGTGCAGTTTCATACAGGAAGGTTTCTTGGAGGGGGCGGGGTACGGAAAATCCAATTAGTTGGATAAACAACCGATTAAACTACACACTTGAGATAAGCTCTATTTACGTATCGAAGATGGTACACCCTGATGATTTGAGATAACACGTAAATTGTTCGTTGTGTTACTATTATGACCGCGGGATTAGTTAACAAGTGTTCCGTGCATGTGTAAAACGATTTATA
The DNA here is from genome assembly GCA_947507525.1 of Apamea epomidion. Lineage (NCBI taxonomy): Eukaryota > Metazoa > Arthropoda > Insecta > Lepidoptera > Noctuidae > Apamea > Apamea epomidion. The sequence continues at coordinate 14,060,176 of OX382227.1, forward strand.
GAGCAGTTGTTGACGAAGATCTTACGTTATCTCCCAGTAAGATATAAGTTTATCATCACAGTTTTGGGTATCTTTCGGGACTAAAGAAGACGCAATTTATAAACGGGATAGTTGAAGAACTTTGCAAATAAATAACTGCGTGTCTCCCAACAAAACGAACGTCTTCCTTATATCGGATATCCGCCCAAATTCTCATATTATTCTTGTTCTCGAGTATACCCGCATGGAATGTAAGACCCTCGTCAGGTTTTACCAAGATGTAATTCAATCTAGGCCTCGCCATCAATCTGTGAGTTCTCACGCATATATTTCTGTTGATTTGACAAATGAGAAGGGTGTGCTCGAGGTGGATGAGCCACGGATGCCTCGGAGCCGTAAAACTTTACCCATTGGTTTATGACTTTCGATATTGAATGTCAATGGTAATCTTCTTGTGTATTCTAGTGACAACTATATTATTTTACTAAGAAATCGGAGTATCAATGTCTCAATTAGGCTATGCCATTTACTTTGGGTAACCTAGTAAACCTACTGTGCACGTACCTAGATTTGGTAAGGTAGGATTCTTTTTCATGATTTTCGGGACCGAAAAGCGTCCGGTTAAAGCGCATCGTTTAGTATTTTTAATGAGATGTCAACATACAAGAAATTCCAGCTTTTAATTAACATTTTTTATCTTAGATATCATTTAGATCGCAATTTGGCTCAGAGACTTGCGTAGTCCCTGAATCAAATTTATTTTATAAGACATTGGGAACTTTTAGTGTTGCAGGCGAAGATTGAACAAAACATAATTATATTGTGGTGCAACTGACCTCCTTTGCAAGTTGTTGAAGTCCTTTGCCAAAATAGTGTAGTATAAAATAGTTTGTGCACTATATAGGTACAATAGACTGCCAGTTTGGCTGCAAAATATATAACTTGCACGCATCCATCAATTTAACTTTTCATCTACCAATATAGTTTTTTAACAGTGGTGCAACAGTCCTTTTTTACTCATCTATACTATTAATTAAGCTGAAGAGTTTTTTTTATAAACGCGCTAATCTCTGGAACGACCACTCGGATTTAAAAAATTCTTTGCATTTGATAGCCGAATTCTTAGGTTATAGGCTATTTAACATCTCGCTACGACCCTTAGGAGCCGAACGAAACGAAAAAAACTAAAAGAAAACGCTAAGCGAAAACGAAGTTCTACCGCGGGCGGGCGATGCGATACTACGCGGATAAAGTCGAGGGCAGAAGCTAGTTTAAGCTTTCCCCTTCACCTTTGATGGTGGTAAAGGCAAAAAATCAAGCGGTCATCTCTACTAAGTGATTACCACAAAGGCATCTCCTGTCCACTAAGACCAACATACGTCGATCCATCTACAAAGGGTGATTATTACGGTAATATCTTATAACCGTTAATTACAAAGTGATCTTCATTCAACTGTGATGTGATGATGAGATAAGATACATCATTAAACATAAAGTATCGTTATCTGTAAAAGTGTACAAACATATAATTTTAATTGGTAACCATTTTAAAGCAGAGAGAAAAAAATTCGAACCGTGTTTTTATGCATATGGGGTAGATACTGTATATAATAATTTTACTGAGATAACATCTCTGGCTGTGCGTTCGTATGTGCGCTACTGAATTTGGAAGTGGCGGTCAAGCCTATAAACGTATGTCTATCGATGTTGTCTCTAGGGATGTTTCTCGTTACCTAAATCGGTCAAAATATGTTAAAAATCTAAGTAAAACTGTTATGGATTTGTTAGGGTGATGTACTAGTTTGGTTATCTTTCCGCTTGTTTGAATCTGTGTTTTGCTTCCAACAAAACTCGCAACAGACTTTTCACTTACTGCACGCAGTCCAAATACGCGTAATGACTTCAAACAGTGGCACCCTGAGTTCATAACCGCCCCTGGTCGTAAATTACGCAACTTGCCCTCATTACGGCGGTCGCCCATCCGTGGATGATACGTGGGGTGAAGAGCCCTCACATTCTCTAACTGTCTATACCCTACACGTAGGTAACCGCGTTATGAGTGCTGCACACTGCACGCGGGTCGCGTAGTCAGCACTCGGACCCCCCTCCGAGTGCGAACTACGGCGCGCGGCGGTGCCACTCGCCATCAATGTTTTATGTTTTAATATTGTTAATGGAGATACTCTTCTGATGGAAATATTTATTTTAATACATTATAAGTAAGATGATGCAACATTGATTAATAATGATGGTACCTACATTTCTTATTTTCAATCACAGCTCTTAATTCTAATGGCGTATCTGAAGTTTGAAAATTTTACACTTCACTAAAGTTTTGGTACAGAAAACTTTGTCCGGGTCGATACAATTCTTGGAGCTGAAACGGGAAGCGGATAAGATGAAGATGCCAGAATGACTTTGTGTAAATTATGCAATCTACCCAAAGAGACGCAATTTACGAACATGAAAAAATATTTCAGTTACTTATGCAGGATCAAATTAAATTAGCTAGCGAAACTTCGTAGACGTATCGATATCCAAATATGTTAAAATAAAAAAATAATAATTTGATGTTTGATTGAATTTGACCCTGTATGATAAAATAAATGAGAACGAGGTTTTATTTATTAGATTGAACAAATCGACAGGTAAAGTTTCCTATGCGTTTCTTATGTACAATTAGCGTCACAGACATATATTTATGTCAGTATGTCTTGAGAAAAATACTGTACCTATAATCAGAAATAAATAGAGGCACACAGGGACACCTCTGCTTAACCTTTAGCAGAAAACAGTCGAAATGAAAGAAAGAAAAGACGTTTTTTTGCGGTAAACATGATGCATAAAAAAACACAAACACAAAATAATAAGTGGGGGAAAAACATGCGTCACATACACGCAAAACGGCCATCGCTCAGCATAATGCTAAGACCCTCTACGAGACCCCCGAGCCCTAGCCGAGAGCCCCAGTGCTGGTTAAATGGCGCTGGGTAGATGTTATGTTATGTTATGATAATACTTTCCTATGGTATTAAAACTCCTTCTAAAGCGGAAGAAAGCGCTGTACGACAACAAAATAACAATATCGTTTACTTATTCCTTACAAAATAATATTTCCTATGTCATAATGGATTACAAGTTACAGCAAGTTCAAATAATCCATCTATGTATTGGAATGTCATGATTAATGAAAATAAATAGAATAATGGATTTTCTTAAGTGATTAGGTACCTACAGTAGACACTCCTCTTGCACATTGATATTAATTGTTATTTTAGTTGTTGCTTGCGAATTTATTGGCATAAAACTTTTCAAAACAAGAGGGGGTCCTCTTGTTTTGACCCCTGTCGATCTATTCTGTAAAAATCTCATCGAGAAAACTTAGGTGAAGTGAGATTGAAGTTAGCGGTCATTCCACCTGATGCTAGGGATTGACACTTTTGACAGCTCACTTAACCGTTTTCGCGGTAGTAGAATAGCTCGGTTGAGGTTGTGTTTAGACAAAATCCTCCCTCAATGGAACACATCAATGAAACATGTTTTTATTTTCAGTGATAATGTAAATTGTGCGTTGTCTGTTACAGTCCTTCCACAGTAATGTTACCTCTGATTTTGTATTACTGTCCAAATCACAGTGATCTTTATTTTCGTTGTAATAAGGTTTTTGATTGAGTTGTTGCCATTGACAAGTCTGTCAAAATCACAGTGATCTTTATTCTCGTTGCAATAAGCTTGTTTTTGGGTTGCTGTCATCGACAAGGCTGTCAAAATCACAATGATATTTACTATCATTACAATAAGGTTGTTATTAGTTTGTTGCGGTCAGAGGTAAAATTAATGTGATAGGACACTGTTTTTTATCTGTGAGATGATACTTTACATTTTTTTTTATTTCACGTGTTGGTGATTTATTTTTACATTATAAAATCTCATAACCCTTACCAAAAACCAGAAAGTGTTTGACCGTAACTTTAGCGTTTTAAGCAGTCGTTAAATCAGTATTATTTACATGGGTTCCAAACTACGCGGTGGGGCGCGTGCTTCAAACCCAGCCTAATATGTTATTACGTGAAATAAAACGTGCCACAACGGTCCCGACTGTGAGTCGACCATATCGTTACCGTCCTACTTGCCTTATCGACGTCTGCATGAGCACGGAGCCTTAATTAAAATATACGACCGCCATTTAAGAATAATTTCGAGTGGAGCCGATATTCTTTCGTAGCTAAATATAAATTTATTCGAATTATTTCATTGAAATTTATTGGGAGGTGCTTGTTAGAATGTTAATAATGCGCTTGTTAGCTAATGTGTATGTTTGTAGGTCATTCGAGATAATGGTTTCTGAATATCTTGTCATAAAATAACGCAACTTGACACTTTTAAGCCGTCTCAGTGTTTCAGCGAGTGCAAACAAGGCAGCCGAATGCGAGGTCGGGGTGCAATTCTCAGGTAGTGTCGAAAGTTATTGGAAAAGCCAGATAAATAAAAAAGAAAAATAAAGAATAAACGTTTATTTGCGGTAAACATGACGCAGAGAAAGAACACAAACAGAAAAGAACAAGTTGGGGGGAAATATGCGATGTCACTTAAATAATTGGTTCCATAACAGATTAATTATTTTATCTACATAGTTTCTAATCATACACCTCTGCCTTACCCTTTCGGGGATTACTGGCGTGATGTTATGTTTATGTTTCTGTTCAAAGAACATAAAAGTAACAGTAGCATTGAGTAGGTATCTCTGGTATCCGACACCATCCACGATGTAAAAATATACGAATTACCGTAAACTGCTTAAAGTTGTGCTTGCAACTCTGACTTGCACCAACTTCAGTTGCTAACAGCCGTGCAAAGGATTGGCGCTTCAACTTAGTTTATTTAAATAACAGAATAAATTGGATATCAAATAATACTTAAGCTGGTTGGCATTTTATTTGAGGAAAAGTGAGGAAACTGGGCAAAGCGAAGCGGGCATGGTCAATCGGATAACCGTTAAGCGCCCTGTGAATGGATAGAAACATGTTTGGCAAACACTGTTGGCCATAACATGGAATAAACAATTGTCGTATTGCAAAAATGTTGGCTCTTGTTAAACCTTGACTAATGATGTTTGTTGTACGTAGCAGTGTGTTTAAGAACTGCTTTTCAAAATTATTCAAGTGAGTGGAAGCAAGTTTTAATCTCAAGATTATTTTTTATGTAAAAACAAGACACGTAAGTTGGTAGATAATATCCGTGGTAGGATACATAATAGGGTCCATAACAGCCATTTCTACCCATCATCCGTTGCGTAGTAACAGCTTAGTGGTACCTAGACTGATCTCATAGATCTAGTTGAAAACCAGCTTCACGCATTCGATTTTTGGTATAATTATGCTGAACTGGGCCTATTTGGCGTAGCCGTTAGGAACGCATTTCTGCTAATTTCTTACAACGGAATACTCGTTTTAGGGTTCCGAACCTAAATGGAAACTTATTATTAAGCCTCCGCTGTCCGTCCATCTGTCTGACTGTCAGCGGGCTGTATCTCATGAACTATAGGTGGACAGTTGAAAATTTCACAGTGTTTATTTCTATTGCCGCTATAACCATAAATAATAAAAACAAAATAAAGTTACTAAAAATTAAAGGGAGACCGCCTTTCAGTTTTATTAAGCATACAAGAAACGTGTTCTTTTCGGCGTTTTTTACCTTGTGGTACGGAACTCTTCGTGTGCGAATGCGACTCGCACTTGGCCGGTTTTAATTTTATTTTGCAGAATATGTTGTGCCCCTTTTAGTCTATGCTAAATAAATGTATTTTCTTACTTCTTCTTTCATACATTATGCTGCAATACTAATCCCTAAACACTTTTTTGATTTCCCCCCTGTGCCCAGAACCGTGAAGGTGTCTCGCCAGAGATATGGCGGTTACCTAAACACCTACATATAATTACGTAAAACGTTTTAGATCCCATCACTTGTAAAGGTATTTTCCGTAAAACTGTCAGCGCCGGTCCCGGGAGTAATTCCGATAATGTTTTCAAGTGTCACTTAGATTCACGCTATTGTCCTTAAGTAGGTAGAAGTAGACAGACTATTTCTTATAAAAACGGTTTTTTAATAACTTTTTTATTTCTAGTATTTTGCGCGTATGTTCTATTTAGGTACTTCTAGACACAATGTCAAGGTTAAGTTTATTAATAACAATATTTTTAGTTATTGGTTGGTTCGTTGGTTTTTGGTTGGTTTTTGTGTTTCGTTTGTTGAATTTTTAGTTTTTTGGTTTTACTTTTAAGGGCTGATTTTTCCAACGCCAGATAATTTTATCGGAGGAATAGTTTTGAATTTTTGACAGTTCATCCATATAAAATCTGTCAGACGTCAATTTTATTCCACGAATAATAATTATCTGGCGTTGGAAAAATCAACCCTTAATATAAGACCAGTTTTTAATATCGCTTTTTACGAGTATGACGAGAAATAATTGTCAATACCTACCAGTATTGATATATTTTCAAAAAAATACTCGAAACAGTTTTAAATGTACATTATAATTACTATATGCAGAGAAATAATAGTCACAATTGCCAAATTATCTAAAAATGAAGCAAACTCATTTGCTTCCTTTGCTCTCTGGCCTTCGGTATGAGGCTGAAGAGTTCAATCAACTCAGCTTATCGCAGTCCACTCCTGGAAATAAGGCCTTTCTCAAGTTACGTACTGCAACAAGTTCCTACTGCTGGGACACAAGCCTCCTCTCAGTAAAAGGGATAAATGAATTCAATTGTTTTTAATTGAACTAAAATTAAAATTATCCTGTTCCTGTGAACTAACAATGAAAGGAGTAGATAGTGTACAAAAATAACTTCAGCATGTACGAATTGGACATTCGATGATTGTCACATTGGCTGGGCTGTTGCAGAGTGGACACTGAAATATTAAACAACTTCAAAGTTAGACCAATAATACTGTGATAAAGGTTGTCTCTCTAAGGACCTCATATTGGAGGACTGTGTTGAATATAATAGTATATTCGATTATAATCGAGTTTCGAAGTTTGTTCGTAACATTTCTTCATTATAACTGAAACAATGCGTGCTTAAAAAACACGTGTCGCTTGGCCTTGTAGTTCGTAGCCTCGTAGCGCTGTGCGTAGCCGCGCGTGCTACGAAATACTTACAGATTCGTAGCGGTTTTACCAAACTTTTTATTGCTTAATACTTGCGGTCAAAATAGCATTAGACAGGGTTGATTCTTAAATTGTGATTTACTGTTATTATTTAAATTCTTACGTTTACGTGTAGGCACTCGCGTAGCAAGCGTCTAACTTAACACCGATTTTCGATATTCGTAATACCTATACTGTACGAATGTCACGCTGAGACGTTTCAAATAAGGAATGTGTTCGACAGCGCTGTCACGTTCAGATGGCGTGTTCGGGTGCAATTTGCTAGGTCGCACCGCCTACTGTAATAACGACTTCCGTACCCCGTCGTGGCGCCTCCTCAAATTGGTCGCTTATCACCAATCTATGGTGTAGAGTAGAATACCAGTTGGGCCGGTCGCAATTTGTCAACAGCGCGCGTCAGTTAGTTGTTTCTCGTTTACAAATTGCCATATGGTCGAAGTTGTTTGGATGATCGATTTTATCAAGATAAACGTGGTTTCCGGGATGTATTTTTGTTTTTGTGCTGATCACAGGATTACTATCACGTATTCGTTCCTATCACGCTTGATATACGCCAATGATATAAGAAGTAAGACACAAATTATTACCTTAAAGCTAAGTATTCACGAGTTACGACTGGCGCTGAAAACTTTGGTATATTTCTCCGGAGTATGTTCCAACTTACTGGTTTATTGCTTCCCGAGATATTATTTCAAAGAACTCTCGGAATTTATTCCGCACATTCGTCTAGGAAAGGTAATCCCAGAGGCTCTTATTCGGCTACTTAGTTCAAACAGTAGTCACATGTGCATATTAAACCATCTCTTTGTACATATTTACACGTGGTATAGGACGCTTATTTTCCTCATATCAGTGGAGAAAAATCCTTCTGTTTACAAAAAAAACCTACAACGAATTGAAAGTGAAGTTGGGTTTAGCTGGGTTTTGAGAAATATATTCATGGCCGTCATGACCTGAGAGTGAAATGACTGGGCGAAAAATGTTGGTCCTCCTGCCACTCACTCCTGTTATCAATCATAATACGCGAGATACGCGATGGAGTGCTCATACTGATGTTCCTATAGGTACCTATTGGCTGATTGTTTTTTTTTTCACTGAACACTATTGAAATGTTTTGCTACGGTATAATTTCATGATACGATATCTCTATTTAATACAAAGTGCATATTGTAATATTTTGCTTTTGTTTTATTTTGATTCCGATTTTATTTCCGAATATACATACAGCTGTTGTACCTAATTGTTAAAAATAATGTCGCAGTTATACCTGACATATATATATAATACATCTACACTGTACTGTATACTACAATACACCTGTTCCATTCGAACTGTATGAAATGTACGCAGAGGATTACACGTTAAAAATAGAATTGGAATATTTTGTAAAATAAACACAAGCCGAAAATATTGTAAGGTAGAGAAGGAATTAAATATAAAATCGTTTTTGTTGTTTTTAGCTATATGGTAATCGCTGTAAGTGGTGTAAAAAGGCGCAGCTGCTCGTTTTAAAACGTTCGGTACGTTTGACATTTAGCTTCGGTATATTTGTTATTCATGATGCTGAAACATGAAAAACAGTTATACATTTTCTTTTAATTGTGTAACTGCTAAAAAGTGCCTACGAAATGTTATCTTCGTACAGTTGGCCTTGTGTTATAAACAACGCGCCTGATGATTAGGAGTCTGGTTAGGTAATAAGCTAAATGGAGAAATATTATATTAATGCCATAGTCGTCCGACATGGAAAGTTGCTGGAAAGCACCGAACCCACGGCTTGTAATGTTAGTGTATTATTAAATCATATGTTTGTGTGGCACGCACGCGTTCCTGTACTTTCTCAAAGCAGTCGTCACAGTTGACTTTTGGGGTAGCAAATATATAATTTATCGACGATATTCATGGGTATATACTATATGTAGGTATTTTATAGCAGTACTAATTTCATTAGTAAATCGTACTATAATCTGTCCGTCCTATATCATTTCGACAGTCTGTATGTTACTTTTTCACGCCTAAACCACTGAACTGATTTCAATAAAGCTTGGCAAGGAGACAGACGGTATCCTGGAGAAGGAACTGATTTCAATAAAGCTTGGCAAGGAGACAGACGGTATCCTGGAGAAGGACACAGGCTACTACTACTTTTTTTCCAGGTAGAACGTTCTCGTGGGATAATTTCTTACATCCACGCGGGCGTAGCCGCAGATAGAAGCTAGTGCGATATAAATCTTCATACGGTGCGTTATTGTATCATCATTACGCTCATGTCACAAAGCTTACATAATATGTTGCCGACAGCCGATGAACTGAACTGACGAGGTCTGAGAACGTCAATTTGCAATCTAGCATCACATTACGACACAATGGGAACACAGTTTGCATGCACTTCGCTTTGAGGGATAACTATTTTGATCTAGTACTATAAATTATTTCAATGATATGATTTCAACATCTACCTTGTTGGTCTAGTAGCTAAAAGCGCTCGCAACTGTGGGGTTATGTTGGGTTCTGGGTTCGAACCCCAGGACGGGCAAAATATTATTCGGTTTTTCGATTAGAAAATTCTCAATAGAAACCCGGAAACTTGATTTGTTGCTGATAAATGGCAATGAGCTCGCCCCCATTGGATGGTAATTGAGTATGACTGGCGGAATGTGGCTCTAAGGGTACGAGAAGAGGTGTACCTCTGTGCCTTCGGGAATACAGGCATGATTTTTAACAAAATAACAGCTTTATGTAATAAATTCATAATTATAAATACCTACTCGGGTTAAAATTTGTTTGAATTTATGCTCCAATTAATTTACATTCATTCATTTTACACCCCACGCGATAACCTTTCTTTCAAATGTTCTGAAATTGTTTTTCCTGTTCCTGAATTTCGTGTCATGTTCACGTTTGACCACTATCTCACCTGTCGGTCTATTCTGTAAAAATTTTACAGTGAAAACTTAGGTGAAGTCAGCTTGAAGTGAGCTGTTAATAATGTCAATCTCTAGCATCAGGAGGAATGAGAGATCGCTTCAAGCTCACTTCACTTTAGTTTTCACGGTGAGATTTTTACATAGTAGGTTGGCTGATGGTAGGTGTTGATGTGGGCCACGATTGCGCAAGTAACCTACTCACTTGAGACCTGAAAACTTACTTTTATCCAAGTGCAACTAAAGGGTACACACTAGTAGAGGACTGTAAACAAGTGACTAAACTTCCTCCTGTAAATAAGGTTCAGTTTCACCACGAAAACAAAACCTAATTTGTACCGTTGTAAATTAATAAATAGCCGGGACCAAAAAAAGCGTAAAGATATCAAGTAGGCAAATAATGTTGACTGTGGTGCAAAAACTATTTTTGCATAGCGGCGTGCATAACGAAAGGGCTCGTGCTGTGCTCGAAACTCGGTGTACGAAGCTACCTGGAACTAGGGCTGTCGATTGCCACGTTTTGGCTAGACCAACTTTGTATCTAACTAACAGTCACAGTTTTTTAAAGACGCAGGCTTTTAGATCTGAAAAAAGGTGCGATAACATGGCGGTATTGCGTATTTAAAAGGAAATCTACGAGTAAAAACAATATTTTAGAAATTATGTTTAATAATGTTTTCCTTATATTTTTGTCGTTCAATCTACTTTCAGTACGGAAAATTTAAATCGCTTTAGCGGTTAGCGGTCACCCTAGTTGTGCGGACAGTAATAAATTCTTGGGTAAAGCTTCTTTGAAATGCCTATTGTCTTTGTCCTGTGAAGCGCAAATATAATTCAGGACAAAAATGTAGGCTTTACAGTTGTAAGGTCTTCATTTTAGTGCTGAAAATTGAGAGATTCAGACATCTCGAAGACCTCGTTTTTAGCAATTGCGGGATTAGATTAAAGGTTAAAAGCCTGTGATGATGAAGCCACTGCAAAGCAAAGGCCTCCCTACTCTCTTTCCACTTCTCTCTGTATAAAGCTGCTAAGGACCAGTTCTTGTTGAAGGAGTCCATCTCATGTCGCCATCTCCATTGCGCAACTGCGTCAATTAAAACCTACCTATAACGTTGCTATACCTACACATAATACGAAGTTGTAAAAAAAATTGTGTGTTCAAATAAACCGGTGAACAAATATCAATATTGTAGAGCTTCGGTTTACGCAATAGGGGCACAATAGATGTTATTGCCATAAACAATGCCAAAGGTTACCGGTAAACTCTGAAAGTAAGAGTTAACCGATATTGTCCTTATTATTAATTACATAATATCGTATTTCCAGAAGGAACAGGAAAACACGAGAAATATATATTCACGGCCCAAATAAAATCACGAAAAAATTAATTAAAGAGGGAACTTTTACTATATTGGCAATATTCATAAAGAAATACTTACAGCCTACAGTTACGTACTGTTTTTTGTTTTTAATTATGCCAGTAACTTGTATGCATTTAAATTACTTCGTGCACTGCCTCGGCCTGTAATTGTATCTCGTATTAAAAATGTTATCGTTGTAACGAACGTTCAGATATGCATGGCGGCTGCACTTCATTATTGAATAACTCGACCGTAAATGGCTTTTGTTCATTTCCTTGGCAATCTAGAATAAAATTATAGCACTCTTTCAGCTAGTTATACCCCCTAGCGTGACGGCTGGCTCAGTCAACCTAGAATTAGAAAGTCATAATAAGTAAATATCTTAAGATTTATGTTCGAAATAATTAAGCGACTGTAATATTATGTTTATTCAAGTTAATTCCTGGCTGCCGATCCGAATATATTTGGCGGTTCTAATGCCGTGTTTGTGCTTGTAATTGGGGTTAAAATAGTCCCAACACAGCCACATATCGCCACGATATTACTGCCTACTTTGTTGGTATAATAAGGGGCTATTGGTAACTTTGCTCATTTATTTTTTTGGACACGCTATACGAATTTGGAGTTCATGAGAATGGTGGTAAGGGTTTCCACGATAACTACCTACTATAATTCAAAACATAGTTTTATTACTTTTATTCAGCCCCGTTAGTAGCAAGCATACTGAAAGCAATTAAATTATTTTTGTTACTAATCGTGTTGGCTTAGCTTACATCTGAAGAGGCGTCAAAATAAAGCCTTGTTAAGTCTGTGCTACCTCGCGGAAAGTTCTCCCACGAGCACATGCATAGGGCTGCCCCAAACGATGGAATTCTTTTGATATAACGAGAAAAACAAACAAATATAACTTACATTCTTTCTCACAATACTCTGTACTTTGTTTGAAGTATTCTGTACAAAATAGAACATCAAAGGATTTGAATGCCATACTCCCAAGCTTGGCTGTTGCTAACGTTGTATTATATTAAACTTTTGCTATTTGAGTTTTATACCTTTGGCAAGTATTATTTTATTTATAACTTTTCAAACTTGTACTTAATACGTTTACGCTTTTAAAGGCAACACGTAACGGGTAACATTAAAAAAAAACAGCATTCATTTTCAAATCAAGATAAAATTATGACTCAATCAAATGAACTTGTTTTGTTTTACAACCCATTTTCAGAGGTGCAAAACATTTTGGTATCGGTATATTTAAGGGGGAGCGTGCACATTAAGAAATGTCAAGATGCTGAGAGCGTGCGGATGTGACGTCACGGAGGTGACATGGCGCGAGCACGTAACGTCAATCTTGTGTTGTTAGGCGTCGAAGCAACAGATTGTACAATCGTGTACGTTAGGTATCTCTGATAATTAAGACAATGCTGCCAAATTGTGTTAAGAAATCATTTTAACGTGGTATGATTACATACCTACCAACTGTGAATGATTTTTGAACATGACAATGTAGGTATCTGAAATGTTCGTTTGAAAGGCTGATTGCTATGACACTGTAAGGAATTTGTACCCTGGAACATAAAGGGCTAAGGAAGGAATACGGGTGGGTTTTAGTCAGTAAGAGTCTGACACTCCCAAAAAAAAAAAAGGAATTTGTACAAATATTTTACTGTCATCAAAGCCGAACTTGTGAGTTAATGAATGATCGCAAAAAGGGCATTTTAAACTATTTACAAAATAATGATTGTCCATTTATCTCTTTGATCCATTTATTCCAAGAAAACATTCACAAATCCCTACCAAAAACGGAATCGAATGTGAATATTTCTCGGAATAAGCAAACGGAATATTTCCAGTGAATTGTCCATTATTATTTTCATAATCATTGAAAATTGAGAAAACATGTAGGTATTAATTTGTTTATCAATTACTGTTTGGTAGTTATTATTTATTTTATTTTTACATATTTTAAGAAAGCTTACAGACTAATACACGTAAATGGTACCGAAATAGTAAACAACTGACAATTGCTAATTACAAGCTTCCACATATATATTACAATGTTATAAAAGAAGATTAAAGAAAAAAAAAAGAAAAGGAGGCATGGGAAACAGGTAGGTATGCCGCGGTAAACCACAAACATTCACCCATTGAAATATTCCTTACTCAAGATTTTCCTGATTCTTAACGTACAAAACAAATCAATTTCTAAATATGATGGCAGGTTGTTGAATAATATAGTACTGCGTATACAATGAAACCCTATCATCATCTTTCTGCCCTTATCCCATGTTACTTGTGGTCGGCGCAACGCGTTTTCTTCTTCCATTCTCCCCTGTTAACCGTCACGCTATCATTCACTCCCTTCTCTTTCATATGATTCCTCACACAATCCATCCATCTTTTCTTCGGCCTTCCTCTCCCTCTCCATCCATCAACATGTATATTCATCACTCTTTTAGTCACATGCGTTTCGTCCCTTCTCATCACATGCCCATACCAAGCCAAACGATTCCTTTCAACTTTTTTGTCACTGGCGCCACTTTCAAACTTCCCCTTATATACTCATTTCTTACTTTATCCATTCTCGTCACTCCACACATCCATCTCAATATTCTCACCTCCGCTGCATGCAATCTTTTTTCATCCGTCTAAAAAGAAAAAAAATAACCTTGAAATTATGACCCTACGTAAGTATGTATGAAACTTTTTGATTAAATGTTGTCCCGTCGGGGGACCGCTCTAATTATTAGCCAAACGTTCTGTTAAAGTTTAAAATAGTAGCGGTCCCCTGACAGGACAATATTTAATCAAAAAATTTCATACGTACTTACGTGGGAGTAGGGTCATAATTTCAAGGTTATTTTTTTCTTTTTGAAGGGTTTCACGTTGTCGGGGGTTTTTTAAATTTTAAATTTATTTTTTTATTTCATGGTTTTTGTAGGGATTCCTTGTTATTTCATTTCTTTTATTTTATTGCGTTTTAAGATTCAGGTAATTTGGCATTTAATCAGGTTTTTTGTAATTCGCCATTATGTGGTAGTGGCCATCTTGGATTTGAAATTTATCATAGTGTATAGTATTCTACTAGTCAATTCCTTTCATTTGATACCCATATTGAGGGAGTTGTGAAAAAATATGTAATTCGCCATCTTGGACCGATTTTCATCAAACATAGCTAAGAACACTCCCGACAAATTCACCTTTCAACCAAAAAAACAAAATTAAAATCGGTTTATCCGTTCGGGAGCTACGATGCCACAGACAGACATACACACACACACACACCCCCCCACACACACACACCCACACACACACACCCCCACACACACACACACACACAGACACGTCAAACTTATAACACCCCGTCGTTTTTGCGTCGGGGGTTAAAAAGAGTTACACCTAAAATTTGTAATTGTCAGTTGTGGTGAATGCAAATATCTGAATAACTACAATGATTTAAATAGTTAGGATTCCGACGCAGCGTCAGGTACCAGGTCATTAGCTGTATATTTATTAACACAATGTTGTAATAAATTAACGTTGGCCTTAAGGCTAATTTTATTGGTAGTTATTGATGCTGCTGTTTTTTCAAAAGAAGTTTTTTCTATTATCATTTCAGCGCAATTCAGTTTTCTACTAGACGCAAGTCTTATTCCAAAATGGGTGGATGAATGTAGTTAGAGGAGATCATATTCCAAGATGAGTAGGACAAAAAGTTACCCTGTTACCTACGGGTAATACCGTGTGGCTTCGCTTTTGAATACCTTCGCTATTTCCCATGGGTGTCGTAAGTGACAACTAAATAACTAAGTCGGGGAAGTGAATATCAAAGGGTGAATGGCGCCTGTGACAGCACCATCTGTATCAACTCGAAAGGGTTAGTTCTATCCGTCATATCACACCACTGCCTAGCCTTTTCCCAACTATGTTGGGGTCGACTTCTAGCCTATTCGGATGCAGCTGAATACCAGTGTTTTACTTGGAGCGACTGCCTATCTGACCTCAACAACCCAGTTACTGGATAATACGATACCCCTTGGTAAGACTGGTTGTCACACTTTTGGCCATTTGACTAACAGTAATGACTGTAAAATATCTACAAATGGCAACCGGAACCAACCGCTTAACGTGATTTCTGAGGCACGGATGAATTTTGGTATGGAGTTTAGATACATGGAGTGACTGCCTATCTGACCTCCACAACCCAGTTACTGGGCAATACTATACGTCCCTTGGTAAGAGTGGTTATCAGAGTTTTGCCTTCTGAATACCCGTAACGACTGTCAGAGATCTACAAATGACAGCTGACACAACGGCTTAACGTCCTTTCCAAGGCACGGAGTGTTATTCGTCATAGGAGTATTAGGCCATGTCATTGTTCGACAAATACGCCAAAAGAGATGTAGATTAAGAAAAATTACATCTACGTTTTTTAACTGTTCATTCACTATTAATAAAGCAAATTTGCTTAATAAATAAAGTGAATGAACACAGTAAATGCGGTGCGGTATGGTGGAGATTCATGGATGACTCTTGGAGTGTAAATGTGGATATTAAAAAAAAAAATCCGTAGCTTTGGTATCCTGATAGGGCCCGCTGTGATGCCCACGGATACAATTACGTTTACAGAATCATATAAAAAAAAAAATGATTGCTCTTGAGTCTTTACCTATTTAAAAAAAAATCCCTTTCGCAGGTAAGCCACAAAATATTTTTCTAAAAATAAACATTACCTTTGTATCTCCTCTACTTTTCTGTTCGTGCCATATTTTCTGTGTGTACAGTCATCAAAGGAGATAAATGACCAGGGTCGTCGGAAATAGTTGAAGTTTAATAAGAAACCGATGGATGTTTTCGAATAAAATTAAATTTAATTAATAGAAAACAAACACTTCATTTATCAAATTAAATTTCATTCGAAAACATCAATTGTGGTTTCTTACTAAATTTCAACTGTATCCGACGATCCTGGTTACTTATCTCTTTTGGTAAGTAACAAAATAAATAAGTGAATAATGTTCTTATAGTGTCTACATTTTAAAACAAAAGTGACAGGTGTAAGTACGTCGTTCAAGCTTAGTTAATTCGCGTGCCGTGCGCCGGATTGCCGCTAAAACTTTTAACGGCGGAGTAACAATTCAACTTTATATTATCAGTCGGAAAATGCACGCTTTTTAAGGGAATTCTAAATAGAAATACATAAACAGGGATATGGTGCAAGTAAAGGAATGTTTTTACTTAGTAGTTAATGCATATTGGCAAAGATTAGATTGTAGAACTTTGTTAGGTACACATACTCACCGTGAAAATTACGGCGAAGTGAGCTTGAAGTGAGCTACCAATCTCTAGCATCAGGTGAAATGTCAGCTCATTTCACCTAAGCTTTCAAGGTGAGATTTTTACAGAATAGCAAGGCTGTTTTGATGGTGAGATTACAAGCACAAAATGTCACATGCGCCCTGAATTGGAATAATTATCTGTTCTGCAGCAGGTCATACAAATTATGATGTTTCATGTGGGGATTCCAACCTGCGATAGGAGTCGCAGAGGAAAGTTACTCTGTCACTGCTTCCACATCTTCTGATGTTGTTATTCATATGACATTATTAACGTGTTCATTACGGTTTAGTGTTTAACATGCAATTGATTCGTGCAGTTGGTCATCCCACACGAAAACATTAATGTAATCCGACTAAAAACTTCCTGACATCGTATACGGCGTCCGATTGTTACGCTAATTGCAAAAGTGTATCCATTCGA
This sequence comes from Apamea epomidion, assembly GCA_947507525.1. Taxonomy (NCBI): domain Eukaryota; kingdom Metazoa; phylum Arthropoda; class Insecta; order Lepidoptera; family Noctuidae; genus Apamea; species Apamea epomidion. The sequence goes on from OX382227.1 coordinate 14,077,374, forward strand.
TAGCACAAACAGCTTTGGTCTATTGTCCACAACTCTAGTGTTTACGCACCGCGCGCCGAGCGACTAGATGCGTCCCCATTCAACCATCGGCCTAACTATCGTTTGATTAAGCCTCCGCTGCTTTGTTTAGATTATGTAATAGGTGCCTGCCGGTATCCATTAGACGATATGATTTGACTCGAGTCTGGAGCTAAGTGAATAAAAAGGCCAAGTGCGAGTCGAACTCGCACACGAAGGGTTCCGTATCACAAGACAAAAAACGCTGAATAAGACACATTTGTTGTATGGAGACCCCTTTAATCTTTAAATTTATTTAACTTTATTATATGTTGTTACAGCGGCATTAGAAATACAGACTCTGTGCAAATATCAACTGTCTATCTATTACGGTTCATGAGATACAGCCCGCTGACAGACAGACGGACCGACGGATGGACGGACAGCGGAGGCTTAGTAATAGTGTCCACATTGGCACTTTTGGAACCCTAAAAAGGTCACATACTCTCATGTTACAACAAAGATGGACAAATATTGTACAATAAACCTCAGTACTAAAACCTGATTAACGTGTCTACATAATTGTGTATGCATAGAAGGCATGTAAAGATCTCCAAAAGATGCCGCAGCAGCAATATAAAAAGCCTGTACAAAGGGTTATTTCAGTTCCTTCATAAAACTAACAACGTTCGCGGTAACAAGACGCGAACGTTTCTCTCGAGCCCATATTCTCACAGTCATTGTCTCGTTCAGTAGACTTTAGGGGCTTGAGCCTGAGTGTTAGATTCAACATACCATTGTTTAGCTTCCTTCACCTGGCAAGACGAAGCCCACACAAAGGCTACGCTCGTTTCTGCACTATTGTTTATTTTTGTTATGCAATTGTAGGTTTTCGAGCACGCCACGCTACGGCGTATCTTCGCTTGTTTGTGAAGTGGAGTAAAAGCAGACGACACCTGAATCACACACATACGAATATGTCGCGACGGAATATTTTATATGCAGCTTGCTTCATCGATCGGATTTAAAATAGGTGATTACTATTTTAGAGATCTTGCACTTCGCATTTCCTTTTTCATCGCAAAATTAGCAAAGGCCTAAAGGCCTTTGCTAGTTTAAAAACTGAAAGAATTCCGAGCGAGAAAATGGAGCGGTGTCTAAATCTGTTCAGATTCGTGTTCGTAGCCAATTTACTTGAACATCGTCCAAATTGTCTTTAAAATATCCTAGTAATCACCATTTTGGTTAAAGAAGTAAGTAGAACTCTAATTGGGAGTTCCGTCGCCAGCAGCATTAGCTAAATAGCCAAATATCATTTCAAAGTGAGGTGACGACTGACATGTTGGCAGATTAATTAATAATTAACGGACTGATTAATGACACGAGTAATTATGTGTATACTGTTGATGTTAGAGCTGTCTTAAGCACAGTGTCAGGTGTACAACTTTAAGCTGTTGTTCGAATTGTGTTTCAGAGTCCGTTGTCCTATAAGTGGAAAACTCGATGATGTTTCAGGATTGGGAAGTTACTAAAAGGTTATTAATTCCCAAAAAATGGATATTAAAAAAAAAGGTAAAGGTAAGGTGGTAAAGGTTACTATTTCCCAATCCTGTGCACAACGAAATATAGCGTTACCTTTATAAGATGGTTTACAATGGGTACTATTATGTGTTCTTTGTAAATCTCTCCGAATTTCACTCTCTTCTGATGGAAACAAAAATAAGTGATGAAAAAGCCGTGTTAAAAAAAAGTTCTGAAGCCCGAATGATTAAGTTGTATAAATGTAATGTGGCATCGGTAACGTACTCAAACACAGGGTGTTATAACGTCAGAGGGTAGGATGAAATGAACTGATCGCCTTACTAAGATGGAGTGTAGGAACTCTATACCCATGGGCCCCGAGTTCAGAAAAGCCGGAGCAAGGTTTTGTTAACAAACTTGTTTACACTAATGATGGATAATGAAAGATGGATAGCTTCTATAACAATCTATTGAAGATGTGGATATATTCAGTGTTCTAACTCTATTAAGGAACAATAGACGAACAAGTCTCATTTTTGAAATATAGCAACATCACGCTTTGTTTCCCTGAAGAGTTAGGCAGAGGTGTACCTATCGTACACCCACATTTCACCAATAATGATTAAGTCCCAAGTAGTGAAATGATTGTTTGTCTCCATTAGGGATTTGAAGCAGTATAGACATCTAATATTTATATTATTATTGAGGTATGAGGAACAGGGTGTAAAGTTCACTCGTCCTCCATAGAAAAGGGAGGATCCTCCGACCAGACGGGTGTTGTGTCTGGCGGGCAATTGCCCAACGATTGATGTTGGGAAATTGTATCTATGCTAATTGCGCGGTAAACTCTGCTTGCGAGATGCAGGATTTGCATGACGTCAGTTTGACGCGTTGTTCGCATGTGGCGTTGTGGATACCGCTACATCATCTGTTGGAGCTAAACCGACGCGACGGCGCGTACGACTATGGGACCGTCCTCTAGGACGAGACACTCAACGGACTCGGACTTTGATACTCAATAAAAATGAACTGAAACTCTTCTTAAAGAAATGATTTAAAGATACGCGTCTCGGTGGTCCGTTTTTGTCTAATGTAATAAATGGAATATAAAGTGTAAATAAGTTTTTACTGTTTCTGATTGAAGTAAGATAAAAGTTGAAAATTCAGATGCAGATGTTTGTTTTCGCTTATTGTTCGTTTTATGACGAAACTGAATAGTTTTATGAATCTGATTTCGTAGTTTTTATATGAGCTCTTTCTAGAAGTGAAAGCAAAGCTTTGAGAAATAAAATAAACAGATTCTCGGAGAGCCTGTGTGAATAGGTAAGTATGTACAGTAACCGGACGTATAGCACATCGAAAAAGTTGGGAGTTGTAGAGCGTCGTTTCTATCACTCATAAGTATGTGTTTGACAGTCTCTTTCAGCCGTAATACAAAACAAGGTCTATTTTTATACCCATGTTTAAATCGAGATATTTTTCAATTTTGAACTTTATTCCGACTAAACTAAAGTTCCGATTACAATAACTGACGTTAAAACAGAGTCGAATTTGTCAATTTTGTATTAAAACCTTTCTTTTGTTCGAAATAAAGTTCAAAATACAATAAATGGCTCGATGGCTTGAGCTTAGACTAAAGTTATATTTACATAACATACATAATCAGCCTATTACGGTCCCACTTCTGGGACACAGGCCTCCTCTCCGTGAGAGAAAGTGGGCCGTAATCTACCACGCGGGCCCAGTGCGGGTTGGTGAATGTTATGTCTTCAAATTTTTGGTTCTAGGACATGCCGGTTTCCTCACAATGTTTTTATTCACTGTTTTGGGAGCAATGGTGATGAAATTATTTTCACAAAGTAAAGCGCGCGCCTGGGTTCGAATTGAACCCACAACCTACGATTCGTGAGTCGATGCCTTTACCACTGGGCCACCAATGCTGAGAGCATTGAATGATAGATTAATTTCAGTCTTATCGTAAGTAGTTAAAGTGAAATCTCAAGAAGTGTACCTATGCAACATGGTGACCATCTGGCGACTGTCACACTGCAGTCTCTGTGCAGCGCCCGTAAATCTACACAATTTACAACCTTACACACAAGTTTCTATGTTTACGATATACTCGTATGTACAGTCACGAGCACCAATATGTAAACAGTTGGCAACTTTCAATTGCGATTTTTTCGTGAAATAACGAATGCAACGTTGAATTACGACACAGTACATTAACCTATGGGTTCGAAAATGCTATGTTTCTAACAACATACATTCATTAAAAAATATAGGTGTAAATCGCTTTTGAATAAAGCCGAGTGTATACATACTCTTGCTCGTGACTGTACGGGTAGGTGTTATACTGCATGAATGTTTTTATTTAAACTCATCATCTACCTAGCCTTTTCCCAACCATGTTGGGGTCGGCTTCCAGTCTAACCGGATGCAGCTGGATACCAGTATTTTTCAACCAAGCCCCTCGTATGTTAATTCTTTTAACAGGAACAACCTAACAAAGAAGTTGCATAAAATATTGCTTTGACAATTGAAATATGACTAATAGTAATTTTATAATATTTAAAAATATGTTCATCATGTATTCAAATGTAATGTAGGTAAATATTTGACTTCATTAAACCCGATGAATGCCGTAATTACAGACACAATTAAAAAGCCATTGTGTCTCACGTGGATTTACGTTCCGACATATGAAGGGTTAAACCGTCTCAATTTTAAAAGTGGCTTCATTTCTTCCACTTTAAAAAAAAAACATCTAAACTGAGGTAAATACTTAATAAACATATATCTGACAAAAGGACTGTACAAAAGGACTGATTCAACTTAACGTAGCTAAAACCAAACCGTTCACCCGTCTAACCGACCTGAGGTAACCCCACATTATTTTGTAGCAAATAAATAAAATGTAAATAGCATATGGAACGGAACAAAGAGTATGATAATTTGCATAATTCTGTTCTCCTTTTAGCTTCGGACATGGCTGGTTTGCCTGGTTTTGGCCTGGGCTTGAGCCAAGCCAAGTCCATTTAGCGACTTGTACGAAGATTATAAGCTTAGATCCTTTGGTTACACTCTGCGTGCGTTAACCTCGGAAAAATACGGAAAATCCACCTCTCGCGGTGTCTTTTGAATTTAGAATTCGTTCCGTATTTACTCCCTCCCATAAACAAAGGATTTGGTATCGATTTGTGTGTTTTTATGTTAATGCTCATTTTGGTTAAGTGGTAAAGCTGCCTAAGAAAATGGTGCGTGGATTTACAGACTGTTGTATGAATATTGAATGTGTTTGTTGATGTAATTTAAATAATTGGTGTTATTAACAAATTATTTATTATTTATGCTTCCTAACTTTTTTTAAATAAGAAGGTAAAAGTTGGTGCAATGGCCATCAATATGTTAAAAACTTAAATGGAACATTACCTACTTTGTAAAAATTTCATAAAGATCGTTTATTTAATTCTGAGAGGAATTTCAGGCTGGTAATTCCAATTAAGACTCCATTATTGGGCTGTAAAGATGTAAATACGATTACATCAATCGTCCGATATGGACGCCGAAATCCAGATATATTCAGGAAATCTGCAAAGTATTGTACCGAATCATTTAAATTGTTGCAGTAGGTAATAAATGAGGTAAGCGTCTACAAAGTTTAGGATCATCACTAATATCTACATAATAATGTTGGAGTTTGTTTAAAACCGTTGCTAAAAGTTAATATACGCATATGTACATATATGTAAAAATAAATGGTTAAGCAGACGTTAATCATGTCTTAACTTCAACCAAACGCCCTTATAATTAAAAATAAAGAAAGTGGTTCACCACAAAAAGTATCAAGAATAAAGTCATCTTTAAAATGGAGTGGTTACGGTCGAAAATAATTTCAGCCGTCCCCAACACAGACAAGAGTCACAAGTTCAGTTTTTATTTCTACGCCATGAAATATTGCTGGCCGGAGACTCGTTAAAAAGAACACGATATAGTATTACACTGGCTGGTCGAGCGACGGCTAACCCGCTTTATGTGCACTTAAAACTGCTTCCTACACTTGTTTCATCCTCTCCAACTTAACGCGAATCTTAATTTAAGCTTTAACAAGTAACTGGTGAACAAAAACAAAACTTGTTCTTGCCAAATCCTGTCCGAGCCAGCGAGACTGTTTAAACGCTGAAAATATTATTGAGAAAGTGTGCAAATATTATTGATTTTTTGAGTTTTTATTGAAAAGAGGGCAAAAGCGGGTATTTTTTTTAAACATCGGGGTGTTTTAAAATCCTCATGTAGGGCTTTAACAAGGTGTATTCCTAATTTAAATGTAAAATGACCCCGTCCAAGTCATGTTGTCTATAGCATGCGATAACTACTTCCGACAAATATATCTATAAATCTATGGTAAAGTTTTAAATTAAATTACCAATATATTTCAACATCAGTGTAGGTATTTAATAAATATGAGCGTAATTTTCCAATAACTTTTCATAATAAATTAACGTTTAATTCTACGCTAACAAAGCTGATGTTTGTATACGTTACTTCCTGGAAGAATCATAAAGGCTATAAAAATATCATGTTCAATGGTGAAACTGTTTTGTTTTCAACCTTTCTGTTCAATCGAGCGACACGATTACCATATTATGTATGTTTATCTTTTAAAGTTGGATTGTGGACGCCAGCATCAGTATTCCGCCACCGTCCACTCACGTATAAACTTTAGCAAATAACATAAAATCAAGTTTTGATAGTTGTATAAAACGTTGTTGCTAACCTCCAATCCGACCATTGAAAAGTTTTCAATAGAAACTTCTGAATTGATTAGTGCTACCAATAGTTGGACGGAGTTATCCCTGATTCAGATAAGTTTGTTCCTATTAACACTTGAGTTAAACTGGGACAGGTGATTAGACAATTGTGTTACCGTCGGCGTATTAGAAGTCCGGGCGGAGTTTTGTTTTGTTTTACTTTTTATTCGTCGTAAGTAAGCGTAGCACAAGTAATTGAGCATAAGTCCGAATCCCTGTCCCGCCGCGTGACTTGTGTCAGATGTTAATTGAAAGATAAGTGCCACCAAATAAGAATTTCCTTGTATTTTTCCTTCAAAGCTGTTCCTCAAATCTTTTACTTTGTTCCGGCGGCATCTGCCCCTTTTCAACTCAAGTTAAACAAATTTTCCGTAACAGACTTTTTCGAGATTCACCTCGAGGATTTGGGGGATCTACGAGGTTTCGTTTTTACAGTTTCCTCTTTTTGTGTTTATCTTGTGTGTATTTGTATTTTTACTGTATTGGAAATTGTCAATATGTGACTGGGTTTGTAAGGTACATAATAAATACGAGTTAATATCTTTGTGAAATATGGAGATCATCATCTTACTATTTGTTTATTGATGTTATTACAAATAGTGATTATCGAATAGTCCAAGTCTAAGTTGAATGGCTACTGGCTACGCTATTTACATACAAAGGGAAGCGAAATTTGAATTAAGTAGTTGTTACCGCCCAAAAGTCTGCAGCAATATGTTATGACAACGCTCATAACGTTATTACATAGTTTTAATGGTAAGTTATGGCGTCGTTTCTAATAAAAGATATTAGTATTCACGAGGTACGGAAGGTTTGCCGTAAGTGCGATGGCGAATGTTTTCGGCGTAACTCATCCACTCCAATATCATAGAGATTGAGAGCGTTAAGTTATAGCTGTAACAATTTCGTATTGGCCAATAAAACCTCACTTTCGCTTTATTTATACGCAGTAAAATGATCAATATTCGATATTGCCTTTAGATGGTTACATGCATTTACATACGTTTATTGACGAGGCTTGTACGAAACTTTTTTGTAATTTCATTTAAGGTTTTAGGACGTTATTTTAGAGATGGAAGTTAGAAGATAATATATACTGCCAAACTGTTGCAGTATTTAAAAGAAGAGTGAAAGGACATTATCTTTCCACTTTGTCATATTATATATTTGTATTTAATAATTAAATTACATCATTTTTATATATATATAATTTAGTGATATTCATTTTAGAAGTATACTGTCGTATTGTGTGTTTATATTTAAATTAGAGTATTGTTTTTGATATTATGTATTTTGTTTTCCATTTTTAACCCCCGACGCAAAAACGACGGGGTGGTATAAGTTTGACGTGTGTGTGTGTGTATGTCTGTCTGTGGCATCGTAGCTCCTGGACGGATGAACCGGTGTGGTTTGGTTTTTTTTTACTCTTACACACGTTGTCATCTCTTTTTATGTACTCTCCTATCCCATATATCCCTGAAAAGATTTCTTTAGAAATAAGCATCACCTTTGTATTTTGTTGTTTTTCTGTTCTTTTTTTCTTGTCTGTTTATATGTGTGAATATAAATGGTTAAATAAAATACGAACAAAATAAATTCAGAAAACAAGTGCACCATGCAAGGGACATAGACTAGTGTTCTCGCGCCATCTTGTATTAGGTGCCATAACCAATACTAAACTGCGATAAATTAAAATAATTGAAAGAACAATCACCCTTGCCTTTCTAACACCTGATAATTCATACAAAAAATCCTTACTTAACAAAAGTTCCACTAATTAAAATCCAACAAAGAGATCGTATCAAAAACTTGGCGCGTCCATAAAGAACGGTTTTTCGGCTTTTTCCACCGTTTTCACCGGCCAGTCATTCTATCTCGCTATCATATGAGTTATACTGGCTGAGATAATGATAAGCCGCGGATTGGGCGCTCCAGTCCACATTAAAACCTCGTTAGCCTTAGTGTAAGCTTTTACTATTGTTCAGCTCCAACTTGCTATATCATCAGGAGAACAACGTACATACGTATGTACACACTGAGCCAATTTCTAATGCATAACAGTCGGAATTAGCGGAGTTGTTTCAGAGCTCCTGTTGTCAATATTATGTTCAGTCTTGGAATGGACATTTTTTTTTTTTTTAAATAATAAATAAATATTCCACAACTATCACACAACGCCATCTAGTCCCAAGGTAAGCAGAGCTTGTGTTATGGGTACTAGACAACTGATAAACATACTTATATATTTCTAAATACATAAATATTATAGATAAATTACACCCAGACACAGAACAAATGATCGTGCTCATTACACAAACATTTGTCCTGGGTGGGAATCGAACCCACGACCTCCGGCATAGCAGTCAGGGTCACTAACCACTAGACCAACAGGCCTGTCACATTAAAAACATTTAAAAGAGTGTCTGTGGACTTTCTTGCCCGTTTTTCTCCATAGGTTGGTAGGTAGGTTTTGCCCATTCCACGCTTTGGAATGGGCAACTAGCTTCATCTTTCTGACTAACCGACCCCTTGACAGTTCAAAAGTGCCTGTAATTGGTTTATTTTAAATAAAATACTTTGAGTTGAACTTTTTACAAGATAGTTTTAAAATGGAATAGACTTCGTGCGTAATGATCAGCCAGTTATACCAGACAAGGCGCCATCATTCGGGGACAAAGGATAGTTTAATAAATGTTTGAATAGCAAAGAATTAGTTTTTCAAAGCTAGTCATAGTTAGTCTTTATAGTATTTATTCTGACACTAGCTTCTCCCCACGAATTCCGTCCGTGTGGAAGTTCACTATACCCTAAAACATATACTATGGTATTCGACAATAGTGTAGCTTTCTATCAGTGAAATAATTCTTGTAATCGGATCAGTACTTCTAGAGATTACGTTTCACAAACAAACAATTTTATCAAATATCAAATAAACAAATAATTATTATAATATGAAGAGTTCAGCTAAATTAAAAATACGGCAACGTTTTTTTGCATGACGGTCCGTTAGGGCAGTTTTTGATGTTGCGAATGGCCGGCCCAGTGTAGTTTCACCAAGCAATATCAATTTGGACAATATATTTCACATTTTGTAGTGTTTTTTTTTGCAAATCAGTTGTATTTATTTGTACGCACGGCTACACATCAAGCTATACATAACCAGTATAAGCTGACTTCTGATTGTACGAAAAACCTATACAATGCGAGGCCAGCAAAAACTGGAATTGTATAGCTTGATGTGTCGCCGTGTGTACAAAGAAAAAAAGTGTTTTTTTTGTTGTGGTACCTACCCCATATAATTCATATACTTACCACAACTTGCTAATTTAAAAACAGTGTCAGAACATTTTATAACATCATGAACATGGGTACACTAAGTGGATTAAATATTAGTATTACTGAATACTAAACTGAATACTGTATTAGGCGTATTACTGAAGCTAACTCGAAAAACTATCCAAGCGTAGTTAATAAAATCTATATGGGACCACCGCGCGAGCTTCCTCTACCAAATGAAAAAAGAATCACGGTGAAATCCGTGTACATACGAGTACATTAAAAAAAAAAACCACCGAATGTAAAACCTCCTTTTTTTTTTGAAATCAGTTAAAAAGTACGGCTTTGTAGAATGTCGTCTCTGTCACTCACATCTATGTGACAATCTCTTTCTAATGCTCGATGTGTAATGTTAACACCCGGACACTGTAGGGGTGTGTCGTCACGCAATCGTGGACAAGTGTTGCCATACACATCTACATAATTATGAAAGTTTACTGCCAGACTGAGGATTGTTAAAGCTGCGTTCATGTTTTAAACGACAAAATTATTAACGTTTGTTGCTTACCTTATTTTACAACTGTATTTTTTTTCGTCATTTCGATTTTTGACGAATCAGAGTTTTAATAAAAAAGCCTTTTCCACAGTTTTATTATAGCTTAGTTTGTCCAGCCTGTCACCTCGCAAGGTCATCATACATATATACATAATCAGCCTGTAATGTTCCCACTGCTAGGACACAGGCCTCCTCTCTTCGAAAGGTAATAGGTTGTAAACTACCACGCGGGCCCAGTGCGGGTTAATAGATGTCACATGTCTTCGATTGTTTGGTTATAGGACATGCCAGTTTCCTCACGATATTTTCCTTCACCGTTTTGAGAGCAATGGTGATGAAATTATTAAGTAAAGCGCCTGCCTGGGTTGGAACCCAGGACCTACAACTCGTACACCACTAATCTCCCAAGTTCATCAATTCACTATAAATCTAGGATGTTCCTCCTCATATTATAGAATTATTCCCGCTATATTTTCCAAATGACCGAGGCAAACGAATTACTGTGTCCAGTGATCAGACGAGCGGCCATTCGTGCTCTTATTTATTTTAAGTATGTTCCACTAAACCAACTTTGATATGCCTTTAAATGCAATTTACTGCTTCAAAGAGTCGATTCACTGGCTTTAAAAGATACGGAATGGGTGATATACGGGTACGTATAATTCACGTTTTATTTAGGAATAGATTAATTAAAACAATGATATCATAATTTTAAAATAAAATAATAATAACATTATTCTAAGGTAAAATATTGGTATTTAGGTGCATCCGGTAAGACTGGAAGCCGACCCCAACATAGTTGGGAAAAGGTTAGGTAGATTGAATGATATGATAATTCTAATCAACTTCTTAAGGCTCTAGGGTAGTTGATTGGGTAAAAAAAAAAAAAATATATTTAGTCCGTCAGTCAAACAAAAAATTACAAAGATAAATCGCGTCAAAATTTGGAAGTGGGGGGTCGTGACGTCACTTGCTTCTAAAAGTGTCGCAAGCACACTTGCCTGCCGGGGTAGCGGGATCGTCCGAAAGGGTTACCGCTGCCCTGGTACATAAAGGGCTAAGGAAGGAACACGGGTGGGTTTTAGTCAGTAAGAGTCTGACACTCCCTTCTGCTCCACCCAGAGCGGGAGGAGTCATTTGATGATTTCCCATCCACAAAAAAAAAAAAAAAAAAAAAAAAAAAAAAAACGGGCGATATTTTCATCATTTTTTATATAATTGACAAAAGAAAAAAATACGGGTTCAATATGTTTTGATAATCTAACTGTCGGACTAATTAGATTTTTTTAGGAAAATAGCCTATTATGTAAACTCAAGCCTTTTTCCCATGGGGGTAAGCAAACACTACAGAACTCCACCTGCTTTAATCCGTAATTGCATATACCCCTTTTGCTTCGTTTACGTTCATACATCGGGTCACACACGCACACCAGTTGCGAGTACTACGCACCTGACCTTCCTGTAGTGTTCCCAGAAGGACATACAGTGACCTTATTGGTGATGTTATACGATTAAGGTCACTATATGTCCTTCTAGGCCGTCCCCTCCCGGCGTTTCCACTCACATCCTTGTAAATACCTTTTATCAACATGATCAAACCAGCTAAGTATACTACTTTTAAATTTTTGTCACTATAACCCCTTTAAAACCGCAACATGCAAGAATAGAGGTTTTTGTGGTAATGGAATTAGCCCGTCAACAAGCGTGGTGACTAGCCTTACTTGGGTGCTGAGGACGTATATGTATTTGCGTATCATAAAGCTTTCTTAATTCCCTGCTAATAATTTAAATACTTAGCAAAATGTTAATGAGGCATGTAGGTAGGTAAACATCAGCAGTAGTACACACTTACGGCCCTCCTAAAATACAATCCCTTAATCTCACGCGAATTCAAAGGGGCTGTGTACGATAACACAATGGCACGTGGCGTGACGAAAACTTAACGAATTTAATATCCAGCTTAAGGATAAAAATAATAATTTAGTATGAAAGTTTCTGGTGCAACGACAGCTTTTATCTCAGCAACGAAATCTGGGACAAGTCCAGAGTTCGGAACATAAATAAGCGCTATATTTATTTTATATAATAAGTCGCCATCAGATTTTCTTAAAGTTTAATGCTTAGTGAACGAACTCGTTCTCATTAAGACTTTTGAAGTCGATGCGGTATACATTAATGTGTGTTAATATATAAGTTTGTCGTTGGTTAATATCTGATGAACCTCGTTACGCAGAAAAGCTGTTTAATAAACTTCAATTTATAATGAATGATGTGAGTATCCTCGTTAACTTGACAGAGTGCATTTAATTTAAATTGCAACATAAACGTTTTTAAATAAAAATTAACTGTTATTTCTCATAAAGTTCGCTATCAAAATTAAAATTGGTTTGTTAATAGTCAATTATTTCGAAAACAAGGGTTGGCGACAGCGTCGTATTCGAAGTCCGCAATCAAAACACACGGCGGTAAGCTCGCGTGACTAATGTTTTTTTTCCATTTCTTATTGTTTTTCAGTGGTTGACCCTCCATCGACGTTCGTTGGTGGTATCATGGCTAGCTAATTATACCACTAAAATGATTTATTCCAGACGATTGTTATGCTAGAGATTGTTAAGCCACCAAATTGGATTACGGTTCATGTCAACGACGCATTTAGCTCAACGATATGATTTAACTGTACAATCAAATAGTTAGCGTTAGAGTTTTACTCATTATTGTTTAAAACCACGTACACCTATTTATTACAAGTTGCAATGGGTTTTGAGATCGTTAACACACTAATAAGTCTGGAATCGCCAACTCGCCTTGAGCAAGCATGTTGATCAATGCTCGTGCCTAAAACGAAGAGGCCTTTACCCTGCAGTGTACAATAATAGGCTGGTATTATAACACACTAATTGACGCGTTGTCGCATATAAATAGCGATACTGAATTAAAATGGAATGTAAATATTTTCCCATCGTTTGTCAATTGATCTAATTTTGCAATTTTGTCGTTATTTCTTTTATGAAATGAAAAGGCAAGTAAAAGATATTTGTAGCCGCTTTTTGTGAGCTTTCCAAGAGTTGCTTTTGCTCAATTGTCTTTAGCTCTTTTGTCTACTCCTTTGAAGGTAAGCTTGCTGTGATCCAGCAAATGTTGAAGCACGGGCTTTAGACGGTCGTTATTTTAAAAAGCAACACAGGAGTTTAAAGAAAAACATGGTTGAAGATTTTTGTATTTCCTTTCGCAACAACTTGTATTATCATTAAATCGATATGTACGAGCGTGAAGTAGAGATGGGAACGTACATTTTATTATTTTATTGGTTATGTTGCTTTTTACTATATGAAATAGAAAATAATCAACCCGTTTTTGTTTTCGTTGAAGAGTTTTCCTATTACATTTTGGTTTCCTATATTATGCATTATGATTTTCAGTGGAAATGTTGCTTACGGAATATTTTATTAAAATAACAGTATGAAAGAAAAATCTGAATATTCTGATTTTGTTTTGGCTTCTCGTGCACTATTGCGGTCAACCGTCCAATCTGTGTGGAGTCACAGACTTCCGATATAAACGCGGAATAATATATGACTACCTACATTCTACCTACATATTTTGAGTTTTGCAATCCCAGTTTTCTCTGAGACACCTGTATGTATGTTCTTTTTGTCAAGTTTATAAAACTAAAATAATTTTGTCAAATATCTATTTGTGAAGTAACTGTAATTGGTAGTGTTATCGAAACACAAAATTATAAATATCCGATAACAATGACCTCAGGAAAGTTTTAGAACACTATTTGTGTACGACTTGGTTCGACAATTTTCATTTTCGCTTAACAGAATTCAAATCTGAAAGTTTAAGAAAGAGAACCTACTTAAACTATTTATTTTTTCACGGAACCTACGGCTTATACAGCATTAAACGTATCTGGCTCAATCTCATTGCGTTTCCTTTCACAGGTAAAGTGTACTTTATAATATTATCCCGTGAGTCCTGGTTTAGACTGCATTTTTCACCGGATCCCGGGAAAAGGAGCAAAAATGAAGAGCGGCCTTAACTGTGCCCCGGGACTGCGCAGATAAAAGTCCCGGCCTCTTATTTGAGTTATGGGACTTTGACCGGGCTACATCACTTTATTATGCTGGAGTGCTGCTGCGCGGTTGCGTCGATTGAGTGGTATGCCATCCAGCAGTAAATGAGGTTCTGTGACAAATAGATCTATTTTTCTTTCTTTCTGTCTTTCTTTTAGTGCAGAAATAGATTGGAAAAAAATATTTTTGTCGTGATACAATGTCTGTTTTGTAAATAGATTGCCTGTTTTAGACATCCATATATACTTTGTCGCATCGGTATAATTATTTTAGACACCGATCTATCGGCTACGTGGGCGTAGAAGGTAGCCAAAATAGTAATGTTATGAGGACGATAGGGGATAGTTGATTTAATAAATTCCCAGGCATTTCTACTGTTGTTAGCGCTTTCTTGTTGATTTCGTAGAAATGGTCGTTAAGAACTGTTTATTCTTAGAGCACTCATACTCTGACCTATTGGCTTCCCACGACCAGCTGTGGGCGTTTATGAACTATCTTGAATTATGCTGTTTTTATAGTACAAACTTTACTGCTACCTTTCAAGGCAGTTAAAACGGTAATTTAGATTTGAAAACTTGGTAATTTATTAGCTAACACTCTTTGAGCATTTAGGTTTTAGTCAGCGCCGGTTCCTACGTCGACTTATAGTAGGCATCGTTAGGAAAATTATCTCTCCTATACATTTTTTTATATGGCAAGTAAAACCGATGTAGCCATTCTGCCAATGTCTAAAGCGGACTGGGAAAGAAAATGTGCATGATGAAAAAAAAAAAAAACACAATGTAGATATTTTTAGGGTAATTTTCTCTTTTCGTAGGTTTATACTGACGATGACTGACGAGCTAGTAAATAAACGTGTCTTGACGTCTAACCTCACCTACTCACGTCTGGTTATTTGTTTAACCTCCTCCACGTTACCCCAAAATAGAACACAATAAACATGTTTGGACAAAGCAGCTTATACTTTACCTTGAAACAATATTACCTACTTACCTGAGTAAAAACTAGAATGCTCCATAAACTCTGCGTAGAACATAACAAGATACGCAGTTTACGACACGAGAACCATTCGCGAGTCAATCTCCACTTGCTCCGTGGATATGGTAACATTCGGATGCAGTTACCCAGTTACCGGCTAAATTGGGCGCTTCCTTCGTTTTGTACAAGTTTCTCCGTCGTATCGCTCCGTGAAATATAATCAAGCTAGAAACGTTAAATAAGTTTGATAAACGACTTCAGAAAGTAGTCGAGCGGCTCCTACTTGGATTTATTTTTATTCTTCTCGGCTTGGCTTTATACAGTATTTTGTTTAACAGAAGTCTGCCATTTTATGGTAGCGCGGTTTGTGTTATGCTGCATTTTTTATGTTCATTGGTTAGCGTTTTTCGTTTAAGAATCATGTTAGGATTTACGTTTCGATATTTAGGGTAGCCTGGATAATAATAGTTATTAACAATGGTTGAATTAAACATTGATTAAATGTATATAGGTGTAGATATCAACAATGTATCTTTGGGATAAAATCACTCTATGTCCTTTTCTATTTTCACGTCTATAAAATGACTCTTATTTTCACAGCAAAAAAAGCTTGCTTGTTTTTGCTTTGTAAGAATTTTTTAAACACCAAAATTCAAGAAGACCGTCATATTATTTCTGTTTATAAGTATACGGGCATTGTCCTGTGTTCAAATTGATAGCAAAGTTAACACACAGATAGACAATGCACCACGCAGCGTAGGTCTGTAGACCTACGCTGCGTGGTGCGTAGTCTGACTGTTTTATAAATAAAAAAGCTGTAGCTTTTCTATCTATAAAAGAGCATCATAAACTAAATTATACTAAAGCCAACATCCAGTCACTTCCAGGTACTTTATACCCACGCTTCAGGTATAGAGTGTGTGTTGCCTGTGAAATATTTTACGATTCCTGAGCCATAAGCCGGCGGGGTAGGGTTAAACATACCCGTATTTGTCCCTATTCGGTGATTTCTAAAGGTGAAGCCGCCAGAACATATTCTATTTCAAATCTTTGCAATAGATTTTTGTGAATTTTAAAAAATGTGCTCGCAAATATTCCGATGTGGGTTTGTTTTTGATTGAAATTCAGACATTTTCAACAAAATATTTCAAGTTTAAAGCACTTTATTGAAGAGCGTTTTGAAAACCTGTTCAAACGTTTTGAAGTCACGTGAATTCGATTAAACGGTTGGGGTTTAACTGTAGTAGCAATTTTATCTATTTGATCTTTATATTCTTTACATACTTTTGGGAATTTAGTCGTTGATATTTTGATCTTAAATCTGATAAAGGGGATAAAAGAAAAAGCGCATCGAGGCGTCTTACGAGCATTGACTTAATGATTCAATCAAACATTACAAGGACATTGATAATTTCATTTTTTACTTGCTATTAATTCATCAATCGTTCGGCTCATGATCTATACCTAGCTATAAACCGGTAGAGCTCAGAAGCGTAGGTATGCATTCCGTTCCACGTGCCCAGATGCTCAATCATGTTTACCAATTGCTGAAGCGGTCTAATTAATACCTTTGTGATTTGACTCCGGAACTGGAGTAGTCTGATTTTGGTCGGTTATACACTTGCGACTAGTTTTGGTTTTTGGTCTTCGTATTTGATGTTAATATCACAAATATTTTAGGAAATTTTTTGTTATGTACAGTAAGGGTCAAAAGTGGAGTGACATTGTCACGAAGCAATAGATTGACCCTTCTGTTTAACTTACGACCTTCTTCTAATGAGTGATTTCTATATTATAGACACACACTCTCACATTCATTTGCAACTGATTGTAGTTCATAAATTCAACCATAGGGTTATATTGCATGATAGCCTAGCGGTTATCATACGTCGGTAAGCACGTTCATGCGTAGCGAGCCGTGGGTTCGAATCTCACACGCAGTTATAATTTAAATTTTTTTTTTTTATAATTACCAAAAGATGGCCCCAGCTAGTCAGTGAATAATGAAACAAGTGGTTTCATACCATCGAGATATTTTGCCGAATTATTCGACACATCTTTACGAACCGTTCGCCGTGCAAACGAAAACCAGCTTTTTGAGCTGGTTTTCGTTTCGCCCAAATTTGATTGAAAAACATAAACAAGAACGTTTACATTTTGCGATAGAGCGATGGGAAGCACGGAATGAAAGATCTGATGAGTAGTTGAAGTTGCATTGCATGGAAATATGGGAACACTTAAGAGGAACAGATATATGTTTCAATATTGTTGGATTCATGCGCCAGCGTTTACTTGATGGCATTGATAATAATTGGGGTTATATAAACAGAGTATTAAATTATAAATTACAAATTGATTTTAGTAATATTAAAATAATATTGTGTCATATCCGTAATAAGGATTATTTTGAGGATTAGTTACAAACTTCTTTGCATAATGAAAATTTAAGCTATAACTATTTAAGCTTAAGCTATAACCGCAATAAGTCCTAATAAATACGATTTGTTAACTTTCACGTTTGAGATAGGCAGCTAAAGTTAAAACGAACGCACTGGCAGTAAACAAAAAGTAGTACTACTGAGTAATTTAATTGTATTGTGACAAGGAGTTCACACTTTTTTATTTACGTGGGTAGATTTGCTAGTTGTGATTTCTTAGAGTACCCACACACATTAGTAGTTAAAGCACAATATTATTACATTATGATTCTTGTTTATTAATCTATAAAAAAAGAATAACAAAATAACCGATAAAGATTATTGTTGGAAAAGAAAAATAAAAGTCTCAACTCGAGATTGGAACCCAGACCTATGCATTCAATAATCCAATACGTAAGACTACAAGCTATCGGTACTTGATGTAGTGATTTCAATTTTAGCAATGGTATGAACCAACCAAGGTCATTCGTAATTACGTAGCCTGTGTGCAAAAGCGACGGTATGTTTTTTGTTTCGTTCGACGGCAGCCAGTGTGCGAATTATGAGGTGAGCGTTCTGTGTTGATACGTCACTTTATGCACACATACGTAGGTACGGCCTCTAAAGTAGTATGCGCGGTCATTAATGCAGTATCCTTAAGGTGATACTGCATTAATGACCGCGACCGTACCTACACTTGCACCGCGCATAACTCTTGTGCAGAAGTTTCACTTTAACCCTAAAGTTATGTTCGAAGACAATTTTTTTATTATTGCCAATTAACTAAATCAACCCGGAAACACTTCCCGTGAACCAAGGGCTGACTTTTACCTTGGCCAGAGGATAAGCATTGCCATATAACGTGGCAAGCCGCCAGTCTCTTGGGTACATTACCAGTCGACAGCGATGTGGAGGATTTTTTCGACGCCGTATTTTGGTTAGTTAAAAGTTTTAGTTAGCAGTAACAAACTGTTTAAATAAATGTATAAACACCTAATGTTTTTATATTTATTTTAACAGTTGGTTGGTTAATTTAGTATAAGACGTTTATCCTGTGTACTTATATATTTTTATCCTCTTTAATTTTTACCGGGGAATAATTGACAAGCTTTTGGTTTTATGCATCCGCACCCATAGATCCAATCTGATCCTCAAGCTACCCGAAACTGTCAAATTTTCCAAATCAACCTTGAACCTAATGCTTTAACGATACAGTTGAAAATCTATTAAAGAAATTAAAATGAAAAATGACCAGAAGGTACTTCAAAAGAACTTTTCAAAACAAAGTTCAAGCATAAGCATTTGAACTTATGAATTCCATCTGTTACGTCTTTAGCACACCTCATAAAACAATTGAATGTGCAAATAAACACATTCCAAATGACCAAATAACATAAAAGAAAACAACATTTTACCCAGACACGGGGAGAAACGTACAAATTGAGGTAGCAAACGTAAAAAATAATAACTATCAAAAGTTCCCTCTTTAACATTTACTTAAGTGGAGGAAGGGAAATAAATTGTTAGACATTTTTGAGTGAATTATTTTACCCCCGGGTGCATAAGTTAAGTACCCCACGCCCTTTGGAGAAATAAGTATTTCCACTCATTTTTTATACACCCTATGTAGTTTTTCATAAGGTACGAATTACCTAGGTATAGTTATGGTAGGCATAAAGATATATAATAGTGAAAATAATAGGTGTTGAAAATCTTAAGAAATTGTATATTTGTCTATTCAATATCTGTGAGTTAATACGAATACATATTTTGGCAAATAAACCATTTTATATTACCGGTATATAGGTAGAACATGATTTTTAGTAGCTGTCTAGATATATTATCACTTTTATTTTTATCATCACTTTTGCTCTGCAACCTAATTGTGTAATACACTATCAATCTCAATCTGAATCATTTTGAAGGATAATCCATTGCTTCGAAAAAATGAACATGAACGAAATGAACATTGTTGAACTGTCAAAATGAAAGCCATTGCAACTGATAGTGAATTACGCAATTTCCCCGCTGGTCTGTCTGTACGTATAGGTACATTATAGCACTCAATCTTCAATTTACTTGATAGCAAAGGAAACTAAAACCTTATCTACCTTATAAAAAATCAAGTGGTCTGATACTCAATTGAATTCCACGTGGATGTACTGAAACAGAAACCGAGATTAAATCCTCAGATATAAAATGGCTTCTTGCCCATTAAAGTAATTGATTCGATAAGACATGGGAAAAGTTTTTATTTGACAAGGGACCGGACTCTATGAGGTACGTGGAATCTAAGGATATTGAAAAGGAAAATAGCTTTACTCAGTTTTTATTTTACAAAATAATAGTAGTGTGTTTCTCGTTGTGTATAAACGTGAGTGACGCCATGGAATCGAAAGCGTTTGTATTGTACTGTTCTTTTTTAGTTTTTCCGAGCCCGTTGCGATGATTGGAATTGAATTTGGGATACAAAATCTTCATGCATTTTTAGAAAGAAGAATGAAAGAATACGTTTATTTGCGGTAAACAAGACGCAAAGAAAGAACACGAACACAGAAAAGAACAAGTCGGTGGAAAATATGCGTCACATCCTCGCAAAACGGCCATTGCTCAGCATAATGCTGCGACCCTATGCGAGACAGAGCCCTAGCGTAATTTTTCAATTCTTCTAATTGACTATCATGCATTTAAAATCAGCGGAAGTTTTATTATGTAACCTAAACCTATAAAATCCGTCCCACATACAAAGTTCAAGCACACACCACAGTTTTTTTAAGTTCATACTGGTTAACATACATTGTATTTTTACGTCAAAAGCTCCGCGATAAAACAGGTAGGCAATACAGAAATGATGTAGGTAACATTACCAGAATAAAAGAGTAAACTAACTAGAACAACAAAACACGTATGTTTTGAACGTATCTACTTTTGTTTTACGGCCGACAAACACTACCCTTTTGCGGAGCAGAGCAGAAATGCAGTGAAAATATAAAAATATTGTCCGTAGTGAGATGCGAGTTGCATCGGTTCCCTCCGGGCACGATTTGGACGGTACACGCACTCAGTACTATAATTGCCGCGTTCCTTACCTACGTTTTATGTTAAACATGTTTCATACGGCGAATTTCACTAATGAAACTGACCACGATCACTACATATGTATAAACCGCGATCGAGAGCTGCCAATGTCATCATCATCATCAGCCTATAGCAGTCCACTGCTGGACAAAGGCCTCTCCTATTGCACGCCATTCAACTCGATTTTCGGCAACTCTCATCCAGCTGCTACCAGCCATCCTGCGAAGACCGTCGCTCCATCTAGCCTGAGGGCGTCCCATCTTAACTTTACCGATTCGCAGTCTCCACTCAAGAACACATCTACCCCAACGGATAATGGTTCTATGGCTAATATGGCCGGCCCATTGCCACTTCAGCTTGCTTATTCTGTGAGCTATGTCGACAAATTTGGTCCTCTGCCGGGTTGCAGTGTCATCATTGCTGACTGACAGTGGAATATTGAGACTGACAGTGGAATATTGAGACTGACAGTTCTTGAACGTGGTTAAGATGTGCTGATCGCGTTCAATTTCATTGGTGAAATTCGCCTTTAGCCTTTGACACGAGGTGATAGGCGTGTAATTGCCGTTTGATTTTACTAGTTAATTATAATTTGATTCTGATAAGTCTTCATGACACTCGCAACAGCTAAATTAAACTATCATTTTCATCAATCACTTAAATATAAGCTCATTACTTATTGAGTTAATAAACATCAATATTCACGGACTGTATTTAACATTGGTGTCAACATAGAGGAAATTTAAACGGGATGTTGGTAATTGAAATGGGACATGAAATTGATTTAGCTAATCTTTATATTGAAATGATGGTTTTAAATAGTTATCATTCAAAATCATATTCACTGGAAGTGGCTATGGAGCAATTACCTACTGTTTCAAAAGTTAACGCTACCTCACACAATAGGAAATCACATTATTTTTTAAAGTTACATAAGAGCAATTGATGATGATTAATTAATTTCATATAGATTCTTTCTGTCATAGCGTGTTTGGTTCCCAGTGCGTAACAGATATAGTCGGCCCAGTGCGGCCGTAACTTCACGCGCGGCCGCCGACGGTAACGAGCAGCCACATAAAACAAAATGCCAGCAGAGAAGGGATCCTCTAAATTTGCTTAAATGCCAAATAAACTGCGAATTGCCTCGCCGTTTATGAAAAAGACCCTAGATTCGGCCTATTTCCGTGGCAGGAGATCTTGTTTCGTAAAATTATCTCGATAAGATTTCTTTACAGGATATAAAACGTTTACAATCTTAGGAATTTACATGTTAAAAGTATTATAGTCTGAAAAAAATAGAGCTACAATAAAATAATAAAATTAACGTTCACTGCATAAAATTAAGTAATATGTTGCACGTAGATACATGCTTTACGTAGCGCAGGGGCAATTAAAACCGTGAACGATTTAATTTAGCTGTAGTTATTTTCCCCAGCGTATTCTGAAGGTTAGTTTTATATATATTGCGTGCTATATACCTAAAACTGGGTGGGTAAATTAGTGGCAGCACATAAGCGGCAATAAAGCGAAAATAGACGTATCGTAAATACAAAGCGTTTTATAACGCCTTCCCCGCGCGAACGGTGAGCGGTGAACCTGCCCTAAGATTTGTAACAAAGATAACGAAAAAGTTGGACGAACTAAATACAAAATAAAGTTTGCCAATCTGGAAAGTGGGGCAGCGTAGTTTTTTAATTATTCCAAGTCTGCCAACGGTTACCATATCTGTGTCTATCTCTTTGTACAATTTTGTCGGAAGTGGGCGGTGGTGTATGGCTTCAAATATAATCCTTCGACCACTTCCCTCGGGTGTTGGTAGGAATCGAACATGGATAGCAAAATGTATGTAAGCTTAGAGTTTCTAGTTAATAGAATATTGCTCAGAGTCGCTCGTCTTACCTTTCAATATTTCTCTGATCCATTTGCTCACGTTCAAGGTTTTGCAAGGCTTAAAATAATAATTCCATGAAACACAAAGTTTTCTACAAACAAATTAAAAAATAAACCCAGAAAAGCACAAAGATAGAAGCAAAATTGATTCATAATACTATTCATATTTTTATTTAGCTAACTAAAAACATCCTGAGTTAAGCTCCTTTCATAGAACTGCAGATTTTTCTCGTAAATGGGAGATAGTTAATTTCTCTCAGAAAGAGCAAAACGAGCTTAAGAAATAAATTATAAGTATACAACAACGAATAGTATTGCAAAAAAATTGCTGTCATTTAATGGTTTGGTTGCTGGGTTTTATTTAACTTATTTATTTATAACTTATGTATATATTTGTCTTTGTAAATGTAGTCAAAATTAAAAAATCTTTTTGAACAAACATTTTAAACTTATTACATTAAAAGCACACGACCCAAAAATCACTGCGATGCATTTCAGTTATTTATGCGCTGCTATTTTTATATTAAGCAGAACTGGTGTAAGAGTACATAAATCATATGTCACAGTTTAATAACGCTTGACAGATTCGAGAGCGCAGCAGATTCGAGCAATATGTCACATATTCACAACGCGAGGCGCTCCTCTATCTCTGACGTCACTGCGAGCTACGAAAACACTTGATATCTTCCCGAGAAATATTATATCAGAAACGTTTCCAACTCTGTTCATTTAATTGAACCAATTTTGAAGAAGTTTTCTTGGTTTCTCAATTGTAAGTAGTGGATGAAGAGTAATTAGAAACTGTTCGTAAATGGAACGGGGTGTTGGGTTCTTTATTTGAGTTTTGACCTTAGATATTAATTAATCTGTGTGGGTGATTCTTGCAATTTGCAATAGTTTTTAGAACGCTGTTCTTTAACGCGGCTTGCGGTAGGAGTAGACTGGTAGAAATCGGGGCTTCGTTCCTGACGAGGGTCCCCAGACCGCACACGTTTTTTTATCGTTGGTGATGAAAAAAACGGACAGTAAAAAAACGGTTTCAAGAATGAGAATACAATTATAGTGTCTTTAGGGCTGATTTTTCCAATGCCAGATAATTTAATCGGAGGAATAATTTTGAATTTTTGACAGTTCTGCCATACAGAAACTGTGAGACGTCAATTTTATTCCGCGAATAAAAATTATCTATCGATTAAAAAATCAGCCCTTAGTGATTTACTTAGATTAATTGTTTTCTTACATTATTCTTTTAGTTTTGTTGAGTTCTCAAAATTTATAGCTGTACCCCACTCCTGCGATGGTGCGCGCTTTGTGGTGACACAGCTCGAGCCATCTACTATATCAAACTATCAAACTATGCAACCTTTTCATGTAAATACAAGATAATGATGATGAGACAAACGCTATTACTAATTTAGCAGGAAATCCAGCAGAAAAAACAATTAGGGTGTCATGTTGTAAAATATTGTAGACTAAAATAAAGGAATTATTATCCAAGCTATCCTACAAATACGTGTTTAATTTTTCTAGTACTGATAGCGGGGTGCTAACAGTACTGGAAAAATAAAATACGTATGCTAACAGTCTACTAACAGTAAATTACAAAATAAATTAAATATCGCTTACACGAGATTTGTTTTCAGTTTCAAATATTTATATTCCCGCAATAAATATTTATATAGTTGAGAAAAATTCTGATTATTTTACAGTTAGGTTATTATGGTATTACAAAACCAACTGATTGAAGTTTCATAATGATCATTCGAGTATTAATTTAATGAAATTGAAAAGAGAGACTAATATTATAAAGAGGTAAAGGGACAATGACCAAAAGCCGTACCAAAAAGTTTCATGGATCAAGATCAAAATATTATAGTAATTATTTTCATAATTTTTTACGACATTATGCGTCGGGGATTTGATTTTTGGACAGGGAATTTAATTTAAAGTAAAAAAGTGTTGATTTTGATGTAATCAACACTTTTTGACATGACGTTCCGTTTCAGATGATATGATTAATATAATCTTGAATTTTGAAAGTGTCATGATCACGTCTTTCAAAAAACATGTAAAAAAAATTATACTTTGCCGATTCTACATTAATTAAAAACTAACTAACTAGGTGCGCTCCCTCTTTCCTCACTCTAATAGTCCAAGGGGACGGCAATCCGACACGACCAGGGAGAGATCAGGCGCAGGACCAACGGCTTTACGTGATTTCCGAGGCACGGGGGTATTAAACCGCCAACTTCCAAACTCCGGACTGTTCACATAGATATACGAGGGCGGAGTGATAAGTCTGGTAAAAAATTTATTTTGGAATAAAATTATCGCAAATTACACGGAACCTCCTTGTTCACAACTCTTTTGAAGGACTAAATTAAATTTTTCAGCCAGTACTGCCGGTTAGTTTTTTTTTGACAGCCATTAAAGAAAACCACCTGAAAACATTTTTGCAAACATGGGGAAAAATGAATTTCGTGTCAAATCAAATCAAATCAAGTCGCGATTAAACATTATTTTTTGCGCAAAAAAACTATAACGGAAACGAAACAAAAACTTGATAAATATTATGGGGACTCTACTCCGTTTATTAAAATGATTTATAAGTGGTTTAACGATTTTCGGTGTGGTCGTACAGGCACAAGTGATGCTGTTCGTCCAGGACGCCCAGTTGAAGTCACTACTCCAGAGATGATCGCTAAAATCCACGAAATAGTGTTGAACGACCGAAGAGTAAAAGTGAGGGAGATAGTCGAGATAGTAGGCATCTCAGACAACGGGTTCGCAATATCTTACACCAATATTTAGATATGAAGAAGCGATCCGCGCGATGGGTGCCGTGTTAACTGACTGTTGATCAAAAACGCATGCATGTGAACACTTCGGAGGCAGGTTTGGCGTTGTTTCAACGGAATAAAACCGATTTTTATGCATCGTTTTATAAAGTAGACGAAACATGGATCCACCACCATACCCTAGAAACCAAGCAACAATCGAAACAGTGGATTGCTACCGGCGAACCAGCCCCAATGAAAGCCAAAGCAGTTTTATCGGCCAATAAAGTGGTGGCTACAGTTTTTTGGGATGCACGTGGGGTAATCCATATTGACTACCTAGAGAAGGGTAAAACGATTAATGGCGCATGTTATGCCAATTTATTGGACCAATATGACAAAATTTTACGTGAAAAACGACCGCATTTGGCTAAGAAGAAAATCCTCTTCCACCAAGACAACGCACGAGTGCACACCTGCGCGATTGCCATGGCCAAGCTTCATGAGTTGCGCTATGAGTTGCTTTTTCACCCACCATATTCGCCAGATTTAGCCCATTGCGACTATTTTCTGTTGCCGAATTAAAAATAATGGCTTGGCGGGAAAAGATTTGCCTTCAACGAAGAGATCATGCACGAAACCAATGCCTATTTCGAAGTTTTCCCTATGTCGTACTTATGGAAGGGATCGAAAAGCTAGAGAAACGCTGGATGAAGTGCATTGAGTTACAAGAAAACTACGTTGAAAAATAAATAATAATAATTAAATAAAATTGATTCCTTGTTTAATTTTTACCAGACATCACTCCACCCAATGCTTTAAAATATATACCTACTTTAATTGGTATTAGACTTGAATACTACTCTATTGCAACTGTGACAGTCGTAGTTAGCGGTGTTATGAGCAGTCAGTAGGATGTGCCACGATCTAGTGAACACAACGTACCTATTTAGATAATGCCAGAAGCAACATTGCTAACCTAAATACCTTAATTACCTAGATTTAACTACAGTTTCAGTTATATTTCACTCTTGACGTGGCTTGTCATATAATTGTTGATCTCTTTCATGTTGATACTGTTTTGTTTAAGCGATTTAATCTAAGTGTATTTAAATCATCATCATTTCAGTCGAAAGATGTCCACTGCTGCGGAATAATTGCGTATCACACTATTTCACAGTTCTACAACATTCATTGCGTTATTTACGTTGTTGAGTAGACACATTTTCCGAAAATATGAAGCAATGGATTAGCAATGTCCTTCAAAATGATTCATATTGAAACTGATAGTGTGTTTCGCAATTATGGTGGCAGACATAGGCCTGCAATTAATGTAATTAAATAAGTTAATGAATTAATAAATAATATTTTTTTTTTTCTAAAACGTTGCCCCGCTCTAGGAATTACTCCTGCATTGTGGGTGCGTTTACAAACATTTAAACTCATATACACAAACAGCCAGACCCGGAACAACTACCTATAGCCAATAGAAATATTTATTCCATGCGGAAATCGAACCCGCGATACGCAGCGCAGCAGTCGATCGCTAAGCCACTGCGCCAACCGTGTCGTCAATTGATAGGATTTGTTATTGATTTTAAGTGTAAGTAAACGTACATTGATTATGCTAACCTATTAGATTTATTCCTTAAATTTCAGTACCCCTCCTAAGGGCAAAGCATGGGCTTCATTTCTTCCATATCTCACAACCCTGTGCTAAGTATTTCCTATTCAATCAACAAAACCTTTGAAGTTAAAAAAACATGTTATATTGCAAACATAAGTTAATAGATCCCAATTCATGGAACCTGTGATGTGGTTCCGCTCCATTCCACGAAGGCTCCCAGTACACAGTGACATGTTGTGTTACACACATTCTGTGCGAGTCTATGCGTCTGATTCAAAGGACGCGTGATGATAGTATTGTATAATCAAGTATACATTGTTTAATGTTCGTGCTCTCGAGGGCTCTCCGGGCAGATATTTTATTACAAGTGCGGTGGAAGCGAAATGAAGAAGAGGCGAAATGTTGAGCTTGAAAATTTTAGTCTCGAAGTGAGTTAAACACTAATTTGGAGATTTTAGTCTCGAAGTGAGTTAAAAACTAATTTGAAGAATATAGTCTCGAAGTGAGTTTAATACAATTTTGAGATTTTAGTCTCGAAGTGAGTTAAACACAAGTTTGAGATTTTAGTCTCGAAGTGAGTTAAAAACTAATTTGGACATTTTAGTCTCGAAGTGAGTTAACCACTAATTTGAAGAGTTTAGTCTCGAAGTGAGTTTAATACAATTTTGAGATTTTAGTCTCGAAGTGAGTTAAAAACTAATTTGGATATTTTAGTCTCGAAGTGAGTTAAACACTAATTTGAAGAGTTTAGTCTCCAAGTGAGTTAAAAACTAATTTGGACATTTTAGTCTCGAAGTGAGTTAAACACTAATTTGAAGAGTTTAGTCTCGAAGTGAGTTAAAAACTAATTTGGAGATTTTAGTCTCGAAGTGAGTTAAACACTAATTTTGAGATTTTAGTTTCAATCAAATATCTCAAGCTTTCAATTCATATGTATTTTCTGAGTTTATCTTAGACATTACTGAGATCGGTGACGGAAAAACATCGCGAGCAAACCTGGACTTATAGTAAATATAAGTCTGAAATCGCTAACGGCACGAGCATTGATGATCACGCTTGCTCAAGACGGTTGAGCAAGCGTGATCATCAATGCTCGTGCCTTCTCTGTATGAGACGTATGAGAAGAGGCTTTTTCCCTACAGTGGGTTAATAATAGGCTGGTATTATTATATCCAAGAATCTGATGTTTCTTTACTTATTTGCGATGAACAGATTATTTTGGAATTTTCCGATAGGTATATATGTTCCTGAATTAACTAGAACCTAAAGAACAATAAAATTCCTAGAAATTTTAAGGACGCAAAGCTAGTAAGAAATAAATCAAAATTTCAAGATATTAATTCAACTCAACATTTTAATAGAAGTACCTAGGTATAGAACGGCTTTTCTTAGAATTAATATCACCACTTCAGCGGTACAAAAGAAGTACTGAAAGTTTTAGCAAAATTATGTAGCGTACCTTTAATATAAACTTGTTATATCTTTAATATGTTATTATTGTTTCTTAGCTTTATAGCTGCTTGTCTACTAGGAATCGAAAGGAAAATAAGGGTCTTAATGATACCCTTTATTATTATAAAAGTTGCAAAACGGTAACACCATGGTAACACCCATTTTTCACAAATAAGATAAAATTTAGGCATGCATTATTCATAGTAGTTTAGTTTTTCGAAAAAACGATGAAATTCAAAGTTATTTCTGCGGTTGTAACCAAAAACATCCCTCATCTCACAAACGTAGTACGAAAGTAGGTAGTTTAAAACCATCATCTTCTTTGATTGAATTAATTGACACCCAATTTGACATTTTTCATTGATTATTCTTCTTTTATTGTACGGTTTAGAGGTAACTTTGAGATTTATTTGTATCGAGAAAATTGTATGCAATCGTGTTTTCGAAACAGACGACACCTCGCAGTAGTCCTCGTCTTTATTTTATATTAATTACAAAGTGAATACTGCAGTATTGTTGACACTAGAGCCATTAATGCTAAGACAATTTTCGCAATCTGAGGAATTACAGGACCTTAACTATGGGACCCCACGGTTCCCCATACTCTTATGTACATACGTAGAAAAAAAATTTCACCTCTCCGTTACATGTATGGGGAGTGCCACCCGTAATATTTTTTTTTTGTAATTACTCCACACTATTGTTTAGCGGTGCACAGAATATACCTTCTTTCCGATTTTCATTGGTATAATGCTAATATTCTCCGAGTAAAATGCCTGTTTCACTTCCGAACGGACGGAAAGACGAACAAACGGACATGACCATATTTTGTGTTCTGAAAGGTTTTGTGTCATTTGGCTACGAAACCCTAAAAGTATTTTTTTTGTGATAGGTATTATTTCTGATGTATTTTTGTCTGCATTTCATACAACAAGTTGTAAAAAACTGTCGAATTGTACTTAATACAGGGTGTTAAAGAAATTGCGTGCCACAGCTTCAGGGTGCGTTCAGTATCGATAAAGCAACCCGTAAAAAACTTATAACACCCCGTCGTTTTTGCGTCGCGGGTTAAAAATAAATACCTTTGAAAAAAAATTAAAAAAAAAACGAAAATTATCATAAGATTAACCTAATGTAGTACCTACTAATTAAATAGCAATCGTTAAGAATAGATTAAAAAATTGGTTAAAATAAGTTTTTATTTTGTTTAAATGCTAATTAATAATTTCCTAGAGTTACCTACCTACATAGAACGCAATGAAATACCTACGCCTGAACACTTCGATAACGCCGGGTGAAGGATAGGTAACTAGGTACTTAAATTACAATTCCAAGTATTTCTTCTTCCTACTTTAGCGTGCTTATCTCCTTCAAAATGAAAACCTACAATTAAAATTAATTAGGTAATCAGCAGCAGTAGAAGAACGAGTAGGTATTTTAAAATGGAATCAAGTAGGTAGGTATTTACAATGAATTAAAATCAACTTATTTACTCACTTGTTGAAAGTTATCACAACATAACGTTTTCACTTCGTAAAATTATTGGTATTACCTGCTTACTTATCTATCATCAGATACATATCACAAATAGTTTCGCGGTACACAACAATTCAAGTCGTACAGTTATTGAAATCATCTCTTGAAATCGCCAAAAGATGTAAAAAACATTAGTCAGATAATGTGATTTAAGATAATGTATGTGCTCAAAACAAACGAAACTTGTACGTTCCTGATTCAACAACATTTTACGTGCAATTTTTTTTAAGCATTTAAGCAAATAAAATAATTTTATTTCTAAACGATTACTATTTTAAGTTAGTACCCACTAACTTAAAATAGCAATAGCTTAGAATTAAAATAATAATGCTAATAGTCTCCGAGTAAAATGCCTGTTTCACTTCTGAACGGACGGAAAGACGGACAGACGGACATGAGCATATTTTGTGTTCTGAAAGGTTTTGTGCCATTTGGCTACGAAACGCTAAAAAGATTTTTTTTTGTGATACTATTTCTGATGTATTTTTGTCTGCATTTTATAAAACAAGTTGTACAACTGCCGAATTGTACTTAATACAGGGTGTTAGGAAAGAAATTGCGTGCCATAGCTTAGGGATGAGTTCAGTATCGATAAAAAAACCCAGGAAAAATAAAATAAAAAAATAAATAAAAACATTAAAAAATTATTGCAAGATCAACCTCATTTAGTAGGATAATTTTTTTATGTTTTTATTTAACTAAATGAGGTTGATCTTGCAATATTTTTTTTATGTTTTTATTTATTTTATTTTCTTTATCGATACTGAACTCACCCCTAAGCTATGGCACGCAATTTCTTTAACACCTTGTATTATAATACCTAATCAAAGACGTTATTAAAGCTTATTACGTACTTCTAAAAACATAAAAATAAACTACGCCAATAAAGCAAATAGCTAAGTGACATTTATTTTTTCCTATTGTGAAGTGAAATGGGAACAGTACTTTGCCACCTTGTTATGACTTCTGACATTCATAGGGCTTCATCCATATTTTCTAGTATTCTCAGCTTGTTTGTGGGTTTGAAAGGTAACAGATTGAAATAAATCGCACGGAGTTTTGCTTAGGTACAGTCACGAGCACCAATATGTCAACACTTGGCCACTTTCAATTGCGATTTTTTCGAGAAATAACGAATGCAACTTTGAAATACGACACATTACATAAACCTATGGGTTCGTAAATGCTATGTTCGTAACAACATAAAATTTCTTTAAAAAATAAAGGAGTAAATCCCTTTTATATAAAGCCGAGTGTATACATACTTTTGCTCGTGACTGTACTTCAAGATATAGGGATCAGTTTTGAAAACTAGATAGAAACAAGAATCAATATCACTTTTTTAATGAAATCATGCATTTCATCCATTGATGGTAAAACGAGCTTGTCTCCTAGCAAAAGACAGAATTGTGTGGAGAAAGAAGAGGGAGGCCTTTGCCCTGCAGTGGAACTATACAGGGTAGTTAGATTAGATTAGATTTCATCCATCACAGATATTGCGTGACTTACAGCGACAGAAAACTTCCGTTTTCAGAAAATTTCAGAAACTAATTTTAATATACAGGGTTATTTTAAATTGGCTAGCTAAACATAGCAGACACGACGGGTTTCGATATCTAAACACGACGAAAAATAAACATATCTGATGTTTTTTTTTGGGATGGCAATGACCGCAGTTAGTGTTGTTACTTGAAGTATGAGTTGAGAAAAACAGTTTTCCTATATTTTATCGTGTTTAGATATCGATACCAATCATGTTCGTGAAGTTTACACAAAAAAAAACCAGTTATTTAAACTGATATTACAAGTGACTACAATAACTGCGATCGATGGACCCACAAAAAAAAAACAATCAAATTTGTTTATTTTTTCCGTTTAAGGTAGAAATTAGATACTAGGTTCTTTTTGTAACGTAGCTATATACAAAGTAAGGATTTCTTGAAATTTTGCCACTAAGAGGGAGAAAAGAAGGGAATTCGTTTGTATAAAAAATCTCATTCTCAGGGTTTATAAACTTGAAGCTTGAAACGAATATGGTTAGGTACTTAATAAATAAGTAATAAAGTTCCACATTATTAGTTTCCACGTAATCGTATACGCAGTCGCGGTGAAGAGCTAGTGGTTCATATAAAATTGCTAGCACATAGTAAGCAAGCATGGTAATCAAAGCTCGGCCCTTCAATGTATAAAAAGAAATATCTAGATAAATGCCTTGCAGTTGGAAGTTATTCAGGTACTTAAATATTTATTAACATAATCAGCCTTTAATGTTCCCACTGCTGGGACACAGGCCTCTCGGTGCAACTACTCGTGGTGGGTCATAATCGCACGCGAGCCCAGTGCGGGTTGGTAGATGTCACATGTCTTTGAATTTTTGGTTCTAGGACATGTCACCACTACTCATAGTATTACACTGCGCAGAGTCTTTATAGAAGTACTGAATAATAAACAAAGATATCTTTTATCGAAATTGAAAGAGCAAGAATGACGAATGTAGCTCGTATAAATATAAATGGTGTTTCTAAGGCCGCCTGCCACCGACCTAGGGGAACTGCAAGGAAATGCCCCTCCGTTCGCAGAACTCAATTCTGTGGCGCCGGCCGGCCCGACATTATTTACTAGGAAACAAAATAAATAATAGGCACGTTTTTAGAATCCACTCATACATACGAAGAAATAGTTTTGCTGCGAAAATGTGGAAAATACTGTCGCAAACATGAACTTGTTTAAAAGATATTCAGAATGTCGCTTGTCAGGGATTCCCGTGAAAGCAGCTTATCTTACATAACATGTTCACGCATGTATAACCCGAAGGTTTAGACAGAAGCTTACCTATTAGGACAAGCACATTTTATCAGTTACGTGTAAGTTCCATGTAATAGGGGGCGAGCAATTGCCATCAATGGGGCACGAATCTAGACTACGGACTGCTACCGAGAACTTGCTGATAGAGAAACCTAATAACTTTTTGTCCGACCTAGGAATCGAACTCAGGAACTCATACTGAGCAGTAGCGCTTATCTAAGTTCTCTGTAAGGTCACTATTGGATGGCTTATACTGTGTTTATTTCCATGTAGCATTGTTTCCATCTTTCTACGAAGAACAAGTCATTACTGACGCCATAGTTCAAAGGGTAATTATTATTAAAAAATCAATGTTCAAGCATTTGCATGGTTTCTCAGTGTTGTGGTTGCGGTTCAAGTATAATGAAATGTTATTCGTTGGTGGAAGGTACTCGAATTACTTCCAGCCGCCGATAACCAAATGAAACCTTTGGAGTTGTATACTCAGTTATAGAAGTAACTAATGATAGGTAAAGCAAAGTTTCAGAATAGTTTCATGAATGAGAACTTACCTACTGGCAGTTTATTTTTGAGTGGGTGTGGGTAAACCCATTATGTATAAATATAGAACATATGTAATAATGTATTGGGCTCAATGATAAATAGAATTACTGGTGCTTGTATGCGTAAGTTCTAAATCAAGTTACTTATAAACTACTGGATCGAGAAAAAAATTTGGTTGAAACCGTGTGTGCTAAATTTTAACATGCAAGTTAAACTTGTGTGACCTGAAGAATGCCACAGATGCCGCAATCAACGTGGCCTCCTTCTGGGCTCTAACAATATAAAACATCGAAGAAGAGTACCATCGACACGAAAAGATGAAGTTAAACTAAATTTTAACTTGCACGCATTATACTTTGAAGCTCATTTTATTCTTAAGTCGAGAGTCTCAACGGAGCTTCTGTCTGAAAACTAATAATAATAATAATTTATTTGCGTCAAGTTTTACATTTTACATTAAATACATGGTAGTACATACAGTTTAAAGTAAATTATACATTAGTGTGGCGACACCAGCACCCTTGCTAAGTTGCCAAGACAACTTGTGTTAAAGGTGCTGGGCCCGACCCTTTATTGGATATTTCTTTATCGCATTTAGGCACATACATGCCATTTTGTAATTATACAACTGGTTCATTATATGGCTTAGGTAAACGGACAAATAAACTATTTAGGAAAGGAAATAAAACAAAACGAAAAATTTTACGAGTGGAGTAGTGTAGTGTGTGTAGGGGTGTGTGAGGGTGTGTGTATGTGTGTGGGGGTGTGTGTATGTGTGGGAGGGTATGTGAGGGTGTATGTGTGGGTGTATGTGTTATTCCTATATTTGTGGGTAAAGGTAGCGAGCGATGAGCAAGTGAGGATAGAATGGGGTTTAACGGGAGCTGTATTAAGACAACAATAAGCTTTCTGTGTTGTTGTAATTAAGTGTTTATAGCCAATTATTTAGTTTATTTTTAAACTATTGGGGGACTAGCCTTTTAATAATATTTGTACAATTTTAAACCGTTAGTACCTTATTGGCCATTTCATCCCATTCACTACAGTCTAAGTTTTCCCACTAAGCTTTTTACAAAACCTAAAATAGAAATAATTAATAATAAATATATAATGTAATAATTAATAATAAATATTCATAGTAGTATTAATGGTGTACAAAATAAAGAATATTCTATTCTATTCTAAAAAAAAGAACTCGTTGGTAGTCAGGTTTACTAGCCAAGTTTGAAATCTTTTTCCTAGACTGTCTCAATAAACCCCAGACAGCAGGACACTAATTTAAAAACATCAACATTTTTAAATAAAATAGTCCAAATAACTACGATTATGTTCCACGTAAGAGTCTAGTTTAAACAGGAATTTAGATTAAATCGTGGATATAGATTCTTGAGATTCTCGGCTGTAAATTGCGATTGACATTTGAATTGCTTGAATTGATATATAATATAAGAATGAGTTAGCCAAAAAACTTGGTACTTTTCCGTATTATGAAATGAAATGCCAGTATCAAAAGGTTAATGAATCGTGGGCGCGCACCTTGTGTGAAAGAGACCACAATATGGAGGAGGTGTCGCTTTCCGCCGGCTCCGGTATAACTCGCTTGCAACAGTTATCTGTGAGTCGTCGACGGTGACGGTCGCGTGCGAGTCGCCCGGCGGATGTCTCGTATCAAACTTTTCACGGGATTTCGGGAAAATATTACGCGCTCTCCGAGTTGACCGCCCCCTTAATCACTTTTTTGCGTGTGTTCTATGCAATCTGAAAGAAAATTTACCGCATGCTTTATGGTTCAGTTTGTTTATTTCGATTTTTATCACTCTCAGAAATAACCCGGCTGTAACATGTCAAAACTACTTTGTAACCAATTATGGTGTCATGTTGTCGAATAATTTTATCACGATTGTCAATATTGGAATTGGTTTGGCGCCCAACGTGGGACTGGAATAAGTTTAATTTATTTCAAGCTAAAATTGTCTAAGAAGTTGCAATTATTATAATAAAAATCTCATAATCGCGATGATGTTATTATACAGACTGTGTTTATGGAAAAGTGGAAAATTGTTACTGGCGCTGTTCCTATTGGATTGGCTATTTGCTGCCTCCACAGGCGCTACCAGTCGTAAGTATGATTTATTTTTACAAGCTTCTATTTAACTTGCGATGTATGTATGTACTAACTATCTTTGTTCGGGTGGACTCTTGCAACTCAATTTTGAAGTAGATATTTTCAACCAATTGAGCTGAAATTTTGCATGCATGTGTAAATCAGATGACAATGTAAAATTATTATGACATGGAGCTGATCTGATGATGGAACCGGAAGGTGGCCATAGGAACTCGGTAGTTAAATGACACAATCCCATCGAGTTTGGACTCGTTTGATTCGTCTTGTCGAGAACTTTGGTGCTAGATGGTAACCAGAGTCTGATGATGGAGCTGAAAGATGGCCATAGGGATTCGGTAATTAAACGACACAACCCCATCGAGTTTGGGCTCGTTTGATTCGTCTTGACAAGTACTTTGGTGCTAGATGATAACCAGGGTCTGATGATGAACAGGTAGCTCAAATGCAGTAAATGTATATAACGGAAAAACACTGCTACGCGCTATGAACTACGCCGTAGTCAATTTCGCATCAAAAATACTAAAAATTTAAAAATAAAATTAAATAAAAAAACAAGCTTTTATTGTGATTGCAAAAGAAAAATGATGAAGGTGTAATACGCTAAATGTTCTTTAATGTTCCATCAAAATGTAACACGCTTTTATTTATTTCTTATCAGGTTTAAATTATTTTTAACTTTTTAGTTCTTTTTATTAACAAGTAATAAAAGTTTGTTTTTAAAAAGTTTTTTTTCTCCTTTTTTAATCATGGTTTGCGATAGCAAGTCAGTATTAGTCTATACTAGCCTAATAGCTTTAGTTTCATTGTTGTGGAATTAGTGTTTGTTTTAAAAAGTGTCACGTTTGTTTGAAAAACATACCATTTTACTATTTTACAGCTACAGAACCACTTAACAACGGATGTAATAGTATCTTGCAATGCTCTTTTTTCCTTTAAGCTGCTGACAAGGAATATTGCAGCAGTGCATAGCGTATAGTTTATGACTAATACCGAACTGAACCGACGAACTTACTTTATTACTCACGTGCTTTTTACTTATCAGTTCAGCACTTTATGTTAGTAAAGCTTTTATGGCAGCTAAAGTGATCAAATTAACAGTGAATTACGTGTTCGTAATCTGCTTTAAAAAGTCTTACTAAAGGGTATCGTATTACCCAGTAACTGGGTTGTGGAGGCAATCGCTCCATGTAAAATACTGGTATTCAGCTGCATCCGGTTAGACTGGAAGCCGACCCCAACATTGTCGAGAAAAGGCTAGGCAGATAGAATCTGCTTTAAAAAAAAAGGAAATGTTGCCTATGATTTCATAGGTAAGATTATCTTTTCTGTGTTCATTGAGCAGCAAAGGCATAACTGTTTAATATCCATATTAATAATCATAACACGAAAAACACTTAATACAGGGTGAATTTTTGAATCGGAAATATAGGGTAATACTCTATAATCATAATATGCGTATTTTTGGAGTTAAAACGAAAGGAAATTGGTCAAAAGAAAGCGCCATGAAATAAATTTACCAAAAAAAAAAAAAAAGCATCAAAGAGAACAACTTTAACATTATTTTAATTAAATTATCTAAATTGCGAATTTAAGCTTTCTGACCTATAGAGCGTTACCTGTCCAGTGAAGGCAGTAGCATAATGACAGTAACTAAACAAACAGACTGTAATACGACGTAATACTTAAAGCTCTAGGTACTGAAAATGGACATGTTGTTATTATTGGACAATGTTTCTAAAGTTCATTTTGAATCCCAGATAGTAATCTGACATTTCAAGTTGCTTGTGTTTGCTTTTTAGTATAGGAGTTTGACATTACATTTGTCAAATTACTATCTGGGTTTAAAAAACGAACAATAATATTTTTAAACAATAAAATCCCTTTTACTTTTACAATTTTGCACTTCACTTCAACGATTATTTGGGTAATGGAAATTAATAATAAACCAACTTTATTATAAAAACTGACTCTACAGCAATAATGTCGCAAATGGACTTCAATATCATTTAATATCCGCTGAGTCTCGATAATAATGCTACGTGACGTTTTAAAGGTTTTCATAACAAATGAAATTCATTAAGATCTCCATCGGCGACTCTAACTATGTAGATGTGTGGAGCTCGTTAGGCTAATTGTCTAATCGTCTTGTCCGAACTGCTGACTATAGAACACAAGTGTCATTGACTTCAATAACGCATGTAAATTAAGCTAACAAATAAATCGAGTAAAAAATCGCGAAAACATGGAATTCGAGTAGGTATGCGAATTACAGAAAGAGTTAGTGCGGAAAAAATCATCGGCAATTAAAATAATATTTTGTTGAATCTGAAATAATTATTACCTACAGGGGATTCAATTTATATTTTATTTTAAGTACCATTTGGTATCCACATTTGTGTGGACACAGTATTTTGTAAGTATTTGTAATGAATGTAAATATTGCGAAAAGTAAACTTATTTTTGAGTTTAGGAGGTTACAAATAAAGAATTTATTACTTTTTTAATAGGCCCGTAATTTAACGTTACAATTTATTCACACACCGCAATATTTTTCTATGAATAATCTAAAGAGCGTTTTAAGAGCAGTGATTAAAGTAATTTAGAAAGTTATTCAATGACTCGAAAAACTGACCATTTATCTGAAAAATGGTACTGAATGAATTTTAATGTCACAGTGTTTAAATAAATTTTCATTTGTCACTGAAACGACATTTGACACTAAAACGTCAACTTCAAACATCATGACTTTTATGCTTGGCTACAATTTTTAAAATATTCCGTTTATCGATATCGATTAATGTCATGCCGTTTACAGTTCAAAATAGGCAACTACCTTCATATTTTCTGATTGACTGACTTCTTGACAATTCAAAAGGGCCTGTAAATGGTTTAATTGAAATAAATGCTTTGAAATTAAGTTTAGGTCGAAGGAGACGAAGTTTTTCAATATTTTCCCTAAAGAACAAGAAAAAATCCAAGTTCAAGGCTGTTAAACTCAAATATGTATGTCAGAAATGACACGTAGGTAAACAAAACCTCCGTTACTGTCAACTCCGTTATTTTTGTTGGATGGTTGGATCCCCATGTTGTCAATGTTGTTTTGAAGATAATTTTATTTCGACACATTCCTTTTATCTACCTCGATGAATTTTCAAAAATCCTTCATAAGTGCTCACCTTTGTTATAAAAGGAACTCTTGCGCAAAATGTCATGCTTCAGACCGAGTGTTTAGGTTGTGTATTATCTGTCAATGGTTTTTTATTTATAAAGTAGATAGAAGAGAACTTTAGACCGGTGGTTCATGAGGCCGGAAGCCAACTCTAACTTTTATTTTACGATTAACCATTTGACATTTAAATTCAGCTTAAAACCACCGCGGTAGCGGACTAGAAAAGTTAAAATTTTTGATGCGAATAACTTACTCACATACGATTAAATAAATACTCACGCCTTCTTCCCATGAGGGTAGGCAGAAACTACGGAATGCCACCTACTACGATCCTTACATACTCATTTTGCCTTGTTTACGTTCATCTGATCATAACTTCGAAGTTTTAATATACCACTATTCTACGTCATATCCTAATCTCATATCATCACCAGAACTATCACTTTTCAATACGTAAGCGTTGAATGTTCCTTAAGACAGGAGCTTACACCGCTATTAGCCGCTCAAGTCCATCAAACTAGCGCTGTAAGCAAGTCTTGCTTTACCAAGTAAGGGTTGGTTTACACTGGGGAACTTGCAATGTAATCAGTGGCGTTATGCAACTATGTTAGATCGCGGATTGGTTCGTGTGTGCTGTAGTACGTAGTATCAATAGGATGCTTGTGATGGTTGGAAGCACTTTGATTCTGCTTTATGAGGAGTTTGGATCGCCAAAATCAATTGTTGTTATTACCATAGACCTCATCCATCGCTTTCCATCAGGCGTGATCGAGGTCAAGAGTAGGCCCATTCAGACATAAATAAAAAAACAAAAGAGTTCTCCTTAAATGATGAACTATAATCAAATACTTCTGACGAAGGTACACTTTTATTATCTTTCTACTTTGATTTATTCATTCTTTTGAAAGCTTACAGTCTAATATGTAGGTAAATAATGTACAAGTAGCGTTTACAGTTGCTATTTACAGGCTACCATAAATTAGAAACTATGTAGCTTTTAAAAGAAATAAAAATACCTACACACAAAAGTGAACAAACCTAAACAAAGTTTTCACAATTACTTACTAAATACTATCAAAATGGCGCTAAAGTTGGTGATTTGTAAAAGAAAAAGTTTTCTCTTCTTTTCTCGTGTTCTACTTCA
Source organism: Apamea epomidion (assembly GCA_947507525.1). NCBI lineage: Eukaryota > Metazoa > Arthropoda > Insecta > Lepidoptera > Noctuidae > Apamea > Apamea epomidion. The sequence continues at coordinate 14,117,155 of OX382227.1, forward strand.
AACAGTTTAATTGCCAGAACTCTAACCGATTTAATTAGGTATAGATTCGATGATTAAGCTCGAATATTTTCCAAACTTCCTTGAAAGCAGCGCAAATGTAGCTTTGTTATTCAGTAAAACTAAAGTACATAAAAAAGTAGAAGGCTAACTCAAATCAAATCAATATACAGACTGTACCAGAAAGGTATAGTCAATTTTGACCACAGGCTTAAATTTGACCACAGCTTTCTGGTACAGCCTGTATATGCAGGCGATTAGGTTATCACATTAATAGAAACCACGTATTTTAAATTACGTATTTTAAACACACACAATTAAAATAATTAATAACATTTAACTTTCTAGCCGTCGGACCTTTTTTTTCGTTATAGTATGTATGTAACAACATTAAACTTAATTTCATGTGATAACCTAATCACCAGCCTGTATATATTTTTTGGAACAAATACAAAGTTCTCAGAAATTTTAGTGTTTGATAACTGTACGAGCATCGCCACATGAAAGAAATAAAGAAAAAGTATTATTTGCGACTCGTACAGGAAGATCACAAACTAAACTAAATAAAAAATAATAAACTAAATTATTTAAAGAAATAAAGTAACAAAAAAATAAATAAACAAAAAGTCCTACACGAGGCCAAAGGGCTCCTATCTAAGCATGATGCTGCAACATTTAAAAAATCAGTGTCACAGCGCTGGTATTCTGATAGGGCCCGACATGAAATGTATTGTGTTAGGTTGTACCCTATCAAGCATTTGCTTATTCGCCGATTTATTAGGGAAAATATATATACATAAAGTAGGTTACTCGTGGTGGGCGCGATAGCTTATTCAGCGAATGTAAACAAGTCCAGTCCGTTAACACCAGTTCAAAAACTGTGTTGCAGCCATTAGCGCCTCCTAGAAGCATAAACTATCAAATGAAGAATAGACGAAACCTCAATAAAACACCTGACATGCATAATAGGCATCATGATAAACACATTTTGAACAGCGATCTACTTTACTAAATCACCGTTAAAAAGGTGTGAATCCAAAACGAATCGGTGTTGGCTTGTATTTGGATTATCGCGGTGAAACTTGACGTGCAGTCAATTAGTAGGGCAGGGGTGTTCACCGGGGCGCGTTCCTAATTTGTCAGTGACAACGTCGGAAGTTTAACAAGCCTAGTTTTAACAATATCAACCACTATAGCGCCATTTAGAAAACATTAAATCAAATTGTGCTGTCACGGATTTATATAGCCGTAATATTTATGGCTCAAGTTTCCATTACGTCGATTGTTTATTAGGTATTTAGTGGCGTGATTTCAGCTCCGTTTCGAATTTAGATTAACTGCCTCGTTGCGCTATTGATAAGGATGAGGTCCTGGATCCGATTCCCGGATCGGGCAAAATGTTTGTACATCGTTCTCACTTGTATAATTTGAACATTAATGATGTAAGCAATATTTTGTTACAATTTTATGTTCATGATTTTATATTTGAAGGAGTGTCCGTGGTGGTTCTTGCACGTTCTTCTCCATAGCTTAGCTCTTTAGAATGGGCAACTAGCTTAATCTATCTGACTAACCGACACCTTGACAATTCAAAAGTGCCTGTAATTGGTTTATCTATATAAATAAAAATGAATCACCGAAATGTATGTACGCACATAACTTCCGATCGACTGCACCAAATTGGATAATTCTTTTTTTTGTGTTTGTTATTGTCAGGACAAGGTTTGTATAGAAGAACATTTTATCCCGACATTCCCACGGGATCGAAACTTATGCGGGTGAAACAGCGGGCGCAGCTAGTTTGAAATAAATGTGAGTTTGTTATTGGACTTTCCATCTGGAATTTCTCAGTAGCAGTCTGGAGTCTGTATTTGTGCCTGGTTGATGGCATTGGCAGTAGCAGTCTGGAGTCTGTATTTGTGCCTGGTTGATGGCATTGGCAGTAGCAGTCTGGAGTAGGTATTTGTGCCTGGTTGATGGCATTAGGCTCGCCCGCTGTTACATGGGACTTAAACATAACTGGCGAAATGTGGATGTACAGTCACGAGCACCAATATGTCAACACTTGGCAACTTTCAACTGCAATTTTTTCGTGAAATAACGAATGCAACGTTGAAATACGACACATTACATAAACCTATGGGTTCGACAATGCTATGTTTGTAACAACATAAAATTTCAATTAAAAATAAAGGAGTAAATCGCTTTTGAATAAAGCCGAGTGTATACATACTTTTGCTCGTGACTGTACTATAGGTTGACCAAGATTATGTCTGGACTTTAAATGAGATAGATAGATAGATAGATAGAATGTGACCTCTGAGTTTGTTTCGGCCTTTCTTCTCAGAGTAGTCAGATAGGAAACGCCGACCTCATCTAGTTTTAAAATATGATTGACGTGTAAAAGTGTTAGTACAAACCTACTTACAAAATAAAATCATTTATCATTTATCATTTACCTACATCTTTTGGTAACCCTTTGGGGAATACAGGTGTAATGTTATGTTAATAAAATTTTGCTGTCACAGATTTATATAGCCAAGACTAGCTACTAGACTAGCTTCTGCCCACGGGTGCGTCCGCTTGGAATTTCTTGTTCCCCCGACCCACCCCGTCGGATCGCATCACCTCCCGCGCTATCACTATATTTCGCCTAGCGTGTTTTGTTTTTAATTTATCCTTTTTGCTCGGCTCGTAAGAGTCCTAGCGTAATGTTATAGCCTTCCTCAAGAATTGGGCTATCAAATGCAAAAATAATTCTTCAAATCCGACTGGCAGTTCCAGAGATAATCCCCTACATACAAACTAACAAACAAACAAATTTTACCTCTTTATAATATTAGTATAGATAATATTTATGGCTCAAGTTTCCATAACGTCGATTGTTTATTAGGTATTTAGAGGCGTGATTTCAGCTCCGTTTCGAATTTAGATTCAATTCCCTATTGTATACCCGCCTACATTTCGGTACTTCGAGTTACTGTATTTGGATGACACATTCATTTTCGAATTCGCTGATAAGGGAGTTTGAGAGTCTATTTTGTATGTACACTGACAGCGTGGAGTCTCTTGGATAGCATAAATTACTAACTTTACACATAATTTCTACTGGATATAGGTACGCTTGTCCCTAGCCATCCAGTATTTCCTGAAATGTTTAAAGCCAAATAACTAATTTTTAAATTAAAGTGTATAAAATTATGTTCCCATCTAGTCTGACCTGTATTTTAACATTCACAACATTTATAAATGACAGTACTTTTTTTATTATTGTTGAAACATCTTAGAGTCATCAGTAAAATTGTAATTGTGTCACAAGTCTCAACTGTTTCGACGAATGTTAAATCAACCTATTTATCAAATGATTTATGGCTTTATTTCCAAAGACTTCGGGTACATAATGATAAATGAAAAGCGGTGGTGGCCCAGTGGCAACGGCCGCGACTCACGAGTTGTAGGTCGTAGGTTCAAACCCAGACAGGTGCGTTACTTGGTGTACATTATTTCATCACCACTGCTTTTAGAATGGTGAAGCAAAACATCGTGAGGAAACTGGCATGTCTTAGAACTAAAAACTCGAAGATATGTGACATCTACCAACCCGCACAGGGCCCACGTGTTGGATTACGACCCACTCCCTCTTACCGAGAGGAGACCTGTGTCCCAGCAGTGGCAACATTATAGGCTGATTTTGCTTATCATAGTGATACGATGAGTAGATGGTGAAGTGATGAAGGCTTGTTGGCACCACGATCGCCATCTGTTTAATTCCTGATACTTTTATCTTGGATAGGTATGTTTATTTTCGAGTTACGTGTCGAAACCCTGATAAAATGTGACTTAGTGCGGAAAGGGCTTAAAAAATATTCAATTGCCATTTATATATATTATATTATAGAAGTATGAGGAGCAGGGTCTAAAATTTACTCATCCTCTATAAAAAGGGAGGATCTTCCGACCAGATGGGTATTGTGTCTGGTAGGCAACTGGCCGCCGGCGCTATCGGGACGTTGTATACATATAATATGCTAGACGCGCGGTAAATTCTGCTTGCGCGATGCAGGATTTTGCGTGACGTCAGTGTCATGCGTAGTTTGCATATGGCGATGTAGATGTCACCGCATATAAAAGAGCTTTTATTTAGGTAAAGCCAGGGAAATTCATTGTAAAGAAAATTGACTACCGACTTAAATTGTCCGTATATTCAAAATGACAGTTGTATGGAATGGTTATAACACGGTAAATGGACGTAGGGTGTCAATTTGCTTAACAAACAATTTCCCTGTCTTCACCCAGCTATCTAAAGTTTTATGTTTCACTGAACATACATTACATTAACAAATTGCTAATCTCTTCGGATGAAAGCTTCACATTTATGTTATTATGGACTTCGTTTTAAGTTCGATTAATCATAAAATTATGACTTTGCAGCCATTTTATGCTTGAGATGCCACGTTAAATATTTATGATAAGTTCCTGGCAGTCTAACTAAATTCAATATGTATACTTTTTTTTCAAATTGTTTATATAGAATACTACCTTCGTCCCGCAGCGTCCTCGCTTAGATATCAGAAATGATCTCACGGGAACTTGCAACCGAGACAAAAAGAAGCTTATGTCCTTCCCTAGGATGCCATCTATCTCCTTGCCAAATTTTATCGAAATCCGTTCAGTGGTTTAGGCGTGAAAAGGTAAGATACAGATAGAGTTACTAGATGGTTTGGTCACGTTGAGATGAAGAATGAAAGGCACAAATGGTAGGTATGAAGGATCGTAGGAGGTGGTGTTCTATAGTTTCTAGCTTCCCCCGTGGGGAAAGGCGAGAGTTGTGTATCTTTTTCGGTTTTAAATAAACGTAGGAAAGTACCTTTTTGGGTTTTCTACCCAAAGGGTGCCAACGTTACCATATTTTTATTTTTTTATTTATTTCAGGCGACACAGGCCCATATACACATATAAAATACCTTAACCTAAACATACATATTTTTACTAAAAGATAGTACTTCACTAGCTATTCTGGTGCTGCTCAGTGGTACTTGTCCGCGGAAGCGACGGAACACCACATCCTGCGGCCAGAAGTCTTCGTCCATGACGACGTGCAGATAACAATTCGGTACATGCACCACAAACGCCTTGAAGTTGACGTTGCGGTGCGACTCCAGTATCTGCACCCTCGGCGTGTACCTCGTCTTCTGGCGCACGTACTCCACGATGTCCTCCGGCTTAGTGGTGTAGTGTAGGCAGGAGATGTACACCGGTGTGTTCGGCTTTGCGGCACGCAAGCTGACTTCGGGCTCCGTAGGAGCTTTGCCGCAGCGGTTCTTGTTCGTTCGCGATCGGCGCTTCCTCCTTTGCACTATTCGGTGCCTTTTCTGGCATAGGCTTCATACTTGGAGCACCTGGAGTACTCGCGGTGACGCTACCGGATTCTTTTTGTAGGGGCTTCGCTAGGGCTGCAGACACTGGCAGCAGGACGGGGCGAGGGGCTCGGGCGGTGCTGCGTGGAGGAGCCGCTATGACGGGCGCGGGGCTGCGGGGCACGCGGGCGGGGCGCTCTGCAAGCTCAGCAAACGACAGTTGAAATTTTCTGTGTGTATTTCTATTACCGCTACAGCAACCATTAATAAAAATAAAATTAAGTTAATAAAAAACAAGGGGACCCATACAAGACACTTGTTTTTTTCAGTGTTTTTGGCCTTTGGTACGGCACCCGACTCGCAGTTGTCTGGTTTCTTTTTATTCCTCTTCCACCACTAAGTAGGTGTATCAGTTCTCGTGATCCGTTTTCCTCTTGCTCCCTAGTTACCGACTCACGGTCCGGACCGTTATTGGTGACATCTTACAATCTATCGGATTTCATCGGCGATTCTCTCGCGCTCTGATTCTCCATTATATAATTTATTTCTTTTATATTTCTTTTGGATGTGGCGTAATAATGAAACATTGGTGGCCAGTGATAATGAAACATTGGTGGCCAGTGATAATGAAACATTGGTGGCCAGTGATAATGAAACATTGGTGGCCAGTGATAATGAAACATTGGTGGCCAGTGATAATGAAACATTGGTGGCCAGTGATAATGAAACATTGGTGGCCAGTGATAATGAAACATTGGTGGCCAGTGATAATGAAACATTGGTGGCCAGTGATAATGAAACATTGGTGGCCAGTGATAATGAAACATTGGTGGCCAGTGATAATGAAACATTGGTGGCCAGTGATAATGGCCGCGACTTACACTGGCGCTTTACTTGTACACATTATTTCACCACTGCTCTCAAAACGGTGAAGGACAATTTCGCGAGGAAAATGGCATGTTCTAGACCTAAAAATCGAAGCCGCACTGGGCTCGCGTGGTGGTTACGGCCCACTCCTTCTCTCCGAGAGGAGACCTGTGTCTTAGCAGTGGGAACATTATAGGCCGATTATTGCTATATTTCTTTATTAATTTGCTTTGGTGATAGGTAAACACGTTTGTTCCCTTTGTTTTGCATTAAAACTAGACAATCTGCTTACTATTCTTTCTTTCTTCTTTGTGGGTGTACTATTGTCTATTATATGTAACTACACCTCTGCCTGACCCTTCGGGGTAACAGACATGATGTTGTGTGTATAAACTTCTAAACTTTTCTAAAACAATATCACAAACTGGAAAGAAAAACAGTATATTATAATAATCGTACGTATGTCAGTTTTGACCTGATTACGTAATATTTTCGTTTCGTGGGTCGCGTGCCTCGGAACTAATTTAATAAAAACAACACAGTTTATTAAAGGGTATTTTGGCATTACCGCTCAGATTCATGTCACACACTAACCTTCTTAAGTTAAGCACCTTATCGCATTATATGTGATAATAGTTTTAAATTCGTGAGAGAATACTAAATGTGGTTTGCAGCGAGATTTTCAAGGAGAATTTTAAAGCTGCACTAATACCTTGATAAATGGAAGTTTTGGAAGGGCTTAATGAATAGGAAACTTAAGGTTTTATTTATAAGATTTCAAATATAAACTAAGATTCTATTAAATTAAAGTTAAATTAATATATATAATTATGTTTTAGTTTGTAGGATTAGAGAGACGACACTTTCTTACATTTTTAGATTTGAATTGAGAATACGCGATTAACAAAAAAAAACTTGTCTAAGGGCTGATCGCCAGATAACTGTTATACAAAGAATAAAATTGACGTTTGACAGTTTTTGTATGAAATAACTGTCAAAATTATTCCTCGAATGAAGTTATTAGATGATTGAAAAATCAGCCCTAATTAAAGTAGTGATATTATGCGAAGAAAGGCATTTCTCAATGCGTTCCACATGGCAAGCCACTCAACTATTGTCTATGCATAGGTTTTTGGGACCCTGTGCGTCCGTGCGCACCTAATAGTAATGTTTGTGAATACGGGTCCCAAGCTCTCAAGTTTGAAGCTAGTTGATAACAGACCGCCATCAGCAGTCCATTGCCATGAAATGAAATGTGTGATGACATTTAGACATAGGAACTTGATGAAACTGTTCGAGAGTTTCCTTGTCCATCTATCAGCTCATCGTCTATTCAGCCTTTTTCCAACGATATTGGGGTCGGCTTCGAGTCTAACCGGCTACAGCTGAATACCAGTATTTTACATGCGGAGGGACAGCCTGTCTGACCTCCACAGCCTCCAGTTACCTACTGGGTTATAGGTGATAAGAATGGTTGTCAGACTCTCAGGCTTCTGACTACCCGAAATGACTGTTAAAGATCGAAGAATTATAGCTGGGACCAACGGCTTAACGTGCTTTCCGAGTGGTATTGGTATGTAAAGATGGTCACCTATCCACGGGTCGACCGCGGCAAGCGTAGCTGAACCTGATCGACCTGACTAAAATTGATACTACTTACTACATTCAGGGGCCATTTTCTAAAAAAACTTTGGCAGCATTTCGTGAATGGGCATGTCCCACAGGTACATAGTTTACAAACAAGGTTAGTTCATATCGAAAAATCTCAGTTACAGAATATTCGAAAACAATTTATTTTTGCCCGAAGCACGCAACTCTGTTCTGACCGTCGATAAAACTCACGTTCAACGGCTAAAACTACAATTCGTTACATAGCGTGGTTGTGGGAAAATCAAAGGTTTTTGTTGCTTTTATTTAATCCATATCTCTGCGTATGCCATGTCTGTATGCACACTATTTATGTGCATAAAGCGAGGATCAATAAATAAGCCCTGGTCTTAGAAAGAAATAAAATACATTTATTTGCGGCACACATGACGCATAAAAAGAACATAAACAAAAACAAAAAATATAAGAAGGTAAACATCCGTCACATCCACGCAAAACGGCCATCGCTCAGCATAATGCTAAGACCCTATACGACACAGAACCTCAGCGCTGGTTTTCAGCGGCAGCCGGCGTTCACGTGACTCTTTTAAAGTAACTACTTAAAATATGAGAAGAGTAATAAAATAAAAACTGTAAGGTCAAATCATTTATTTCAAATAGGCACATAAAAGGCACTTTTGAACGTCAAAAATAAAATAAAAATAAAATTGATTCTAGTCCCCCTTCCAAAAGGTAGTTTTCGTATGGAGAAGAATGGGCAAGAAACTCCACCGTTACTCTTTTAAAATGTTTTACAATATATTGCATACATTAATATATAATTATATGTGAAGACGATGCACCCAAAAATAAAATTACTATACCACAATAGGTAAAAGAATTAAAATGTAACCATGACATATAGATCAACTATGTGATAGATACATGGTGCTCACATATTCACAAACATTCCAAACGTAGACAATTTTCATAAATAAATAAGGAGTAATAAGTCCGGGTGTGACCCCAAGTAATTACAGAATGTAAATCAATGTCAAAGAAAAAAAAAAAAAAAAAATTATACAATTACATTAGCAACCAGTTTGATTTTGTCTAGACTCTAGAGATTGTCCTATGGAGCAAGACCAGCATGTTTCCAAGCATTCTTATCTTGGATATAATCCTCTAATTTGTAATATCCTTGCTTACAAAGTGTAATTTTAATATAAGTTTTAAATTTTCTTTCATTTAATTGCAATATTTCACAAGGTATTTTGTGGTAACATTTAACACAGTACCCCATAAAAGATGTATGTACTTTAGATAATCTGAAAAAAGGTTGATCTAAATTATCTTTATTTCTAGTATTAAAATGATGTCTATCACTTATTTTATTAAAAAGATGTTGATTTTTTCTTACATACATGAAGTCACACATGTTATATACATTCTTACATACATGTAAGTCTCGATATGTAGGTACTCTGGGTGACCATCCATAACATTACATATAACATTAAAAGACCCGTCTGTGCCTCGGAAAGCCCGTTAAGCCTTTGGTCCTGGCGGTCAAGTGGAGATCTTTGACAGTCAGAAACCCAATAGTCTAACAACTAGTCTTACCAAGGGGTATCGTGTTACCCAGTAACTGATTTGTGGAGGTCAGATAGGAAGTCGCTCCATATAAAATACTGGTATTCAGCTGCATCCGGTAAGACTGGAAGCCCACCCCAACAAAGTTGGGAAAAGGTTAGGTATGTATGTTAGGTAGGTATGTCACATATTTTGTATGTGTTAGTTAGCGAAAATTCCTGTAGTCTCCTAATAAACTCCGATTGACATAATAGGAAACATAATATTCTTTACAACAAAGCAATTAACTGATCTGACGAAATATTATTTAGATGAAAGTCGCTTTTGGAGTCTTTTCTGACTAAAATTATAGCGTGTAATTAAAACCTAACCGGTTACCAACTGTTCGTAACAAACACAAACAACACACAACACAACACAACACTCAACAAACCAACACAACGAAAGAAAGAAAGAAAGAAAGAAAATACGTTTAGTTGCGGTTAACATGACGCAGAGAAAGAACACAAACACAAAAAAAAAAAAACTTTCACGTCACACATCTCCCAACACTTTGTTTGTATAAGTTACTGGCTGACCCAGACGTTGTCCTGGCTTTTCAATAGTTCATATTATAAAAATCCCATAGGAAAAAAGACGTTCAGTTTTTCCCGATTTCGAACATTTTCCGGGAATCTTTTCCAATTTTTCCCTCTATAAAAACCTCATTCGGACTTTTAGGAACAGTTAAAAACAAAAAATAGCCACATCGGTCTTGCCGTTCTCAGGTAATGCGCTTACCAACGAAAAGCATTTTTAGATTCACCTAATTTCAGTGTGTGTGTGTGATCACCTGATCACATAATTTAAGTGTGTGTGTGTGTATGTAATGTGAATGTGTTATATTTATGGTATTATAGGTTTATTACGTTATCTATGTGTGTATTTATTGAAAGTTTTATGTGAATTTATATTTGGACTGGCTTCTGTCCGTGGCTTCGCCCGTGTGGATGCCGGAAATTATTCAACAGAGAACATGCTATCGGGACAAAAAGTAGCATATGCCCTTTCCCAGGATGCCATCTATCTGCTTGCCAAAATTTATCGAAATCTGTGCAGTGCAGTGGTTTAGACGTGAAAAAGTAACATACAGGCAGAGGTTCTTAAATAATGTAAATCGAGCATTTTTTGAGTATCTATATGTATTAATAAAACAACACAGTTCATTCAACTGAAAACAACTGTCCAACCGTTTGCAAACTGTTTACATTGAACTAAATACTTACTTAAATATTAGTTCAGCATTATAATTCTCTATTAGCTTAATAAACTCGAATAACAGTCTCGTTAGTCGAAATATGAGTTCAGAATATTTTACTTGACCCCTAAAGCCCTGAGATGACCTTTTGGATTAATTGATAAATGAAGATTTAGGTTAGCAGGTTTTTACCTAAGCAGTTTAGTTGGGAACCTATCCCACTACAGACGATTAGCGAGAAGCGAGTAGAGCTAGCAACTAGTAATGAGATGGGGAGAAATGAGCAGTATGTGTAGTTCGAATAGTTTGTCTATGGGCTATGAGCGAGTGTGACGAGGAGAATGACTGCCCAGTCACTTGCTGGTATGCACATGTACAAAGCGAGAGTCTCTTAGCGAGTGTTCTGCCAGCCAAGCGAGTATTGTGTTTGATAGCTCTTGTCGCTGTGACAAACTATTTCAAACTGTGATAAACAGTCAACTAACTATTATTACAGGGTGGCGATTCAATCACCTGCATCCGCCAAAGGGATTATTCTATCCATCATTATAAACAACTTTCGCTACGAAACTCTTATCGATTCGTGAAAAAAAAAAAAAACAAATTCCTATATAACTATATATTTCGGTGCAATTATGTTTTTTCTTTACAATTCGTGTATGAGTTTCATGGCGAAACTTGTATAGAATGCATGCAGGTGACTAAATCGCCACATGTAGGTATGTATCTCTTTTACAGACACGGGAACTACATCTACATATTGTAAGTTTCTTGAACGAGAAAATAGTCGTACATGTAATTGTAGTAGTATGTACCTATGTATGTATGTATCTGTATATTTATTTTAGTGTATTATGTACATAATATTTGCAACAACGATAGCCCGAAATCATGTCCAGGAAAATCACTGTCCATTCCAAGGTTATATATATATATTCGGCCGCCCATTGTATATTTTGTAGTGTTTGATGTATTTTTTATGTTATGTGTTTTTGTGGTGTACAATAAAGTATATATAAATAATAAATAAATAAATAGTCGATAACTATTCGCTTCTTCGTCTGCGGTGGGACAGGTTCCTTATCGTTTTTAAAAACAATGACTGTACTTCCTTACATTGCAGTTACCTGAAAGTTACAAAATTAAAGGTATTTTATGGCAATGCTCCAGTGATTTCGGGGCGGGAAAAGCCAAGGCTTATAAAAGTAAAATTGCGCCTGACAGATTTGATTAACGATGCCTTAAGGGGTTATTGAGTTAAGTTCCTCTACCAAAAAATATTACCTTAATGGGGTATTTGATACCGTGTTGTTCCTAATATTAACATGTATACATACATATTTACTTAATACAGGTCAGAATTATTTTTGAAATTTCTGTTTTGCTACAATTTTCGGTTATAAAGAACGAGGAAAATGTGTATGCGCCCAGAACGAGGGCATTGTGACATCTAAAAATAAATAAAACAGAATTCTTTTTTTGTGAAAGACATATATATATTTTATATTTCCTTAAAACCCTGTAGGAGGAGCTCGTAGCTAAGTAATAACAGCCGCATGGGTCGATCGATCAGAGTAAGCCATGCTTGCCATACCGAAACCCCTCCGTGCCTCGGAAAGCACGTAAGCCGTTGGTCCCGATTGTCATTCTTAGATCTTTGACAGTCTCTACGGGTCGTCAGAAGCCCGAAGGTCTGACAATCAGTCTTACCAAGGAGTGTTATCCAGTAACTGGGTTGTGGAGGTCAGATAGGCAGTCGCTCCATGTAGTGCAATACCTACGCGGTGAAAATGTATGGAACCAATTTTTTTATAACTGTCGAAAAAACGCAGGGTTTTCAGAATCATGTGCTTAATCCATGTTAACAGGTTGTGCATCGATGTTCCTGCCACCCTGTATAGTAAAATTTCCATTTATAAATTCAACGCGATACTAACTCAACGTCTAACAGTTAATAAAGTGAAAAGGCAGAATTTGACGAAATGCCCAATCGTCGGCAATGGGCCACGCTACATTTCACCTAGTGACCAATTATGGCCACGCGTAGCGTGTCATGTTTACGCCAGTGCTGTCCTAATTACCGTCATTACGTGTTTTCCAAAGACACAGTTGTTAAATGGTCAAAACCAGAAACTAGTTTGTTGGAAATTAATTCATTAATCGTCATAGCAATTGAAAAACTTGTTTATTTACTTATTTGTTATTTATTTAGGTTGATTAATTGAAAACTATTTATGTACTAAACATAATCCATCACTGATCACATAAACATCACTAAAAGCACACGGTTATCGTGATGTTTATATAGCTTTTATATAATAAATTATTCTCTTTATAAACAATTTTCTACTATTTATACTAAGTACTTGGCAATTTAACTATATTAAAGACGTATCATATCTTCCTTCAAGAATTAGCATTTCGTATCGCATCTAATTTATTACATGAACCCTGTAAGACGAGAATTAATCATATACGCCGCTTCACGAAATTCATAATTAGCTAACTAATTCTAGTCTCTAGTTCCAACGGGTCTAAAACAAATGATTTTCACTTACTTAATCAAAACGACTTAAGTTGCTCATGGCCTTATTCATCATCATCATCATGTCCACTGCTGGACATAGGCCTCCCCCTAGCACCTCCACTTCGACCGGTTCTGTGCTTCTCGTATCCCACGGGTTCCTGCGGCCTTCACAAGGCCATCGGTCCACCTTGTCTACCAAAGCTACCTCTATGGCCGCTATGGTCTTTTTGCTTTATTATTATAGGTAAATAATAAATAGTGAAGCAAAGGAAGTTAACGTCAGCGACAGAAGTCCGTTAACACTTCAGTTTTTTTCATCTTAATTATTCAGCTTAATATTTAACTTTAATCGGAACAAAATCTGCATCACATCAGCCGCATGCACGATGACCGCTAGGCAAAAGTCAAAAGTCTCCACACAATGGGAACTTGAAGGTGGACGGCGGCGGCGCCGCCGAGGCCCGGCCCAGAAAGAGATGGCGAGGTGACCTGGATGCGTACCGCGAGGGCTGGTTTGAGGTGGCACGAGAAAAGAGTTCCTGGAAGGATTTGGGAGAGGCTTTGCCCGGCAGTGGCACAGTATAGGATAACAAAAAAAAAATGGAACAAAAGTGAAATTCATTTTAGAATATGTCATCATCTAAATTGAATTGATTTATTTAATTTGATTGTTAATAGATTTTTATCGCCAATTGTTAATTAGCAGAACATTGTTATTGAAACTTAAAAATATGGTTTAACATTTTAATCAGACGCCATGTTACCTACATGTTAAATCAATAAGACCCTTTGAATAAACGTTCTTTACAAAATTGGTTAAATTTAATTAAAATTTCCGCTCGTGTTGTTGGTAGCAAACCGAACGCGATTTCCCAAAAGGTGAAAACATCAACATTTATAGGAGTGGGGTGTTGCTAATATCTGTATCTTTACGAGCTTATATCGTCTAACATTAAAACAAATCTATTCTGTGACTTGAAAATAAAAGACACGAAACGTTTGATTAACTGCTGTAGTTTGTGCGAAGTCGTAAAAAAAGTAATGAGTTGTATTTTGGCACAGTTCCGTGTAAAGGTTATGGCGTGAGTCAGGTTTAAGTACAGACTATTCGATCAAAAAGTGACGGTACACCCAATCGGCTTTCAGTAACTTAATGTGTGTGTGTAATAGAATAATGTAATGTATCCTTGTTATGTATAATGTAACCTTTCACTTTGATGTGCCGATAGGAGATGATAATTTGGACCTTTGTACACATTTTTTTTTGCCATGAAAAACTACGGTTTATTTGCCGTGTGTAGGCACGGTCGTCGTGTTGTATGTATGGATCACTATGGAAGATTGTTGACGGACATATTTTTTCTACAGCGCGGTACTGCACCGTAAAGAAACCGTGCCGCGTACTAAGGGCATTTCTTGCCTTACAAAGCGTTTTTGTTGTTTTCAAAGCGCTGCAATCGTTAAGCGGATGAACTGTAAAATGTTAAATACTCAAGTCGATCGTGTAATTCCATGGCTACAAGACATTAAGACATTTGAGGAAACGATGCTAAGTCGATATAGCTGAAGTTTTGACGAATAGAAAGAAAAAGAAAGAAAGAAAAATGCGTTTATTGGCATTACAGCAAAATAAATACACATTATAACTATAAAAACAGAAAACAAAGATTATAATGCCAAAAGGGCCTCAGCTCAGCATAATATAAGATGACAACACTAGGTGTACCACCTGTGCACAGTCAGGCTTCGGGGAGACCCCTTTACAGTCTCCCCAGAGATGTGCCCTAACAGGTGTTGCACAGAGGGGGCTCCGGATTGGTCTTTTGAGAGGTAACGGTGCCTCTTCCATGTGCAGATGGTGACCACTGGGGTGGTTTTATTGAGGTATAAATCCCACTCTCCCTGGTTTTATCCCCAAAGACCAGGCGCCTTTGAAGACTTCCCTCCGAAAACGAAAAAAAAAAGGTGTACCACTTGACGCTGATTGTCAGCTGCAACCCACTAGCGTCATACGCTATAGTAACAAACACATAGGGATATAATCCCGTGTCAATTCCAACTATGTAGTTTCACTGTTGTCAGTAGTTATGGTAGAAAAAAACTGAGTTATTGGTGTAAAGGTCTACAGACACCAATTATTACGTTTTAGGTACCTATTAAGTAAAAGTATTCGATAAAATACATTTTTATATAATTGTAGCTCAGAATGTTTTTACCGACCTTTTTAAGTATAATCGGCATTTAAAAATAAAACCGCTAGGAGTTGTTGCGCGTCACCAGTGACTAATTGAATAACACTTTGAATAAATAAAAAGTTTAAGTTTACACTTCAAAGTTACTGTTTATTTATTTATCGATCATTGGATTATAGTAAACAGTTATTTTTACGGAGTGGTTTATATTTTTATGCCATGAGTCGTAGTTTCAAACTATTTCGATATAATGGCTTACACATACTATAACGAGGTAAAATTTGAGAGTTTGTATGTAGACAATTAATAGTTAATGTGAAGAGTTAATTCGGAACTACTGATCCGATTCCAAAAATTCTTCACTGATGAGAAACTACGGTATTGCCGAGTGTCAGGATATACAGGGTACCAAGTGGCTTCCCGTCTATCCGGATGCAGCTGATATCAGTATTTTACTTGGAGCGACTGCCCATCTGACCTCCACAACCCAGATACTGGGTAATACGTTACTATATTTGTTGTTCCACCCAGTTTTTATTAAAACAAGAAATTTCACGCGGACGAAATCGCGGGCAGTGCTCTAATCAATGTCTGTGCCTAGTTTGCACGCATTTGATTTGTGTCTGTAGCTACAATAGAGAAACAGGTGTGTTGCTATTAGTTCTTTATACCAATTTTTATAGGGCACTTAGGACAGTGACCTGAGAAGTTAAGTGCGACTCAGTTTCCATTAAATTACAAAAACTTTCAGGCTTGAATAAAATCCTTGAGTAAAATAAATAAATATCTTATAAATACCTCCTGAATTTAAAGATGATTACCCTATTCGTTCCCTATCAGAATACCAGCGCTGCGGTATTTATATTTTAAATATCGCAGCATTATGCTAAGATGGGAGCCCTTTTAGCCTCGCACAGGTCTTTTTCTTTTTGGTTTATTTACTTTTTTATTTGGTTGTTTTTAATGTAATTTTGCTTGTTTTAATTGCCTCTTTTTCACTGTAATTTCCTGAGTGTGTCGCAAATAAAAAAAAAAACATTCATTCTTTCTTTTTATTGTTTTTTTTAATTTGATTTATTTACTTCTGATATGTATTTTAGCTATAATAGTATTATTGTCGTGTGTACCTATTTGTATATTTAATGTTTGAATAAAATAAATTATTATTAAATAAAGGTTATTATAAAAAGAAGGTACAGACGCCAGCACATCCATCGTCAAATTTCTTCAATAGAATTTCTACTTTATCGCTAATCGGTTCAAGGTTGATTGGGAAAATTTGACAGCTTTGGGTAGCTTGATGTGCTGGCGTCGGTACTTAGGTAACTTCAAATCTACCTCATTATGGTAAAGGAACTAAACATCAACGTAGAATAGTACTTTCTGTAAGTTAGTGCATGTAAGTTGTAACTCGCTGCGATTCCGCATAACTCCAACGTACGCTATGAAGGATGTAATAAATACATACATTGTTTCAGACGAGCCGGGTTTCAGCGCACCGATAGCGAATGTGACCGCGCCGCTCGGTCGAGAGGCGATCCTCGCGTGCTCCGTACACAACCTGTCTACGTACAAGGTCCGTAAAATTGACACCTTTACTATATTACTTGTAAGTGGCACTTACGGATGACGTAGCTTGCACTGCAGATGTCTGTGCCTTTGTAGTACTTTTTCCTGTTTTTATTGTTGAATTTTATGAAAGTTTATAAGGAAATTAATGAAATTGGGTGTATGAGTAGGTACCTACCTGGTGTAGATGTAACAGTACCTATATACAAACTGGTAAATTAAGGTTAATAGTTTAACCCACTTGGCAGGTTTTTAAAGGACAATCAAATATTTAGTCAAATCATGAAAGAAATTAATTATGAATGATAATAAAACATTCCTCTGGAAAGTCTGGCAAGCCAGATTCGGTAAAAAAAGGCCTGAAAAACGATGGGATAAAGAAATCCAAAGCTTATGCTAGGTTGCCAGCGAGATATTGCATATGCTAAATAAAAGACGACTTAGAGAATTTAGAATCCTACAGCTCTTATCTTGAACACGTTGTTGAAAGCGCTTAGATTTTCTCCAGCTTTCTGCTTAAACTTGCTGTGTTTGTTAAGAACGGGCTACTGAACTTGTAAGTGAAGTAACATAATTATAATTGTTTGAGATTACATGTGGGAGTAATCGTGTCTATTCTGGTTGCGAGATTAGCCGTAGGCCCTCACTTGGAAAATCAACAAAGACTTTTTCTGTGAATTTTAATTGTGATTGAACTCATGAACAAGTTTATTTATACTGATTGAAGTATACGGTAATGTTTTATGTTCAATATTAGGAATACCACGTTCCTGAACATAACATTTATTTATTAACCGTTATAATTATACATTTTGGAAAAACAAGATGGCGGCTTTAGTTCCGATTTTCGCCACGTGCCAAAATATTCTTGTACAGGTAGATTGCCAATCAAACAACCCGACAATAATAGATACTAGACATTCAATAGCTCATACTTGTAATATTGTAATTTCTAAATAGGCTCGTAAATTACAAATGAGAAGTGGAGAGGTGTATTGTTAGCGGAGGTTACACGTCACCCTAACGTGACAGATCGTGACTGCTCCATCTCAAATTAATCCTAATTGCCTAGAATAGAGACACAGAACTGCTTTTATGTTAGGTAGAGACTATCATAGAAAGACGCTGAGAAGTCGCCTGTGATTGAGGACTAAGAATTTGTTTTTGGATTTTCACCAATTTAAAAATTTACAAGGTGGCAGGACATCGACGCGCAACCTGTTATAACATGGATTCAGTACACGATTCTGAAAAATTTCAATTTGCAGGGGGATTCATTTTGATCGCGCAGGTTTGCACTTCTCTATGAAACATTTTTTTAACCGACGATAAATTTCTACGCTCGTCTACAATCACGTGATGAATTCATGGTTACAGTTTGCGCGTCTATGTCCCTGCCATCCTGTATCATCAGTATAAAATAATTCGTCTCATTATCTATGTATAAATCACTAATGTGTAAAACAAAATGAAGCTTACACAGGAAATAATTTGATTGTATTTTGCATTTATCTTCCCAGAATGATTATTAATAGATCCAGTTATTCTTGAGCGCGCTGATCCTTTATCGTTCAAGCGGTCGGTTGGTCCAATACAGTTTTTGAACAGTTTATCAACTTTTCGAACTATTACAAAGTTAACATACAAAACGTCGTAATGACTTACTGCCAACGGTATCGTATTTCACTGTTGCCTTACAAAACTCCTAAAAATGTCATGTGAAACTCGGAAAAACTTTTTCAATCGATGTTTGCGTATGAGTGTATGAAAGTACGTGAATGTCGCATTACTAAGAAACTGGTAGTTTATCGAACTTATTTAGATTTTTATAAGGGCTCTCGTGGTCGTAATGGTGTTTTAAAATGGCCGTAAACATTTGGTAATAGGTTGCGTGGTTGCGGGTTGACACGCAGACCATTCTTACAATCCACACGCACGTGATATCGAGGAGTCGGAGAGTGGGGGTGACTCACAGCGACCACCGGACCTGGTTCCTGCACATTAGGGAGCTGCGGGAGACGGACAGAGGATGGTACATGTGCCAGATCAACACGGATCCCATGAAGTCACAGCTGGGATATTTAGATATTGTTGGTAAGTGGAATGAATGATGAAATTAAATTAGGTTTATTTCTGTAAGTAGATCTTTTAAGATACGCTAGATGGCTCAAAACACAAACTCAAATCATTTATTTTAATTAAACCATTTACTGGTACTTTTGAATTGTCAAAAAGTCGGTTACTTAATTAGAAAGTTGAAGCCAGTTGCCCATTCCAAAACGTGGGTCTCTATGGAGAAGAATGTACCAGAAGCTCCATGGGCACTCTTTTAAATCAAGATATTACAAAATCCTGGATAATGGGTACATTATTCTTGTTGCTTCTATATGTGAGAACAATGGCGCCGGCATTTATTAGCTGACTGTTAGATAGTTGGTCTTCAACGATTTCTAATCTAAGCAGGCTCATAGTATGAAACTCATCTTTATTCGGAGTTCAGAATCATTCTAAAATACCCTCTACGTTATACGGTACAGTTATATAATTAACATAATTTATAATTAATTAATCACAACATCTTGGTATAATGTATCTTTTACCGAAGTCTTAATCTTTATTATAATATAATTATGCATAAATTAATTAATTATAAATGATGTTTACATTATGATAAAGATTAAGAATTCGGTAAAAGACACATTATACCAAGATGATGTATTTGGTTTCAAAGACAAAACAGCCGATTCCCAAGATACATAGTTGTAGAATATATGATACATCTGTAGACACCTACAGATATATGATATATTCTAAATATAGTACTTGGACTAAGAAACATAAAGCTATGTAGGTGACATGGTTCCCAGTATGAAAGTTAAAGGAAAAAAACCGGTTTTACACGAAAGCTATACCTACCTGTAGATAATATATGAGGTATTCTAAATATAGTATTTGGGCTAAGAAACGAAAAGCTATGTAAAATATATGGTTCATGAATATGAATTCTAGTGAAACTGAGATTCAAAACATAATTTGAGTAGGGTGATACAGATGTCTTATTGACATTCACACATTGTATAGTATCTACTAGCTAGTCAATGTTCTACAAACTGGTAGGCACTGACTCCTGTAACACAGGAACCGCCTAGCTCAGTCTTCTATAAGTCAAAATAATATTTTGTAATAATAATTATATTACTAGCTCTATGTACTAGTAATACAGCGTGGCATCCCGACATCGACGCGCAAACTGTAACCATGAATTCAGTAAATGAGCGTAGGTCGTCGGTTATCAAAAAAATGTATCAGCTGTTCTATAGAAAAGTGCAATACCTACGCCTTCAACAACTTTTTTTTTTTAAATTACCGACGAAGAATTTCAATAATTTCGTTGAAATTTTTCTTTGGTTCAGAATTATGTGCTGAATACATGGGAACAGGTTACGCGTCGATGTCCCTGCCACCCTGTATAGTGAAATTCAGGCAAATTTTATTTTCAACAAACCTAAAATTTCAGCTACACAGAGTGAAATTAAATTCATGGGCATCCTTTTAAGGGGTCATTGTACTCATCATTATGAACAACTTTTACTATGGGACCAAACCTGAAATTGCGAAAAAAAAATCAGCTGTTCCCTACATTTACGTTCGCATAACTCTTCAAAATGTAGGGAACAGCTGTTTTTTTTTTCGCGATTTCAGGTTTGGTCCTAAGTTAAAAAAAGTCCTAAGTTAAAAGTGCTAAAAAGTTGTTCATAATGATGATTACAATGGCCCCTTAAAAGGATGCCCATGAATTAAATTTCATCCTGTATACACCAGAAAAAAAGTTACTCCATAATTCTTTCTAAAATTATCTTCTTGTCCCGCAGTACCTCCCGATATCCTCGACAGAGGCACGAGCACCGATCAGACAGCACGGGAGGGCGCCTCGATAAATTTAACATGTGCCGCGACGGGATCACCGCATCCGCAAATTACTTGGCGAAGAGAACATTCCAAACCTATTACCATCTCAGATGGAATGCAAGGTAAATACTGTTTGAGTGTTAACTGCAAGATGTACTGTATTAGACGTGCAAATTCTGGTCTATGAACGTTTTGTATGGGATAGTCTTTAATCTTCAGTCATTGGACCTGCAGATAAAGTTTCTTTGGCGCTTTTTTACTAATTGGTTTCGCTTGCAGCTTCGAATTTTCAATGTTAATTCGTTTAAGAGTGTTATTTTTGGTAAGACCGCCATAGGAAGCAGAAAATATCGTTACTATTAAGTATTTTTTCATCATAAAGGTAAGGGGACATCATCGCGCCAATTGTAGAATTTTCTTGCAAGTTATAAAAAAAAAAAACTTGTGTTTCATACATTTAAACCACGTAGGTTTTACACTTCATTTAAAATACTGGTATTCAGTTGAATCTGGTTAGACTGGAAGCCGATCCCAACATAGATGGGAAACGCAGCGACTAATCCGATTAATTGCACTTTAGTATGAAACCGCAGATTTTTTTAATAATCCTCGCAAAATGTTTACGCGTACACTGGGGGTTCTAGAATCATGTACTGAATTCATGGTAACAGTTTTCGCGTTGATATCCCTTGCAACCTGTATATTCATATTCATATTGCGCGAACTTTCTTGGCACTGTTCAACTTAGGTATCAGGGTCTGCTTCAATTCAATGTTTTAAAGAAACTTGACATGAGAATTTAGCTAATAATAGAATTTAGCTAAGTTTGATGATGACATAAGATAGATCTACGGCTTGAA
This sequence comes from Apamea epomidion, assembly GCA_947507525.1. Taxonomy (NCBI): domain Eukaryota; kingdom Metazoa; phylum Arthropoda; class Insecta; order Lepidoptera; family Noctuidae; genus Apamea; species Apamea epomidion. The sequence goes on from OX382227.1 coordinate 14,138,850, forward strand.
TAACAGACTGGTTAAGGAAGTCGGAGAATCGGGTGTTGTACCGCAAATTGGAAGATGCCTACATCCAGTAGCAAACTGCAATAGACTAAGTTGATTGATTAGATATTCCGTTTTACTAGAAACCAATTCCAAAGTCTACTGCCACGGACTTCCGTGGTTGGAATTGTACCCGAAAAATTAAACTCTCATGAGACTTGGGATCAAGAACGGCAACACGTAGTGGTCATATAGATCGAGGAAAATTACTTTGTTTCTCTTGGGAAATGCAAGACTTGCATCACAAAAGATCCAGCGGCCTGGGCCCCGATAAGCCTCATTTACCCGATGCAAGTTTCTTGCCTTTGACATACAATACAATCGAAGCAACAGATGACTTGCATCGTGTAAACACTGCTTTGACGGTGCCACTTTTACTGTTGCTTCAACTTTTGGTATGAAACAGGCAACTAAACTGCATCGTGTAAATCAGGCATTATGTATGGATGTACCGCCCTAAAGTAAGCAAAATAATAAGGTTTACGGCAAAAAATATGTCAATATTCACAGTCTAATACTAAGAATGACAATGTCAAAGATATATAGTTTGCTTGTTTATACATATATATCATTTGTCGACTGTCCCGGGGGGCCTACCATCACCTCTTTGAGCAGTATTAAACTTCCTTCAGTGTGCGAAGGAGATGGAGGTATACGTCCTGTTTAGCTTCCAGTTCCCTGACCCATCTCAACATGTATCTCAGAGATCCTTACGCAAACGTATACGTAAACATGCCGTTTACATACACATGAACTGAACTGTTTACTTTGCATCTGTTGTAGTTTGCATAACTTAGTTTGTACTTAGTATTATGCAATATACCTACAACTTAGTTATATTATTTAAAGCGTTTTGTAATGAAAATCTAGTGCATTTCAATACGTACTGTTCGTGATGAGTTTTGATCTCCTTCCTTGTCAAGTTGTATGGCATCATATTTTTGAGAATGAGATACTTAGGTAGGGTTCAAAGACAACCACGCCTTATGGCAGTTTAGTATCTGGAGGTTAATTCCCGTAACTGAAAACCTCCAAAATCTAGTCACACACAGTCCCATCTCGACAACAATCAATGTCAAAAATGTTGGTAAAGACAGATTGTCACATTGACACTGAGATTTGAATGCAAACGTTATTAATAATATGGTAATTGCCCCTTTGTTCTAGTGTTTTTCTTATTTCTGACTGTTTACCTGAGGGGCAATTCTCGTAATTTTAAGAACGTTCACAGTCTCATCTCAGTCTGAATCTGCCAAAAATACCTCTAATTTTCCTATATTTTTGTCAACTTTTTGACATTTGTCGCCAAGATGAGCGTTTTGATCGTTTTAACATACGAGCCTTCTAGTATGCTGTCATCGTGTTAGGCTAAGTTGTATAAGCTTTGATTTTTTATTGTGTGGCAAACAAGTATGCGGTCTACCTGATAGTAAGTGGATACTGCCACCTATGGGTGTCTGTAATAACGGAGTAGTTGAGTTTCGATGCCACCCCAGAGGCAAAATATCACATGTGCCCGTCGTTTATCGTCTATATTTTTGTTGCAGTGACGTCATACGAGGGGCCGGAGTTGAACATAACTCGGGTGACCCGGCAGCATGCCGGTGCTTACCTGTGCATAGCCTCAAACGGCGTGCCTCCGACTGTGAGCAAGAGAATCATGCTAACAGTACAATGTAAGTAACAATCATAATACCAGCCTATTACTGTCCTACTGCAGGTTAAAGGGTACAGAGACGGCAAGTATGGTGATCACCACGCTTGCGGCAATTTCAGGCTTATATTTATTATATAAGTCCACGTTTCCTCACGAAATTTTTCTTCACCGATGTCAGTAATGTCCGAGATGAACTTAAAAGTACATATGAATAGAAAAAATCACATTGGTACTTGCTCGGATTTGAACCCACAAGTACTCCACCTCGTGCTTGAGAGGCAAGGCATTAACCACTAGTAGTACTCCTCACAATTCCAATCCGACATTTTTGTTAGCTCCAATTTTTCCTACTTAGGATTGTTGTATCGTATGATGTACCATTTTAATGTAATAGTTTATTTATATGCATTTTTTTGTATAGTGAAGAACTGGCAAGCAACTCGTACATTATTTAAGTCATATCGGTTGGAGAAAGATTGAGGTGGACATTTTGCTATTTACAAGAGTATCTATCCATTCTGTATGACATTGAAAATAAATAAAGTCATGAGGTGCCAGTACCTGTAGAAGTCAGGACTACAGTTCTTTCGCTGTTATGTTACCTTTGATTTGCATCACTGTCCAAATCACAGTGATCTTTATTCTCCTTCAAATAAAGTTGCTGTTGGGGTGCTGCCATTGACAAGTCTGTCAGAATCATTGTGAACTTTATACTCGTCACAATAAGGTGGGAATGGGTACTGACTGGAGTAACAAATAAATAGGTAGGCGTACCATAGACATATTACTGAGTGTCTGTAATTCAGATGCAGATAATTATGTAGGTCTAAGTCTTAAGCCGTAGGTAATAAGCGTTACCTCGAAACGAAATTGTCAAATTACAGATGATGATGACGGAATAATTAGCCATTAGATTGCTACCAGTATTCGGTAATTGGTACTTAATCAACTCGTGAGATATCGGATTACATGCTTGTGTATCTGTTCACATGCAGGCAGGTCAAGCGTCAAAAGAGCTTTCTGTGAAATGCACAAAGCATTCTGTTGAACAAGAGGTCAGCTGCGAGAGTCCGGTGGCTCCCTTTAAAATTGGAGGTTTTATTGTTTGGAGGAAGGATTGGGTCGTATTGGAAGTAAACAATGGTTGAGGCAGGATGATGACAAAGCAAATAATATGATTGCGTTAAACATCAAAGTTCTTTGTACTAAAAATCACAAAATAAAAACGCCTAAAACTGCCTGATGCCAGATGGTTGATTACTTTCAACTTTCAGAGTGATTATTTCAAACATCTGCAAGCAACAAGGCGTACGCGAGTTCAAAAAATATGGATGTCACGTGATTAACTTTGAACGTTAATATCTCGGAAATGCTTTACGACACTTAACGGGGTTTGGTCTCATTATGTTTTCTGTTTGAATTGATGTCAGCTATAGATTTATATCGGTTTCATGCGTGGCCGCCATTTTGAAATAAAAAAAAACAAAATGTCGGACAGGTAGGTATGCGACGGACCTTCAGAGCCCTTTCCCGTCTTCTATATCTGTCCTTTGGTTTTAAAGCTTGAATGAGTTGTTGTGCAAGTGGGCCTTTAATATTATGTTTACGATTCGTACATTGTACCTAAATGGATGGCGATTTAGTCTCTTGCATCCGTCAAGGGGGTGATTTTACCCTTAATTCTTAACAACTTTCACTACGAAACTCTTATCCAATTCGTGAAAAAAAAAAACGAATTCATATATGTACAACAGTAGACAGACTATTTCGATGCACGAATGAAAAGTTTTTTTCTTTTTACAATTCGGCTATGAGTTTTATAGCGAAAGTTGTTTAGAATGACGTGTAGAATCACTCCCTTGACGGATGAAGGTGACTGCATCGCCACCTTGTTTTTACGTATATAGCTTGTCTGCTTTCTTTGATTGGCCCAAAGTCAGTACGAAAAATTACAACAACAACATGTTCCTTGTAGTTTCACGTGTTTAAAACTTTACCTAAATTACTTTTCTTTCTCTAGTTCCCCCGGTGATAACAATAAGGAACCAGCTGGTGGGGGCCGCGCTAGGCACCGAGTTAGTACTGGAATGTGAGACCGAGGCGTATCCTAAACCAGTCAGCTACTGGAGCAGAGATAACGGCGAGATCGTCCCCGTTGGTAAGATTATATTTTACGCTTTATTTTAATACTGAAGAGTTAGAAACCAGAGGGGCAATTCTCGCAAATTGCTATTAGTGGACCACTAGATGTTGACACTGACAATCATGTTAGCGTCGACGAAATTCCGACTGCAACTCGGCTAATTGACGTTTATTGTGGCATTGTGCCCTATCTATCGAAACATGGTTGATAGGAAAACATCTATGCACATAATCACACTTTCATATTCATATATAACAGAGGGGCAATTCTTGTAACTTTAAGAACGTTCACAGTCTGATCTCAGTCTTAATCTGTTAAAAATACTTCTAATTCCTTACATTTTTCCCACATTTTTCACAGTCACATTGTCGCTAAGATGAGACTGCGACTACATTTTGATCGTTTCAATTGTTGGTATAAATCGCAACAAAAACACACAACGTATTTTTGTAATTGTGTTTCTTTGTATCACCCAAAGGGCGGCTTGAAGAGAATGCCGTTAATCCATCTCTGTAAATTTTCACACCAACCGGGTAAATAAATAAACAATAGAATGAGTAATGACCGATTCCTATAATTTACGGACCGTTATTGGTTAAAATTAAGACTTTTGTATTTTTACCAATAATAAAGCAAGACCTAGCTTTGCATAGTAGACCTTCCCATACGGAAGCAGCTCACAGGTAAAGTTAGCTCACGAGTCTGTTGATATGCTTAGTTTGGCAATAAAAAACTACCGTTATTAAGCAAAGCGATTCGTTTTTGTTTATAGGAACCGAGAATTAGAGAAGTTCTATCGAAATGTGTAGACTGTGCAAAGAAATGTCCAAATATTTTCCATGCTTTTTTGCGGTGGCTGTAATGCAGCATGAAAATAAATGATTCGGCTGTACTTCATTACTAAATTATCGCCAAACCCTTTGTTTCATTGGTATCTAAGGTACTAAGGTACCAATGAAACAAAGGGCTTGTAGGCTCAAAGGTACTGGATTAGAGCGCCATGTCAAATACCTAAATCAGTAAATTAGTTTGGAAAATTCGGTCGTAGTTCGGAATTGTGGTTGAATAATGGCGGGACCAAAACACGTACTAAAACATAATCAAATCCCGTTTAGTGAAATGCCAGATTGTGGTCAACGCAATAGATTAAAAAAACATATCATTATACAAAATGGTTTCTACATATTTCAGTGTTCAAATACATATTGTTTAAGCACTTCCGTTCTATTTTAACCAACCTTTCTAGCATGAAGGGTATTATTATCTTAATAATCCACAAAAGCCTACAGAAATCGACCTAATGTATCTCCACCCGCATTGGATTTAGGCGACGGCCGCTTACGCTAGCGTTCACTTAAATATATTTATACGTTTCGTTTAGTGCCCAATTAAAACGAATATTCGTCCGAAATGTAACTAGTACCCACTAGATACATTTTGGACGAATATTCGTATAACATGTGGACATTAACTTAGTGTTTGTATCTAAAATAATAAGTGCCATGTATTCTGGCTTTTACGTAGCCGTGCTTGCTCCCATTGTTGGAACAAAATTAACAAATCCTTTGTTTACCTTCACACTTTCATTACTTTTACATTTTCATTATGAGATAATGTTTTATTTTATTATTTGTTATGCGTACGTTGCGCTCTTTCTGTGTGGTGTCGTAATTTGATTAAAACATTGTAATTCGAAGTTATTATCTTGGGAGCGGAGTAGTGAATATTATAAATGAAGTATTCTTGTTGTATAGTGCCAAATGCTATTACTATTTATGGATTTGGTTACAGTTATAAGGGATTAGTTGCTTCTTTTATTTTTAAGTATCCGTATGTCCGAATGGTAAACGGAACGTTTCTGTCGGTCAGTCCGTCTGTCACAGCCGATTTCCTCCGATTTCCTCCGAATCAACTGAACCGCTTAACTTGAAATGTTGTACATATATGAATTGTTATGACCCAAACACGGTGGTGTAACGTAAATAAATGAATTTTGAATATCATTTCAATATTATTCACTTTTGGGCAAATTAGAAAATTAAATGAAAATGTTTTGGGAACTGTACCGTATGACATATGGGACTTGCTGTGAGGTTTTCAATATTTTTTTTGACTATTTACATTTATTCGATTTAAAGTTATTTAAGAAAAACCAAAAACTAAACCACTCAAAACCATTCCCCCTCCCCTTTATCTCCAGAACTACTAAGAGTAACATATTGAAAAAAAAAAAAAAAAAACAGAAAATACTAATCTTCTTTACTTATAGTTTACAGAAAAACTTATAAGAAGTCTATGGTCTTAAAATATCATGGTAGTTAATCCATCGTACGGAATATATATTCATCTCGACGCGAGTTCAATTTGCATTTGTCCGGTTTTTATTTTTGTTTTTCTTCTTACTCTTCGTAGTCTTTCAAAGAAAGTTCTTAGCTTTTATTACTAAGTCAAGCCTTATTTTATTGTTAAATTAATTTAAATACCTAGATTTTTTTGTTTATACTGGTAGTAGTTTTCTTTTTGTAGTATATGACTACAAAAAGAAAACTTTTATCCTATTGCTGTGCCTTTACAGGGTGCATATTTTTGTACCTAGCTGTAAGCCCGTTATAACATCTGAAGGCCAATTCTCGTAATAAAATACGTTCAAAATCTAGTCGCAATCTCATCTCAGCGACAATCAATGTCAAAAACTTGTCAAAAATGTTGGGAAATTAGAGGTATTTTGACAGATTGAGACTGAGATCAGTCTGTGAACATTCTTAAAGTTACGAGAATTGCCCCTCTGTTTTTACAATATGGGATGCATTATGTGAATACGAAAGTGTGATTATGTACATAGATGTTTTCCTATCAACCATGTTTCGATAGATAGGGCACAGTGCCACAATAAACGTCAATTAGCTGAGTTGCAGTCGGAATTTCGTCGACGCTAACATGATTGTCAGTGTCAACATCTAGTGGTCCACTAATAGCAATTTGCGAGTAATCGAAAACTCGTGCGACAGCTGCTGTGGACAACGAGTTAAAGTTACATTATTGAATAAAAATATAGGAAACTAGCTTATACCCGCGGCTTCGGGCGCGTGGATGTCGGAAATTATCCCACGTTAACGTACAAACGAGATAAAAAATATCTTATGTCCTAACCCAGATCATGGTCTATCTATGCCAAAAAACATATGCGTTCAGCCGGTAAGACGTGAAAACGTATCAGCCTTGTTAGTAATAACTTGCAGAATTTTGGTCTAAAGCCTTTTTCTAGCTCTTTTTGTATGCAAAATCCATTCGAGCTGACTTTTTTCATAATTTTTTATTTCATTTCGAAGTTTTTTTTAAGGTTTAACTTTTTCAGGTCAACCTGCATTCACTACGAATTAGGGATCAAACACAAATACTTGAACAATCTTTTTGATAGAACTACAAAACGCTTTTGAGAATTTGTTTGCCAAAAGTAAGTTAGTAGCCATTAAAAGTTGTACTATTGACTAACTCTAAATAAAAGGTAAATCGCTGGTTGATAAATTGACCTGTTGAAGAAAATAAAGAAACACAACGTGATCCTTCTCAATACAATGGCTGGCAAGTTTTTGATACTCGGTCAGTTCTTGTTACGTATGTCCATTAATTCAGTAATGTGTGGTTGACGACTAACAAAACTTAAGCTCTTGATGCTAATTCGAACTTAGCGAACTTTGCAATGATTATATTTGGAGAGCCAGTGTGATTTCACTTCAAGTCTGAAATAGCTCTTAATTAAAGGCTTAGTTTATAAGCTTTTAGGCAAACTTAGGTATGTAGATTGGACACTAGACTAGATGCAAAATGCAAAACTAATTCATTTCGGACTTGCGCGTAGACTCAAACTTTTTGGTTCACTGTGACTTTGTAGTATCACTGTTTTTATTGTGCTTTTAGTAGAAATACTCTGTGATACGAGGTAAAAATCTAGGCAAACGTGATTAATGACTCCTTTTTATTCTTGGATGCTCTGTGGCATGGTTTCTGTTATAAAAGTAGACTATGTTCGGCTACGGTCGCGCTTAGCGAAGCGTTTTAAGATAAAATGTGAGCAAGTTCACTTCGTTCACGTTAAACTAGCAGACTTGGGGTGACCCCATCTGATTCACATTAGGGCGGCATCGCGTGTTTAAAAGAAGACTTTCGAAACAAAACTGTGCTTACGGGCGTGCTATCATTGTTGTTACTCTTTCGGTACAACCCTACGCTGCCGTGTCATGATGTATATATAGCATGGATATGCAGTATTATTAACATATTACGTCAGCTAAGTTTATCTTTAAAGGTCTTAGTTTAAGTCTCAAGTTCAAGTTGTTTCAACTAAGTCTCTACAATGTTTTACGATTGGTTTAAAACTAAGAAGAATTTTCAGCTCAGATTCACATCGATACAGCGCACTGCGCTTACTTCCTAGGTCAGCAGTGTACGCTAGGCATGTCTGTTATTATTAAAGACTTCTTACCTACTTATATTTCCAATTTTAGGTTTTTATTTATTTCGCTCACGCGGAGGAGTTCTTCAATTGAGAACGTTCATGTTAGTTTAGCACCGCTAGACCGATCACCATGAAAGTGGGAACATATAACACCAATGTGTATTTTGTCATGGAGAATTAGTTTTTTTTTTTTAACAAAACGTTGCCCCACACTAGGAATTTCTCCTATATCGTGAGTGCGTTTACAAACATTTAAACTCACATACACAAACAGACCCGTAACAACTACTTGTAGGCCATACAAATATTTGTTCCGTCCGGGAATCGAACCCGCGACACGCAGCGCAGCAGTCAATCGCTTAACCACTGCGCCAACCGTGCCGTCACCGAATGTTTATGTAGGTTTTTTTCCGACCAAAAATACAAATACTAGAACGTAGGAACCCAAACAATAAACTATGTATGGTTTTTGTTATTGGAACATGTTGAAGATCACGATAGATATTGATTCAGGACATTAACGGACTTTATTTCAGTTTTTGATATAAAAAATTACAGAAAATGTAGGTGGGTCAATGGCTGGTGGCTTGTATTGCCATGCTAAAACGCGACAACTTTAGTATGGTATATCAATTGTTCAATGAAGAATACTTTTTAGGTATAATAAATTACATTCACAATGTAAATCATCTCAGCCACATTCATTTGAAAGTGCGTGAGTAAACGATACATTGTTTGAATTCCTCTCAAAGCAGTAATATAGTACAGACGCCAGCACATCGAGCTACTACATTCTGTCAAATTTCTTTAATAGATTTTCAACATTATCGCTAAAGCATTAAGGTTCAAGGTTGATTGGGAAAATTTGACAATTTCGGGTAGCGTGACCTGCTGGTGTCTGTAAAAAGCAGTATTAGTAGTAAGAAGCTATTATAACTAGATTAATCTAGTTAATTAGACGAATGTTGGATAGTGGATTGCGCTAGAAGAAAAAGAAGACTGAAAGGAATATGCTAATATTTATTCGTATTAATCTTTGTTAAAAATGTCTATACTACTGCTATTTCTAGACTTCTAAAGTAATTTGTGAAATTGACTTGGGTACACATACGTACTTCAAATACCGCATTTTATTAAAAGAAATGGACCATAAATATTTCCACTTTGGCTGAAAGTACTACACTGAGCCACGTATTCGGGCTGTATTTTACATATAATGGAATTATTTCTTTGAAATTGTTCTTTCTTTTTTCCTTACACATTATTTCAGTGATGTGGAGGCCTGCCCTTCTGTGGAAATTAAAAGATTCTGGCTCATGTCGGTCACGGTTCATAATAATTCTTGCCATTGCAATTAGTGACATAAACTTAATTGTATACGGCATGTATCAGAACGGTATGGTCAGATTTATGGGTGTGGTACAGACCATCAAACTGGACAACTTTCACCATGGGACCAACATCGTAATCGCGAAAAATGTATCAACTGCCCATTCAATATAAATTAAAAAAAAAAATTAAATACCTACTGGAACCAAATGTATGGGGTGGTGGATTATTTTTTCGCCATTACGATGTTGGTAAAGCGCCTGTCCGGGTTCGAACCTACGACCTATAACTTGTAAGCTGCGGCCGTTACCACTGGGTTCATCACGACTGCTCTCAAAATGGCGAAGGAAAACATCGTCGAAGACATGTGACATCTACCAAGGGCCCGCGTGTTGGATTACGGCCCTCTCCCTCTCACAGAGAGGAGGCCTGTGTCCCAGCAGCGGGAACGTTATAGGCTGATTATGTATGTTATGTATGTATGTATGTACGATGTTGGTTCCATGGAGAAAGTTGTTTAGTTTCATGACCTGTACCACACCCTTAAATTTGACCACACCTTTCTAATACATGCTTTAAATATTTGTGCATGTCAAAGTTTCTTAAACCCTTAGGAGATAAATACAAACTGATATAATCATAATAACATTAGGCGCTTGCATCTCATCCGCTTAGGGGCCAGCTTTAAATTTCAAAGCACTCCTATCCTCTGGGATCGTCACTGTAACTACACTGACGAGAATTATGTTGCACACGAATATCTCGTGTATTTTAATGTCATAAGTTACAAAATTGGTTGCTATTCAGTATCCAGTTATCAAAATAATCATAACCTTTCAAATATTAATCTCGCTAACGGAAAGTAAGGCATAGTAATTAAAAAATATTGTCCAAAGTTGAACGCTCCAAAATGATATTTTATTGGTGATTAAAAATCAGAATTTTTTAAATGTCACAGGGACCTCCCACTGCCCCTTACTATGTTTTTAATAAATATTTAAGTATTGTTTTCTTCTTCATAACATTTTATAGGGAAATGTTTAATTTATCCTCTAAAAGCTTTTTGATCTTGTATTGATGCTCTCTTGCCTGTTTTACTCAATGATCTTTTTTAACCGTCTGGGATTTTTAAATAATATATGTGCCTACCGTTTAAGTTGTATATAAGTAAGCTTGGGCAACCCGGCCAAACGGGTTGGGTTAGGTTACCTGACCAACTACTAAGGGCCGGTTTTTTGATCCGTAGTTAAAATCAACTAATTGTAAAAATAGTAACTAACGGTTAAATTTTTGCAAAATGTGTTTTTTGATAAATTATTAGTTTATCTAATGATGTAATATCATTGCTAATGGTCAAATAATTAATTATAAGTTAAAAAATAACCACTAGACTACTACTACGACTAACAATTGACCAAAAAACTGATTTTTCAAATATTTAATCATTAGTTACTATTTTTAACAATTGATTGAGTTAACTACGGATAAAAAAAAATCAGCCCTAACTCCTAGGCAGTCGCAGTTGTTAGGCTAGGGCACATCACAAAAAAGCGATCAGTGAGTGTAAAAAGACGATCGAGTAGTATTTTTAAGTAACCGAAATGGGATTTATATGATGCCAATTGACATAATTACAATAACGTATATTTTGAAAAAGTTCATTCTACAGAGTTTTTTATACCTGCTTCCATGTTATTTATCCTTAAATTATTGAGGGCACCCGCGCCGTAAATATATTAGCAAAAAGTGTTTAACAGCCAAAACATTTTGCGTCGCAACTTTCCCGTATACCGAGTTACCTACCTATTGTATTTTTGTCGTGTAATATGCTAAATACATTTTCATGTTATACAGGGGGAGGTCTGGAGCCGCACAAGATAGATGGATCATATCGATCAGTGCTGAAGCTCGCAATCCGACGAGTCACTAGTTCCGATTATGGGACCTATAAATGTGTTTCGAAAAATTCCCTCGGTGACACTGAGGGCACTATTAAATTGTATCGTAAGTATTTAAGTTATTTTTGTTACATTTTGTTTGGCTGTCGTTTACCTACCTTCACATATCTTATATACAAGGTGGCGTCGACAAAACGACAGTAAGTTAAACTTCGTAAAACTAATGACGTTCTCAGTCTGTATAAAAATCAATAAAATATATACAATCGTTTTTAGTTAGCATAGACCACAGATAGCTATTCTGTAGATAATATACGATTAAGGGTTGATTAATAAGGGCTGATTTTTAAATCGAAAGATATTTTTTATTCGTGGAATAAAATTGACGTCTGACAGATTTTGTATGGAAGAACTGTCAAAAATTCAAAATTATTGGATCGGATAAAATTATCTGGCGTTGGAAAAATCAGCCCTAAAAAAATGAAAATACTTATTTGTCTGATAAACAGCCAGATAATTTTAAACGTTAGATAGCTATTTAACGACTTAACTGAGGATTGAAAAATCAGCCTTAGGTCACTATAGCTAGACGGCTGGTCGGCGCAACCCATAGGCCAATAGTTGGCCCATCACTACTATTAGTTTGTTTGAAAAATCACCTTTTTAATTTTGTGGTTAAAATTTATTTGATAGTTCCAAATTGCTCTTATGCATTAGTATTGCCAGTGTTTTCATCTATTGTCGTATTGTTGTCCCCACATTGTGTACTGTTATACCGTTCAGTTAGGTATTCATTTTAAGTTTCAAGGGTTTCAAACAAGTCAATTCTTACTTTGGGGAAAGTTAGAAAACATCAGGGGGGCAATTCTCGTAATTTAAAACGTTCAAAATCTAGTCGCACAAGGAAATGTCAAAACTTGTGAAAAATCTAGGAAAATTAGAGGTAGTTTTGACAGATTGAGATCAGACTGTGAACGTTCTTAACCTACGAGAATTGCCCCTGTTATTTTTTTTTAAATTCAAGATTTTAAAATGCTTTCAGTATCATATGTACTGAAAGCATTTTAAACACACCGTTACTGTTACATACTGTTATATTCAGAAATAATATAGTGTAATTATAAATTCGTTAATATATAAATCAACTTGTATTTATACTTTCTTGTAAGACACGCTTCAAATTCGTTATAATGTATACCAAGGTTTCTAAGCAACACATAAAAGTTTCAAAAGACATTTTATCTTATTGGCGGTTATTTACGCCATGATTACACATTTACGAAAATCCTTTGAAGAAGTCATCATAATCTGATAGCATCTGATTGACGAGGAAATCGTTGCTTACAAAGGTTTAATAGGACTTTTCTGTCGACAGCTATGCCTCTTCCGCCGATGGAGAATAAAAACGGTAAATATTTACCTGAAAATAGAAGGAAAATTATTTGAAATACTGTGATCACGGTCTAATGTGTGTGTGTGTTTTGACAGTTGTCCAGAGGTTAAACATTATTGCTGATAAATCATCGGAAAGTACGCCTTTCGGCACCCAAGGTACGTATTAACTAGTGGTCAACAACTATTTAGATTTAATATCTGGCAATTACGCCCGAACTCACGGCCTGTGTTCATAATAAAAGTGTCATGATTTAAATATTAATTGTCATGTTTGGTTTAATGGTTTTCTGTACATATGTGTGTACGTGATCAGAATACATTTATTTTTGTGTACACATAAAAATATTGGCATCAATGCCTCAAGCCAAACGGTTTTTTGATTTGAGAAAATAAGCAAGCTTTATGAAAAAAAAAATGTTCAAGTTTAAACTCATCATGTTCCGTGAGGTGTAAATCATACCTCCCTATAATTCTGCATTTTATTAAAATTGTATTAGGCTACATACACACTGACAGGTGGCTAGTCACCTTGCGAGTAGGGAAGAAAAACGACCGCTCTAGAATTTTTCCAACCAACACTGCGCGCTTGGTGTCTTCGCTAGTCGCCTAGCGTGTATCGAAGGATGTTAAGTCACTAGGCTCTAGCTACGCTAAACAAGCCACCTGTCAGTGCGAACGTAGCCTTAGATTTCCTTTTGCATCTCTATTCATAATTAAAGTCCAGTTTTGTGTGCGTATTTAATAAAATGTTTGTGTAGCCAGCACAAAAAATGTAATAAACAAAACTTCAGAACAACAAAGAAAACCTGTACGCTTGCTAATTAGTAAAAATGTTTTCAGATTTCAGATTACAAGATTACAACAGAGCGGTCTCAAAAAATCAGTGCTGCCATGTTTTTTTGTTCTTATTAGCAATTGTAATCCAGATAGCAACATCTTGGGGTTAATGTTCCTCTAAGTTTAAGAATTAAGTAAGTAAATAAATTATACTTCCCCGTACAGTACAATCACTTAGATGGGAATACCGCTTTGATGTTTTGTAAATTTTCGATTTTAGCCTCAAGTTCTGTTTTGCGAAGGATTATGTTAATATACTGTAACGACCTTCATTATGTAGTTAAAGTCTAATTTTGGAAACAATACAAAATAATAATTTAAGTTAATTGTCTTATTTAATGGATAAATCATCAAATAAAAGAAACAAACCATGAAAGATGTTCTTTACGCGACGAATAGTAAATGATTTCATGAGGAAAGCCGTTTCAAAAAGTTAGTAATACGTATGATCTGCCCCCCCCTACACCACCAATAGCAACGGATTTTGTTCTGACAGTTTAGCATCATTCATTGCGTTATTTACGTTGTTGAGCAGACAAAGTTATCGAACATGTGAAGCAATGGATTAGCAATATCCTTCAAAATGATTCAGATTGTGATTGACCGTGTGTTACGCAGTTAGGGTACTGATTATTCTGAAAAGTTATTCTGAAAAAGATCATGTAAAGTAGACCTTCGCCACTGATGTAAATAAAGGGTCATACGCATAAAACAACAGAACAAAAATAAAAATAAAAACTGAACACTACATGCTTGTTGCAGTAAGTGTCGAATGCTACACAAATGTAATTGGTTACCAGATAGCTAGCCTCAATTGATTGCCCAATATTGTTCGATTGGTGCAAAGGCTGACGTAGTCAAAATACTATGATCAAATATACACGTATCTGCCTGTAAACTGTATTGTTTGCACTGATTTAGCTTTAACAGTACCTGTTAATGGTAAAACAGACTAGAATTTGACAATTGATAAGCAGTTATACCAACATTAGGTATAAGATAGGAATTTGGTGGCATTTCGACCTTGATTGTGTCAATTAAAGTGTTTCTAATAGATTTATTTCCTCTACGTAATTTATTGCCATATTAAAACATTACAATATTTGATCACAATATATTGACTATCGTACTGAATATTCCTGTAATTTTTACTAATTGTTTATTTAGTCATCAAATTTATGGAATAAACATATTATATTTCCAGCATTTCAACCAAATGCAAATACAAATACATTAAAAGCTGATATTATTCAATCAGTAAATGTCTCATTTCAGCCAATCTGGGTATCAATTTAATTTAACTTCTCTATTATAATTATTGCGAGAATCAACTGCATCGTTCTACACTCTAAATCAAGGCAATTAAAAAAAAAGATACGAGTATACTTTGGAGTTCAAGTATAAAACAAAATGTAAAGGCTAAAGTTAGCATAAAATTGTGATTTATTACCATAAGAGCAATTTCGTGATGGTAATCATTTTCCTTTTAAAATATCACTTCTGTTATGCCCCAAGGTTCTCACATGGGACCGATCCGTTTGAAATATTTTTCAATTACTTTTTAAACAATATTCTTTGTGGTTAAAAAAGTTCTCCTTGATCTTATTTTAATTCCATGCTTGTCAGTTGTTTCCCGAAGTAAATAAAAATATTAATATTTTCTTCATTAATTTTTTTGTTACCAATCTCCATACAGCTTTACAAGGAATGGGTAGACAAGGGTCTGGGTACATATTATAGCTCTTGACAAGTTTTAACTCCATCAAACAAGATGACTTTTTGATTGAATCAATCCAAAAATGCTACCTAATATAAGTCAACGTGATGTCCTTAGAGACACAATGCAATTATTATTATGTTTCGATGTAAATATTAATATAATACATTCATTCGGTTATCGATGACGTCACGCTTCCTACTACCCGTCCCCTTAAGTATTATACGTGTATGTTTAATTATTAAACGAAACCCAAAGTTACTCAATTTCACTATAATTAACGAAAACACAGAGAATATTTAGACTAATAAAACGTTATTTTAATACTGTTACGTTATTAATCATAATCAGATATGTTATTAAATTAATTTAACTTAATTGGATGTTTTGAAATAGGTTACAACGGAACATATCCCTTAGATCTCATCATAGGCAAATTATAATAGATGTAAGTAATTTTAGATAAATATACCTATTCATTATGTCAGAATATAAAATTAAAAGTATTAATAAATATAGACTGAGTTCCACGAAATAGGCTTGTATATATTAAAGAAAATTGTAATAAGTAGGTAATGTGTAAGTTATTTATGCTTAAATTTAAACGGGAAATCTGTTAAAGGCAGTCAATTACTCGGGCAAGACGTCAAGGAAACATGGGATCAGTTTGCTTTTATCGCTTTTGTACTAGGAAAGTAATTTGCCGACGTTATAGAACATATGAATGAGGTACGAAATTATTAACCAAGAGTAATGGAAAAAAAATATTGTAAGCATTTCTTCACCCGTCTGCCTTCGTCATTATTGAGCTATGTTAAATGTGCATGACAGTGTAAATAGACAATGTTTTCATGAGCTCTGTTTTAGCCCTAGAGTGTCAAAAATACTGTTGTAACGCGGACCACTGTCGCTTTCCGTAAAATAAATGACTACTAATTTACTAGCCTATTATTTCTTTCTTTCATTTTGAACTAAAAGTAAACACCTTCAATATATGGAACTTGTGACATTTTTCCTTATTCCAGGATTCATCCTTCCATTTACTTTCGTTTCAGTCCTTAGAACTTCGATTGGTTATTAGATTCCATAAAAATATCAGCGTAGGTACAATTCTAGAGAAATATTTTCATTGAATCGATATGGATATACATCTGAAACAATCCAGTATTGGCTTCGAAAATATATTCAATCATAAACCTCCAATGTCTATATAATCGCCGTAGTTTGAATTAGTTTTTAGATACTTATCCATTAGAGGGTTTGGTTAATGAGCGCTAAATGGCCAACTGGTAGGAACCTATACTAAAGTAAGTTTTTACTGCAACCATACATGGTGGAGTGGTACAAGTGGACAAGCAGAACAGGGGTGCGGGAACTTCTGGGAGGTGACGACGCCAGCGCCACAGCAAAGTTCGTTTTTTTTCATTCGTATCAGAATCAGAATGCTTTATTTGTAAACATAGGTCAAATTACAATAGTGTGCAAGATGTTACAGATAGGTAGATCCTCTATGTTTTGCCCAGCGGCGTACAAATATATTTAATTAACAATGGCGCCGATTCCCTTGTTCACAAACTAAACTAAATTTAAGTTCAGTGCATCTTTTTCTTTCTATTTCATTAAGACAAGGACAGAAGATAAATATTAGTTTAGTCCTGTCAAATTAGTCAGCGCCTGACGTAAATTGACATATTTTTAATCGCCATGTTTTTAATCACATCTAAACTTGCTATGGAGTGTCTACGAGTACATTTGACAGGACTAAACTAATATTTATCTTCTGTCCTTTTCTCAATCAAATATAAAGAAAAAGATGCACTGAACTTAAATTTAGTTTAGTTTGTGAACAAGGGAATCGGCGCCATTGTCGAATTTTTTACTTTTAACACCAATTTAACTTTTGAGATATCATAAAGTAGTAGAATTATGTAAACTTTCACATTAGTAATAAAATCAATATTAATAGGTACATGCATATCAATACAAATCGAAAATAGAATCAAAGTCAATAAAATATGTCAAATAGATTAAGTTACATGCAATAATAATGCTAATATCAAATAAAATTATAAATCGTCAAAATAGGTGCGGAGATTTACAATTTTCTGAAGCAGAAATTATATAATTATCGTCCAAATATTCCTGTAGTGAGTAGTAACATTTATTTATCAATATTCTTAATAGTTCTGTTTTGAAATTGTCCAGATTTAACATTTTTATTTTTCCAGGTAGTTTGTTAAATATTTCTTTGGCCATACAGAAGGTTTTATTCATTAGTGCAGTTTTGCCATAAGTCACTTCCAGTTCTAACTTATTTTTATCACGTAATTTTCTGTAGTAAGTTTTGGTAGCTATCTTGTATAATGAAATGTTAGACTTGACGAACAGGACGTAAGGAGGAATGTATTTTTACATAAGTAAGTATTTTTCAAAATTATATATTGATAAATCGCAGTAAACTTGTATTCTAATTTATAAGTGTCCTTTAATTAAAATGAAACACCTAATATAAATTACTAACTAACATTAGGTACCTGCTGTAGGGTTAGTTAAAATATTGTCATAACACTGTGAAATAGTTTCAATCTTCAAAATTTTCTTTGCCATCACAACAAAAAACTGAACAATGCTCATTTGTATATTATTTTAAAATCATCTGAAAATGCTCCAATAAAATAAAATAAAATACGACACGTTGAGGACGTGCTTCATACAATTCCACAAAAAGATCTCCGAAGCTTATCTCACAGAGATTCTATCGGTCAAGTGGGGTGGCTCCATAGAAATATATAATATATAATTATCTATGAGTGGCTCAGACGGGTCACTCTTATCATTAAAAGAGCATCACACAATCGTTTTCCGAGAAAAAGGGTACTGAAATAATGTAATTTAGTGTAAAACTGGATTTTACAATTATATGGCTTTCATTTTATACGTATCATAACATGGTGCCTGTAATCCACGAAGAGTTAGACGAAGATGTACAGACGCCAGCACATCAAACTACCCCAAACTGTCAGATTTTCCCAATCAACTTTGAACTTTATGCTTTAGCGATAAAGTTGAAAATCGACTAAAGAAATTTGACAGCTTGTAGTAGCTTGATATGCTGGCATCTGTATCTATAGTACACCAACATTTAGGTAGTTATGTTTAAGTCCCATGTAATAGGGCGTGAGCCTATTGACATCAACCGAGCACAAATCCAGACTCTGAACTGTTGCTAAGAAATTCCTGATGAAAAAACCGAAAAACACTTGGCTCAACCTGGGAATCGAACCCAGGACCTCATGTTCAACAATAGCACTTGCAACCACAAGACTGATGAGACAACGTGGAAAAAAATATTATTATTTATCGATATTTTGAGTGAAATGAAAGTGTTATTAACAAAAGTAAGTTACAATGCTTCAAATCAAGTGTCTGGTTTTCATTTTATTCTGCTGGTATACATTCCATCGTATAACTATCTAAAGTACCTACTTACGTGTAATATCACTGGCAACAGCAAAATGTTGTTATTTGCGCAAAAGAGTAATTATCACATTATATCGCATTATCTCTTTAACCCCTTTTTTATATCTTCTTCTTTTTGTGTTGATGGTATGTACTTAGGTTGACTATTTCTGTCGTTTGAGCCCAGTAGCATTCTTTAGATCATCAACAGTACAAGTGAACGGGCACTTAGTACACTCCAGCAAGTGGGGCATGGTCTGATCAGAAGCACCGCATTCGCATAGGGTCTGTTTTTTCTAGTAATCATAAATCTTTATTTATCTCAACATCATATTACAGGCACTGAATAAAAGAATGCACAATCTTAAATAGAGAAAGGTGTCGGAGAGAGGAGGGTCCTGGTTTGTAACTCAGGACCCTCCCCGCTCTCACCCGGCTCTCTTAGATAGGACATGTTAATTTACAAAGCGGTTAGAGTCAAGATATACTTGATAAAATGTTAACCAGTGCACTGTAACCATGAAATCAGCATATGATTCTAGACTACTACTAGCGAATACATTTTTCGTTCGTTATAAAAAAAAAAGGAATCAGCTGTTTCATCGGGGAGTTTGTTGCGCCACTTCTTCTTCCCAGCGATAGCACTAGGAAGTGGTGAAGGGCGGGCGTTTTTGGGGGACTGTCTTTTGTAACTTTGACGTTCGAAAAGTGCTGATTCTCAGCCTAATTTGAATAAATGACTTTTGATTTTGATACAAAAGTGCAATACTTACTTACGCGGTCAAAATGTATGGAACAATAAATATATTTTTTCTAACGAAAAATTTGTTCGTCGGTTATAAAAAAATATATAGAATCATATATGCTGAATTCATGGTTACAGTTTACGCACTGGTTGTTTATTTTTTTTATATATAAGTAGGTAGGTACCAAAAATATTACTTTAGTCTATTTGAAGAATTGCCTCAAATATAATATTAGAAAAGGAGAGTTTCTTTGACAAGTTCAAAAATAACAAATGTTAAGAATTTTTCGTAGAAAAGACTCTTGAACACGAATAAGAAAATAATATATGTCGATG
This sequence comes from Apamea epomidion, assembly GCA_947507525.1. Taxonomy (NCBI): domain Eukaryota; kingdom Metazoa; phylum Arthropoda; class Insecta; order Lepidoptera; family Noctuidae; genus Apamea; species Apamea epomidion. The sequence continues at coordinate 14,158,858 of OX382227.1, forward strand.
CCATTCAATACAAGATTTATTTATTTATTTTATTTTACCTTTTTTGTAAATACATATATAAACAGACAATGAAAAACAGAACAGAAAAAAATAGATACAGAGGTGATGCTTATTTCATAACAAATCTCTTCCAGCATACCTGAGATAGGACAATAGATACAGAGATGTAAACAGCGTGTCATAGAGCAAAAGAGACAAAAAATAATACATAGAATCATAAAACAATTCACTTAAAAGCTAAACAAATATTACGAGAATATACTAACATACATACAAATAAACATACATTAATACTTCTAAAATAAATATTACTAGAATGAAAATAATTATGTCATACTCAAAATAATAAATACATACACAACTAAGATGAAGTGGACAGATAGTGTTCTTCCACTCTTCTTTTAAAAATTGCAACAGTTTGGCAGTCCCTAATGTCAGGCGGTAGTGAATTTCACAATCGCACCACGTGCACTGTGAAGTAGTAGGAGTAGAAGTCAGTGGAGTGGGGAGGGGACTTGAGAATGTTTTTAAGATGCGACCTGCAAGGTGCATCTGAAGGACGGGCGTAGGAAATCAGCTCCCGCAGACAGGATGGTGTTTTAGGATAGTGAAGGAGATTGAATAGCAGACACAACATCCAAGAGTTCCTGCGAAGTCGAATGCGGAGCCGCTTGAGTATCTTGCGAAAGTTGGAGACATGATCAAACTTTTTAAGGTTAAAAACAAAACGAATACAGATATTTTTCAAACGCTCAAGTTTATTTAAAAGCTCCCCCGTGGTATCCAAGTAACAGGCATCGGCGTAATCAATAATGGGCTGAATGAGGGTTTGAGCAAGAGAGATTTTGGTGTTGAAGGGCAAGAAGCCCTGGAGACAATTCAAGGAATGGAAAGCATAGTGCACTTTGCGACTGACTTGAGCAATGGTCCATGGTTACCCCCAGGTTTTTAACCGTTTGTGCGTATGTAATCTGAACTCCATTCAGACAGAGTGGAGGCAGCGACTCTACATCGAGACTATTCCGCATATACCTGCCGTCGCTAATAATGGCCTGGGATTTCCTAGGGTTGATTTGCAGTCCAAAAGACTGCGACCACTCGCTAATCAAATCCAGGTCACTGTTCATGGCTGAAACAGCGGCTTCCGCATCTTCCCTTAGGAAATTATTGTAAAGCTGCAGGTCGTCAGCATAGAGATGGAAGTAAGAAGAGATGACTCTGGTGACAGAGTTAATAAAAATAGAAAAGAGAAGAGGAGAGAGAACGCCACCATGAGGCACACCTGCGGTAAGAGAGCACCAATCAGAAGACGACTCGTCAAGACGAACCCGCTGTGAGCGGCCATTAAGATAGGAGTTAAACCAACCAATAGAGGAAGAGGAGAAATTTAAAGATTTAAGGATCCCTAGAAGGATGTCGAAATCGACAGAGTTAAAGGCACTGCTAAAGTCAAGAAGTACAAGTAAAGTAAGAGATTTGTGGTCTATAGCCCAGCGGATGTCATCAGTAACTTTCAAAAGAGCCGTTACTGTCTATGACCAGGTCGAAAACCAGACTGAAAAGCACTAAGGAGGTCATTCGCAGATAGAAAGGTAGAAAGTTGTTGATGAACAAAATGCTCAAGAACTTTAGAGAGAAATGGGAGGATAGAAATGGGACGGAAATCGGTGGGTGAGACCGATTTATTTATTTATAGTTAATTAAAACGGTATAACACCAATTACATTAATTAACATGATGAACAAGATGCCTTATATCAACTTGTACTATCATATCATAGCTTTACTGCCACCGATGGATATTGCTTAGGATAAAAATAAAATATACTTTGTTTTCTAAATTATTACAAAACCATGAAGAAAAAGGCTACGACACTAAAGAACTATTATTTTAGAAGTAGTCGCCTATTTCTAATCTTTCTAATCTTTTTTTTAGGGCACAGCAAGATAACTTAAAACTAACAGTATTGTAGTGAGTATCCATTATCTAATATTAGGAACTTTCACAATTAAAGTAGAATATAATTTAAAATTATATCTAGCTTTGTACATAAAAAGGTTATATATATTAACACACAGATTGAACACTATTTTAACATTTTGTCTTCCATAAATTCCTTTATGCTGTAGTAACATGTTTTTAAGAGCAATGCCTTTAACCTAGCTTTAAATACACATGTTGTTTTCGTGGATCGTATATTTTCAGGTAATTTGTTGTATATTTGTATGCTTCGGTATTCAGGGCTATTTTTGTACATTTGTAGTCTAGGTGCTGGTAGAGTTAACTTGTTTTTGCGGCGCTCGTTCTTGTCAAAATTAAACAGGTTTAGGTTATTTTTAACAAAAGTGGCTATTTCTAATATATAAATGGAGAGCAGAGTTAAAAATTTTTCTTTTATAAAGTGGGGTTTGCAGCTGTCTCTATGTTTTATTTGGAATAATATTCGCACACATTTCTTTTGTGCAATAAATAAATCACTCGCATCCGCGAGTAGCTATTTGGTTTTTAGTAAAAAGTACCTACAGCGGGTATTACAAGATGTTATCAGTCTGTTAACCGGTTTACTAAAAATATAAATGATCTGCCGAGCCTTTTCCCAACTATGTTGGGGTCTGTCTAACCGGGTGCAGCTGAATACCAGTATTTTACATGGAGTGACTGCTACCAAAAAAGGAAACTGTATTTTTCAAACAAAATAAATAGCTTAAAAATTGGCATGAAATAATCTACCCTTGATAATAAAGCACTAGACACGCGCGGGCCGATGGTACCAGCCATTCAATACAACCTTTATGGCATTGTTACCAAATAATCACAAATTAAGTTTAATATTGTTAAATACCCAAACGGCAAAAAAGGTTCCATGGCTAGAATGTTAATTTTTATTAATTATTTTAATTGTATATGTTTAAAATACGTTATGTAGAATACGTGGTTTCAATTAATGTGATAACCTAATCGCCACACTGTATAATAATAATAATAATTACCGACACCGGTGGGTTGCTATTTTTTTATATTTTTAAATGTTTTTTTTTATCTTTTTGTTTATAAATATATTTAAATATGAAATTTATAAGTATCTAAATGAAATAAAGGAAATAATAATAAAAAAATGAGTTAAGAAAAGAAGACTTTATAAAGGTAAAGGATGATTTATTTTTCATTGATGTGTCAAATATAAACATCCTAATTCAGTAATTGGGAGCATAATGTTAATTATCCTTCTTTATTTAACGTTCCCTTAATGAATAGTTCATTTTTTCAACGCTTTATATAATCCCATAGTTACACACTTGTTGTTTCAAAAAGTTGTTTTCATAAAGTATACCAATTAGCAGACATGTTTTGCTAAACCTACAACAGACAACAGACACCTTATAATAATACATTCCATAGCCTGAAGGAAAATAATTAATTTTCTGCTCCAATCCAATTACAGATTTCAAAGCGTATCACTATGTGAATTGATTTGTATGTAATTAAACAGTAGGCTAACAGTCGTCTGTAGATAATAATTAGCTGATTTATCAAAGGAACAATTAGATGATGAATAAACAGGCCTTGATACATAAACATATATAAATTATGAACCATCTATATATATATATATATATATACATATAAAATATATAATAAAATCGTAACGAAAACAAAACTGTAAATTAAATATTTTTTAAAGTAATTTTGGCGAGGTTTGGGAACGATTCTAATGCCAAAAAAATATTTTTGTCTGAATGCATCCCGCAAAAATTACTAGATAGTTTTGTTAAAATTTTGCATAGATATTCCCTATAAGTCTGGCCAATCTGTAGGCTATAAAATATCACGCTATGTGCTATGAGAGATGAGCAATATTGCAATTAGTTCTTCTATAGTTTACCTTGCTTAAAATGTAAAAAGACGAGCCAAAATATTGCAAACAGTTACAGATATAACCTTTTTGATTATCATCACGCTATGGGTGGATTCTTGAAAAAAGTATAGTCAGCAAGAAACTGGGCAAATTTCACCCAAAAAAATCTGTTACCACAACATATAACAATCTTTCCTGTTTCTTATAAGCATCAAAACTGTTTATGGGACCAACTGAGGTTCGAGTGCCAGAAAAGTCAGTAAAAAAATAGTATTCAATGAGAATGGAATTCGTCGTTATGATTAGCTACAATCAAGAATGATTTTCTTTGATTTTCTGAACTTATTCGTTCGAGATGCATTTGAAATTGTGATCGAATGAATCTCCCTCTTTGGCAATCACACTATATTCACAATTGTACAGAGTGTATGCAGGGTAGGTAATATAACCGTTCTTGTGCACTAATTCTCTTGGGATTTGCCTCTCTAAACACAGAATACTTAACAGTGCTAACATTGCTGTACTACTGTACTAAGCAATCCGGTCTGGATCGTGCGAGAATTTATGACGATCACGATAAATTATTGTTTATTGAGATCTCGATGTTTGTATAATCAGTCTATAATGTTCCCACTGCTGGGACACAGGCCTCCTCTCACTGAGAAGGGGTGGGCCGTAATCCACCACGCGGGCCTAGTGCGGGTTGGTAGATAGGATATACCGGTTTCCTCACGATGTTTTCCTTCACCGTTTTGAGAGCAGTGGTGATGAAATAATTTACACAAAGTAAAGACCTGAAGGCCAATTCTCGTAATTTAAAACGTTCAAAATCTAGTCGCAGTCTCATCTCGGCGACCAACAAATGTCAGAAACTTGACAAAATGTAGGGAAATTAGAAGTATTTTTTTATCGATACTGAGATCTGACTAAAATTACGAGAATTGCCCCTCTGATCTAGATGTTTAATAATGTTTAATTACTGCTACGGTGGTCTAAGTCAAAGTGAAAGCATTTATTTCAAATAGGCACTTTTGAACGTCAAAAGCACGATGGACCTTGGTGGTTTCATGGGTTCGGTCTTCCACTAGGAATTTTTCAGAAGCCGGCCGCTAACTGGATAAGGCTCGCCCCTATTGTACGTAACTTGCGAAATGTGGGTGTTTAGTACACCTCTTCCTTTGAGGGATTACTAGAGTAATATTACGTTAATTGCATAACAAACAATAGTGTACCTATTTATACTTTTTTTTTCAGCTGACTGATATGCATAATGCACAAAAGAGAAAAATCGTCTCTAGAAGCACAGGTGAAAAAACATAGTTTTTCTACTTTATATGATACTATTGCCTTACAGTCAATAGTTCGAGAGTTCAAATTCTATTGAATATAAAAAAAGCGACGTGTGAGAGTAATGGAGAGTTGAATTCAAGATATTTTTTGAACAACACATAAAGGTACCCGACACAAATAATAATACGAATATGCTGTGACATTTTTTTAACAGTACTGAAAAACATTATCTCATTAAAAGAAAATTCTACGAGATTTTTTACTGAAAGGATATTTCAGCTGAAAAATATTTTTATGAGCGTAAAAGTTACAAACGTAGGCATATCTACTTAACTTTGTAGACATGTCACAAAATAATGTGTCTCCGTTGTATAACAAATTTTATTAACAACTGTACCTTGCTTACTAGTAGCTAAATAGGTACAGGGACCTACCGTCGTACGTACGCAGTGATGGCCCAGTGGTAACGGCCGACTTACGTGTTGTAGGTTCGAACGCAGACAGGCGCTTTACTTTGTGTAAATTATTTCATTATTAATGCTCTCAAAACGGCGAAGGAAAACATCGCGAGGAAACCGGCATGTCCTAGAACCAAAAAAATCGAATGCATGTGACATCTACTAACCCGCACTGGGCCCGCGTGGTGGGTTACGGCCCACTCCCTCTCACCGAGAGGAGGCCTGTGTCCCAGCAGTGGGAACATTATAGGCTGATTATGCTATGCTATGCTACCTACCGTAGCACTAAAACACGTTCTTCTGTATCGACAATGGTTGAAGACGTCACTTTTGTAATATTCCACTAATCAGAACAATGATTGACAACCGACACTGACGCCTATTGGTTCATCTCTACCTATGACGTAGTCTTAACCAATCAAAGACGTAGCTGTCTCCAGAAGAAAATACCTGGCGCAGTAATATTAGTGTACCTACCATGGCTACGTTCGTGTGGCAAGGTGCCCAGACGTTTGCCTTCGCCGTTCAATAAGAACGCCTATTATTGTGCTGGCACTACACCATGACTCCATAAATTATAATATTACAAGAGAAGTTAAAAATACCTCTATGCAGGCGTCGCAAATCGAATTAATAAGGTATTTTATACGTCAAGTTCTCAGTGTCAGGTTTATTTTCAGTTTTTAGCGCTGCTAATAAGCTGCACAACTAATTGGCAAACAGTTCGTTTAAGTACGTAAACACAGCTCCACGGAATAGTATGGCGTCTTTAAGCGATTCATTGCAGTTTCACACCCGTCTGACTATATTACTAAGGGCTGATTTTTCCAAAGTCAGATATCTTTTATTCGTGGAATAAGATTGACGTCTTTTGACGATTGGAATTTTTAATTTATGACAGTTTTTCCGTGGAAAAATATTTGACAGTTTTTCCACACAAAAACTGTCATAAATTCAAAATTTATTATCAGGATAAGATATATTCTATGTATAAAAGTTTGGTGGAACTCGCCCTAAGAGTTCAATCTTAAGATTGTTTAGGTTAGTATACTTTACTATTTACACCCATGTTGTTTTAGTGATAATGCAGTAATATGGAGACATAATAATTATTATAGCCTATCTGATGCGGAAAATGGAAGGTAACGCAAGACTATGAAACGTAAAATCAGTTTTTATTATTATACAGGAAAAGAAAATAACATGTGCGCAAACTGTAACCATGAATCAGCATAATATGACTCTAGACACCGCTAGTTTATACATAATATGACTCTAGACACCGCTAGTTTATACATAATATGACTCTAGACACCGCTAGTTTATACATAATATGACTCTAGACACCGCTAGTTTATACATAATATGACTCTAGACACCGCTAGTTTATACATAATATGACTCTAGACACCGCTAGTTTATACATAATATGACTCTAGACACCGCTAGTTTATACATAATATGACTCTAGACACCGCTAGTTTATACATAATATGACTCTAGACACCGCTAGTTTATACATAATATGACTCTAGACACCGCTAGTTTATACATTTTCGTCGGTTATAAAAAAATCGGATTAGTGTTTCTCAAGTTTAAAGCACAAAAACGAACAGAAAAACGGCCTTATAAAAAAACACAGTTTCTGTCCGCGACTTGTTGACTCATCAAAGACTGTCACTCAATGAAATATGTAATACTAGCTCCTGCTCCCTTTCTTGTTCCGCCGACCCATCCCGTCGCGCTATTACATCGGTTTCGCTTATTGACCTTCTGGCTTTTTTTGTTTTTGCTCGGCACCTAAGGGTTCTAGCGTGATAAATAGCCCATAACCTTTCTCAAGAATTAGGAAGGTTATGGGCTATTATCAAAACAAAAAATATTTTTCAAATCAGACTGGTAGTTCCAGAGATTAGCGTGTTCGAACAAATAAAAAAACAAACAAACTCTTCAGCCTTAATATTGGTATAGACATAGAAACTCGTATATACCTATATACATGTCGAATGCAATAAAAGTATTGAGTAGTGAGTATTGAAGGATTATGACAAGTTCAATTTAGTATAAACCCTGAAGATACAAGTCATAGATCATGAAACAGTATTCAGTCTAGTTACCAGTGCGGCCGAGTGTCTGTCTGTCTGTCAAGAGCGGATCCTCATAATAGAGTCCCCTTTATGTAGTGTCGTGGTGTATTAGCCCTTGTTAATGCCAGCTTGTGCTGATGTGGATCATCATTAGTGATTGCGTATTGTTCGGTTCAGGATGCTTAGACGATCTACGCTTGGATGTAGGATATATTGGTGTTATGTTACTTTCTGGTGCCTCAGTAAAAATGCTAAAGTTTTAGGAATAAAAAATCAGAGAAAGAAAATGCTGTGATTTTGATAAACACGATCCTACAAAGCTTAGACGATCAACGATTGGATTAACGAAGTTATGTGTAATGTTCTTCCTAGTATTTTTGCTGAGGTTTTAGGATAAAAAAATTGAGTATCAAAATCTTGTGATTATGATAAAAACCATCACGAAAAAGTACATGTTTCAGCCAATCTATTCTGTAAAAATCTCACTGTGAAAACTTGAAGGTCAAGTTAGTTGCCATTCCACCTAATGTTAGGGATTGACAGTTTTCAAGCTTACTTCACCAATGTTTTCACGGTGACATTTTTATGGAATAGCCCTACAGGTTATCTTACAAAGAAGGTAAAGCTCTATGTAGGCATAAAAGGTATAAAAAATCATCCGCGTCGCAGTCAACGTAAAAAGTGCCCGAAAAACTGGCAACAGTGCCACTAAGAGATTGGAGCTACTACAATATTTTTAATTCACAGAACGACGCGCGCTTTACTTTTGGTACCCAGGTGTAACACGCTGTGAATGTGTGCGTAAAGACGAGTAGTGTGGGTAGCGGGATCGTCCGAAAGGGTTACCGCTGCCCTGGAACATAAAGGGCTAAGGAAGGAACACGGGTGGGTTTTAGTCAGTAAGAGTCGACACTCCTTCCGCTCCACCCAGAGCGGGAGGGGTCATTTGATGATTTCCCATCAAAAAAAAAAAAAGAAAAAAAAAAAAGACGAGTAGTGTCAGCACATAACACAAACGCACACACAGGCACACATTGTCTTGGACAGTACCGAGGCCTCCTGGATGGATGAAGGATACTATAGTGCCATTAGTGAGCTAATCTCACATAAACGGATTCTGACATAGACGAGAGAGCAAAATACCTGAGACTTTTATGCACTTAATATCAAAATTACGTGTATTTCTAAGCATGTAATATTACGCAGAAATATCATTTTCCGCTAAATATTTGCCGATGTTGGTCTTGTTGAAAATTGTTTAATTAAACTCCATTTAGCATTTTCATCAGTTAGGTAGTTTCCATAATCCAAGAAGAACAATTTCAGTTAATACACAAACTAATGCATGTAGTTAATTAAGTGTACAAAGTTGGTTCGCAGCCGTATTCATCCAATTAAGTTAAATACGATTTTGGGTAGAACAACAAAAATAATCATTATTGTGAAGTTCTTGTTTTAGTATTCAGTTTGTCTTTGGCGTAGGTTTTTGTTTGGTTAAAGGGTATGTGCCTCAAAATGTCGGTGAAGGAACTGTTCTTAAATATATAATTATAGAGGGTGGAAAATAAACGTTGGAAAAGTTTGTGACATAGGAAATACATACATACATAAGCTTACGCCTTCTTCCCATGAGTGTAGGCAGAAACTACAGAACACCACCTGCTCCGACCCTTACATATCTTTGTGTGCCTCGTATAAGTTCATACATCTGGGCATTCACACACCTGACCTTTGTGAAGAACATCACCAACAAGGTCACTATAATTATGTCCTCCTAGGACGTCTCGGCGTTTCCACACACATCTGCCTTTATAGAAAATAATTGTTATAAAAAGAGAAAGTTCGTTCATAGGTTTGTTTTCGGTAATCGAACTAACGCAAAAATAAATGACAAGCTATATTTTTGGCCACCAATCGAAGCAGTCAGCTTAGAGTTGATTTTTCGACCGTCAAATAACTTTTATCTAAAGTATAAATATGATATATTTTCTATACAAAAGCTATCAAACCGCACTATATATATTTCTCAGATAAACTTTATCTGACTATTTAAAAATCAGTCCTTAAGGTGAAAGCGTCAGGGTAGCCCGCGAAACTCAAATTGTCTTACGTTTTTGTAATTTGCAGGTCAGTGTGGTGGTGGTGGTGGTGGTGGTTGTATGTCGATCAAAATATGATTTGCGACTGCAACAAATATGAATTAACAGAATCTTAATCATTAGAAATATCATTACTACTCTCTCAGTTTGAATTGACCTCAACTGTCATGATTTCATGAAATTGTCATTCTATAGGACAATTTGATGAAACCTCTTTAGCAAAAACTGAATAACATGACGATTAAGACAATATTCCCCAAGGACCGTTATCAGTCTGCGTGGAAGTTCTATAATATATTTACTATCTGACATCATGACGTTGATATATGTTGTACCTATTGAGACCATTGATATATGCCCATATTGTTAAACTAGAATATAAATATATTAATTAATACTAGCTGTGCCCCGCGGTTTCAACCGCATAAGTTTCGATCCCGTAGGAATATCGGGATAAAAGTATCCTATGTAATAATCTTGGTTATAAAATATCTGTGTACCAAATTTGATCCATATCTGTTCAGTAGTTTTTGCGTGAAAGAGTAACAAACATCCATCCATCCATCCATATAAACTTTCGCATTTATAATATTAGTAGGATTGATATTATTTTTATTAACCGACAATATAGTGGGCTATAATGATGATAAAGACATTAATATAATTATATCAAAACTTGATAAAGTCAGCGATGAAATTTGATTAACACTTCAGATTTATTAATCCTTATATTACGCTAAGTATTTAATTAAAATCGGAACAGAGATAAAATTAAATGAAAATTAACTTTTAACAATAGGCAAGAGATACATTGTGTATCAGCATTTCGTATAATTAATTTTATGTAGTTTTATGTAATTTTACCAAATTTTATGATTGTATGTGTAATTACTAGTTGGTATTGATCGATAATTTGTGTCTCGTGCAAACTGTAATTAATAAATAAATATGCACAGGGTGGCAGGAACATCGACGCGCAACATGTTACCATGGATTCAGTACATGTGTCTGAACCCTGCTTTGAAATTTTTCGTCGGTTATTGTTTTTTAAATAAGCCTTTTATGATTGTCGTAGGTATTGCCATTTTCTATGAAACAGCTGTTTTTTTTTAAGCTGACGAGAAATTTTTACGCTAGGGGGCTTAAAATCATGTAGTGAATTCATCATTACAGTTTGCGCGACGATGTCCCTGCCTTTCCGGTATAGTACCGAATATGTAAGGCTGAAATACAATTTATCAAATTATTTTTTTTTTTTTTTTATACTGGAACCCTACAGCTTTGTCGAAACGCTCGGGTCATGGGGCCAAGCATCTCCTTTTTAAGGAAATTTCTCGCCAACTGCTCCAAACTTCACGTGACCAGAGGGTTAGGTTATTCTTTGGCCAAAGAATTAGCCATTCAACGTGGCAATGCTGCCAGTCTTCTGGGCACGTTTTCGGATGACAGCGATACAGACGAGCACGCAAATCGACGTCAAAGGACCGGTTTTCTGATCCGTAGTTAAACTCAACCTATTAAAAAAAATAGTAACTTATGATTAAATTTTTGCAAAATGTGTTTTTTGATAATTTTTTAGTTTATCCAATGGTATAATATCATTGCCAATGATCAAATAATTAACTATTAGTTAAAAAAGTAACCATTACATAAACTAAAACTTGATCAAAAAACACATTTTGCAAAAATTTACCCATTCGTTACTATATTTAACAATTGGTTGAGTTTAACTACGGTTCAAAAAACCGGCCCTAGTGTTTTTGTTTGTTTTTATTTGTTTAGTTAGTTAGTTATTCTTTTATATTATGCAAATACTTTATACATAAAAAAGAAAAATTAGTGCTTGACCTAATAAATTGAATTTATCAAATAATTTTATGTCAATTTAGATGAGGTGTAAAAGTATTCAATTGGTCTTTGACGCTGACCAAACGTATCTTACGATGTCCAAAATTTAAGCTAGATAATACGTGGTTATTCAAAGAGCTATCTGTCTTTCTGCAATAATGATCTATTTTAAAAGCAGTCAAGCTTTAGTGGGACTGGGCCGGACGCGTTTGCCATATGTCGAACGAGTCATAGTCCACCACCATGTGGGTCTCAGAAAACGTCCGGCGACATCGAGGTAGACACAGGAGAAGGTGGCGGGACAAGATTGACGCCTACAGACAGGATCGGTCAACACTAGCTCAAGACATAGGGGAGTGGAAAGGAGAAAGGGAGGCCTTCGCTCTGTATTGGGCCAACATTGGCTAATAAAAATAAATAATATGCCTAGCTTCAAGAACGAGGAGTTTTAACCTAGATTTTGTTTAGAAAAAGATTTAAAACTGAATTTAAAGTAGCAACTCTGGTAAAATATAAGCGGTTGACCATAGAATTACGAGAATTGACCCCAACTAAAAGTTAGGTACTAACATAGTAGCAACTACCGAAAATTGGGGTCAGTTCTCTTGATTCTATGATCATCAATCTAAATTGTAACAAATCAAAACTACTAGAAGGTCTGTTTTGACTACACTACATCAAATTTCTTGTAATGAGTTAGTTATGGTAAGCTTATTTAATATTCCAAGGAATATAACTAAGCTTACAATCATATCGGCTTTCGAAGAATTTTCAGTGGATTTGGAGCTTTATTCGACATTTTACCTTAACGTGTTAAGCCGCTGGCTTTAGATGTAATGTAAGTACTTATTTGTTGGTGATACCCGCGGGTAATATCGCTCACTTACTTGCCAACTTGTAAAACTTAGTTTGCCTTCTAGAATTCTTATAATAATTTTAGATTACAAGAGAAATTCATAAGGGATTGTTACTTATTTGAGTTTTTTTTAAATTGATCTTAATATAATTTTAATTGAATGTTCTTCTCAACATAATAAATTTCAATACTTACCCATTATAATGCTGGTCCCCACTGCTCGGAAAGAAACTTGTACGAGAGCGAACGACTACTTCCACCCTACTTACCTTACTTTCACTTTTTATTTGTATTTTGTGTATAAGGAACTGTGTCCAAATAATTTGTCTTTACTTGATACGTACCACGAGTACTTAATACGTTTTGGCGACTTCAGATTGCGATAGAACTAGGTTTATTTATGACGGTTTTATGACACACCAAAAACACAATGCAGTGTAATATCAACTAAAAAAGTAGATATGAAATAAAACAAGTCACATTACTTGCCACTTTAAAAATACCCTTTCAACAAAACAGAACTTATACCTACTTAGTTAGTAGTGGCTAGGAACTCACCTACAATATTACAAAACAAACAACACCCTAATATAACAAACGGAAACAAAACACTGTTGAAACGTTTCACATTTAGATCGTGACGCGGACGCAGCATGAAGTGCAAGGTAATACAGAGGAATTATGAAACATCATGCGAGCTCGAATGTTAATCCGGTCGGGATAACATTGGGCTCATTAAACCAAACCCTGGATTATCAACTTGGAATTGCTCGACCGAGCAATATGAATATTGTAACGTAAAAAGCAATGAAAACTCGCTTTAAACCCTCCAGTATTTCACTTGCCATAAAAACTTGGGATTCCGTGAAATATATTAGGGAAAAAAAGGTCTACACGCTCGATCATTAAAGGTAAATTGCTCTGTTTTATATCCGTTGAAATGTAAAGTTGAAAATGTTTGAATGGCTCGCTTGAGTTGACACACCTCTCCGACTAACCCTCACGTACTGAATCCTTGTAACGGAGTATTATTTTAACTTCGTCTTGACACTTTTATTTTAATTATTTAAACGTAAGACACTTCACTTGATGTCAAGCGAGTGTTTGAACTTTAGAACTTTAATGTTCCGGACGAGGCCACAAAGTATTTAAGGCGGCACATTATCACCTCTAAGTAGGCCGCTGTGAATTGTTAGCAGGAAATCCAAAATGATAATGATAAACGTGACTGAACAGAGTAAGTAGGTTAGCCAATTTGCACATAATTCTGTAACACGAGTGTGTATATGGATAATTATTAATTATCCAGTTACCTGCTAGACATATCTGATGAGATACATAAGCATACTACGGGGTACGCAGCTTGGCAGCGGCGGAACCATCATCTCAGCTCTAACCATCAATATCGCAGACAATTAGACGGTAAGTAATTTTGGGAACGGTTTATGCCATGTGTGAAATTTCTCCGGTACCTTTTACAGCCTCGTTGGTTCAAGAAAGCAGAATCTTTGTGACCAAAATGACCATCCAAACTAAAATCGATTTGCACGCACCACCGCTTTCTTCAACGTTAAATGTTGAAGAGCTAAATGCCCAATTCGGTGTAAAACAAAGTATGTGTTCACTTTGCCATTGAGTACCTACTGACCAATGAGCGTGTTACATACATATAGATGAGTCACCCTAACAAATGTAGTCAGTGACTTGTTTCGCGAACTTTACTAAGTACGTGAATAAATGTCTTTTTGTCTAGGTTTACGTGGTGCATGGTACTGAAATAGCTTTCTTTTAGTTAGATTTGTTTGCGGCCTGTATATTCTATGTTTGGAATAGTTTAGCAGGCGAGGTCGTGTATATCTTGGCGTAAGTGTGCAATGTCATGGTCTTTTCGCTGTAGTACCTAGGTATGTACCTCCATAGATCCACGTGTATCTTTTTTTTTTTAAACGGAAAGTGATGTGGCAGTGTGTTTTGTAAAAATGTTTTTTTTTTACATTGTATATTTTATTGAGTAGACAGTATTTTATGAGAGCTTTGGCGTTTGCAGGAAATATCGCGTGACAAAATATTGTATTATTCCATTGGTTTTGAGTGTCATTTTGAAGTTACGCGTCTTCTGAACCGATATAGCAATGCTGAGCTTGCCTATTTAAACAAATATAGACCAGAAAACATAATGGTCCAACAAGGTATGCGCACTTCTTTAATAAAGATTGGTCCTTGGCAGCTCTGGGTAGAGAGAGGTAGAAAGAGAGTAGAGAGGCTTTTGCCCAGCAGTGGGACATTGATGGCTAATAAAAAAAGGTAAGTGCAGAAAAGTGTTCCATTCAGACGTAGGCTATAAATTTCCAGCTTGGTGATGAAAATTTGTCTCACGAGACAACCGCAAAGTCACGTAACTCAACACTTAGAACTCATACAAAATCGTTGAACAGTCACGAAGGATATAAATACTGTCTAAGCTACTTTACTACCTACGTGTTAACCAGAACTGTTTAACAAAAACTGTATGCTAGTTAGTACCGTAACTGAAAGCATAATGAGTTTTTTAACAGCCCATATAAATTACTTTGCATGAATGAGGAGCGAAATAAACAAGGCTTGTAGCGTTTGTAAACATAAATCATCATCATCTCGTCACCAGCCTACAGCAGTCCACTGTTGGACATAGGCCTAATTGCGTGCAATTAGGCCGAGAATCGAGGTAAATGGCATGCCATTTAGCTCGATTCTCGGCAACTCTCATCCAGCTGCTACCAGCTACCCTGCGAAGATCGTCGCTCATTCTAGCCTGAGGGCATCCTACCTTACATTTCCGATTCACGGTCTCCAGTCTAGAACATGTCTACTGGTCATTGGTTCTACGGCTAATATGACCGGCCCATTACCACTGCAGCTTGTTTATTCTTTGAGCTATGTCGACAGCTTTAGTTCTCTGCCGGATCACCTCCTAAAAACATCATCATTAGCATAATAAGCCTATAATGTTCCCACTGCTGGGACACAGGCCTTCTCTCAGTGAGAGGGAGTGGACCGTAATCCACCACGCCGGCCCAGCGTGAGTTGGTAGATGTCACATGTCATCAAATTTCTGGTTCTAGGACATGCCGGTTTCCTCACGATGTTTTCCTTCACCGCTTTGAGAGAAGTGGTGAAGTAAGTTTACACAAAGTAAGGTGCCCGCTTGGTTCCGAACCCACGACCTACAAGTCGTGAGTCGCGGCCGTAACCACTGGGCCACCACTGCTCTAAAAACAGAAATAAACAAAAATAAAAACATAAAGAATCTTGCCGAAACCCTTGGAATGACAATCATTAGTTCATTAATCTATAAACGGCAGTGCTTGTCCCGTAAATCGAGGCAAGTGTATCATTTAAGGCGGTCGAAAGCGAACAATAGGCGGTAATCAATAAGACGCCGGGCGGCTATTGTGTCCCTAATGTGTGGGAATTAGCTATTTACTGCTTGACGAAGACAAATTATATCCCCACTTCGATTAATTACAGAGCTTAACTGCGTTGTCGATATTAACATATGAGGTGTAGTAAGCGTCACTGGTCCTTAGTGTTTCGAGTATTCTGAAGGGGAACTATTAAGGCAAATGTTTGCATAATACATAGTATAGTTGGTTTAAGTTTCAATTGTAACAGTAATTATTTAAAATATAAACCTCTCGTCTATACAGGCTGGCAAGGACATCGACGCGCAAACTGAAACTATAAATTCAGCACATGATTAATACTTTCTAAAAAAAATCTACCCTAGAATTTTGTCGTCGACTATCAAAAGAAAAGAAAAAATCAGCTGTTTCATAGAAAAAGACAATAACTACGCGGTCAAAAAGTATGGAACTCGTTATCCGTGTATGGATAAGTTTTTTTTTATTACTTACCGTTGAAAATTTCAACGTGTGGGTTCAGAATCATGTGCTGAAATCATAGTTTCAGTTTGCGCGTCGATGTCTCTGCCACCCTGTATGAATGTGTAGAATTGAATTCAGGTTAAAAGGTAAACATTCAATTCACCGGCTTTTAGTGAGTTAAAATAAAAATTTCATAATTGGAACATTATCTATTCAGCAATGATTACAAGGAAGAGTTTAGCATGAAAATACATGTAATTAACCCCTTCGGGCGATAATCCTTTAATCAGCTGCGGTAGCTGGTACCGCAGCTGATTAAAGGATTATCGCCCGAAGTCAGTTTCGAGAGGTATTGTGTTTGAAGTCGGCCCGAAGCTGCTTGAAAATTTGATTGTTCGACGCTGCAGTGTCAGGACGTTCTGCCGCTGTAATATTAATAATGTACAGGGAATGCGCCTTATTTAAGATGGACTTCTATTTTGTATTTTAAAAAGTACTGCATTTACCTACTTACAGCATTTATTCCCGCTGCGAGAACACTGACCTTCTCTCTGCGAGAGGGAGTGGGTTGGTGGATGTCATGTCTTCGAATTTTTTGGTTCTAGGACATGTCGGTGTCCTCACAAGCAACGGTGAAGGAAAACTACATAGGTGTTCATGTAATTTAAGACAGCTACCAACCAAGAAATAAGACAAGATAAAACTGTTTACGTCTTTTATAAGAGTGTTGGTATTAGATAGAAGGTTCCTGAATTTAGAGTTATGTACATTAAATTGAAAAGTTTGCGTGAACTTGCTTTTTATTATTCAGAACTTGCTTTTGCCTGCGACTTCCACCGCGTGGATGTCAGAAAATATCCCATGGGAGCATACCGTGATTATAAATACCCTATGTGTTAATTCAAGTTATAAACTATGTGTGCCAAATTTTATCTAAATCCGTTCCGCGGTTTTTGCGCTAGTCTGGAACATACATCTCGTTCCCACACCTCATAGCAATAACTTTTTTTTCAAAAATATTCAATGTACAGTTTTGACTTCGTTACTATTTTATTATATGTATAGATTAAAATGAAAAAGTACCTAATTAATTAATAAAATAAAAGTATAATATTCTAACTTGACTAAAACTACTAGCAAACTAAAATATGGCGTCGAAAAATTTTAATTAGAAAACTTTTAAGTTTGAATATTTTAAGTTCAGTGCAAAAAGTACAAGAAGTAGTACATACCTTAAAGTGCGAGGTTAATTATTCTTCTCATTGCGTCGATGGCAAAAATAACACGAAAAAATTTACTTACTTATGTAGTTTTTTAAATTTCAGGAATTCCAAAATTCAGCAACGCGTAAACCGTTCGCTGACGCAGTCTTTAGGTCATCACGTATGCAGGTAAGATGCGGTACAAGATGGGAGGTGAGCCGTTGTCTGTGGAGAGACGCCGCATATACACCGAGGTCTGTGACGTCCATGAACCCCCACTTGTGGAGGTTGTCCTTGCTGCGGCCTACTTGGGTACGAAATCTATTTAAGGTTTTCCAAGAAGGCCACGGTATTTTGTGCCCGGATATTCAGTATTGCTTAAAAAGTCACCATTATTGGAACCGATTCGTCATTCCTTCCTTTCATCTTTTGAAAAACTAAGATATCATGCGATACGTCTTACGTACAACTAACGCGCGTGGTTGGTGACATTTAAGTATGAACGCAGATCATAATAGTAAAGATCGAAGTAAGTGGTATTCTATAGGTTCCACCTAGCCTTTATTTTTACTATCAATGGCGGCCCCGACTTTCGACGAATTTACTTTGCTTACATAATTTTGTCACCACTACAAACTGCTCTCAAAATGGTGAAGGAAAACATCACCAAAAATTCGAAGACATGTGACGTCTACCAACCGGCACTGAGCCCGCGTAGTAGATTACTGCCCACCCTCCCACAGAGAGAAGGCCTGTGTCCCAACAGTGGGAACATTAGAGACTGATTATGCTGTAAACTAAACAAGTAGAAGTACCTACCTGCAAGAATATTTAGAAGAACTCCAAATTAAGTTCGAGTTTCAATAGTACCTAGCCCGTTATAAACCCAATCAAATCTTTGTGTTTGTGTTCCAATTGTGTGTGTTTTGTAATAACTTGAACGTTCGGCAATTAAGGCTTGTTATGATCTCGCTTCAGTGCCGATACTCCGCTCTGAATTGTTTATCGCTGCGAAGCTTAATTAAAAACTAGTACTAGTTGCTTTTTACTTTTATCTGTGTCTGTATAAGGGCTTTTTTTTCGTAAAGTTTTTTATTTTACGGGAGATGGCGGAGATAAGTATGATTTTTAAGGGACATTTTTCATTTCTGATGCAATGTTGTTAATGCATGGGTTCAAATGCAGTTTATGAAATAAATGTATTAAAAAAAATCAGATTGTTAGTTATGTCTGTTAAAGTGTAGGTCCATACCGATTTAAGCCGATGAATTTTACATAGATTACCTGAAAAATAATAATCGTAAGTACCAATTGAATAAAAATACTAGACTACTTATATAATTATCTAATTAACAACTTTTTGTTCACAATATAATTAGCAAGTTTTCAATTATTACACACTTTGAAACTTAGTACAATCCTCGCTTTTGATGTTGAATAAACCTATACCGACTAAAAATATTATTTTAAAATTGAGAAGAAACTTTGGGTCTTTGAATTTAAAACAGAGTAAAAATAAAATTGTAATTCCAAAGGTAATGAAATGGCCCTTATTGAGAAATGTCAATCGAAAGAGAAACTTCGAGCAAAAACTTTTTGTTATTAAACTCTGTTGTTCCGTTTGTTGTTCGATAACTTCAGTCTTGTTAAATGTTAAAGCCATAAATCAAAATTCAAGTGAAATAATCTCTCGTTAGCATGAAATAACTGAACAATATTGGCCTAAAAGTAAAACATAATGTTTGAAAAACAATAATATTCTCTTATTTACAACTGGCTGACTGACAGACAATGAAATGCGAGTTATTTCAGCTCATTAATTTATTAGATTTCAACGAGAGCAGTCGTGTTTAACGCTAAATGATAGTACTTTATTCGGAGGCCGATATAATGATTGAATGTATTAAAGTGAAATTTCCCACGTTATTGGAACTGTACGATGTGAGGGTATAATTTAAAATTTATTTCAGGAATAAAAGTGGAATGATTAAATTGAAGCCATGGCAAAACCAATGAAGTAACCAGAGATTTATATTTTGTATTGTTTATTAAAAACGTGATGCCATGATATAGTGTGTAGCAATTAAGAAATATTTGGTCCTATAGGCCTGGTAGCCATACATAGCCAACATACGAGTTGTAGGTCGTAGGTTCAAACCCGACAGGCGCTTTACTTTGTATCAAGCATCACTGCTCTCGAAACGGTGAAGGAACCGAGGAAACCGGCATGTCCTAGAACCAAAAAATCGAAGAGATGTGAGATCTTCCAACACGCACTGGACCGGCGTGGTGGATTACCGCCCACTCCCCATGTATCCCAGCAGTGGGAACACTATAGACTGTTTATGTAAGACTTAAAATCATAACCGTGTGGAAGTTTCAAAATGTTCCGAATTTGAAAACGAGTCCTTCCTATTAATTTTGTTTTCATTTTCATATACGGTTAGATTATTCTGTAAACCTTTCGTTTCTCTACAAGACTTCACAAGCATTATGTACCGTAGTTTCCAGCGACACAGCGGATGTGTTAGCGGCTTTTCTCCTCGCGCGAACACTGAACAGAATTTCATAGGAATATAATATCATTATTCGGCTAGCCTTTTACTTATATGTTGAGGTTGGGTGTCAGTTCAACCAGATATTATTGCTTAACGAAATTTTACATGGAGTTTAAATTACTTACACGACCCAGTATCTTAGCTTTCTCGATATTCTTGAGATGGATTAGTTGTCATATTTCTAGCTTTAATTTAACTTGCGATGTATGTATGTATGTATGTAACTATGTTTGTTCGGGTGGACTCTTGCAACTCAATTTTGAAGCAGATATCTAAATCGGATGACAAAATTATTATGATATGGAGCTGGTCTGATGATGGAACCGGAAGGTGGCCATAGAAACTCGGTAGTTAAACGACACAACCCCATCGAGTTTGGCCTCGTTTGATCCGTCTTGACGAGAACTTTGGTGCTAGATGGTAACCAGGGTCTGATGATGGAGCTGGAAGATGGCCATAGGAACTCGGTAATTAAACGACAAAATCCCATCGATTTTGGGCTCGTATGATTCGTCTTGACGAGTACTTTGGTGCTAGATGGTAACCAGGGTCTGATGATGGAGCTGGAAGATGGCCATAGGAACTCGGTAATTAAACGACACAATCCCATCGAGTTTGGGCTCGTATGATTCGTCTTGACGAGTACTTTGGTGCTAGATGGTAACCAGGGTCTGATGATGGAGCTGGAAGATGGCCATAGGAACTCGGTAATTAAACGACATAACCCCATCGAGTTTGGGCTCGTTTGATTCGTCTTGACGAGTACTTTGGTGCTCGATGGTAACCAAGGACAAAAGATGAACAGGTAGCTTAAGTGCAGTAAACGCATATAACGGAAAAACACTGCTACGCGCTACTAACTACGCCGTAGTCAATCTCTCATAAAAAATACTAAAAAGTTAAAAATAAAATTAAGGCATCCAAAAACTTTTAAATACAAGCTTTTATTACTTATAAGGACAAAAAATTAAAAATAATTTAAAACCTGATAAGAAATAAATAAAAGCGTGTTACATTTTGATGGAACAGTAAAGAACATTTAGAACACAATGATTAACGCTTTTATTTATTTCTTATCAGCATTAAATTATTTTTAATTTTTTAGTCCTTATTATTAATAAGTAATAAAAGCTTGTTTAAAAAGTTTTTTTTTCTTTTAATTTTATTTTCCTTCTGACTATAGTTGTCACGTTTTAGCATGGCAATAGCGGTCATTGCCCTTTCCCTAATATCTCTCCGTAGGAACAATACACTTTGTATAGTTTTTCGTTATTGGAACAGGTTCAAGATCACGATACGTAGGTATTGAGACAGCCCGTCAACGTACTTTAAAATGTAGATGGGTTAATGACCGCTATTATGATGCTAAAACGCGACAACTATACCTATAAATACTGTCATAGATATTCGCATGGCAACCGGGATATTTGTTATCGTAAGGTTTATTATTAGAAGACAGAGGTTGTTGTTGCTTAGGATTT
The DNA here is from genome assembly GCA_947507525.1 of Apamea epomidion. Taxonomy (NCBI): domain Eukaryota; kingdom Metazoa; phylum Arthropoda; class Insecta; order Lepidoptera; family Noctuidae; genus Apamea; species Apamea epomidion. Next base: position 14,180,456 of record OX382227.1, read on the forward strand.
TTGCTACAGGTATCTACCTACATAATCCCATAGTGATCTTTGTACACCCCACACATGAAATTAATTCTTTGCTAGGGATTGCAGGATCTAATGGTTCGATTCCTAGAACAAAAAAAAAATTGTTTGAACGTTTTCGTTAGGAATATTCTCAGAAAGTGATGGTACGAGTATACTCTCCTACTGCGTATCTGGTCTGAGGGCCTAGATAATGACGTAACATTCTATCAGCGATAATGATGTTGGAAAAGTTAAAAATGTATAGGACTGACATAAGCTACCGAAGACCTTACGTCAATCATGTTCAAGCATATTCAGCATATTCAGACTATAATGTTCCCACTGCTGGGACACAGGCCTCCTCGCTTTGAGCGGGATAGGCTGTAATCTACCACGCAGGCCCAGAGCGTCACACACCCACACGTCTTCGAATTTTTGGATCTAGGACATGCCGGTTTCCTGGAATCGCTTTGAAAGCGATTTCCACTTATCTAGAACCTCGGTTACCTTATTTACCTATTTTATAACTTTTTGAAGAGCAGTGGTGGTCCAGTGATAACGGCCCCGACTTACGAGATGTAGGTCGTAGGTTTCAACCCAAGCAGGCACTTTACTTTGTGTAAATAATTTCATCACCACTGCCCTCCAAACACATGTTATAACATGGATTATGGCCCACTCCCTCTCACAAAGACGACACCTGTTTGCCCATCAGTGGGAACATTATAGTCTGATTATGCTCCCAAAACGGTGAAGGATAACTTTGTGAGGAAACCGTCATGTCCTAGAACCAAAAAATCGAAGACATGTGACCTCTACCAACCCGCACTGGGCCCGCGTGGTAGATAACTGCTCACTCCCTCTCAAAGAGACTGTGTCCCAGCAGTGGGAACATTATAGGCTGATTATGTAACAACTGTTCTACTTAATTGAAGATGTAATTAATATTATGAAGGAAATTATAACGCTGCGAGAATATAACAAGGCGTTTTTCTAATTTGTGCATGTACCTACTCGTATATACGTATGACGGCGAGCCATAAATTCGTTTTAAGATAATATAATGTCTGCCTTCTTTGGTATATCGTTGCCTCCAGGAAATTATATATAAATGTAATGTATGTAGGATTAATTTAAGATGTGTATTGTGTACTTAAGCTGTTTCGAAACTGTTATAAAAGCATGTTTTTAAACAAGTGAAAGAGGTAAGAAAGGGAAGATGGCGATTTGGGAGAAATAATGGTGAACTGTTGAGAGATGGTTAACGTGTAGTATATTATAAAACAATTGAAATCCATTTTTATTATCTCAATTTATTTACGGAGTTTTTCCTTTACAGAATATGTCACCCCGATTATTGAATACAACTTATTTATAAATACATATAGTATACTTGTTTACCCGCAACCTTATAGCCACAATAATAATAGGATAAAGCGCTCTACCCTCAACTGATAATGGTGAGGCCAGAACGCTATTAAAGAAGCCCACATTAAAATTGTTGACAAAAGCTTGACGCCTTTGGACCAAATCCATGAAATCCAATTTGTTTTCGAAAGTCTTAGACTACCCTACCAGGAAAGCAGGCGTTCATAAATTTACTAAAAACGAAAAACTTCGCAAGAAATGGGAAATTACTGCTGAAGGCTGCGTGTGTCGGCCTCAGGACGAGCTGCTTTTCACACGGACACTACGTCGCTTGCCTTACCAGTCTTGACTCTCTTCATATTTTGACTGCTGAGACCAAAACTACAAACGTAGTATTCAGGATGTTTTATATTATTTTAGTATATTGTGGTGTTTTACAACGTCCTCGCGAACGAAATCACGGGTAAATGCCAGTAAGTATTACATAAACGGTTGTTTCGTGCGAACCTGAAATTTTCCTGGAGATCCCATGCACTGTTCTTATGTATGTATTATATGTATGTTTACATCATTTCCTGGAAGCTTAAAATAATACATATATTCAAATATTTTGTTACCTGTACTGTCTGGATATCTAAATTTATAATAAAGTTGAAGAGTTTGCTTGAACTCGCTTATCTCTGATATTACCAGTCAAATTTGAAAAATTATTTTTGCATTTGATAGTCCAATTCTTGAGATTTTTTTTTTTTTCTGTGTGGGAAATCTTGTCAGACTTTTACTGACTAAAACCCACCCGTGTTCCTTCAGTTGCCTGTGTGCCAGGGGCCACGGTATCTTTTTCGAACAACGCTACGACCCTTAGGAGCAAATATAAAAAAGTCAAAAATAACGCTAAGCGAAAACGAAGTTTAAGCGCGGGCGATGCGATGCGACGCGATGGGTTAAAATATAACGCGGACACGCAGTCCCGGGCAGAAGCTAGTTAGAAAAATAAAATGAGTGGTCTTCTTACGTACTGTGTGGTCGCAAACTATGTTGATTTTCTAAGAATTTGATATAGTATAAAACGAATAGGTACGTTTACTTATAAAACCAACCGTATATGTAAAACGACGACAGATAAAACTCACGATCTCCTTTGTAAACATTTCCTCAAGAAACAAAACTAAAAACTTATGGAAATCCCCTCAGAATAAGTTCGGTAGTTCTCTAAACACTTCCTTTTATACTATGTAGTATTGCATTGGTCATAGGTACTTGTGAGTGGCTGAATTGTGACAGTTATCGTCTCGGGACTCATAAAAAGAGATTGCTTCCAGTCTGCCGACGTTTTATTGACTTATTAACATTGATATCAGATCGTAACACTTGATTCTTTGATCTTCGTCAAATATTTACCCAACATATTATTATACTTCGAAAGTAATTTCGTTTACTCATTTTATGGCTAGTTTAGTGAGAGCGATTAGCTTTCAAAGTATTACATTGTAGATAAGTTGGTTCCTTGTTTTCGCCAGCGGGCGTTGCCAAAGCTTGTTGATGTTTTTTCATGTACAATTTTAACAATGTAAGGATAAAGACTCTTTTTCATTCTGAATAAGCAACCTAACAAATGAAAATCGGTTTGTTTCTGGTTTAGTGGGTATTTATTCAACTCTGTAATACTGGGGCTGTTTTTAACCTTAATATATACAGTGTAATTTTAAATTAGCTAGCGAAACTCTGCAGACGTGATGGGTGGACACCACACAATAAAATGATTTAATGTTTTTTATGGGGGTCAACGACCGCTGGTAGTTTTGTTCCCTACTTGAAGTTTGAGTTAGGAAAATCTGTGTTCTTTTGTTTTTTCGTGTTTAGATATCGAAACTCATTACGTATGTGTTTACACAAAAAAAAAACAGATTTTTAAACTGATATTTTAAGTGACTACATTTAAAACTGCGGTCGATGACCCCACAAAAACTAAATCAAATTAATGTCTTTTTTATTTTATCTTATTTATATATCGATATACCTATCACGTCTGCGGAGTTTCGTTAGCTAATGTAATTTAACCCTATATCATTTGTAATAAATACAGTTATTTGCAGTGAAACGGCTACCTATCTGATCTTAATAAAAATTACCGTCTGTAATCTCCCAACTCCTACAGAATGTTTGAAACGGCTATTTTATTTACCACTTGTGAAAATGATTCCATTTGTTTCTCTAGAAAGAATAGCAAATATTGGAGGGTTAAAAGTGACTCTTTATTTGATTTAATCTTCGAAGCCGTTTCATACTCGCACGGCTACACATTCGTGGAAATGTAATTGGTTATAGTCGTAGGTATTCACATGGAATAACTGATTGTTTTACAGTGCTGGCATATTTATAATGAAGTCTTGAACAAAATTTCGAGCAATAAAAAGCCTTAATAGCAAAGTGCACCGATACGTACGGGGAAAAGAAATTGTATGCAAAATAGGCTGGCCAAGTAATTTGAGCTACGTTCGTGAGAATATGCGCGGATATTCTAAACCGTCGGTTCTACGTTACATACTTCTTTTTATGCTAATGTGAGGCATCCGTCTCCGTAAATATGTTATGCATATTTGCTTTGGGCAGTAAAATATGCCTACATTTAACGTAAATACTTATCCAATTCTTGTGAGATCTTGTTTTAAACGTGACGTGTGTCGACAATTAGGAACGAGTTTAGAGCGCACGATTCAGGTTAATATTATAATTTTAGAGGCATAGACATTTATTTCATTAAATGTATTTTCAGTCTTATAAACGTTCATGGAATTTAAAAGAGCATAGAACTGAAAGCAAGAATAAAATCCTGAATTTTTGATAAAAATAAAACAAATAAGATTATCGACGGTCGGGAGTTAATCGTGCGTGTACAAATAAACAAATCGTCGGCTGCGGGACGACGGTAGGACGGCAGCGGGACGGCAGTGGGGAGCGGCGGGGAGCACCGGGCGAATGTGGGGACCGCGCGTGCATGCACGAATTGTGGTATCCTTCTCACTATTAAGAACGATTTTATACAAGTTTGTTTCTTTATGTCCTTTGTGACGTGTATTCACATTCCATTTAAAAGAACAATCCTTTAATATTTTATGAAGGGAGCGACGAGGGTAAGTTTTGTTTTTGAAAATGAAATGCCATAAATATTACCCTGTTTGACAGAGAAATTGGTTTATCAAAAGCCTCAACAAACCTGTTTTGTACAATGGAGGAAAGAGGCTACTTAACTCTTTTTTCACTTCTATCTACATTTAAAAAGCAGTTCGTCACGGCCTCTCCATCTGGCTTTCCATATCGTATCTGCAAAATTTCTCTCCAGAGGTATATTAATTTCGATTGAAGTGTGAATTTTGCAATTTAAAAAGTTTTTCTTCGTGGGAATGACACCTAATTCTACAAAGCACCTTCCGTGTATTAGCTTATAAGCTAAGTTTCCAGCAGTTTTCTAGAATTTATTCTTTGTCAGAGCATGTTTAGAGTCGGTCGGAGCTCTTTGTAGCGAGTTGGAAAGTCGGCAAAGTTTGCGAGCGCCCGTTAGCGGTAAGTATATGATAGGGCAATTTGCCTTGCTGCGGTAATAATATCGTTATCTATTACGATTTTCATGTATATTTATGATGTGTAATTTTGTAACTTTTATAATGGAAGAAATAATGTATTGTGGTGAGGTCAAAATGGCAAAAGTTTTATGTAAGACAGACAAAGGTAGACGTTCGTAATAACTCCCTATGTACTGTGTATCTGCAGCGTCAGGTGTTGTTAGCGTCTGAGTCTTTACTCTGCGCTGTATCCACTGCACAGAATGATCTTTTATAGAATCTTTCAAAGGGGCAATTCTCGTAATTTTAAGAACGTTCACAGAGGTCTCCGTCTCAATCTGTCAAAAATACCTTTAAATTCCCTACAGTTTTGACAAGTTTGTGACATTTGTATGTCGCCGAGATGAGACTGCGACTAGATTTTGAACGTTTTAAATTACGAGAATTGGCCTTCTGGTATGGGAACAATATTCAGGTGCTATAGTATGTGCGATAATGCATTTTATAGAATAGCATTACGGTTTGTTCTGTGTATATTTAGTTCCGTGTTTCAGTATTTTTGTTCCATATCTAACTCGTGAACTTTCTACAAAGACAAGGTAGACAGTATCCGCGTATATCAGCGCAAGAATCTGTGAAAACCAAACCCAAATACATTGTAGCCCTTAGTTGTAAATATGGAGTAATTTAGCTTTATTCCACAATTAATGACCATAAAGATTTCTTTCCAGATTTTATTGCGAGTCTTTAACAATTTTAAGGGTAGGCCGTTAAGTGTTAGTTGTGAGGGTAACATCGTAAAATTATTTATTTATACGACCCAATTTCGTCGGTATGCTGGTCGACAAAAGTATTTCGGGGCTTATCGAGACCGAATCAAGGGTCAACGCTTCAGCGCACACTTGCTGGAGGATGATGTTATGCTATATGGATACAACATACCTGTCGTTTGTGTTAAAACATCTTAAAACATGTTTACTTATGACCACTTAGAAACACGTTTAGAATTCTGACTGTAAGGTTGGTGTTATAATGTTTATTTTAAACTAGCTAAAGTGAAAAAAAAAACTATGAACGTCGTACTGTCATATTTTTTTTTCTTTTAATTTTCTTCCATACAAACATAGTCCTGACAATAACAAACACAAAAAAAAAGAATTATCCAATTTGGTGCAGTCGATCGGAAGTTATGCGCGTACATACATTTCGGTGATTCATGTTCATTTATATAGATAAAGAATTTTTTTAAATCGTTTCCTTTTCCGGGGTCAAATTAAAAACGAATACGTAAGTCACAGGCTATCACAGTTTGGCGTTTAACTTTGAATTAGACCCGCATAATTAATGAGAATTTTGAGAAACGGAATCGTGTTTCAGGTTGAGAATTTTCTATACAAGAGAAAAAATGCGATGCGGTGAAATTTTTTCGCTGAAAAATCTTAGATGAAACCAAATGTAGGTTGTAATTCCATCAGTTTTGTAACAAAAGAATACCTACCACAGAATCAAAAACATACAACTAGAATTTCACTACACGCATCTCGAGAATATAAACAAAGCAGGTACCAAGTGGTTTCATAAGAAAAAAAATACTGTCTGCCTCGTTAGTCTAGTACTCGCAAGCGCTACAGCTGAGCGTGACGTCCCGGCTTCGATTCCCAGGTCGGGCAAAGTGTTATTAGGTTATCGATCTGGAATTACTCAGCAGTAGCCTAGAGTCTGGAATTCTGCCCTGTTACTTAGCTCGTTCCTATTCAGTAGTCAGAAAGGAAACGCCGACCTCATCTAGTTTTAAAAATATGATTGACGTGTAAAAGTGTTTGTAGAAACCTACTTACAAAATAAAATAATTTATCATTATCATTTGTTAAGTGGGACCTAAACTACTATATTAAAATACTATAGGTACACCTTTGCCTAACCCTTCGGGGATTACAGTCGTGATATTATTTTTTTTGTTTTACAATAAAAATATTGATAAAAAACTCCATATAAAACTCCATATAAACTCCACTCCGTAAATAGTAGTGCGTGCATAAACCGGTCCACATAACAAGGGCTATAATGAGCCGTAACGTTCGATCGCGACCTAGGTGAGCTTTCGTGTTACAATATTACTCCGAATTTGTGCTACCTATATTTTACTCCAACAATTAGCTTTAATATTCCTACCTGTACTATTTGAATTTCGGTTCATTTAACTGACCTGAATGATTGAAATAATTGAATTGAATTCAATAACTTGATTCGAAAAATTTGTGAAATTAAGAGGTCTACTCCCTAAGCACTAAATACGTAGTATCGGTCGAAGTTACGGACGTTTTCTGCCCCGTATTATTTACTGTCATAAATTTAGTTAGGGGCCCGAACTAAGAATGTATGACAACATGATTTGACAGTTGTCCCCCCTATCCCGAAAAGCTTTGCCCGTCCGAAAAAAATAATTGGTCCCTTGTTTTGACGGATGAAAGAAAGAAAGAAAAAGTAATTATTGCAACTCGTACAGGAAGATCACAAACTAAACTAAACACAGTAAAAAATAAAAAACCATATTATATGAAAAAAGTAACAAAAATAAAAATGAAACAGAAAGTCCAAGATACAAGGCCAAAAGGCTTCTATCTCAGAATGATGCTGCGATATTTAAAAAATAAATGTCGCAGCGCTGATCAACTACTTTCAGACGGGCCCGTATCTTAGTTAACGGACGTAGAGAGTAAACTCCCAGTCTCGTCCGGTGTATCCGTCAATATAAAGATTCTTTTCCGGTAACGTGCTTTTTATTTGTATTAAATGAATTGGCGTTTAATATAAACCTTCGCGTTTAGAATCAGACAGGTTAGTGGCCGTAAAGCAGCAGTTCATTCGTTTACTCTTCATTAATTTCAAAGCAGAATCGGACACAGATAACGTAATTTCTGACGGGAGTATCGGTTGGATATCCATTTATTTTGCTTTTTCCCTTTCTTTGCCTACTGCCTTTTAGGTTGCTGATTGGCTGACGTAGTAAAATTAAAGTTCTTTGAGATGATTCACCACAGTAATAACTTACCTAATGAGAGCTAGAAGCTTTCTTTATTTTAATTTTGAATTTTTTGAGCAATATCGTAAATAATATCCATGCAAAACAATTTTGCACATTTTCACAACGTCTAACTCTAGAATAATTTATTATATAGTCTATAGTTAGTCAGTTTTATTTCAGTTCCAGTTCATTACACATTAACTACATTTTCATGCGGAAAACTATGACTATGTATAAAGTTTTTATGCCTGTGACAATAAAATTTTGGCATAAGACCAGCTTGAAATATTTGTAATCATATATGCATATTCATTCCATTTTCGCGTGGTGAATATTTTCGGGCGTTCGTTGCCGTAATGTATGGCGCTTCTTCAAGTAAATGAACTAATGAATATTCATTAAAGAAAGCTTATACGAAACTGTGTGAGTAGCTATTGCTTTTCGCTTACCTCCGCGTTCGCAAATAGCTCGGAGAGACAATGACACGATTCTTGTATTACGGATTTAACCACTGCCTACTAATACTTGCGACAGTGTGGCGGCGGCGGCTGCGCCGCTAAATATGGATCTAGTGTTTACGTTTGGTTTGCGTTAACATTGAAAATTTTGTTAGTTATTTATTTTATGAAGTTTAAGGAAACCATTAGCTTAGCTACTTTGTACTTAAAACCTTGTATTGAGAATATGAAGCAAAATCGTTCATCTCTTATGTTTTTTTATTATTTTTTTATATCTGAATGTGCCTGCTCTTGACCTCGATGAGGTCTATGTTGTTTCCGTATTTTTCCTCAGAAATTTGATTTAAGGTAAAATTATTGTCATTTCAAATAGGATACTGCAAAACGCCAACATTGTAAGACAACAGTAGGTACCAGTAACAATATTCTTATACCTAACAACAATAAGGTATCTTCTTGCTTTAATAAGTAATTATCAAAATGGAGATCAGCAAAATTCCTTGAAATTATTTAATCAAAATATTCAAAGAATTTCTTCCAAATTATTATAAATTTTTATGTTCTTAGAAACAACAAAGTTTGACATTGGTTAAAGCATTTCCAAACGCTTTAACCAATTATGAGAACTATAGTGTGGGCAGTGGTTTCTTTAAAAATATTTACATTATGACGGTACCTTGTCAATATATCTTTGAAAACATCATGTACCTACCGTAAGGAAAAATCGAAAACTATTCAGTAAGAGGTGAAAGAAATAACAGAAATAGGAACCAATTTGTTCAACCAGGTTTCAGCGTGGCTAAAGTAGACTCATCCTTCATGTGGTAGCTACTGTTTAAAATGTAACAATAAAGATATACTCAGATACTCTAACTAAATGAAACGAAATTTAAATCTTGTTTGACGCACACTATGCAGCCAAGCATAGTATAAGTTGGGGGATTACATCGCTGACAAAAATGCTTGGCTCAACGCTAGTCCTGCTTCGCAAGGGTGTTTAAACTAATTGATTAGCATTCAAAAATATTGTTAGAGCTGCTGAAGATTGTAAATACTATCTTTGCATGGTATACAATTATTCAATCTCTTAGTATTGTATAATTGCATAGCACATGTGTGTACTTTCTATAAAGCTACCATTAACTTGGTATGTCTTTCATTGAATTGAACGTACCCTGGCCGCTGAGAGTGCGTCATGCTCATTCAAATGTCTAGCTGGTGGTGGCGTGTGTGTTGGGTCATTAAATTTCCTTCAAAATGGTTGAGGTGAATGGTGCTGATCCATACGTCATTTTCGTGAACGGGCGCCATCAGTCGGGTCTGGTCATCTCTTAACTGCTATGGCTCATTAAAGATTTTCAAATCTGACTGACCGACTACTTGACAATTCAAAAGTGCCTGTAGGTAATTGGTTTATTTTAAATATGAGTTTGACATTCCATTTAAAATTCCTTATTTAGAACTACAGAGTGTTACACTTAGGCTTTACTAATAGGATAAGACAGGAGAAGACCTAAGAACTACTAGCGGATATTGCAGTATGAAATATTAATAAAAAAAATTAAAAATTATTTATTTCTCCAACATAAATTAGTCTAAACAGATTAGTGATTGGAGCTTCCCTTTAATCAAGTAATGCCTGTATTGGGAGACTCCGCTCTTCCATACTGTATACTACTTGGAAAACAAAAAATAATAAAAAATACACTATTTGTCTGAGTGTGTGAGTAAATGTGTATGAGTATGTGTGTGAGTAAGTTGGTATATGTGTGAGTATGTGAGAATATGTGGGAGTGTGTGAGTATATGTGCGAGAGAGTGAGTTCAAGTTTATGTGTGAGTACTCGTATAATATAATATGAGTGCCAACAAGAGATGCGAGGTGTGGACGTGACACCACACTTCCACTATGCCCCCATCACCTAAACTGTTTCATTAATCGTTGAAAAGTAAAACTGATCGTCCACGACCAGCAATAACCAACTAGTTAATATCGCGTTAGTAAGTAGCGTCATGTACGGACCACTATTGAAATACTAGAGCACACATGAAAATTCTGGTTATTTACTGGTGATTTGAGTTTGTAACATGGTACTTTTGAGTAGCGTCGTAGACGACGGGCCTAAGTTCGATATATTCGATAGCGATTTAGAAATCGTACCGGGAAATTGGCTTAACTTGTCCGTGAGCGTTTTGTTGGCGCCTTGCCACGAAGTACTCTATTCTTTAGAAATGTTAAGATTGACTTTTCATACTAACCTCCTAATGTTCCGGGTAATATTAATTTTGACAGCCGTACTTGCTAATGTTTTTCTTTTGATTTTTATTTGTTACTATCTGATGTATTGTGTGTCTTTTAGTCTGTGCTAAATAAATGTATTTTCTTTCTTTCACTTTTACGAGTAAGCTACGATTTCCTAGATGAGCGTTACCGTCATATCTTTAACGGACGTCATGAAATACTGTCATTTTTAAAAGTATTTGACATTAAGATATCAAAAAACGCTCTGTATTTTGATATTATGGCCACATGTAGCGGGCACCGCCTACAAGGAAATCGTAGCTTTACTATGCTTAGAAAAACGTTACTTGCATAGTGTTTATCTTTGCCGAGCATATCAAGAAAATAACGTAGAAAATGTATCCTAGGTGGAAGTTGCAAATAATGTATGTACTTAAATTAGGACCTAACAAATCGCCCAAAAAACCCCAGCAAATCGATGAAACTAGTTTGTTGTCTTCGGAAAATGTAAATAAGGATGACTATTATTATAGCTGACCAACAGATTTCGGTTAAAGAGTGCGCTTAAAATGGCAAATACTTCAGGAATTACCATAGAAAAATCACAAAGATGTTGAAAGTAGGTACTTAACTATTTATTTTCTAGGAACTTATGAATAGTTTAAAGTACTGTAATTAATCGATGATCCAAAATGGCACGGGGGTATCACACCCTCAACTTTCTAACTCCGAGTTGTTACTTAGAAATTCCTAATGGAGACTTCCAATTACACTATGCCAATCGAACCCAGGACCCCACGCTCAGAAGTCGTGCTTGCGATCACGAGACCAACGGGGCAGTTACAAGGGAACATAATAAGCAAGTATTCATATTTTTATATTGATGTAATAAATAAACAACAAAAAAAGCCGTCTCTCTAACGCATACGAAAAAACTGGATGCTTGGGTACGTAGATACTCTCAATACAATTAATAACATTAGTAGATAAACGTAACTCATCAAAAATAATCAGAAATACATTAGATACCACAGTAAATTAATACGATTTCTCTAAGGATGATAGGTAAAAAGCGGTTTTTCCGGTAAATGTGATGATTCCAGTTCCATTAGGCATCAGTTACGATTCGCTCTTGGTCACGCGATGTCAGCATTATCAAGGTGAGCATGTTGTTTTCTGTTTAGACGGTTTTTTTTTGTATTCTCGGAAAGAGAAAGATTGTTGGCGGATAATATTTATAATGTTTCGTGTATTTATAATTTGCCCGTCCAATTGTTACCTTCTCCAATGTGATGGCACAAATAGGACCTGGTTACAGTCGACAGAAGTTTTGATGGTGAACTGCCGATCTATTCTGTAAAAAATCTCACTTTGAAAACTTAGGTGAAGTGAGCTGTAATTCTAATAATAATAAATTTATTGAACCGATGTTACAGTTATTACCTTAAAATTAACTTAACTTAACATCGGTCTGTAACCGTTAGCGATCATCTTTTGGATCTTTACGGCGGTCCCCAAACTAGGCGGCGCCTGTATCTTGGGGACCAGAGTTGTGATACATAATGCTATTTACCACTGGAGTTTATGTAAGAATAGGTAAGTCATTGCAAATGATTATATAAAACTAAATTAAATATTGAGATCAAACTGAAAGTAAAACTTAAATTATAAAAACAGAAATAAAGCTTAAATTGCACTGACCAAAGCCAAAATATTAAACATTTAATTGTTTATTATAATGAAATGTTAAACAATCAAAAATAAAATCCTACACAGTGAACAATAAAATGTTAAATAATCAAAAATAGGATGTGGGTGTGTTGATATGGGCGCGTGTGGTGTGTAGGTGTATTAGTGTGTGTGCATGTGGTGTGTAGGTGTCAGTGTCTGTGGTGGGAGTAGGATTCCGAGTGTGGGTTGAGTGATGTGAGAATGTTTTCCGATTCATCTTATGAAAGACCTACTAGCCATTGTTTGACAACATTTTTACATGTGGAGATCCCGATGACACTATTGATGGATACTATTGACAGTTCATTTCACCTATATTTTTACGATGACATTTATACTGGATAGATCAGCAGTGCGATTCTGTAACCATCTCACCGTGAAAACTTAGGTGAAGTGAGCGTGGAGTGAGCTGTCATTCCAACTAATGCTAGGGATTGACACTCGATATTATTGACAGCTCGCTCTAAGCTCCCTTCACCTAAGTTTTCACGGTGAGATTTTTACAGAATCGATTGGCAGTTGGAGGAATGAAAGCTCACTTCACCTATTTTTTCACGGAGAATTTTTTATGGAATAGATCAGGTGATTTTGGTAAGCGAAGAGTATCGAACAATTGAGTGTATTTTTAACTATGCCAACTTTGCAGTTTATATGTGAAAGATAGCTTATAAGTTTAAATAAAAGTTGGGAAAAATTATCTCTTTTATCTTTTTATAGTAAGTAATTTTCAAATATTGAATAGATAGATTATAAATCTTTATGAGGAATCAACTTGTATCCTCAGCAGGGCTTTATTGACAAGCGGTTTGTTTCTATTTGTCTTTTATTGAGAAAATTAATCTATTTATTTGTTTAAACCAAGGGGCACTATTCCATCCGGAATGATCGAATATCCTTTTCATATTTGTCCCTGGATTATTTAATATTGGAAATAATAATTAGTTACTTGTGTGAGTGTACCACCACCAACCGCTATATGGTTGCTAGTGGTACACTCACACACATTATGTGATTAGATTTAGTTCTCAAACGTGACCTTTTATGACAATAGTAAGTAGTCGTAATAAAGATAGGGATGATTGGAGGGTACTCGAACATTGAACGTACGTGATCTTAAACATCGTGGAAAAAGAAAAATGTATCAGAAGATATTTTGACGTATCTGCTATATCTATTTCAAAGTACCTACCCGCTACAAATATAAATATTATCGCGTCGAGATTATGAGCAACTTTTTCCTGTTGTGAAACAAAATTTTATTGAAAAAGTTGTTTATCAAGAACCGCTTTTTTCGTAATAAAACCATGGTTGAATTGTTTTAAATATTTTGGGTTCATTATTGAAATCTAAATTAAAGTACCTAATCAGTCGATCGATTCTGTAAAAACCTCACCGTGAAAAGTTAGGTGAAGCGAGCTTAAAGTGAGCTGTCAATAGTGTAAATCCCTAGCATTAGTTGGAATGACAGCTCACTCCACGCTCTCTTCACCTAAGTTTTCACTTTGAGATGGTTACAGAATCACACTCCATTGTTCATTAGACAAATTATCGGTAAAATTATGGATAACTCTTATTATTTAAAATTCGCTTTAGTTTGCGTTGTTATCCCAATCGTATCATCTGAATATAGATCACGGCAAAACTTTTTGGTACCTACATAACCGATATGTTTGTTCGATAGAAAATATAATTCATCAGTGTGGGAAGATTTCTTCAGACTTTAGCCTAATGATTTTTTGATCATATGCTGTAGCAGCTGTTTGGAACTCCTAGCAATGCCTTTTCCAGCAACTATACGATTAAACTCGTAATAAGATAGGTTGGTGCAGCAAGTGGCGCTATCTAGCTTTTTTACAAAGTTACTGGAATCATCAAAAAGGTTGGATAAGAGTGACACTGGTTGGTGACAGTCACTCTAGCAGAGCGTCGCATAGAAGGTTCTGATAACAGAAGATGATGTCAGGGGAGCTGCCACGTCACAACGAACTGCTGTACTCCCACACAATCCTGATGATATTGAAGCTCCTGTGCCACTAATACGATGACCACTTCAGTAAAGGCTATCCTGCGCTGTTATTTATTACACTAGTTTATATAATTTGTGACTCGCTGTGTTATCAAAATCGTTATCAGAATTTTATACCTACGTAGTTACAGTATATTGAAATTGTGTTTACGAACAGTAATTAATATTAGGCTCAATACTGTATAGAATGCTCTCATAAATATTATAAATTAACATTTAATTACACGTAATTTCGGGTTAACGATATTCCTTGGCTGTTTTAATACAGGGTTTTGCAAAATATTCGACATGTATCAGAAAGATGTGGTTATATAAGGGTGTGTGTGTATATTTAAGGGTGTGGTACAGGCCATCAAATTTAATAACTTTCTCCATAGGACCAACATTATAATCACGAAAAAATTATTAGCCGTCCCATACATTTGGGCCGAGAAGATATTGAAGACAAGTATGGTACAATTGATTATTTTTTCACGTTTACTACGTTGGTCCCATGGAAAAACTTGTTTAGTTTGATGGTGTATACCATACCCTTAAATATGACCGCACCTTTCTTGATTCATTCTGTATAGCATGTTTAGTGTTATCTAAGGGTGTGCTCGGTGAAGTATAGGTAACCGTATCTATTGGTACGGCTATGCTCCACTTCTGAAGACCAATTCCTGTAATTAAAAACGTTCAAAATCTAGTCGCAATCTCATCTCAGCGACAATCAAATTCAAAACACTTGTCTCAGACTGTGAACGTACTTAAAATTATGGGAATTGCCCCCTCTGGTTATTGATAAAATGATAACGCAAGTGAGACTGCCATTTTGGTAACGCATCGGCAAACTATGTATATGGTAGAATTGTATTTAATTGGTGATTTCACTAAACATCCATACATAAATAAACTCACGCTTGCTTCCCATGGGGGTAGGCGGAAACTACAGAACACCACCTACTACGATCCAAATTATTTTTGCTTCGTTTACGTTCATACATCAGAAGGTCAATTCTCGTAACTAAAAACGTTCAAAATCTAGTCGCAATCTCATCTCAGCGACAATCAATGTCAAGAAATAGTCAACAATCTAGGGAAATTAGATGTATTTTAGACTGAGATCAAACTGTGAACGTTCTTAAAATTACTAAAATTGCCCCGCTGGTTCTACACCAAGCCGGTTGCGAGTACCTGCTACACACCTGACCTTTCTGAAGAACACCACTAGTAAGGTCACTTTATGTCCTTCACTGAACATATTGCTTACAATAATCAATGTTATCAATCGAAATATAAGGAAGTTCTTACTTATTATTCAGCGGTTACATAAACAGCAGGAAGAATTTCCCATTTTTATCCACATTTTGGAATTTTGGAATCTTCGTTAAGGTTAGAGCAATGGTGGTGTAGTGGTATCGTCCTCGAATTACGAGTCATAGGTTCGAACCCAGACAGGCGCTTTACTTACTGTAAACTATTTCTTCACCACTGCTCTCGAAACAGTGAAGGAAAACATCGTGAGGAAACTTAAACACATGTTCTAGATCTAAAAATTCGAAGACATGTGACATCTACCAACCCGCACTGGGATCGCGTGGTGGATTACGGCCTACTCCCTTTCACCAAGAGTAGGCCTGTGTCCCAGCAAGGAAACATTATAGGATGATTATGCTATTTATGGATTTTTGCATTAAAAACCCTTACCTACCTGGACAGAAATTTTTTTATTTATTTTTTTATATTTTCCGTTTCATTTTTCACAAGTTTACATTTGGTTCCTGTAACCGTGTTCAACCATGTTTTTTACGTAACTATATATTCGTGACATACTCGTATATCCATTGATAACAAGTAAAATAAATATCATTCTCACATCGAAAAAACTGATAAAAGTTTTTATTTGTCAACTGAAGCATATTATTATTGCACATCGGTGTACCTATATAACCAAAGTACGCACGGTAAAATTATATGTGATGTGCAGGCAACTAAAGAACCTTAATGGAACATTTTTATATATATACCTACGAGACTAACATTAATGTATATTTCTTTAAAAATGTAAACGACTAAAGCAGTGTTCATAATCTCAGATAATTATATTCCATCGCCACTTAATCAGTTATATACTTTAGTGAACTTTATTCTAAGTTAACTTTTGAGTGTCCATTTGTAACAAAAAGGCCCTGATATGTTTTTGTTTGCAATACAAATGAACTTTATCAGGTATGACAGTCAGTTTGTTGTTCCATAACTTGAAAATTATCTCAAATTCCTGGTTCTAATGTAACCCAAACGTGATAACATAGATCAATCTCCTTTATCCTTTTTTGTGTCTTGTGTAAACCATCACAATATGAGTTGAATTTTTAGATAGCCACGCAGCAGTAACAAAATAATAGTTGAACATAAAAAAAAATGGTTTTAGGATGTACATACCATTAGTAACACCACGAGGCACACTTATTACTTTCGCTGTCAGTACAAAAACAAATCATGGATGTCCGCTGGGCGCAAAAGTAAATACTATTTCCATATTCCAATTAACAAAGAATTCATAACGAACTCCATGCCAATTTACAGCAAACTATTGCGTTCACCCGCAAGTTAGCTCCCGAGGCTCCGCAATTGTTTCGATGTTATCTCGCGGGCCGAAGTTAGGCACGGTAATGTGCTTAAGTGAACGATGTTACCCCAGCGGATTCACCCAGTTCTACCCACAATTTGATGTTTTGTAATGTGTTTTTATTAATACTTTTTTCGGGGTAATTTTCGTTTGTTTGCTAAATGGTTTTCGATGCTTGGAGTTTGATTGTTTTACTTTTACGGTTTTTGGTGTATGCATTTGCTTTTGCCTTTTGTGTATCATTAGTCCGTAAATCGGTTTGATATGCTATTTATTCATTGAATAGAATGATCACTATTAAATGTCTGACAGTGAAAAACTGTAAGATAAGTATTAATATGTAATAGTTAAGCTAAATCTAAACTAAAAAACAGATCTCAAGATTATCCATGTTTTAGAAAAAATTAAAAGCAAATTAAGAATAAAAAATAAAAAAAATATCTTAACATTACGATTCACGCTAACAATCAGAAGTTAAACTTAAAACAAATACTAAGGGTTGACTTTTCAATCATCTGATGACTTTATTCGAGGAATACTTTTGAAATTTTGAACGTTATTTCATACAAAAACTGTCAATTTTATTCCTCGAATAAAAGTTATCTGGCGATGGAAAAATTTGCCCTCAAACTTTTATATAAGCTTCAAATAAAACAGTCAGATAAGTAAGTGTCAGAAATTAAAACATTGAAATAAAAAATATATTTAAACAAACCTATTTAGATTAAATCGCTAAAATTTTGCTGGGTTGGCACGCTACGCACATAGCTACGGCGTAGCGGTTGTGCTACAGACGCGCGACTACGAGACGAATGTCCTTTTTCACTAACACTAAGCTACATCTAAACAAAAGCGTGCTGTTGGATTATCAACTTTCGTCACTAAGCTGAGCGTTGAAAATCCAATAGCGTGCTCTGATTTAGGTGTAACCTAGATTTAGTAGAAACGGACATTAGTCTCGTTTTGTGTAGTACCTAATCATAATCTATATGTGTTAGGTACTTAAGAACGATGATTTCCTTGATCGTAATTCAGTGGTGTTTGATGTTAATTTTGACGGTACACTATAACTAAATAAATAAATAAAAATGTTTATTGCATCAACTTAATTGACTTATTCTAGTTACAATGGAAATAATCATTTTAAGCAAGTAGTTAGCTTGTGTTAGAACACTCCGCCCTTCCCCAGTTTATATAATTGCTATTCTAACTATTATTCTAACTAATTCGAAAGTCACAATGATGATTTCATCACATGTTTTCTAACCCACAACCCCATGTTATAGCATAATCAGTCTATAATGTTCCCACTGCTGGGACACAGGCCTCCTCTCTTCGAGAAGGAGTGGGCTATAATCTACCACTCGACCCCAGTGCGGGTTGGTAGATGTGACATTTCTTTGAATTTTCTATTCAAGGACATGCCGATTTCCTCACGACGTTTTCCTTCACCGTTTTGAGAGCAGTGGTGATGAAACTTACACAAAGTAAAGCGCCTGGGTTCGAACCCACGACCTACAACTTGTAAGTCAGAGCCGTTCACTAGGCCACCACTCCTGTAACCTCATGTTTAAGATTGTTTTATTTTATGGTTATATTGTATATCTCGTATTTTCACTCGCCCTTCAATAAACAAACTCTCAACGATCATTTTTATTCAAAAGGTTATTATTTGTATAATAATCAGTTCTAATTGAGTTCATGTAAATCTGTCATAATAATTGGATAGGGGTCGGCATCGTCGGCATTGTGAAATGTTCAGCTAAATGTCTCTGTTGGAGAGATGTCAGCTTTCAGTCAAGTTGGCAGTTGACTGAACACTTACATTTATCTTTTCTAAAAGACAAGGGACGTGGACCCGACATAGTTAAGTTTTCGTTAATTTTAATGGATATCAGTTGGAGTGTTTGTTTTTGGATAAAAATTAATGTAGTGAAGTGCTAGAGCATTGAATTGTTATTAATTAAGATAAGTTTAATTAAATTTTATTTAAATTCTAAGTGAGTTTAGTTTAATAAAGTATTATTATTCATCAAAAATACAATAATATTTTTAAACAACGGATTATAGTGAAAGACTAGCTGTGCCCGCGACTTCGTTCGCGTGTGTCGGAAAACAAATTAGATTTCATGGGTTTATTTTTTTTTTGCGCGGAACCCTGGTACTTTTCCTAAAACAAAGTTACGCCGTATAATATCAGCTATTTGCTAGCGAAAGTCCTGTCAAAATCAGTCTAGATGTTTCGGAGATTAGCCGGAACAAACAGACAGACACAAAAAAAATGTTTTTGTTATAAGTAGATACCGTATATACTTTTATATGCATTTAGTAAAAAGCTGTTATTATGACATTACAAACAGACACACCAATTTTATTTGTTTGTATATATTTTAATAATCAGAACTTGTTTTCATCCGATGAACGTGGATTGAAAGTACATTGAAAGAGCTTAATATTCAATTTACAGTAAAAGTGGAGTTTCAAAAAGTCCCGTAATGCTAGTTAAACAATGTTCTGTAAATTGTGATGGCAAGTTCGATAAAATGTTATGTATTTTATTTTTATTTGCTGTTTAATGAAACTAGTAAACTATAAGCATAATCAGTTCATAATGTTCTATCTGCTAGGATACAGGACTCCTCTCATCGAGAGGCAGTGGGCCGTAATCCACCACGCGGGTAAAGTGCGGGTTAGTAGATGTCACATGTCTTCGATTGTTTGGTTCTAAGACTACGATTTCGTCACGATGTTTTTTTTCCATCACCGTTTTGAGAGCAGTGGTGATGAAATAATTTACACAAACTAAAACGCCTGACTGGGTTCGAACCTACGACCTACAACTCGTCAGTCGCGGCAGGTACCACTGGGCCACCACCACTGGTATATGAAACGATATTTACCAAAATTGAGGAGTTCCTACACACAGGTCTCCTAAGCAGAAGGTAATAATTATTGAAAGCATTGTTATGTAAGATATGATGTAAGTAGAGTTATTATTTTGAGTAATAGAGCCATATATACATATTAATATGATAATGGGTGTAAAATGGGAATTTACGACATAAAATAATATTATATTTAAAACAAGTGATTATTGTTCCTGCTTTTAACGAAGATCTCTTACTTATATCATTGAAATGCAACTCCAGCTAGCATTATTGAAGGCTTTTATGGTCCTGGGTTCTCATGCAGTGGCCTGAAAGCCAATTCTCTAACTTAAACTCTGTTTAACAAAAACATTTAAACCGCCGAAAAAACTGAAAAGCAAAAAAATAATAAACCTTTTTTATTTAACCTTAAAAATTAACTTCTTAAACTAATGTAAGTATACCTAAGTAATTTTGAGTCGGCGCCAAACAACCAATAAACAAAGATCACTAAATTGCCTTAAATTTAAACGGCGCCGACTCAAAGTTATTTAGGTATACTTACATTAGTTTAAGAACTTAGTTATTAAGGTTAAATAAAAAAGGTTTATTATTTTTAGCTTTTCAGTTTTTTCGGGGGTTTAATTTTTTTGTTAAAAAGTTTTTATTTCATAATTTTTTGTGGCTTTAATCTACTAATCGTTTGCCAAAGGGCAGGCATATGTGGCACTGATTAGAGTAATAATACACAACTCAGCATTCAAATCTGTGAGTGAACAATAAATCACCCCTATTTTCCTACCCTTAGGGTTGGATTTTTTTCCAAATTTATATGGTACCAACTTTGGGGTATACCCTTTCCAATAAAAAAGAATTATCAAAATTGGACTATTCTGTAAAAACTTATGCCTGGTCATACATAAAATATATATATATATATATATATATATATATATATATATACGCCTCGACTTGAGAACCTCCTTCGTTTTTTTTCGTCGGTTAAAAATACAAAACGAGAATTTTTCAACACGCAATCGCATCTTAGCGACAATCAATGTCAAAAACT
Organism: Apamea epomidion; assembly: GCA_947507525.1. Taxonomy (NCBI): domain Eukaryota; kingdom Metazoa; phylum Arthropoda; class Insecta; order Lepidoptera; family Noctuidae; genus Apamea; species Apamea epomidion. The sequence goes on from OX382227.1 coordinate 14,201,412, forward strand.
TTTCATAAATGTTGGTAAATTAGAGGATTTTTGACAGATTGAAACTGAGATTAACAATGAGAACGTTCTATAAAATACGGAAATGACATGGTTGGTTTGGAAAAAAAATCTTAAATATAGATTTAAGATTTTTTTTATCTTAGTTCGAAATCACAGAACATAATGATATTAAAGAACTTGTATAGTTTCTAAGTTTTAAATATTTTTTAATTGTGATTGTTCCTTCATTTGCCAAATAGATGCATATGGTTTCTGACAAAGTATTAGAAACATAGAGAGACAAATAGAATACTTTTTATTATGTACTGTACACCATAAAAAATACGGATATAAATGAAGAAATTTTACAAGGGCACAATGGGCGGCTTATCGCTAAAAGCGATCTTTTAAAGATGTTTAAGGAGATAGATAGAATTTTTTTAAATAAAAATTTAAAATATGGACAAAGATTGAGCACGCCTTATCGACACGGGCAAGGCATTCCATAGCCGTACTGCTTGGACTGTAAAACATTTATTATATAATCTGGTGGAATGCCTTGGGACTGGAGGGAGACGTGTTGCGCGGACCCCAAATAAACTGGAATGGGGGCGGAAGAATGATGATGAATGATGACTGTAGGAATGCATCTAGCTTTCCTGTCCATAGTCTCAAGTTTTGCGATGACATCCGAGGGGCAATTCTCGTAATCTTCAGAACGTTCACAGGCTGATCTCAGTCTCAGTCTGTCAATACGTCTAATTTCCCAGCATGTTTGACACGTTTTTGACATTGATTGTCGCTGAGATGAGATTGCGACTAGATTTTGAACGTTTTTATTACGGGAATTGGCATTCAGATATCTATTATGTATGTCATGAATGAACTTGATCAGCCTTGTTATACTGCCATCATTCGTCTGCTAAGCGTGGTTACTTCCCCTCTGACCTTTCATATAGAGATTGGGAAGCCCGTGTCCCGTTTCCAGATACGACATCAAATATTCATAATTGGTCTGTGTTATTGACAGATCATTGTTTATACTCATAAATGTAATATTTTCCACTCTTTTTCAATTCTGTCTGCCCTGTGTTTTTTTCGCAGAACAAACAAGTCGCGAGATATTTAAAATACATAGGTATTTGAAAATAACGAAAAATATGGCCCATATTTTTCGTTATTTCAGCTTACAAAAATCGAATAGGAATATTTTTATGTCAAAAAACATTACGTTCGAGTACAAGTTTTAAAATATTCGTTGTAGTACATTTAATTTGCAATTCATCTTTTGTTGTAACTTTTTAAGATCTGTTCGGTTTCGGACAAGATAATAATTAGCCCACCTGCCCACGCCATTCAGTGGCTGTCGTAAAATGCAGATAGTATTTTTTTTTATTAAGAAAAAGTTTAGTCCCAATGAAGATAACTGTATTCCTGTTACCCATCCAACTAAGCACACAAAGAAACTGGCAGAGCTTGCTATTCCTACGCTCTAGCCGTAAGAATACTTTTCCTTTATTATTACAAGCGAATACCGACAAATCTACATACATACGTAAACTCACGCAGTTTTCCCATGTGGGTAGGCAGAAACTATAGAAAGCCACCTGCTACGATAGGTACTTACAAAATCAGAAATCAAAATTCATTTATTCAAATTATTTATTTTTTATTTATTTTAACAGCTTAAACTATCATTACAGGGTTTACCCTAATGCGACAGTTAAGAACTTAAACTAATAACCAAAGCTTACAATAACCAAATTAGAAAAATTAAAACTAACAACATTATTAAACCATTAAAAAGAGAAAACATAGTGCAACATAATTACTTTCATCACATTAAAATAATGCTTAATTTTTTTTTCTTAATGTAACTAAAGTATGTTTGTGTTTATGTTTGTACTATGTGATTATGTAGGCTGAGAATGAACACTTTTCGAACGTCAAAATAACATAAGACATCGCTCGCACTAAACGCCTAAACGCCCGCCCTTCAGCACTTCCTAGTGCTTTCGCTGGGAAGAAGTGACGCAATAAATTCCCCAGCAGCACTTTTATTACTTTTGCTTCGTTTAGGTTCATACATTTGGTCATGCTCGCGTGCTGGTTGCGAGTATTATGCACCTGACCTTTTTCAATAGTGTCAATCTCTAGCATCAGGTGGAATGACAGCTCAATTCAAGCTCACTTCACCTACAGTCCGTTCACAGTTATTTTACCTCTGATTTTGCATCACTGTCAAAATCACGGTAATCTTTGTAGTAGTAGCAATAAGATTGCTATTGGGTTGTTGCTGTTGCCAAGTCTATCAAAATCACAATGATCTTTATTTTCGTTGGTATAAGGTTGCCATTCGGTTGCTGCTGTTAGAGGTAAAATAAATGTGCAAGGGACAGCCCTCAAGTTTTCACTGTGAGTGTTACAGAATAGACCGGCTGCTCAGCATCTTCCTGTACCTACCAAAGTAACAACAAATCTTCGTACTTTGTTATTTTTTGCTCATGCCTATTAAGAGTTGTGGCCTACATACCATAACTATTTACTAGTTTTTTTGTTTGTTTGAACGCGCTAAACTGGAACTATTAAAAAAAAAAAATATATACTTTTGTTGAGTAAAAAGCTTTGTAAAAATCTTAATATATTATTTCTATGTGAGTCTGATTATTACAGAAATATCTAATAACTACTTAAGTTATATGAAGATGTTCAAGTATAACTGTGAACATTAACTTACTAAGCTACTAACTCTCTTGTATGAGTTACACTTCAAGTAAGTCGCGTTTGTAACTGATACATGATTAAATTTCAACTAAATTCTCATCCGTATCAGCAATATGATGCTTGTTTTGTGATTTCGGGTGTGAGCCGGATTTGGAATGACGTTTATTTCTGAGAAAAGCTATTTCATCTACATCTGCTTAGCCTTTTCTTAACTATGTTGGCGTCGGCTTCCAGTCTAACCGAATGCAGCTGAATACCAGTATTTTACATGGAACGACTGCCTATCCGATCTCCACAAACCAGTTACTGGGTAATACGATACCTTGCTAAGACTGCTGGTCAGACTTTCGGGCTTCTGACGACCCGTAACAACTGTCAAACATCGACAAATGACAGCCGGGACCACGGCTTAACGTGCTTTCCGAGGCACGGAGGGGTCTCGGTATGTAAAAATGGTCATCCATCCACGGAGCAACCAAACCTGATCCAACGACCTGTGCGGCTGTTATTACTTAGCCACAAGTCCCTCCAAAAGCGAGAAAAACTATGCTAGCTATTATAAATTAGATATTTTTTCTTTCATATACATTATGAATGAAAGAAAAAATATTTGCATCGTGCATGTTTTTCGTTACGATGTTTAAAAGGCGGATTTATACGACTTCCTTGTTTAATTGTAAAACATAGTTTCTTATATATCTAATTAACCATTCACTCAATTGTCTCGTACTAACAAGGATTAAAACAAACTGATTTGCTTAGTTTACTTAGTAGAAACCGCTTCCAGTAAACTTGAAGTCATAGCCTTCTTTGAGGAGAATCATATAATCGTGTTCCGGTGATAAACGTCTACAAAAAGGACTGAATATAAACACTAGTCACTAGTTTAGGATTTCTTGATTTACAGTCCTTTCATAGTTATTTTGCCTCTGACAGTCGCCACCCAACAGCAACCTTATTGTAACGACTATAAAAATCAGAATAATTTTGACAGACATGTCAGTAGCAGCAACCCAACATCAACCTTATAATAACGAGAATAAAGGTCTGAGGGCTGATTTTTCAATCATCTGATAACTTCATTCGAGGAATAATTTTGAAATTTTGACAGTTATTTCATACAAAAACTGTCAAACGTAAATTTGATTCCTCGAATAAAAGTTATCTGGCGATGGAACAACCAGCCCTTAGTGATTGAAAAAGCAGAATAAAAATCAGTAGTTAAAAACGTTCAAAATCTAGTCTCAATCAATCGCCCGTCTCAATCAACGTCAAAAAGTTGTCAAAAAATGACAATTAGATGTGTTTTTGATAGAGTGAGACTGAGATGAGATATCGAACGTTCTTTAAAATTGTCCCTCAAGGTCTTTATTCGTTCTATTCGTTTTATACTATATCAAATTCTTAGAAAATCAACATAGTTTGCGACCACACAGTACGTAAGAAGACCACTCATTTTATTTTTCTAACTAGCTTCTGCTCGGGACTGCGTGTCCGCGTTATATTTTAACCCATCGCGTCGCATCGCATCGCCCGCGCTTAAACTTCGTTTTCGCTTAGCGTTATTTCTGACTTTTTTATATTTGCTCCTAAGGGTCGTAGCGTTGTTCGAAAAAGATACCGTGGCCCCTGGCACAGGCAACTGAAGGAACACGGGTGGGTTTTAGTCAGTAAGTCATTTGATGATTTCCCATCCACAAAAAAAAAAAAAAAAAAAAAAAGGCTTTATTGTTCAGTGGGGTAATTACGTAACATACAAACAGTAGCAATGGCTTTTTTGACAGCTCAACGACATTTATAGCGTTATTTACCTTATTTACCGACCATACGAAGCAATGGATTAGCAATATCCTTCAAAATAATTCAGATTATGTTATATTGTATATTGTTATGTTATGTTGTTATATTGTATGTGCGTTACGCAATTAAGGTGCAGGGGGTCTACTCCGAAGTAGCATCGGCCGAATGTTCGGCCGATGCTACTTCTTTCCTGCTACGAAGTTACTATTTGGTTCGGTCGGTTCCGATCCTACACTCTTTCGAATATTGACTATGGTCCCGACCCAGCTGAGCCGATCCGAACTTTTTATTTTGTTTGGTAGACAAACACTCCGTAGCACTAATACGGCAAGCTTTTTAATTTGGCTAAGGGCTGATTTTTCCAACGTCAGATAACTTTATTCGAGGACTAATTTTGAATTTTTGACAGTTCTTCTATACAAAGTCTGTTAGACATCCATTTTATTCCACGAATAAAAATTATCTGTCGATTGAAAAATCAGCCATTAGAGGAAAAAACCCCATTTATAAAAAACAACATTTTTATCTGTTCGTGACTTGCATAAACAAGCCTAAAAACTCAAAGTACCTATACCTAAATAAATACTAACCGCTTGATAAATTATAAATACCTGCCTAATTGATTTTAGCAGTTGAAGTTTAATAAAGGAAACCATTTATTTGTGGGCCAAACTTAAAGTACCTACGGGAATGTTCTTAAAGATTAAAATTACAAGCCAAAGCGTCTTCGAAAGCCGTTAACATTATCGTTCATTATTAATTGTCTTAACCTGTAAATGTCAGTGAACTTTATTTTAAACGAAAACAACACAAATTCAAATAATATTATTCCTAAAAACTGACCATTTAGATTGATGTTATTAGAAAATATTGCTATGAGCAGGTATGCACTGGAGCGCTTAGGTTATCACCATTGACCTATAATAAACAAGTATGCTGGACTTCATACTATCTATGACAAAATGAAGATATTTGATTTTCGCCACTTTGGCGCTTTTTTTTTTTTTTTTTTTGAGGATGGGAAATCGTCAAATAACCCCTCCCGGTCTAGGTGGAGCAGAAGGGAGTGTCAGATACTTACTGACTAAAACCCACCCGTGTTCCTTCCTTAGCCCTTTATGTACCAGGGCAGCGGTAACCCTTTCGGACGATCCCGCTACCCCGGCAGGCTTCGGCCCTGTCGGGCCCCGTCAACTACGCTGACATCTCTCAGAGGCGCGCGTGGAACACATACGCGCCGTCCGGCACGGGCCTGGTCCTGATCGGACGGAGAGCTACCCATTGCTCTCCGCCCGCAGGCCCGCGCCTACGGTGGCCGGGAGTCGTCACGCGGCTCCCGACGCCCGGAGCGTCTCCCTCGGCGGCTGAGGCGTGAGGATCTCTTCGTCGCCCATCCCGCCACCTCCTTCGCTAGCATGACTGCTTCGCAGAAGGAGGTGACCGCCTCCCACTCCCTCTCGCCCCGGACCATGGCTTGCACCAGGGCCGGACGCGAGAGGTCGCCGCCGCTGCCGATCGCCTCTACGAGGACACGGCGGTGCTCTGCCCAAGCGGGGCAGACCACCACCGTATGCTCCACCGTGTCCTCTGGGCGATCCTCGCAGTAGTGACACCCAGGCGTCTCCTCCCGCCTGATGATGTGCAGGAACCTCCCGAAACATCCGTGTCCGGAGAGGACCTGCGTCAGGCGGTAGGTGAGAACGCCGTGACGCCTCTCTAGCCACTCCTCAAAGAGGGGTCTTACCGCCGCTATCGTGGCGTGCCCTGCGCTGGGTTACGATAGTCGCGCCTTCCATTCCACCATGAGACCACGCCGGAGGTCCGTCCGCTCCGCCGCGATTTGCTGCGGGTGCGGAGTTTCCCCCCGACGTAGTGCCTCCGCGCGCCAGTCATACAGGCGCGCGAGGACTATCGCCTCCAGATCCCATGGTAGCAGTCCGGCAAGGAGGCTTGCTGCCTCGCCCGAGATCGTGCGGTACCCCCGGATTAGCCTTACGGCTACCACCTTTTGGGGCGTGTTCAGGTAGTGTGCGGCTCGCAGCCGCAGTGAACGCGCCCACACCGGGGCCCCATAAAGGGCCATGGACCGCACGACCCCCGCGTAAAGCCTCCGGCAGGAGGCGTTTGGCCCCCTCAGGTTGGGCAGGAGCCGCTTTAAGGCGGCCCCGGCCCGTTCCAGTTTGGGGGCCAAACGTCGGAAATGCTCGACGAAGTTCCACCGGCTGTCGAGGACGAGACCCAGTTATCTCATCGTTGTCTCGACGCCGATGTGAACCCCTCCTACCATCAGTTGGGATCCCGAAGGTGGCCCGTACCGGGGCCCATGAAAGGACATGGCCTCGGACTTGTGCAATGCCACCTCGAGACCCAACTGCCGGATCCTTTCTACGACTATCGCAACCCCGCGTGTCATCGCGTCGGCCGACGCCTGATGTGACCTCCCCTGCGCCAGGACCAGCGTGTCGTCAGCGTAGCAAACTACGCTGACGCCATCAGGGAGGTCGGCCCGCAGCACCCAGTAGTAACCGATGTCCCACAGGAGCGGCCCCAGAACAGATCCCTGTGGGACACCGCACGACATCTCTCGCCAGTTCCAATTCCCGTCGCGACCGGGGTAGATGGCGGCTCTGTCCGTCAAATACGCCCCGACTATTCGACGGAGTTAAGTCGGCACCCGGTGATACCGGAGTGCCTCCCCTATGCAGCTCCAGGGTAGGGTGTTGAACGCGTTGGCGATGTCAAGTGACACCGCCACGACCACCCCACCCCGGGACACCGCGTCCCCCGTCGTGAGGGCTCTCACGCGCATGATGGCGTCCACCGTCGAGCGCCCCTTGCGGAAGCCAAACTGGCACTCCGCAAGATCCGGCCCCGTCCTCACCAGGTGCCCGACGAGGCGGCTCGCAATCACTCTCTCAAAGAGCTTGCCGACCTCGTCGAGCAGCACTATGGGCCGGTATGCGGACGGAGAGTCCGCAGGGCGCCCTGGCTTCTGAATGAGGACCAGCTTCCCCGTCTTCCAACGGAGTGGAAACTGGCCTCTCTCCATGCATGCGCTTAAGAGCGCATCCAGTCGAGGCCCGAGAGCCCTCGAGGCCAGGACCCAGGCTTTAACCGGCAAGCCGTCGGGTCCCGCGGCGGTATTTTTGGCCTTCAGCCTACGTACCGCCGCTCTCAGATCTACCCGGGTCACTTCAGGGGTGTCGTCGTCGTTGTCCGCGTGGTCCGCTTCGCGCACCGCAAGTGGCGGAGCCATAGGCGGGGGAGTATGCTCCCCCCGTGAAGGGAACAGAGCGCTCACCACTTCCTCCACCAGCTGGGGTCGGAGACTCTGCGTCAGCGGGGGGCCCAGGTGCGGAGTTTATTCCGCACCATTCTGTAAGAGCGCCCCCATGGATCTCGGTTCAGAGTCTCCAACATTTCCTCGCGGGCCATATCCTTGGCCCGCTGGACAGCCTCTTGGAGGGCGGTCTTCGCCGCTCTGTACCCCTCGTACAGCTCCACCTCCGTGGCTTCCGCATCCGGAGGGCCGATGCGGAGCCTGCGGTGCCTGGTGTACCGGTGTCGCGCGTCGACGCACGCCTTGCGTAGCGTCCCAACCTCCTGCGACTACCAGTACACCTGACGTCGGGCGCATCCTGGCTGGACTCGGGGCATTGCCACGTCACAAATCTCGGACATGGCCTCCCGGAACCACTCCGCCTCATCGTCGATGTCAGCAGGCCTGTCCGGTGAAAACACCCAGGCCTGCACGATCGAAGCTTCCAGGAGAAGCTCCCGGTCCAGCTGATTCAGCGCCCACCGCGGACCTCTCGGGGCCTGTTGGACCAGCGCGCTAGAGGTCTGGGTGGAGACATCAAACCGGATATACCGATGATCGGAGTAGGTCTCCACCTCTTCCATGACGCGCCAGTCAATGACACGCTGTGACAAAGCGGGGCTGGTGAACGAGATGTCCACTACCGACTCGCCCCGAATCCGCACACACGTAGGAACAGAACCCCGATTTAGGACGACCAGGCCTGTTTCCAGAGCCCAGTCCTCCACCATCCTGCCCCGCACATCCGTGCAACGAGAACCCCAGGCCAAATTCTTGGCGTTGAAGTCCCCGAGCACTAGCACGGAGAAGGCATGGTTTCTGGCGGCGACGACGACACTCAACTCTTTCAAAGAGTTCTGGAACTCGGCGAGAGTTCGGCTTGGAGAGAAGTATACTCCCACTACTACAATCTCTCCGAACCGTGCTGCTACGCACCCCTGTCCCTTCGTGACACCTTCGAGGGACGGGGTACCGGCGGCAGCCGACGAAATTATGGCCACTGAGCCGTTCAGGTCCTCCACCCAGTCATCCCTGGGCGGGACAAAGTACGGCTCAGTTACCACGGCGATGTTAATCGAGCCATTTTGGCGCTGACAGCAACGTAAACGTCCATGGAACTAATATTGTTGATAGCGAGTTTTACAAGATGTGCATACTTTCATGATAAAATTGTTCTAAATATCTCGTAGTAAACACAAAATAAGTACACATAAAAGTCTTATTTTACGATTTAGACCTAAATCATCAGAGACGTACCAAAACAAAACGACGACGGCTATTTGCGGCAATGTGTCAATTTTAGTTCCTGAGACGCTTGAGCGGGGCTTTGAATTGGCACAAAAAACAACTGTCATTTCATATAGTATATTTAGTCCAGCGTCCTTGTATAAAACAGGTCAGTGGTTATCACATTAATTAAAATCTCGTATTCTACATAACGTATTTTAAACATTCACAACTAAAATAATTAATAACAATTAATATTCTAGCTGTGGGACCTTTTTTTTTCGTTTGCGTAGGTATTTAACAACATTAAACTTAATTTGTGATTATTTGATAAAAATACCATAAAGTTTGTGTTGAGTTGATGATACCATCGCCCCGCGCGTGTCTATGTAGTGCCTTTTAATCAAGGACGGTTAATGTCGTGCCAATTTTTAAGCTATTTGAAAAATTCAGTTTTCTATTTTTAGTAAAATTGATTATTTTAACAGACTGATAAAAACCTGTAATAACCGCTGTACTGTTTAATGTGATAACCTAATCGCCACTCTGTGTACAAAGCCCTAAACATCTTTTGGCACGTGGCCAAAATCGGAACTAACGCCGCCATCTTGTTTTGTCAAATCAATTTTTGTGACATTTTCACAACAATGTTTACCAACAGCGCTGCCCTGTCAATGTCACTCAGGCGCCAAAAGATTCTTGTGGCACTCTACCTATGACAACCTGGCTCTCCTACTAGGTGCTGCCCGCGACATCATCTGCTATCCAGGATGAAAAGAAGCCTATGTCATGTCCTTCTCCAGGTCATGGCCTACCCATGTGCCAAATCTGCTCAGCCGTTTTACCGTGCAAGCGTAACAAACAAAAAAACTTACTCTCGCATTTCTAATATTTTTATTTAAAGATTAGGATATGAAACTTCAATATTTTCTAAACATCAGCACAGTACTTAAATTCAATGATGAGAATACCAGAAGGCCAATTCTCGTAAATTAAAACGTTCAAAATCTAGTCGCAGTGTCATCTCGGCGACAAACAAATGTCAAAAACTTGTCGAAATGTAGGGAAATTAGAAGTATTTTTTGTCAGATTGAGACTGAGATCAGACTGTGAACGTTCTTCAAAATACGAGAATTGCGCCTCTGAGCGCGCATATATATGTATAAGGGACTAACCATACTTATTCAGCTTTTGTCCATAGAAAACAACGATTTTGTATGGACAGAAACTGAATAAGTGTGGTTAGTCCCTTATGCAAGTCTTCGATATCGCACTGCGGAACAATCTAAATACAGCTGTGACAGAAAACTAACATAGCCATAGCCTGATGTGTTAATCGGTGGCTTCTATTAACAGTTATAGACAAACAAGCCGTCTACGCGATTACATTTTCCTACGGTAGAAATGAGGAACTTCCATACGAACTTTCAATTTATTTCAATTCAATCTTTATTGCATCCATAATGTAGGTACTCATACACGTGGTAATTATAAATCAATATAATCAATTATGGACCCCGTCAGGCACAGCAAAATTTTAAATAAGTAGGAGAGAGAAAGAGTGCTTTTATTATTTATTTATTTATTATTCACAAAATCCACAGCTCTTTGAATTTTTGTTTTAAATTTTTTTTCTTTCTTTTTTTTAATGGTTTTGCTTATTATTAAATATTTATTACTTGTTCTTTCTATATGTTCTTAATAATAGTATTTGTTTTTGTATATTACTAGCTACGCCCCGCGGTTTTACCCGCATAAGTTTCGATCCCGTGGGAATATCGGTATAAAAAGTATCCTATATGTTAATCTTGGTTATAAACCATATGCACGCCAAATTTTATCCAAATCCGTTCAGTAGTTTTTGCGTGAAAGAGTAACAAACATCCATCCATCCATCCATACAAACTTTCACATTTATAATATTATTGTAGTAGGAAGTAGGATTACGCATTTACTTTTCATCCCCCAAAGGGGGATTTATTAATTTAGGGGATGAATTTTCAAAAATCCCTTACCTTAGTTTTAACTTTCGTTATAAAAGAAACTTTTTTGTCAAATTTGTGCTTCCAGACCCCGCGGTTTAGGCTGTGGGTTGTCTGTCAGTGAATTGATGAAATTTTTTGTAAAGTAGATACTTATAGGTCGGCTTTAGAAATCAACGTTTTTGAATATGTATCAAAGCAAATTAACAAAATAATACACTACAACACAAAATAAAGCGAAATCAACACTTGAACACCAATTCTTGATGAACAACATTCGAATTCGATTCAATTTCGCGATAATTAAATAAAACAATGTTGTGCACAGTTTAATCCGGCCCCGGCCCGACGATGACGTAGATATTTGTATATCAGCTGCAATATTAACACGAGAGAGTTGCACCTGAGCCGTGCGCGTGCCTGCTGCAAATAAATCTATCGTTCCCGTCATATAAAGTTCGCAAGTACGCGACTTAGGGTTACTCTGAGATATGACGTCTAGTCACGTTAATACTTTGAAGGTGAAAATTTGAGGAGACGGTTCTGTTGTCACGGTTTCAGCTTTGATGTTGGTATGTAATTGTAAGAGGTGTGTGTTTTGAGTTTCTTGGAACTCTTCAACTGGAATTAATTAATTATACATTAGCTACATAATGTGTTTATTTTTAGATTGTTAGGTTAGTAGGTAATTATATTAATAATAAACCATTTATTTTCATAAAACATGGTATACTTACATGTACCATCAAATTAAATCAAATTCCAATCAATCAAACAATCATCAATTAATCAATCATTAACCATAATCATCATTTTTTTTCATGGTATTGTAATGTAAAGGTGGTCAACCGAAGGCAACATTATGTAGTGCTGGCCGGCTATAATTTAGCGCGGGTTCCATTCGAACATTCAAGCGAGTTTGAATAAGGTGGCAAAGGGGAGACTAAGCTGACAAGCAAATGGATTCAGATGTGAAATACGTAATATTTTATATAGGATTAATTATCCAACTTAACAAGATAAACGTTGTTTGATTTTATACGTCCCGTGTACTGTGAAGCTCGTAGAGAGCTTCACAGTACCTACTATTGGTTTACGATGAATATTTATTGGTAAGCTATTTTTTTTTTTAATTTTAGGTTGCGATGTCCCTCTGCTGAGAAAATGCCTCCTCCAAATCCTTCCAGCATATCCCCAGCAGTATATTCCTGAAGCAATAATATGATGTAAAAAATTAATTCCCAATTCAATTTTTTCTTATCAAAAAGCATGCATAAACGAACACTTGTAATATCTCAATTCTCGTAAGATTAGTCACATAAAGCAAAGTAAGGGAACACGCGAACATCTGCTTACGAACATTCTCTGCGGTACATTATAAGAGAATGTTTGTTATTATTGTTCTACATTATACGAGGGGAAGCTTTAATTTCTAACAAAATATTTGCGTTTTTAAAACAAAAGCTTTGTGTGAACAAGAAATTAAAATATGTGTGGGAATAAAAGTAGAAATAATATGCACCTACTCGGGAGTTTCCAACGAGACGTTGCGGTATATTCACCATAGAAAATTTTATGAGGAACGTAGATGCTGAGAAGCACAAGAGTTTCAGAAACAAGCATAAAATATACTTGAATACCAGTTCTGCTCGAATAAAAACTATATCCAACAAAAACTCTTGCAGTTAAATTCGAAGAAGTACGGAAATAAAACTGTCACCTAAAGCAACGTTTATAATTAGATAAAGTAACTGTAAAATATTGCATAGGCGTTGTCATTCGCCGCTCCACAAAAATGTACTATCCCAGAGTCGACTCCATTCTTGATTTTTTTATTCTGAAACAGCAAAGGTAGAGTAAAAAAAGTCTGTAATAAACCTGAGTAAAACCAGGCCAAAATTGCAACAATTTATGAGGACGATTTTACTATCCTTGCCGTTTATTTCTAGAGCTTTTTATTTAATTGAATACAAAAGTTAAACGCCCCGAGTAACTTCATCCTCGGGTGAATATTTGCAAAGTCTATTTTCTCTGAAAGTAAGCATTCAGAGCCAGCATTTTCCTTTGTTAATTAATTGTAAATTACATGACTATAGCTGTGTTAATTCGCTAATTTTGGTATTAAATAAACTGATCTTTGGGTTGTAATTAATTGTGGAACGATCTGGTTCTTGAGTTAGGCTTTGGAATTCAATTTCTTGTTGGAAAGACGAGTTTTACTTAAAATTAATACTTGCTTGTTGAGATTAATGGGATTATCATAAAATTCCTGTTCTAGTCATTCTTTCTAATAAGTAGCATAACATCACGCCTGTATTTCCCGAAGGGTAAGCAATAGGTGTACCCATAGTACACCCTCATATCGCCAGTTCTCCCATGTAATAGGGGCAGAGCCTATTGCCATCAACAGGGCACCAATCCAGACTACTGAGAAATTCCAACCCCATAACATTTTGCCCGACCCGGGAATCGAACGCAGGACCATGAAGCGCTACGTGCTAAGCGCTAAGCAACGAGGCAGTCAAAAATAATAATTTACTAAGTAGGTAAATAAACACACGTCGTTGGGTCAGCACTCTAATGGCGTAACACACTTTCAATAGAATCTGAATCATTTTGAGTGATATTGCTAATCCATTGCTTCATATGTTCGAAAAATTTGTCTGCCAACAACATAAATAACGCAATGAATGTTGTTGAACTGTCAAAATGAAAGTCATTGATACTGTTACGCAGTTACCCCCGCTGATGTTGATCAATTCAATAACATTCTTTTTTATTTTTTTTACCAACCTTTGTTAGTTTCTAGATAGTGTTGCGTTAGAATAAAATAATCATGCACTATTAGTCTATAATGTTTCCACTGTTGGGACACAGGCCTCCTCTCAGTGAGAGGGAGTAGGCCGCAGGTTATCCACCACGCGGGCCCAGTTCGGATTGGTAGATGTCACATGCCTTAGAATTTTTGGTTCGACATGCCGGTTTCCTCACGATATTTTCCTTCACCGTTTTGAGAGCAGTGGTAAGAAATGATCTACACAAAGTAAAGGGCCGGCTTGGGTTCGAACCCACGACACGTAATCTCGATTCTACGATTCGTAAGTCGCAGTCGTTACCACTGGGCCACATCCGCTCCGCAACAATACGCGCACGAAGGGTTCCCTACCATTATCTATAAAAATTACGTCTGTTGTATGGGGGCTCCCCTTAAATATTTATTTTATTTTGTTTTTAGTATTTGTTGTTATAGCGGCAACAGAAATACATAATTTGTGAAAATTTCAACTGTCTAGCCATCGCGGTTCTTGAGATACAGCCTGGTGACAGACAGACGGACGGACAGATAGTGAAGTCTTAGTAATAGGGTCCCGTTTTTACCCTTTGGGTACGGAACCCTAAAAACGAATACCAAAACAAAAATATTAAAAAATCATTTCAACTGTTAGTATTTAAGAAGATTACAAGTCCCATTAAAAACAGTGTACAGTCTCTATTATCATTTCCACGAAATTGAAATAAATTTGATTCATTTATCCTATATTCCTATAATGATGGTTCACATAACGCAAACAAAAATAACGTTTTGAAATGTTTACCTGGTTTTCACAAATAATTATGGTATAATATTCCGGTTATAATTTATTTGAAGCTAAAAATGCCAATGTATTCAACATTTTTCGACAAATCCTTTTCTGTCCAGGCCTCTCGTTTGTGGACAGCGTGATTGGCGCCGATTCCCTTGTTTACAAACTAAACTAAATTTAAGTTCACTGCATATTTTTCTTTCTATTTCATTAAGAAAAGGACAGAAGATGAATATTAGTTTAGTCCTGTCAAATGAAGATACTCCTTAGACAAATTTAGACGTGATTAAAAAACTGGCTACTAAAAATACTTCAATTTACGTCAGGCGCTGACTAATTTGACTGGGTAATACGATACCCCTTGGTAAGACTGGTTGTCGGACTTTTGGGCTTCTGACTACCCATAACGACTGTCAAAGATCCACGAATGACAGCCGGGACCAACTTCTTAACGTCCTTTCCGAGGCAGGGAGGCGTCTCGGTATGTAAAGATGGACCACGGACCAACCTCGGCAAGCGTATCTTAACCTGATTTTTTAAACGACACGTGCGTTTATTATTACTTAGCCACGGGCCCCTCAATTAATAATTAGTATGTATGTATCTATTATATAGCATTTATATATGTATATCAATGTGTCCTATACTGTATTGTATATGTCGGAGAAGGTATATCTGTCTCTCGTTAACATTAGGCATATTTTAATTACTGTGGGCGTCCTATGGGTAGTATTGGTTATAGCCCAACAGAAAAACGGTTTGCAGTTCAAATCAGATTATAATTTACGAGTAAGTTATTCACACTAGCGAATCACATACTGTAGGTACACAACTCAATGATATGGAACGCGAGACCGTTTCTGAGCAGATGTTGTTCGTACGATGTCCAATGTTTCGATGATCCCGAGAGCTCTGCTCACACCGCTCTTGTAGCTGTAGCTCTTGTCCACCTCCACGAACTCAGGCTAGACTGTCGAGCGCCACGAGACGACGGTGGCGTTCTGAATAAACGAATTACTCCGACATATAATATATAATTATTTTGCACCAATGACAACCCTATTTTTATGTCCACGCAATCACTGTCCTTTCCAAGGTTGCCTGGAAGAGATCGCAGGAAGCGATTAGGCCATTGTATATTTTTGCGATGTGTACCATAAACTATACCTATATAAACAAATAACTAAAAGTATAAACAAAATATTTTAGAATATCCAATTTTCGATTTACAAAACACTAAAAAAGTATTTGATATTTGTCAGACAACACATATCAAAACCCGTTTTGACAACGTATCCGTTTCCAACTCACTTTTGACGTTGGCAGAATGGTAGGCATCGTTTTTGCTTGCCATTTAATACAATTTGAATAGAATAGATGAACAACGTAACCCAACATTTATATAATGCTACGGCCACATTTTCGCGATAAGGCGAACTATTCTTCGTGCGATATCTCTCGCACATTGCTCGAAGTATGGCTCTAAAACAGAGAGCGCGCGAAGTGTTATCCGCTTTATCGCGCCAATTTAGTCGTAGCACTACAGAAAAAATAAAACTAATTTCATGAAAAAACATTATCTGTTTACAGGCCGATATTTTTTATTTGTGATGCAACAGTAACAAGAACAATCAGATATCTTGAACTTAAATTCTAAGCATTTATTTCAATTAAACCATTTACAGGCACTTTTAAAGTGTCAAGAAGTCGGTTAGTCAGAAATATGAAGCTAGTTACCCATTCCAAAGCCTAGTAGATACCTATCTATGGAGAAGAACGAGCAAGAAACTCCGCGGACACTCTTTTAAATTATATTATTGTTACAAAAATAGGTATTAGTTACATCATTAATGTTGAACCTATATGTGAGAACAATGTAAAAAAAAAAAAGACGTAGGTACAAGTTAAAAGCGTTCAGTACCTACAACAAACAAACAAAATATAATAATTGAAATAAGCCGTGGCAGCTAAGAAATGACCAGTCCCAACTAACGGCGCCCGTTCACGAACATGACGCATGGATCAGCTCAACTATATTAGTAAGGTACCTACGGCCAGCGGCAACTGGCGAAAAACATTGCTACTTCTA
This sequence comes from Apamea epomidion, assembly GCA_947507525.1. Classification (NCBI taxonomy): domain Eukaryota; kingdom Metazoa; phylum Arthropoda; class Insecta; order Lepidoptera; family Noctuidae; genus Apamea; species Apamea epomidion. Next base: position 14,218,116 of record OX382227.1, read on the forward strand.
AAAATCATCCAAACTGACAGAACCCGATTGTATAATGGGATCTTTAGCGTTTCATTTAATAGCTAAGTGTTAAAATTCTTTAAATTAAATTTATGTTCCAATTTTATTTAAATATTTTGCTTATTAATTTAATTTAGATTTAGGGCTGATTTTACAATACTCAGATAACTTTTAACTGAAGAATAAATATGATAGTTTGACTTAATTACTATACAAAAGCTGTCCAACTGCAATATTTATTCTACAGATAATGGTTAAATAAAAAATAATCGACTTTTATTACTGACTGTACCAACTTAGAAGGCTTTGAAAGTAAGTACAGAGCTGTAGAGATGGAAATACGCATTAATATAATTATATACGCTACAGCTGTCTGGTAAACACCGTCACCCGGAAGCCAAGATTTTACTGCACTTTCCTGTATGCATCATAATATTCAAAAGAATGTGTGGAAGTCTGGGTGCAGTCTCGTTTGCCAGCTTTAAACACTTGTTCCACTGCCAACGCAGCGCGATTTAAGGCGCAAGCGTCATCAGGCTAGCCTGCGAAATTTAAATTTCTTACTTTTTTCGCAATGTGCAGGTCAGTATCTAGGTTGGTTAGTAATGGTAAGTTAGCAATTAAGGAAGTAAGTAATTATTCATTTTACTAAAAGACTTAGCCCTAGGTAACATCACTGTTATTCCAACATATCTATATATATAGTATGAACTGAGTTTTATTGATGATTAACCATAGCACATACCCCTTAAACATGTATTTGTATCTACATCATACTTACTATGTATGTACCAATTGTGACGTATGTACATATAAACGCGACGATCGCGTATTCGTGCGAACAATTATTTTGGTTAGGAAGCGGGGTTAGGGATGTCGACCGATGACCAACGATGTTGACATTGATTTACATTCTGTAATTACTTAAAGTCACACCCGGACTTATTACTCTTTATTTTTTTATGAAAATCGTCTACTTTTAGAATGTTTGTAAATATGTGAGCACCATCACAGAGTTAATTTATATGTCATGGTTTCATTAATCCATTTTAATTCTTTTACCTATTGTGCTATTGTGGTATAGTAATTTTATTTATGGTGCATCGTCCTCACATATAATTATATAATCAATGTATGCAAAATATTGGAAAACATTTTAATAGAGTAACGGTGAAGTTTCTTGCCCATTCTCTCCATCATCCATTATCTCCATACGAAAACTACCTTTTGGAAAGGGCGATTAAAATCAATTTTATTTTAATTTTTGACGTTTAAAAGTACCTTTTGTGTGTCTATTAGAAATAAATGATTTGACTTTGACTTCCAGTTAAAGAAAGAAAGAAAAATATTTTACAAACAGTTAAAGGTGCACTTAAAACTAACAAAATTACATAAAAAAATACACAACAACAAAAAAAAAGAGCTATGCGAGGCCAAAAAAGCTCCTATCTCAGCATAGTGCTGCGATATTCAAGAAATGAATACCGCAGCGCTGGTGTTATGATAGTGCCCGACAGTTAACGTACCTACCTACTTTGAGTGGGTCAATATTGTTCGCCTTTCGCTTCATAGCTGATGGTGGAACATACCCTAAGTTCCTCTCCAGGCGACCTGTCGTCAGCGAGGACGTTTCCGACAGCAAATCTGCTAGCAGTGGGCTATTATATTAAATATGTATGTTCCTTTGAAGAAAGAGCCCGATCAATATTATAATGTTTTCTACTAGCAGCTAAAAATAAGTACTACGATTATGTTTTTTTACTACTGAAAAACACAAAAACAAGCTTCCGTACGCACATTGTATAAGGGTAATTACATGCCGCAGACGCCTCACTGCTATGCCGGAGATGCCTCACTGCGATATCTCACGATTGCAGTTTTGGGCGCTAACTCGATGTCACATCGATATAAAATAAATGCATGTGTTAGATTTTTTAGTATAAACTGAAAGTATATGCAGGTACCTATATATTACCAAAATAACAAGCTTTGAATATCAGAATGGTTACTAGTTAGTTATTTACTACGTGTACGAAAGTTATTATTGAATATGGTTTGTAGGAAAAGGGTTTTATGAAATAAATCACAGACAGACAAGGCTAAACATTTATTTTAATTTTAGGCTTGTCAGTAATTAATCAGAAAACTAGTCTCCGTTCGCAAAACTAGGTCATCATGGAGAAGAAGGACAAGAAACTCCATGGAAACAGTAACAAGTATTCTATCAATACATTTCTTACGTTGTCATAAATTATCGTTATCTTTAAAAACAATTTATTCTATCTCTTGGACAACGGTCCTGGAGAATTCAAAATAATAGGAACATAATAACAATAGCTAGGAATATTGGCCATAATATGACTTACACAACAACATTTTCATAATAAGCAATAATTAAGGTATAATATGAAATTAATTAACTTACGTGACATCTGGATCTTATTCCACATAATAACGGCACTAGAACTAACCAACTGAACATCTACCAAGCAACTGCGTTGATAACGTCGTTCCCATTCTTTTTATACACTACCAACGTCTTTTACGTAAAACATCTACCGCCATTTTTAACCAATCACAGATCATCATATATTTTGGCTTAATATCTTCTAACACAGGTAATATAAACAAATCTCATATAGTGAAACCATTTTAAAACATTATAAGGTAATTAAAAAATTTAATAAGAGTTGATTCTTAATTCTTAGACATCATCAAAAAGTATATCAACATCAACTGACAGTATTTTACCAATCATCTGAAACAACCTATTATATTAAAATAGCAATATAAAATCTAAGATATACAAGTTTAGTCAAATATTACTTAATCATTTATAGTAATAATATTTAAGTGTTTTTCTTACAAGTTAAGACTGTTGTTTTTTATAAACACAATATCTAGTCAAATTAGGTACTTCTACGTTAGTCCCAAGCTTCGTAAATGTGACAGATGCCATTATCCAGCAAACAATATTCTAATATTATAATTTTAACAAAATGATATAAATAATATATCTAACACATGCATGTACCTCACTGCGGTACATCGCGGGCTGCTTGGGGGTTCCCTCGATGCCTACGTGAAAACAAAATATTTTGTTCTTACATCGCGGTCGATGGCAAACATCGACGTGATCTGGCTCGTGATTGGTCAAATCGGTTCCACTTTTTCTTCTGGAGCATAAAGATTACAGCACAAACAAGAAATGGCAACTGAGCTTTCAGGTGGCGACTGAGCCGCCGTGTTTGCACCGCCATCCATCGAGATATCGAGACTACCCTGAAGAAGTTGATGTGGGACGAATCAATAAAAGAAGTTTGGTTTCGTTGTCACATAGATTTTGTAAATATCTTTAGAAAATATATTGAATTGGTCCCGTTTTTGAGAAATACAAAAAAAAACAAGTGAGTTGAAAATACGAGATGATTATATAAATAATTTTAATTACTACACATGGTCAAATTGAATTAGTTAGCGACACTCCGCAGACGAGATGAGATGAAAGGATTTGATGATAACTAAAAACTGATCACTGGCTTAACGTGCTTTCCGAGGCACGAAGGGGTCTCGGTATGTAAAGATGGTCACCCATCCACAGACCAACGCGGCAAGCGTAGCTTAACCTGATTGATCGACCTGTGCGGCTCTTTTAGGCTATGTTAGTAACAAATGTAATACACAATTTTTGTACAGATTGCACAGATCCAAAAACAAAGCAAAAGCTGCATTGCACAGATTCAAGAATAACTACGTAGGTACCTGCCAAAATAAATACCGTAGACAGGTACTTAAGTACATAGATCTATTATTGGAATTGTGATTAATCGTTTGGAGTACTCTCCTCTGTATTAATTGAATCCAAAGTAGCTGTAAATAGAACCATTAATCAACTTTCGGTTATGAGGACTTGAACAAGCCTAACTATACTGTTGCTAACTACTACAGTACCTACTCTCATTATAGGGCAAGTACTACAAATAATAGGTAATTGGCAGTCGTTACGGGTAGTCAGAAGTCTGAAAGTCTGACAACCAGTTTTGCCAAGGGGTATCGTGTAACCCAGTTACTGGGTTGTGGAGGTCAGATAGGCCGTCGCTCTATGTAAAACACTGATATTCAGCTGCGTCCGGTTAGACTGGACGCCGACATCAACATAGTTGGGAAAAGGCTGGTCAGATTGGTCATTCATCATATCATTAGGTAAGATGGTTGTAAAATCAAATTCTATTAAATAATAAATTAAGGTATATCCACACAAATCAGGGTCGTGTTCGGGACGTGGACGGACCGTGCTCCGTCAGGGGCTCAAAAAATATCAGTGTATACATTTTATATGAACTCGTTCACACACGTCCGTGACAGTGACATCGACCGAGGTTCAGTGTCTGCCTTGTGTGTGCCACGGCCCTGTCACATCCCGGACACTGCCCTAATAAGTTCCACACATATAGAATTGTTTTAATTGTTAAGCAAATTGACAAGCTACGTCAATTTGCTCTCTCTCTCTCTCTCTCTCATACAACTGTCAAAGAATGACAGTTGGTTGCGATTCGAATACGCGGATTTGAATAAATTTATTTTCCTGACTTTACATGTAGATTAACCGTTATCTGTAACCTCTTCTGCAGTTATTCATCCGTATAGGAAACCCTTCACTCTACGCTTGATACACGGATAAGTAATCGAATCTATGTTTTATTAGTTTATAATGGAAGATATTGTAGCCGATAATTCGAAATACATAGTTGCTCTGTCGCCTTTATGGTGGCTTATTATCAAGGGAAAGTGACGAATAGACTTTTATTGTTTCCAGTTTTATAGCTAGTAGTAGTAGCTATATACCCAAAACTATAATATCGGAAGCAAAAGGTTTTAACATAAGCATTTGTGCCCCTAGCGGGTAGCTAAGCGCTGGTTTTCAGCTTAAACTCTTGACTCCTGGTTACAAAAAAGGTAAAAAAACATAACAATGGGTTAATATAACGGCTGCTTTGACTTTGGTATCTGTATAATAATTATATTATAAGTTGCGAGTAGGCCGCAAATAAACAGTTCGATCGTTGACTTGATGTTTCATTGAGTGCGGTCCTGAAAATATTCCTTTAAACACTTCTCTACCACGCCTCTTTTATCTTTTATCCGTGGAATAAAATTGACGTCTGACAGTTCTAGTATGGTGTGACTGTCTGTCAGCTTACTCCTATTTAATAACAAAATGTCTTATCCTAAATTCTTATTTTAACATTGTCACACGATATCGGCCCTCTTAGAAACGCATTAAATCTCAATTTTATGGTCTGACAGCTCGACATGTTACCCTAATCAATTACAAAATATCCTATTTCTTTAAAATAGTAACACAATATTGAAACTCTTAGAAACCCATTCCATTTATATTTTATAGGAAACAGACCGGCACTTATGGCCAGTCATAATTAGAAAGCAATATTTTACGTCACTTAATATGTAATATTTTGTACGAATTCCAGGAACGCCGAGTCCCTTAAATGCAATGCACAATACTAGCCACACATCTGATGACCATAAGATGGGTCCGTAGACCGTGGGACCGATACCTGAACGAACCCTTGAAACAATTGAGAAATCGTACAAAAAAGAGAGACTTTGAACAGTCACAATGGTAAAGCTGAAAATATTTAAAAAAAAACTCTCAGGATAAGACGAGGTATAAAAATTTGGTGAAATTCGTCATATTTATTTATTTATATTTAATATATAAGTAACAATGGACTCAAATATGTTAGTAACAATATTTCTTAACAACTATGTTAGTAGACTTAACCTAACACAGCCATAAGTACAGTTATGAAAAACCCTGCTACAAGATCCGAACACCGATGTGGAAAGCTTGCAGCAGCCATTCATACACGAGTATCACCGTGAGCATCGCGAGCAGACAAGACAGTCTGCTTGCGATATACCGCAGTACAATATTCGGGCTGGCCCGCACCCGGCGCACCAAGGAAGCGCATCTTTTTCGCGTCGTAACCACTTCTTTCATTTGTTTGATCCACAGTAGCTGTAGCTTGAGTTTGTAGTTCGTGGCCACGGGCTTACTTACATACTCAGCCTATAATGTTCCCACTGCTGGGACACAGGTCTCCTCTCTGTTAGAGGGATAATATTGAACCATCCTTAGCCCACGTGCTTCAATATGATCAATATCAATACATAATATAAAACAAAGTCTTTTTTCGTGTGTCTCTGTGTGGCGGTTTAGTTCTTATAAACTCCAGAATGGATTTTGATGCGGTTTTCACCATCATTTAGAGAATTTGTTCCGGAAGGTTTATGTGTATAACACATTCATATTAGATGTAGAGGATAGTACATAATTATTATAAATTGAAGTCGGTTTTTCAGTCGTAACCGGGTTGATCTTCTAAACTACGCAACGATAAATACTCTTAATGATGTTGAAAACCACATACAATTCATGTGGTTTTCAACATCATTAAGAGAATGTATTCCGGAAGGTTTATGTGTATAAAAAAAATAATATTTAACTTAGGTATAATAGATATGGCACCGAAATTTCCACATCAATACATTCTTCTTCTTAGAGTATTGATGGCAAAAAGTACAAACATCTTTACCCCAAAATTTAGCTGCGCGACCTCCTCTCACTAACGCAGTCATACTGTCATAAGAATATCAAGTGCACCGGAGAAAGGGCATGCGGTGCTGGATGGAAGGTGGGCCATTGTCTGTGGGGAGGTGCCGCATACGCACTTGAGATCTGAGTCGTCCGTGAACCCCCATCTGTTGAGATTATCTTTGCTACGGTGGACTTCGGTTCGAAGTCTATTTAGAGATTTCCAAGTCAGCCACGGTAACGCGTTCCCAGGTGGAAGGCTCATCTCTCATTATAGATTACATCTTGCTGTGGAGGCGTTACTATTGGCTGGACAAGCTGAACCCACGCACCCAAGATAACTGTACTTAGGATCAATCAGAAATTCTGTCTGAATTACATATCTCTGTGATATCTTATGTGTTCAAGAGACCCATTTGGGTTCCGCCCAAAGCAGGCCTCACATTTCTGGACTGTCGTCGAGATCTGTCATCAGTACATTACACCCGTGCGAAGATGGGGCGGGTCACTAGTCTGCAATAACTCTATACGTAATGCTTTTCCAGTTATTTGTAGCACAAAAATAAACCACGTTCTGCGTGTAAAACTATAGGTTATATACTATGATCGCAAACTTTAACTTTCATAACGCCGGACAATACCGGTTTGTTTGTATTGAATACTGAAATTAAACTCAACAATCATGTTGTACCTGCATTCCAGTCGAATATTGTATTGAAATTCCAACAAAAAGCGTAAACATGCGTTCACAGGCACTTTGTAACTATGGGTGACTAAAACAGTGCATATCAATTCCATCGATGCTGACACATGTGTCATGGCCGCACAATACGGAAATTAAATGTTTTGTATAGGACATTAAACATTATTTATGATTATAGTCTAGCATACGATCTATTCCGTGTTGCACTGTATTCAAATTTTGGGTATGGTAAATTGAAAATAACAGGCGATAAGTTTGAGTCTGGTTTTCAATGAATAAAACCTTTATGTTAGCATCAATATACTCGTAAAACCAAATTCTGTACAAAAGTAAAAACTGATGTGTGTATTTATGTTTTAATGATTGTAATTCAGTATTTCTGACACGGAAGAATGAGGAAAATGTCGTGAGTATGAATGTCGATGGTTATAAGCGCAGGGGAAGACAAAAGAAACGATGGATGTGAGAGATGTGAGAGGTGTGAATGATGATATAGGTAGAAAGGGGGTGACTACCGAGATGACGATGAATAGAGAAGTATGGAAGAAAAGGAAATGGTGCGCCGACCACAAATTTCGAGGTAAAAACATGAGAATGATGATAATTCAGTAAATACATATTTGTGACCGTCGCCATTCATATTTTGATTAACATACAATCGGGCACTGACCATGCTCATTGGAAAAAACATTAGGAAATTCGGATTTTACGACCTACACTGGCTTTTAGGCCTTAACATGAGCGATAGTTTACATAATGTAAAATTTTCTTACTTTCCCTCAATAAATAAGTACCTGAACCTATGTAAATAAGTTTCCTAATCTTTTACTCGGGAGAATTTTCTAGAAGCGACTGGGGACGACCGCAGCCGCTCAACTACATTTAATACGATTAGTTCTGCAATTGCATTCAAAGTGTATTTTCAATTCAACATTAGCTATGCTATGCGGTATGCCTAAGACTTCTTTAACAAAATAAACTGACTATTTTCTAGTATTTTGATTTTGTCTAGCTATATAACTATTTTTGACTTTTCTAAGGCCCGTATTACCTACAGAAGCTCACTTAAGATTCAAGTATTATCTTAAGGTATAAAAATGACTAAATCATGTTCGTTGGTAAGCGCCCTCTAGAACGACTGGACCGATTCGGAAAGTTTTTGTATAATAGTCCGAATCAGGTTCTTATGGAAAGAAAAAAAAATAAAAGTGGCCGGGTAAATTGGAAAATTCGGGAAAACCGAAAGCGCTTTTCTATGAGAAATTTGTATACATTATTGAAATTTGGACAGGACAACGTCTGTCGGGAAGTTTTACTAAAATAAGTTAAGAGCCATTTGATCAAATGAAACTATTTTTTAAACAAACCATCCGTGGTGCACTTGGAAGCCCCTGAACCGTCTTCAGACACAAGTGGGAAGATGTAAGTCCAACCTGGTAAAGTAGGGTACCGTCGCCGGAACGGCAGTAGGGCGTAATTGTGGAGCTATCCTGCCCTCTGTGTCCCAAAACATGCAGCCAAAGTGATCTCTGCACTGCTACCGACGCCGTGGAAGTGGCAAAGTTTTGGGCCAACAAGATCTAAAATACAGTCGTGCCAGTGACACGAAGAAGTGCAAAGTGCTGAAATCAAAGAACAGTAGGTACTTAAGTTTATACTGATAATGTCAATATTTTGATCAAATGATGGGAAAATACAATTTTAACTGACGGAAGGACAGTGGTTTTATAATAATCATTATACAGATCAATGTGTCTTACAACCCATGGGAAAAGGTTATTTGTATTAAAGTTTGGGGATCAAACGGAATTCTATCCCAAATTTAATGGATATAATGATCATCATCTTTTACAAAATGAGGGTGTAGGTCTATTAATAGTCGGCCATGGCGGCGAATCTCAACGGTGACTAGCCTTCGGCGCGGGAGATGTTGTATTGCACAAGTGAGTGCGCACACACAGGTGTACTCTCTCTTCCCTCACTCTCATAGCCCGATGGGAGTTATCCGTGATCTCGCTCCGGTTCTGTCGGATATTACACCGCCAACTTCCAAACTACAAATGTATGGTTAAACAATCGCTAATCATTAGCTGATAAATTAACTCCCTTGTAGGTACCGTTTGACGAAGAGTTAGTAGAAGACGTGGTCTCAAATCCGCTAGGCTATTTCTTAATTGCAGCATTGCATTGATCTCGCTCCGGTTGTGTCGGATTGCGTCAGCACGCAATCCGGAGCCGGAGCGAGATCAGGCGCAGGTCCAACGGCTTAACCTGCTTTCCGAGGCACGGGGGTATTACACCGCCAAGTTCCAAACTCCGGACTGTTACTAAAAAATTCTCAAAACTGTGTTCCTAGGTATATTTACACCTCGCCTAACCCTTCAGAGAAAACAGGGGTGATGTTACGTTATGTTATTAGGTATAGCTTTGTTAACTCGTTGTAGAGCATAAACTTTAAGCCGTTTAACACGATTCTGTACAATTTTTTATCTGTCTTGTTTAGCTCTTTAAATGTCAGCAAACAATCTGCTGTTTTCCTACGTTTTGTGTGTCCACTATCTCCAAAAGTCATTTATACTATATATTTAAATTACTTAATTGTTTTTGGTTTTATGTACATATTTTGTGTTCTCTACTACTGTTATCATAAGCATCACCCTTGTACGTATTTTTCTAGGGGTTCAGAATCATGTACTGAATCAATGGTAACCGATTTTCCGTCGATATCCCTGCCAACCTGTATAAATCAGAAGGGTACCCATTCGCAATTAAATTAAAATTCAAACTAATGTAACATTGCAACCTACCTACCATGTGGTAAACCTTAACAAAATCATTTTGCGTATAATTAATTAAATAAGTATATTTAAGAATTTAAATTAAAAGTGAAAAAAACAGCTTATTATACATCCAAACAAAACGGACCAAACCATATGTAACAAATCTCAAGTTTACCTGCAAAGGTTCCAAATTATACGTATTTTAGTGCCAAAATGCTAATTAACACGGCGAGAACGAGGGCCAGGCAAATGAGCACTCGCCGTCGCCAGGAATCACGAAGAGAGCGGTCCCATTAACTTTTATTATTCGTCGTTTTAAAGTGTGTCGTCGAAATTAGTTGGCCGTATTCGCCGAACATCTTCCTTGCGCACAGCCTCCCTCATTACAGGAATGGCACTCCAAATTAATTTATTTATTGTTGATGTCGAGATTATGAGTTATTTTCTTCCATTTACTTGATTTAAAAGATATTGCGGGAAACTTAAATGTCTGAATATTTTGCTTGTTTGGTAAATGGAGGTTTAATAAGATTGGTTCTGAATTTATGCTGTTTATTAATTAAACTGTCACTTTTAGCATATAGGGGTTTATTTATAGACGTTGCTTAAAGTTTAGAGACGTTTAAACATCAATAATGTATGGTTAAGCAATCGCTAATCATTAGCTTATAAATTAACTCCCTTGTAGGTACCGTTTGACGAAGAGTTAGTAGAAGACGTGGTGTCAAATCCGCTAGGCTATTTCTTAATTGCAGGCCAACAAGGAATTGGAGCACAATAAGAGCTGTCAAATTAGGTTAAAACTCAACAAGACTCTGATTCACTGTGACACTTCGCATTACAATGATACATTCGATGCTCAAAGTTAATATACCCCACCCTTATATCCATCTTCATTTATTTGCAAATAGAAAAGGATGTTTAAAACCACTCTCTGATACCTGCCTGTCCAAGTTCCTATACCGCACTTCGAACTATTTCAAGCTTCGTAAAAAGCATTCCTAAAGGCCGATTGCTAACTGGGGCAATATCGTTCTATGTAAGGATACCAGTCACACATACACTTCCATTCATTCCACTAATTAGATTAATTTGATCATTTACTAATACCAGAGGGGCAATTCTCGTAATTTTAAGAACGTTCACAGTCTGATCTCAGTCTCAATCGGTCAAAAAATACTTCTTATTTCCCAACATTTTGACAAGTTTTTGACATTTGTTTGTCGCCGAGATGAGACTGGGACTAGATTTTGAACGTTTTAAATTACGAGAATTGGGCTTCACTTCTCCATCTATAACTGTGTCGAGTTCTGTACAGTATAAGTTTAAAGATTTAATTTAAGTCTTTGGAACGGACTCGGGAAGTTACTTTATTTAATTTAAACTCAACTTCCGCAAACCTTCAGAGTTTCTTTGAAAGTGTTGTCCTGTTATTGACCCCGAATATATTTGTATCACATTATTTCTAAATTTTGTGCTATTTTATCAGCTTGGAATATACTACGCTCTTTCTTCCTGTTGTGTGTCTTAGGAATTATGTATGGTTTTTAATAGGAAGAATGTCTATGAGATGTAAGAAGAACTGATACTAACTTTGTCAGTCATTTTAATACTCGTGGTGTGAATTTTATTTTTTAATAAAAAAGAAACAGATCAAAAATAAGATATGTTACTGATTGTCAGTTTTTGCTATATTATAATAAGTATCTCGTATTGTTAAGAATTCAAATGCGTTTAACAAATGATTGTGTTGTATTATTTGTTTACATTAAATATGTTTAAATATTTGTATGCTAGTCCATGGCCAAATATGTAAGATCATAACTCCATTCATAACTAATGTACCATGTTTAACAGCAAATAAATTTATCTAATATTATATTCTTGCTATGAAAGTTTGGGGACTAAGTACTAACATTATGTGTGTATTGAATAACATTTAACATTTTTAGGAACACAAACCGAATCATACAATTGAATATATAAAATTAGGCTTATCGCATTACAAAGTGCTAAACCAGTTGCAATATTTAACCAGAAACTACTCATAGTAATTCTAATACAATCCAATTTAAACCGTTCCGTCACGTCACGTCACGTTGTGTTCGTGTGTGTTTCCTTTCTTTTTTCTTTCTATAAAATAGGCTAAGTATATCGGTGTTAAAATTGTTTAAATATTCTTCAATTTAAAATGCAAAGTAAATACCGCAGGGGGAGCCGATCTTAACTGTAATATTTCATATAATTATGAAAAACGAAAATTTTAGCGGCCTAGGGTAATTTAGGAACAGTCACATGTATATAATTCAGAATAAATTAAGGAACAGAAATCTCTTTTCGTATTTCATTAATTACGTTATTGAGCAAATTTTTCGAACATAGGAAACAATAGATTAGCAACATCCATCAAAATCATTCAGATTATGATTGAAAGTCAACGCAATTAGGGCCCACTGGACACCACCTGGACATGAGTTACCTTGGGTTGGTGGAAGTCTTTAAACAGTCTCCGGACCCAGGTTGGCCGAAGCAAGGAAAACCTGTTCAGGTGGAGATTGATAGACGACCCCGCTTTCGAGTGTAAATGTGGTGCTTTCCACAAACGGTGGGTCACTTAATATTGTGTCCAGCGTGTCCTGTCAGTTGCACGTTACAGGAACTCATGGACTTTGGTGATGGCGCCAAACAAGTAGCCGAACTCTGGGCCGAGTCCATTTAGATTGCTATCGACACGATAGAACGAGACGAAGAGAGGGCCCACTGCTATTCGAATCCAGTCTTTCTCAACATTAACATAAAACTTACGATTATAAGTCATGTTATCTTTTATATCACAAAATAGTGCCCAGGCGTGCACCCTTCATCATCGGAACATCTAACTCGAATGCATACGTTACGGTTGTAATACTCAAAGGGTTTAGTGGATATTAGTATGGTGGTGATACTGTTTCATGTTTCAAATTTATTATCACCGGGGTGAGATTTTCAAGGGTAAATTTTAATGCTTTCTGATCTAGGTATCAAACGTAGACGTATGCTCCAAAGCAGTTCATGCATAATCAGCCGTTAATGTTGCCACTGTTGGGACACAAGCCTCTTCTCTGTGAGAGGGAGTGGGCTATAATCCACCACGCAGGCCCAGTGTGGGTTGGTAGATGTCAATGTCTTCGAATTTTTGGCGGTTCTATGTCATGTCGGTTTCCTCACGCTGTTTTTCTTCACCCTTTGAGAGCGGTGGTGATGAAATAAATTTCGGAAAAAGTAAAGCGCCTGCTTGGGTACGAGCCCACAACCTACGTCTCATCCGTTGGGACTGATAGCATTGGGCCACCACTGCTAAGCATTCCATGGGACTTACTAAAGACATAACATTAAAAAATATATATATATTTCACATAAACCTACATCACTTATGAAATATCATAAGCTCGGTTCCAATTGGTCGTTTTCTATAGAGAAACTCTACGGTTACTCTTTTAGCAATTAGGGGGATTATTTATAAACGTTACTTAAAGTTAAGTAATGATTAGCGGAGGTTTAGCCATACATTTTTGACGTTTAAACATCTCTTAACTTTAAGCAACTTAATAAATGAAAGGGTATTCTACAACAACAACATTTGAAAAAATAAATATGTACCACGCACATCTACATTTTAAACTATTTACTTATTTTCCATAGAAATGTGACGAGATCGAATGCTCCCATTCGTCTGGAGTACAAATTTTTGCTTGATACTTGACGTTTACTTTGTGAGAATAATCCCTCGAAAATGTATTTACATATTGATGAGTAGATGCGGTCCTATCGGTCGGGTCGAATCAATCATCTATCAGCATATTTAATCAAATAATTCTATAAGCTTTGAATAGTAAATATCGAAAAAGAACAAGTTTTATGCTCCACAGTCCTTCAGTTAAGCTCGACTGGTTTATTTTGAAGCTAATACAAGTTCAGCGTATAATCGTCCAGCGAAAAGTTTCATAAGTTAAAATCCAGTCGAAGTCAAGTGGCTCTTCTCTTTAACAAGATCTCAAGATGGCATTCCCATTTCATCCGCAAAGGGCTTCTACGGGAATATAACAAGGTAACAGTGCTTTTGTAAAATATTCAATTGTTATGTGATTCCGTAGATATGTACCTATAATATTTTTAAATATCTATTTTAAGTCCCGTATGCCCCTATTCCCGGGGTTTAAAATAGATAGGTATTCAAAAATAGTAAAAAAATGTATAATAGGAAATTGTTTCAACAACATGATTTTGTGTTGCTGGAAACATCAAAATGTTAAGCAAATCGACAACCTACCAACTTAATTTGTCCGAGGTATATTCAAATCACAACTGTAATTTTTTTATAATTGTATAAAATGGCTATAGAACGGTAATTTGACGTAGTCAATTTACGTCACAATTAATTTTCCTAGCTTTACCTACCTATATGTTATGTGTGTGTTCTTTTTCTTTTTTAAAAACGTTGCCCCACACTAGGAATTACTCCTGTATCGTGGGTGCGTTTACAAACATTTAAACTCACATACACAAACAGCCAGACCCTATGCAATGTTGCCAGCAACATGTCTCTCGCCACAAAAAAAGTTTTTGCAACAATATTTGCAAAATGCAAATGCAATTTTAGTTTCCTACTATGTAACTCTAATCAAGATTACTGTCAGATATCCTAATTTTCTTTAATGTAGTGGTAACGATGGCACCATATGGGCTGGTCGGACTAATTACACGGTCTAATAGGTTTGCCTGTCCATCTGTAACTGCGGCTCCGTGGGACGCTCTAGTTAATTAGTGTCCTAACCGATCCCAATGTGATTTATTTAACGTTTAAACAGTTTTAAATTTGGATTTAAGACTTAACTTAATTAGGAGGACTTAATCGAAGATTAATGGAAAGTGGATTATGTTGGTGGTGATGGTGATTCGTGGATAATAGGTGTACTATAGGTACATTTCTAGCTAGTCTTGGTGCAGTGTTGGTCTCAAAGTTAGTAATTATGTTTCCTAATACATAATCACACATTTGACATGCAAAACCTTATAATATACTACCAGCGCCCCATGGTTTCACCCACATAAGTCTCGATACCGTGGGAATATCGGGATATTCTATGTGTTAATCCTGGTTATAAGCTGTGTGCCAAATTTCATCCAAATCCATTCAGTAGTTTATGCGTGAAAGAGTAACAAACACCCATCCATCTATCCATCCTCACAAATTTTGGCGTCTATAACAAAAGTGGGAAGTAGGATATGGATCAATAGGATTTAATGCTAGAGTATAATAATGGCATTCTTTAAATTCTAGATTCTATTATTTTTCATAAATTTTACTATACATTCAATATTCATTATCGTCACATTAATTTAAAATAATATTTATAAATTAATGTAGGTATGGAATAAAATTGTTTTTCCAGCAGCCATTATCTTAACATTGTAAAAAATAAATTAATAGGTACCTCTTTAAAATTCTTTAGTATCAATTAAAAGGTACCTACTTAAAATTGGTTACCTACTACGTAAATTGCATTTTTCCAAATTCTCGGTGAAGAGAGATGAAACAATTAAAATGCTAGGCAAATTAATATTTCTACTAACGCAAACTTGCAGGAGCTTATCAAATGCTTGAAAGCATTATTTCAATTTAATTTTGCTGAGCTTCAATACAAAATCACATTATTTACGATATCGACAGCGAAGTAATAAGGGTATTATTTGTCACCTGTACTTCAATGCTCCTGGCACCTGGGCTCTAGAGTGAGGTCTCCTGACAAGAAATAATGTTTTTATTAACTCACACAATTTATAATAATATCTATACATATTATAAATTAAAGTTGCTTTTCGGGTCCGTCTCTGATGCGGTTTTCACCATCGTTTAGAGAACTTATTCCGGGAGGTTTATTTGTCATCATCATTTGCCTTTTCCCAACTATGTTAGGGTCAGCTCCCAGTCTAACCGGATGCTGCTGAATACCAGTATTATACATGGAGCAACTGCCTATCTGACCTCCACAGCCCAGATATTTGGTAATACGATACCCCTTGGGTGTCAGACTTTCGTGCTCCTGAATACCCGTAACGACTGCCAAAGATCCTCGAATGACAGCCGGGATCAACGGCTTAACGTGTTTTCCGGAGTACGGAGGGGTCTCGGTATGTAAAGATGGTCACCCATCCACAGACCAACAGTGCCAAGCATAGCTTAACCTGATCGATCGACCTGTGCGGCTTTTTATTCATCCCAGCGACAATCAATGTTAAAAACTTGTCAAAAATGTAGGTAAATCAGAGGTATTTTTGACAGATTGAGACTGAGATCTGAAGGCCGATTCTCGTAATTTAAAACGTTCAAAATCTAGTCGCAGTCTCTGCGACAAACAATTGTCAAAAACTTGTTAAAATGTAGGGAAATTAGAAGTACAGTCTGGGGGGCAATTCTCATAATTTTCAGAACGTTCACAGTCTGATCAGACTGTGAACATTCTTAAAATTACGAGAATTGCCTCTCAGACTGTGAACGTTCTTATAATTACGAGAATTGCCCCTTTCGTCTCAAGTTTCAATATAAAAACAAAAGAAGGAAAACAAATGAACGTAAATATATAAACATCCAAACCTCATAATGGAGAAAACCACATAATAGACTCTTGACAATAATACATAAGTGTCCATTTAATTATTGGTCCCCATGAATAAGTCATTTTTACCGTTTTCAATAAATAGGAGGTCACATGGCAGTCGTTATGAAAAATGTGAAAAGCTGTAAGTATGTCGAGAAAAAATGTTCTCTAATATAAAAAAAACAAGGCGATAAGAAATAATTACATGTTGTTTCACTCATCATTATCGGCGCCTAGCGTTTTCCCAACTTTGTTGGGGTCGACTGAATACCAGTATTTTGCATGGAGCTACTGTCTATCTGACCTCCACAATCCAGTTACTAGGTAATACGATATTCCTTAGTAATACTGGTTGTCAGACTATCGGATGTAGATTCAGTGTTATAAAAAAAATCTTATTCAAATTTTCAAAGTCACTGTTTGGAAAGAAAAGTTGTCGTATTTCCAAAGTTTTTGAAAATACATAATTAGGTATTCATGGAAAAACTCATATTCAGGGCCCAGTACTCATAAAAAGAAGTTGATTAAAATTTAAACAACGTACTTATATTTAATTGTGACACTGAAATAAAATGTTATTTTAAAAGTACGAAGCCGCAGTTTTTTAATTGAAATCAGACAATATGGCGTACTTGTGATAATGATTTCAGCGGTATGACAATGAAATATGAACTTAAATAAGCAGATAATTAAAGAAAGTTATGGTTAAGTTTCATTGGGTTTTCTTTTGTATAACTGCTACTGCTCGCGGCTTCACTTTCATACCTACTAGAGAAACTACTTTACATATTTAGGTAGCCCATTTTGGGATTTTTGGGATCCGTACCCAAAGGGTGCCATCGCAACCCTATTACTAAGCCTCCGTTGTCGGTCTGTCTGTCTGACTGTCAGCAGGTATCTCATGAACCGTAATAGGTAGACAGTTGTCAATTTTCACAGACTGTATATTTTTATTGCTGATATAGAAATAATAAAAATAAAACAAGGTTAATAAAAATCAAAGGTGGACTCTATACGAGAAACGTGTTTTTTTCGGCTTTTTTTTGGCTTGCGGTACGGAAAGCTTTGTGTGCGACTCCGACTCGCACTAGGACGGTTTTTTATGTATAAGACCGGCACCCTAATTGCGTATCACACGATCAATCAGAATCGGTTTCATATTGACAGTTCAACAACATTCATTGCGTTATTTACGTGTTGAGCAGACTTTATGAAGGTAACCTTTTTCGAACTTATGAAGCAATGGATTAGCAATATCCTTCAAAATGATTCAGATTGAGATTGATTGTGTGTTTCGCAATTAGGGTGCAGGACTATGTTTACGCCAAAACTGTATCTATCATCATTTTCCTGCCCTTCTCCATGTTACTTGGAGTCGGCGCAACACTTTTTTTTCTTCCATTCTCCCCTGTCAACCGTCCCGCTATCATTTACTCCTTTCTCGTTCAAATTTCCAAATCCACCATTTCAATGCATGATCGAATAGAATAGAATATATTTATTTGCTTTAAATATGGTACATCCTTAATGTACCTTATAAATAGAATTATAATCTTACATGTTTCGCCAAGGACTGGCACAAATAATATATTTAAACATGTTAAATGTACAAACGGCACATTTATTTGTTAAAATTATTATTCTTACATGTATATTTTACTCTGGTGACTTCTTAACAATATAAAAGATAGGAAGATACAAAAAGTAAGTAATATAATACGAACTCAGTAAAACAAACGTACAATAAGTAAACGTATTTTCTTTCTTTGTTTTCTTTCTTTCTAGTAACTAAAAATATAGTAGAACATTTGTCTGTTACTTTTCTATCAAGAAATTCTTTCACACTATAAAACAATTACTAATAAGCCTAGTAGTAGTTGTAGTTTGGATTTAAAGTGTTTAAAAGAGAGTGTTCCCTTATTTTTTTGGAATATTTGTCAAACATCCAAATAATATTAAAATACTTTTATTCATTACATTATTATTCAAATACATTAATTCACTAACTTTCTCATTTACATATTTACATAGCTCCCATATAGGGTTTTTATTACACCTACAATATTAAAGTACTATCAGGATTAATTATAAATCCAATATAACTTCAATATTAAGGCGTAAAAGTCCTGTAATTACTTGTTGAAGTAACCACTTTACCGGGCTGTTATTGGAATTACGTAGTTCCGAATACCCTGTTCCGGACTGTTCCGTAGAGAATGGACTATATTAAATACGTAAACATGCTTTATATACTACTATATTATATATCTATACTAGATTGTGGTAGTTTAAAGGCAGCATCCATCAATTTATATGGAGTGCTACAAAGTTAAAACAAATGGTGTTTTGACGTGGTGTCCAAAATCTATCTATCTATATAAATAAAAATGAGATTCTGTTTGTTTGTAAGCGCATCACTTGAGAAGGGATGGACCGGTTAGGCCTTTCTTTTAATTTTAGTATAGTATAATTGTCCAAATTAAGTTTTTTTGTAAAAATATTGGAAAAGTTGCTCGCAAAATTGGATAATTCGAGAAAAATTGAAAGTGCTTTTTTCTATACATTGAAATTTTAACAGGACGTTTTCGGGTCAGCTAGTTTTTGGAAATTGGTATATCCTAGAATCAAAAATTTGAAGACATGTGACATCTACCAACGCGGACTGGGCCCGCGTGGTGGTTTGAGGCCCATTCCCTATCACCGAGAGGAGGCCTGTGTCCCAGCAGTGGGCACATTATAGGCTACGTCATTGGCAGCAAAATTTAGGTAGGTTAAATCATATCCACGAAGGTACGAGCACCTACATTTATGCTTTAAATCAAGTGTATCGAGGCAGAAATAAACACAAAGACAGATTTTATTAGTTTATGTCATAACTGCACAGAATAAGCTCTCAGGAGGAGCTCGTGGCTAAGTAATTACATGCTCACAGGTCGATCGATCAAGTTATGCTACGCTTACCGCGGTCGGTCCGTAGATGGGTGACCATCTTTACATACTGAGACTCGTAACGACAGTCAAATATCCAAGAATGACAGCTAGGACCAACGGTTTAACGTGCTTTCCGAGGTAAGGTTTAGTAGGTAGGGAGGGTCTTCTTCTTTCGTAGGTAACACTTTCTTACCTACGAAACCCGAAAGTCTGACCACCAGTCTTATCCCAATTACTGCTATAACTCAGTTACTGGGTAACACAATACCCTTTGTATAGTGTTACCCAGCAAATGGGTAGTGGAGGTCAGATAGGTAGTTGCTCCATGTAAAATACTGGTATTCAGCTGCATCCCGTTAGACTGGAAACCGACCCCAACATATGTAGTTGGCAAAAGGCTTGGCAGATTGAATTACTGAACAGAATAAAATAACAGAACATTTAAACAAACAAGTCTACAGCAATACAACAGTCGCTTTTCTTTATAATTCAAATTAAGGTGACTATACACAAGTCCGCGACGATTCATTTTATGCTCTAACTCACAGACGGTGCAGTTTCTAGTTTCTAAGGGAGAACTTTATTCTTCAACTGGATTTAGCACATTTATGTGTTGAACGCACCTGAGATTTATTCTGAATAAAACGAGTTTGTTCATATTATTATGATTGTTTGTTTATGTTTTGCGACATCCTAAAAGCAATTTTGAGGAAAGCTGCCCTGAGGGTCTTCGTAGCTGTGTACGAGTATGGTTTACTTCCTACAGTTAAATGAAATGTGTGTTTGTGGTAATTTGGTCTTATTTGTGTTATTTTGGAAGCAAAAGCAATAGACACGCTTTTTATGACAACAAAAGTGTACAATCTGAGACTGCCTCGTCTATCTAATATATAATATCAATCTAGGCGTCACTAGACCGATGCGGCAGGCCCAGGGCTTATACTAAGTAGCGCTTGGGACCTCAAGCGCTACTGCTAAGGCCTGGGTTGGATTCCCAGGTCTGATGAAATTAAGTTTTTTCCATTAGAGATTTCTCAGCAGCAGCCTGGAGTCTGCACTTATGCCAGGTTTATGGCAATAGGTTCGCCTCCTACTACAGAGACTTAAACATTATTAATGGCTGCACTATAGAACCCTTCGGAGAAAACAGGAGTCATTATCACCTGCCTCGCCTTTTCCCAATTATGTTGGGCTCAGCTCCCAGTCTAACCGGATGCAGCTGATTACCAGTATTTTACATGGAACGACTGCCTATATGTACGTACGTAATACGATACCCCTTGGTAAGATTGGTTGTCAGACTTTCGGGCTTCTGACTACCCGTAACGACTGTCAAGGATCTACGAATGACAGCCGGGACCAACGGCTTAACGTGCTCTCCGAGGCACGGAGGGGTCTCGGTATGAAAACAGGAGTAATGCTATGTTAAAAGTGTAAATACATAAATTATATTCACAATTACGAGTATCATGGTTTCAAATTTGTACATTAAGAAATGTAGGTACTCGGCGGAAACCTCAAATTATAGCAAATTGGTAGGATGTGTGATGAAACATTTATTCATTGATAAGCTATTAATTTACTATATACATATTACTTTCTAGAGAGCATTGGTGGCCCAGTGATGATAGCCCCGACATACGAGTTAAAGGTCGTGGGTTCGAACTCAGGCAGGTGCTTTACTTTGTGTAAATCATTTCATGACCACTGCTCTCAAAACGGTGAAGGATGTCCTAGAACCCAAAATTCGAAGACATGTGATATCTACCGACCCGCACTGGGCCCGCGTGGTAGATTATTAGCCCGCTCCCTTTCATCGATAGGAGGCCTGTGTTCCAGCAGTGGGAACATTATACACATTATACACAGCGAATAGATGAGCACGGAGAAAAGTCATCACCGTCGGAGCAATTTCACAACACACGAGCTAATGGCTAGGTATCGTTGTCTATAAGTACCATTACCCCTTCGTACACCTCCGCGAACCGCCACGCTACGCGAAGTCACGCGATCTTCACATTACAACGCTGAAAGATTTCGTTTCCACTTACAAAATCACTTTGTATCTTATGTTCTTTGACTTTTCTTTGGAATCTCGATTTTTATTCGCTAGATAAGGATTTTCACTCTACTTTGCAGTTTCAAGATGCTTTTAAATTTTAAATGGATCGAGTCTGTCGGAACATTTTTACTTAGCCTATATTTTTTTAATTGATGCTAAGTAATGTGATTATTTCGAAACGTTTTTAGTTATTTTTTAGGGTTTGTTGACAAGTAGAACTTTCTGCAAAACTCAATGATATTATAAGTAAAAAAAAGATAAATAAGTTACACACGTTCCGCAAGTGGCACGAGAAAACTTGGCTAATTAGCCTAGATACATATTCGTCTTGTCTCTTTTTCACTCCCGATAATTACGACATGTCGTTCTACTTCTACATGTCCTTTCTTTGGTATTGTTCGTCGAATCGTTGAGCTCCTTAAGTTTTGAGTTGAGCTGCACGATTTCTGACCAATGCGTGCACTGACTGGACAGGTCCTCTCAATCTGTGTGGTTCTTTCCTCAAAAGACCATCTCAGACATCGACCTACATGGTCTTAATATGATCTGACCAAGATTATGTCTGGACTTTAAAAGAGACTGTGTGACCTCTGAGTTTGTTTCGGCCTTTCTTCTCAGACTAGTCAGATAGGAAACGCCGGCCTCATCTAGTTTTAAAATATGATTGACGTGTAAAAGTGTTTGTAAAAACCTACTTACAAAAATAAAATCATTTATCATTTATCTATTAGAATGATATGGTGCCATTTTTGAAAATCTAATGCTGGGTAGGTAACCTATCTACCCTTTACTTATGGTCACATCAACTAACAGGAATAACTTGTTACTTTAAGTTATTTGGTAGGAAATAGAAAGCTAGGCCAACACATCCAACCCTTATGGCTTCAAGTTACCGAGAGTTCTATATTGAGTACAGTTTCTCGCGTAGTATGAATACGCGGGATTTATGGTTTGTACTCAGAGAATAATAACGTTATGTACATATGTACAATAGACCTGTGGCTAAACTTTTGCACTGGATCGTGAACAGATGACACGAATATTGAACAGCTTTGTACGGAACTGTTTGCCCCACTGGTTTGGGAACTTAAAACAACAGAAACATACTTGATTTCTTTCCTATACGGGAGGGCGCTCACGAGCAACTTTTGTCTCCGCAACAGAAAATAGAAAGAAAGAAAATACATTTATTTGGCACAAACTAAAAGACACACAATACACCAGATATATACATCAGACAAAACAAACGATAAAATAAAAAAATAAAAGATTAATTAAAAAATGTGAAGTCCGATGTAAGGAAATTATCAGGAAAGTGTGCCTCACGGCTGTGCCAAAAAGGCCCAGTTCAGCAAAAATGCCAGACAACTAGTGGCTGACGCTGGTTTTCAACTGGACCTGACAACAAATTTGTCTCTGCCATCTAGTCTACGGGTTTGTATGAAAGCGCGCATTTAGCGACGCGTCAGCTGAGAGACATTTAGCGACGCGTCAGCTGAGAGACATTTAGCGACGCGTCAGCTGAGAGACATTTAGCGACGCGTCAGCTGAGAGACATTTTTGTCCACGGGTTTGGACGCAACTGTCGCCCGTCTATAGGTTGTAATGCAAGTGCGCGCACGGCAGCAAAAAAGTTGCCGGCTGGCCAGTTGCCGCTCAAACGAAAATTTAACAAAAAAGTAGCGTTGCTATCGCTCCCGTGTGCGAATCATCCAAATCTCGGCGAGAAGACAGCAACAGAGGCAAAAAAGTTGCTGGGCAACTGAGTGGCTCGTGGGCGCTCCTCCATAAGTATTATTAAAGAACATTGCTCTAAGGGGCAATTCTAGTAATTTTAAGAACATTCACAGTCTCAATCTGTCAAAGTTATGTCTAATTTCCCTACATTTTGACAGGTTTTTGACATTTGTTTGTCGCCGAGATGACATTGCGACTAGATTTTGAACGTTTTAAATTACGAGAATTGTCCTTCAGTCAGTCTCAATCTTTCGAAAATAAGTCTAATTTCCCTACTTTTGACAGGTTTTTGACATTTGTTTGTCACCAAGATGAGACTGCGACTAGATTTTGATCGTTTTAAATTACGAGAATTGGCCTTCTAGTGTCGTACATTTATCTATCACTTGCTTCTGCCCGCGACTTCGTCCACGTGAATTATTTTTTTAATATAAAATATCTCAAATCCTATGGCACTCGGCAATACTGCAGCTTCACACTAGTGAAAGAATTTTCAGAATCGGATGTCTAGTTCCGAAGATTACCTGCTACATACAAACTTAAAAATACAAAATCCAACTTCACGAGGATCGCCGATGCGAGGGGTTGTGCCCTGCAGAGCTGCGTATTTTGACGGATGGATCCAAAACAGGTAGTGGTACGGGTG
This sequence comes from Apamea epomidion, assembly GCA_947507525.1. Lineage (NCBI taxonomy): Eukaryota > Metazoa > Arthropoda > Insecta > Lepidoptera > Noctuidae > Apamea > Apamea epomidion. Next base: position 14,242,232 of record OX382227.1, read on the forward strand.
CTGGAATCTTCTCGGAGGACTTGAACATAGATATAGCCACACCATTGGGGGTCCACAACACAGTGTTCAACACCACTCACAACACTCGATCCGCATACTCTCAGACAGCATGGCTGTTCTGCAAGCGCTGAACAGCTATACAGTTGATTCTGGGCTAATATACCAGTGCCACCGGCGCCTCAACCAGGTGGATAGCCTCAATAACATAACCATTCAATGGATCAAAGGACACAGCGGTTCGCTAGGTAATGATGCAGCCGATGAACTTGCCAGAAGGAGGTTGAGCATGGCACCAGTAGGACCTGAGCCCATCGCGCCATCGCCCCTTCGGATACATACGTACTCTGGTAAGAAAACGCACCAGAGACCAACACGACAAACTTTGGACGGAGCTGGGCGAATGTAGGCAGGCCAAGGAAGCACTTCCCAAAATTGATGGCCGCCTCACGAAACAGGTTCTCCGTCTAAATAAACTAAAGCTGCGTACAGTTACTGCAGCTCTAACTGGCCATGGGTCATTTAACAAACACCTCTATGTCATAGGAGTAACAGACAGTCCGCTGTGCAGGGCCTGCATGGAGGATGACGAGACAGCGGCGCATGTGCTGCTAAACTGCCCGGTGGCCGCCACGTACAGGGCGAAGTACTTCGGTAACCGAGGTACCCTACGTAAGACGGTCAGTAACATCAAGGCGATTTTATCAACTGTCCCATAGAAAACTTCAATACCTACTCGACCTAAATGTATGGGATGGCTGAATTTTTATTCGCGATTACGATGTTGGTTCCATGGAGAAAGTTGTTCAGTTTGATGGTCTGTACCACATCCTTAAATTTGGCTGGTCTTTAAAAAATCAGCCTGTATAATATCTATATGTTTTTCTAAAAACTTTATACTTTTTTTTGTTCTATAATAATTAGGGCTATATTTGACTGAAATTACATTAAAATAACGGACCGTTCATTAATGAGAAAGAAAGAAAGAAGAAAGAAAGAAAATGCATTTATTTGCGGCTAACATGACGCATAAAAAAGAACATAAACACACAAAATAAAAAATAACAAGTTGGGTGTAGACAGGCGTCACATTCACGCAAAACGGCCATCGCTCAGCATAATGCTAAGACCCTATACGAGACAGAGCCCAAGCGCTGGTTTTCAGCGGCAGCCGGCGTTGACGTGATGACGTCAACCAGTATAGCATGCAATTATACATAAATAAATAAAAACAACAATCAAAACAAGAAATAAAATAAACCGTTGCAACATATCATTCGACACAAACAAAAACAAAAAAAACAGCAATCAAAACATGAAATAAAATAAAATAACAATACACTAAAAAAAAAAAAAAAAAACTGGTTTCAAGGTTAGTTTGAAAGCGAGCGAATTAATCATCAAATGACATGTAATCCGTCACCGGCATCAATTGTCAAGCTAGTGCAAGTAACGCATACAGAGAATAGCTGCAGTCCACCTGTCAGTGTGACAATTCTAGTAACTAATAAAGATCCAATTCGCCAAACACGTATTCGTTTGTATGAGGCTGACAGGTGCCAAGAACGCATTTTCTCGTCTGCCGTACCGCAGCATGTAATTATTAAGTTTCTTCTATAGTACTTTTTATGTGACAGTACTTATGATTCCATGCACTAGCTTGACAGTTGATGCCGGCTAGTGTCACTCTTAATAACGTAGTTCAGGACTTTCAAGCGCTTTATTACAACTTGCACCTATTTGCAACCAAAAAATCTAATCCACAAAAGAAGCGCTGCAAGTGCTGAGTTTTTACAGGACGGATTTTCATAGGTCGTTTCTCTAAACGTCCCTTAATCGTCTCTTACACCAAATACATTGGCAAAAATTCAGGAAGATGAAGTATTATTATACTTTTAAGAAGTAAAGGTACTTACTAGGTACAGCTTAGGTACTTAAGCTGTTGTATCTGTTAATGTTCAGCACTCTAATGGCGTAACACACCATCTATGACAATCTGAATCATTTTGAAGGATATTGCTAATCCATTGCTTCATATGTTCGAAAAGTTGTCAGCTCAACAACGTAAATAACGCAATGAATGTTGTTGACAAGCCATTCTTACTGTTAGTGTGTTACGCAATTACCTGGCAGATATCAGTTCTATTATAGAGACCCAGTGCATAACGGTACCAATCAGAGCATTACCATAAACCGCATAAAATACTTATAGGTTTTATAAGAAGAAAAATCCAATTAAGTGTACAGATTTCCGAGTAACAAAGACTTGTACTTAAGTAGAAACGACTTTATGCCATTTTAATCAATCGTGTCTGCCTATATACACATTTTTAGACGCCTTATGCTCGTGGCACGTGGCTATTTCGTAGGTTTCCATAATAGAAAATACCACAATGTAGGGTATATTTCGAGCTTTCAGGTAATTAACTTATAATATTGAGTCTTTTATGTCAGAAGCCCCAGCATGAACACGCGTCGTAAACTAACGTAAATCTGAACGATTTTTGAATCGAAAATACAACACTATCTCACTACACAATACATTTTGGTTTAAATTGTTGCAATAAAACTTAAAACTAAGTAAATATAATGTTCAAAACAAAGTCAAATCATTTAGTTCAAATGCAAACTTATGCAGGTGAAACCGCGGGGCGTAGCTTTTTAATGATATATCTTATAACTAGCTGCACCCCGCGGTTTCCACCGCATAAGTTTCGATCCCGTGGGAATATCGGGATAAAAAGTATCCTATGTGTTAATCCTGGTTAGAAACCATCTATATGCCCAATTTCATCCAAATCAGTTCAGTAGTTTTTGCGTGAAAGAGTAACAAACATCCATCCATCCATCCATACAAACTTATACGTTTGTAATATTAGTAGGAAATAGGAAGTAAATATGTGAAGACTTGAATATTTAAAAAATCGTACGAATTTACGTTTTACCTCAGGGCCTGTTACAAACGCGCGGAGTACTTAAATGTGTACTCCGCGCGTTCGTAACAGGCTCACAGATTAAAGATATTCACAGATTATGTGGTCAATACTAATTAATATTTCAAATGGTTTCTACACAACAATAGTAAATGTCGTTCTAAGAAAGATACATAACGATCGTTTCTAATATCGCATTGCAGTTCTAGTAATCCAATAGTTTCTAAGTACAGACTGCCAGCACATCAAGCTACTACAATCTGTCAAACTTCTTTAGTAGATTTTCAACTTTATCTCTAAAGCATAAGGTTCAAAGTTGATTAGGAAATTTTGACAGTTTCGGGTAGCTTGATGTGCGGGCGTCTATACTTAAGCTTTGCTGGCGTCCGGTAGTACGAACTAGAACAGTTTTCAGAAATTATTTCCTTTTGTTAGAATATTGAAATTGTCAACTTCGCTACTTAATAATTGCTATTTACAGCCACGAGCCACAACTCCCGGGAAATTGCGGCTCGTGGCTAAGCTGAGCTAGCCGGTGTCGGTTCGGTAATGGGAGACCATCCATTACACATATCGAGTCCCAGAGCCTCGGAAAGCACGTCAAGCCGTTGTTCTCTGCTATCATTCGTAGATCTTTGTCAGTCGTCACGGGTAGTCAGAAGCCCAAAAAGTCTGAGACTAAGTCTTACCAAGGGATATCGTGTTACCCAGTAACTGGGTTGTGGAGGTCAGATAGGCAGTTGCTCCATGTAAAGTACCGGTATTCAGCTGCATTCGGTTAGACTGGAAGCCGACCCCGAGTTTGGAACAAGCTAGGTAGATTTTATGTTAAATGAAACGTAGTGTCACGTAGGTACGTATGAGTGACAGACACGACGCTCTATAGATAGGCCGAACTATTCTAAAACTCGATGTGTCATATTGACGGTCAGGGCCCGTATTCCCGTAATTTAAAACGTTCAAAATCTAGTCGCAGTCTCATCTCGGCGACAAACAAATATCAAAAACTTGTCAAAATGTAGGAAAATTAGACGTATTTTTGACAGATTGAGACTGAGATCAGACTGTGAACTTTCTTAAAATTACGAGAATTACCCCTCTGGTATGTACCTACCTACACTGCTACAGTCCATTCACAGTTATTTTAACTCTGATTTTGCATCATTCTCAAAGTGATCTTTAATCTCGTGACAATAACGTTGTTGTTGGGTTGCTGCAGCTATCAAATCTGTCAAAATCACATTGATCTTTCTTATTGTTATAGTAAGGTTGCTATTGGGTTACAGTTGTCAGAGGTAAAATAACTATGAAAGGCACTGTACAAAGATTTTTGCCACTCGAAGAACGTTGACAGGTTCTCGGAGGACGCTGTTGGTAAACATTTGTGCAATTATTTTGTGAACTGTCATTTGAAATGTTTCCATAAAACAAAGATAAAGATCGTAAGATCAATCAAACAAACAAACTTTTCAGCTTTAGTATGAGTATAGATATATTTTATTATGTATCCCTCACACTTTTGAGCATTGGCACAATTAAAGGAAGGTATAATCTTTGTCTGCTTTCTACAAATTAGAACCTAGCGTTACATTGTAAATCAAAAGCTACATTCTTGGTACTATGGAACCAAGAAATTGCTGTATCCTCGAAGGCCCCGACAGAAAACAGACATCATAAATCGTTCACTCATCTGCACGAGGTACTACGGTTCAATTGCAGATTCGCTCAACTATACAGACAAGTAGTTATATTTACATAGTATGATTTGATATCCTTTCTTGTATTGCCACCGATATTGATGGTATACATAGAATGCATTAGAATTGAATATTAATGTCATTTTGCTTCAGCTGTGACCAGGTCCAGCGATTAGGCTGCCACTATTTAGGTATTCGTCTCAGGAAACTGTCCCAAAAACGCATAAGAATCCTATAACGTATCCTGTGTCCACTGTTGGGACACAGGCCTCGTCTCTGTGAGAGGGAGTGGGCAATAATCCACCACGCTGGCCGAGTGCGAGTTGACGGATGTCAGATGTCGTCGAATTTTTAGTTCTAGGCAATGTCGGTTTCGTCTCTATGTCTCACTGTTTTCACCCAAAAACGCACAGAACGTTAGGGTTCTGTGCGTGCGGAGTAAGGACCACACCCCACTAGGCAATATTATTATTAGTAGTGCCTAGTGTGGTGTGGTCCTTACTCCGTGGCCAGGACCTACACGCTTAAGCGACACGCGTTTAGTTGTTTAGAGCATGCCAGAGTCACCCCATTCTAATATCAAAGTTTCCGTACATCGACGTCAGATTTCTACAGTTGGTTGAATGAAACAAAAATCCAGAATAAAAAATACTTAATTGAGCGTGTTTCAAATTCTCTTGCTGGTCTTCTTCTTCTTTTCGTGTCGATGGTACGCTTCTTCGATATTTTCCATTGTTTGAGCCCAGTAGGTGGCCACGTTGATTGCGTCATCAGTGGCATTCATTAAGTCATCCAAGGTGCAGGTGAACGGGCACTTAGGACACCCCAGCAAGTGGGGCATGGTCTGATTAGAGGCACCGCACTCGCACTGGGTAAGTAATCCCCCATTTCGACAAGTTGTGCCTGCAACGCCCTGCAGGTACACTCTTGCTTGTTAAAAGGAAACAGAATATCTGCTCGTCTGAGTGCCTCGTTGGTTTATTGGTCGCAAGCGCTACTGCCAAGCGTTCAGGAGGTCCTGAGTTTGATTCCCGGTAAGGCAAAGTGTTATTGGGTTTTTTCATCTGGAATTTCTCAGTAAAAAGCTCAGAGTTTAGATTTGTGCCCTTGATGTCAATAAACTCGCCCGCTCTTACATGGGACTTGAACATAAATTGCAAAATGTGAGTATACTATAGATACACCTCTGCTGAACCCTTCAGGGTTACAAGCGTGATTTTGCGTTATGTTAAAATATCAGAACCAACAAAATCTCGCCAAGCGTAGGAAAATAATAATAGAAAAGATAAAAAATTGTATTGCTTTTTATCTTTTAATGATTTTCCTAGATATTTCGAAATAGGTAATAGTTGTCGATTTCGAGAACAATACTGGTAACAAAATACTATACATTGATCAGTTCCGTAATTTATAGGTAGTATTCATCCGTGTTTTTATTGAAGGTACAAAAAACAGTACTAGATGTTGAAATATATTCAGAGAATTTTATTGTACTATTGCCGGATTATTGTTCATGTACTGCAATGGCGTGGCTATTCAATTACATTGGTTTAATCATTTTTTTTTATGCGTAAAAGTCTTTTTTTTCTGTATTTTTTTTTATTGTTTGTTTAGGGTTAGAGCATCACAGTTTCATGGGTTTCATTTTGTTTGCACGGAACCCTACTACTTCTAACTCTAGCTATCTTCCAGTGAAAATTTCGTCAAAAGCGGTCCAGCCGTTTCGGAGATTAGCCGGAGCAAACCGACCGCCAAATTTAAAAAAAATGTTTTTTCGATTATAAGTACCGTATATACTTTCATAAGCATTTAGTAAAATGCTGTTATTTTGACATTACGAACAGGAACTGCAATTTTATTTATTTATAATTATATGTATATCGATTGTTTATGCTTTCATCGAATCTTTTATCATTCGGAAACGTTTACAGATAAATTGCCTCTAGAATCAAAGTGAGTGAACCAAAGGGATTTTGATTAACAGTATTCTTAATGCCATTTTTTTTTGGGTGCATTAAAAGATCCTGCACGGCTGATAAACGTTATTAGAGTACTTCCAACGCACAGTCAGCCCCTCTTCCCTTACCTGCTTACCTACCTTAAGCAATATTTCCACTGCAGCATAACCTATTTCCGTATAGTCAGTCCAGACACGTACGAACTTCCTATAGCTGTATGCAGGTTCATTCCACGCGGCACAAAGTCTTAACGTCATTAGGTCGCCACGTCCGGTGGCACCTCGTAACAAGCACCGGAATGCCTCACATTTAAGGTCAACGCATACCTATACCTATAAGCACTGCACGGGATCTGCATCACCTCATCAGGGTAAGCTAAAACATACTGTACACCCCCACGCACACACACACGTGCGCACCTTACACTTCGAGAGCTGCTGCCCAAAAAGAGAAAACGGAACCTAGGATCCCTTTGTTGTCTGTCCTTCCGTCCGCCAGTCAGTCTGTCAAGAACCCTTTTCTCAAGAACGTGTGGAGATATCAAGTTGAAATTAATATCTAATAGGTACGCAGGTTTAGGGTTTCTTGAAGCTCTAAAAAAATCAAGCTTCGGAGTCAACGTAACAGAAAAATACGGCTATTTATGCGACATATTTAGATACTCGCAAATAAGTCAAAATTAGTCCACGGGTACTCACCGTGGACTTAGAATCATGAAATTTGGCAAGAAGCAAGGTCTGCACAAGTTAAGGAAAAAGTCCCAAAATTGTTATTAAGTTTTATCACTTAAAAAATATTTTCTTTGCGATTACAAACTTACATTTGCAGTTGGAGAATTGTCCGTGACGTATATTGATATATGGGAGACCATGTTTTTCAACTACAAAGTTAAGTTTGTTCTTGGGACAAACCCTTCATTGTGAGTGGTCGCTATGTACTTGGCTGGTTTTTCTTTAAATCTTCTATTTATGAGCCTCATCGTTGTTAAGTTATCATTTAAGGGAAGAGAGTGACAGAACTATTGTAGCTTCCAAGATCTGTCTCAATTTATGTATGACACAATGTTTGAGATGAAATAAATATTTTTGTTTTGCATTTTTGTTCAGCATTCTTTCTATGACACTGCATACTGCAACGCACATGTCTAAGCATCGTAAAGGCATCACCCTGACTTTGGCTCTGCAAGTAAACAGCAGTCACTGAGCTTTCGGCGGCCGTAAGTCACGCTTAGCAAGCGCAAGCTGAAGTGGCAGTGGGCTGGCCCTGTTTGTCGAAGGACCGATGGCCGGTGGAGCAGACGAGTCCTGGAATAGAGACCGCGTACCGGTAAGCATAGTGTAGGACACCCCCCACCTAGATGGACCAACGACTTTAAGAAGGTGGCTGGGACAGACTGGATGCGGCAGGCGGGGGCAGGGTGCAATTATGGATGTCCAGAAGTGGATTACGATAGGTTGAGTTGATTGAAGTCCCGCATGCGGCGGGCCGAAAATTCCATTACAGCAAGTCTTCGGGTCGCCTCGCTGACGTAGGGTCGCTGCCACCTTCACTCAGCCCTAGGCAGGCAAGCCGTGGCCGCCGAGAGTTCTCGGAGCAAAAACATCTTCTTGGAGGTGCTGAGCCGATCCAGTTACGTGCTTTCGTTGGGTTGTCGCCTGGTCAACGACGAGACGATGAGGTGAGGTGATACTGATCCTGTGCAGCGCTTCTACGTGCGCGTTCACCTTTAACCCGTACAATATTCGGAACTTATGACGTCTGTCCAAGAGTAGTACTACGTCAGCTTGACGCCTGCAAGCCAGATACAATTTCACGCTTTGTCAACTTGCAAAATTCACTGTGAAATTCTAGTTTTATCTAGAATACAGATGATGGTTGCAACTTGTGTTTAACGTATATGTTACATGTCTCCTGTTACAGTAAGTGGACGGCTAGTAGCTGGCTTCATTCGGCTGCAGGCCATTATGTAATTGTTTGCATCTTGGCATGCTCTTTATTTGTTTATGGGATGTTATGCTTGGTTTACTGTCTCTGGTAATGACTAGTTAATAATCGTGTGTTACAAATACGCGTTTCGTTCTAGTTTTGATAACGATTATTGATATTTTCCCCATTATTCATAAAATATATATTTTTTACTTGAGCATTCTTATAGTACGCTTCAATAAATATATTATTTTCAGTCGCCCACTTGAATACAAGAGCATTTTACTTGACGAGAGTCGGACGGCTGATAATTATATAAGTTTCATTTTTATTTTAGGAATAAGTAGTACAGACAGGAGTCGTAGATATGTAGTTACTAGCTGTGTATCTCTCTGATTATTTATTTATTTACATTTATCAACGTCCGTATAAACTACAGAAATTTCAAGAAGGAACGGAAAATAAAGAAGTAAATGTAACAAACAATAGGTCAATACAGCATTTTATTATTATTACCGACAAGGCGAACAATCTTAAAGTTTAGTTTTAAATTATTAGTTTAAAGCCAAACAAAGAGAGATACAGCTTTCTCACATACTAACAATTGCCATAAAGAAAACAAATAAAAAAAAGGAAAAGAGCGCACTAAAATTATAACCTGCGAATCAAATGATCCGTAAAGATTATACTGGTCCTAAGGTAGGCAAGGAAACAATCAAATTTTATTTCATAAGCATGTGAAAAATAAGCAAAATAATCATAGGGCATCAAAAAATTCGTCCGCATCGCTGTCAACAGGAACAGTGCCGAAAAGGCTGGCAGCATTGCCACGTTGTAGGGCGATGCTAATTCTTTGGCCAAGAAACAGGCCAGCCCTCTGGAACGTGAATAGTCGACTAACCGCTTGGCGATGTCTCATACGTACCTAATTAGTTTCCAACCCGTAATTTAAATTCAAGTAATAACATCAATCTACTTAAAAGCAAACTCTTTGTTAAGAAATTAAAGAACACCTACCAATTCAGCGTTAACACCTTCAGAGAGCAAGCTTAAATTGAACATTGGAAATTTCACTGAAAATCTCTCATTAAAAATGCTAAAAGCTGGCAAAGAAAAGTGGATAATCTGTTTGGCGTCCGGCGAATATTAAAGAAGGCGACCAGTCCGGAAGGTTGTTTGATGAGATCAAAGAAGGCTTACGGCTTTTCTAATAGACCTTTGCATTTTGATGGAGTCCCAAATTCACCTTTGTCTATGTTTGATGGACAATCCTATCTATCCGTTTTGTTTCGGGTCTCAGTTTTGTAGGTCAGGGATGGCCGGCATGAGACACGAAGGATTACCTACAGGTGTGTATGTACAGTGGCCTCCAAAAGTTATATAGTTGACATTTTTCCACTTCAGCTTTGTCACACTACATTATGGTTTAAAATTCTAGTGATCCAAATGTTTGAACTGCAATACGCACTACACAATTTAACTAAAATTGTGTCTCAGAAAACAGTTCTAACTGCATACCATGTGTACGTGACCTCTACACTACGCTATCGCGTTATCTTCTGGGGAAACTGCACAGACAGAGAACTAATATTTAAGACTCAGAAGAAATGCCTACGAGCTATGTGCCAAATTAAGGTCACGGATAGCTGCCAGCCTTATTTCAGAAAATTAAAAATATTGACCTTACCATGTCTGTATATTTTCGAAATAAATAATAATGTTTGTTACAAAATTTTCATCTCTATGAAACACTTCGCTTTAAGCGCCATCCAAACACACTTGTTTTTAAGTCTCACAAAACTGCACTCTACTCAAAAAGCTTTCTGGGTATGGACCAAAATTGTTCAATAAACTCGTCAATAATACGAGTATAAGAGGCATAATTAATATAAAATTATTTAAAAATAATCTTATGGACTTTCTAATAAAAAATGCTTACTATTCTGTAACTGACTTTCTAGATGATAAATATTGTTAATTTATATGCTAGGATTTATGTTGTGTACATTCGTTGTCCAGTTGACATAATATAATTTGTTATACTTAGTTATGTTTAATGTTTAACTTTTTTATGAAAGATTTTCCTAAATTCATACTTAATTTGTTTTATATTTTTTAATGTTTCCTATACTCTATCTTCGTTATTTGAATATTGTTAAATTGTTTATTAGTGATTTTATGTTTCATGTGATGTGATTGAATAATGTATTTCACTAAGTATGTAAATTTTTATTACTCTTAATATTGGCACGCCATGTCAGATGGCAAACATGTAGTTCTAATGTATTATTGTCATCCTACATACATGAATAATAATTTGTGTATGTACACACATGTATATGCAAATAAATAAATATTATAATGTTTTTATTGAATAATTCTAACTACCTTTGACTTATCAAAAAAGTTATCAAGTAATCGCTCAGGAGTGCTTGATGGTTTTTTTTTAATATTAAATCATAATATGAAAAATGACAACTAACTTTTGGAAACCACTGTATGTAGATTGTAGGTACATCATTTTGTTCATGTAGGTTGGCTATTTTTGTTATTACTCGTTAGTGAGCCTATTAGTCAATTATTTTCCGCCGTGGGGGCTGAAATAAGCTATAATAGGATGCAGATTTCTAGGAAGGCAAAAACTTCAGTGTTCTTCTGATCTTTATAGCATAAGTAATTAAAAATAAGTTGATATTATGGTAATATCTTGGAATAACAAGATAAATCTGTATACTCTGCGATGACAAGTTTATTTTCTCGTAAGATGCTTGTAAACAATGTACATAAATAAACAACGTAGGTTTATATCAAAGGAGAGAAAAACTAACAACTTTAGAAAAAGTCAAAGAAATGCAATTCCTTTCAAAATTTGATCTAAAATGTTCCAGGACTTCGCAATTAAAATACTTAAATCTACAGACATCCAATTTTCTTCGTACTAATTTTGTAAGTTTAATCTTTTTCATAAGAATACAAAGTGATTGAACTCTGTTTTTTGCATTACTGTTCTTGGCCCCTGCACTCCTGATTGAGACTTTCTAATGCGCTAGACTTGCGTGTTCATTGCTGCGGTAGTAAGAAGTGGGGAGGTTGGAATTCTCTGGAAAGACTGAAATGTAGTGTGAAGTGGAAGGAATTGTCGCTTTTCTTTCGTAGAGGTGGGGCACGGGCACGCCTCCCGCCGCCAAGGCACCACGAGGGTTGTTCCGGGAACTTTCTAATAGTTTCCCCGAGTTCATTGTACGGTACAATTTGACTTGTTTTAAGTTTTTATTTCGTAAACTCAATTCATACTTTGAAAGACCACCGATATTTAATTTGAAATTTGTTTTCACAGACAATTTCCTCTGGGAAAATGAAATTATCGTAACGTTTACAGTATAAAGATTATTTTACGCTAAAATAACCTATATTGTACGGGGTTACCAAAGGCTAATTTTTCAATCGACACATAATTTTTATTCGCGGAATAAATTTAACGTCTGACAGTTTTTGTATGGAAGAACTGTCAAAAATTCTTAATTAAGTATTACTCCTAAAAAATTATCCGGCGTTGGAAAAATCTGCTCTATAATATAGCCAGTTAACTTTTATTCCAGGAATAAAATTGTCGTTTGACAGTTTTTGTATGAAATAACTGTCAAAGTTTCAACATTATTCCTCGAATAAAGTTATCAGATAATTGAAAAATCAGCCCTAAGTCTAAGTAAAATGTGTGTGTAGTAAGTATGTGTATGGTACATATGTTCTAGACTGAAGTAAAATAAAAAATGGCTCTATGAACAGACATGTCATGGCAACGTAATGAGTTATTAGTGGCTGTATAATTTATTAGCTTAATTTTAACCACATTATTTATAATTATGAGTTTAATATTGACCATTAAGCGGGACCCACTGGGGCGAAAGTTTGGCCCATTGATCGTCTGACACGCGGAAGGCTCAGACGGAGATGGCGGGACGAGCTGGACTCCTTGAATAAATATTAGACCTTGGCAGCTTTGGAGGTGGAAGAGAGTAGGCCTTTGCCCAGCAGAGCGACATTAATGGCTAATAAAAAAGCCGCCCTTGCGTCGCACGGGTCAATCTACTAATGTGGTAACATGTCCAAACATCGACATTTCTGTGTTTTATCGAGGTGACGCGATGGGTATTAATATCTAAACACGATAAAACATAACAAAACAGTTTTTCTCAATTCATACTTCAAGTAACAAAACTAACAGCGGTCATTGAACTCCCCCAAAAAAATAACATCAAATCTTTTTATTTTATCCATTGCGTTTGCGGAGTTTAGCTAGCACATTTAAAATAACCCTGTATATTAATGTTTTATACGAAAACCTACGGGGACAAATTCCTTACCTAAATAAAGGTGAGAACTGCAACAACATCCATTGCGTAGTTTAAAAGAACAAAGCGGTCATACAGACAGACACAAAATATAACTTTATTGTGTAGATAAGATAGATTGGTAGATAAGACCGTGACACCTACGGTTTTGATGACATTTTTTAGGTATTCGTAGCGAACTAGACTTTCATATGCCGTAGGTAGATGTCTACGGCCCACGAGAACTGCTACGAAGACTTAACAAAACAAACCATAGTGATACAATATAAGCTCAACTGTCTCTAACGAGACACAATACGCTATTTTCCTAAAAAAATCTAATTAGTTCGTCAGTTAGATTATCAAAAAATATTGAACCCGTATTTTTTCTTTTGTCAATTATATAAAAAATGATGAAGGTATCGCCCGTTAAAGTTCCGCGTGACGTCACTTTTTTGCATTTTTGCAAGCAAGTGACGTCACGACCCAATTTTGACGCGCTTTATCTTTGTCATTTTTTGTTTAATTGACAAAAGAAAAAATACGGGTCCATTATTTTTCGATAATCTAACTGACGGACTAAATATAATTATTACTTTTTTACCCAGGCAACTAGCTTAGTACTTTTCTTATTGTAACCGAACATAATAAGCTTGCCTTATAGACGAGGGGTTACGTAGAACTGTTATTTCAATGTCTTACTTTTAAAATATATCAATAAAAAAACTGATTATGTACCTATATGTTATGTAATGAAAAACTCTATTTCATTATAATCAACCTATAATGTTCCTACTGCTGGGAAGGCCTCCTCTCTGCGAGAGGGAGTGGGTCGTAATCCACACGTGGGCTTTGTGCGGGCTGGTAAATGTCACATGTCTTCGATTTTTTGGTTCTAAGACGTGCCGGTTTCCTCACCATGTTTTCCTTTACCGTTTTCGAGAGCATTGGTGATGGAATAATGTATACAAAGTAAAGCGCCTGTTTGAATTCGAACCTACGACAACTCGTAACTCGCTGCCGTAACCAATGGGCCACCACTAAAAAAATAATAATATTAAAAAATATAATAAGATATGTTGCGCCGACCCCAAATAAATTGGGATAAGGGCAGGAGAATGATGATGTTGACTTAATAATATGTTACTGAAAAATATGTTGACTTAATTACAAATCATGAGTATACTAACTAACTACTACGTAAGAAAAATATGTTTGAATTAAATTTTGAATTTTTGACAATTCTTCGATACAAAATCTGTCAGACTTCAATTTTATTCCACGAATAAAAATTATCTGTCGATTGAAAAATTTGCCATTAGTCAATAAAATTATTATTCCGAAATGTTACCAAGCTGCTAATCTTAACCTAATTAATTTCGACATACGTACTGACATAAATACTATGATAACATACATACACAACATATTTTATACAGTATGTTTTTCTAATAATTACTATCCCGGAGATCACATAGAAAAAGAACTACCCCATCTCGTATATAATTACTTACTTAATTCAAGGATGCTTTATTCGGTACGGAGGCGAGAAGAAAGGTATGTAATTACTTTGATTAATAATCAGTGTAATAATTATGTTTCAGCATATGGGTAGTAGAGTAGGCAGAATGAATGAAGAAAGTTTATATTTTTGATGTTTTTTTTTTCTTTTGGCTTCGTACGTTTTGTGCCAATTTAGCCAATGTCACGTTTAGTTTCTTTAGTTCGAAGAAACTAAAGCGTAAAAAGGACACGTCCACCATGTTAGAGGTTTCCCGCTTTTTTTGGAACTCATTTTTGATGTTATTGGACATTATTATACTCTAGAATTAAATATATTGCTGCTGTCAGAGGTACTATGAAAATACTGTAGTACTTACTTGTACATTGCTACAAGGATTTTGAGTGCAAGAATGACGGTTACAAGGAGGCGCTGTCGAATTTTTTTTAAGAACATAGTTCTTCTGCGTAAGTTCTGACTCTGTCACGCGTCAAAATATTCTAGATATGCTCGTACTTCCCTGGACGAGTTCCTCCACAAACAGCTCTCTATAAGACCCATATTAGAATAAAAGTACAAGTGCCCCTTTTCTCATTATTATAATTTTCTACGAACATTAAAGTTCTAGGAAAAATCTAATGAAGGCTAATCATTTTCTTTGAATTGCCTGCCGCTTTATTGGCTGAAGCAATGGTATTTTACCTACAGCTAATATAACCTTCGACCGATTAGCTTTCAGTGGGTGGTCCGCGTTCTCTGTGTAGTTATTTTTATGATTTAATTTAAATAGTCGTTATTTTTAAAATAACTCCTGGCGTGGGCCGTTAGAGTATTGAGTTATTGCAAACTCAACTGTAGAGGTTGTTTGTTTACCGGCAATAGGATTAGCAATATGCCAAATAATTAAATATTATAGTAAGACTGCAGTAGGTCCTCTTCAAATTGATAATAGTACCTTTAATAGTAATCTTATACTTTTCGCGGTTAATATATTGTAAACTGAGATCGAGGAAAACTGTTCCACCGTAATACAGTTTATAACTAGTACGGGGGCCAGGGTAAACAAGTTACGTAACAACCTGAAGGGAAATTCTCGTAATTTTATGAATGTTCAGAGTCTAACCTCTCTCAAGCTGTCAAAAATACCTCCCTACATTTTTGACAAGTTTTTGATATTTGCCTGTCGCCGAGATGAGACTGGAGAGTGCGACTAGATTTTGAACGTTTTAAATTACGAGAATTGGCCTTCTGAATTTATTATTGTGAATTTATTGTTGTTATTGAGAGTGAGTGATCGGGTATATAATCTTTTAGATTTATAGAAAATAAGTGCTATTTTAAAATTGGTTGTACGGTTATGATACTCACTGTAACTTGTTAAATACTTAAGACTCCAGCCAAAAATACTCTAACCCCTTAAACACAAGCAGACACCACCAGCAAGGTGATAAACTATGACACCAAAGAGAACAAACTGCTTCTATTAAGAAGCAGCCAGACGAGGGTAGTCAAATCATTATCCTAATTGCTACTTATTTATGATGCCTAAACAAATATATGGACATTTCTTGTGAGGCAACGGATGTATTATTCATAGGAAAGTAGACGTGGATAGATCCTAAGTTTGCAAGAAAAGATTTGTTGCGTACGTTGTACAGATTAATGGTACAGAACCACACTATCGCGTCTCACGCTGTTTAAACTTGAATGTAACGGTTCTCGTGACGTATTGGAATTGTTTCGCAATAGAAAATTATTTCAATATTATTTTGGCTGTGTTTTTTCGGCTTTATCATGTATTAGGTGGTCTGGCAGTTTTGTTTTGTTTTGTTTGTTTGTTATATGTTGCTGGGAACTGTTAGGAATATACTGTTCCAGAAATAGATGTTTTTTGTTTATTTATCGTTTAGTACTTAAATGAATATCCTTAGTGTCAATTCTAATGGTAAAATTCTTAAAAAAAAAAAAATACTTAAAAATAAATAATAATGAAATAAACAATTTTAATTATTTTAATATTTTAGAAAATTTAAATTTATGACTAATTAATGTATGTACTAAATAGAGTCTTAAATTGTATCAACCGAAAACAATATTCGGGCAAATGTTGATTGTGAGAAAAATATAACTGACAAAAGTAATTAATAAAATTAAAAGTAAAAAAAAAAATCATTAATAAATTTAAAAGCTTTATCAAGTTCACAAAGCAAAGTACTATATGTAAAACTGCTTAATAAGTCATACAAATAAGCAAATCAAGAATTCAAACGATGTTTTGTAAAACGTGATACACAATGCTTTTAAACCATAAAGTAGATGGAAATTTGCATTCACTGGGAACGTTTTCAGCTGAAACTGTAATTTGTGTATTTAAACTTTAAATTATTTTCACGACACAAGTTGTACTTCAGGCGAAGCGATACAAACAAGTTCTTACAAATGAAATGTATTATGATAATCAAATTATTCCCTATATTTATTTTTGTTGCTTAAAGTTTAGAGACGTTTCATCATCATCATTTCAGCCGAAAGACGTCCACTGCTGGACATAGGCCTCCCCCAAGCACCCCCACTTTGACCGCTTCTGTGCTTCTCGCATCCAACGCGTTCCTGCGGCCTTCACAAGGTTGTCAGTTTACCTTGTGGTAGGCCTTCCAACGCTACGTCTACCGGTACGCGGTCGCCACTTCAGAACCTTATATGTTTATAAACGTCAAAATGTATGGTTAGATAAACAGTCGGTAATTATTACTTAACTTTAACCGGTTTAATGCCGTAATTACAGAAGCAATTCAAACGTCATTTTGTCTCACGTGGATCCACGTTCCAGTATACCAAGGGTTAAGCACCTATGTAACATAAATTTTAACTTTGTGTTAGGGTATCGTCGTGTCCAAAATTTAGGTAATTATATATTATTTTTTTTTAAATACTTTCGACCAAATTAAGTATTGAAATCTGACCCCTGCTCGAATATTGACATATGCCTAAAATACAGAGTTCAATTTCCGGTATTTTTTTCCCCTATGTTTTCCTCCAGAGCTCAAGAGAGCTTTTCGTCAAAAAAATTGGGCAGGAAAACCTACCACACCGACGGATATTGAATTACATTATGCAACGGTTACAAGTGCTTTATTTTTGTTTTATCCTACTAATATTAAAAACGCGAAAGTTTGTGAGGATGGATGGATGGATGTTTGTTAATCTTTCACGCAAAAACGACTGAATGGATTTAGATGAAATTTGGCACGCAAATGGTTTATAACCAGGATTAACATATAGGATACTTTTTATTCCGATGTTCCCACGGGATCGAAAATTATGCGGGTGAAACTGCGGGGCGCAGCTAGTAATATTATAAGCGTGAAAGTTTGTGAGGATGGATGGATGGATGTTTGTTAATCTTTCACGCAAAAACGACTGAATGGATTTAGATGAAATTTGGCACGCAAATGGTTTATAACCAGGATTAACATATAGGATACTTTTTATTCCGATGTTCCCACGGGATCGAAAATTATGCGGGTGAAACTGCGGGGCGCAGCTAGTAATATTATAAGCGTGAAAGTTTGTGAGGATGGATGGATGGATGTTTGTTACTTTTTCACACAAAAAGGACTGAACGGATTTGACTGAAATTTGGTACACAAATAGTTTATAACCCGGATTAACACACCAGATATTTTTTATCTCGGTAGTAGGTTACCGTGGAATAATTTCCGACCTCCACGCGGGCGAAACCGCTGGCAAAAGCTAGTATAAGTATAAAATTTAGCTTATTAAAATTTACAAGTTTGTTTACAACTCTGTTAGCCAACATAATCTATAGTTTTTAGTAGCAAAGTTTTTATTTATCCTGTGTATGTAACATGATGGGGCTCACATGGTTATGTATGTATGACCAAAAACCTCATAACTAAATGAAGATTGAAATATCTTCAATTATAATAACTTCAGTTTTAATAGCTTTAATAGCTTCAGTTTTTTTTTTAATTTAGGGCTGATTTCTCAATCGACAAATAATTTTTATTCGTGGAATAAAATTGACGTCTGACAGATTTTGAATAAAAGAACTGTCAAAAATTCAAAATGACTCCTCGGATATAATTATCTGGCGTTGGAAAAATCAGCCCTTAATTGTATAGTTAGTTACCTACTCAGTCATTTAATTGAGTACCCAGTGTAAATTGTCCGTTGTGTTATATAGTGTATATAATCATTTTAATGTACATGAAATAAATTGAAATTATTATTTCAACGTGTTAGGTACTTATGTAGATTGCATAGCTTTAATCGAAAATAATTTATTTTAAATATGTTGTTTAGAGATGAAAAAAGAAAGGAAAGAAAATACATTTACTTGAACACAAGCACAAAAAAGAACAAGTAGATAACTACTATCTATAACTGTACACTCAACGCAACATTGTATTCAACTTTAAGATATTTGCATCGCAACACTAGTTCATTAGTAATTTAAAGATTAGTTGTTACTTCAAACCGACCGCCTCAATTCGAGACAGGTAGAGCTTTGGGCTATTAATCTTATATAAGCGCTTAAACTATTAAAGTTCTCGTCGGATAAGCTCCGAAACTAACAGTTTAGACACGGACAGCTGTTGATCCCTTGAAATCCATTAACATTTAAAACATTTAAATTAAACTCTAATGAACTTTTCAACTGAAGTGACTTTGTTAGTCACCTTTGTTGTTTAAGTGAATAAAAGAGGAAAACTTGACATCTCTACGTACAAATTAAGTGCTTCGAGTTGTTGCTAAGCGTCGGTATTCGTAACTTTGTTCGATCTGACAACTTATGGAGCCTTGAAGAACACCTAAATCGTTTCAGCCGTATTACCTACTTAAAAGACGATGGAGGCACTGTTCAAAGAATTTTTAAAGCGACCAGTATTAGAAATTCATTTATAATGTTCCTTCGCGGTAACAGGTCGATAGTTGACGTTGCGCCGCAGTTGATGACGTCATAAATTCAGGGAAAAGCAGACTTTACAGAAAGCAACTTCGCTGGGAATGTTTGCTTTGCCCACCGATTGGGTGCCTACACACTGTTACTGTTTCGTTAACGTTGGCAATGTGAATACTGTCAGAAGTTGTTTCTCTTTGGAAAGATAACTGTGTTGGTACGTTGTCAATAACTATTTCATCTGGTAATAAAAGACACTAAAAGATGGCGGGATGAGCTGGACTTTATCGCACTAGACTGGGAAAAGTGGAAGGGAGGCCTTTGCCCTGCAAGGGGACAATACAGGCTTATAATAATAGTTCAAAGTAACCGATCCACTATAGCCACCCAAACCCATAGCCCAATATATTTTGTTCCTATGATCTGCAATAGTCCTGCACCAACCGGGAATAATGATCTTTGGGTGCACTTGCATAGTGCATACAGGGATAATCTATAAAAATTGGCTTTGGCCCCTGGCACGCTTTCCAAAGGTCCCGAGATATGTCAAAGACATTCAAATAATAATAAATAAGTTTTGTGACTTGACAAAAAAAAGTTTGATAAAATATACTGCAAAATTTAAAAGTCACGGAAATTAATTTTATTGTTGAGAAGAGTCCACCAACTTAAATTGTCCGTATGTTCATATCACAACTGTAATTCCTTAACAGTTGTATGAAATGGCTAAGTATAACACGGAAAATTAAATTTTCAATTAATTTATTTCAGACAATGTCTATAGTTCTTAACTATTACAAAATTAAAATCAAATAAAACATTAAAATAAATAAAAAATTACAAAAATTTTACAAAGCCATTACAATAACACAATTAAAACAATTATAAATAAAAATAATACACTTTAAACATAATCAATTACAAACATACACACAATGTCAAATAATACGAGGAGAGGCGCTAACATGAAGCTACATCCACCTCTGTATCAGGGACAGGTCCCACCGCTCGGACAACACCCTCATAAAATCATACGTCCGCGCCTCAGCAAACATAGTCGAAGCACTACAAAACCGCAGAAGCGCTAACAGTATCCTGAAAGCATTGTTGTACTGCACGCGCAGTGCGCTGTACGCCCGCTGCGTAAAGTTGGTCTACATATTGCACGTGTAAAACGACTGACAATAAGTATGCCTTAAATAATGTCACCTTTACAGGTCTAGTACATCGCGCAAACCTGCGAGGCAACATATTACACCGGACAGACAGCGTCCTGCGCTCCCTCTACATGTCCAAATTGTCACTCAAGTCGTCAGAGACCCAGTGGCCCAAGTACTTGAATTGTACACTCAAAACTGACGTAGGATATGTGAATTTGCTTAACAATAAATTTTCCTGACTCTGCGTCTCTGTTGTGCCGTTGTTGAATCTAACCGGTAAACTAGTTTCTTTTCGAAAAAATAATTTAAACTGCAGCTAAGGAAGCCTTTTAAAAGGCCAAAGGGAAATGCTTAATAAAAGCTTGGTATTGTAAGCACCCTTTACAAAGTAAAACTGTCTTTTCACTAGCGACTTGATGGTTTCTTTGTAACTCTTTTAATATAATAAATTATTTCTTTTATTCACGTTTTTTACAGAAAGTGGCTATTGTGAATGACATAGTGTCTAAAGATTTATCGTTGTGTAGTGAGTGTATTGTTTTGTGATTTCCGGTTGTTGCGGTGTGGTTTCCGGGTCAGAAAGAATATGTATGCTAGTTTTTTAACTTTGCAGAGGTTGTCGACATATGGGATATGGACTCAGGTATAATTGTGCCGATAGTCATGACAGCGAATGCATTAATAGCCCATAGCTTCAACCAACACCTGAGAAGGCTCTCGTTAGGCAGCTGGATCAAGTGCTTGATTCAGAAAGCGGTACTTCTGGACACGGCCTGCACTGTCAGGAGGTTCCTCTCTCTGGAGCACTGACCGCTGGTAGCTTGGACCCTGTTCCCGATACCGGTGGGCTACTATTATAATAAGGGCCCTCCCCTTATTAAGGTGCCATTAATGGAGAAGTAATTATTATGACATCATTTATTTGTAATTTTTCGTAATAGTAACAAAACAAACAATTTTATTTGTGGTTTACTGTAGTTCATAAAAATATATATGAATAAAATATATGACTAGAGTAACACAATTCAATATATGTATTAAGTGTTTTGCTTAAATGATGATGGTATGAAAAGATAAATGGATATATAATACTCTTTACTAAGTAAACCATAAAACACATACATTCAACAACATTCTAATACAAAGTTGCAACTTACCGAAACCCATTTTATCCGTAACCAAGAAAATATAAAGTCACTTAAAATGATCCAAATCAGTTGTTACGACATGTCAAGTTAACCCCACTCGTTCCTATCGCCTCAAATCTAAAAGGTATAAATCGCAGTACCATCAGATAGGGGGTGCTCCGAGGCGTTAAGTGGAAAACTTGCACTATGTAATTAACTATTCAACGGGTTCAGGCTGTATCAGGGAACCTATTTACGTTAAAGCTTAAGTAACTTCAATTTCATGTCATAATCTCCTTTGTGATTGTGACTCCATTTTATTTTATAATTATACTAGCGACCCCGCCTCTGTTTGCACGATTTTTACGACTTGACGAGAGTGAGATTTTCTTTTTACATGTAAGATTAATATTATTTGATTAAATTCATAAATCTTCCGGAATAAAATCTCTAAATTATGGCGAAAAGTTTAAAATAACAACGCAGTAACACAGACAGCGTCGAATTTTTTTGTTTTATAATATGTATAGTTAGAGATTGACAGGTTTTTGTATTTATTCAATATTGTTTCATAAGTTTATTTGTATGTTCAGGACGAACAACTTACTGAAGAAATAATATTGTTCATAATTATTTAGCTCGCTTCTTCAGGCAAGAGCGCCACGTGCTCAGATTCTTACATACCTACAAGATAGAAAAACAAAAAAATATGTAAAGTATACATAGAAATAATAAATGAAAACAAATTATATAAATAAAACTAAATCATTTTATTTCGCATGCCTAAAAGATCCTTAAATTCTTAGTAGCAGATTTGCACTTAAAATACTATTGTTAGTAACTTAAAGTAAAGATGCATTCATTAGAAAACTACCCATCAACTAAACACAACGAGGAATGGAAATTATGGTATAATTCTTTACAAAAGTTGCCTTATTATGGCTGAGGAAGTATTTACCGCCACATTCTTCAGGATACTATGGTGACTGCCCCTTATTCTCAGGGTCCTAATTCACTATGACCACTTAACGATTCCTTACTTCGAAACCACGTCAATTTCTTAATTAAACCCGCACATCGCGCGTTGATTTCACGCGGTTTCGTTCATTGTGTCATAGAGAATTACGGCCCAGGATTGAGGCCGTTTTTAACCGATTTTAAAAAAGGATGAGGTCTTCAATTCGACTGTATTTTTTATGTTTGTTACCTCCCTTATTTATAAGCCAATTAGCAAAATTATTTTTTTAGAAAGGATTTACTTTCCGATTGGTCCCATAGAAATTTCATCAAAAACGATTCAGCAGTTTGGTTTTTAAACCAAAATTACGGGTGAAAATAACCACTTAAATGTTAAAAAAATAAAAACTTTTTTACAAAAAAATAAATACAACCGACTTCCAAAAAAGGCACTACAAAGTGAAAAATAACTTTAATTTCGGAAGTCGGTGGCAAACAACGAAAATGCGAACCCAACGAGACCGACTTCCGAAATTAAAGTTATTTTTCACTTTGTAGTGTCTTTTTTGGAAGTCGGTTGTTTTTTTTTTTGAAAAAAAGTCTTTTTGTGCGGATGATGGCATGTAACCCACATGCCATCATCCGCAAAAAAAAACTTTATTCGGTATGGGTTACCGCGAACATTTCTGAAGCACTGCAAACGCAAGACAGTCGCAACAGCATCAGCTTAAAGAATGGAATAATTATAAAATAATACTCTATATTATGTACACCATATAATTACAGACATAAATATAGAAATTTTACAAAGGGTGAGACAATGGGCGGTCTTATCGCATAGATATAAATATAAACAAAATACAAGGTACAAAAAAATAAATGTTAATTACTGGGTACTTTTCTAACGTTTGGTCTTACACGCGCGGCGCGGTAGATGTGAATACCACGCACCTGTTCTCTTTGAAGTACGCTACCAATGAGGAAATTAAATGAAATATAAAGAACATAAAATATGATCACGCCTGTGTTCCGCGATGGGTTAAGCTGGGGTGTACCTTTAGTACGCCCACATTTCACCAGTTATGTTTATGTCCCATGTAATAGAGGCCGAGCCTATTGCCATCAACCGGGTCCAAATCCAGATTCCTGGCTGGTAATGAGAAATTCCAGATGAAAAAATTGAACTCTGCCCGATCTGTGAATCGAGCCCAGGAGGCCAACGAAACAGTTGTGTATTATTATTATTACTAACTGCTGGTTAGCTAAAGCTGGTTTTCGTTTGTTTTCGTTTGCACGGCGAATGGTACGTAAAGATGTTTCGAATAATTCGGCAAAATATCTCGTTGGTATGAAACCACTTGTTTCATTATTCACTGACTAGCTGGGGCCATCTTTTGACCCTCCGACTCGTAGATATTTCTATAAAACAAAAAAAGAGTTAAGTAAAGAAATTATAAAAAAAGCATTTAAAAAAATTATCACCGCGCGTGAGTTTCGCTCCCACGGCTCGCTACGCATGAACGTGCTTACCGACGTATGTTAACCGCTAGGCTATCGTGCCATATAACCTAATGGTTGAATTTATGAACTACAATCAGTTGCAAACGAATGTGAGAGTGTGTCTATAGTAAAAATTACATGATTAGTAGAAATTACTCATTAGAAGGTCGTAAGTTAAACAGAAGGGTCAATCTATTGCTTCGTGACGCTGTCATTCCACTTTTGATCCTTACTGTACATAAAAGTATTTTTTCGATGAATTGTTCGAACAGTTGTTTTAAAATTACAAAAAGCAACATTTTGTCGAGTAGGTTACGATTTAATAATTATTATTACAATGAAACGGTATGAAGTGGTATTAAAAGATTTTTGGGGAACAATGAAGGCACTTTAATTTTATTGTTTTAATTTCGTAATCCAAAATAATTTTACGGAAATGAGTCCACGTATTTAATTTTAATGCTTAAATAAAAAGACTCCATTTGCGGTATGTATTTACTTAATGTATTTTATTGGAATTTTAATACGGTGTGAGTGTCTCTAATTGGAATCAAATTATTTTAAATATTTCTGTGTTAAGTACAAAAAAAATATAAAATCAACCTGCCTAGCCTTTTCCCAACTTTGTTGGGGTCGTTTACCAGTCTTATCGAATGCACCGGTATTAGACATGGAAGGACTGCCTATCTGATCTTCACAACCCAGTTACTGGGTACCCCTTGGCAGACTTTTGGGCTTCGGACTACCTGCAACGGCTGTCAAAGATCTTCGAATGATAGCCGGGACTTAATCTATATACACAGTCTGGCCATAAATACTGTTACAATTAAAAATAAGAAAGATATTACATTTGAATTTGGAATCTGTCATTTTTATACGATTGTTCATTGAGTTTTCTAATTTTGACGCCAATACATTGTACAATATTTTGCGATATTAAAATGGAGTGGGGTGATAAAGAGAACCGAATCACTGTGATTGCATTACACAAAGTTGGTATGGAGCCAAATGTAATTTTTAAAACTCTTCATACGCTTGGTATTAGTCAAATGTTTGTGTACCGGGCTATTAATAGGTACAATGAGACCTCTGTTTGTGACAGAAAAAGATTTGGCCATCCACGTAGTTTTCGTACGAAAAAGGTGGTCAAAGCAGTAAGGGAAAGAATTCGAAGAAATCCTGTCTGAAAGCAAAAGATTTTATCTCGGGAGATGAAGATAGGACCCAGAACCATGTCACATATTTTAAACTTAGGGCTTGCAGCCTATAAGAGACGCACTGGTCATTTTTTAACTGATCATTTTAAAAAGAATAGGGTGGTAAAATCGAAACAACTACTGAAGCGGTACGCAAAGGGAGGTCACAGAAAAATTTTGTTTACGGATGAGAAAATCTTTACAATTGAGCAACATTTTAACAAATAAAATGACCGTATTTATGCTCAAAGCTCTAAGGAAGCTTCCCAATTAGTCGACAGAGTGCAGCGTGGGCATTATCCGACTTCAGTGATGGTTTGGTGGGGTGTTAGGTATGAAGGAGTGACTGAGCCATATTTTTGTGAAAAAGGTATCAAAACATCGGCACAAGTGTATCAAGATACCATTCTTGAGAAGGTAGGTAAGACCCTTAACAACACCATGTTCAATAACCAAGTATGGTCCTTCCAACAAGACTCGGCGCCGGGTCATAAACCTCGGTCCACGCAGTCTTGGTTGGAAGTGAACGTTTCGGACTTCATCAGAGCTGGCCGTCGTCTTGTCCCGATCTTAATCCGCTGGATTATGATTTATGGTCAGTTTTAGAGAGTACGGCTTGCTCTAAACGCCATGATAATTTGGAGTCCCTAAAACAATCCATACGATTGGCAGTGAAGAATTTTCCCATGGAAAGAGTGCGTGCTTCTATTGATAACTGGCCTCAACGTTTAAAGGACTGTATTGCAGCCAATGGAGACCACTTCGAATAAGGTTTTTAATATTTTAAATTGTTTTATATTTATGTATTAAACTAACACACTGTAAAAGTAATAAATATTATTTGCAATAAAAAAAAAAAATTTCTTCGTGACAATATTTATGGCAAGACTAGGTATATAAAAATGAATCCCTATTTCCCTTGGTCATGCCATAACTTGAGAACGACTTGACCGATTTCATCCATGTCTTTTTTTAAGTTTTCTAATACTTAGTAGAAGGTTCTTACGAAAAAAAAAATTAAGAAAAATGCGCAGTAAATGAGAAAATTTAAGAATTACGCTATTACGCTAAAACAGCTGAACGGAGTTAGATGAAATTTGACACATGGGTAGACCATGATGGGTAAAGAAGGACTTGAGCTACCTTCCATCTTGGATCTCAGACGAAGTCGCGGGCAACAGCTAGTGTGCTTATAAATATAATGACGATTTATTGTGCATACAATAAAGAAACAATTGTTGTGTTGGTAGCAGAGAGGAGGTACCTTTTAAAACGTTGTTTGATTTTCAAAACATAAAAAAAAAATAACGCGAGTTTGGTGTCGGATTATAAACATCGACTTTATAGTCTAACTAGCGTGAAGTAGAGATTAAAACGCTAAATAGATACTCGTTATACAAGTAGAGCCTGAGTAATTAACTTGTATGCTTTGAGTGATCAACAACCTATGTTAAACGTTCTTATTTACCTGTCGATTATACTTTACAAAACAATTACATGCTGTACATGTCTTATATAAAAAAAAAATTAAATGCTGTTTGTTGGATAAGATCATCACTTTGGAACCGCTGCACCGATTTGGCAATTTTTTTGTTTTAAAATGTTTGTAATAGTCCGAATCAGCCCCTAATTGAGTAACACACGGTCAATAATCTGAATGATTTTGAAGGATATTGCTAACCCATTGCTTCATAAGTTCGAAAAATTTGTCTGCTCAACAACGTAAATAACGCAATGAATGTTGTGAAACTGTCAAAATGAAAGCCATTCCTACTGTTATTGGGTTACGCAATTATGGAATGAAAAATTGTGAAAATTCACCGGAAAATTTTCAAATTCAGGAAAAACTTTTCTTGAAAATTGGGTAGGACAACGTTCGTCGGGTCAGCTAGTAATGAATATTTGCATTCATGAGGAAAGTGATACTAAAATGTATGCTCCTGGGCAGTCAATCACACAACCTCGACAACTGACTGTATACTTTTATCACGACATGAGCTATATAGTTCATAGGGGAGCAGAAAAATAGAAGAATATATTACAAGGCCATGTTTTTAATCTAACCTCTAGTCATTTCTAATTTGACCTTCTAAACATATTATTTAACTCTTTATTCTTATTCTTAGAACTACACAGGTTCAGAAAATGGTAAAGTAATAGAGATTTTGTCCTTTTAATTTATTTCCTAACTACTTGATCGATACTCATAGGTACTTGGAAACGACATTATAGATACCCTTAATAACGTATTTACCGTATGATACCAAATTATGTCATCTATAATTATAAATTAAATTAGTGTCTGTCTGTGTGACCGCGTTGTTCTTCTAATCTACGTCTTGGACTTTGATGAGGTTTTCACCATCATTAAGGGAATTTATTCTGGAAGATTGATGTGTATAATAATATGAATAGTTACATAACTTACATGAAATAAAAAAAAACATGATGTTTTGTTTGAAGCCTTGCGAAGCAGGGGCTGGTTGCTAGGTTTATACATAAAGTAGCTATGTTTCCATGAATAATAAGGACGTTCTACAATTGATGGTTAAACAAATATATTTTTATAGATTTCACGTGCATGTATACCGAAAGCTGACCGAATGGCACAATTTCTTGGCTAAGGTCTGAAAAAAGTTCCAAATGATTGGGAAAATCTATCTCCTCCTGTAACTAGGCTGTATATAAAGTCCGTACAATGTCTGTAGGTACTACAGAACTGCTTATTGATTTATTTTCTGTAAGTAGAAACCTACTTACAGAAAATAAATCATAAAAAATATAGATTCATATTTTTTTTAAACTACTTGATTTTGGCGACCTATCTGACTACTCTGAGAAGAAAGGCCGAAACAAACTCAGAGGTCACAGTCTCTTTTAAAGTCCAGACATAATATTGTTTATGAAATTCTAAGTAAGTAAAGTAAAAAACGCAGATCGGGGATAGGATCTCGAGAACGAGTCCTGCTCGCCACTCCATCGACTTAATTAAATACTAAAGATACCTACAAGATACTGGCCATAATTTCATTCGAATTTCGATTCAATGAAGCTATGCAGAATCGCCTTCGAAAATCAAAACTCTTGCCTGCCAGATTGAATGATCGCAAAAACGGTTTTATTTCTCAGATTCTCGGCTCCGTCATGAATATTAAATGAGTGGAAGTATGTGTTACTACTCTACATGTCTATGTAGACCGTATGTATTCCGTATAGACGTCTGTCTATACGGAAGATCGATGCTTTGGGCAAAAATTGGACATGACAAACCGAGAAATAGTTACATGGCAAACTTGTGACGTCAAGTTCGAGTTGAGCTATCCGATTACTGACAAATGCTTGCACTAACCGGACTGGTCCATTCAAATCTGTGTGTGTGGTACTTTCCTCAAACGACCATTTCAGATATCAATCTATATGATCTGAACAAGACTATGTCTGGCCTTTAAAAGACTGACGTCTGAGTTTGTTTCGGCCTTTCTTCTCAGAGTAGTCAGAGGCGAAACGCCGACCTCATGTAGCTTATTTATTTTTTATAATATGACGTGTGAAAGTGATTCTGATATCCTATTTATATAAGCTGTTGTTTTGCATGCTCGTCAAATTTCAGGAGGCTGTTATGAAAGACATAAATAATCAAATAAAATTACGATCCCTGGTAAATTATGGATACATACTTGTTTTTTTAGTTATTTAAGTTTGACAGTATTTCAGAATACACCACTTTCCAAGAACAGAATCGCGTTATGGTATTCTATAAGCGGCCGCGTTTTTATGTGTGTATATAAGGACAGTTACAGTGTGGTCTCACACAGGCCGCGTTTTAAAATGCGTGTCCCACACACGCCGATTTCCGAAAATTAGAAAAAAAAACTACCTATTTTATTATTGATTCGTTTCGAGAATCAGTAGCATAGTTACCTCCTTGAATTTGACGAGGATGCAAAACGACACCTTGTAGAATAAATAATTTCATTTCATTTCGTCAGCGAAGTCGATACTTCAATATTGAGAGCATTTTAATTAAAGAAAGACAGTTTTGAGAAACTTTAACATTTCTTATTAAACAGTTATGAAACTTTTCTATAAGACGGCAACGTTATCTCGTATCTGCACTAGCAATCCTCGTATAGTTATACTCACACTGTTTATAAATACAGAGGGGCGATTAGGTTATCACATTAAGGGCAGATTTTTCGACAGTCCGGTGCCTTTTATCTTAAAAATAATTATTTAATTTTATTTTTTAGGTACACCAACGACCTATTCACTAAAAACATTAACATAATAAAAAATAACATAAGCATTGAGTTATGGTGAATTACTCATTTACAGGCGTACACAGCACTTATATAAAAAATGGCTTCTTAACATGAAAAATAGATTCTTAGACAGTTAATTATTACAGTTTTCCATTCAAAAGCTGTCAAATTGTAATATTTATTCCTCAAAGAAAAGTTATCTGACTATTGAAAAATCTGCCTTTAATAGTGTAGCAGTTATTACAAATTGTTATCAGTCTGTTAAAATAATAAAATAATCAATTTGACTAAGGGCGGATTTTTCAATCATCTGATAACTTTATTCGAGGAATAATTTTGAAATTTTGACCGTTATTTCATACGAAAACTTCAAACGTTAATTTTATTCCTCATTTCCTTGTTTTATTTATAAAAGTTATCAGGCGATAATAAAATCAGCTCTGAAAAGATAAAACTGAATTTTTCAAGCTTACAAATTGGCACGAAATAAACCACCCTTGATAATAAGACACTAGACATGCGCGGGGCGATGGAATCAACATTTCAACACAAAATTTATGGTATTGTTACCAAATAATGACAAATTAAGTTGAATGTTGTTGAATACTAAATCAAAAAAAGGTACCACGGCCAGAAAGTTAATTGTTATTATTAGGGGTTAAAGTATGAAATTGCCGATTTGTACTGAAAAATTTAAATTGTTTTTTTTTTTTAATTTAACATATTTATTTAATCAAAATAATTACCATTATTATCTATACATTGCTGCCATCTAATAGGAAGGTCATTTATGCCTTTGCGATAGAACTCTCGTGATCTAGATTCGACAAACTGTGTGAAAGCATTTTGTACTGCCTCCTGAGAAGAAAACTTTTTATCACGTAGAAGATTGTCCAAATCACAAAAAAAATGGTAGTCCGTTGGAGCAAGGTCTGGCGAATACGGAGGGTGACGAATGGTTTTTAATTGCAGTTCCTGTAGAGTTAAAACGGTTTGTCGTGCTGTATGAGGTCTCGCGTTATCATGGAGCAATAATGGTGAAGATCGATTCATGAGTCGGGGCTGTTTCACTGCTAGTTTTGCTATCATTGTTCGTAGTTCGGCACAGTAGACATCTGCCGTTATTGCTTGACCAGATCGGAGAAAGCTATAGTGAATAACACCATGCTGAGACCACCAAACAGTTACCATTACCTTTTTATTGGTAAGCTTTGCTATCGGACACTGTTGCGGCGTTTGACCTGAGGTCAGCCATTGCATTTTTCGCTTACGGTTATCGTAAAGAATCCATTTTTCAACACATGTCACAATTTGATCCAATATTCCTTCATTTTTGTATCGATTCAACAAGGCAACACAAGTTTCAACACGCGTTTCTTTCTGCAGATCAGCCAAATCATGAGGCACCCATTTCTCATATTTTTTTATTTTATTGATTTGACGCAAATTAGTCAATATTGTTGGTAAGGTAATGTTAAACCATGCCGCTAATTCTTGGGTAGTTTGGCTCAGATCGGCTTCCACCATCTCTTTCAATTCATTGTTATTCACCTGTGTGGGCGGTCTTCCACGTGGTTCGTTCTTCAAATCAAAGTTTCCATCACCAAAGCGTTTAAACCAAAATCGCACGGTGCGTTCATTAGCAGTCCCCTCTCCAAAAGTAACATTGATATTGCGAGCTGTTTCTACCGCGTTAG
Organism: Apamea epomidion; assembly: GCA_947507525.1. Classification (NCBI taxonomy): domain Eukaryota; kingdom Metazoa; phylum Arthropoda; class Insecta; order Lepidoptera; family Noctuidae; genus Apamea; species Apamea epomidion. The sequence continues at coordinate 14,273,398 of OX382227.1, forward strand.
TTCCGCGTTGGAACTCGTATTCAAAAATAACTCGAATTTTCGAAGTATCCATCTTTCTTGTCTAAGCTGAATAAAAAAAAACAACTGAAAGTCGATAATCGAATGTTGTACATTTTTTAAAAGAAGAACTTCATAGGTACCATGTGAAAAAAGTTTCACTCAAAAATTTCAAACCATGAAGGTTCTATGTCAATTCGAAGTACCTATTACAATAAAACGGCAATTTCATACTTTAACCCCTATTATTTATTTTGACTGTGTATGTTTAAAATAGCTTATGTAGAATACGTAGTTTCTATTAATGTGATAACCTAATCGTCACACTGTATACCAAAATGTAGTATTCAAAGCCTTTTAAACTGAACGCCTGTACGACATTGATAAAACCAACCAATTTACAGAGTACAACTTACTTGAATGAAACTTTACTTACAAAGCTTCAAGTCTCTGAAAATCTGTAGCTGACTACCCTATTCAAAATTGTATTTATATTTCGTTATAAAAAGGACATTTAATGCTCCAACTTCGTTATTTAGAATGTTTGGTGGATTGCTAATTAGACAACTTTCCATCTCTTCTCCATGGGCACTCGAACACTGCAGAGCACTACAGACAGACTATAAATACAGGGTGTATCAAAAAGGTGGAGTCAAATTTAAGGGTGCGGTATAGATCATCAAACTGAACAACTTTCTCTTTAAGACCAACATCGTAATCGAGAAAAAAAATTCAGCCGTCCATTTTGGTCGAGTAGGTATTGAAGTTTTGTACGGGACAGCTGATATGTTTTTGTTCATGATGTTGGTCTTGTAGAGAAAGTTGTTCAGTTTATTGGTCTGTACCACACCCTTAAATTTGACCACACCTTTCTGATACACCCTGTATAATAGGCCAGGCTGTTAGGCGTCCGTTAACTGCTTCCGGGAAAACATGCCACTGTTATAGCATTATACAACTTTTCAAAGCAGGAAGCACCCATTTCACACAAACACTCAACAATTTTGTGTCCATCTATACATTCTTTATATATAAATAAATAAAATTGGAGTGTCTGTTTATAATGTCAAAATAACAGCTTTTTATTAAATGCTTATAGTATATACGATACTTATAACAAAAGAACAATTATTTTTTTGTCTGTCTGTTCATGCTAATCTCCGAAACGGCTGGACTGATTTTGCCAGGACTTTCACTGGAAGATAGCTGATTAAAAAAAAAGCCCTTGAAATCCAATTTGTTTTCTGACATACAAACGAAGTCACGGTCACAACTAGTCTTCCTCTTCTCTCTCTAGTCTCTCCTCTCTCAAACGAAGTCAACGAAATAGATTATGTTCAATACTCCCAAAAGCTTTTATTTCTTGAGAATTAATTTTATTCAGCGATAATATCCCACTGCAGTGCAAACCCAATCAAACTCGGCAAACTCAAACAGTGAGGGGTGTCCCGTAAACGAGTAATCGAGTGTTCAATTGAGCAAGATCTCGATTATCCAGAAATTGAAAACGAATGCGGCTGGTGAATTGAAAACGAATCTTCAATAAGTAGTGGTTCTTTTTTTTTCTTCGCTTTTAAGCGCTTGAAGCGCTAAAACAGTAACAGTACCGTCTTTTGTCTGTCCTTTATAGAGAAAAGAAGCAATTACCGCCTTTTATTACTCACGTAATAAACTTCCTTAGAAGTATTCTGCTATAGATGGCCTCTGTGTACATTGTTACTTCAGCAGTTCTAAGGCCTCTGCCTCGAATCTTGCGGGCAGCGGGGCGGCTGCGGCAGCGGCGCGGGAGCGGCAGGATCTAATGCGAAAAATCAAATAGACCGGCCCTCGAAAACAGCAGCAGCGGCGCGGGGGCGGGCAACGAGCGGTGCACTCCAGTCAAGCGGAGACCGCCCGCGCGTTTGCATTGCAGTCTTTTGCCCACAATAAATCGAGCGTTAGGAATAAATTTGAATCAAAAAGATGTTGTCGCCGTTGTTTAGACATTCCGATCGCGAATAAAAACAAATATCTCGACGACATAACCAAGAACACTACATTACGCCGCTATAGTGCCGCGCGATCTACCCGCTGGTTTCGAGAACGTGTCTGCGTTGCCCGCTCCGCTCCCGCGCCGCCGCCGCCGCCGCCCCGCTGCCCGCAAGATTCGAGGCATAGCCTTAGAGGCTGCTTATTAATTAATTGCTAAGCTAATTCTAACAGCAGGCATAGTTCTTTAGGTTGTCAACGTAAATGCTGCTAGATTATATTAGTAGTGCGATTTCATCTTCATCATATGCGGTTTGATAATTTAACTCTTAAAAACTTTTTGACATAAAAAATCTACCGACTTCCAAAAAAACAGTACAAAGTGAAAAATTACTTAAAATTCGGAAGTCGGTGGTAAAAAACGAAAATACAAAACCAAAGACACTGACTTCCGAAATTAAAGTTATTTTTCACTTTGTAGTGTTTTTTTGGAAGTCGGTAGATTTTGTATGTCAAAAAGTTTTTAAGAGTTAAATTAAGTAAATTATCAAACCGCGTCACACAAATTCGTATAACACTACTTGCTATGTAAATATCAGTGACAGGAAGTTATTATAACATCATCAATATATACTAAGTAGAAAAATACGTATTATTGAAGCTAACTAAAAAAATAGCCAAGAAAAGTTTATAAAATTTATACGGGACCCCTGAGGCACACCCTATCCATTAAAAAAAAGAATTTTGGAAATGGATCTATAATAGCCGGAGATATCGCGTAACATACATACAAAATAAACATACAATTGAATTGAGAACCTCCTACTTTTGAAGTCACTCCTCACTACTAGTCAGTACTTTTTGAAACCAAACAACTGAACCGATTTTGATGAAATTTCTATGGGACCAATCTGAAAGTATAACTTTTCAAATAAAAAAGAGAACAATTTTGGAAATCGTCTTATAAATAATGGAGTTCTGAGGAAATAAACATAAAAAAAACAACTGAATTGAGAACCACCTCCTTTTTTTGAAGTCGGTTAAAAATAGCATCAGGATTTGGCATGACGACCGCAAAACGCCGAACTGACAGATATAACTAAAACCGTTGGTTTTGAATTCTATGAATAGCCTGCTATTATTAATAGCCTGTTATTTGTCCAACAATATTTTCATAGCCCACTCCTACATATGTTATGTTTTCGAATACCTAAGTATATTTTATTTTTCGTTTTATTAATCCTTTCAAGGTAGGTATAACAGCTCTCAGGGAACAATATAAACCCGATCACAATATTATTATAATATTATTTGTACGAACACTCGAAGGTTTAATAACGACGGTAGGTAGATCACCAACAGTTTAATTTTAATTTCACAATTAAGCACTCACGCCAACCCTTTGCTGTGTCTAATGTCAATTATTAACCCTCTTAAATAAAATATTAAGGGAACGTTACGAGGAACCCTCAAAACGCGACATTTAATGTTATTCCGGAAATTATCATACAGGTTCTATGATTTTATTATGATACGGAAGTCGCTGAAATGGGTAAAGATACCTATAGTGCGGTAGATTTTTCTTTAATAGCGATGATGATGAAGTAATATTAGAAATGTTCGAATAAATAATGTAATTTCAAAGAAGGCATAGTTGAATGATCTAGAAGTTGGATTGGACAGACTGGATGCGGAAGGCGGAGAAAATGGTGTTGTGGCGCAGTCTGGGAGAGGCCTATGTCCAGCAGTAGACAGCGATAGACTGAGTTGAATGATATAATCGAAAACAACTCTAAAATCGATGGGAATATGGACAAGCTACACACTTAAAGTTTTTGTTAGTACGCACGGGAATAGAGGTACTATTCCCGTTCGTACTAACAATGTATGGCGCTAGTATGAAGTTACATAGTCCTGACGTCCCTTCTGGGATAGTGCGGTCTTTGTGTAGCAGTTATTTTAGAAAGTCTATGACATGTAAAATTTTTAAGTTTTTAAACCTTTTGTAATATTGTTTGCACGATAACAAATATGTTTTAGAGTTTAAATAAGAAAAAATGTCTTCATCCCTATTGAAGTATCTTCGTTCTTTCATTTGAAGCTTTCGTATTACCATACGTAAAAGAGGATTACATTCTCTCACTTAAAAGTACGTAAGCTGTATTGGAACGAAAACCTTTTTGTGGCTTAGTTTAATTCTCTTTTTATTTTACTCCATTTTTACACCTTACCACAGAAAAGAAATGCAAAATTACTTGCTTACGACCACTATAACAGCTCATATGCTGGATAACATTAGGGCTATGAATTTTGTGAGTAACTTTATGCCCAAACGTTAAAACAAAATGTAAAAGGATTTTAAGCAAATGTATAACCTAGATATTCGATTTAGATTGCCCGTATACTTCTACCCTAAATTTTCACGGCGAGTTATTTTATTTTGAAAATATTGTGACAGACTTCACATGATTCGGACATTATGTCCTTTTATGTAGGCTTTAGGTAAGTCGAGTAGCGTAGCATCAGTACTAATATTATAAATGCGAAAGTATCTCTGCCTGTCTGTCTGTCTTTAAACTGATTTCTATGTTTGGCACACAGGTAGACCATGACTTGGTGTAATGGTCATGGAAGTGGCAGAGTTTTGGTAAAACAAGATTTAAAATACAGTCGTGTCAGCGAGCAAGAAAATAGCGGATTTATGACGTAAACGAATAAATAACTATAACAAGCAAAAATAACAGATTTTTTTTTTAAATCGTTTTTATCGTAAAACTAAAAAATGCACATCTTTTAGATGGCTAAGGGCTGATTTGTCCAACGCCAGATAATTTAATCCAAGGAATAATTTAGATTTTTTGACAGTTCTTCTATACAAAATCTGGTAACGTCAATTTTATTCCAGGAATAAAAATTATCTGTCGATTGAAAAATCAGCCCTAATAAGAAAACAAATTATTTGACCTTTTACAAAAAAGCCTATAGCAAAAAGTATGCGTCGTCTTATGCGAGTTGCGTCGTTTACACTTGGGTTAGTTTAGGTTAGAATATAGGGGACTTTTTATCACGGTAGTACGTTCCCGTGCTGACGTAAGATAATTTCCGACCACCACTCGGGCGAAGATTTTTCATATTTTGTTTTTTTTAACAGTCCATATGCTCTAGAACGTATTAGATTTTGACGACTTTGGGCGAATAGCGACTTTGATTAGTACGATTTATAAGATATAACTGCACTGACAAACGGCCACTTTCAGCAAATCCACAAAAATATTGTGAAGGATAAGAAATACTTCACAACTCTAAGCTCTGTGGGGGAGAGGGGAATCGAAACAATAAATAAATAACGGGTAACAATCTCGCTGGCCAGGGTAAATAAACCTCAGGCTGTAGTGATGGGAATTAAAGCCATCGCTGCGTCAGCGAACCGCCTGCTTAGTTCTAATCAACTAACATTTTGAAAAGCATTTATCCAGCTGGTGGCTGTATAATTATATATCATCACACCTGTAATCCGCGAAGTGTTAGACAGAGGTGTACCTATAACACTAAAGTTATCAAAAAATGAAAGACCCGTTTTGACATTTACAGTTCTAGTAGTTAATAAACATCAAATTCACAAAACACGTATTCGTTTGTATGAAACTGACAGGTGTCAAGAGCGCATTCTCAAATGTCAAAACAGGCCTTTAATTTTTTGACAACTTTAGACCCACATTTCGCCAGTTATGTTTAAGTTCTATGTTATAAGTGGCTAGCCAATTGCCATCAACCTGGCACAAATGCAGACTGCGGTCTGCTATCGAGAAATTCTTGATGATAGAACCCAACAACACTTTACCTGACCTGGGCATCGAACCCAGGACATCATACTAGAACTTGCGACCAGTAGACCAAAGGGACAGTATAATACATTATAGTTAAGGAGGTATGTTATCAGAGGGGCAATTCTCGTAATTTTAAGACCGTTCACAGTCTGATCTGTTTCAATCTGTCAAAAAATACTTCTAATTTCCCTACATTTTGACAAGTTTTTGACATTTGTTTGTCGCTGAGATGAGACTGCGACTAGATTTGGAACGTTTTAAATTACTAGTATTGGCTTTCTGCTGTCTAGCTTCGTTTTTATATAGTTCGTATAGGTGAATTAAAAATTTACCACGAGTCAGCACACTTTAGTAGTTCAGCATACCGCGACCTACAATCAGTTCACAGTTATTTTACCCCAGCAACCTAACAGCAACCTTACTGTAAAGACTATAAAGATCACAGTGATTTTGACAGACCTGTCAGTGGCAGCAACCCAACAATAACCTTATTAAAATGAGAATACAGATCACTGTGCGTTGACAGTGATGCAAAATCAGATCTAGAATAACTGTGAACGGACTGTATAAGTTCTGCTTGTTCGCTTTAGCGTGTCGATGACAAAAATAACACGTACAATTATATGTCATTTCATTTGCCTAGTTTTTTCCCAACTATGTTGGGGTCGGCTTCCAGTCTAACCGGATGCGGCTGAATATTAGTATTTTACATGGAGCGACTGCCTATCTGACCTCCAAACCCAGTAACTGGGTAATACCCCTCGGTAAGACTGGTTGTAAGACTTTCTGGGTTCTGACTACCCGTAACGACTGTCAAAGATCCACAAATGACAGCCGGGACCAATGGCTTAACGTACTTTGCGAGACAAGGAGAGGTCTCGGTATGTAAAGATGGTCACCATCCACAGGCCAACCGCGGCAAGCGTAGCTTAACCTGATCGTTCGACCGGTTGTTATTATTTAGCCACGGGCCCCTTTTTAAATATATATTATGTAATTTTTTTTATTTTTTTTGCTTTAGTTCGCTGACGCAGCCTTTAGGTCCTCACGTGTACAGGTGTGTACTTTGTTCTGCTACTAACCTTTATGACTGGCCAGTACTTATTTTCAGTACGAAATTAGCTATTGTCATACTCACACGAAGGCAGAAGAATATTACACGTGTACCGACTCAAATGAATACATTATGCTCTGAGCAAATACAATATTTGCCGAGCAAGACATCGCGGTAAATTTAATGACAAAAGTGTTCAGATTTGTAACAGATAATTTTCAACCGGCAATTCGTTTTCCTTTCTCAAAGCGAACATTTTCACTTTCTCATTGTACATATCTGTTGTTTGCTAAGGGTCTAATTACCCTCCGCTTGCGTTTTGTTTTGTAAAACCAAGAAATAACACAACGAGTACAAATACTGGGAGCTCTCAAGTTTAGCTAATGTCAATGAAACTGTGGCTGGACGAAACAGACTGGAACTTAGCTTGTTTACAGACTATTTTTAGTCAATTAGAAAAATAGTGTTGGTATTTTTTTGCTCCGTAATCTTATTATTTCGTTTCTCTGTGTTTGAAATTGGTTTTTACTGCAAATAAATTTAACCAGTGCACAGTCTGACCATGAATTCAGCATATGATACTAGACCTAGCGTAGAAAAATTTCGTGATGTATTCGTTTCGTAATGTATAAAAAAAAAAAATGTATGCTGTCTAGAATCATATGCTGAATTTACGTGCGATGTGCGTATGACTATCGATTAGTTGTATACTTTTCGTTCTTGTATAATACTTAACTTATATGTTGGTGTCTTTAACTAATAGACTTTCGTCGTTTTATGTTAAAATAAATAAATGAATACAGTTTACGTACTGGTTATTTTTTTCCTGTATGTATTCTATAGGTACCTACTCTGTAGAATGAAGGTTACATTATTAAGGTAAAGATTTAGAATTCTGATAGTATTTAACATCAATTATAACTGCAATGATTTATTTTACATAGTTAGTTAACATTCAGCTGGTAATCCTTCACCCCTCGTATTGAAGCATAATTAATGAAGAATTCGATAGATTCACAAACCACATATATTAAGGCGATCAATCTTAATTCTCGACATTAATCGTATTTCAAAGGTCACCCAGCATTGTAATAAATTATTATCAATAAAATGTTCCCACGTATGCGAGAGAATCTAATGAAATATTTTTAGAATAATCTCTTAACAAATTCCCTCCTTTATTCACCAGTTGCTATTGTTAAACCCCGGTGAGGGAATATTCAAATCAGTTTATGGCAAGTGTAACCAACCCGACAAAAGAAAGAGTAATAAAATGAGAAAACAAGCAGGGAGGGAGTGCAATTCGGTTCATGTCGAGCGGGAAACGTTGTTTCCGCACTTTTGCTACGAATAACTGTCTCGAACACGACCCTAGCACTATTTGCTTTAGATTCTTGTAACTTTACCAAATAAAACGTTGCAGAACATCTTATACAACATCGGTATGTAAATTGTGGAATAAAATAAGTTTTCGCATGATCGTAAACTTTAATAAAACTTTTGATATTAATTTTAGTGAATTTTTCGTTCTACACCGTAGTGCAGAATAAGTATCCCGGTAGCAAAGCTATGCAGATGTGTACTATACTTAGTAAGACGTCTGTTCACACATGACTTGAGAAACAAGTTGTAGTAAGTGGAGCTGCCGACAGGGAATTTCTCGGCGTACGCATTACTTATATATGAAGTAGGAAAGCGCCGGTGCGTACCGACACAAGCAAGCGTGGCAAACTGAGGAGTAGGTACACTGTCAACATTGAACAAGAATATATTTTGCTAAATGAATGGATATGGGTTTAATATTATGTTTCTTTTGTTATATATTTTACAAAAGATACTGGATGTTGCAGATACCTTCCTAAATACGTCAAATGAAACGTACCTAAGCTGTTAAAGACTCTCCTCCTTGAAATGGTCACCTTATACTTACGGCCGAACCCCATAATCTATTTTCAGTTAAATACAGATCGCTACTGATGGTAACAGGTATAATCATAACTGCCAGTATCATATTATAATCGTACAGATCGCTTCTGATATAGATTATTGGGACGTTAAAACTCGAGATCAATAGGTTTTTCTAACTCCAGTATGCCAAGACTGGTGATAGATAGGTAATTGTCGGCCGTTAGACTAACTAGTTAATGTTTGCCTTGCATGAGGGCCTGGGTTCGATTCCCAGGTCGAGCGATTCCGGAGTCTGGATTTGTGTTGATGGCACTAGGCTCGCCTCCAATTACATGGGACTTAGACATAGCTGGCGAAATGTGGGTGAACTTTAGGTACACCTCTGCCGAACCCTTGGGGGTAACAAGGCGTGATGTAATGATGTTATGTAATTGTTTAATCGATTTCGCAGCGTGTCAAATTCGTCGTGACAAAGTTATCAACATTTAATTTTATAGTAATTAGTAACTTTTGATAGATATCTCAAACATAGCTTTATAGTCGCTTGGCCCAATTCGACCCACTTTTGCACCGTAACCTGAACTTTACTTATCTCGTTAACTATCACGAAAGTGGTTTATATGTAGTTATACAATGTCAATCCGATTAATTAACCCTAGAAATAAATAATGTGAAGCTACTCAGTGTAATATAAAGTGATATATCTTTATTATCAGATTGTAATTCATCAAGTGTCTATACAGTAACGAAGTACCCTCAAAGTCATTAAACAGTAATTAATCTTATTAATTTATAACGAAACTAAGAGCGAGGGAATGTTTTAAGTTCGAATGCGAGTATGTAGGTTTATACAATCCAGTAAGGTAAACTACCTTAGATATTATATCTTTATAGAAATGTTTCAGTAAATATCCAAATTTTCATGCGCATATATAAACTCACACCTTCCTCCCATGGGGTAGGCAGAAGCTACACAACGCTACCTGCTACGATCCTGACATACTCCTTTCGCACGTTCATACATTTGGTCATACACGAACAGTGAACGAAAATAAATTTCGTTCACTGTACACGCACGCTGGTTGTGAGTACTACTCACATCTCCTTTCTGAAGAACATCAAATTTTCATTTATTTGTCCAAAAATTAAAAAAAAAATTATTTATGATGCGCAAAACGCAGTTTTTTTTTGTCGTGTTTTTTTTCCATTTGACATAATTGTGAGGCTTAAAAATAGGCTTGGTTGCCAAAGGGCAACCAAGCCTATTTTTGAAAATCGGCTTGGCGTGGCCGTACAAAAATAGGCTTCATTGCAGTTTTTTTTATGTAAAACTATTGTAGGCTTTTTCAGAACCTACGTAAAGTTTTTATGTTATCTATATAACTACAAATAAATACTGGAAAATGGTCAGAAAGTTCCTGCCTATTAACATTGTTCATAAAATAACCACTGCACGTTGTTATTATAGTTGCAACAAAAATGTAAAGAATTCTCTGTTCTGCTAATGGTTTATTGTTATTTAACTCAGAATTACATACTTTTTTGTCTAACGGACCGTTGGTGGTGAAAAAATCAACATAAACTCTAAATATTCATCCATTCTGTTTCACCCGTGTCAATTGAAAGATTTAATTCAACCGAAAAACCTTTTCCAATTCATTCGTCATAAAAAATTGAAATGACACTCGAGTTGAGAAGTAACGAAACTAATTTAATTCCAATTTCTAATTATACACGACGCGGACATAAATCTTCGCATCCAAATTTATGCAAATAAAATGAACCATTATGCTTCGTTACACAGAATCAAGCATCTAAGAAGGATTGGAGAAACTTCGCCGGATTTAATCGGAGATTTCATTTTTTATTTTACATAATTTTAAATAAAGTTTTCGCCGTGTTCCAATAAAAAAATATTGAAGATTTTAGGCATCGAAAAGAAAATAAAGGTACGAAAAGAAACATTTTATCTTACGTTGATCTCTTTATTTTTATTGTCAGTTAAGACGGGGAGATTTAAAAAGGTAGAAGATTTTTGTCGGTAGCGTGTTTGTGCTGGAGCGTATCGTCATAATAAAAATTCGTCGATCTAGGTTCTATAAGCACGTTTCTTTTTATATTTATCTTTAAGAAAAATAATAGCTTTTATATTATTCTCATTTTTACAGGGCAATGTCAAAATGAGTTTCGAATGTTACTGACGTATCGAGCGAGTCGGTAATTACGTTGGTAGTCACGTACGGGGAAGTGTTTTATTTGTCCATCAGTGTATTTGTATTACCATCCAGCTTTTCTATTATTCAATCAAACAAGCAGTGCTTCGAAGTTTATAGCCTCTTCCCCTAAATGATAGTCCAGTACTCGATCGATCGCTTCACTCGGGGAAAAACCATGAGTCGTCGTTAGAAATGACAAAGAAACTAAACTTGAAGTATCCTGATTAGACTTTCACTACCGGTTTGATTGTGATTCTCTTTCTCCAAAGTAATGTTAGTTTTATTTTCGGTAATGTATTAGTTCTATTTGGTATTTAGTTTTTATTTGTATGGAAAACCAAATACAATATTCATGGTAAAATTCAGACTAGTTGATATTCCCTTGCATGCCTACGCAATATTTTACCGGGCTGTTGTTTAACCAATCATATTTATTACAAGCTCTGCAGGTTATTGATAAATTTTATTATATTTGATTAGGTATGTAAAACAGTTTATAATCCAACAGTTGTCGTGACCACTTTTGAAGGATAATAAATAAACCGCTACCAAACGTTGGCACATAGTTAAAAGAAACAATAGCCAGTGATCCGGGACGATCAATAGATCGCTGCGGACCGATCCCGGAGGATATCAGTGTTTGCTTTCTAAAGCATAATGCCTGCTTCCTGTTGGACCCTTGAGGAAAATACTTAGAAATTGATTCCGTACCTCGGTTTACAGAGCTGTCGAAGAGACGGCCGATAGCTTTCCTCACTATCTGTGTGGCAACTGTGGCAAGTAGGTGCTCACGGGACGGGCGGCCGGGTGGTCGGGCCGTCGGCGAGTCCCATTGTAAACACACAACGCCCAGCACGAATGTTCCCGACACTGTAAATTGAGTATTCAGCCTCGCATTGTTTCGTATCTTTATTAAGTTACACTATTGCTTCATCTAAAGTAATATAAACACACAATTCCGTAATTACAAGATGTTCCGCGGTACAAGAATGGAATAAAATCTTTACAAAGAATAAAATCAAGCGTGAACGCCCTAGAACATTTTATATTGCCTTAAACGGCTGAAGAATCGTCTTTTCCGAGAAAATATACCATTGGGATTCAAAAACTGTTTCTTAAGGGATTCTCTCGACATTCATTTGGGGGATATTTCGGGAAGCTCCTTCCCAATGTAGTAATGGTGCAAGTTGTTCGTGCAAGCCTAGTTGTGAAGGCTTCTTTACGAATATTAAAATGTGGGGGCATTTTGCTTGGCTTTTGCGTATAAATTATGACGTAACCTTTTCGTGAGTTTGAAAACGACTCAATTAAAAGTCTGTTTAACTCAATTGGGTGTAATAAAAATGAGAAAGTTAAGTTTTGAATTTATTGCATACCAATAATACATTTTAGTTATATGTTAAATTAAAATCTACGAATACTGGACCACCAAATTCAATGAGAAAACAAAATCGTATATAAAAGTAGAAGACATAAATTCACCACAAAAGATTTATGTTAATCTTGGATAGAAAAAATACAAGACTAGGCCTTTTAAAGTTAGGTATTCCATAAACATATAATATGTAAATACTTTCAGGCAGGTGTATTTACGCACGTTCATTCAACTTAGGAGGATTCAAAAGCCAAAAGCGGGATTAGTCTTGAGGGCCTTTTAAGAAATCTACAGAAATAAAGACATTGCCAACAAATGTTACAGAATGGTGAATTTATTTGCATAATTCAGCAAACCTAAATCCTTTGTCCGCAGCTCACTGCTCAAATAATAAATTTACTCCATGTTCTACACCCGAAATGGTCTATCTGAATAAAATTATTTAGCTATTTGAACGCTGCATCTTTTACAGCCTTACCTGTACAATTTACATATAGCTTCCGTAGCTATCGAGGAGTTCTGAAGATTGAGTTTTAGCATAATCAGTCTATAACGTTCTCACTGCTGGGACATAGGCCTATTTTCTGTAAGAGGGAGTTATAATCTACCACGCGGGCCCAGTGCGAGTTGGTAGATGTCACGTGTCTTCGAATCTTTAGTTCTAGAACATGCCGGTTTCCTCTCGATGTTTTCCTTCACCGTTTCCACTGGGCCACCACTGATCTCTAAGATTGAGTTTTATTACAGTTTAACTCTCATATTTATTTAACCATAGTAACGCAATAACGTGCCATCTTTTATGTAAGGGCATTGTAACTATAAGTATCTGATATTTCACCCTATCGCATTGAGTATTCTGATCGTACGCTACTCGGGCGATTCTGTCGAGAGTACAATATGTGTAAATTTAGAAAACGTTTTCGGCACATTATTACGTTTAGGGATTTTCAAGAAAATTGCCTTATTACCGTTCTGAGTTCGATTCCGAACTAGGACTTAGTGGGATTTGCCGCAGGCTTTTACAAAATATTGTGTTTGCCTAAGTGTTATTACCGTAGTTATATCCAATGTCATTATCGTGCGGGGTTATGGAGCTTACAGCTAAGTAATTTATAGTTCTTAAACATAATATTTGGAATACATTTAGAGGCTTGTAGTTTTGCAGATTACTTTCTGTCTAATGTTGGCTCGTTGCCAATCCGGAAATTTTCAACCGGACTTAGAACATTTTGCGCTACAGCTCTTAAAATTATTTATACACATTTCTGTTTAATGACTTTAGGAATTAGGCTGTATCTTTATAACGAGTTAAAACTTTTCTTTTGAAAATTTTCGTAGTGTATATGTGTATGTGAATGTAAGATGGCGTACGTTTTTATTCCCATTTAAGTAATTGAGTCAAGCAATCACGCATTTTTCTTATCGTGAAAAGTTAAAAACGTGCAGGATTACTCTTTATTTCATTGCAGGGTTCATTAAAGATAAAACGTTGACATCCCCTTTGCAAATGTTCTTGTTGGGAATCACCAGGGTAATTTACAAATTAATGAAGCTTTACAAATGTACTTTGCCTACGCAAGATGCTTTGCCTTATGTTGAAATTGAATGAGTCTACTTAAACGTATCTTATAAATGTGTATTATGCCCAACAGTGGGATATTACAGGCTCCATAAAATGTTAGTATTTTACCTGTATTTACCAGTATATATCAGTATTTAAAGTCACTAATTAAATAAAGAAAAAGAAATGTTTTGCCTTTTTTTTTTTTTTTTTTCGGAGGGGAAATCATCAAATGACCCCTCCCGCTCTGGGTGGAGCCGAAGGGAGTGTCAGACTCTTACTGACTAAAACCCACCCGTATTCCTTCCTTAGCCCTTTATGTACCAGGGCAGCGGTAACCCTTTCGGACGATCCCGCTACCCCGGCAGGCTTCGGCCCTGTCGGGCCCCGTCAACTATGCTGACATCTCTTTGAGGCGCACGTGGAACACATACGCGCCGTCCGGCATGGGCCTGGTCCTGATCGGACGGAGAGCTACCCATTGCTCTCCGCCCGCAGGCCCGCGCCTACGGTGGCCGGGAGTCGTCATGCGGCTCCCGACGCCCGGAGCGTCTCCCTCGGCGGCTGAGGCGTGAGGATCTCTCTCTCGCCCATCCCGCCACCTCCTTCGCTAGCATGACTGCTTCGCAGAAGGAGGTGACCGCCTCCCACTCCCTCTCACCCCGGACCATGGCTTGCACCAGGGCCGGACGCGAGAGGTCGCCGCCGCTGCCGATCGCCTCTACGAGGACACGGCGGTGCTCTGCCCAAGCGGGGCAGACCTCCACCGTATGCTCCACCGTGTCCTCTGGGCGATCCTCGCATTGGTGACACCCGGGCGTCTCCTCCCGCCTGATGATGTGCAGGAACCTCCCGAAACATCCGTGTCCGGAGAGGACCTGCGTCAGGCGGTAGGTGAGAGCGCCGTGACGCCTCTCTAGCCACTCCTCAAAGAGGGGTCTTACCGCCGCTATCGTGGCGTGCCCTGCGCTGGGTTGCGATAGTCGCGCCTTCCATTCTGCCATGAGATCGCGCCGGAGGTCCGTCCGCTCCGCCGCGATTTGCCACGGGTGCAGAGTTTCCCCCCGACGTAGTGCCTCCGCGCGCCAGTCATACAGGCGCGCGAGGACTATCGCCTCCAGATCCCATGGCGGCAGTCCGGCAAGGAGGCTTGCTGCCTCGCCCGAGATCGTGTGGTATCCCCGGATAAGCCTTACGGCTACCACCTTTTGGGGCGCGTTCAGGTAGTGTGCGGCTCGCAGCCGCAGTGAACGCGCTCATACCGGGGCCCCATACAGGGCCATGGACCGCACGAGCCCCGCGTAAAGCCTCCGGCAGGAGGCGTTTGGCCCCCTCAGGTTGGGCAGGAGCCGCTTTAAGACGGCCCCGGTCCGTTCCAGTTTGGGGGCCAAACGTCGGAAATGCTCGACGAAGTTCCACCGGCTGTCGAGGACGAGACCCAGGTATCTCATCGTCTTCTCGACGCCGATGTGAACCCCTCCTACCATCAGTTGGGATCCTGAAGGTGGCCCGTACCGGGGCCCATGAAAAAACATGGCCTCGGAGTTGTGCAATGCCACCTCGAGACCCAACTGCCGGATCCTTTCCACGACTATCGCAACCCCGCGTGTCATCGCGTCTGCCGCCGCCTGATGCGACCTCCCCTGCGCCAGGACCAGCGTGTCGTCAGCGTAGCAAACTACGCTGACGCCATCAGGGAGGTCGGCCCGCAGCACCCAGTCGTAACCGATGTCCCACAGGAGCGGCCCCAGAACCGATCCCTGTGGGAAACCGCACGACATCTCTCGCCGGTTCCAGTTCCCGTCGCGACCGGGGTAGATGACGGCTCTGTCCGTCAAATACGCCCCGACTATTCGACGGAGGTAAGTCGGCACCCGGTGATACCGGAGTGCCTCCCCTATGCAGCTCCAGGGCAGGGTGTTGAACGCGTTGGCGATGTCGAGTGACACCGCCACGACCAGCCCACCCCGGGACACCGCGTCCCCCGTCGTGAGGGCTCTCACGAGCATGATGGCGTCCACTGTCGAGCGCCCCTTGCGGAAGCCAAACTGGCACTCCGCAAGATCCGGCCCCGTCCTCACCAGGTGCCCGACGAGGCGGCCCGCAATCACTCTCTCAAAGAGCTTGCCGACCTCGTCGAGTAGCACTATGGGCCGGTATGCGGACGGAGAGTCCGCAGGGCGCCCTGGCTTCTAAATGAGGACCAGCTTCCCCGTCTTCCAACGGAGTGGAAACTGGCCTCTCTCCATGCATGCGCTTAAGAGCGCCTTCAGTCGAGGCCCGAGAGCCCTCGAGGCCAGGACCCAGGCTTTACCCGGCAAGCCGTCGGGTCCCGGGGCGGTATTTTTGGCCTTCAGCCTGCCTACCGCCGCTCTCAGATCTACCCCGGTCACTTCAGGGGTGTCGTCGTCGTCGTCCGCGTGGTCCGCTTCGGGCACCGCAAGCGGCGGAGCCATAGGCGGGGGAGTATGCTCCCCCCGTGAAGGGAACAGAGCGCTCACCACTTCCTCCACCAGCTGGGGTCGGAGACTCTGCGTTAGCGGGGGGGCCCAGGTGCGGAGTTTATTCCGCACCATTCTGTAAGGGCGCCCCCATGGATCTCGGTTCAGAGTCTCCAACATCTCCTCACGGGCCATATCCTTGGCCCGCTGGACAGCCTCTTGGAGGGCGGTCTTCGCCGCTCTGTACCCCTCGTACAGCTCCACCTCCGTGGCTTCCGCATCCGGAGGGCGGATGCGGAGCCTGCGGTGCCTGGTGTACCGGTGTCGCGCGTCGACGCACGCCTTGCGTAGCACCCCAACCTCCTGCGACCACCAGTACACCTGACGTCGGGCGCATCCTGGCCGGACTCGGGGCATTGCCACGTCACAAATCTCGGACATGGCCTCCCGGAACCACTCCGCCTCACCGTCAATGTCAGCAGGCCTGTCTGGTGAAAACACGCAGGCCTGCACGATAGAGCCTTCCAGGAGAAGCTCCCGGTCCAGCTGCTTCAGCGCCCACCGCGGACCGCTCGGGGCCTGTTGGACTAGCGCGCTAGAGGTCTGGGTTTTGCCTTATGCCGAAATTAAATGAGTCTACTTTAATGTATGTTATAAATGTGTATTATGCCCAACAGTGGGACGTTAATAGCTGAATAGATAGATAGAGATGATTGTTTCCGGACCACTGAAAAGGTTATGAAATAGACAAAAGCTAAAAAAATTACTAGAAATGTTTTTCTTTATTTTTCAACCTGTACGATACGTGCTAGATGGAGTTGTAAAATGGTCGATTTGTAATTGAAATAAAGTTAGTGTTATTTTTCGGTCTTTATTGAATTGTTTCAAAAGTTAACTGTATATTGTTCGAAGGGGTCACCGTTACGAGTATATCGTCCT
The DNA here is from genome assembly GCA_947507525.1 of Apamea epomidion. Lineage (NCBI taxonomy): Eukaryota > Metazoa > Arthropoda > Insecta > Lepidoptera > Noctuidae > Apamea > Apamea epomidion. Next base: position 14,290,684 of record OX382227.1, read on the forward strand.
CAAATACGGAAAACTCCTGTGCAACATAAAGTTTAATTGTTATCAGTAATTATACCAACCCGCAGTTACAGATAACATTTTGCACATCCACGTGTAACAAAGTTCCGTCGCTAGAGATTCCAAAAGATAACCGATACAAATTAATTTGAATAATACGAAAGTGTCGCCCATTTTTCGGTAAGGGGTGCGTAAAATTTGTCAAATGGGAGGGTAACGCGTATGTTTTCTCGATGCAGCTCACGAGCGGCGTGCGAGTCTTGCATAAACATCTACGTCAACAATATAAAATGAAATATTCGTGGGCAAAGCGTTGAAGCCTGCACGTAGCTACAGCGTAACGTATGGCGTGTGACAGTTAATGTGTATGCAGCCTTAGGTTAAACTTAGGGTGATTTTTTATGTTTTTATGAATTGTCACGATTAATCTTTGTAATTTTTTCGTAATTTGTTATTTTTTTAAATATAATTTGTTTTTATTTTTATTTTTTATTGTGTTTAGTTTAGTTTTATGATCTTCCTGTACGAGTCGCAATAAATACTTTTTCTTTTTTTCTTTAGCCGTTGTCAAATACGTTTTAAATTCTTAATGACAAATATTATAAAACTAGCTTTGCCCGCGACTTTGTTCGCGTGAAATTTCTTGTTCTCCCAACCCGGGGTGGGTTGGGAGAACAAGAAATTTGGATCACATCGCCTGCCCGCGCTTTTAATTTGTTTTCGCTCAGTTTTCTTTCTAACTATTTTTTGTTTTTGCTCAGCTCCTAAGGGTCGTAGCGTGATGATAAATACCCTATAGCCTTCCTCAAGAATTAGGCTATCAAACACAAAAAGATTTTTTCAAATCTAACTGGTAGTTCCAGAGATAAGCGCGTTCAAACAAACAAACTAACTCTTCAGCGTTATTATTTGTATAGATATAGGTAGATAGAAGATTACTATAGATAGTATATAGAGAGATATGTACACAGGTTTGAGCAAATAAATATATCTTATCTTTTCTTAGCCATCCGCCAACATCGTAAAATAAACTCTGTTAGTAAGACATATTTCGTTATTTATTTTATAATACCACACTTAGGTTCAAAGGATTCTATCGTAATGTTAAGCCTATAGCCTTCCTCAAGAATTAGGCTATCAAATCCTACTAATATTATGAACGCGAAAGTTTGTATGGATGGATGGATGGACGTTTGTTACTCTTTCACGCCAAAACTACTGAACGGATTTGAATGAAATTTGGCACACAGACAGTTTATAACCAGGATTACCACATAGGATACTTTTTATCCTGACATTTCCACGGGATCGAGACTTATGCGGGTGAAACCGCGGGGCGCAGCCAGTACAAAAATAATTTTCAAATTGGACTCGATAGTTCCACAGATTAGCGCGTTAAAACAAACAAACTTTTCATTTTTATTATTAGTATTAGTATAGATCACAGAACGTAAATCTATTGCCGCTAGTCTCACCCATTATTTTTCCACTATCTACTGTAATAATACCTACAATCATTTATATCACAAAGGCGTAATATTTCCCTCGTATATATAATCTAAAGAAACAACCGCTCCCATAATATTCGATATCCGCAAAAGAATGCTAACCAGCCAATGAAGACGTATAAAATCGTGATAGCAGCTAACACCGACTTACAAGCAATACAGAACAGTCATCGCATCATAAACCACGGCTTACCGCTGCACAGAAAAGGGCAGAAAACCAAGTCAGCTTTGCACTGTCTGACTTTTGTAAAGTACAGACGCCACATCAAGCTACTACAATCTGCCAAATTTCCTCAATAGATTTTCAACTTTATCGCTAAAGCATTAGGTTCAAGTTTGATTGGAATTTTACAATTTCGGGTAGCTTGGTGTGCTGGCGTCTCTACCTTAACAAGTACCTAAAGTACATAAGAAGTGGTATAATAATACTAATATTACATTAATCTTTTTTGGAACGAAGTTCTTTTACAGAGCTTACGGTAGGAATAAACTTTTAGAAATCGTCGCGTAACGATAACGCGTCATCTCTGTCCATGCGACTTTTTATTATATACAAAAGACAGAGAGAGCGATAGTTTTCTTAGTTTTCGAGGGTGCTGAAGCCGATAGTGAGGTCAAAATGAAAATCCAAGATGGTGGATGCGAATTTTTTTTTCATCGGTGTCGTTTTTATGGTTTTCATGGGAGGTAAAGCGTGAGATCGAAATGAAAATCTAAGATGGAGGCAACGAATTTTTTTTTTAAATTTCGTAGCCGCCATCTTGGATTTTAATTTTGAACTTCGTTCCTGCCGGCTGTCCCCCGACCCCAAATGTTTTTTTCTCTTACCTATATTAATATTAGAAGATACATCTGACTACCACGAAGATAGTGGTAGTCAGATGCAGGATAGATCACCTGCAGATAGGTTGGGGGACATTGTTGACAGCAGCTGAAGGTTTCCACCCATAAAAATTTGAAAAACAGTGCCTTCACTCAGGGCAGACAAACTTGATTATCACAAAAAGCTGTCTGTTGTCCATTTTATACATTGTCTCATCTAGTTACACTTTTTGTAAGCAGTTAAGGGTAATGACATGCCGAAAATGCCTCACTGCGATACCTCACGGTCGCAGTTTAGCTCGCTACCTCGATGTCACCTCCATGTAAATTCATGCAAATAGACACGCACGTTCATGCCGAAGGATATCTCACTACGATACATCGCGGACTGCTTGTTGGTTTACCTCGATGCCTGGCATGTGCGTGCGTGTACCCTCAGGTGAGCAATCTCAACAGTCAAAAACAGATATACTGGCTAGAAAAAGCAAAAAAAAAAGTCTGTGACCTGATCTGGTTTCAAGCCTCCTGAAGTGCAAGTCTTCTGCCTCACTCCTGCCTCACCAGAATCCAGCTCGTCGGATTCACAGCACGTATCCCGGCTGGTATATATTGAACAAACTAAACAGTTGTAAGAATACCTCAGACTGTAGGTAAATTGTTTCGCTTGTTATTTATGTTCCACAGCTTGTTAATACGTGCACAGCTTTATGAAGTGCCCCCACGCCACTGTGAGTGTGCGTATTCGTTCTCACTTAGGTACGTTTTCAAGAGTTTCATTAGGGGTTGTATTATAGCAAGTGCTATCGGATCCTACTATATTAATATAAAAAATGTTGTATGTTTGGATGTTAGTTACTCAATCATGTAAAAACGGTTGAACAGATTTGGATAAAATCTGGCACGTAGATACTGTTTATAACCTGGATATTAATACATAGGATACATGTTAAGTCGGTAAACACAAACAACAAAGTCTCGGGAAGTAGTAGATATTACATTGTCAAAGCATATTATGTCATAAGAATACCTTTACAGCAATTATTCCAAAAGAAATAAGGCAATTCCCTCTAAAACGATTTAAATCAAAACTCCACAAATTATTTATTGGTAATTGTTTTTATAGTGTAAGAGAGAAAAATATATGAAATATATGAATAAAAAAATACTAGATAAATATAAGATATGATACTGAGATTTAATTATATTACTTTATATATCTATTATTCTTAAGTGTTCAAATAGATACGAAACCCTAACAACCAATGTTATTAGAAATGTTATAATTTTAATTTTTACAAATTAATATAATGAAGTTACATTTAACATGTTTAAATATTTGTATGCCAGCCCATGGCAAAACGTGTAAGATCATAACTTTATTTATAAGACCTTATGTACCATGTTTTAAAGCAAATAAATATATTTTTATTCGTACCTCAGACGCAAACTGCTTGCTTGCAATATATAATTTATATTCTATTAAAGAGAAATAAAACTATAACGACCACGACGATACTTACGTGCACAACAAAGTCATGAAATCAGGGGAGTTGAAAATAATTAGGTGGCTGGCTCCTTCGAAAAGCGTGAATTACTACTGCGCACGCGAACATTTCATATTATTTTGTAGTTAGAGATGTAATTAAACGTAAATTATAGCCAAATTATTATCAGATTACTGATATTGTTGCGAGGTGTGCCCGGTGTATGGAAAGCGAAACAATAGAAGTTTACTTCGCTTATTTGTGTAATTGAAACTATATTAGTAGGTACCTACTTATTATTTATTTTTTTCAGTCCCACCACCTACGGCCCCAATGACGGGACACAATTTTTTTCACAATTGGTAGGATTTTGAAGGAAATACCTAATCCATTGCTTCATGTTTGACAAATTTGTCTGCTCGACGATGTGAATAACGCATTGAATGTTATCGAATTGTCAAAATGAAAGACTTTGCACTTGTTGTTGTGTTCCAGCTTTATTAGAACCCAATAGTTTGGCACGTGACGATGGCAAGAGACCGGACGGCATGTCTTTATTTCCATGGAAGGTGGGTAGGCCTTTAGTATGGGATGCAACGTGTGTTGATACTCTTGCGCCATCCCATCTGCCTGGCTCGGCGTGCTGTGCTTGTGCTGCTGCTGCAGCTGCGGAAAACCTCAAGCAGCGTAAGTATAATAACCTTAATGTTAATTATATTTTCTAGCCATTTGGGGTTGAAACCCTCGGGCCGTGGGGTTCGAGTGCTCAAGGCCTTTTTGAGGAAATTTAGAAACTGCTGGTTGACACTTCCCGTGGCTCTTACCTTGGCCAGCATCGCCATACAACGTGGGCTCCAGTCCTGAGAGAGCTAGCGAGTCTCTTTAACTCCGTCATCCAAGAGGGTACAACGCCCGAGGCGTGGAGCAGAGGTGCGGTGGTTCTGTTCTTCAAAAAAGATGACATATCCTTACTAAACAATTATAGACCCATCTAACTTCTGAGCCACGTATACAAGCTGTTCTCGAGGGTCATCACGAACCGTCTCGCCAAGAGACTTGAGGAGTTCCAGCCGCCAGAACAAGGCAGTTTTGGAAAAGGCTTCAGCACCGTAGACCGCATCCATACTGTTCGGCAAATTGTACAGAAGACCAAGGAGTACAATTAGCCGCTTTGTATGGCATTTGAGGACTAGGAGAAAGCCTTCGACTCCATCGAAATATGGGCAGTTCTGGCCTCTCTGCAACGATGTCGAATCGACTGGTGCTACATCGAAGTGTTGAGATGTTTGTATGATGCTGCCACGATGACTGTCCAGATCCAGGACTAGAAAACCAGCCCCATCCAACTGCTCAGGGGGGTGAGACAGGGGGATGTAATATCTCCAAAACTGTTTACAAATGCGTTGGAGGACGTCTTCAAGACCCTGGACTCGACAGGGTATCTGTCTATGACTACGACATGCCTACGACTGGTTGGAGGCGCGCGGCGGCTGAGCGGGCGCGCGGGTAGCGGCGTCAGCATTGGGCGTCGGCGGCGGCTGAGGGGGCGCACGGGAGCGGCGCGGGCGCTTGCACGGTCCTCCCGCTCTGAACGCCGCCTCACTTAAAATCTTACCACGACGAAGACACTGCGTCTCTTTAAATTTGTATTTTGCATTACATCAAATTGTACACTCCGCGTATTTTATTTATTCGCTCCTGGAACTGAGCACCCGACGTATTAACGTCAACAGTATCAACGTGAACAGGCGCAGTCACAGCCCAAGATTTTGGGGAGGGGGTCACCATGGGGGCCGAGAAATATTAATAAGGGATGTACATCTCATCGTTGGTCTAGTGGTCGCCAGCGTTGCTGCTGAGCATGAGATCCTGGGTTCAATTCCTAGGTTGGGTACAGTGTTATTAAGTTTTTCCATCAGAAATTTCTCAGAAGCAGCCTGGAGTCTTGATTTATGCCTGGTTGGTGGCAGGAGGCTCACCCTCTATGGCATGGAACTTAAACATAACTGGCGAAATGGGGTATAAGTACTAGATGAAGGTACACCCCTGCCTTCGGGGACTAAAGATTACGTAGGGTGGGAAGAGCGAGCGAAGTGAGCTCAAAAATTTTAACATCCCGCCTCGGTTTGGTTTTATATTTTCAAGCAGAAATAGGAGTTACATTGTCCACTTATCCAGGCGGTTAGGTTTTCTTTTGATCATTCCAAAAGGAGTAGGAATTGCTTGCTTTGTAAACTTATGAGTTATGAAGAAAAGCTCAAGAATCAACAGCGAGCGAAGCGAGCCTTTTTTGAGCAAATTTTTGCACCCCTCTTTTGACCCCCACGCCGCGTGAACGGTGAGTACATTTCACATCTTCGATTTGCCGATGACATCTTCACAATGGCAGAGACGCTGGAACAGCTAGACCAAATGCTGCAAAGCCTTAATGGAGCCTCTCGGCGGGTTGGCCTCGGCATGGATTTGGACAAGACGAAAGTCATGTACAATTCACACGTCTTGCTGAGTCCAATTCACATCGAAGGGTCGCTTCTCGACAATTGCGGCGATAAGTCCCCTTTTTGAGGAGTGGTTAGAGAGGCGCCACGGCACCCTCACCTTACGCCTGACGCAGGTCCTCACCGGACACGGTTGTTTCGGGAGGTTCCTGGTCAGGATAAAGCGGGAGGAAACGCCAGGGTGTCACCACTGTGGGGATCGCCCGGAGGATACGGTGGAGCATACGGTGGAGGTCTGCCCGGCTTGGGCGGGGCCCCGCCGTGTCCTCGTGGCGGCGATCGGCGGCGGCGACCTCTTGCGTCCGGCCCTCATACAGGCCATGGTACGGAGCGAGAGTGAATGGGAGGTCGTCACCTCCTTCTGCGAAGCAGTAATGCTCGCGAAGGAGGAGGCGGAGCGCGTGAGGTAGAGGCAAATAGCTGCACCCTCACGCGCCTAGCCGCCGCAGGAGACGCCCTGGACGGGAGTCAACAGCCGACTCCCGGCCACCGTAGGCGCGGGCCTGCGGGCGGCGAGTTATGGGCAGCTCGCCGTCCGGTAAGGACCAGGCCCGGGTCGACGGCGCGATGTGTTCCACGCGCGCCTCAAAGAGCTGTCAGCACGAACTGACGGGGTCCGCTAGGGCCGATGCCGCCGGGGCTGCGGGTTGTTCGAAAGAGATACCGTGGCCCCTGGCACAGACAACTGAAGGAACACGGGTGGGTTTTAGTCAGTAAAAGTCTGACACTCCTTTCTGCTCCGCCCAGAGCGGGAGGAGTCATTTGATGATTTCCCACCCAGAAAAAAAAAAAAAAAGGGTCGCTTCTCGAAGCCGTAAATGACTATGTCTACCTGGGACAAATAATCCAGCTCGGTAGACACAAATTTTGAGAAAGAAGCCGACAGAAGGATTCAGTTGGGTTGGGCAGCATTTGGAAAACTCCGTCGTCTTCTCGTCGCCAATCCCACAGTATGTGAAGACTAAGGTCTTCAACCAGTGCGTCCTCCCCGTCATGACATATAGCGCCGAAACGTGGACACTGACGATCGGGCTGGTCCACAAATTCAAGGTCGCTCAGCGCGCTATGTAGCGAGCTATACTCGGAGTCTCTTTGAAGGATAAAATCAGGAATGAAATTATCCGAAAAAGAACTGGAGTTACCGACATAGCTTGCAGAGTAAGCAAACTGAAGTGGCAGTGGGCTGGCCATGTTTGTCGAAGGACCGATGGGCAGTGGAGCAGACGAGTCCTGGAGTGGAGACCGCGTATCGGCAAGCGTAGTGTAGGACGCTTCCCATTTAGATGAAAGGACGACCTAAAGAAGGTTGCTGGGACGGACTGGATGCGGAAGGCGGAGGACAGGGTATTGTGGCGCAGCCTGGGAGAGGCTTATGTCCAGCAGTGGACTGCGATAGGCTGACTTGATTGAGGTAATGCCGCCAGTCTGTTGGGTACCAGTCGACAGCGATGCAGATGAATTTTTCGACGCTATATTTTAGTTTGTGAATAGTTTTAGTCAAATTAGGTTATAATGTTGTTAATATTATTTATTAATTTGGTAATAGGCAGGGTTGGGTATTAGTTATTATTTACTTACATATTATTTTAATGCTATATAAATTTATTAACTATAAGAAAATTCTTAAACCTCAGAAGTATATGACAGGTAGGAACATAAAAAAAATTGCTAAGTTATTACTGCAGCCGACTTGCACGTACCACGCAATAGCAAGCTTTTACCAAAAAAACTTAATTTTAATAAATTAACACAACTATCGAGCCTCGAACTTAATACTTACATAACAGATTTTTGATAAAAATATAACGGTTATTGGCATGCATGTTCCAACAAACAGAGTCAATAAAACTTCGTCATCACGAACGTGGTACAATCAAATAGCTGGCTGATTGTGCTGCCTCGTATATTAAAACAATCGTTATGAAAAATTTAACAACTCGATTACCAATTTATAATCGATTCGTTTTTATTAGTTCTATAGTTGTTCCTGGCGAAATGTAGGCCACTTTTGTCCAACTGAGGACTGATCTTGAACTATATTTTTGGACAAAAAACCACTGGTAGGTACGTCCAACACCACGATACTGGAACGACTGGTACCACTGGTAACCACTGGTAACCACTGGTACTGGAACCTAAATGTTATATTATGAAAGTGTTTAGTAATTTCATCACTTAATATCACGCCTGTATTGCCGAAGGGTAAGCAGAGGTGCACTTTTTTATACACCCACATTTCACTACCTATATTTAAGTCCCAAGTAACGGGGGCGAGCCTATTATATAGCCATCAACCAAATCCAGACTCCGGGCTGCCACTGAGTAATTCCAGGTAGAAAAATCCCAATAATACTATGCTCGATCCGGGAATTGAACCAAAGACCCTATACTCAGTAGTAGCGCTTGTGAACTCTAGATCAACGAGGCAGTCATTTCAATATATTCTACATATTACATAGTTAAGTGTGAGTATGAATCTATTTAAACAAAAATGAAATCTGTTCGTTGCTAAGCGCATCACTTCAGAATGGCTGGACCGATTTGGCAAATTTCTATTTTAAAATGTTTATAATAGTCCGAATCAGGTTTTTACGGAAACAATGCATTCGAAAAGTTGCCGGGAAAAACTAAAACTGCATATTCTATTGGAATTTTGTATGAATGGTTGAAAGGATAGGAGGGGCTTCAGTTTAAGTGAAAACAGCTGCAGGTCGTCGGAAACCCGAAATTCTGACAACCAGTTTTCCTAAAGCGTATCGTATTACCTAGAAACTGGTTTGTGAAGGATAGATAGGCAGTCGCTCCGTGTAAAATACTGGTATTTAGCTCCAACCGGTTTGACTTGAAGCCAACCCCAACATAGTTGGGAAAAGGTTAGTCAGATGATGTATGATTGAAAGGATAGGACAACGTATGTTGGGTCAGCTAGTCAATCATCTCGGCCGATCGCAGTCCACTGCTGGACATAGGCCTCTACCAGGCTGCGCCACAACACCCTGTCCTCCGCCTTCCGCGTCTAGTCTGTCCCAGCCAGCTTCTTAAGGTCATCCGTCCATCTAGCTGGGGCGCGTCCCACACTACGCTTGCCGATACGCAGTCTCCACTTCAGAACTCGTCTGCTCTACCGGCCATCGGTCCTTCGGCAAACATGGCCAGCCACTGTCACTTCAGTTTGCTTACTCTGCAAGCTATGTCGGTAACTCCGGTTTTGTGGACCAGCCCGACCGTCAGTGTCCACGTTTCGGCGCCATATGTCATGGGCGTCATCGGGTCAACTAGTAATTTAATAAAATCTGATTTTATTTTAGAATTGCCATTTCTATGTATCTACGTTTTATACTGAAATTCCAGTTCAATTATTATTCAATTACCGAACCAAACTGTTAATTACAATCTATTGTTGCTGCTTACCATAATTGTACTGAATAGAGTGATTTGGATTCAATTCTTAATTATCTTTTTGGCAAGCTGACAACAAGCGGTTAGGTGCTTTAAATATCTGTTAACTTTGAAGAGCTTTAAAGGCTCTTTTGTTCTTGATCAATCAATTTGTTGTACATTGTAGTGCCTATCTATTTACATAATTACCGACGAACTGGTTTGCAGTTTGGTAAATACTGATGACTGGTGTTGTGTATTTTTGGAGAAACAATAAAAAAACAAACAAGTAGTATTATAGCTTGATGCTAAATAATAGCAGCCGCACGGGTCGATCGATCGTTTGCCGCGGTTGGTCTGTGGATGGTTGACCATCTTTATATACCAAGACCCCTCCGTGCCTCGGAAAGTACGTTAAGCCGTTGGTTCCAGCTGCCATTCGTGGATCTTTGACAGTCGTCACGGGCTGTCAGAAGTCCGAAAGTCTGACAACCAGCCTTACTACGGGGTTTCGTGTTACCCAGTAACTGGGTTGCAGAGTTATAGGTAGTCGCTCCATGTAAATAACTGTTACTCAGCTGCATCCAGTTAGACTGGAAGCCGACCCTAATATAGTTGGGAAAATGCTAGGCAGATGCATTGCCGACAGACGGTGTGCAGTTTCGCAAATACTGACAACTGTCTTAATGTAATTTTTTTGAGAAACAATAAACCAACAGACAAATAAGTAGTATTATAGCAATGAGAAGAGGGTAGGACTTTTTCGTTTATTACAACATGAGGAAAAGCCCTTTCGCCATATTGCTATCAAACGTAGTTACTTTAGTCTGGCTGGGTAAAATTTATATTGAAGTGCTTGATCATCGTGTATACTTTGTCCTTATTTTAAAGACGTACATGTATGTAAGAAAATATCCGGATTGAGTACCTCCTCATTTTTTTGGAGTCGGTTAAAAATGGAAGTTGCCACCGAGGCCGGCCCTAAAAGAGGTGGCGTGGCAATCTGCACTCTATTTACGAAACATACTATCAGTCATAATCTAAATAATATTCTGAAGGATATTGCTAATCCATTGCTACATATGTTCGAAAACATTGTCTACTCAACAACGTAAATAACGCTATGAATTTTGTTGAACTGTCATAAAGGAAAGCCATTCCTACTGTTTAGTGTGTTACGCAATTATAATAAAATTAAGAAATATTCTCATTTCAGTCAATTGGAGCAGCTTAGCACCTGCATCCGTTTGCAGGTTAACGATAATGAATAGACTGTTGTCATAATGTCTTCATGTACAGTAACTTGACACTTGCAATTATCCAATCATGAATTTATGTAAATTATCGCTTATACACGGACGCGCGTGGGATTGATTAAACCATAGCTGTAGGATTCAGCAGAAGCGCAATACAATATGTTCATTAAAACAATTTTTTCCGAGAAATTGTGTTTTAATTGAAAACGACGAGAGTAAAAGTACTTTAAAATCTGTTTTTAATTGAACTGTAATATTATTTATTATAAAACGATTTATGTTTCGAAACATTGTTAAATTAATAAAGTGATTCCAGGATTTCAATTTTAAATTGTTTTTCGGAGCAAGCCTTCCTATTTTAAACCACACTAGCTTCTGGTCGCGACTTCGTGCGCGTGGTATTTTTGGTTCCTTCGACCCGAGCCGTCGCAACGCGTCAACGACTTGGATCTGAGGCTGCAATGGATTCCTTCGCATATAGGTTTGAAAGGCAACGAGGAGGTTGATAAGCTGGCAAATAAAGGAATTTTTGAAGGAAGTGATTTGGACATTAAACCGAATTTTTCAGAAATGTTGCCAAAATATAAGGATAAATGTAATCAACTTTGGGTGGAATATTTTAATATGATATCTAAAACTAAAGGTATAAGGTTTAAGACGATAGCTTCTGAACCTCCTCGTATACCTTGGTTTATTAATGGTAAGTTAAGTAGGCGATTATTGGTAACTGCTCTCAGATTGAGATCTGGTCACATGCCTCTAAACAATTTTGGATTCCTCATGAAAAAGTGCATCTCACCAAACTTTGAGACATGTGGTAAAGTAGAAGACGTTGTGCATTTGTTGACGGAATGTGTCCGCTTTCAGACTGAGAGGGAAACAATAATAAAAGATCTACAATTAAATAAAAATAACATAGGATTGTTTCATGAGATTTTGTCTGTGCCATTGTCTGACGCTGCTAAAAGTCTTTTTAGATTTGTAAGTCTTCGTTTTAAGTCTACTGATTAAGTTGATGTTTGGTCTAAGAGGTATTTAGATAGATTATTTGTGTTATTGTTGTGATAAGGTACGATGGGACTGTCATGTATTTTATATAAAAGTCCCTAATTTAAATAAAGAGAAAAAAAAAAAACGCGTCAACAGCCCGTGCTAATACTTCGTTTTCGCGTTTAGCGTTATTTCATCATTTGGACATTTTTTCTTTCTACTCGACTCCGAAGAGTCGTACCGTGATGTTAAATAGCTTTTCTCAAGAATTGAGCTATCGATCAAATGCAAAAATATTTTTTCATGTCCGACTGTTAGTTCCAGCGATTAGCGCGTTCAAACAAACAAACTCTTCAACTTTATTATTTATGACACCAAACAACCGAAACCAATAGAAATCAATAGAACGACATCCAACCATTTTACATCACCCAATGAAATACCGACCATTTCATCAATCCGCGTAAAGTACAAACACCGCGATTCAGAAAAATGACGTAATTGCACAACGCCATCTATATATAAATGGACAAAACGTCTGCACAAAGCATGTACAGAGCGGCATGAAAGTTGTATTCGTGAATGTTTTAGCGGCATTTTGCGTTTGAGTAATTTTCTATTATCTCCGAAACTATATGACCCATTGACATACTGCAAAGGGCAAATCTTATCTCTATAATGTCCTTGTGATTATAAAATGATTTATGTTGATAAGGATTCATATTTAAAAATTATATTTTCATCCAAACGTAAGCATGTCGAACAATACGTTTTTAAAACATAAAAGCGATATTAAAAGATAAAATATAAAACATAGAAATATGGTGTCGCGGACTTTTTTGTAGAACTGTTTAAGTCGGATCAGATTGTCATACATTGTTTTTACCTATATAACTGTTTAGGCAGCGCATGCAAATAGGCATTTCTTTTCGACTTGCTAGACAATAGTTGTGATAGCTCAGCTAAAATGCATGATGTCAACATAATTTCTAGCACTCACTTATGTAGCTTTCTACCAGTGAAAACATTTTTAGAATTGGATCATTAACTCCGGAGATTACCTCCTACATACATACAAACAAACAAGCAAATATTACCTCTTTATAATATTAGTATAAAGTATAGATTTAGTGTCCGTTCACACAGACCGGCTCGTACATTTTTGTGGCGTTCAAAAAAGAGTTTTGGGTCATTGAAATAAGGTGGTTTTTTTGCATGTCACTACTTTTTTTAATGACAATGCTTAATAGCCGATCGAACGCGCAGTGTCATGAAAAAATCAACCTTATTTCAATGAGCCAAATCTTTTTTTTAAACGCGATAAACGGACACTTAGCGTAGCTACGTGGATCCGCAGCTCACTTTTCACCCCATAGAAACAACTGACGTGGTGAAAACGAGTATGTAAGGATCATTGCAGGTGGTGTTCTGTGGTTTCTACTGAACCCCATGGGAGGAAGGCGTGAGTATTTACCTAAAGGTTATTTACCTATTTTGAAGCTTATTTTGCGGAGCTTATTTAGCCTTTAGACCGGCCGCACGGGTCGACCAATCAGGTTAAGCTACGCTTGCCGCGGTTGGTTCGTGGATGGGTGGCTATCTTTACATACCAAGGCCCCTTTAGAAAGCACTTTCAGCAGTAGATCCCGGTTGACATTCGTGGATCTTTGACAGCTGTTAAGGGTCGTCAGAAGCCCGAAGTCTGACAACCAGTTTTATCAAGAGGTATCGTTTTAACCAGTAACTGAGTTGTGAAGGTCAGATAGGCAGTCGCTCCATGTAAAATACTGGTATTTAGCTGTATCTGGTTAGACTGGATATCGGCCCCAACATAATTGGGATCTGCCTAGGCAGATGATGAGGTCTACCTATTTCGAAAATATATTTTAGTACCTGACCCAGCAAACGTTGTTTTGCCATATATATTATTTCTAGCTGCCCGGCGCTACTTCGTTCGCGTGGTGTTCTCGAGTTTTAGCGAGACAAACGAACAGCAACTGATTTATATATATATATATATAAATAGAAGATGAAAACAAATTATGCAAAATTATTCTAATAGTTTAAAATATATAAAATAAAGTAAAAAAATATATTATTATTTTATTAAAATATATATTTTATTAATTTGTTATTGCGGGATGACAACAACGGTATTTTCGGTCTTTATTCAGGTTGTAGAAAGCTATCCATCTCTGGAGATTTCCATCTACAAATTTGGTCATCTGCGCTCATAACCACTCTTATGCTCTGACGGCCGCTGCATAGCGAGTGCTCATGTAGAATGTCCATGGGTACCATTACTAGGAACTGCAGTGGTACCGACAGACTATACACAATAATCATGATATTACAATAATATCAGCTTGACAACTAGGCCAACGCTAAACATAACTTTCTTACAAGATACCTTCTTATAAAAAATATTTTAATAGTACATAGTAACATAATTGCAACAAAAAAAAATACTAACAACGACAGTTCCAAGAAAAACAGCGCAAGTATAAAAAACAGAAGAATTCTCTTTTTCGTAGACGTGTGAAAATCGAAATATTTGTTCAGCAGTGCGATTCTGTAACCATCTCACCGTGAAAACTTAGGTGAAGTGAGCGTGGAGTGAGCTGTCATTACAACTAATGCTAGGGATTGACACTATTGACAGCTCACTCTCAGCTCACTTCACCTAACTTTTCACGAGAGATTTTTACAGAATCGATCAGCTGTTCTGGGTTGTATAAGTCAATTCTATGAATATATCCTTCAATTATTATTTTTTTGCTGGGTACAACTTATAATATATTATTTTCTATAAGGTATTATATTAAGTACTCGCTTCGTCTACCTGGGACTTCATCCTTGAGAAATTCCTTGTTCCCCGACACGCCATTATTTCGTTTTCGTTTGCTTAGCGTTCTTTCTGATTTTTTACATTTTCCTCGGCTCCGGTCCTAGCGTGATGTCAAATAGCCTAAAGCCTACTTCAAGAATTTGGCTATTAAACGCAATTGAATTCCGCTTTTATCAAATCCGACTGGCAGTTCCGGAGATTAGCGAGTGCAAACAAACAAACTCTTCAGCTTTATTATTAGTATAGATAGATGTTGTGACAGTTACAAGAAATTATATTAAGGGCACCATAACCAGCAGCTTCATCCATTTGAAACGTTTTGTCACCATAAGCATCGTCAATCTATGAAAAAATAGACCTCTTATTTGTAAACATAACATTACGCTTCTATTTCTTAAAAGGCGTAGGCAGAAAAATAAAACCAAGTTTTATCAGTTAAGGGGTGAACTAATTTAGTCCGCGACATTAAAATTTTCTTGCATTTTCTGCAATTTGCAGGTCAGTGTCAGGTTCAATGTTGGTAAAAACGCTATGGGGTCTAACACATAGGGTACTTTTAATCCCGGAAGTACATATTTTTGACTTCCACGCGGTCGAAACCGTAGGCAAAAGCTAGTCATCAATCTCTATAAGTTAGAATTAGCCTCAGATGGCATGATTTGGTGAAATAGTAACTTAATAGGGTAATTTGAACTTAGAGAGGTATTGATGATTTAGAAATTATAATTCTGAGAATAATTGAATCAACCTACAACCTGAACATATATATATATGAAGTATAGGGAAAAAAAATAAGAAAATTTCGGTCGGCGAAATTTTGGTCGCATAAGCGTCAGCGCTTATGCGACCACCGAGCACAAATCTGGACTCCAGCTCCGGGCCGGTTGCTTAGAATTTCTGTGTGGATAGTAGCTAAAAGTTGAAAATAGTCACACAATATTGTACCTGGGTATCTATATTTTTTCACGCTTTATAACGCGGATAAGTCGACACTAGTGAATATATCCACTATATTGACATTCGATTAAGTAAGTCTCTCTTTAGCTCCCAAGGGAATTAAAACGCGAAGAGAACCGTTATCATTGCACTGAATATGTTACTAGCATTGAATGCAGTGCTAGCAACATTGAAACATTTGTACAAGAAAAACAAACTGACTTTATTTCTGCTTCTTTTAAAAGTCTGTCGATAGTATTTTGGGTGAAACATTGGAAGCTGCAGAGTTTGTTCGTACGTTTGAACGCACTAATCTCTGGACCTACCGGTAGGATTTGAATAATTCTTTTGTTTTTGTTAGCCCAATTTTTCATCACGCTACGACCCTTACGATCCGTGCATAATAAAAAAGTCAGAAATAACGCTAAGCGTAAACGCAGTATCGAAGCACAGTTATTGGATGCTATGCAGTGCGATTGATATTTTTTATGTTAAAACAAGAAATTTCACGCGGACGAAGTCGCGGTAAAGTATATGATGAAATATAATCTTCGTTAAAGCTGAATAGTTTCAAAGACATTGTCGGTGGTCTAATAGCCAAATTAAAAAGTATAATCACTAATGTAGGTAGGATGGATGAGTGTATCGATGTATTTTATTATGTTGTATATATTTTTGTGATTATATTAAATTAATGTAAATATTATATCAAATTGTTATTGTTATGTCTATTGTGTAGTGTTATCCGATATTGTAATTACATAAAATTAGTTAAATAATAATATTATGAGAGTAGCCACATCTTTTATAGACAAAACAAAGTACCTATTGAAGTAAATAAAGGGCTGCTTTTTTACAAGCTTTTTTTTAACTTGCGATGTACGAGTATGTATGTATGTAACTATGTTGGTTCGGGTGGACTCATGCAACTCAATTTTGAAGCAGATATCTTCAACCGATTGAGCTGAAATTTTGCATGCATGTGTAAATCAGATGAAAATGCAAAATTATTATAACATGGAGCTGATCTGATGATGTAACCGGAAGGTGGCCATAGGAACTCTGTAGTTAAACGACACAACCCCATCGAGCTTGGACTCGTTTGATCGGTCTTGCCGAGAACTTTGGTGCTAAATAGTAACCAGGTTCTGATGATGATGCTGGAAGATGGCCATAGGAACTCGGTAATTAAACGACACAACCCCATCGAGTTTGGGCTCGTATGGTTCGTCTTGACGAGTACTTTGGTGCTAGATGGTAACCAGGGTCTGATGATGGAGCTGGAAGATGGCCATAGGAACTCGGTAATTAAACGACACAACCCCATCGAGTTTGGGCTCGTATGATTCGTCGTGACGAGTACTTTGGTGCTAGATGGTAACCAGCGGGAAAAGAAAATAAAAACTTTTTAAAAACAAACAAGTTAAAAATAATTTAAACCTGATAAGAAATAAATAAAAGCGTGTTACATTTTGATGGTGCATTAAAGAACGTTTAGAACACAATGTAACACGCTTTTATTTATTACTTACCTATCTGGTTTAAATTATTTTTAACTTTTTAGTCCTTTTTATTAATAAGTAATAAAAGCTTGTTTTTTAAAAGTTTTTTCTTTAAAAAATCATAGAGTTACGCTAGCTGTTTTCGACCTTCTAAATTCATGAAACAATAACTCCCATTTCCATCCATGAAACATTGAAATCGGATGTTGGCCAGATGTTTGCAACAGTCATTTGGGAAACAATACGAACTCGAGTAAGCAAGTATCCCAGCATTCGCATTTGGTTGGTAACAATTGTGCTTACAATGTCCTCATGTAGTTTTCAACTGTTTTTATATTCAGGGCCCCCGCTCAACTTATTTCGGTAACGGAAATCCGCGCAATAATATTTCATCTGCGCTTTGTTTGTATTCAAAATAAAAGTGAAATTGATTTATGTATTTTTTAACAACCTTTAAAACAATGTTTGCGTACCCATAAATAAATTTGTGTTCGGGTAAGAGGCGATTCCCGTTGATTGCTTGTGTATTTTTCATTTTATAGAGTAAAAATATATTCGCTTTACCATGGACCATGAAGATTGACTTATTTGCAATTTTTTTATTTCTTTTATTATTTGCTAGCTGCGCTCCGCGGTTTCACCCGCATGAGTTGCGATCCCGTGGGAATGTCGGGATAAAAAGTATCCTATGTGTTAATCCAGAGGGGCAATTCTCATAATTTTAAGAATGTTCACAGTCTGATCAGTCTTAATCTGTCAAAAAATACTTCTGATTTTCCTACATTTTGACAAGTTTTTGACATTTGTTTGTCGCCGACATGAGATCGCGACTAGATTTTGAACGTTTTAAATAACGAGAATTGGCCTTCTGGTTATAAACTATCTGTGTGCCAAATTTCATCCAAATCCGTTCAGTACTTTTGGCGTGAAAGAGTAATAAACATCCATCCAACCATCCATACAAACTTTCGCATTAATAGTAATATTAGTAGGATGTACACATTGTTAAATACGTAGAGATACGACATATCATATTTGATTACAAAAGTACTGCTTATTTCTTTAGAAATTTCTTCCAGCAGACTTGCGAAAGAAGAAATGTAAAATATAATTATGTAGATCATAATGTGTGAGAACAAGAAGAGAGAAGTATGTCGTGTGACATCTTATACTATAATATATATAATATATCATCAAATATTAACACACAGAGTGGCGATTGTTAAAATAATTAATTTTACTAAAAATAGAAAACTGAATTTTTCAAACAAAATTAATAGCTTAAATATTGACACGACATAAACCACCCTTGATAATAAGGCACTAGACACCCGCGGGGCGATGGTATCAACAATTGAACACAAACTTTATGGTATTGTTACCAAATGATCACAAATTAAGTTTAAATTACCAAACGAAAAACAAAGGTCCAACGGCTAGAATGTTAATTGTTATTAATTATTTTAAATGTATGTTTAAAATACGTTATTTAGCATAGGTACGTGGTTTCAATTAATTTGATAATCTAACCGCCACACAGTATACCTACGTATATTATTTAAAAACAATGTTAGCTGCATGAAGAAGAGGGGCTTGTGGCTAAGAAATAACAGCCGCACGGTTCGATCGATCAGGTCAAGCTACGCTTGCCGCGGTCGGTCCGAGGATGGGTGACCATCTTTACATATCAAGACCCCTACGTGCCTCGGAAAGCACGTTAAGCTGTTGATCCCGGCTGTCAGTCGTAGATCTTTAACAGTCGTTACGGGTCGTCAGAATCCCAAAAGCCTGACAACCAGTTTTACCAAGGAGTATCGCATTACTAATAACTGGGTTGTGGAGGCAGTTGCTCCATGTAAAATACTGGTGTTCTGCTGCATCCGGTTAGACTGGAAGCTGATCCCAATATAGAAGGGAAAAGGATAGGCAGACGATGAGCTGAATGAAGCATAGACAGATTCATCATATTATGACCAAGGTTGGCGAATGGATTGGTGACCGGAGTACATCACATGCAGAAACAATGGTATGGTATTATATGTTTTGTGCGGGACTCGAACCCAGATAGGCAGTCACTTACCCAGAATCCGGGCATAAGTTACATAAGTTACATGAGTTGTTAGTTTTGAGCCGAAAAGCCGTCAACTCGTCTCAGATTTAGCGTTTAGTGTTCCAAAGTTTAGAAAGCAACACTCATTTTGATAGTCACGTATTATGTAAATAATCGTATCTCACATTTCATCTAATGTTAAACATCCCACACACATACGGAATTTATTCTTGTGCCAACAATTTCATTTCACTCCTTTTCTGCACGTTATGTCGATTTTTAGAAACTGTTGTTGCTGTGGATTGAAAACCCGTTAACATGCTAACTCAGGGATATGCTCATTCACTGGAAATTCGGATTGTATGCGGTAGAAAAACCGAGTCGGACTAGGAAATAAATCGAGTTGAAGTTCTAACAACGTCCTAAATAAACGAATTAGTAGGAAGAGAGGTTTTAAGACGATTTCTGTTCACGTTTCAACGCGCTGGTTTCATGTTAATTGTGGAATGAAAGAGAAACAGTACCTACCTGTTTAACTTTGCCGGCAAATTGAAAAGGTCAATTTTGAAAAACTGATTATTAAAAACTCTGGTTATCCTGACCCACTTTAATGCTAAGTTCTAACTAGTGCTCACAATTTGTACAATAAAATGGAATACTTAATAGTAACAAAAATGTTGGCAAAACCATTTCTATTAGAAAAGTCTTTTCCCTATAGGTCTTGAAAAACAACGAATAACGTTCTCACTATAACTTTACTTTTATTAAACTACTTATCAAAGCTTAAAATGAATGTCGCACTTACCAAAATATACGTAAACCATTTTTTCAACTGAAACTATTTGTTAAATTAGCGCTTGCTCTAAATCAAAAAACATTTTCAAGTTCCTACACTTTTATATTTTATAAGATTCCGTCTGAAATTGCTGTAATTTATCCTTATCAGAGCGAAACTAATTTTCTATTCCATCTGGTACCGCGTATTATACATTTTGTGCAAATTTTAGGCAAGGGTTGATTTTTGTGAGATAACATCAAAGTTGATGAGAATTTAAATTATACCTCCTTACAAATTATGCAAACGAATATCGGATGTAGACGTCTTTTTGTTAAAGGCTCTTTTAAATTTTCATAATTATAAGATTTGGTAAAGTTTGGGACCGATTAAAATTAATTGTTTTTTGCTATTTTATTTCGGAAGTCTCTACCTACCTACCTACTAGCTACTTTTAGGTATAATAGTGTCGTAGTTCTTCTTAGTGTGTCGATAGCAATCTAAATGGACTCGGCCCAGAATTCGGCTACTTGTTTGGCGGCATCACCAGCGTCTATGAGTTCCTGTAACGTGCAGCTGACAGGACACCTAGGACACGATATTAAGCGCCCCATAGTTTGTAGAACAGCACCACATTTACACTCCAAGGCGGAGTCGTCTATGAATCTCCACCTGAACAGGTCTTCCTTGCTTCGGCCAACCTTGGTCCGGAGTCTGTTTAAAGACTTCCAGGTTACCCTAGGTACCCAACTCATGTCCTAGGGTCCTAGGTAGGAGATCTTCAGCGGGTAGGTAATGATCATACATGACGTGATTCCACTTCTGCTAAGCGTGTCGATGGCAAAAATAATACGAAAACATCCACAGAGTCAAATTAAATTAGCTAGCGGAACTCCGCATACGTGATAGTTAGGATATCTAAACACGACAAAATAAAAAGATTTACGAGACAAGACCGCTACTAGTTCTGTATGAGTTCAGAAAATATATTTTATCGTGTTTAGATATCGATAAGTACCAATCACGTTTGTGAAGTTTACACACAAAAATACTGATTATTTAAACGGATATTTAAAGAAAGAAAAGAAAGAAAGAAAATATTTTATTCTTCACAAACAAAACGCATATTAAAAATAATAACAATAATAACAAAATAAAAAAGAACAAAATAGTACAAGGCTACGTTAAAAATAGAAACTAGTAACACAGTTTGTTACAATGTACCTGGCAACCCAACAAGCTGTTATAAAAATGGTGAAAGGTTTTAAAACATGGCTAATATTTTTTAGGAAAGTCCTCTCTCCAAGCCATTTTTTCGTTAGGTAGGTTCACTGAAAAACTGTACATTTTAAGCCGGACTATTCTGAGAAAGAGACGGCTCTTTCTCAGAATAGTCCGGCTTTAAATGAAATTTCTTGTTCCTCCGTCCCACCCCATCGCATTGCATCGCCCTCCCGCGCTATAAATACTTTGTTTTCACTTAGCACTCTTGCTGCCTTTTCTTCTTTGTGCTCGGCTCCTAAGGGTCGTAGCGTAATGATAAATAACCTATAGACTTCCTCAAGAATTTGACTATCATATACAAAAATATTTTTTCAAATCCAACCGGTAGTTCCAGAGATTAGCGTGTTCAAACAAACAAACAAACACTTCAGCGTTATTGTTAGTATAGGTATAGATAGATAAATGTGTACACAGGTTTGAGCAAATAAATACATCTTATCTTTTCTTACCCTATTTATTATCAACATCGTAAAATAAACTCTGTTAGTTTATCATATTTCGTTATTTATTTCATAATACCCAACTTAGGTTCAAACATTTTAGAACCTGAATGATGAGCTTACGTCTAAGTTTTCATTAGTGGCAAATGTTAAGGAGAGAATCTCCTTACGGAAATGCAATATCTTATTTGAATGTTCTCACAGAAATTTCCGAAATGCATCCACATTCTTTTCGGCCACTCAAAGCAGGTAAGGCTTCTAGAAAGATCTTATACAGCATACGATCAAAAAGATGTGGATAAAAGACAGAATAAAATCTTTATTCATATATTATGCTAGAATATTATAAAGAGGTAAAATTTGTTTGTAAGTTTGTATATACGGGAAAAAAAAACCACTCGCGTTTGAAAAATTCTTTAATCCCATTTTTTAAGAAAGGCTAGAGTCTCTATATACCAACCTGCACTGGGCTCGCATCGTACATTAGAGGCCACTCCCTCTCGAAGAGAGGAGGCCTGTGTCCCATCATGCAGCAGTGAGAACATTATATGCTGATTATGTATAGGCTCTTAGGACCCGAGCAATAAGACAAAAAGTCAGAAAGAACGTGAAAAGAAAACCAAGTGATAGCGCGGGCAGGTGATGGGTCGGTTGGTAGGGGAACAAGAAATTTCACGCGGACAAAGACGCAGGCAGAAGTTGTATAAAATTCAAGGATACAACGTTCTTTGGAAGTACATATATTTACGTCGCTGAATCGTTGTAAGTGGACTATAGAATTACTTTTCTCAAATATTGTCAATAGACTCTCTCAACCAGTACTTGACAACCAACCAATATTTTCCTCTTTGTATATAAATAACCCTTTCTGGTTGTTATGGCACCTATTCGCGGAATCTGAATGTTATTGAGAGTTCAAGGGAATCTTTTAAAATTGGGTCCTTTTTTAACTGTTTTAGGAGCACTGGTTAAGACAACGTAAGTAGATATTGATAACAAATTTTAATAATAATTCCAGCAATAATAATACCAATTAATAATAATAAGCATAAGTAGGTATTTTTATTATAAAAACATCTTCAGTAATATTAATTACTATAGTAGTTTGCAGCTGCAAAGCAGCAATCCACTGCTGGACACAAGCCTCTCCTATTGCACGCCATTCAACTCGATGGCTGGTAGCAGAATCGTAAGATAAGCAATGGTTAAAGTAACAAAACCAATTTCTTCACGTTCACTGAAATAAGCATGTGCTATAATAAATTACATAAACGTATGTAAGTAACACCGTTATTAGATACAGATATTTATTGCTGCTATCGAATCGCAATACATCAGGATAACCGTTAATTAAACGGATCCAGGCGTAACGAGCCGTTTTGTTATTAGCCAACCGTTTATTGATGTCCGATAATTATTGAAATTACTATTTATTACCTATCTTCTTCGGGTTGACGTGATTAATATTGCCTGTCAACGTCTTCGGCTCGTGGCGACTTTCCGCTGCGTCACGGAGATGGAGATTGCTCTGGATACGGGCTATAATTTGGAGAGGAGATAAATTTAGTACTGATTAATTAGGTACATACTTTTCTTTTACCGGAAAACCTCAGGTGCACGCCTGTATAATTCTACCAAGGCTGTAGGTCTTCTAGGAGTAACAGGTGTGAAGGTATTCCTAAAATAGAGGCTTTTAAAAATATGGGTAGGTATTGTTATATCTTATAGGAAATGAGATGTAGGTACGTTACACAAAAATACGTTTTAAAGTCCTCACTACGCAGTAAAGTAGAAACTTCAGTTGTATGAAAATATTTCAAAAGTTAAATATCTTTAAAGAGTTAAATATCTCGTCTTCACCAACGCCACCTATACTATTATACAAGTACTACGTATGTCATTATTTTCCTCAAACACTTCGCATAGAACCAGTTTTGTGTTCATTTATTCGACGCTACGCTAGTGTTCCACCTTCGTAGCCTGCAGTTTCATGTGGTAGAGCACAGATGTCGCTGTTCTCAGATTTAAGATCCAAAGAACAGTATTTCAGTTATGAACTTCATCGTCTTGCTGGGCCGCTAGCTTCAATAAATTATTAGTATAAATCATTGTAAATCAATATCAACATGGCGTGTGATAATGATTTGTACCTAAATTGTAAACGAAAAACGGTAAACATCACGCTTTTCACCTGAATATCAGATTAGGTAGGAGGTAGGAAATTAATGTTCTATCTATACTCAGGCGATACAGAATAATCTCTCAAAATGATGTTCACAATTTTTTTCGGAGATATGGTAATTGTTACAACTTCGGAAAGCTTTATTTGAAATCATACGTGCAATAAGGATTCTTGAGTACGTCTTGTGTAAGTACATTATTTGATATTAGTTCTTGCATGTTTGTGCATTGTAATAGAAAACAAAACGTTTAGATGAAACGCATGAGACTACTGCAAAAAAAAAATAGACAAAAATTATAATGGTACTTAGTATCCTTTTTGTTTAATATTTACTCTTCTGAAGCATTGCGGGTCATAAAACATAAGCAGTTAGAGGTAACAATGTCGTGTGTTTGTAGGTGTTGCTATTTGATTAGTAGATAATTTTTAATGTCATGAAACCGATAGTATATACCTACCTCTAGTGACTGTATAAATATGCATAACAAATGAAGACCACTAGACTGTTGCATTAAGTGTGTCACTCGTTTGTGTGTGCACACACATGAGTGACACGCGTTGACGGCTGTCGCTGACACGCATCGTCGGTTGCAGTTGCCTCTGTCGTCGTCGGTTGCAGTTGCCTCTGTCGTCGTCGGTTGCAGTTGCCTCTGTCGTCGTCGGATGCAGTTGCCTCTGTCGTCGTCGGATTCAGTTGCCTTTGTCTTCGTCGGATGCAATGGCCTCTGTCGTCGTCGGATGCAATTGCCTCTGTCGCCATCGGATGCAGTTGCCTCTGTCGTCGTCGGAAGCAGTTGCCTCTGTCGTCGTCGGATGCAGTTGCCTCTGTCGTCGTCGGATGCAGTTGCTTCTGTCGTCGTCGGATGCAGTTGCCTCTGTCGTCGTCGGAAGCAGTTGCCTCTGTCGTCGTCGGAAGCAGTTGCCTCTGTCGTCGTCGGATGCAGTTGTCTCTGTCGTCGTCGGAAGCAGTTGCCTCTGTCGTCGTCAGATGCAGTTGCCTCTGTGGTCGTCGGTTGCAGTTGTCTCTGTCGTCGTCGGTTGCAGTTGCCTCTGTCGTCGTCGGTTGCAGTTGTCTCTGTCGTCGTCGGTTGCAGTTGCCTCTGTCGTCGTCGGTTGCAGTTGCCTCTGTCATCGTCGGTTGCAGTTGCCTCTGTCGTCGTCGGTTGCAGTTGCCTCTGTCGTCGTCGGATGCAGTTGCCTCTGTCGTCGTCGGATGCAGTTGCCTCTGTCGTCGTCGGATGCAATTGCCTCTGTCGTCATCGGATGCAGTTGCCTCTGTCGTTGTCGGAAGCAGTTGCCTCTGTCGTCGTCGGATGCAGTTGCCTCTGTCGTCGTCGGATTCAGTTGCCTTTGTCTTCGTCGGATGCAATTGCCTCTGTCGTCGTCGGATGCAATTGCCTCTGTCGCCATCGGATGCAGTTGCCTCTGTCGTCGTCGGAAGCAGTTGCCTCTGTCGTCGTCGGATGCAGTTGCCTCTGTCGTCGTCGGATGCAGTTGCCTCTATCGTCGTCGGAAGCAGTTGCCTCTGTCGTCGTCGGAAGCAGTTGCCTCTGTCGTCGTCGGAAGCAGTTGCCTCTGTCGTCGTCGGAAGCAGTTGCCTCTGTCGTCGTCGGATGCAGTTGCCTCTGTCGTCGTCGGATGCAGTTGCCTCTGTCGTCGTCGGAAGCAGTTGCCTCTGTCGTCGTCGGATGCAGTTGCCTCTGTCGTCGTCGGATGCAGTTGCCTCTGTCGTCGTCGGAAGCAGTTGCCTCTGTCGTCGTCGGATGCAGTTGTCTCTGTCGTCGTCGGATGCAGTTGCCTCTGTCGTCGTCGGTTGCAGTTGCCTCTGTCGTCGTCGGAAGCAGTTGCCTCTGTCGTCGTCGGATGCAGTTGCCTCTGTCGTCGTCGTATGCAGTTGCCTGTGTCGTCGTCGGATGCAGTTGCCTCTGTCGTCGTCGGTTGCAGTTGCCTCTGTCGTCGTCGGTTGCAATTGCCTCTGTCGTCGTCGGTTGCAGTTGCTTCTGTCGTCGTCTGTTGCAGTTGCTTCTGTCGTCGTCGGTTGCAGTTGTTTCTGTCGTCGTCGGTTGCTGTTGCCTCTGTCGTCGTCGTATGCAGTTGCCTGTGTCGTCGTCGGATGCAGTTGCCTCTGTCGTCGTCGGTTGCAGTTGCCTCTGTCGTCGTCGGTTGCAATTGCCTCTGTCGTCGTCGGTTGCAGTTGCTTCTGTCGTCGTCTGTTGCAGTTGCTTCTGTCGTCGTCGGTTGCAGTTGTTTCTGTCGTCGTCGGTTGCTGTTGCCCCTGCCGTCGACAACATGTCCCTCGTGTATTTGAGTACGGTGCTAAAATCCACGAGCGGCATGTTGTCGACGGTTGCAGTTGCCTCTATCGTCGACGCGTGTACACTAAGTATTAATAGAACGTAAATAATTATTTGTGACTCATTGTCTCTGAAGATTTTTTTATTTATTTAATTGGGAATTAGTGAACATTAACTTTACCTTGTGTCTACGACGAACACGGAACTTGATGCTCAATAAAACGAAGGAGTTTTACTTTAAACTGTGGATTTTCTTTGACAACTGTAAAAAACGTTACAATTCGTTCTCTTATAATTTTAAACAAATTTGAAATGCCAAATAAAGCAAAACTGTGTGGAGCGATGTTCGTCCTTATTAGAGAAATTTATCGAATTAATTTAATCGAACAAGTCAGTTAGAACTTTTTCCTTAGCCGATTTATTTTGTGCGTGAACTACCGTCCCTCATGGGCACCTGATCCGATGTAGTTAGCAACAACTTGACATTTCTAGGCTCAGTGAAGGCAGCGCAGTTAGCGGCGATCCAAGCAGGAAGTGCCCTGGGGTGAGGAAAAGGAGGTCATTTGGAGACGTGGACGTAGGGTAAAGTGGGCGGCTATTTAATATGGTTTCCACTTGTTCGAATACCGTGGATAATGTTCAAAATTTAAATATGTGTTGCCCATTACACGTCTTATATGATGTTTAGCGGATTTTACCCCGGCGCGGGCGTCCCAAATACACTAAAGTGGGGAGCGTAAACAGGTAAAAACAAAAATGTAATCTCTTCTTCGTTAGAGAACTCTGTAATTGGCGGTTACCTTTCAAAAAGTTTCTTTGGTATTGGCCACAAAAATGCGGTCGTTGTCACTAAAAATTTCAGTAGGCTTACCCGGACGGGATACGAACCTACGCAGGGTAAAAAAGTAAAAAAATAATAATTTGAGTTTGTACGTCATCGAATTTTGAAGATAAGGTTTCGCATTCGAGTTTCGCCCTATGTGTTGTAGTAAAAGTGTCTAACCGTGTTATTTTTTCTAAATAATTTCTAAACTTTTTTACTTGGCTCTTGGCGGAACTACGTCTAACATTTAATTCCGCTAAGTTCTTGGCATCATCACCTAAACCCATTATAACAGTTTATTTTATTTCAAACAAAATTCTCACGAAAAAGAAATTAAAGTTAAGTAAGTATGTAAGACTGAAATAAACTCAAGAAAAAGCTAACGTTAAAATAATCCAAATAAAATAATAAAAGAATACGCTCACGCCCCTGATTGGTGGTCTCTGCCGTACGCGAAGCCGAAGTGACAAGCACCGGTCTGCGAACAGCCTTAGGCTGCACAGAAGTGCACAGATGTTGCGCGCTGCGGCACTGACGCTCGGTGATGCACGGGAAACTTGGGCAAATCTGAAACGTTTGGCGAAATAGTGTGTGGAGATAATTTCCTAAAAGAAATACCACAAAAGTTTGTAATAACTCCAGGGTATGTAGGTACTTTGAGATATAAAATCTAGGTACTTGAAAATCCGCTTGAAAATCCACCCAAAACGTTTCAAAAATTGAAATATCCAAGCGTAAATATCCTTACGAAATGGCACTGATAGGTACTAAATAATAACGAACTAATGGAAATGTTTAGAAAAATAAGAAAGAAAGTATGACGCAATACTGTAACCTTGACAAAGGTGAATCTATAAAAAAAAGAAATAGCACAAGTGAAAAACCACACAGAAAATGGACAAGGACGTTGGCTACGTGGTTTAAACGGAAGTTTAGGAATTAAGGAAAGGCACTTACCTGCAGAAATGCTGCTGCACTGCGGTGTGATGCTGTCATTAGCATCAACATCCGGCGGTGCTAAGTACTGCTTATGTTCTTCCGATATACGTGCTTCTCCCAAGGGCTGGATGCGGCTCGGTGCTGAGCGACTGATAGCTGCGGCGCGGTGCTGGCCAACTCCAGCTACGTCTTGGTACTCCGAATTTCCTTTCCGATTCTGTCCTGTCACGGTCGCCAATGATGTCTACGACGAGACACCGGAGCTTGATGCTCAATAAAACGAAGGAGTTTTACTTTAAATTGTGGATTTACTTTGATAACCGTAGAAAACGTTACAATTCGTTCTATTATAATTTAAAAAAAATATTGAAATGCCAAATAAAGCAAAACTTTGTGGAGCGATGTTCGTCCCTATTAGAGAAATTTATCGAATCAATTAATCGAAAAAGTCAGGTAGAATTTTTTCCTTAGCCGATTTATTTTGTGTGTGAACTACCGTCCCTCATGGGCGCCTGCTCCGACGCAGTTAGCAATCACTTGACATGGACAATAAACTCACTAAAGCATCAGGCGCCAACATCTTGGTTTCTGAACTATTGTTAATCAAAGTGTATGTATTCGATACGATCTATCAGCATAGCCTTTTCCCAACTTTGTTGAAGTCGGTTTCCAGTCTAACCGGTTGCAGCTGAATACTACAATTTTAGATAGAGTGACTGTATATCTGACCTCTACAACATTATGGATGCAAATAAATATATGAATGTGAATATGACCTCCACATCCCAGTTACTGGGTAATTTGATACCCTTTTGGTGAGGATTGTTTGTAAGATTTTCGGTCTTCTGACGACCCGTAACGACTATCGACGAATGACAGCTGTGACCAACGGCTGAATGTGTTTTCCGAGTCACGGAAGGGTCTCGATATATAATGGATGGTCGGGCACCCGTCGACGAACTGACCGCGGTAAGCGTAGCTTAACCTTGCCTTATTTAGCCACGAGCCCCTTTAGTTTATCTGTTCGATACTGCAAGTGGGAAAATGCATATAAACTCGAACTGTTTCGCTTACCGGAGAACAGAATAATTATATAGATGAGTATTTTAATGCTGAAATTGCGACGACTTTATTATTGGGTTTCACTTCAGTACCTAAATACCTTAATTTTCAAACGTCAATCAGCTTAACAATTAACTTCACCTAAGTGCGGTCTGTGACGATCCAACCCACTGCACTTTAGTCACACATTAGTTAGTCCGTAACGTGACAGTCGTGTCAACAGCATTAACTATACATACAAATAAATAGATTGTCTGTAATGTCAAAATAACAGCTTTTTACTAAATGCATAATAATATGAAAGTATCTAAGGTACTTATAATCTATACATCTATCTATCTATGTTTTCTATACCTATATACAAACAAATAAAATTGAAGTGTCTGTTTGTAATTTCAAAATAACAGTTTTTTACGAAATCCATATTGAAAGTACCTAAGATACCAAAAAAAAAAAAATTAAAAAAATTGTCTGTCTGTCTGTCCGAATCGGATGGACCGATTTTGACGGAATATTTCATTGGCAGATAGCTGATGTTATAAACAGTAAGTTAGGCTACTTTTATTTTAGAAAAAGAATTAGGGTTCCGCGCAAAGAAGCGTGTTTTCCGACATACACGTGAACGAAGTCCCGGGCACAGCTAGTAAATAATAATAATGTGTTCCGGCCATCATGTCCATATAATAACTTTATATTTATCACCAAACATTACGCAGATACATCCGAAAACCGATAATTACGTTAACACACGCGTGTGACTATAATTTTCTATGTGTAGTAACCATCTTTGTGTCAGTAACGAGTTGGCTACCATTTCGTTGTTGCTACCTCGATAATATTAATGTCAATACCGTTTTTCACACTTTGAAGTACTGATATATCGATTTCACGTTGCTTCGGTGGCTCAATTGAAAAGATTATTATGATCTTTGTAAATATTACGCGATTAGGTACTAATTTGTAGATTTTACGAGAGCAGTTGATGCATTTAGTGTGTCAAATGAGGGAACGGATGACCTGCCTACTTAAAGTAAGAAGTTCAATTAGTTCAAACTACGGTAGGAAGACGAGAAAGTATGTTTAGATATACAGGGTGTCAGGGACATCGGCCCTCCGTAGAAATATGAAGTTTGATATTTAAAAAAAAAAACTGTTTTCTATAAAAGTGCAATAACTAGACGGTCAAAATGTATGGAAAAGGTGTTTTTTTTTTTAAATTTATTTTATTTACGCTCTGGGGTTTAGAATCATGTCATGTGCTGAATTCATCGTAACAATTTGCGCGTCGATGTCCCTGACCCCTTGTATTTATTCTGACAAATTAAAAGCTATTTTCATATTACTGAAAACATACTCAGACCATCCGATTTTTTAATCATTATAGGTTGTTCTGACATATTTGACTTTCAAACAGGTAGATACTAAGATAAAAATTCTATAGATACAAACTATTATCACCTTTTGTTTTAAGCAGAGAGGGCTAACATTCGGTTGTCATGTTGCCGGGTCAATTTGTCCGTTGTATACAGCGTGATTTTTTAAAGACCAGCCAAATTTAAGGATGTGGTACAGACCATCAAACTGAACAACTTTCTCCATGGGACCAACATCGTAATCGCGAATAAAAATTCAGCCGTCCCATACATTTAGGTCGAGTAGGTATTGAAGTTTTCTATGGGACAGTTGATAAAATTTTCGCGATTACGCTATTTGTCCCATGGAGAAAGTGGTTCAGTTTGATGGTCTGTACCACATCCTTAAATTTGGTTGGTCTTTAAAAAATAACCCTGTATATCATGTTTGGGGTACTGCCTTACTTGGCGACCTCTGAGGCCTTAGCTGTACGCATTTACATAGTGATGTGTGATGCAAGCGGGCCTAAATACAGATAATCCTATCCAACTTCCTACTAATATTATAAGCGCGAAAGGTTGTGAGGAGGGTTTGATGTTTCTTACTCTTTCACGCAAAAACTTCTGAACGGATTTTGATGACTCTTTACAGTAATATAGCTTAAACATTAGAATAACACATAGGATACTTTTTATCCCGATATTCTTACAGGATCGACACTTATGCAGGTAAAACCGCGGGGCGCTGCTAGTGTCAAATAAATGAGTAATAATATGCAATAATTTTTGTATAACTATTACCTACCAATCGTGTTACTAGCAGCTTAAGCCATTGAACAATTTCGAACCTTGTCATAAATTACATTTCGTTTGGAATTCCGCTAGCTTGTCCTTTGTTAAAGATACAAATACAAGCTAATGAAAGCAGATACTGTAGGCTATGGAAAGTCTCAGCCCGTTTCTGTCTGATAATATTCTATTCAAGCCATTTACACGTATAGAAGAAGAAGAATAGATACCTCAATAAGTAAGTATTGTTAACACGTGTTCAAATTACGTGACAAAGCGTTGATAGAATAATTACTAACTGTTTTCTTTATATCAAACTGGCTTTCTTCTATAGACTGTTATAGGTAGTAGTTGATCATGGAACAATGCCATTGTAAACCATTTGTCTATATAAAACAAAAAAATGTGAATGGAAATCTGTCGCCACTTTCAAAGCATACCTCTTAATAATATTAGTATACATGAGTCGTGTCATGTATACTAATATTATTAAGAGGTATGCTTTTATATGTAGGGGGTAATCTTCGGGACTACTGATCCGATTCCGGAAAGTCTTTCGGTAATGTGAAGCTACAGTTTTGCCGAGTGCCATAGGATTATGTTGTTTTATGTTAAAAAAAGAATTTTACGCAGACGAGGTTGCGGGCAGCGCTAGTTTAAAATAAAGTCCATGTGAAAATGAATAGCAGAGCCTGACTAAGGAGCTATTGAGTTGAAATACCGTTATCAACTCGCACTGGACACGCCTGCTGGATTATGGCCCACTCCCTCTCACAGAGAGGAGGCCCTTATCCCAGCTGTAGGAACATTGATGGCTTAAAGTAATATCTCTGAGGGTGTATAGTTCAAGTTTTCTGGAAAGAAAAATCAGGATAGATTCGTCCGTTATGCCACCGGAAATTATTTGAGAGGTCGATTACTAGAATGATTAAAATCGAAATGCGTAAGAGATTACAAGACCTTTTCGAAGTACTGAATTATCTGACAACAATGGATTTTCCCACATTCTAAATTATACACCTGAGACATCAAACAATTTTGCGCCTACATGTATCGGTGAGCTGCATTATTTCCTCTGCAAATAAAAATAGCAATCAAATAAAGCCATACACAACTTCACCGCCATACAAAAACAGAATAAATAAGTTATCACAAAATCCCGGTAGCGTCAAAATTAACGAAACCGTCAGGAATTTACACCCAAACATTAAAACCTCATCTTTATGTCCTTTGTACGGTACAATTGTCAACGCATTTCAGTTTTTAAAAGCTTATTAAGATAAAAGAACAGGACTTGACAAGTTATCAACCTGTCTTGGGTTGATAACTTGTCAAGTCCGAAAGAACACTAACAAAATAACAGCAAAAAGTAAGATTTTGTTTTTTACTGCGAATTTCCCAGACAGTCAAATTATCTTTAGGCAGAAGTCACACGATATAATGGGCTTACCTATGACCGCTACAGTCAACTGTCAAAACCACACTTGAATGATGGCTTCGTGATCCTAGTACCTACATTATTATTGGCATACAGGAAGAAATCGCAGTTCCAGTTAGTTTCCTATTAAAATGTCCTTACTGCATGGCGGTCAATAAACTTCGCGGTAGGAAAAATGTCTTGCGGCACTGAAAATAGAGAAAAAGGACAAAAAACTTCCTTAACAACTGCAAATGAATCAACTCTGCCTTTCCCTAAATTCAATGACTCACTCCAACATTCCTGTTTGTCACTTGCCATACTTTATTGTAACATTTGACCCGAGTGACTCACTTTCGTTTGTTTTTTAGGGTTCCGTACCCAAAGAGTAAAAACGGTACCCTATTACTAAGTCCGTCTGTCTGTCACCAGGCTGTATGTCAAGAACCGCGATAGACAGTTGAAATTTTCACAAATTATCTATTTCTATTGCCGCTATAACAACAAATACTAAAAACAAAATAAAATAAATATTGAGGGGGGGCCCCCATACAACAGACGTGATTTTTATAGATAATGGTACGGAACCCTTCGTGCGCGAGTCCGACTCGCACTTGGCCGGTTTTTGTTACATGAATAAAACCGTAATAAAACTAAGGAGAGTTGAACCTATTATCTTTAGACGTATCGACGGTGATATGGACTAAAAATAAATTAAGTAATGCTTGAACTGATCGCCATGGTCAAGGTGTGCAGTTGGGGGTCAAGATCAAAATAGTTTTGAGATCAGTGTCAAGTTTGTTTTTGTATGTATTTCAAGCATAGTAGTGTCAGTAGTCAT
Organism: Apamea epomidion; assembly: GCA_947507525.1. Classification (NCBI taxonomy): domain Eukaryota; kingdom Metazoa; phylum Arthropoda; class Insecta; order Lepidoptera; family Noctuidae; genus Apamea; species Apamea epomidion. Next base: position 14,324,151 of record OX382227.1, read on the forward strand.
CTAGTTTGCCGCCGGGGCTGCGGGTTGTTCGAAAGAGATACCGTGGCCCCTGGCACAGGCAACTGAAGGAACACGGGTGGATTTTAGTCAGTAAAAGTCTGACACTCCCTTCTGCTCCGCCCAGAGCGGGTGGGAAATCATCAAATGACTCCTAGTCATTTGATGATTTCCCACCCAAAAAAAAAAAAAATTCAGCATAAGTTTACGTAACAGCTGTTTTACTTCTGTACGGTTTTTTGCTAAGAATTTAACAAAGTGAGGACTAAGTTAAAAGAAAACGTACATATTCTATACGATGTACGTTTTATATTTTTATTATAAACTAGTCGTAGTACCCTTAAGTGGCAGTGGACAGGGCACATTGCTCGCAGAACGGACGGCCGACAGGGCCGAATGGTTCTGGAGTGGCGACCGCGTTACGTGGACCGATGAACATGTGAAGGCTGCAGGAATCCGCTGAATGCGGGAAGCACAGAACCGGTCCAAGTGTAGGTGCTTGGGGGAGGCCTATGTCCGGCAGTGGACGTCTTTCGGCAATAATGATCATGATGATGAGTCGTAGTACAAATAATGTAGTCTGAACGTAAACCAAAACCCCTTCATCAACAGTAAAATAGATTACTGAACACATTTTCAATTTTCTTTATGTCATATTTTACGAGCATAGCTATTAACTTAGACCAGGAATAAACTTAACGTATTTAAATCATAATACAAGTAGCCAGTAGGTAAGTTAAGGAAGTTAAGAAATATGTACTCAAGCACAAAGTTGCACGTGCCGGAACCAAAAGGCTAACTATTATAAAAGATAACTGTACTACGCAGTTTATGAAGAACTCTATAATTTTCTTTTTAATAACTGGTGTTGGTAAATGAGTATTTAATGTGATCTGGATGTGAATGGTGGTTGGAAATGTTTTATGCTGTCTTTTTCATCTAATCAAAGGGGCAATTCTCGTAATTTTAAGAACGTTCACAGTCAGCTGAGCAATTCACGTAATTTTAAGAACATTCACAGTCTGATCTCAGTCTCAATCTGTCAAAAAAACGTCTAATTTCCCTACATTTTGACAGGTTTTTGACATTTGTTTGTCGCCGAGATGAGACTGCGACTAGATTTTGAACGTTTTAAATTACGAGAATTAGCCTTCTGATGTCTGGTTCTTCAGGATTCCTTTATTTTATTATGTATCGTTATTATAGTACATATTACATAGTACTTAGCTGTAGGCAGTCTTCACTTTCAGTGTCTAAGTACACAAGTAAATGTAAAAAGTACCAACTTAGTTTTTACATCAATCGGTTCCTAGAAGAAAACATTATTATTTACTAGCTGTCACCCGTGACTTCGTCTGCGATCTAGGATGAAAAGTAGCTTATTTCCTTTAATTATTGTGAATGTGAATACTATGTGGGTCCTTTTATTTATATTATTTTGCTCTCCGTTCTCTTAGTTTTTGTAATTAAAGGCAGTTTGAGTAATTAAAGTGGCCTACCCAAATGTGCTTTCTTTGGTATTGTTCGTCGAATCGTTGAGCTCCTTAAGTTTTGAGTTAAGCTGCACGATTTCTGGTACAAATGCGTGCACTGACTGGACAGGTCCTCTCAAGCTGTGTGGTTCTTTCCTCAAAAGACCATCTCAGACATCGACCTACATGGTCTTCATATGATCTGACCAAGATTATGTCTGGACTTTAAAAGAGACTGTGACCTCTGAGTTTGTTTCGGCCTTTCTTCTCAGACTAGTCAGATAGGAAACGCCGACCTCATCTAGTTTAAAAATATGATTGACGTGTAAAAGTGTTTGTACAAACCTACTTACAAAATAAAATCATCATCATCCTTCTTAGGCTTAAACACTATACTTATAACGTTTACTCATCTTTCTAGCCTTGGTAAAAGTTTAGGCAGATGAAAGGGAAGTTTTATGTATCTACCTATGCGATTTCATTTCCAAAGATTATATACAAAATAAAGACTAGATGACACAGCTCCATACCTCATTTAAAAATCAGGATGCTTTAGAGCATGTGTTCATACTCGAAAGCATCCTGAATGAGGTACACACGGCAACACATCAAGCTATACATTTCTAGTACAAGCTGACCTGTTAAAGTACGGCAAGTCGAACCAATGCGGAGTCACCTTGTACTGGAAATGTATACTCGTAGCTTGGTATGTAGCCGTGTGTACTTTCTTCCTCATCGCAATTAAAGGAGCATGGAAGCAGATAAATCACTTTATTAAGTTTCCTCTACTTAAATAGATATCCAACAGCTCCTATATGATCGTTTCATTATCACCATTCTTAAGTGACTGCTTTATTGATCAGCTAATGGGCACTGCGTTAAGAGGCACAGGTGTCAGAAATGTATTTGCATTGTTTTCTAACACTACTATCAATTCATTAACTCCGTATGAGGATAGTGTGAATCGAAGTGTATTGGTTTTAACACTTTATGTTTGACGAATGCCACGCATGTCTCCTGGCAGAGGTCACGGACACTTGGTACTCATGATTTACATAATATTCAAGTTTCTATGTAACCTCCGGCTAACGTAAGCATGTAAATATTTACTTTGTAATCCTGTGGTCTATCACTAAAAGCTTTTGGTCTTATTTAGAACGTAGTGGCTGTCTATTTTTAATGGAAGATTGTAGTTTTTGTTATAGGAGATTCCGACGAATTGTGAACCTCCAACTTTTTTGAAGTCGGTTAATAATTTCCACTTTGTCAACTTATTAAATAAATACATCTTCTATGATCCTGACGACAATACATTTTCACATCATGTCGTAGTGCCAATACTTTTAAAGTAGGTATAATATTCCCATTGCTGCGACACAGTCCTCTCGGTGAGGGGGAGTGGGCTGTAATCCACCACGCGGGCCCAGTGCGGGTTGGTAGATGTCACAAGTCTTCGAAATCTTGTTGTAAGACATGCTGGTTTCCGCACGATGTTTTCCTTCACCGTTTTGAGAGCTATGGTGATGAAATAATTTACACAAAGTAAAGCGCCTGGGTTGGAACCTACGACCTAAAACTCGTTTGTCGCCGCCAAAACCACTAGACCACCACTGCTCTATAAATTTGGGAAATATTGTAGCTTTTCTTTCCTTATTTTTTTTTTTTTTACTTTTTCAACATACAGGTAGTAGTTACTTTACCCACTAAAGGTCGCGTTGCATTTGGGTTTATAACTTGTGGAAATATTCTAGAAAATCGGTAGTAAAAACAAGGTACTTATAGGCAATAAATGATTGTGTGTACCTACATAAGTACCTATTTAATATTCAATACACAGCATGTTTAACTACACACAGAATTGCTGTTATGTGTTAATAGACAAATAACTAAGGCGTCAGTAATACATAATATATGCTTAGGTGTCTCGTATGACTATGTGAATTACTGATATCTACCGGTAATACGATCGCTATTCTCCTTTCGACATAATGGTTGATTTTATACCGGCTGACTTTTTTTTGAAGTCTGGACTAAAACGGTATAAAAAGTGAACGGAGTTGAAGCACAAAAACATATTTTATTTTCATTACACAAAAAAATAAATAATTAAGCGATAAATAAAATTAAAAATAAACCTAAAGCCCTTCTTTACGCGCGGAAATTATCAATGAATTCGTAGCGACATTAAAAAACAGGGATTAATTATTTTATTTATTGAGAAAAAAAAAGAAATTTCTGTGCCATACGCACTCCGTTCTTCTTATAAATCCTGTTTTTGTTCAGACGGTAAATTGTCAGCCTGTATAATTACATACTTCTTTCTATTCATGACGTGTATGTCACAGTATTGTGGGAAAACTAGATAATAGCTCCAGTTAAACCACAACAGACGTTTGTGAGAACTAAATTGCCCTGCAATTTAGTTCGGCGTGAATACAAAGTTCAATTTTTTATACCTAGTTTTCCGATTTAATTGCCACTGCGGTTTAGATCAAGTCATCTGGAAAGTACTGTTTTGTGTTAATGCAATTAGTGGCAATTCAGATAGATCGAATGGCAGAAAAATCTCCATTTATCCACTTCTATCTATGTAGTTTCCACGCTCTAGGTTTCCTATAGAGCTTATGGAACGGAGTATTCTGGGTATTAAACTTGTAGACCGGGTAATGAATACAACAATCCGTTAGATTACTATAGTAACTGAAGTCACTTGGAAAGCTGCCACGCTTAAAAGAAATTGGGCTGGAAACATCTGCTGCATATCAGACGACCAATGGGCCAAACTTACGACCTAGTAGCAAACGACATCGCGACAGGCCCAGACGGAAATGGCGGGATGAGCTGGACTCCTTTAATAAAGATTGGTCCTTGGCAGCTCTGGACAGAGAGAGGTGGAAGGAGAGTAGGGAGGCCTTTGCTAAGCAGTGGGACATTAATAGATAATATATTTTTTAAATAATGTAATTATAGGTACTTATTTCCGAGGTTCAGCAGCATTACTCATGTTCCCATATGAAGAGAAGGTGCTGGTAAAATTACTGAGACGTGAAACGTTATAGCTGTGTCACATTAACTGGGACATTGTATACACTCGGCCGTCGTTAAGAAGATATAGTTTGCCAGATTATGATTTATTATTTACTTAAACACGAAGTAGCTGCTTCGCTTAGCCTGTTTATAGTAGTTCATTCATGACATTGAAATATATTTTTTAAAAAGAGTAATGCCCTTAGTTACCAAGCTAGGTAAGCGGGTAGGTGACCGCAGAGCATATCGTTCATACATAAAATAATATAATTTTATGCGACATCGAGCCCGAGTATTGTATAATATTATACCTACGCATCTAAATTACTGGTTGTTTCGTCATCGGTTTTATTTAAATAATATTCAGCATCCTTATAGAAATTACATCACGAATAATTAAATAAAAAGAAATATAAGTTGTATTAAGGAATATTTATTTAAAAATATAAATATAAAATCTATCTAAATAACAATTCGCTTACATACTGCTAATACTAGAAGGCCACCTCGACAGCAACGCAACTTTAACATAAAATCACCAAGACCTTCACAATGTTGGAAATTCAATACATTTATTTAAAGAAGCGAAAACTTACTTAAGTTCCTTGTAAAACCAAGGAATAACAATATCATACATGGTTCCGAAAGTCTGCGCCGTGCAGTTTCGAATATCAGTCGAGTAACACAACTGTCACAATAATTTACAAACAATACTGCAATGAGCGTGCATTCAAGGAGAGACCTATAAGTAGACGGTGCCAATTCGGACCTGGGGCTTTGATTTAAAGAGATTGGAAGCAGTCTTGATGATGCTAATAATAGGCCTGAAGGTAGAGGTTTCCTGATGTTGGTAGTTATAGGTGGCAGGTTGCTGGTATCTATATTGATACTGGTTGTTGTATTGGTTGTAGTACTGGTTGCTGAACTGATAGTTGAAGCCATGAGTGTCGGCGGAGCTGTCGGGGATGGTGTTCGAGATGTAGCTGTTGCTGTTGTCCACCGTCTGGTAAGACGAGGAAGCTGTGTAGCCGGCGGCTGTAACAAAGAACATATAAATTAGATTTATTTGTGGGACAATAAACTTCACAATTGTGTGGATCACAAGTTGATCGATAGACATTTTGAATTATGGTAATCTCAGACGTGAACTCATCCAAAGCAAATATAAATTTATATGATGTAAAACAAGTTCTGAGGAAGGTTTGTTTGTAGAGAATAAAATATATTTACCGCAAAGGCCGGAGTATTTGCTCGATTGTGTGAGGCCGTAGTTTGTGCATGATGGGTAGCCTTTCTCGTACGGCTTGACTCCAATAACGTTTCCGCCAGGACCGTAGTTGCAGACGTAAAGCTTAGTGTAGCCTCGAGAGGGGTCGTAGTAGAATGTGAACCCACAGCCTACGTGAGATGTCTTGCCCCAAACCAACTAAAAAAAAGAGAAATATCGTTAGAAACTCATTCAATATCATTTCCGAACGGGTTGGAATAAAATGGAAACACACAGGTCCCACTTATGAAGGCAACAATTAATTATTATGTAATTTACGAAATTAAATATTCAATATGTTACATTTGGCAGAGAATTGACACGGATTGGCTTTACTATTAAATTGTCGAATTAAAATTGCAAATTACCTGTGAGTAATGCCCGGTGCCGTGTCCTCCAGTGATGGGCTGGAAGCCGAAGATATGTACTTCGTCGAACCAGGCATCGATCTGCTTGTTGAAGTCAGGTTGAGAGTCAGCGTTCTCGCTGGGTGGGCGAGTCGTCCAGGTGGCTGCGAGGTTCTGACCCACGGGGAAACGGCCGTCGTAGCGCTGCGCGGCACGGTCGTGATCAGTGATGCACTGGTCGGACCAGTGCTGAGCGGTGGCGGCTAGCTCATCATCCCATACCTTTACAAAAGAAAATACTGTTAGTATCGTAATATTTTTCATTTTTAAGCCGCCCGACGCTTCAAATCTTTAATAAAAAACAAACAACCTCAAATGTTTGTTTTTCATTAATGATTTGAAGCGTCGGGCACTGAACTTTACTAAGGGCTATTTGTGTGTGCAATTGACTCTGTTTTATGTATATCAAAAAATGTTGGCCAGCTTATGAATATTACATATTTGGTTGAAATAATAATTCTGGTCTACGAAAATGTATCATTTCTGCAAATATTATTTTAATGAGAGAATATATTGGTTAGGTATTTGGAGGAATTGAGCATCTTTCAACTTAGTGAAAATAGAAGATCTCAAGCTATAAAAATCTCAGGCATTTTAATTGAATATGCTAAAAGTCTCGTTCATTCAAATACCAGACATATTATCAAAATGTCTTCAAATCGCGTGATTTAGAATTTGCATGACTTTATTAGATAATTATGTATCTGGCTGATGTCATGGCTTTAGTGGTTTCGTATTTTATGACTCCACTGAATTAAAATGTGTGACAAAATCTCAATGAATAATGGTCAAGATCAAGTTCGTATTCATATTCATAAGGCTGTGTTTCGTTTGTGTGTATGACGTACCATTTCCATCATGTTAGCTGCGGGTGGTTGGCTGGAGACCTGTCCCAGGGCAATGGATTGCCTGAGACGATTGTGTGCGTCGACTATAGCTTGCTTCTCGTACGCCGTCAATCCTCCAGAACCTAGAATAGAAAAAAGAACAATTGTAAATTTTACGTCTTCAAAATTCACCTGTATTGCTAAAATTATACGAGTGTCATCCGATTCTGAGTGTCAAGATGACATTTTCGTGTGGTTTCATAATCCTTTGGATTGATCTGATTTATGAGACCGGTGCGTGTTAAGACAGGTGTCGGTGTCAATAAAATTTTACGACCTCGACCCATACGAGTATGTAAAATAGGAGCATCGTTTTGGGTAAAGACTCGTTCGCGAAATCCAGACTGGGTGGCGGCGAGTTTATTGATGGCTTCTTGGTATCATTACGAACACTTCATGAATTTTTATGTGATTTAGATGCTTTTGGAGTTTAATGGATAGACACATATATTAAAGACATCTTCTGACATTATTGGTGCATACTCAAGATAATATTCAAAATCGTATCGGTCACGTTGCTCGCATATACGAAAACGACTTATTATAATAATTTATGAGTTTTAATTAATTATTTATTCGAAAATATTGTAAAATAAATTAAATGTTACTTTGAATGAATAAAAATTTGCTTTTTAGTTTTTAGCCTTTTGACCGACAGTAGTAAATGTTAATAAAATGTGTGAATATTTTAGACATTTACACATCAAAGAAAATTAATGAAGGCCTAAATGAGCGAATCAAGGCCTGCAAATAATGAATTAAAGACTGAAAATATTGAATGAAGGGCTGGAATAATTGAATGATGACTTACGTAATAATCGTTTTCCAGCACCACAGCTGCCTTCTGTCGTTGCGAGGAGACCCCCCATAACAAACAACACTAAGGACATCATCTTGATTGTTTAAAAGTTAATTCACAACACTTTATAACTGAAAAAATTCACGCGTAAAGTTGAGATTCGTAACTAAAGACTTGTTCACTTATAATTTACGAAACTTCAATCTTATTTAATATTTCCCGGTGATCCGTAGCACGACGTGCTGCGCGCTCTCCAGGCTTTAGCGGTGTGTGCGGCCAACAGCCCACGCGCACGCTTATGTACCCGACGCCTCGTTACCATGGAGACGTAGCGACGCCGGTCGCCAGCTGCGTCTGCGCATAACCGCCCGCGCCGCTCGTTACTACCGCACACGCTCACCCTCAATTTGTAAGACTAAAAGGATATTTAACATATTAAACCAATTTATAAACCCCTTTTTATTCAATTTAAATACGAGTATCTTCTACACAATTGATTGGCAGACAATACTGAGATGCTCTATTCTTCGATCGTCTAGAGTCTTCAGTTACGAAATAAAGAAAGGTTATTCGAACATCGGCCAGCTACTTTTTATCTGCAGTAATAATTTAAAACTCATTATGCTGCAGACGGTTGTTGTCAATGAAATCGAGTTCTTGTGATGTGTCCAAGCCGAACGTGGAAATATGTTGACAGATATTGGTCGGAACGGAAGTGGTCTTTAAGCGAAATTATACGCAGCTAAAAACAAGGAAAGAATAATCTGTAATCACCCTTTTTTATGTCAAAGGCTACTTAATTTTACATTTTTGGAATGAATAAGAATAATTTTGCCTGACAAAATAAATGATGACAATATTTTTATTCGTTTAGATAGGAAATCAATTTTCGTTTGTGGACTGCGGAAAATGTTAATATTAAAAGAGGCATGAAGTTCAATTTTGAGGTTTTGCACGTAGGTACTGTTAACGTGTTTTATTTGTCAGTACATATATTTTAATGTGTTCTAATTTAAAAGGCCATTCGCGGCATTCGGCGTTTATCCTATTGACAGAGATGCGGACGAATTTTTTGATGCCCATAGAGTATTTCCCCTCCTTTTTATGTACTTGTAAATATTCATATCAAAAGGCAATTTGTGAAAAAAGTTGAAACATTTACCTACATTAGGTTAATAAAAATATCTTCGTTTAGCTTTACCAAGACTATGGTAAAATGTTTCCATATATTTAGGTAAAATTACAATTTTCCTAACGAAACGAAGATGGCGAGTCGTTAATTAGAGCCAAAAATTGACCAAAAAGTTTAAGGTGACAAGTAGTCTGTTGGCAACCAATCCGGTTTACCACCTGATGTGAATTTTCGACGGAGCTTCATTATTTGCATATTAATGACTTTTATTGACTGTTTATTTTACGAGACTTTATCCTTGCTTAGGATTATTATACTTTTAATTAAAACCACTAACTTATGTTGACTTGGATGTTAAAATTATTATCCTATAATATAGATTACTCTAGCCAGGAGAGCAGCGATTCACCCAACAATTCGTTGTACCTATACCATATAATTAATGCATACTTTGTAAGTCCCTCATGTAAAACAAAACCTTTATGTACAGACGCCAGCACATTAAGCTACTTCAATCTGTCATCATCTCCCTGCCCTTCTCCCATGTTACTTGGGGTCGGCGCAACACGTTTTCTTCTTCCATTCTCCCCTGTCAACCGTCACGCTATCATTCACTCCCTTCTCTTTCATATCATTCCTCACACAATCCATCCATCTTTTCTTCGGTCTTCCTCTCCCTCTCCATCCATCAACATGTATATTTATCACTCTTTTAGTCACATGCGTTTCGTCCCTTCTCATCACATGCCCATACCAAGCCAAACGATTTTCTTTCAACTTTTCTGTCACTGGCGCCACTTTCAAACTTCCCCTTATATACTCATTTCTTACTTTATCCATTCTCGTCACTCCACACATCCATCTCAACATTCTCATATCCGATGCATGCAATCCTTCTTCATCCGTCTTCTTCACAGCCCAGAATTCAGACCCATAAAGTACGACAGGCCTCATCACGGACTTATAAACTTCCCCTTTAACTTGAGGGGCATCCGTGGGTCGCAAGTTGTTCCTGTGACCTGTCGCCATTTCATCCATCCTGAGTTGATCCGGTGCGTTACGTCTCGGTCTACTTCGCCATCTCCTTGGACAAGGACAAACTACTACAATCTGTCAAATTTCCCTAATAGATTTTCAACTTTATCGCTAAAGCCTTAGGTTCAAGGTTGATTGGGAAAATTCGACAGTTTCGGGTAAGTTGATGTGCTGGCGGATGTACCCAAATAAATTAAATATTTAGATTAATTATTAGATGACCAACTGATTTAAAGGCTTTCTGAGTTTTTTTCGCGGGCGTACATAGGTAACGCTTACAATATTAAGTAGGTAGGTACTGCGATCGTGTTTTATTAATTATTTTGGTTCTTTGACATGTATAATTTAGTAAATAAGAATATCAAATTACAGAATCGGAATCAATTAATGCTTTTTTATTAATTTTTTTGTCAATAATTTATATGAATAAAATAAAAAGAAAGAATTAGTTACTATGACACCTATTTGTGAACTACAGAATTGGAATCAATTAATACTTTTTTACTAATTTATAATTCAATTTTAATTAGCAATAATAAATACAAAGTTTAATATTAAAATCACATTCATGCTTTAATATCATACTTAAATACGAAAGTAACTCTGTTTTCAGGCCGTAACGGCAGAACAGATTTCGATGAAATTTGGCAAACCGGTAGACCATGATGAACTGGGTTAGGACGTAAGATACTTTTATCCCGGTAGTACATCCCCGTGGGATAATTTCCGACCGCCAAGTGGGCGGGCAAATTCTAGTTTGTAGGTAATAAATAAAAAAGGTCGATGATACCTACGATAGGTAGGTATCTCCTAGGTATAGGACGACAATTTGCAATTCTAAGTACTCGCGAAGATTTAGACCTTTACAGTGTAATTTATTGACCTTGCTCAATAAGACCTCTCTAATTATTGGTGTATGGGGTTAATATTCTTAAACTATTCATAGGAAAATCCCGAACTTGCAACACTTAGGTAGGAAGTTAAGAAATATAAAAAATAAATGAAGATTCAGAGGTCAGTCAGTGTGTTGTGGTGCAGCCTGGAAGAGGCATATATCCAGCAGACTGGACTGCCATAGGCTGAGTTGATAGATTGAAATGAAGACTGAATAGTAAATTGAAAATTCAGTCATGATTGAAACACATAAATAAGGGAAAATAACTGGATCTCAAATATAAACATTAGAATTAAGGAAACATTACACGTAATTTTCATTTCCGTAATCCAGTCATTTAATCTGCTAATTAAACGATAAACCATTTACTGTCCTAAATTATACCAAGGTACGGGTATAATTTAAACACAACTTAAGGCAGTAATATTCAGCGGCGGCGACCTCTCGCGCCCGGCCCTGGTGCAAGCCATGGTCCGGGGCGAGAGGGAGTGGGAGGCGGTCACCTCCTTCTGCGAAGCAGTCATGCTAGCGAAGGAGGTGGCGGGATGGGCGAGGCAGAGATCCTCACGCCTCAGCCGCCGAGGGAGACGCTCCGGGCGTCGGGAGCCGCGTGACGACTCCCGGCCACCGTAGACGCGGGCCTGCGGGCGGAGAGCAATGGGTAGCTCTCCGTCCGATCAGGACCAGGCCCGTGCCGGACGGCGCGTATGTGTTCCACGTGTGCCTCAAAGAGATGTCAGCGTAGTTGACGGGGCCCGACAGGGCCGAAGCCTGCCGGGGTAGCGGGATCGTCCGAAAGGGTTACCGCTGCCCTGGTACATAAAGGGCTGGGGAAGGAACACGGTTGGGTTTTAGTCAGTAAGAGTCTGACACTCCCTTCTGCTCCACCCAGAGCGGGAGGGGTCATTTGATGATTTCCCATCCCCAAAAAAAAAAGGCAGTAATATTGTGTGCACAAGTGGCTCGCAGCTCTAAATATTTTTAGGATAATTATGATAAAATGAGTAAAAAGCTCAGTCGCATAACACTATATCAATCATACACCTTGAAAGCGCCTCTTGCGACTTTTGATCTTTAAAGAATCTACAGAAAAAGTTTTATTATTGTTCGTAAACTTAAATATTTCGTGGACTTTTTATTTTATTTTTTACTTATCTGCTTCTTTCAAGGAGCGAAAATCATCGTCACTTTTTCACCCACTTTAGAACCTTTTAATTAAGCTTAAATGCTTGTTAAAACAGTACGTATTAAGTTTATTATTTCATGCAAAATTCAGCCTATAAACAATATTTGTTTTTTTTTCTTCAATGTATAGAATAAGAAACAAAACAATCGAGAGTTAATAAACAAATACTGAACTAAATGGTTTCATTACAGGGTTAGTTAGTTTATACAATTATTTTGTCGAAAACTTCACATACAAAACTGCAGTAAATAATTATATCGAGTGGGATGCGTTCAAACCGTCACGTGCACGTATTATCTTTGATAGTAATAACCCATAAAATTCTGTCGAACCCATCTTAAAAGTCAGAGCCAGTTCATTTGACCTTTAAATAAATAGCCTTATTAATATCATTATAGTGAAAACGTCCTGGTCTACCATCCACTAGATGGAATAATCAGAGTTGACGCTGGACACAGATCGGTCGAAGCGAGGAAAACCTGATAGCTGGAGATTTATAGACAATTTCGGCCTTGAGTACGATGCTGGTACTTGGTACCTAAGTTCTGGGCCGACTCAATATATTATGTAGATTACAGATTGCGACATGCTAGGAAGAAGACTGTCACAAGATGGTGTGTGGAAAGTGTGTTAAACTTAGAAATTAAAGTTATCACTCGCTTAAAGGTAATTAAGAGGATAAGCCAGCTTTCACTTGGATTGGAATGGGGACTGAGTTTTTAAGTGAGTCAGTCAGTCTGGATCTGTGGATGGTGGTAATTTTCATTGCGAGGATAATTGTTTTTAATAAACATTTTTAATAATTTTGTGACTTGCAGGTTTTAGTTTCATGATATTGTTTCTGAATATTAATGGTTGAGCTAAGGACAAGAGAATGATGAATAATTGTGTATTTTGTGACATGCCGCTGTTAGCCCTTTATTAATCAATCGATTTTTACTCCAGTTCCTAAATAAGTACAAAAATAAGTAGCACGACTTTCTTTGACGGTTTTTCAAGTCAAATAATAATAATAATGTTGAATATCACATTACATGCTTGCTACAATTTCACTGTATGAAACATTTCTAAGCCAAAAATTCCCGTACAACAAAAAAAAACTCGTAATTTTTCCATTTTGGTGACTGGGCGACTACGAAGAAGTAACTTTCCGACGCTGATGTATAGGTACTGGGCTGGCTGCGCTGCCAGACAAAGCGTCGGCCGCCGCGCCACAGTATCGTTGCATGAATCAAACACTTATGTGTATATACTCGTAATTGTGCATTGCAATGAATCCCAATGTCAAAACAGGTGATTCGACATATGCATCTCGATTTCCGTGTAGTTAAGTGTATTGTAAACTTTACGTTAACGAAAGTATTGTTCATGAAACAAGGTATCGATTTGCGTTTGCGAATGTTGGTGTTTGTTTATAGACCGCATATGTTGTATAGATATATCTCTTGTTACTACGTTTTTGTTGTTAGTTAGTGGCACCGGTAACTGCGGTTACGCTTTGGAATGGGCAACTAACTTCATCTTTCTGACTAACTGACCCCTTGACAATTCAAAAATGCCTGTAATTAGTTTATTTGAAATAAATTATTTGAGTTTGAGTTTGAAAAGTGGAAATCGATTGTCAAAGTATGGGCATGTGATATGGAGGAATGAGGAACATTTCAGGAGATAAATTTTGAGTATGAACGTCGATGGCTATAAGAGTAGTGGAAGACCAAAAAACGATGGATGTTCTCTGTGAATGATGATATGGTTAGAAAGGGGTGACTACCAAGATGGCGACTAATAGAGAAGTATGGATGAAAAAGACATGTTGCGACGACCCCAAATAAATTGGGATGGAGGAGATTGATGACGATCTTCTTGTTACTAAAATTAAGATTTATCAAGTGTTTTTGCATCAAGTCAATTGCTTTTATAATCTAACAAAATATTGTAAATCAAATACTTGAAGTAAGTTTTTTATGCAGTGTAAGGCTTGTTCGAGGTGGCGCGGGAGTTCCTGGAAGGACTTGGGGGACGAAAAAATAGAAATATTGACCGACAACACTTACGGTAAATAATTTGACCAAGCCTACGTTTGGTTAATTAGTAAACACTTATATAAATGTTAGGTAATTCTCAGTGACCATTACCAATATTAGCGCTCCTTAGAATATTAAGAAGCCTATTGATTTCAAACCGAGACGCTTTTCAAACTGTTGCATACTATTATGTACTTTAATATTACTTACATAAAGATGATAGACGCTTGCAAGATTTTGGATTCACATATAGAAGCAATAAGAATAATGTACCGAAGATTTTGTAATAATATCTTGATTTAAAAGGGTGTCCTTGGAGTTTCTTGCGTTCTTCTCCATAGAGATCTACGTTTTGGAATGGGCAACGAGCTTCATCTTTCTGACTAACTGACCGACTATTTAATCTTGACTATTTAATTTGCCTGTTAATGGTTTAACTGAAATAAATTATTTGAGTTTGGATAATTTAAATTCTACGTACCGTATAACAGAGCAAACATGCGAAGCAACGTTGCTAACGTTGCTTCGCTGTTTGCTCTGTCTGTTTGTTCTTAACCAACACGGTACACCCTGCTACAGCTCATTTAAATTAAGGAAATCCGCTATATATAAGTATAAATTATATATGCTTTATACATATTAAAGTCATCATCGTCATTTCAGCCCGGAATCGCCCACTGCTGGGTATAAGCCTCCCCTTTATTCTGCCATACTTCCCTATTCTGTGCGTCTCTCATCCAGGTATTTCCTGCGACTTTCACGATATCGTCAACCGAACGCGCTTTTGGTCGACACTGGTTTCTTATATATTCATATAAATTGTATTACTTCTTTGATAATTATAATGAATATACTCGTATAAAGCTACTTAAAATCAAATACCGATTTCAAAATAGACCACAAAATGTAAATTTTTCTAAGAATAAACGATTTATTACTTTGACGTCGAGTCCCACCACGTCGAGTCGCCGCCATGTCTACTTATGTTCTTTTGGATGTTTATTAGTACCTACCTACGATGAAAAATTTCTGCCTGGTGCCGCCACGTTGAATGTGACGAAAGGTATAGTCAATGAAACCAATTATTCAAATTAATAATATTTTTATTTATTATAACAATCATTGTAATAACTATTAAAAATTAAACAAATAAAAAAGTACCTAGTCAAAAACTGAAATAAAAAACAAGCTAAATACAATAAAGTGGAAAACTGAAAACCAATCTTTTAAGTGAAGTCGGAGGACCTGTAAAGAACTGTTCTAAGGAACCGTCCCCCGACTGCAATGAAAAGATTGGTTTCAGTTTTCCACTTTATCGTGTTTAACTTGTTTTTAATTTTTTAGTTCAATTTTTTTAATTAACTTTCTGACAAGGGAGGCGTTTTTTAAATTATTTGAAAAGATTAAAAAACGCGCGTTATAATATTTTTTTTTTAATTATTTTTTTATAAAAAATTTTAATAAGAAATAAAACAAAATAACTTTACTTCAGACCTTGATCCACATGATGTTAGTAATTTAGTAATAAAACGATATTTTTGCAAACGCACAAGTTCCACGAAAGATAAATTGTATTTTTTAGGAAATCGATATCGCGCAAATAATAACGCGAAACTATTTTTGTTTTGGTTTTTTAATAATTTATCTATTTATTCCAAATAACTAACTATGAGTATTTTTTTTACGACTGCACAAATAAAAATGGTTAAGTAGACGTGGCGGTAATAAAAGAGACTTTTTCAACGATTCGACGAGGTGGGATTGAAAGCGGTTGTCGAAGTAGACGTGGAGGTGACTCGACGTCAAGGGAATAAATCGAATAAACTGTTACTACAGGGAAATTTTCGAGATACATATTATAGAATTAATGATATTTAGTTGTTTCTGAAGTTCAAACGATTTTTAAGACCCGTTTTTGAAGACAAATGTCTATACAAATAAATAAAATTTAAGTTTCTGTCTGTAACATCTAAATAACAGCTTTTTACTAAATGCATATGAAAGTATATACGCCACTTATAACAAAAACCATTTATTTTCTGTCTGTCGTTCTGTCTGGCTGTCTGCTTGTTCCGGCTAAGGGCCGATTTTGACGGGACTTTCACTGGCAGATGCGATGATATTATGGAGTAACATATAGTATAATTTCTGTCCTGGCACGTCCGTGTGGGATAATTTTCGACATCCACGTGGGCGAAGCCGCGGGCAGGAGCTGGTATATAAATAAACTAGCTGCGCACCGCGGTTTCACCCGCATAAGTTTCGATCCCGTGTGAATATCGGGATAAAAAGCATCCTATATGTTAATCCTAGTTATAAACCATCTGTGTGCCAAATTTCATTCAAATCCATTCAGTAGTTTTTGCGTGAAAGAGTAACAAACATCCATCCATCCATCCATCCATACAAACTTTCACGTTTATAATATTAGTAGGAAGTAGGATAATGTGTTTGACTTCAGTTGGGACTCAACATGGTCACAATGATTTTAATATGAGTTGAAAGCTAACGATACAGGAGTAATTCCTAGTGTAGGGCAACGTTTTTTTAAAAAAGTAAAAAGTAAGAAAGTTTAGCTCAAATCATATTCGGACATCTGTGGGACACTTTTATCTAAAGCTATAATAAATAGAGTATAGGCAGATAAAGTATTAACCTCTTAAATGTGGTCTCCATTCAATTCGCCATTAGGAAAGAGATGAGAAGGTATAATGTAAGGATTATCGTAATAAAACCAGATGGACTTATCATCTGTGGTTAGTCAAGCTTCCCACGAATCAAGTTAAAGGTTAGCACATACAGACCAAATGTGGACGGCATTGCGGTTGACCAACACCACGAATTTTACCAAGAAATTGAATCTTTAAGTGCGTGCTAAAATTGCTTCCTTTTGAGTCAATTAACCATACCTATACAGGGTCAAATTAAATTAGCTAGCGAAACTCTGCAGACGTCATGAGTATCGATATTTAAACACGATACAATTAAATAGATTTGATTTTTTTGTTGGATTTTCTTTAAAACAGATTTTTGAAACTGATCCTGTATAAGTATTAAACATACGATGAATATATAAGAGTGAGTTTAAGTATGTATATCGGGTGACAGGGACACCGATGCGCTAACTGTAACCATAAATTCAGTACATGATTCTAGATCCCCTAGCGTATAAAATGTTCGTAGGTTATCAAAAAAAAAATCAGCTGTTTCATAGAAAAGTGGTATAACCTACGTGGTCAAACTAGATAGAACAGCATTTTTTTTAAATAACTGTCTTAAACTTTCCACGCTTTCAGGGTTCGCAACGGGTTCAGAATCGTACTGAATCCACGATGGTAACAGGTTCCGCGTCGATGTCCCTGCCACCCTGTATACGTTAGAATGATTAATTTTTTTCATGAAGTAGTTTGTCAACAGTACCTACATTTATTGATTAATATTTTAATAAAACCGTGACCTTTTTACTAAATTAAAAGAAACATGTAATACGGCGTAGTTCAATATGATTTTGACAAATGACATGAAGATAAGATTCAGTTTACGTAATCGTTTTTAATTGCTGACATACGCAGAGGTCATCGGATGACACCTGTTTTATGATTTTCTATTCTAACAACTCATCGGGTGCGTCAGTTTGTCTAATGAGACCTTATGTTATTTATAGCGTTAAATTGTACTTAAATGAATGTGTTGGTTGACCGTGAGATTTCTGGTAAGAAAGACCGTCTAGTTTTGGGGTTCATAAAAGACTTACTAGGAATATCGTTATTGGGTTAGGCAGCAGCATTTTTCTTTGCGCTAATGTTTCGAGTGGGAACATAATAATTTCTATAGCATTTTAACAGATTATTATTATTTTCTTCGGATTTATCATTTTATGAGACCAGTGGTGGCCCAGTGGTAACAACCCCGACTTACGTCGTGGGTTCGAATCCAGGTAGGGGCTTTACTTTGTGATAATTATTTCACTACCACGACTTTCAAAAAACGTTTTACTTAGGTACACCATCATAAAGTTGTTGTTGTTGTTGTAAGCGTTTATTTTTAATAGATGAAGTAGGTGTTGTAAATCACTCTAAGAAAAAAACTTGTCCCAGCCACCTGAGGCAGTTTGGACTTTAATAACCTCAAAAGTAACCTTTATATAACATTTGATCCTAATTAATGACTTTCGTCGAAAGAAATAGAAGTTATTTTTTATTTTTGTAGGCTGGCAACTAAGGAGCTGTATTACAAATCATATGTCGACGTCCTGCTGATTTCTTTGATGTAATATTTAAATGTATAACTTTGTATATTTTAACGTGTAGGCCATACCAGTTTTTCTGCTTTCCTCTAATATTAATTTGTAATGGTTTTGTAAAACTTGAATAAGGGAAATTAATAGGACAACCTTGGGCTACGCTAACTATAATTAGGATAATTAAAAATCAAGTTTGCTAGTAAAACGGAAAGACCAAGATGTAAGGTCAGCGTAAGGTTGTTGCTGGGTACGATGTATCTAAGGACCAAACACGTGTAAACGTAAAACCGCGTAGGGCCCGCGTAGCAACGCGTAGGCAGTCACGTCGCGTAGACGCAATGCATACGTCACGCCGCTGAAACTACGCGTTTTTAATATTGTTTTTACGACATTGTTAATATTGTTTTTACAAGAGAAAACGGACGTATTGGCCACTGAAAGTCTCTCTTTAGCGGATGAACTGGCGTCATGAAACAATCATCTGATTCAGGTCCATTGAAAACCAGCGTCAGGCACTAGTTGTCTGGCATATTTGCTGAACTGGACCTTTTTGGTGCAGCCGTGAGGTACACTTTCCTGATAATTTCATACATCGGACTTTTCACATTTTTTGTTTGTTTTCAGCTAAGGGGCAATTCTCGTAATTTTATAAACGTTCAGTCTCAATCTGTCAAAAATACCTCTAATTTCCCTACTTTTTGACAAGTTTTTGACATTGATTGTCGCTTGGATGAGATTGCGACTAGATTTTGAGGGTTTGAATTACTGGAATTGGCATTCAGATGTACTTATATACTATGTGCCTTTTAGTCTGTGCTAAATAAGTGTATTTTCTTTCTTTGATTTATTAGTTAGTAACTTGGAAACACAACAGTGGTTGGAACAGTGGAACTTCTGTTATTCCCACGTCCAAAAGTGGACTGTGATACGGTAACTTTGTTAATAGAACTATATATCTTGTGTTTCCTTTGTGTCATCATAATTTCAATTATTCATCTATCTAGGTAAAAAATAAATTCCGAACATCTCATATCTGCGAAGATTACCATAATTAACGGTGCTAAAAGGTGCTTAAATTAAATTATGGTAAGCGATCACTGCTAAAGATTTATGACAGTGTTCATTAATAGATAGCTTTTAGTAGATAAGAAGAGGCCACTGGGAAAGAAATGACAGATGGACTGTGTGAAAGGTAGTCACCCCGACTAACGAGATGACGACTAATAGAGAAGTATGGAAGAAAAGACACGTTACGCTGACCCCAAGCTAATCGAGATTAGGACAGGAGAATGATGGTGAGTAGAGGAAATTGTTTTTCTTTTAAGCCTGTCTCCTGTCCTTCCATCTTTCGCGAGCCCGCGCTCCCTCCTTCCAGTTTTGACGTAACCCATCCAGCTCGTCCCGCCATCTCCTACGTGGTCTGCCGCGACCTCGCCTCGCTGTCTCAGGGCACCAATTCTATGCTATTTGGGCCCACAGTTTGTCATGCGGCCGACATGTCCTGCCCAGTCCCATTTAAGTTGGGCAGCCTTCTGAGCTACGTCAGCTATCTTTGTTTTGGAGCGAAGTATTGTGTTTCGAACACGATCCGTGTCTTAACGCCTAGTATACTGCGCTCCATTGCTCGTTGGCAGACCTTGAGTTTGGATTTCTGGATGTTAGTCAAAGACCAAGTTTGTGCACTATATAGGTTAAGACGGGCAGAATACACATGTCCATGAGCCTGCGTTTCAGTGCTATAGGCCACCTTTAAATAGATCCTTCAAGGACCAGTAGCTCTTCCAGACGTATTTCGGTTCGTCTTGTGATTTCTTTATCTTGTCTCGCCTGGAAAGAGACTACTTGGCCCAAGTAAAGGTATTCCTGGACAAGTTGTATTATCTCCCCGTCTACTTTTATGCTTCTGGGTGTTGTGTCGTTGCACATAACTTTGGTCTTCGACATAGTCATCTTCGGTCCAACCTCAAGGCTTGCATTGCTAAACTCAAACGCAAATCATTTATTTTAATTAAACTATTTACAGGCACTTTTGAATTGTCAACATTAAATAGTCGGTCAGTTAGTCAGAAAGTTGAAGCTAGTTGCCCATTCCAAAACGTAGATCTCTATGGAGAAGAACGGGCAAGAAACTCCAAGGACACTCTTTTAAATCAAGATATTATTACAAGATCCTGGGTACATTATTGTTATTGCTTCTATATGTGAGAACAATGTAAAAAAGAAACAATTTGAAATATAAAATTTAAAATAAACCCTGGCAGTTAAGAGTTGACCAGTGTCAACCGACGGCGCCCGTTCACGAACATGACGCGTAGATCAGCACCACCCAGCTCAACCATTTTGTAGGAAACCGAATGATCCAACACACGCGCCACCACCAGTGAGACATTTAAGTAAGCATGACCATATTCTCAACTGCCATGCTCTTTCAAATCAAGATAAAAAAATCATAAAAAACGGATCCATGGTTCTTACTTTTACAAAATCTAAAAAATGCTTCTAAATTATACAAAACTATGGTTTGCAATTTATTCAAGAGATGAGAAAAACAGAAAAAAATTACTACCAATTAGGAAGAGGTATTTAATATTGAAGTATTTAGAATTGAATCTTGATTGAATAAAATAAACACTAAGTTCGTAATAAGCTCTTGGAGCATCCGTACAAGTTCAGTGGCTGAGGATGAGTACAGAACAATGTCGTCGGCGAAACGTAGATTTGTCAATCTCGCTTCGCCTAGGACAATGCCTCTTTCCCTCCATTCGGCTGCCAACTTCCTGAAGATTTCTCAAGGGTACTGGTGAACAGTTTAGGAGATAGCGGGTCGCCCTGTTTGACTCCTTTCTCTGTTTTAAATTTTGGACCGGTGGTTTCAAGTCTTATTGTGGCTGTACTATTTTTGTAAATGTTGCGTAATAGATTTATATAGGTGGGAACAATGTTTTGGTTGCTTAAGGTGTCAAAAATGGATGTGTGTGAAATGCTGTCAAAAGCTTTGGAATAATCAACAAAAGCGAGGTATAACGGGATTTTATATTCCTGGTGGTTTTCTATGAGTTGATTGACTGCATGCAGATGATCTGTCGTAGAAAGGCCAGGCCGAAAGCCTGCTTGCTTCGGGTTGGTGTTTATCTAGTTCGTTAGATATGCGATTTTCAATTATTTTTATGAACATTTTGTAGATATGTGATATTAAACTAATGGGCCTGTAATTATTAATATCGAATTTATCACCCTTTTTGTGGAGCAGAATAATATTAGAGTGACAAAAATATTTAGGAAAGCTACCTGAATGCAGAATGCTGTTAAAGAACCGGGTGATGTATGGAAGGAAAATAGGTTCGCCTATTTTCAGTGTTTCTGTGCTAATGCCATCTTCGCCACAATATAGGTGGCCCGGTTATAGGTGGAATACTGTCAGGGTAGAAATAATCGGGTGTTGAGGGTGGTTGAGTGACGTCGGAGTAGAGGCATTTATAAAATGTTGTACATATACATATATACTGTACATATATATATATGTATATATATAATACTTTTGATCTATTCATTTGTTTTTCCATGGCCATCTTTTAAATATGTGATCCATGATTTGTGATTAGAAATACCCTGTTTTGCTATTTTCAGGGAGCAGTTATTTTCTAGAGCCTCCTGAAATAGTCTATTGTTGTCATTTCTAATGTCTTTTCTGATACTATGTTTAACCTCTTTATCTTTAAGTCTATATTGTAAATCTCTGCTTGTATATAAATTCTGCCTCTGATCTATTAATTTGACAGTTTCGTTTGATAATTTTTTGCTTTTGTTTTTGATTTGTGTTACTATTTTGCTGGCTTTTGTTAAACTTTGTATCATTTCGTCGTATCGTTGCTGGACATCTTTTTCTTCAATTTTTGAATCAAGCATATCAAAACTATTTTTTAGCTTTTGTTTAAATTGTTTACATCCTAGTACGAGTGATTGTTTATTTAATTTTATAATTTGATTTTTCATATATTTTTGCCGATTAATTTTGACGTATAGTTTAATTATTACACAATTAAGTTTAGCTCTGATCACAGGTCTGTGATCAGAGCTAAATTTAATTTGATTTATGATTTGAACGTTTTTAATTATTATAATTAATTGATTATAAATTATAAAAAATCACCGAATAAAATGTGCCTTACATGTTTTTCCAGGTTCTTCCCGAAATGAAGTACTATGGAACTAAGCTACATAATCAGCCTATGATGTTCCCACTGCTGGGACACAGGCCTCTTTTCTTCGAGAGGGAGTGGACTGTAATCTACCACGATATTTTCCTGCATCGTTTTGACAGCATAAATAAAATAAAAATGTTTATTGCAATTACATACAATGAAAAGACACATGAGTTGGAGATCACCTTTTAAGCAAGAAGATGCTTGTGTTAGGTGAATTCCTCTCTTCCACTTATCATGATAATAGGTATGCAATTCAAGAACAGAAACAAAAAAAAAAACAAATTAAAATAAAACAGAAAAAAAAGTAAACGGAAAATACAAAAAAAAAAAGGAGCGCACGTGTGTGATGTATGTGAGCGAGTTTTTGTGTGTGTGTGTGTGTGTGTGTGCATTGTGTATGAGTTACTAAGTTTACACGAAGTAATGCGCCCATCTGCGTTCGAACCTACGACCTACGACTCGTGAGTCGCGACCGCTATCGTTGAGATTGGCCACCATGGCCGAAATACTTCCGGAAAGGGAGTTCTATAGAATTAAGCTAAAACCTTGTAAAAGTTTTGTCAAAGGTGAGTTAACTGTTAATTAATTGATTACATAGGTGCACCCTCATCTTTGTAATCAACAACGTAAGTAAACAAATCACTTGTTTTGGCTACTGCACTGAGCAAATAGGAAGCCATGACATGTATTTTTATGTATAATTAAATTGACAAATTGGGCATGGACAAAAAACGTTTACATTAAGTAGTTGGTGGGTACATGCTTAATGGATTTATGTCTGGGTTATCGGAGAAGACAATTCATTTCTTTTTGCTTGATATGCCTAACTTATCTATTTCATATAGGCTTTTGGTTCCTTTTATTATTGTGTGTTTTTTTATGCCTTTTGTAACAGGCGTCTTATTTGTGTAGAATAATCAATTTGTCTTTCTATAAAATAATAAGAAATCTATTCTTGATACGATTTCTTTTTTCTGTTCGGATTTTTTCCTTTCAATGTTCGATCATCCAAGTCATTGTATGCAAATTAAAACTTCTTAGTAATACTTTCAATTTTTTATCCGCATCAAGTATCTGTTTGTAATCCATCTACATTGTTGTTGACATGTCTCACTTGACAGTTCCAAGATACTTGAATCTTTCACTTTCTCTGTTTGTTTTGATCGTGAGTCATATTGTTGACCGACTTACATACAGCTGATTGATTTATTTATTACTTAAAATCACATTTTGCGTAAATATTGCCATACTTGTTCGGAAAGGAAGGCAAATCCAAGGTGTAATTTTGTATAAAGGTTGATTTAATTGTACAGTCAAGCAAAGAGTTTGGTGTGCAATCAATAAGATAACATACATCGCCATGAAACGGCTATGGTGGTACACTCCGTACACGATTATTATACCTCCGATTTTTGTGTCATAGTGACCTTTATTCTCTTCACCATAAGGTTTATGTCAGAGGTAAAATAGTTGTAGACGGACTTTAGTACCTACTTTGTTGGACTAGCTACGTAACAAAGAGCTCTAATGTGTGTTCCAAAAGTATCTCATGATGGTGTGAACAACCCCTGTTCAGGTTAAATCTCTAGTGAGTGATTGCTCTTACGCAATCATTCCCTCAATTGATTTAGTAACACATCACATCTGCATTAAGAAGGATCCAACTTCATGTCTCACCACTTTTTACAACAGGTACTGCTTGAATAATAATATTATTTATTCAATTGTACTTTAAAAATCATTGACAAAAATTGAGCTTATAATATTTTGGTTCAATTTGTCAAATGTACAACTTGATTAAAGTTATTTAAAATTGGAATTTTGGGTATTCAAATAAGCAAATTAAAATACTCAATTTGTAAGTGGCACTACAAATTGGCATCCACACTGTGCGTTTTCTGAGATCCATTTATTTACATTTTCATCACAATACTTTTGGAACTGAGCTACTTCGACTATGACCGTTCATCATACTTAATAAGTTTTAAAACAAATTACACACTCAGATGAGCATTGTCAGAGATTTGGCTAGTCAGCACACACAATATAGGTTTATGCAGTAGGTGCCTACACACTTATCGCTTTTATCGACTGTACGTTTAAGGATTAATTCGTTACATTGGACCTGGCATTGCACCTATAATTTTGTTTACGTTAAATCGCTAATTGTTCGAGAAAAGGGCTTTGTTTCCGTATTAATTATGTTGTGTAATTATTTATGCCGAAATAGACTTGTCAACTTGTTGGTTTATAAGTTACAGTTAAGTTATACTTAAGAAGGTATAAAACAAAAACCAATGAGTTCAGAGGGTCTAGACAAAGCGCATTCTATCAGCGATAACGTTGAGGGAAAAGACAAAAATGTTTGGAACTGACAAACCTACCGAAAATCTTATATCATAACATAACGCCTGTGATCCCTGACGGGCTAGGGAAAGGTGTAGCCATAGTACACCCACAATTCGCCAGTTATGTTAAAGTCCCATACAATTGAGGGCGAGCGTATTGCCATCAACCGGGCAGAATTACAGACTCTGGGTTGCTGCTGCGCTGCGAGTCGCGGGTTCGATTCCCGCACGGAACAAATGTTTATATGACCTACAAGTAGTTGTTCCGGGTCTGGCTGTTTGTTTATGTGAGTTTAAATGTTTGTAAGCGCACCCACGATACAGGAGTAATTCCTAGTGTGGGGAAAAGTTTATTTAAAAAAAAAAAATGAGAAACTGATAGAAAAACTCAATAACACTTTGCCCAACCTGGAGATCGAACCCAGGACCTCATGCTCAGCAGTAGCACTTAGGATCAGTAGACCAACGAGGCAATCTTATTTCAATTTCGTTGAAAGTCGTTGTAGAGATACGAAACGCTTCGAAAGCGACTACCACTGGCATAGACTAGAGTCGGAACCTTTATTGGTTTACAACTATATTTGAGTTAAGTATGAAACTCAAAATAAAAATCAAAAGTCATTTATTTAAATTAGGCTGAGAATCAGCACTTTTCGAACGTCAAAATTACAAAAGACAGTCCCCAAAAACGCCCGCCCTTCACCACTTCCTAGTGCTATCGGTGGGAAGAAGTGGCGCAGCGTATTGTCTTACTTTCCTAATGGCGTAGGCAGCCGAACTAAGCCTTCCTGCTAAACTTGAAATATGAGGTCCCCACTGAAGTTTGGCATCTACTGTTAGTCCTAGAAAAATTGCCGAGCCTACAGTTTCAAGCACCTCTTTATCTAAGACGATGTTGGGTCCTAGATTTCTAACATTCGGTAAGGTAAACTGTTAATTGATAGTTTTAATTTAAATTCAATTTTAACTTTAATTAATTTAATTAATCTAAATTAAATACATAGTGTTAAAAGGTTCGAGTTGAGAGGTGCTTATCCGGTGCAATGCTTATACGTGTGCCTTGAGCATATATCGGTAAATCAAGCAGTCTTTATATTTAATAATGCAATTAACAAACACTCAACAGGTTAGAATGAAACAAAACACCAACACGCATTCCATACAACATAAAATAAAACATTCGGCAAGTAAGTACAATTTCAGAGAATGGCCAGTAAAAACAAACAACAGCCAGTAAAAACAAACAATTTCACTGTCTCTCATGCGGTGAATCGTAAATGCATGATGAATCATGGCAAACGTGCCACAGGTTAAAAAAACGAGGTCATCGGCCGAGCTTTGCGAAGCTTCAACCTGCCACCGCGGTATGCTTAGTGCAGGGATGGCAAACCTTTATACGGTTAGTAAAATTAATTGTTAAGCCAACTGACGTGTTATACAAGGTCAAATTGAATTAGCTAGCGAAACTCTGAACGCGTGATCACGCCTGCGGAGTTTTGCTAGCTAATTTAATTTGACCCTTTTTTTGAGCGATTTCATATAACTGTCAAAGAATGACAGACATAATTTCCCTGAATTTACATTGACAAGCATTACGTGCATATTATGAGTTGATTTATAAACTCATAAAATGCTTAGTGGGGCAAAGAATATGAAGTTTAAAACAATAGTCTTATACTGAAGATATTTTCAACAAAAGATCGTTTGAAGATAATTAATTTAATAATTACAAAAGATTTATTTAAAATTTGTAACTTAAATTTCCGTAACCACAATTTCATGTCGTGTCGCTTCGCTATCCCTGGCTTTGAGGAAAATCAATGTACTTAAATGATACTTAAAATAACAAAGGTAAGTGTATGTAATTGTGCGAAGTGACCGTTACTCATTCATTCATAACTCGGTAACCCAGATTTGGGATAAAAAATCACTTTTATATGGCGGTCACTATATCTTTATTTGTAAGCTAAATGGGCACGAATATGAGTAATAGAGAATTGGTAAATAAGTACTTAAATGTACTTCATGAATATCAAGGCATTTACCAGAAATGAATTTGTTTTTCCTGTTAAGTGGGCACTGATCCAATACGGAAAATGTTTATATTGCGAAGATTCTCAAACAATTTTATGAAATGAAAATAGAATATAATCAGAAACATAAAAAATCAATCAAACTGCCTAGCCTTTTCCCAACTACATTGGAGTGCAGTTGAATGTTAGTGTTTTACATGGAAACATGAAAAATACACTCATAATAAGTACACTCACAGGACTATTTCAGTCAAAATAAATCATTGTCTCCAACTGTCAACTAAAACGCAACCGCGGCAGACAGTCCGACGCTACACAAATTTAGTCATCTCTATGTTAATTCTACCATTTTATTTATATGCTGCACCCGTTATAACGATAAACTCACTCCAATTTATAACTCTGAACTAAAAAGCTGCTTCTAATAAAATAAGAATCGTATTTTTATATTTATACCGTAGCTTTAAACCCACGCATATTCCGCAAATTAGCTAAAGAGATGTATAAGAAAATATGTATTAAATCGACATCATTTATGTTTACGTACCTTTTGAGAAAAGAAATGATTTATAACACCACTTTGGTACTAAAACGTTGACAGATCAAGAAATTTAATATAAAAATTAAAATCGACTTCTCTTAACTTCTTTCCAACGCTAGCCAAAGGCAGTATATGAGGAGTTTTGTCGATTAATATAAACTAAATATAATTATGGTAATTTGCAATTAAAGCTGTAACCTTCGATATCAGTGTTAAGTACTGAGATGGCACTGTGGGACGGACTGGGTCAAAGGTTTTAAATATAACTGCCATACTAATTGTTTATCAGATTTTAAATGTTGGTGCATGTGTATGCATGTCAATAAAGTTATTGTATTATAAATTAACTTTAACATCTTTATAGAATGGCGTGATTGCTCAAACGTAAAGAAGCGGCTCCTTGAGCATCAAGGTGTGGGTTCTAAACCGATTGACTTGCACCCCCTCCCCCTTTTTGGTTGGTGTTGTCAAGAGTGAGTAGTTGCCGATTACTGCAGATGATATCTCATGCTGTCTTTACAAAGAGATTTTTCCAATTGTTCAAGGTTTCTGACATATTTCATTGAACTCACAGAAATAGAAACTCTGCTGTTGTTTATCATTTGTAACCCACATAGCATTCAATGTGTTAATCTTAGACAACACAAACTTAATGGTGAAGGAAAAAAATGTAAGGACATCTGGACTTATGGTTTGTTGCTGTTACAAGCGCAGACTTTAAGAATTTGCGAGGTCTTTAGTCAGCTATAGGACACTTAGGCTCACTTGCACCACAAATTGCTATATACGTTTACCCCTAATCGTGACTCGCAAAAAACATCGCTCCGTTTCTGACAATTGTTTGAAGATGATAGAGACAGAATGATGTTTTGAGCTCAACTGTCACTAATGAGACACAATTACTTCTTCTTTTGTTACCAACTTATTAAGCTTGCTTAACAGGCGAGACGATGTACCTATGCAACGGCGCAGGACAATCTTTACCAGAGCAGATCATCGGTTTAGTGCTTCAGCAGCTTCCATATCATCAGTATTGTACCGGAATAGTATAACAGTTTGTCGTGGACGTGGTACGACCGCAGCTTCCCTGACATCATCTTGTGAGACTCGTATTATAGCTGTTCATCGTGGACGTGTTACGACCGTGACTAACATCATTTTCTGTGATCAGAAGATCCGCAACCATCGATGAGACGCTCTGCTAGAGTAGCTCTCACCAGCCAGTGCCACTCTTATCCGACTTCTTCAGTGGTTCCAGTAACTTCGTCACAAAACGAGGTGGCGCCATTTGCTGCACCGCCGTCAAGGTAGCGGGCTTTACAGACGCTTATTGACTTTGTGTAGCACAGGACCATGATGTCAAATAAGGCAGGTTTAAGAAAATACACCGTATTTACATAAGATAAGATTTAAAATTTATAATAAATCAAAATGATGCAAACAGAAAAAATATGTAATCCGCCATTTTGTGGGGGCGGCCATCTTAGAACGATTTTCATCAAACATAGCTAAGAACACTCCCGACAAATTCACCTTTCAAACAAAAAAAACAAAATCATAATCGGTTCATTCGTTCGGGAGCTACGATGCCACAGACAGACATACACACACACACACAGAGAGAGAGACACGTCAAACTTATAACACCCCGTCGTTTTTGCGTCGGGGGTTAAAAATACCTCTAGTTTTCCTACATTTTTGACAAGTTTTCGACATTGATTGTAGCTGAGATGAGATTTCCACTAGATTTTGAACGTTTCTAATTACGGGAATTGGCCTTCAGATGTTGCCCGTATTGGTAGATGTTGTTGTATATACGCGTCATTTAGGCAATATGTTTAATTTTTGTTGGGGATCCTAAACAAATAAATTAAAAAATCAATAGCGAAGACTTGGGCAAACATTCCAATTATTGCGCTGTACGAATCGATAATAAAAATCATGTTATAAATGGAAATCCTTGACACATCTGAGGAACTGTTTTCCTTATTTATATAGCCATCGACCCTGAAGGTAGACCCTTAATCATAAGTAGAATCGAATTCACTTTGTAAATCGATTGAAATTATATTTCCTGCTCGAGCACCTTCACATTCATTAAATCAAAATATCAATTTAAAATTACGTAATTAATTGTTTTATGTATAATGTGTCAAAATAACATTTTTTATTAACTAATTTACAAGCTGTGACAATCAAATTCCGTAAAATTATATTCGAATCACGTATTGTTATTATCATTTTAGTGTTTTTTTTTACTGATTTTAATGGGTATTTTTAAATAAAATGAGACTCGTGTGTGATAAATTGGTAATTAGTCACTGGGTGTTGATTGAAAATTGATGATTAGTTGATTAAATTGTATTCATTGGTATTCGGCAGCATTCTTAAATTATTTATTTATTTAAACTTTTCGCACAAAAAGGTACAAAGGCGGGCTTAATGCCTTTGGCATTCTCTACCGGTCAATCAAGGGTGGTGAAGAGATTATCAACACAGATTGAATTAAGCGTAGGCCCAATTTTATTACCATAAGCAAAATCAGCGTATAATGTTCCCACTGCTGGGACACTGGGGCCTTCTCTCAGTGAGAAGGAATGGTCCTTAAAATACCACGAGGGCCCAGTGCGGGTTGAAAGATGTCACATGTCTTGGATTTTTTGGTTCTAGGATATGCCAGTTTTCTCACGATGTTTTCCTTCACCGTTTTGAGAGTAGCGGTGATGAAATAAAGCACAGCCTATCTGGGTTCGAACCTACGACCTACAACTCGTACCGGCCGTTACCATTGGGCCATCAATGCTCTTATTTTTTTTTATTTACCTTTATTGTATCGTCTATCAAAAAAACCGATGGCCTTTCAACGCAGCCTGTTAATATGGTCTTTGTTTTGATCAACAGCCAAACATTAAATATGTCCTAACCTTGCTTTTGAACCGAAGACGCAAAACACGGGGGTGTCGTTTTTAGTGCTTAAAAACATTCAATAAATGTTTATTGACCCATCAAAAAGGTATTTCTTTACATTGTACCTACCTACATACTTACTGTATATTTTAGAACTTGCGAAGTGACCACCTACTTTAATTAGCACTGAGCTGGTCTAAGTTACAGTGTTAACTATTTTTTTTTGGGCAAAGCTTTTAGCTGTCAGATCTTGATCTATTTCCGCGTAGGTATTAGCCAAGCCTTCGTGTGGAGAAACAAATAAAGAGTGGGACTACAAGGATCCATGATTAAAGGCTCCCAAAGACAGGCGCGACTTGTCGCACCACATGTCGTATTGCAACTCTGTTTTCATAGAAATTCTTCTACGGAAATATCTACATATATCGCAGAATCGCGTCGCACTGTCTGCGGGAGCCTTAAACAGGCTGGATTATTGTTGAAACTATGTCCCAAGGGTTCACCTCAAAGATTTAAACTAATGGTATTTAGAATCAAGTCTTGGTGCACCAAGACTTTTCAAAACATTTATTTCCATTAAAACATTTACAGGCACTTGAATTGTCAGCCTATAATGTTTCTACTACTGGGACACAGGCCTTTTATCGGTGAGAGGGAGTTGGCCGTAATCCACCACACGGGCCCCATGCAGGTTGGTAGATGTAACATGTCATCAAATATTTGGCTCTAGGACAATTCTGGCTTCCTCACGATGTTTTTCGTTACCGTTTTGAGACCAGTGGTGATGAAATAATTTACTTTTGGAATGTTTGTGAATATGTGAGCACCTTGTATCTATCACATAGTTGATCTATATGTCATGGTTTCATTTATCCATTTAATTTTTTTTACCTATTGTGGTCTGGTAATTTTATTTTTGGGTGCATCGTCTTCACATATAATTATATAAATAATGTATGCAAAATATTCTAAAACATTTTAAAAGAGTAACGGTGGAGTTTCTTGCCCATTCTTCTCCATACGAAAACTACCTTTTGGAAGGGGCGACTAGAATCAAATTTATTTTAATTTTATTTTTGACGTTCAAAAGTGCCTTTTATGAGCCTATTTGAAATAAATGATTTGACTTTGACTTTGACACTAACTAAAGGGTCTGTCTGGGTTCGAACCTACAACTCGTAAGTTCCGGCGGTTACCATTGAGCCACCACTACTCTCGGTCATTCAGGAAGATGAAGCTAATTTACTATTCTAAAGAGTACTAGCTTCCTATACATATGAACGGGCACGAAAATCCATGCACTGAGAAACCAGTCTAGCTATAAATTATATATTAAATAGGATTTATTTTGAACGAATGAGTGAAACATTTACAAATAACGTGTAAAAACATTAGACGCACATATTCCAATGTTATAATGAGTTGGCGTCTAATTAGGAAACACAACTTCTCAATGGTGGCAATAAAAAATAAAGTTTATTAATCTTCCTCATCAAGGTATTCACAGGTACACGCAAACTTGTTCATATTAATTAATATAGACAATGGTTTTTGTTAAACAAAATAATAAATGTAATTCCAAAAATAAAACGTAGGTACAACAATAAATAACCAACAAGTTTATTATGTTGTTAACATTTTAACACGTATGTTGAGAATAATTAAAATTATTGATAAAAAGTCGAGGAAGATGATTCATTGATGTCAAACGTCCTTATCCCAGTTTATTTAGTGTCGGCACACCATACTTCTCTATTAGTCGTCATCTTGGTAGTCACCCCCTTTCTAACCATATCATCGTCCACACAGTCCATCCATCGTTTCTTTGGTCTTTCCCTATTCTTGTAGCCATCGACATTCATACTCAAAACTTTCCTCACGACATCTTCCTATTAATTGTATTCAGATACCTACAACATGTTCACAGGTCACCTTCATTTATTCATTAGAGGTTTACCAAACGAACAAATGCTATAAATTTTTAAATGTCATGATGCCATAAACCAGTCACTCTTAATGCCACTGATATCAATTTACATTTTGAGACAGTCCTAGCTAACCAGGGTTTCTTACGGAGTTGCTAGAAAATGATATTCAGGTATAGCTTTTCATAGCTGAAGATAAGAAAGTACCCACCTAACATCAAAAGGTATCAAATTAACAACACACACTGTTCAAAGTAGTTCCACATACGACATATTTCGCACTTTCTTCAACATTTCACTAATCAAATGGTTTTCAGCATTGAATTAGTTGATTCCCCATTAAAATCCATTTCTTTAAAAATACCTAGTCTTGCCATACATATTGTCACGAAGAAAATTTTTTTTTTTTATTGCAAATTATATTTATTACTTTTACAGTGTGTTAGTTTAATACATAAATATAGGAGACGCTCCGGGCGTCGGGAGCTGCGTGACGACTCCCGGCCACCGTAGGCGCGGGCCTGCGGGCGGAGAGCAATGGGTAGCTCACCGTCCGATCAGGACCAGGCCCGTGCCGGACGGCGCGTATGTGTTCCACGCGCGCCTCAAAGAGATGTCAGCATAGTTGACGGGGCCCGACAGGGCCGAAGCCTGCCGGGGTAGCGGGATCGTCCGAAAGGGTTACCGCTGCCCTGGTACATAAAGGGCTAAGGATGGAACACTGGTGGGTATTAGTCAGTAAGAGTCTGACACTCCCTTCTGCTCCACCCAGAGCGGGAGGGGTCATTTGATGATTTCACATCCTCAAAAAAAAAAAAGAAAAAAAAAGTGGTCTACACTGGCTGCAATACAGTCCTTTAAACGTTGAAGCCAGTTATCAATAGAAGCACGCACTCTTTCCATGGGAAAATTCTTCACTGCCAATCGTATGGATTGTTTTAGGGACTCCAAATTATCATGGCGTTTAGAGCAAGCCGTACTCTCTAAAACTGACCATAAATCATAATCCAGCGGATTAAGATCGGGACTAGACGAAGGCCCGTGTTCAGCTCTGATGAAGTCCGAAACGTTCACTTCCAACCAAGACTGCGTGGACCGAGCTTTATGACCCGGCGCCGAGTCTTGTTGGAAGGACCATACTTGGTTATTGAACATGGTGTTGTTAAGGCTTAACTACCTTCTCAAGAATGGTAACTTGATACACTTGTGCCGATGTTTTGATACCTTTTTCACAAAAATATGGCTCAGTCACTCCTTCATAGCTAACACCCCACCAAACCATCACTGAAGTCGGATAATGCGCACGTTACACTCTGTCGACTAATTGGGAAGCTTTCTTAGAGCTTTGAGCATAAATACAGTCATTTTCTTTGTTAAAATGTTGCTCAATTGTAAAGATTTTCTCATCCGTAAACAAAATTTTACTGTGACCTCCCTTTGCGTACCGCTTCAGTAGTTGTTTCGATTTAACCACCCTATTCTTTTTTAAATTATCAGTTAAAAATGACCAGTGCGTCTCTTATAGGCTGCAAGTCCTAAGTCATCTTTTAAAATACGCGACATGGTTCTGGGTGCTATCTTCATCTCCCGAGATAAATTTTTTTGCTTTCGGACAGGATTTCTTCGAATTCTTTCCCTTACTGCTTTGACCGTCTTTTTCGTACGAACACTACGTGGACGGCCAGATCTTTTTCTGTCACAAACAGAGGAGGTCTCATTGTACCTATTAATAGCCCGGTACATAAACATTTGACTAATACCAAGCGTATGGAGAGTTTTAAAATTTGCATTTGGCTCCATACCAACTTTGTTAGATGCAATCACAGCGATTCGGTTCTCTGTATCACCCCACTCCATATTAATATCGCAAAATATTGTACAATGTATTGGCGCCAAAATTAGAAAACTCAATGAACAATCGTATAAAAATTACAGATTCCAAATTCAAATGTAATATCTTTCTTATTTTTAATTGTAACAGTATTTATGGCCAGACTGTGTAGGTAAGTAATGTTTATAATCATAACAGTCGAATTGGCAGACCATATTCGCAACACCTCACTGCGCTGCAAAACAGAGATTACTGACATTGCTCAATAAGCCTTTAAGCTGAAGTGGGACTGGGCTCGCTACGTCTGCCGTATGCCCAATAAGCTGTGGGCAAAAATAACCACCACCTGGAGCCCTGACACAGCTAGAAGGCGTCGCGGCAGACCCCGTAGAAGATGGTGGTACGAGCTGGACAAAACAAGCGACCAGTGAACGACTTACTTTAGCCCTGGATCGAAAGATCTGGAAGTCATAGGGAGATGCCTTTGCCCAGCAGTGGGATGATACAGGCTAACAGTAACAATAACACTAATAATCATAAATCTTTATTTATCTTAACATCCATATTACATGCACAGGTTAATAGAATGCACAATCTTAAATAGAGCAAGGAGTCTAAGATAGGAGGGGAGGGTTCTGAGTTTAAGATCACCATAGATAGGACATATTAATTTACAAAAACGAATCCTGACTATCAGCAATATTATATTAATTAACTTCAAAATTTACATAGAAATGCAGTTACATTAAGATAAGACCACACCTTCAATAAAACCTAATAAAAATTAAAAACGTTATTTTATCTGAATCTTAACACCAAAAAACATTATAAAACTTTTCTTAAATATTATTATGCAAATCAGTGTTAATTGGGCTATCATCCAAAATATAATTGTGTATTATTTATTAGCCAAACTTAATTACTATACACAGTTGTCGGAACACAAAACACGAGAACATTCATCACTGTCATTCCTTCCTAATTCTTTAACAATTATATAATAATTTAATAATATAAATGTGTGTATAATAGTGTTATTGTCTAGTGATATAAAACTGTAATAATGTGTTTAATTGATATTGTTTGTGTTGTTTTAATAATTGTTTGTGTTAAATGGTTGTTCCTTATGACCCTATATTGATTCTGATTATGTTCTGTGTCCGTGACCGAGTCGTTAACAAGTTAAGGCTTACGGATGCAGGTCAAACTTGGGTGAAATCACCGACAATCGATATACGTCAAGAACATTGTTTTGACTTTCGATTTATATTATTATGATAAGGTGAACGAGACTCGATAAACAAATATTTACCTTACTTACAGGGTAACTTATATGTGCTTATTATTTATTTCTTTGTGTGTTTCGTTTCAGCCTTGGCCCCCTGTCGTGCAAAGAGCTACACCAGAAAAGCTTTTCTTTTTATGTTTTGTTCTAGTATGGACCAAATTATCTTTTCTTTTTATAATTAAATTAATTAATATGTTAATCAGATATTTAATCTGCTTATATTATTCATTGCAGTTTCTCTACCGGCTTTAAAAAAAAGTACAGACCTATAAATACCACTACCAATAAATTGCATTGTTTTTGCCAAATATCTATTAGTTAATACTTTAGCGATAAAGTTGAAAATCTATTAAAGAAATTTGTCAGGTTGTAGTATGTGCTGGCGTCTTTAAAAACGATATTTGTTAAGCTATAAAAATAACTATTGATTTACAATTAAAATATTTTTGCTTTAAAAAAACTAAAACGTAATTAAGCTTTGAATGCTAAGTTTTAATTTTAAGCTAAAATATTTTATGTGTATTTTAACTGTGTGTTATTAAATAATAAATCACATATTAATCTTGTTTATAAATTACATCAAAATTTACCGTATCGTACTATTTAATTATTTATTATTCATACATGCAATCGAACCGCATCAAAACAAGACATTTAAATAATAAATTCGGCGAGAAAACCGTTGTTTGACCTTACCTACTTAGTGCGCGTAACGAGTAACTTCATGAATCAGATGCAAAAAAAGTGGCCATATGCTAGTCGGACTCACCAACCAAGGGTTCCGCACCACTGTACAATTTTTACCACTACCTATTCGAGCCTGAGCTAAAAAACGCCGACATTGAACACTGTATTTAAAAAAAATACTTTAGGATAAAAAAAATGGCGAAAAAGGCTTAACACTGTCGCCGTTTCTGCCATACAAGAAACGGCCCCCTTTAATTTTTAACTTTATTTTATTTTTAATATTGTTGTTATACCGGCCATTGTAGTACAGGCGCCTATCAAGCTACTACAATCTGTCAAATTTCTTTAATAGATTTCCAACTTTATCACTTAAGCATTAGGTTCAAGGTTGATTGGGAAAATTAGACAGTTTCGGGTAGCTTGATTAGCTGGCGTCTGTACATACTCTGTGAAAATTATATATATAATTTATAATTATAAAAATATATAATTAAAATAATTATATATATCTATAGGTACCTATTACGGGTCAATTGATACAGCCCTGTGGCAGACAGACACACGAACAGCGGAGCCTTAGTAATAGGCTCTAGGCACCTTTTGGGCACGGAACCCTAAAACACAATTATAGGTCGCATCTAATAACCACTTTGTTCCAATGATTAATTATATTTTGAAGGCGGAAGCATACACGATATAAACGATATAATTATAATAGGTGTTAATTATATTAATCGTAATTTAAAAAGGTCGTATTATTTATAGCTTTATTAATCTACGTGACTTGTTCTGCTTTTGCCGTATGTGAATCGCTTGCGTTTACTTTCCCCTCCATAGAATCGGACATGTTGTCCTGTCAATCATTAAGAGATATTTAAAAAAACCTTTATTTTCAGTCATCAAAGAACTGCCTGTCCATCATCTGCCTAGCCTTTTCTCAACTATGCTGGGGTCGGCTTCCAGTCTAACCAGACGCAGCTGAATACCAGTATTTTACATGGAGGCGACTGCCTATCTGACCTCCACAACTCAGTTACTGGGTAATACGATACCCTTTAGTAAGACTGGTTGTCAGACTTTCGGGCTTCTGACTACCCGTAACAACTGTCAAAGATCCAAGAATGAGAGCCGGAACCAACCGCTTAACCTGCTTTCCGAGGCACGGAGGGGTCTTGGTATGTAAGGATGGTTACCCATCCACAGACCAACCGTGGCAAGCGTAGCTTAACCTGATCGATCGACCTGTGCGGCTGATAATATTTAGCCACGGGCCCCTCTGCCTGTTAGTTTACAAATGACTTCTACTTCTTCTTTTGTTTCGTGTCTCTGGCGCAACAGTTGGCCCAAAAATTCGCTACTTCCACGGCGTTATCAGTGGTAGCGCAGAGGTCACTTTGGCTGCATGTTTTAGGGCACAGAGGGCAGTATAGGATTACAAATCACTTAAACTATGTTTGTAGAACAATTAGGCACACGTACAATAATAAAAACACACAATTTTTTTCTATAATTATTTCATAAATTGTTGTTGTGCTTGCCATATTTATTATGGATTCGTTCCTAATAGATTGGACGGAGAAGGCACATCACAAGGAAAGATGGAAGAATATGGGGGAGGCCTTTACCCACCAGTGGGATAATATAGGGTGGCAGAGACATACGCGCAAACTGTAACCATGGATTCAGCATATAAGTTTAGACCCCACAGCGTCGAAATTTTTCGTCGTTTTTCAAAAAAAAAATCTTCTGTTTCATAGAAAAGTGCAATATCTACGCGGTAAAAATGTATGGAACAGCAATTTTTTTTTTAATAACCGACAATTAAGCAAGTATTTTTTTTAACTAGCATTTTTATCCTTATCTATCAAATATTATGAACTGGAAAGTAGTTAACAGCATTCAGTAATCATCTCATTAAGTACCTACCAATATTACGTTAAAATTAATTAACCCTCGATCACATCACTCCTCCTTAACGCGACATTTTTTCATATATAACTCGAACAATTAACATTATTTCCTCGAAGCACATAGCGGCATGTATTTCTTGTTAATTTAATACGAACAGCTACATAGCGCGGTTCGTATGCCAGTGATAAATATGGACGGTAACGGTGACAGTATAAGTTAAGGTCACCAGTTGGTCAAAAGTTCAATATGTCGAATATCCATCTGAATAAAGGACTACACGTATAATTAATCATTGTTGTTTCTTTATTAAACTGTTTAGCCTCTCGGAACAAGTGAATTAATCAGCCAGTTTGAAATTTGTCTCGCGATAATGGATTCTGTAACGTACATTGATTTATTTTCAACTAGATTTTGCCCACAACTTCGCCCGCGTGGAGGTTGGAAATTACCCCACGGGAACATACTATGGGGATCAAAAGTATTGTATGTATCAATGCAGGCTATAAACTATCTGTGTGCTAAATTTCATCCAAATCCGTTCAGCCGTTTTTGCGTGATTCAGTAACAAACCACCAAACATTCAATCATACAAACTTTCACATTTATAATATTACTAACTTTTGCCAGTAGCTTCGTCCGCGGGGAGGTCGGAAATTATCCCACGGGAACGTACTACCGGGATAAAAAGTATTATATGTGTTAATCCAGGCTATAAACTATCTGTGTGCTAAATTTCATCCAAATCCGTTCAGCCATTTTTGCGTGATTGAGTAACAAACATCCAAACATACAAACTTTCGCACAGTGTTACTGGTGATCCTACTAATATTTATGTGTTTTTGCTTGAATTTGTTGTTATCTGGTTACCTAGATATTACTCCAAGTGGTAACCTTTGCAGCTTAGTCATGTGGAATTTTAATATAAACTTCCTCATACGTAGTGTTACATCTTTCCTGTATGCACTTTTCTAAATCTAGGACTAAACGTCATTTGTTTACTTTCCGTTCTGTGATGAAGGTTGAGAGTCATTTAAGTTATAATTATTTTAGTAAGTAATAAGCAGCATATGTCTTTTATATTTTCAACACTATAATGATTTTTTATTTTCTTGAAACTTTGTAAAACCAACCCGCACTGGGCCCCGGGTCGTGGTTATGAGAGGAATATGTCTCCTCTCTGTGAGAGAGGGCCGTAGTTAGTCCCATTAGTGATTATGGTTAAGCTTGTAAAACTATTTTTTGATGTTAGTACTATAATAATAATATATAATCTTACGTCAGATCGAAAATATTTTTTTCCAAATTATGCGATGATGCAAGTTTCATTGATAACGCTAAACTTAATTATACATAAGCTATGTTTTCCTACATCTTTTTGGGTGTGTCTTCGTTACAAGTAATCAAGTATTTACGTCAATTTTGGAAATGTCAAAATGCTAAAAATATTCATTACGACTCAATGGCATGAAACTCTTTGTATTGTCTCTCTTTCTCATGTATTTCTATTCTATCTGAGAACACTGAAAGATGGCTCCAACCAGTTTTCAGTAGACAACTCCTTATCTGCCAAACCAGTATAAAAACTCGATAACAACGTCACACAACTGTATTCGTCTCATCATTTCATATTGCTGTACATTTCTGTTATTGTAAGGAAAGTGATAATAGTGTGTGAACTGAACAAGGCTATGTAAACTGTCTATCGAAAACGTTCCACTATGTCTATGATGTTACTAAGTAATGACTACGTACTTAACAATAAACGTTATTTGTGTTACTATTAGTACGAAGGCTCGTACGAAGGTTGTTGACGTTTGTAACACGCGTATATAGCTAATAATCATATTTCTCTACAATGAAGTTGTATGTAGTTAGTATGTCGCATCACTAGGTCTTATTTGCTTTGTGTTGTCAGTTGACTATCCGTGTTGAGGGCTATTTTATCCCCCGACAGAAACAGACGGGTGTTATAAGTTTAACCTGTGTATCTGTGTGTCTGTCTGCGTACTTTGTTATATCATCCATGTTTTTTAAATAATTTAGAGAGGAAAGCAATGTTGCTTAAATGCTTTTCTTTTTCTTCTCTTTTTCAAACTATACTCACTCTATGCTATGCTGATTGTAGGTCCCCTGCATGTATTGGGCGTTTTGCACGCATTTCCTGTTACTTTGACCAGATCGTAAGTTCATCCAACGCAAGCGCACTTCTTCTGTTAAACTTCTCATCGTGAAAATTTAGCCGAAGTGATTTTGTAGTGAGCTGTCATTTCACCTGATGCTAGGGACCGACGCTATAGACAGCTCATCTCAAGCTCACTTCACCTACGTTTTCACGGGGAGATTCTTTACAGAATATACCGTCAGGATCTCCAATCTAAAACTTACCTAGGTTCCCAATATAATGTATGGTCTTCAACATTAGAGTGTCCGTTTCGGCTGGACCCTTCATTTCATCCTTTTTAATTTTTGTATTTGGCTCACCTCTTTCATGTTTGTCAAAGACAAACCAAAACCGTTTTTGTATCTCTTTTTATTCATAGATAGATGTCGTCTTTCCAAAACCACGTTTTTCTTGAATATTGATTTTACGACAAAAAAAATGGAAAAAACATAAAACCTAATGAAGCTATAAACTAAGTAAATAATGTGAACTGAATTTGAATTAATCGATACCTAGACTTAAAGTAAATTATACACGAAAAACGATATTCAACTTTATTATTTTATTCATAAAAATGTGCATGGAATGTTTTTACTCTGGTTGCTAAGGCACGATGAAAATGATAGGTTCTAAAACGAAACTCTGTTTCATTACTGAAAGGTTAGTTCTTGTAACCAACCGTGAGTAACAAAAATTATGTGGATCTGCCAAAGATCGAACATTGTATTCATCAAATTTATGGGATATAACAGGCGTTGCACAGGGGGTGCTGGAGTGGGTTTTTTGTGTTGATGTGTCCAGTGACCACTGGGGTAGTTTTTCCTTTAGGAGGGAGTCCAACCCGTTACGTCAGCTCCATCTGGGTCTACCACGTCGTCGGTTCCTGATGTTGCTGTTCGGAACCCAATCTGTGACTACTTTTGGCCAATTCTGTACGACATGCGGTAGATGTGGCCTTTCCAGTTTCATTTTAATTTGGGCGGGTGTTTTGTTTACGTCTACAGTTTGTGTTTTGGAATGCGGTATACTGTTCCATATACGGTCAGTTAGTGTGACTCCGAGAATACTTCTTTTTATTGCTGGCTGGCAGACCCCGAATGCGGACATTTGCGCTCCATAGGCATTCTGATGAGTGATTAATTAATACGGTCCTTAGAAACTAGTGAGTTTGATTTTTTTTTTGCAACAGGTGTTAGAGACCCGAATAGCTAAAAAAAAGTTTTAATTTTAATAAATATAATTTATTAATTGTCGACTTTGTCAGAGATTGATCATAATAATTTACTTGTTTGGATTATTTTCATTATATTTCAAAGGCATTAATTAGATCCATTAATCACAGTTTTATTCTTAATTCGTCTTTATGTTTGTTAAAAAGACACTGTGATTAGGAATCCATTAGCCAAGTATAGTGTATATGGCAATTATCCCTATGACCGAATATAATAAGACGAACAGACGGAGGGACAGACGATAATTTTTGCAGTACATTGACATTGTTTAGTGTTTACCTTTTAAAGTTTGTTTGGTGTTTTGAAACTAAATTGTTGGTTTAAAATATGGCATTTTAATATTAATTTATTGGAACATAACTCGAATACTGTCAGATTATTGAGTCTTTTTGGGTCATTTGATTTGTCCAATGTGTTTATGGAACCAACCCGAGTGACAGCTTCTTCTGCCACTTGTATAGATAATATTTTTTGTAATTGCGATTACATACACAAACGAATTGTAGATAAGTTGCCATCTGATCACAGTGGACAAATAATAACATTTAGCTCCTATAGGCCTTTACAAAAAATTGAAATAAGGTTTAGGCCAATTACATGTAAAAATTTAGAGAAATTAAATAATTCTTTGGCCAGTAAATTATGTGATCAGAGTTTTAATAATATAGATGACCCCAATGAGTTCTACGCCGAGTTCTTTTCACTATTAAACTCGCAATTTTATGACACTTTTCCACTGAAAACTAAAAGTATTTACACAAAGTTTTTATTCAGTGACTGGGCTACTCCAGGTATTCGTAAAAGCAGGGAAAAACTTTTTGAACTGTATGGCTTAAAGCAACATATGAAAAATACGAACTTTCATCAGTATGTTGCAAAATATTCAAAAACTTTTAAAAGGGTGTGCCAAAGAGCTAAAGCTCTTTATATAAGCAATAAAATAAAATCAGCTGATGATAAAATAAAAACTACCTGGCAAATAATAAATAATGAAACAGGTAGGAAAAAACAGCGAAATAGTGAACTTAATTTAGAGACTGCACATGGCCCCATCAATTCAGATGTAGAAATAGCTCAGGAATTTGAAAACTTCTTTGCTAATATTCCCCTTAAAACTACTGAAGCTTTAAATTCTTCCCCCACGCTTTCTGCTGCCTTACTTAAAAGGAATGTAAAGGCATGCCCTTCGGAGCTTAGGTTTCAGCATACAAACCCCCAGGCTGTTATAAGAGCTTTTAAAGATCTTAAAATTAAATCAACAGAAGATCTCTGGGGTATGTCTGTAAAAGTATGTAGATCTCTCATCGAAACCATTGCGCCCTATTTAGCTTTCATATTTAACACCAGTGTTGACCAAGGAGTCTTTCCGGATCTTATGAAACATAGTAAAGTAGTACCATTGTTCAAATCCGGTGATAGTAAAGATCCCAACAATTATAGACCTGTGTCAATTCTGTCAGTTCTCAGTAAGGTGTTTGAAAAGTTGATGCTCAATCAAATGTTACGTCACTTTAATAAAAATTACATCTTTCATGAACACCAGTACGGCTTCACCA
This sequence comes from Apamea epomidion, assembly GCA_947507525.1. Taxonomy (NCBI): domain Eukaryota; kingdom Metazoa; phylum Arthropoda; class Insecta; order Lepidoptera; family Noctuidae; genus Apamea; species Apamea epomidion. The sequence goes on from OX382227.1 coordinate 14,367,147, forward strand.
AAGGGCGTTGTACCACTGACGCCGGTGTTACCCTAATGAAGAACATTTTTAACGCCTGGGAAGAAGCACAAGATGCTATTGGAATCTTTTGCGATCTCTCTAAGGCGTTCGATTGCGTAAACCATGAAACACTTCTGATGAAACTCGAGCACTATGGGATTAGGAAAACAGCACTTGACTTGTTAAGATCATACCTGAAAGATAGAAAGGTTAAAATCCAAGTAAATGGCGTAAACTCATTGGGTTCTGAAATGACAATGGGCGTTCCTCAAGGTTCGATATTGGGTCCATTCCTCTTTTTAGTTTATATTAATGATTTACCCCAATTACTTCAAAATCAACCGAAGATGGTGTTATTTGCAGATGACACATCATTGATCTTTAAAATAGACCGACGGTCACAAAATCTTGACGACGTGAATAACTCTATTCTTCAGGTCCAAGATTGGTTTACGGTTAATAATTTAGTACTTAATGAACAAAAAACAAAATGCATTAGATTTAAATTACCTAATGTTAGAAGTAGCGAATGTGACATCGTATTGAATGGCCAAAAATTAGAATTTGTTAATCGGACAGTTTTCCTAGGAATCACGCTAGACGAGAAATTACAATGGGGACCTCATATAACATCTATTGCGGGGCGGCTAAGCTCGGCCGCATATGCTGTTAGAAAGATAAGACAATTAACAGACGAAGAAACCGCGCGCTTGGTCTATTTTAGTTACTTCCACAGTATTATGTCATATGGCATTTTACTGTGGGGTCGGGCTGCTGACATTGAATCCATTTTTATTTTGCAAAAGAGAGCTGTCAGAGCCATTTACAATCTACGTCGCCGCGAATCTCTTAGGGAACTATTTAAAAGGATTAATATTATGACGGTACCTTGCCAATTCATTTATGAAAATATTATGTATGTAAGAAAAAATCAACATCTTTTTAATAAAATAAGTGATAGACATAATTTTAATACTAGAAATAAAGATAAATTAGATCAACCTTTTTCAGATTATCTAAAGTTCATACATCTTTTATGGGGTACTGTGTTAAATGTTACAAAAAAATACCTTGTGAAATATTGCAATTAAATGAAAGAAAATTTAAAACCTATATTAAAATTACACTTTGTAAGCAAGGATATTACAAATTAGAGGATTATATCCAAGATAAGAATGCTTGGAAACATGCTGGTCTTGCTCCATAGGACAATCTCTAGAGTCTAGACAAAATCAAACTGGTTGCTAATGTAATTGTATAATTTATTCTTTCTTTTTTTTTTTTTGACATTGATTTACATTCTGTAATTACTTGGGGTCACACCCGGACTTATTACTCCTTATTTATTTATGAAAATCGTCTACGTTTGGAATGTTTGTGAATATGTGAGCACCATGTATCTATCACATAGTTGATCTATATGTCATGGTTACATTTATCCATTTTAATTCTTTTACCTATTGTGGTATAGTAAGTTTATTTTTGGGTGCATCGTCTTCACATATAATTATATAAATAATGTATGCAATATATTGTAAAACATTTTAAAAGAGTAACGGTGGAGTTTCTTGCCCATTCTTCTCCATACGAAAACTACCTTTTGGAAGGGGCGACTAGAATCAATTTTATTCTAATTTTATTTTTGACGTTCAAAAGTGCCTTTTATGTGCCTATTTGAAATAAATGATTTGACTTTGACTTTGACTTTGACTTTGCATTTTGTATGAAATACGGTGCTGAAACGTGAACACTAACGGTCGGGTTGGTCCACAAATTCAAGGTCGCTCAGCGCGCTTTTGAGCGAACTATGCTCGGAATCTCTCATCAGGAATGAAATTATCCGTAAAAGATCCGGAGTTACCGACATAGCTTGCAGAGTAAGCAAGGACCGATGGCCGGTGGAGTAGACGAGTCCTGGAGTGACGAAAAAAAAGTTTTATTGGTTATTTCTATTGGGAATTTTTTAGTAGCAGCTTGGAGTTTTGAAGTTGGCGGTGTGGTACGCTCGTGCCTCGGAAAGCACATTAAGCCGTTGGTCCTGCACCTGATCTCTCTCCGGTCTTGGGGGATTGCCGTCCCATCGGACAATGAGAGTGAGGGAAGAGACAGTGCACCTGTGTCTGCGCACACACTTATGTATTATAATATCTCCTACGCCGACGGCTGATCTCCACTGAGATTGGTCGCCATGGCCGAGATTCGGTCTGGAGGACTTTATTATTTATTTAATATAATAATTAAATAGTCTACCTAGCGTTGTTATAGTGGCAACTTTATCTGCATCTACTCATTAATGATTATTTTATTGACTACGTCACTTAAGTCTAAGCTTTTATGAATAAGAACCTGATGGGTGAGAAACCTTTGAGTTATTACCGCACCTTGCATATGACTAACATCCACGTGAACTGCGACCTCTTCACCAAAATTATAATAATAATTATCATAATTATTATAAAACACCAAATACAACAAAGCTTCTAATTTAAGTAGTGAGTCAGCTTCAATGAACAAGTTACTTTTATGACATATTATTATCATAATTAATTATTATTCTAGCTACTTCATAATAATGTTGATATGACTAACCATTGTAGGCGCCGGCGCTCATAAACGGTAATTGAACATTAAATATCGATAATTTCAGGGCTGCCAGGATATCTTTGTACAGACCCCAGCATATCAAGCTACTACAATCTGTCAAATTTCTTTAAAGATTTTCAACTTTATCACTAAAGCATTAAGGTTCAAGGTTGATTGGTAAAATTTTACAGTTTCGGGTAGCTTAATGCGCTGGCGTCTATACGCTAGACACAATATGCATGCAATATCAGAAAAACTCTAAAATAACATGTTGTGTTTAGTACATTTGAAATTTTTTATTTTGACCGGACTCTTGCCATAGGTACTAGAAACCAGCATACAGTAGGTACTGTGAGCTCTTTACGAGCTCCGTACCGGGATGAGTAAATTAAACAATCAGTTTGTTATATAATAATATATTATGGATATCATCCATAATTTACGTTTTTAAATTTCGATCTTTTTTTTTTCAACTTTTGTCTTCCCGCTTATCAGCTAGACAAACTTACTTTTATAGTAGGTATGTATCTATATCTCTATAAAGATATACAAAAAATGTGTATAAAGTGTATAAAATAAATTAGTCACTAATTTGTTAGACTGCTAGCCATATGAAATAAAATTCTGACTGATCATTCTTTAATAAATTTCAATAGGTAGGCTTCTATATGGTTTTCAAATGATGATTATATTCCTAGCTCATTCAAGAGCTCTAACCGGATAGAAAATTTAACAATTGATGATTATCAGCGTTCACCTTGTATCTAATACCTAACATTGAGCAAATATTTATTTAAAAAAACACGTTATCCTATTATATAATGCCGACTCGGTTGCTTACACATAAAAATGTATAGCGGATTACATAAGGATCAAAATTCTTAAGTGCTGGCAATTAATATGTTAATTTTCACGAAATATGTCCGAATAGCGGTGAGATATGGTTCAATATCTCAGCATATACTGACGTATATGTAGTAGGAGTTTTAGTAGACGAGGAGCTAGTGGAAATTATTATTACTTTCTGACATTTTAGGCCAATAAATAACATTAAGTTTAAAGGTCACACATCTATATTGTAAATTCGAAAGTAACTCTGACTGTCTGTATTTTTGTATGGTATCTTTTCACGCCTAAACCACTAAACGGATTTCAATAAAATTTGGCAAGAAAGTAGATCAGATGGCATTCCTGGGGAAGGAAGACATAGGCTGCATCATCATTCCTCAAGGAGGTAAAATAGAGGTGATTTTAAAATTCACATAATTATTAAAAATATTGTGTACCTTTTTTTAAGAAATTTAAGGAACTGGAAATATAGTCAGAACCCGTATCTCCTCAAGATACGGGTTCTGACTATATTTTATTATTTATTTTAGTATCTTTTTCATTTCAATCGGTTCATCCAAGTTAGTACAATTTCAAGTTATAAAATAACTTAGCTAATATATGTAGGTATGTGGTCAATGGCGGCGCTAGAGTATTTCAAATTAGTGATGATAATATTAAAATGAATTATTATATTAGACATTATTATTCAGTTCTGACATTTAGAATCAGAAAAACCGGTTTAATAAAAATAAAAAAAAGATTATTTGTTTGTCTGTCATTTATTATCTGTCTGTCTGTTACCTGTTTTTACGCTTTAAAGGCTGAATGGATTTCTCTGTACCACGTTCCCGTGGGATAATTTCCGGCGTTCAGACGGGCGTAGCCGCGGGCAGAAGCTAGTGCATTATATATTCATACTAACTACTAATCCCAACATACTACAAACATACTAATCCCTCGTAACTTTAACAGAAAGTTATAATATTTTTTCGTCGATGGTGATCTATGGATCATCATTAACGAATAACATTAACATCAATAACCATTAACTAGCTTTCAAGTGGCCATAAATAAAAAAAAGTTGGAGATAGCTCCTTGCTTACTATGCCCAAGATTTCGCTGTTGCAAAAGTTAATAGAAATACTTAATAAGTGTCCACTGTACTGCTACTATTTTAAATAATGATAAGATACAAGATAACGGTGACTAGCTTTCTGACCATAAAGATGTGTCAGTTCAAATGGTTTTCAACGAGTTGAAGGTCAAATAGGTTTGACAGAGGAATTATGTCCTTAATGAGATGTCTATTACTCATTTAGTCAACAGAATTTCTCTCATTTAATCAATTAATATAATAATCTAACAGGCAACAACGTAACTTCTAAATATTCTGACAATATTACAAGCGATAGAACAGAAAGTCATACATCACCATTAAAAAGAATATTAATAATATTAATATCAATAAGCATTGACCAGTTTTCAAGGGCCATAAATAAAAAAAAGTAGGAGACAGCTCCTTGCTTACAAAAGCTTACTATGACCAAGATTTCGCTGTTTCAAAAGTTAATAGAAATACTTAATAAGTGTCCACTATACTGCTACTATTTTAAATAATGATAAGATACAAGATAACGGTAACTAGCTTTCTGACCATAAAGATGTGTCAGTTCAAATGGTTTTCAACGAGTTGAAGGTCAATTAAGTTTGGCAGAGGAATTATGTCCTTAGTGAGATGTCTATTACTCATTTAGTCAACTGTATTTCTCTTAGTTAATCAATTAACACAATAAACTAACAGGCGACAATATGTTTTATTCGTTTTCTGATTTTTAATGCAGTTAAAGTGATTCCGAGAAGAAACATCTATTAAAATGGCCGTTCTGCCAAATAAATTAAAAGATGACAAGAACACTTAATTTACTTTTCCCATGGTTTTTTTATCTCTCGAGTCAAATACACGATTAAATAATAATTCGCTCGTTAAACACTTGGGATCGAACTATTATATTAATATTATGAGAGTAAACCACTTTTATCTAATTGATCGTCTTCATTAACAACTTCTTAAGTACCTACTGATGTTCCAGTCTGAAAGTGGACACTCCTACTAGTGGTGTTTCTATGGTAACTCAGCAGTTTGATCACCCGCTGCTCATTTATATATTTAAAAGCTTGTAAATTATAATTAATTGAACAATCGGAGAGGAAGTGTGATGTTAAATTTAATGTGGTAAAGGTTAACGTCTTCTGCTTTTACCTATTTTGTTAAATTAGTGAAACTAGTTTCTTTTTCATTAATTAAAAAGGTATGCTTTAATGTGTAGTCACATGTTCCTGCTAATTGAATGCTCAACGGTTTGTACGTCATATTTGTGTTTTACATTGCGTAAATGAACATAATATGCCTTCGGAGAATGACAATGTGTAGGAAAACATACTGACAGTGTGTCATTGGTTTTATCTACAGCCTAACAATTGTTTAAAAACAGGAAAATTAGTTTAACTCATTCAAAACTCAGGTGACAGGATGCACTGTTTGTTTGTTCAGTCGTGTTATCTACGTCAATCACAGAAACTTGTACATACGAAGAAGCTACTTTTTGTGATAGAAACGTTAATAATGTTCAAATATTTAGCAGTGAGCGCGCATTTGACACTAAATAGAAATGTTCTGTGACGTAGTCAGTGGTTGGCCCAAGACATTGAATGAACGCCGGAGACAAAATATTTACTTGCGACAAATACTTAAAAATTAAATTAGCGGAACTGTGCGTCTGTTTGGAGAAGATAAATAGAGTTAATAATAATTTAGCTGCTACTTGCGCAAGTGTTTTAAGTAAGTCTCCTGGGAACTTTAACGGATGACAGCTATGTGGATGAGTACTTCGACGCCGAAGTGTCTTTTTTGTATTTATTTGTATTGTAAGTTAGTAATTTAATTTAGTACTTAGTGCGAATAGTTGATGATGTTAAATATTGTAAAAGTTACTTTGAAAATAAAATGCATATTATTTTAGTAAGAAGAAAGGATTTAAAATATTGAATTTGACATATCTTTTGGTTCATGACAGAGATCTGCCTATCTCCTTTGATAGGCAGATCTCTGTATAAAATATACAGGATGGATCGACGCACAACCTGTTACCATCATCTGTCTCATTCAGTACATGACTCTGAACACCCTGTGTCGGTTATTAAAAATTTGCGCTGCACTTTGACCACTGCCCTTTGACTAAATTTTGACCATGTAGGTATTGCACTTTTCTAGGAAACAGCTGTTTTTTTTTTTGATAAACCTCCATAAATTTCTACGCTAGAGCATCTAGATTCATGTGAATTCGACGTGTAAACGGGTTAAGTGAGCTCACTTCACCTTAATTGTCAGCAATGTCACTGTTGGCAGCCAATCTATTCTGTAAAAATCTTGCCGTGAAAATTTAGGTGAAATGAGCTGCTTAAAGTGAGCTGTCGTTCCATCTGATGATCGGGATTGACACAACTGACAGTCCACTTTAGGCCCACTTCACCTAAGTTATCACGGTGAGTTTTTACAGAATATATTGGCTGAATTCATTATTTTAGTTTATGCGTCGATATCCCTGCCACATGCATTATGTTACTGTCTCAAAACTGCCTTTCCTAACTATGTTTTTTAAAGTATATATTATATGAGTAGTTTGCTGACAGCTTTGGGTACCTATCTAAGATCAAGATCAAATTTGCACTTGAACCTAGGTTGCAAGATCAAACAATAAGATTACACGTTTTAGTTTTTCGATTAAAATCCTGACACGAAATCCTTGACCTAGGAGTAGTATCAACTCAAAACTATTTATAGATCCTTCGAAGGTTAGCATTAAGTACCTATCAGACGTTACCTATTATTATTATTTTATTATACTAGCGACCTGCCCCTGCTTTGCACGAGGTGGTGACATGATAATCACGAGATTTCTGTGCTCTATCTATGTTAATGAATGTTACACATGAGCCTTCTGCGTTTTTCATTTTTGTTTCTTATATCCTGTTTTCTTTTACAGAATTTGCTTCTTATTAAAACGTCCCGATTTAGTATAATATGGCTATGTTTGTAACGAAGAATCACTGACTCCTAAGACACAGGCACCTATATAGTTTAGGAGTCATAGTATTAAAATTATTGTGACCTAGTTATAAGCCTTATATGCTCTTAGTCTTTGGATATTGTAATGTGATGGCTTTTGGTGAAATAAAGAAATTATTTATTTAATATTTATTTATTTATTCTGAAATAAATTCTATCAATTATCATCAAATAAAATCTATTGCGTAGTTTAGAAGAACAACGCGGTCACACCAAATGATACAATTTTTAATGCAAATAAAAAAACAACCGACTTCCAAAAAAGACACTACGAAGTGAAAAATAACTTTAATGTCGGAAGTCGGTGTCGTTGGGTTCGCATTTTCGTTGTTTGCCACCGACTTCCGAAATTAAAGTTATTTTCACTTCGTAGTGTCTTTTTTGGAAGTCGGGTGTTTTTTTTTTTGTTAATAAGTTTTTAATTTTTCACTTTTAAGTTGTAATTTTTACCAGTAATTTTGTTTGAAATTTCTATGGGATCAATCTGAAAGTAATAGGGGTTAAAGTATGAAATTGCCGTTTTATTGTAATAGGTACTTCGAATGGACATAGAACCTTCATGGTTTGATATTTTTGAGTGAAACTTTTTTCACATGGTACCTATGAAGTTCTTCTTTTAAAAAATGTGCAACATCCGATTATCGACTTTCAGTTGTTTTTTTTATTCAGCTTAGACAAGAAAGATGGATACTGCGAAAATTCGAGTTAATTTTGAATACGAGTTCCGACGTGGAACTAACGCGGCAGAAACAGCTCGCAATATCAATGTTGCGTTTGGAGAGGGGACTGCTAATGAACGCACCGTGCGGTTTTGGTTTAAACGCTTTCGTGATGGAAAAGCAAAGCTTACCAATAAAAAGGTAATGGTAACTGTTTGGTGGTCTCAGCATGGTGTTATTAACTATAGCTTTCTCAGATCTGGTCAAGCAATAACGGCAGATGTCTACTGTGTCAAACTCTGAACAATGATAGCAAAACTAGCAGAGAAACAGCCCCGACTCATGAATTGATCTTCACCATTATTGCTCCATGATAACGCGAGACCTCATACAGCACGAGAAACCGTTTTAACTTTACAGGAACTGCAATTAGAAACCATTCGTCACCCTCCATGTTAGCCAGACCTTGCTCCAACGGACTACCATTTTTTTCGTGATTTAGACAATTTTCTACGTGATAAAGTTTGTTTGTTTGTCGAATCTAGATCACGAGAGTTCTATCGCAAAGGCATAAATGACCTTCCTATTAGATGGCAGCAATATATAGATAATAATTGTAATTATTTTGATTAAATAAATATGTTAAATTAAAAAAAAAACGAATTTCAATTTTTCAGTACAAATCGGCAATTTCATACTTTAACCCCTAATATATCCTTACAAATAAAAAAATAATTTTGCAAATCGGAATTATAAATAACGGAGTTCTAGGTAACAAAATATTAAAAAAACAGGCCAAGCGCGAGTCGGACTCGCGCACGAAACGTTCCGTACTATTATCTCTAAAAATCACGTCTGTTGTATGGGATTTAGATATTAGATATTCCCTTAGATATTCGTTTTATTTTAATTTTATTATTAAAGTAAAAATACAACTGAGTATTTTGTGAATATGTCATGTGCCTACCTGTTGCCATTATTGATATCGAGCAAAAAAGGGCAAAAAAATCGCGTTTGTTGTATGGGAGCCCCCCTTAGATATTTATTTTATTTGGTTTTTAGTACTTATTTGTTGTTATAGCGGCAACAGAAATACATAATTTGTGACTGTGTGATTTCAACTGTCTAGCTATCGCGGTTCTTGAGATACAGCCTGGTGACAGACAGACGGACAGACAGCGAAGTCTTAGTAATAGGGTCCCGTTTTTACTCTTTGGGTATGGAACCCTAAAAAAATACAGTCGAATTGAGAACCTCCTCCTTTTTTGAAGTCGGTTAAAAAGCGACTTTGTTTGATATTATGTATTGAAGCCAATGTTCAACTCTTCCCGGTCTAATGCAATTCTGGGACAAAACCTTAAAAAATAGTCTAGCTAATCCCGTATCTCCTTCTGAACTTGCAACATCATCGTTTTCTGTCAGCTGGGATCCACTGTCCTATTATACAGTTACTTTATATCTAACAGGATATCTTCCGAGATCATTTAACCAATAAAGTTAGCCTATCGCAGTCCACAGCTGTACATGCCTCTCCCAGGCTGCACCAGAACACCCTGTCCTCTGCCTCCCGCTCCCAGTCAGTCCCAGGCACCTTTTTATGGTCGTCAATATAATTATCTAGCTGGGAGGTGTCCCACACTATGCTTTTGCCGAGATAGATACTTTGTTGAAATTTAATCGCGGCGGTTATAACAGCCGTTGTTTCAGGAACCTCATTTCAACAATAGGTATAATTATCACGGAAATAAATTTCATTAATGACCTACATAAAAGAAGTATCTAATTTTAACTGTTTAACCGTAGGTCAAGGTTTAGAGGAACCGACACATCCAAGTTTCCATGGGAAACAAACAATTTGTTTATCAGAGCTACAAAAAAAACCTCGTCATCCTAGCTCCAAATAAAATGTCCGCTACACTGACATAATAATTTGACGACACGATTGGCGTAATGGCTGAGTGATCGACTGCTGCGCTGCGTGTCGTGGGTTCGATTCCCGCACGGAACAAATATGTGTATTGCCTACAGGTAGTTTAAAAAAAAAATACTTATAAATATATTGTAAAGGGCATATTAATTAACCTTGTAGTCATTGGTCAGACAAATGGTCACTTACTTGTATTAAATAAATTGTGAATAGGTGTCAAAATATACACATGTCCTTGTCATCAATACCTATTTATAAAACACGTGTATTTTAAAGAACTTCGTGTAGGAGTAAACGACGCGGTCGTATATAACACGGTTACATTATTATAATCAGCCGATAATTTTAGAAGCAATCGTTTATTTGAATTACTAGCAGTGCCCCATGGATTCACCCGCATAAGTGTCGATTCCGTAAGAATATCGGGATGAAAAGTAGCCTATGTGTTATTCTGATGCTATATTACTATCTATATTACTGCTATTTAAATAGCTATATTATTGCTAACTACACATATACCTATATTATAACTGTAAAGTTTCATCAAAATCCGTTCAGTAGTTTTTTCGTGAAAGAGTAACAAACATCCATCCATCCTTACAAACTTTCGCGTTTATAATATTACTAGCTGCGCCCCGCGGTTTCGCCCGCATACGTTTCAATCCCGTGGGAATATCGGGATAAAAAGTATCCTATATAGTTATCCTGGTTATAAACCATCTGTGTGCCACATTTCATCCAAATCCGTTCAGTAGTTTTTGCGTGAAAGAGTAACAAACATCCATCCATCCATCCATACAAACTTTCACGTTTATAATATTAGTAGGATAGTAGGATTAGTAGGATAGGATAAACAACTAGCTGCGCCTCGCGGTTTCATCCGCGTAAGTTACGATCCCATGAGAGTATCGGGATATAAGGTAAAAAAGGAAAATATCCTATGTGTTAATCCAAGGTGTCAGCTACGTCCATACCAAATTTCATCAAAATTGGTCCAGCCGTTTGAGCGTGAAGAAGTAACAAACACACAAACACACACACACACACTCACTCACAATCATTCACCTTTATAATATTAGTGTGATGTATAAAGCCTTATCTAAAGGGCTCTTTTTATTTATAACTAGCGACCCGCACCTGCTTTGCATGATTTTTACGACTTGAGGAAAGGCCGAGATTTCTTTATATTAAAAGCCTGTGATGTGAACTGCAGGGCAAAGGCCTCCTTACTCTATTTCCACTCATGTCTCTTTAAAGCTGCTAAGGACCAGTTCTTTTTGAAGGAGTCCAGCTCATCACGCCATCTCCACCTGGGCCTGCCGCGATGTCGCTTGTCATTAAGAGGGACCCATTGGGTCATAAGTTTGGCCCATTGGTCGTCTGACATGCGACAGATATGTCCAGCCCAAATCCATTTTAGGTGGCAGCTTTACGGTTTAAGATAATTTATTTCACTCAAAAAGAATACAATTATTCACTCCTATGAGGAAAAACATAAAAATTAAGATAGGCGACGGTTTCGCTGGATTATGAACTAAAATTAAGTCATATAAAAATAAATAAAGAAGAGTACAGACTTACAATTCAAACATTATTCTGAATATGATGTTTTAATAGCCTTTTAAAAGTTGGACGTGATTTTGATTCCTTAATTACTTTAGGTATAGAGTTGTTGTATTATGGAACGGATGGTCGTATACCTAACCCGGTCTGTTGGTTGTGTGTATGTTTAATATTAATTAATTATACTTATAAACATTCTGGAATAAATTATCCAAAGGCTGATTTTTCCATAGCCAGTTAACTGTTTTCCGAGGAATAAAATTGATGTTTCACAGTTTTTGTATGGAATAACTGTCAAAATTTCAAAATTATTCCTCGAATAAAGTTATCAGATGATTGAATCAGCCCTAAATGATGGTGAAAACCGCATTAAAATCTGTTAGGCAGTTTCGTAGAACAACGCGGTCACAGAGACAAACTCGAGGAGCGACATTTATTGACTATATGTAAAATGACAAAAAACGACAGAATTGTATCAATCAATTTAACTATACTTACTGCTGATTTACATTGAATATATTACAATTTCATATTACGTAATCGGATGAGTTAAAAAGACTTAAAACATTAAATAACTCAAGGAACTGATGATGTCACAGTAATTCAAGGGCGTTATTAGTATAGGTAATTATTTAATAAATTCAAATAGTTTTAAATTGAATGAATTAACTAGGTAAAAGTTTAGTAAAATATTAAATGATTTTATTTCTGTAAGTTGGTTTTTACAAACACTTTTCACAGGTCAATCATATTTTTAAAAACTAGGTGAGGTTCTGTATCTTCTGTGATCTTCTGTATGTTTACTCTGAGAAGAAAGGCCGAAACAAGCTCAGAGATTGCACTCTCTTTTAAAGAAAATATAAACCTAATAGATAAAATGGAAAAAACTGGATGTATTCATCCCCGTTACACTATCCATACTTTATTTTTCAGCGGGTAGACAACATTTATGAATAAGTAACGCCATAATTATGAATGACTAGCTGCGCGCCGCAGTTTCACCCGCATAAGTTTCGATTCCGTGGGAATGTCGGGATAAAAAGTATCCTATATGTTAATTCTAGTTATAAACCATGTGTGTGCCAGATTTCATCCAAATCCGTTCAGTAGTTATTGCGTCAAAGACTAACAAACATCCATCCATCCATTCATCCATCCATACAAACTTTCACGTTTATAATATTAGTAGGACTAGTATCTTACAATGTTAGGCAAAGATTACAAGATACTAGTTTCTGTCCGTGGCTTCGCCCTGGTGGATGTCGGAAATTATCCCACGGGAACGTGCTACCGTGGTATATAGTATCCAAATACATTCAACCTTTGAAGCGTGAAAGGTTACAGACAGCCAGATACTCGTAATAAATGCAAACAATTTTTTTATTATTTTTATTAAAAGGATTTTTAAGATTCTATAATATGTCTAACTTAGTAATAATAACTAATTTTAATACTATCGTTATTAATTTGAAATACTCTAGCGCCGCCATTGACCACGCATTTTTTTGCATTACCTTCAAAATAACTTAGTAAAATATTATTAACTAAGTAAATAACTTAGTAAATATTATTTTATAACTTCAAATTGTAATAACTTTTAAGTTGGTGGACCGTACCTCAAGAGAAATCTAAGTTTCTTACTTTATTTCCAATTCCTTTCATCTTTTAAAAAAAGGTTCTCAAAAATTTCAATAATCATTTTAATTGTAAAATCACCCCTCTTTTATCCCCTTGGGGGATCATTTTACAAAAACGCTGAGAGAAATTATGTTTTAATTTCTTACCAAAAGCATAAATTTATTAAAAATTATTTCTAACTTAAAAAGTGCTTAGTTTCCTATAAAACATTTCTCCCCTATATAAGTTTTAGGATTATTTTTGAGACAAAAAGTAGCTTGTCTTCCCCAGGGAACTATCTATTTCCGTGCCAAAGGTTTATCAAAATCCGTGCAGTGGTTATGCGTGAAATTGTAACATACAGGCAGAGTTACTTTCGAATCTATAATTAATAAAATAAAATTCGTATGGATGGATGAAAAAAATGTGCTGCGCTGATCTTAAAATATTGAATAAGTGCGCGATGGTGATGATGACTTCGGAGTTAAACCAATAGGTTGAGTCTCACTCGCGATACACTGTAAAATCAAAGACCACAAAAGTAGGCTTATTGTACATTTTAGTCACCACGATCCATATAATTTATACAAAAACTAGAAACATAAACCAATGTTCCTCTCGCCGCCATCACCGTTAGGCAAACTGTCACAAAGATATAAATTTAGAGATTTGCCTAATTTAGAAGGTCTTTCACCGTTCATCCTTTAGCTAAAACTTGATAATTTGAATTATTATTTCATTTTATATCTATACGAAGTTTAAATGTTCATTATATTAAATGACGTTTTAATAGACGATGACTTCACCTTGAGTGCCGATTATTGAATATATGTAGGTATGCTTTTACCAGGACAGTAGTTTATACTATTAAGCGGGGTTTACATTATGAAACTAGCAGCTTGGCTGTTTTGTGGGTCTGCCCTCTAAGTGAGTCAACGAAGATACGCCCATTCGAAAGTAGTTGATCCGTCATAACAAATTTCAAATTCATATCTTTGAACTGGCAAATATGTACATATCGGGACTAGGGACAAATGTCAAATTGTGTTGTCATTCATTCAGGCTCCAAACTAATCTTATGTTCGTAAGTGATCTCTTCTCTTCTTCTTCTTAGCACTCTTGTTGGAGCGGTCGTGGTCCTCATGTAGTATCTTGTCTATTGCCTGACGTGATTCGCCTCATGATTTCTCGCCACCAACTCCAATTTCTGAGGGGCAATTCTCGTAATTTTAAGAACGTTCAGTCTGATCTCAGTGAGACTGAGATCAGACTGAACGTTCTTAAAATTCAAATAGTCTCATCATCTGTCAAAAATACGTCTAATTTTCCTACATTTTGACAAGTTTTTGACATTTGTTTGTCGCCGAGATGAGACTGCGACTAGATTTTGAATGTTTTAAGTTACGAGAATTGGCCTTCTGGTATTTTTTGTATACTCATACAATAGATCGCCCACTGCGGATTTAATTTGGTCAGCCCATCACATGGGTGAACGTCCGCGTGGTCTAGTGCCTTAGTGTCGTAAGTGATACTAAGTAGGAAACAGCGTGTTAGTGGAATGTATCAGCTTTTCAAAAACCGGATGTTATTTAGCTATAGCCCGAAACAGGGGATCATGCTCACAAAGCACGACAGCCGTAATTTCGGTCAAACTGACTGATTCCTAAACCGAGTCACCTTTGGACATTATATTAGTTTGGGGCCCGAAAAAAATTAATGACAACGCCATTTGGCAGTTGTCCTTATTCCGGATGTATTTTTGCCAGTTCGATAAAGTTAAGCAAACGCGGGAGTACAGTTCATTCCGTGTATCGAACTGCTTTGACCTGTATCTTCGTTGACGGACTTGAGAGTAGGCCCTCTGAACAGTCAAGCTACTTTTCCACGACACTAGTTTCATAATGTAAACCCCGTTTTAGAATTTTACTTATCAAGATTAATAGTTTGGTAGTAGGTGAACCTGATTGACCCGATCGAACATGAAAATTCGGTCAGGTGGCAACAGATAATAAACGGTGTTTCTGAAATATGTTATAATAATGAATAGGCTTTTTTAAGTTTATCTAAATGACGATCTTCTCGTAGAGAGCTCCAGTTTTGCATAATATCCATAATTTTTTATTACTTTTTAATTCATGGTTGAAAGAGTTCATTGACACTGAAAGCCTACTAGAGCAAAATTTTTACATGGAATTGGTCTCACTAATTTGTTGGTATAATAAAATAACTTCTTCTCGTAGTATAGTTTTTCTTCATGATGAAAATGCTCACCTGGAGCCTACGTTTTATTTTAGAACGTTTGGGTGGCAGCTAATAGTAGGTAGGTACTTGTTAAAAAGTAATTAATGTATGTCCTATATTTTGCGTGACCTTTTAATGGTTTTGTTAATAGGCAGACTTTAGGTACTTAAGTAGGGAGAAAATAATTATCTTCTGACTGAAAATTGAAAATTACATCTAAAGTAGATTGCTGATTATTGATTGTCAGCAGAAGTATAATATTTTAATACTTATAGTATTTTTATCTCACGAAGTGAGGCGCGCCTTACTTGTGGTTACTTACCAAGTGTACAAACAAGTTGTGAATGGTACCATCAACGACAATTATGATGAGACAATGGATAAGTCGGCAGTAAGTGTGTGAGTTATGTGCAGACGCTACTCATCTCTACGCATACATTCACAGCGTGTATGTACACCTGGTTACCATAAGTAAATCACGCGTCACTTCGTGAGATAAAAATACTGTACCATCCTATGAAGATATTTTTCAAACCGTAGGAAAAACCTTTTGATAATTGTATTTTAGTAATCGTTTGACTGAATTCACGACGCAAATATTTTAATCAAGCTTTTGGGCTGCGGAAGTTATAATTATTTCAGAAGATGAATTAACAGACTATGACAGGTAGGTACCAAACCTATGGAATAACACAGATTTTACTTGCAAAAAATATTTTTTACCATAGATTGCTTCCGTATCAATAGTTAAACCAACTTTTCCTCATCGTTATCAACTAAAATTAATTTGCACGTAAAAAGGTTAATAATCAACCAATTATTTTTTTATACGGTTAGCCCTAGTGTCTATAGTCACGTATGATATTGCACAAGATAGTTATATTCATAATAATTTGCCTAAAATATTATGACAAAAATGATTTCGGTTTTGTTCAAGAGACATGGATACAGATAAATGGTCAATAAAAAGGATTTTTTTCTGTAATTCAAACTTTTATTTCGTCACTTATGTCAAATTATAAGAAATAGGAAGCTTTGTTGATATAAAAAAAAACGATAAAAATAAATTCGACTTCCTTTAATTTTCCTTCTACGTGACTTATTACATGTATCTATAACGAAATTAGAGTTGTTTTTCTATTATTGGCAACCCTACCTAAAAGTTTTATAGCTTTTCTAGTTAATGATTTAATTATTCTATTTAGCATATGTTTGCCACACTTTATAGTTCAAAGCAGATTTTAATAGTGTTTCCTGTCCATTTCAGACATTAAATGGGTATTCCCCTAAATGTATAATTTAACTAGCTGACCGGACAGACGTTGCTCTGTTTCCTGAAACTCGATCGCGCCGCTACTTACCGGGTCCAATTGTGAATCTAAACCACGGATCTACACCATCTAGGGTCCCACTCAAACACACAAAAAAATTATCAAAATGGGCCCAGCCGTTTAGGAGGAGTTCAATGACATACACACGAACAGAAGAATTATATTTATAAAGATATACCTAGATAACTTAGTTATTCAATGATAGTTTCACGTGTACACGCGTACGTTTCCATTACATAAAGCATTATAAATAATAATAAATAAGTAAATTCGGCTTTAATAGAGCAAGCAAACCCATTTCATGTTTCGTTTCACCGACCTGTACCGTGCATTAGACCCATTGCGCCCTGTTAAATATCCAATGGTAGAGTTTTTAGTTATTTATTTATTAAAACTTTATACACAAGTAAAATAAAATACTGTACAAAGTCGGACTTAATGCCTGAGGCATTTTTTAGCAGTCAACATTAGGGTGATGGTAGCAAATGCCTCAGATGAACATGACAGGTGCAACATAAGCGATAGATAACTCGAAAATAATAAATACTAATACAAGATAGAAACAGAATAAACTTTGTCAGGAGAAATAACGATAGGAAGAGGTGAAAACGAATCTAGCAAATCAGTGCTGGGATGATTCTGCCAACTTCTTACGAATATGTTCCCGTGCCTTCACTTTGAAAGATAGCTGACTGGCTGCCATCCTGATGTTTGGAGGGAGCGCATTTCAAAGAAATACCGTCTGGCCAAAGAAAGAAGAGTGAATAAAACCAGAGCGGTAAGAAGGACATCGTAGAAGACCATTGTAGGTAGAACGATGATTTTTGGTATGGTCTGCCCATACAAAAAATCATCGTTCCATCGCATAAGTATTAAACATAGGAAGTCAGGTAAGAAGGTGAAGTGGGATTGTCGAGTATAGAATACAACATAGACAGAGCCCTTTTTTTTTTTTTTTTGGGTGGGAAATCATCAAATGACCCCTCCGCTCTGGGCGGAGCAGAAGGGCGTGTCAGACTCTTACTGACTAAAATCCACCCGTGTTCCTTCAGTTGCCTATGCCAGGGGCCACGGTATCTCTTTCGAACAATCCGCAGCCCCGGCGTCATCGGCCCTAGCGGACCCCGTCAGTTCGTGCTGACATCTCTTTGAGGCACATAGACAGAGCCCTCAACTCTCTGCGCTGACGTATAGGTAACCATTTTAAAAGCAATGTTATGATACTTATGAATAAAAGTCTCATAACAGTTATTACACATGGTTAGTAAATGTTTCAGTTTATCATTCTTTACGAGTGATGAGAATAAACGAATAATTGCATTGTACAAGCTGAGTGGTAGGTAAGTAAAACATACAAATAGGCTCTTCACCATATATTTATACCGTCGCGTACATTACTAAAATACAAAAGAAAGTCCTGCACATAGATAAAAGCTTGTGATAAATTCCACGAATGGGATAGGAATTTCAAGTTTCCATTGTGTGTTAATAAAATTCCCGCAATACATATGTATATGGATGACACATAATAATGCACTATACAAAGGAAGTCGTTGTCCTCATTCTGATATCTTAGGTACTGTGAATAATAAAATTCACCTTAATTTGAAGGTATATCAGCAAAACGTACGTAAGAAGGTTTTATTCGTTAGACTGCAAAATGTGGTTGAATATAAGTCACTTTACCTTTGACTTGGAAAAACCTTGAACAGAATGTTCTATAGTAATTGATTAATTAAATTAAGCTACAAATCGTTAGGTACGATTTGTAGGAAGGTAAATAAGAGTAGTAAGAACAGATGCGAAAGATGGAAATAATAGGGGTTAAAGTATGAAATTGCCGTTTTATTGTAATAGGTACTTCGAATTGACATAGAACCTTCATGGTTTGATATTTTTGAGTGATTTTTTTTTAAATGGTACCTATGAAGTTCTTCTTTTAAAAAATGTGCAACATTCGATTATCGACTTTCAGTTGTTTTTCTTTATTCAGCTTAGACAAGAAAGATGGATACTTCGAAAATTCGAGTTATTTTTGAATACGAGTTCCAACGCGGAACTAACGCGGCAGAAACAGCTCTCAATATCAATGTTGCGTTTGGAGAGGGGACTGCTAATGAACGCACCGTGCGATTTTGGTTTAAACGCTTTCGTGATAGAAACTTTGATTTGAAGAACGAACCACGTGGAAGACCGCCCACACTGGTGAATAACAATGAATTGAAAGAGATGGTGGAAGCCGATCCGAGCCAAACTACCCAGGAATTAGCGGCATGGTTTAACGTTACCTTACCAACAATATTGACTCATTTGCGTCAAATCAATAAATAAAAAAATATGAGAAATTGGTGCCTCATGATTTGACTGATCTGCAGAAAGAAACGCGTGTTGAAACTTGTGTTGCCTTGTTGAATCGATACAGAAATGAAGGAATATTGGATCAAATTGTGACATGTGATGAAAAGTAGATTCTTTACGATAACCGTAAGCGAAAAATGCAATGGTTGACCCCAGGTCAAACGCCGCAACAGTGTCCTAAAGCAAAGCCTACCAATAAAAAGGTAATGGTAACTGTTTGGTGGTCTCAGCATGGTGTTATTAACAATAGCTTTTTCCGATCTGGTTAAGCAATAACGGCAGATATCTACTGTGCCGAACTCCGAACAATGATAGCAAAACTAGCATTGAAACAGCCCCGACTCATGAATCGATCTTCACCATTATTGCTCCATGATAACGCGAGACCTCATGCAGCACGAGAAACCGTTTTAGCTACTGCAACTACAGCAACTGCAATTAGAAACCATTCGTCAACTTCCGTATTCGCCAGACCTTGCTCCAACGGACTACCAGTTTTTTCGTGATTTGGACAATTTTCTACGTGATAAAAAGTTTTCTTCTCAGGAGGTAGTACAAAATGCTTTCACACAGTTTGTCGAATCTAGATCACGAAAGTTCTATCGCAAAGGCATAAATGACCTTCCTGTTAGATGGCAACAAGGTATAGATAATAATGGTAATTATTATGATTAATTAATAAGTTAAATTTAAAAAAAAAACGAATTTCCATTTTTCAGTACAAATCGGCAATTTCATACTTTAACCCCTAACCAAAAACTTCCCATGCAGCAATAAAACACTGATTGCGCCCATTTTTTCCTAGATAATCCTCCAAAACTAGGACAAAATTATATGGAAGTTTCAGTTTTAAGAATTTATGTGTGATTTGTATTTTAATGGCGGTATAACGAGTTTTTTTCCAGTGTACCTAATTATGGATGTCTCGGAAACCATGTACAGTTTGTCAGACTTATCATAGAACTTTAATAATGCTCTTACCGACTGAAAGCACACGGTGTTCCACAACATAAATTTTGTCTGTGGTGTAGAATAGTGTTTAAGACAATTAAAAACTATGACATCTTGATTTGGACATCTCTGTAGCCTTAATCCACCAGATATGTTTCACGCTACATATCTGGGAGCACGCCTAGACGAGCCAAATAAAAAAGCAGGGGCATTACCTTCCTTTTCTCGAAGCATTTCGCCGTATTTATTTCTTCTGATATTTTTCTGTTTCTGCTCTCAGCTACCAAGCACAGTTTTGTGTACAACCGCTAAACGTCATTTATGTCCGTTGTCGAGTCGATTAATTTTTCAAACATTTGAAATTCAATTTCCTTTTAAATCCAAACCTTCCATTCTCCTTTTAAATACTATGATCTAGATAATTTTCAGTATCATAAAATTATATGTATATGTAGATAAATAAATTACTCTTTTAGTCCGAATGCAAATCAGTACCTCAAAAGTCCCGTTAGTAAAAGAAGTCAGAAGTCACTAGGACACCGTACAAATAGCAGTAATTTTGCCTAATCCGCTATTTTAATATTGTGTTCGATTCGATGATTAAAACATATTTCAAGATTAGTTTTTTTGGCAGCATCATTTAGTCAAGTGTGTTCGGATTTAATTATTACTAATGCGTTTCTTAAACTGTTTTGTAATGAACTACTTACAAAGTCGAAGGTGTGAACTGCTTTTAATAGAAGAATTTCTTTGAATCAATTTGCTTTGGTTTTAGAGTATCTGTTTATTTAGTTCGTCTTATAAGAATGCTATGCTACTACCAGGGCTTGGAATGAGGTTTATGGTGGCTTTCTATCTCTGCTCTGTATGCAGTTGCATCATCATCAGCTTGCAGCAGTCCACTGCTGGACATAGGCCTCTCCAATTGCCATTCAGCTCGATTCTCGGCAACTCTCATCCAGCTGCTACCAGCCACCCCGCGAAGATCGTCGTTCCACCTAGCCTGAGGGCGTCCTACCTTACGTTTCGATTCGCGGTATGCGCTGTATGCAGTGTGCAGACTAACATTATTGTCCTGGAAATTCTTTTTCGTGACCCTGAAATGTTATACCTAATTAGTTTTGTGGTTTTTGGTAATCAAATATTTACCAGAAAAGAGCCCTGTATCTCTCTTTTCTGCATGCATTGTGCAGACTAACATTATTATACCGGAAAAGCTTTTTCGTGATCTATGACTTGTTACACCTAATAGGGTAGTTGCCTGGGTAAAAAAATAATAATTATATTTAGTCCGTCAGTTAGATTGTCGAAAAATAATGGATACGTATTTTTTTTCTTTTGTCAATCAAACAAAAAATGACAAAGATAAAGCGCGTCAAAATTTGAGAGTGGGGGGTCGTGACGTCATTGCTTGCAAAAGTGTCGCAAGCAAGTGACGTCACGCGGAACTTTAACGGGCGATATCTTCATCATTTTTTTATATAATTGACAAAAGAAAAAATACGGGTTCAATATTTTTTGATAATCTAACTGACGAACTAATTAGATTTTTTTAGGAAAATAGCCTATTATGTGGTTTTTGGTAATCTAATATTTACTAGGAAAAACACCTAGTTAATTTCCTAGAAGCTGACCAACTACTCGTTTTACCATGAAATAGTTTTCTGGTTGTGGATTTCCCAGTCCGTTTGACTCCATCCTTAACGACCAGATAATTATGTAATTTATGATACAAATTAAAATCCGATAACCTATGTTTTAATCAAGAATTTATAATTAGGATAATAAAGTTAATTTGCATTTAATCTGAATATCGGAAGGAGAATCTGGGGTCATGATACACTAGTGC
Organism: Apamea epomidion; assembly: GCA_947507525.1. NCBI lineage: Eukaryota > Metazoa > Arthropoda > Insecta > Lepidoptera > Noctuidae > Apamea > Apamea epomidion. The sequence continues at coordinate 14,389,183 of OX382227.1, forward strand.
CTAAAACTCGTCTCCGAACTGAAATGCTTTGAAAAATCGTGATCGCTCAGAATTCTATTCATAATTTATTTAACTTACTAATGAGAATGGCAGGTGTGTGTGATTCAAATTGTAACGGGGTTATACTTAACCATAATTTATAACATTTTTATGGGATTATTTATAATTGTGGATCAATATTACCCTAAATAATATTTTTTGTAATCTAGAAGGATGAGAACCATGACGTTTTTATTACGGAAACTTTTCCAAGAATTGGCAATATTGAAATATTATAAGATAATAAGTACAGTCACCAAAGGAGTTAAGTAACCAGAGTCGTCGGATATAGTTGAAGTTTTATAAGAAACCGATGGATGTTTCAGAAAGAACTGTTTGTTTTCTATTAATCAAATTAAATTTTATTCGATAACAGCCATCGGTTTCTTACTAAACTTCAACTATATCCGACGACCCTGGTTACTTATCTCCTTTGGAGACTGTACATACTGGCCACGTGGGCAAGTTGATATCGTCGGTCACAAAAGTCGCTCAACACGTTTGGCTGTCACTGTTCATCTTTCTTCCATGACGCACGACTAAAAACATATTCACGTAGAATTTTCTAGAAGAGCCTTGGATAATCCATTGACCCCCGAATGAAAAGGTAACGACAGAACTTACGACTATAATACGGGTGCACCACTATTCGTTATGATGACAAAATCTAAATACATCGACTGCCCACAATTTTACTAGATTGCTTCATTATTATAACTGGAGGGGCCCGTGGCTAAACAATAACAGCCGTACAAGTCGATCGATCGGGTTAAGCTACGCTTGCTGTGGTTGGCCTGTGGATGGGTGGCCATCTTTACATATAGAGACCCCTCCGTGCCTTGGAAAACGCGCATTCATCATGGCTTTTATTCATGGATCTTTGACCGCCGTAACGCTAATCAGAAGCCCGAAAGTCTGACAACCAGTCTTACCAAGGGGTATCGTATTACCCAGTAACTGGGTTGAGGAGGCAGTCGCTCCATGTAAAATACTGGTATTCAGCTGCATCCTGACTGGAAGCTGACTCCAACATAGTTGGGAAAAGGCTAGGCAGATGATATTTCAATTTTATAATTTTTTGATTTTTTTGCACATTAATTTATTTGTCAAATTAGGTCACATAACAGATTAAATTACTTGGTTCCACGTGTTAAAAACACAATCAACTTAATGTCAGCTTAATAATACTTTCACCAAAGACTCTTTTATTTATACGCATTGTTAATACACAGATCATTGACCTCCGAACGGAGCTAATTAATATTTCGCGATTAATCGTAGAGATGGCGCGAAATAAATCTCCTTACTGATTTAATCTCACGATCTCAATTTATAATGGTCAGATAGCCACAGCGTTATGTTTCCTTTTATTTTGTCATTGGTAATTTACGATTAATGTTAATGTGAATTTGGTGATCACGTTGTGGACACGGTACTTATGTTAATTTTCTACCGGAGCAGCAGACAGAGTGGCAACAAAGATACGATTGTCAATCTCGTCTTTTTTGCTTAAATACTTTTCGTTTACTAAACTGTGTAAAGTTTGCTTTAGACTGCTGCCCCATAGAGGGCAGCGGTGGCCCAGTGGTAATAGCTCTTACTTACGAGTTGAAGGTTCAAGCCCTGACAGGTAATAATAATATTATTATTACTTTGTGTAATTTATTTCATCACCATTGCTCTCAAAAACGGTGAATGAAAACATCGTGAGGAAACAGGCAACTTTTGGGCACGCTTGTTCCATCACAAACCTCATCCATCGCTTTCCATCAGGCGTGATCATGGTCAAAAACAATTTAAAAAAAACCGGCATGTCCTGGGACCATAAATTCGAAGACATCTGACATCTACTAACCTACACTGGGCCCGCGCGGTGGATTACGGCCCATTACCTCTCACAGAGGGGAGGTCTGTGTCTCACCAGTTGGAACATTATATGCTGATTATACTAGGCCTATAATAATGCTTATGTTTCACGGCTTACGGAATGTTAAGCTGTACAATATTTCACAGATCTAAATAAAATTTTCGACTAATCCTGACCGATATGACACTTTGCCATGTAAACTATAATTTACTATAGCAAAGTCACCGAATTATGATATCACATTACGTGACAGTATTATTATGAGAATTAGGTGTTTGTAATATGATTCCTGGTAGGTATTAGCTGAACAAATTTTTATTACCTTATCTTCGACAAATTTTAATAATTTATTCGTTTTAATTGATTTTTTATCTAATAAGCATTAAAATTTTCTTTCGGAGGTGTTAGGTTTAATTAAGTTTTTGTCTCGAATCAATAGTAGGTAATATTATTTATATCTACATAAAATATGATGATTACGTAAAGGTAGGTAGGTACTGCACCTATACAAATACTAATTGCTAACCCATGGTACCTAATAGGTAATATTTTTTTATCATACACGATAGTAATTTATGAGATACTGTTGTACAAACATTTTTTTTTTTTTTAAACGTTTCCCCACTCTAGGAATTACTCCTGTATCGTGGGTGCGTTTAAACTCACATACACAAACAGCCAGACATCGCATCGCATCGCATTTAACTGTGGGCAGTGTTAAAAGAATGCAGCACTACATATGTAGATCTAAGCTGTTAACCGTGCCAGACACAGGTTAAGTTGTTAGCTCCAGGAAAGTGGTTTCATTATTTTGTGTTTCCATTCTCAAAGTTGCAGCGCATTCAATTAAATATTTATACATAAAATATAATCATTACGTAAAAGTAGGTACTGTATATAAATAAAAATTGCTTACCCATCAACCTTTCAATATTTTTCATTGCATTTGACAAGTTTAAAATTTTCGATCGTTAATTTTTTATGGGTGTTCGGAATAGCGTTTACTTTAGCACCTTGTTAGCCTTCGATATTTCTTGTTCAGTTATCTGTCGAACTGGCACCTACCGCAGACATGCTCACGAATTATATACATATAAATTTATGTGTGTTGTAGAAAATTATTTATTTATTTTTAAGTTGTGTGTATTTTTCGTTTTTGCGTTTGAGGATCTTCAGTATAGGTACCTAAGTAATTTTAAATAAAAATATGGGATTAGAAACACTGCTTTCGTTATTTTTTACCCTGCAGGGCAAAGGTCTCTTTTCATACAGGGATACCTTTCTATATAAGTGGAGGAATTTGCTCTCTAGGCTGTTTAAGACCTTAGATCTATTTTAACTGTGAGTCGAGGTTTGCTTACTATGTTTACTTTCGCCGCGTGCCAGTAAAGTTTTCTATTAACGTTACTAATTACAAAGTTTTACTTATCTCATTATTAGGTAGGAGAGATTACACTCAGTTGGGTTATCTATTTTAATTTTAGGTTGGCATACATAAGATACATCTTTGTCAATATTGTTTTATCTCCATGGTTTTTCCCACGTGAAGATTTTACGTGAAGTAAAATAATAAAGCTGATATCCTGAAAACACTGAGAGGTAGATTAAATAACTGCTGGGACACAAGCCTCCTCACTTCGAGAGGGAGTGGGGTTTTATCTACCGCGGGCCCAGTGCGGGTTGGTAGATGTCAAATGTCATCGATTTTTTGGTTCTAGGACATGTCGGCTTCCTCGATGCGGTGAAGGAAAACATTGTGTTTTTATAAGTAAATGATAGTTACTATGTGAAAATATGTTTTTATAAGTAAAAACGTTTTCAATGAAAAAAAGTGTTAGTAGTGTTACAGTAGGTAACTTATATAGACCGATAGATTGAAAGAATATACTTTATTGTACCCCAAAATAGTCATACAGAATCAGCCTGTATTGTTCCCGCTGCTGGGACACAGGCTTCCTGTCTTCGAGAGGCCACGCGGGCCCAGTGCGGGTTGGTAGATGCCACATGTCTTCGAATTTTTGGTTATAGGCCATGCCGGTTTCCTCACGATGTTTTCCTTCGCCGTTTTGAGAGCAGTGGTGATGAAATAATTTAAACAAAGTAAAGCACCTGTCTGGGTTCGAACCTACGACCTACAACTTGTAAGTCGCGGCCATTACCACTGGGCCACAACTGTTCAAAGGAACAATAGCGGTAATTAAACTCTTGTCATAATTGTTACAATATTATCAATAACTACTTAAATCTAGATTCCTCCTATATTTAATTAAAGGCAAATAAAAACAGTGCAAAAGTAAAGTCGCGAACAAAACTCAGTGTTGCCGCGCAATTCCTTTGTGATATTCGGACATGCCTTTACAGCGCATCCCTACCGCAGTCTCCACGGAGGTAAATTAACTTCCACTTGGCTGTAACACGTAATTAGTATTGAAGCAATTATCGAACCAGTATCTGATAATTGGATATACCAAAGTGCACTAAATTGGGTGTTTGTTAGTCTTTGTAACCAATGGAGGGTTTGTAAGTAAATTGGATTATGGACTGTGGAAAAGTGTGATAATTAGGGTCAGTAAACGTTTTCTTTGGCGTCGGAAAAGATTGTGATTGGGGTCGTTAATGCTGATCATCAAAATCGACCCTATTTTGTAGTCCAAGAGCTTAGTGAGATTATATCGGACGCAGTTGTCTTGCTCGCTATCAAAATGTTTTTACTCTGGAAGCTGTGAAATTCAGAAAACATGTTTCTATTGTTTTCTAGCACCTCGGTATAACATCAAGAAGGCGTGCAGCAAAACTCAAAATTATCTAATTAATGTAACAGAAAATGGACTGCGTGTTTCTTGCCGTACGTTACCCTAACACTACCCTACCATTATTCGTTCTGCCAATATTTAAATATAAAGTTATAAAAATGTACAATTCTACAATTATAACAATAAAAAAATATATCAATGATGAGATGAGTGACATTTTGACCGATGACACACAATTTTTTTTTTGTTTTCAAAGATTTGACACTTGAAGATCTAAATTTAGTTTTTCTGATTTCGATAAAAAGGAGCCACATAAACAAAATGGCAATCAATCACTGATTTAGTTGTCAATATTTTTGATTTTTTTTTAGAAGCTTGAGATCCGAAGTGATTTTAATTTTTTTTTCTTTGATTAAAAAAAAAACAAATAAATTTGGAAATAAAAAAATATATACGAGCATTAAGGTTGACTAAAGCTAGAATTAGTTGCTATGGTCTTTATGAATATAAGATGTGATCGTCACTTACTGTGTATGAGTACCTATTTGGCTACTACTTACATCTTACAATGTATTTAGGTAATACCTACATGGACGATGGTTAGAAAATATTGCACTATGTAGATTCATTCTTTTAATGGTTTGCTTCATTTAACAGTGCCAGATATAGATTAAGTTGTTAACTTCAAGCAAGTGGTTTCATCGTTTTGTATTTCCAGTCAGAAAGTTGTAGCGCATTCAATTGAATCATGAATTTCATAATTCAGATAGATAATTAACCAAGGAGCAATGATGGCCCAGTGGTAACGACTCCAACTTACGAGTTGTAGGTAGTGAGTTGGAACCCAGCCAGGCGCTTTACTTTTTGTAAATAATTTCCTGACCAACTACTCTCAAAACGGTGAAGGAAAACGTCGTGAGAAAACCGGCATGTCCGAGAACCAAACATTTTAAGACAATGACACCTACCAACCCGCACTGGGCCCGCGTGGTGAATTACGTCCGACTCCCTCTATCATGGAGGAGGCCTGTGTCTCAGCAATAGGAACGTTATAGGCTGATTATGCTATGCTATTGTTATAGCGGCCAGGTAGCAGTACTAACAGTTTTAAAATTTCAATTTCAATACCTATTACAGCTCAAAAGATTCTTAATTACAAAATGCAGTCTATAATGTTCCCAACATTATAGTCTGCATTATGTAATTATGAATGTTATTTTTTTCTTTTGAAGTTATAGTTTGTGTTCCTGTGTTGACGAAGGTCTAATTTGTCTATAAGTAGTTTCTACCGCTTCAGTTTGCACCGAAACCATTAAAGATACTATACAAAAAATAATTTGCAATAACACGAAGCTGCTATAGGCAATTATATAGGAAAGGAAGTAGGTAAAGGGCTTGTTTTTGATCTGACTCATTGGCATTGAATATTTTTTTTATATTAAAGAAAATATAACAGTGACGCACTTTACTGTATCGTTCGATTTAATAAACTACTTAATAAACGACGTGCCTAGTATCGGGTCACCGGTTCAAGCGCAGTATCATTATTTCTTCCACATTTTAACATTTTGTGGACATTAAGTAAAACAGTAAATGATGTCACGAAAATGACTCACATCTTCTTTAAAATAATTTTTAACCAAATTTTATAATAAAATCGGTTGGTAAATCTATACGTATTCTCTTAAATAGGCGTGTGGGCATAAGGTGTGACTCTATTTTGTCCTATACAGCCATGTTGAAATGCGTGGTTCTTATAATTCGCATATGAATGAGACACTAGTGGAACAATCTGAACCATTCTAGATTTAGAGCGTGTAAAAATTTTATTATCGGCTTAACGCGGTAAGTTTTAGTCTCGAGAAATATAAAGCCAAGCGGTGTCGTAACTTTGTCAAAAAGCTCAAGATACGACTGATGTGAAAATCAACGATAATCAGGAAATTAATGGAGTTGTCTTTTTTGTTCACAACTTGTCTATGATATAATAATATTGATATATCGATACCTATTTAGGATTGACGTCAGATGCAACATTCGATTTTCAATTTATAGCTTTTTATATATTAATTTTTTAATAGCTTTTCTTTCCATAAGATTTAATGGGGATTTTGACGTTTGAGCTTTTAGTCTTTTAGAATATAATGATTCAATTTAAAAAAGAGTCAAATAAATCAGCATGTATAAGAAGGATCGTCAGATATTCACAATAAAAGGAACACTGGACGTTGTAGGCACTTGGTTCGCAATAAGTCCTGCCAAAACTATGTGAACACAATATTCTTACGAAGAAGTTATCCTCACAAATATTTCACGGCAGTTCTTTGTGTTTATTTCGCATGTGCGGCGGCTGTAAGCACGTGTAAGCGTGCACATGTATAAATGTGTTGTGTGTGTTTACACGGAATAAGGAGGCATGCCGTAAGAATTTTAATAAAACGCCACAAAAGGAACGATGAGCCCGTGCGTAATTGTACAAAGCAAGCCAATCATACGGATTTTTTTGCATATTCATGCTACTTTGACATTTATCAACACCTACGTAAACAAACACTTCGTGAATAAAACGTAAAAGCTTTGTAGGAAACGTTAACATACACAGATAACAAAACATTTGCAAAAACCTGTAAATAGCAATCATTGATTGATTGAAAAAGATAAATAGATACGCGTCCTTTTTTTATTTTGATACAAAAAGCCAAGTCCAAAGTTTTGGCGCAAATTTTTTAATGGTTCAAAAGTAAATAAATATTGATGTCGGAAGTGTTGGAGCGGCTTTTTTATGTTTGAACAATCATTAATTAGATGCGTTTTATTGGCTCTTTATCGATGAAGATCCTCTGATATGTGCCGAGAGACAGATTTATTACTCGTACAAGGCAATGTTTTGTCGAGTCTTCCGTGTTCACGATATTTTGTGCATCATTGTTTTGCGCCTAATTTTGTACACACCTTATTATAATTGTGTAGATAAATCCATATTAAAATTCGTTAAAAGCTACATTAATGTTCACATAAATCAATCATAGTCGTTTTAGTGAATATGCCAATAGATAAAGTGGGCTTGGCAGTGCTTCTGATTATAATAGTCAATATAGGTGCTTTGACCAGAATGTCGAAGGTGTTAGACGTTTGAGTTGACATTAAAAATTAAAGATTTTTTTTAAGGACAGTGTTAAAAACACTCTGTGTCTAATCGGTAAGGAACAAAAATAAACAGAAATGATATCGTTATTAATTACGTTGAAAGAGAAAGGTGTAAACATGAGACAAGGAGATATGGTAAGTAATGCATATCGTCCAGTAAGTGGCAGGAGTTCAAAGGCGGCCGCCACTGAATTGATACTGTGTTCCGTTTTGTAATCGATGTGTCGCATAATTCATGAACTGACCGTATGTAGTGTTATGTTTCTTATAGATTGGACACTATGTGACAGATTTATTGGGAGAGTGTTAAAGTGATCTATAGATAGAGAAAACATGTTACTGTATTTAAACAGAACATACGCAACCTATAATGTTCCCACTGCTGGGATACAGGCCTCATCTCTTGGAGAGGGAGTAGACTGTACCTAATCTACCACGCGGGCCCAGTGCGGGTTGGTAGATGTCACATGGCTTCGAATTTTTGGTTCTAGGACATGCCGGTTTCCTCACGATGTTTTCCTTTACAGTTTTGAGAGCAGTGGTGATAAAATAATTTACACAAAGTAAAGCACCTACCTATGTTCAAACCTGCGACCTTCAACTGGTAAGTCATGGCTGTTACCACTGGGCCATCACTGCTTACACCTATTTACTTCTTCTTATTTCAATGATGTCGTAGAGTCAATAATGTAAGGAATATTGGCTTGCAATTTTTCTGAATGTGTGAAGTTAAACGAAGGGCCTTTAGTTATTTAATTATGAGAATTTAATCATAAATGAAAGTAAGAAGTTATAAAATATTTTAAACTTTTTGCAGATAATGATCTCTTCTTTATCCTAAGTACGAGGCGAAGGGCTTGTCAAGTCTAATCCATACATAGAGCTACATGAGGAGGCAGCGTCTGCAAGTGACTGTGTGAAAGGTCAGGGTAGCTCAAACTACACGGTAATTAAAGGTTATTTTTGGCGATAACCATCAGTAAAACAGTTACCTACGTGCGTGAAATAAAAACCCACTGGTTCCACTTCAACAAACCTTGGGATCCGAAAGAGCCTTGGAGCGCAAAAAGTCAACGCATTCGTGTATCACTTAAGACAGAGTTGAGGGCTGAAGGGAATTTTTTTGTGGCCACAAACAGTTCCGTTATGCTCTCCAAAGTCAGCATCCAATCAAGAGGCGGCTTGATCTTCTGCGATATTTTGCCTTTCATTTTGTAATTTAAAGGTACATTTTTTACAAAAAAGGAGCCTTAACTCTCTTTTCATTTTTTTCTTTTTAGAAAATTGTCCGTGTGAACTTTCGGCTCGGAAGAGAGCGCTCTGTGATACATCGCCCAATAAATTGCATATCCAAGAACCAACTTCTCGAGTCAAGGCGAATCTGTGTTTGACTCTTTTAAACGAGTAATGAGAACGACTGATCGATACCCAAATAAATTCGCCAAAGTAAATGACACCACAACAAATGATCAATTTTATACCATTCTTGCTGAATCATCATTTAACATTATAGTATTACCAACAAAGATATGCCTATAACTTCTGATCGAATAAGTGATTATGGCTTGATGTTTATAACTCAGGGATAGGATACGGACTCGGGTATTAAAAGTGTCAGATATCGATGATACAATCTATAATGATAAAAAACCACATGAAAAGGTCAATTAAGACATTGTTTTGTACACGGATTTAGATGCTGCGGACACCTGTGGAAAGATTATTTACGAAATCGAACTAAAACCAAAAAGAGTCAAGTTTGCATGTGCCAGGGCAGTAAATACGGAGGCTGTCAAAGCTGTCCCGCGGAACGCTAGTGCAAAAATAAATCGGTCGGCGCAAATTAAAGAAACGCATTAAAAAATCTGATTTACAACCAAAATTATAATACAATGGACATTGTTAAATTTATACCTCCTTATTCAATGATCCTGCAATACATGTAAGCTTACGTTTTATTGTAAATCTCTTATTCATTTATCATCTTTACGGAGTGTGTCTGTGTATAATATTATGTTAAATATTTGAGTCCGCTCGAAATTTTTCTCGAAAGTAATTTAAATTTACATAATGTCTTATCATTAATATATTCTGAGTTAAATGGCCCAAATTGAAATAGTGGTGTCATCATCGCGGGCAGACGCTATGGCGTCAACTCGTTGTATCTACAGTTTTATTGTATACATAAATAATATGGTAGATGTTATTTATGGTTTCATTTAGTTCTGTAGCACTATGTGACCGAGTGGTCTGTCTAATTTAATAAATTCATGGTCCATAAATATTGTAAGCCCATTAATGAGAATAGTCATGGGGAGCAGGCACGCTCACAGGTTGTCATTGGTACCTTATTGCTAATTTGTGATAGCTGAATTTTGTGTTAATTATTCTGTTCAGATAATATTATAGATAATATTATAAACGCCAAAATTTGTGAGGATGGATGGATGCTTGTTACTCTTTCACGCAAAAACTACAGAACGGATTTTGATGAAACTTTACAGTAATATAGCTTATATATCAGAATAACACATAGGATACTTCTTATCTCGATATTCCCACGGGATCGACACATGTGCGGGTAAAACCGCGTGGCGCTGCTAGTCGACATATAATTCAAACGACTTAATTTTAAAGTCCTATCCTAGACGGTCATTGATATTATCTTCCTCTTTACCTGTTCACTTAAAATAGTGTAAATGGTTTGATTGTCTATAGTAAAGATCAAAGCGCGAACATTCACTATAGGTATTATTAAGTTTGAGGTTTTATAATGTGTTCATGTTATTTAGTTCTGGCTTTTAAATATTCTGGTTAACAAATACCAGCAAAAAACAGACTTTCCTACATCTTTATTTTTCTATGCCTTTTAGTATAAGCTTAGAATTCCTTTTTTTTTCGTTACTGACCAAACTGCAACCATTTGAATTCATCCAACACACGTTATGTTAATATTCTTGATTTTTCTTGGCACTGGTTATTTTTTAATTTAAACTCTAAGTAAATGAATCACAATCGTATAATGGCCAGAACTTGAATTAAATTTATATTTTTGAGGTGACATTCTTGACCCTGGAGTTTGTTTAATCAATTGCTCTATTCTTTTATTGCCACTGTCGATATTAGCTAACAATTAATTATGTAGTTACGTTTGTCTTCAATCAACTCAGCCTATTGCAGTCCACTGCTGGACATAGGCCTCTCCCAGGCTGCGCCACAACACCCTGTCCTCTGCCTTCCGCATCTAGTCCGTCCCAGCTACCTTCTCTAGGTTCTTTGGTTTCAAGTTTGTCTTAAACGTTATTAGACACTAGCAGCGCCCCGCCGTTTCACCCGCATAAGTGTCGATCCTGTAGGAATATCGGGATAAAAAGTATTCTATGTGTTATTCTGATGTATAAGCTATATCACTGTAAAGTGTCATCAAAATCCGTTGAGTAGTTTTTGCGCGAAAGAGTACCTAATAAACATCCATCCATCCATCCCTCCTCACAAACTTTCGCGTTTATAATATTAGGAGGATACTAGGATTAAATGAAGAAGAAATTATAAACCAAATAAACGTATAGCTAATTGTTAAGTTTTTTGGTTGACAAGATATGGAAGTCTTTGATTCTTTCTTCTATCAACTTTCTTGGTCATTGATTGGGAGAATTGATTTAACGGTCACATTTAGGAAGCGGGAAAGGATTGAGGAAACCGATATGTCTTGCATCCATGAGGACCAAAAATTCGAAGAAATGTGACATCTATCAACTCGCACTGGGCCTGCGTGGTGGATTACGGCCCACGCCCTTTCACAGAGAGGAGGCCTGTGTCCCAGCAGTGGGGTTAATGCGTCGATTTTGTTGTTTAGATTGGATAAGCAGCACAGCTAGACTGAGTAGAATTGCTAAAAACCTATTTGTGGTAAAAGAAACATTAAACTAGAGGTGAAATAGGGCGTGAAAATAAAATAAGTAAATAATTATTAGAGAATCTATTTTAGATACCTGAGCCATTGCTTTCATGTTTCTATCGTGTTTTGTGGTCATTAAATAATAATATAGGGGCATGCTTACAAAATGCAGAATTAAATTTGGCAATACTTGTCTTCTAGAATTTATGCGATAAGCATTTAGCGAATGTACGGGTTTACTCAAATACATAAAAGGAGAATGGCTTTATAATCGATAAAAATAAATATGATACTAGCATTTTATAATATTACCTATGATTGTTTACAATTTTATGCATAGTAGGGTCATGTAAAATGCACATCAATGATTTGTTGTGACTAATTTAAACGCATTGTCTGGCATTTTTACTGAACTGGGCCTTTTTGGTGCAGCCGTGAGGCACACTTACCTGCTAACTTCTTATATCGGTCATTATACTATCTATTGGTTTTTTTATTAGTTGTTATCTGATGTATGTATCTGGTGTATTGTGTGTCTTTTAGACACTGTGCTAAATAAATGTTTTTTCTTTCTTTCTTTCTTTTAATTAAAGAAAGGGTTGGTAGAGAAAGGATAGGTCCACACTAGCTCAATACAGAGAGGAGTGGAGAGAGGAACGGGAGGCCTTTGCTCTGGAGTTTATTTTTTGTTTCTTTGCGCTTACAATCTGTCACTATTCATTAGGACATTAAGTAATTTCTATGGCGTGTTAGGTGGCTTGCCTGGTATGCGTCCTATGACACAACCCCTCTTGCTAAGATTGTCCGATTAAATCTTGTGGAATTTTGTGTTTTAGTCTGCGGATTCCTTTTTTATCCATGAGATGGTTTGCCAAGATGGTTGGGTGACGAGTTGTTCGTTCTTTGTATGACTTGGTGTAGCTTTTTATCGTACTGTAGGGGGACAACATAGGCGAAAAAAAAATACGCACACATTTGTACGCGTATTTTTTAGCATAAACTACATCTGCGTCATGAGTTATGACGCAGATGTAGTTTATGCTAATTAACTTTTGTAAATTTATTAGAGATCGTGCCCTGATAAATTTTGGATGTCTGATTATGCGCATAGCCATATTACTAATTTATATAAGACATAAACATAGAAATAATAATAAATGGCAGTTTTAGATCGAATTATACGGATAATTTTTTGGGAAGTGATAATTTGGCAATTTCTTTTCGATGAAACAAGGGAGTTGTTTCATCGAAAAGAAATTGCTAAATTATCACTTCCCAAAAAATTATGCGCATAATTTCATTTTCCAAATTATTACTTAGCAATAATGTTTGGCAAGTGAACCTTTAAACAATTACTTGTTTACCAACTAGTACTTTTACCAATTTTTATGTAGTCAAATATTTCAGTTTCACTCATTTTACGCAAAATAAAATTTGCCAAATATTTAGTATCGTCAGTTTTCAATTTACCATTTCTATTCAGTCAATTGTTATAGTCTAACTAGTTCAGTTTCGGGTAGCCTGTTTTTTTCCATATTTATATCCAAATAAAATCTAGTCGTTTCTGGCACTAGCCGGCCGCTGTCGCGGCACCGCTCGCTTCGCTCGCTCGGCTCGTGCGTAGGAGGTCAAAGTTTTAACCTAACCTAATCCAAGCATTTTTTTAAAATAATTAACCTCGTCTAGCTAGATCGGTTCTCGACTGCCTGCTAAAAATAATCTCTTTTCCTTATTTATATTAATTGAATGATTTTATTAAAATAAAATTGCTTTTTTTAATTATATAATTCCCGAAAAAAATTATTTTAGCCTTTATATTTTTTGCCATAACAAATCGTTTGACCAATCGTTTATTGTCTAAATATTGTTTGCTGTAATAAATCATTTGATTAAAGACCAAATGCCTAAATGACATTATCCTTGTTAATATTCTGCCAAGTAAAAATTTGACCAAATGAAAATGTGCGTACTAAAATCATTCCAAACATTGCATTGGTATAAAAAAAGGTTGCTAAAATTTGTTTGGGTAATGAAATTTTGGCAAATTCTTTTCGGCAAAACGGCAGGATCCCCGAATGATGAAATGGAGATTTTCCTAATAAAGTTATAGTTGATATTTATCATTATTAGGACTAATTGACGCACCTATTTCTAAGTTTGTAAGTATCTACCCCTAAAATATATATAGGTAGGTATATATTATATATAAGTATATAATAAAAAAATAAAGAAAAAGGCAGGGCCTCATTGGGCATCAAAAACTTCGTCCGCATCACTGTCAATGGGATATCGTATATGGTATCTAGGGTCTACCTACTAAGAAATATGAATGTAAATAATGTAAACGACTTGTTTTGTTTAAATTCATTGGTTTAGATTACTTAGGTTCCCGAGTTTGACCTATAACTTTATTCGTATTTTTTCCTATTGAATATATAAACCAGCGCCATCTACAACGTTTAATTACAACTGTGTAGACTTGAAGGTTAAACAATTTAAAAGATACTTGAGACAAGTTGCGTTTTTGAATCAAGTTTTTAGCTTGCAAGTCATATCGCGAGATGGCGCTTATTTCGTCCGCCATCTATCGAGATAAATCCGCAGCTAGTAGGTATTTAACTAGCTTTTCATCCACAAGGGTGCGTTGCCTGTTTCTTTAAATCCTGTTTTCCTTGAAAACATGACATTCTACAATGGGTAAAGAAGGTAAGATGATAAAGGCCACAATAAAAATACCTCCAAATCTTTTACAAGGTTAACAAAAAAGTGGACTTAAAAATAAAACATTTATTCAAAATAAAACTGTTAATCTTAAAATATAAATCAATAAATAAAATAAATACCGAATATCGAATTAACGGCATTCTATAAAAACTGTGTAACAATTTGGCAACTCTTCATCAAACACAGCCTTCGCTAAAGGCTCGTGATTTTTTCTCATTTTTATTATCGTATTATTATTAAGTACAATTTCGTTGAAAGGGTCTAGAACTAAATTATTATGGGGGTGTACTACAAAATTTTTCATTTCTTTGATTTGTTTCGCATGGCCGCTGAAGAACCCTAATTCAGAGCAAATGGCTTCTAATTCTGACTTGGTATGGTTTTGAGAGGCATAGCATTTCGAATGCCAGACGCCATGGGAGCGGACTATTATTTGTCCTGTTCCGTACCTGTAAAATAAAATAAAAATTGTATTGGAAGTTAGTCAAAACGTTACATACAGGAACCTAGCAGGCTAACCAGCGACACCTTATTACATGATATAAAACGACCCATCAGTCTCAAACGAAGATATTTGTATGAACTAAATATATTCTGGTCCAGGACTTAGAACTCATATAAAATAGTTTTCCATTAATATATCAATGCTGATTTTTTTTTTTGTATCATCACATCAATAAGCCATCAATCAACTCAGCCTATTGCAGTCCACTGCTGAACCCCAGCCACCTTCTTTAGGTCGTTGGTCCGTCTAGCCCGGGCGCTTCCCACACTACGCTTGCCGATACGTGGTCTCCACTTCAGGACTCATCTGCTCCACTTGCCATCGGCCCTTCGACAAACATAGCCAGCCGACTGCTGTTTCAGTTTGCTTACTCTGCAAGCTATGTCGGTAGCTCCAGTTCTTTTCCGGATCATTTAAGGCATGCTATATTATAATGCGGACTTACGGCGTTCCGTATGGAGCGTTGAGTGCCATGCAAGCCTGTTCGTCTTCTCCATTAGGACAGTCCCGAACTCCGTCACACACTGTATCTGGAGCCACGCAGTGATCAACGTCTGATTTCGAACCGCATCTGTAAGAAAAAAGAAAACGTCAAATTACACATTTATGCAGTACAACATATGAATAAGTAACGCCACAAATATGAATGATTAGCTGTGCCCCGCCGTTTCACCCGCATAAGTTTCGATCCCGTGTGAATATCGGGATAAAAAGTATCCTATATGTTAATCCTGGTTATAAACCATTTGTGTGCCAAATTTCATCCAAATCCGTTCAGTAGATTTTGCATGAAAGAGTAACAAACATCCATCCATCCAAACTTTCACATTTATCTTATTTGTAGGATAACATACACCAAAAATAAAAAATGCTTCCCAAAAATTATTATTTTTGAATTAAAAGAAAAGAAAGAAAATTATTTTATTTCAGACACGCACAGGAAATTCAAACTAGAAAAAAGAACATTAATTATTCAAAAACAGCTTCACTGCTAAGCAGATTGCGTGGGAGCAGTTACAGCATCCGGGATGTAATAAGCAGTAAGCTAGACAGTCCAATGGTGTGGAGCCTCACCCAGAAGACTAAGTCTCTCTTAGTTATTATTATTAATCAATTTATTTCAGATAAAATCAATCCATACAATTTCAAATTATAAATGCAGAGAAATAACAGAAAAAAAAATCATTACAATTATAGTTGTGTATACCTGTATACCTGTTGTGTTAGTAAAATCTTATGCACTATGTTAGTCAACACCCATCACAATATGAATCCATTTGTTCTGGATAGGGCAATCCGCACGAGATACAACCATCTGCAGGGTACTGTTATTACATAACAGGTACTAACATAGTTTTTAAGTTCATACTAACAACATTATTGTAAATGTAATGTAATGGATCAATGGTTGTCTGATTAAATCGTACTAGTCCTACTAATATTATAAACGTGAAAGTTTGTATGGATGGATGGATGGATAGATGGATGGATGTTTGTTAGTTTTTCACGCAAAAACTACTGAACGGATTTTGGTTTATAACCAGGATTAACATATAGGATACTTTTATCCCGATATTCCCACGGGATTGAAACTTATGCAGGTGAAGCCGCGGGGCGCAGCTAGTTAATTATATTATTATTATTTTTGGTACACTTTTGCTTCTTGGCTCTTTGGCTAGTTTCAGCTACATTAACAAGCCAAGTCAATGTAGCGTGTGTGTGGTGTTTTTTTTTTAAGAAGAATTTCGTGTTATGAGGAGTGATTTCATTTTCCTCAATTTGCATGAACTTTCTAACGATTCTGCAGGTATATAAAATTGCAGCTTTTTGGAGTGTTATATAAATTGAGTATTTTAGGTCTATTTGTTTAAGGGAGGTGATTGGTTTAATATTATTTTAAAGGAGATTTTAATTTAATTTTTTTTTAAATTTTGGGCCATCGAAAAAAAAAGTATTACCCTGGTCTGGGAAGTTCTCCTTATAATTTTTTACTATTGCGCTGAATCTGTACGACCATTCCTTCAGCTGTTTTTAAAGTGACTGGCCCTGGACGTGACTGGTCTCCTTTTTTCTCTATGTTACTAAGGCCCAAGCCTAGCCTAAGGTATGTCTCTATGTTTACGCGTTCATGGGTTATATTATATAATTAAAACAAAATTATGTAACTCTTGTTGGCGCACGATGTACTATTTAATTTTTTGAAAACGTTGCCCCACTCTAGTAATTTCTCCTCTATCGTGGGTGCGTTTACAAACATTTAAATTCACATACACAAACAGCCAGACCCGGAACAACTATTTGTAGGCCATACAAATATTTGTTCCGTGCGGGAATCGAACCCGCGACACGCAGCGCAGCAGTCAATCGCTTAACCACTGCGCCAACCGTGCCGTCGATTAGCTCGGAGTTATCTAGAATCTAGAATCATGTGCTGAATTCATGGAAATAGTTGCGTCGATGTCTTTGATACCCTGTATAGTGGTGTTCCACAATTTTACTAATGGACTGACACTAGTTTGGCATCAACACGCTAAGAAGAACAATGACAAGAACAATATTAAAGAAAATTTCACTCACTTATAGTTTCTCTTCGCAAAACATTTGCAGAACGCCGGGTCCTCATCACTCCTATCATGACAGTGTAGTATGCCATCACATAATTTCGAAGGCATCACCGTTGCCAAATAGTCCTTACAAATGGTCTGGCGAGGCTCATCAGTACCATCCCCACAATCATTGTTACCATCCCGGAATAGTTCCTTTGATATGCATTTACCGTTGCGACATTTCATTTGGCCCACTGAGCATTCTGTAACGTAGGTAATTAAACGAGTATTAAACAGTGTATGAACAAAGAAAGGTGACTACCGAGACGACGATTAATATGGAAGAAAAATACGTGTTGCACCGGCTCCAAATACATTAAATTAATAACATTAAAAAAAAAAAAAGAAAAGCGTCTGCCCTTATCCTGGTTTATGATTGATGACGTATTTGATACCAACGATGATGATGAAAAACACGTGAAATGCTTATTTCAGGCTTTGAAAGTGATTTTTACTGAATTGCCTTCTTTGTAAGGTCTTGGGTGGCGCAATGAATTGGCTAACCTAAGTGTAATTGAAATAACTAAAATCCTTTTAAAGGATCATTCTACTCTGCCCCATACAACATAAATATATTATAGAGCAGCAGATTATTTTTTCGCGATATCAGGGCTGGTCAATGGTCCCATAATAAAAGTGGTTCATAATGATGAATACTATTAGAATTATCTTGTTTAAGGCTTTTAACTAACAATGCGGCTATGGCCGCGTGGGTTGGTGCGATTAGCTGGCTGGCCCTTTGTACACGACACGGTTTCTTTACGGTACGGCGTGTTAACCGCACCGTAGAACAATTGCACCGTAAAAAGTGACCTTACTGGTTCTATGGTATACAGCGAAGGCGCCGTGCCGTAGCGCGGCCGCCGTATCGTCAACAAACTTCCATAGTGATCCATACAACACTGACGATCGTGCATGTGTACATGGCGAATAAACCGCAGTTTTTCACGGCAAGAAAAACGTGTGTACAAAGGGCTTAATTGAGTTCAATGGCACGGTATCACAAAATTACTTGCGGATTAAGAGTATGGAGCCATAAATGATTTTATTTTTCATCACGTGTTTCATTTAAACACGTAATGAAAAATGGTTGCTGCCTATTGGAGCGAGCTGACCCTTTAACACCAGTGAAATATGATATTTCCAATTGAGATCCGATGTACCTACCTACCCATTTTTAACGGCAAAAAAATTAGATGTCATTCACCACCTGAGACTGATGTATGGACTAACGTATATTAACGTATCATATTTATGTATAACATGATCATTTAAAAAACGTTATTGGCATTACTGTTAGCCAATAGAGCATAAAATCACAATCATACGCAGGCTGCGTGTGAGATCATGACTCGGTAACATCATTATAATTATACACACAAATAATTGAATTTTGTTTTGTGAAGTTAAAACTACATTATTTTATTTTTTGCCCATCATTATTACTGAAGGTGCCAAGTTTATTAGATTGCCATCGACAACTTAAAACTAACTTAATTATTTTGTTTCATCACCACTACTCGGTGAAGGAGAGATCTTGATAATAATGGTATGTTTGCCATTGAACCAATAATTTAAAGACCTGTTGCTTCTACCACTCGAGCAACAGGACCATAGACTGATTTTGTAACAAATGAAAATAGGCTACAAAATATTAACTTTTTAAAGCATATCTTTATACTTACCGCATCCTTTGTGGTAAGGATCGCCGTTACACATTATATTCTTTTTGCCACAAGCTTCTTCTGCTTCGTCATTGCCGTCTTCACAGTCTCTGACACCATTACAAACTTGAAGCAAAGGAACACATCGCCCTCGACCACATCGGATACCTGCGCAGTCGTCGCCGTAGTCTATTAGGGCTGGCAATCCTGCAACAGTCTTTTTACCTGTAACAGTCAATAATGGATGAAAAAATTAATGGTAACTCATAATTGAGTTGTTTAATAAAAAAAAAAAGCTCTTTGAGTCATTTGATTGATTTGGCTGTTTTCGACTGATGTTTTTTTTTGGGATAAGAGTGATTGTGGTTTATTTCTACCTATTTCATTTTTTATTTGCATTTTCAGTCCTTATTCTGGAACAGATTTCATAACAAATTATATTTTATTTTATTATCAAGAGAATCGATCAGGAATACATTCTATTCGGATTTAGAACTACCATTATATTAGTTATTAGCTTTTGACTTACCATAATGATGTTTAATTTCGTTTTTGAGGTTTTCTATGTCCGTAGCATTAATGTGGTCTCCAAGTCCACATTCACCTCTACCGTCGACAAATGAGGCTGCAGGGTACCAGCCCTGTTCGGTGTGACAGCTCACTATGCCAGCCCAGTGACGATGATATGTGACGTTGAGCTAACAAGGAAGAAATAAGACTTCAGTATAATATAATATTATCAAGCAATCGTTATAATTGTTCTACATAATCATTCAATAGGTTATATTTTCATTAATTAAAAGGTGTTGTTATTTTGTTTTCTTCAAATAGCTTATATTTGTTTATTATTTCTTGTCAAAGTACTTACTGGACAAATATTTTTACTTGATATTCGTTTGAAGCAACGATTGCTGGAATGACAGTTTTCACTAGTTTCTTCTAGGAACACGCTTATTGTATTATTTTTGTTATCTTGACCAACTGCTACGCAAGTTGATTTCTGCTCTAAGGAATAGCTGGAATAATAAGTACTGCATTGCTATTAATCATTTAGAAGTATTTAAATTAATATTAAAAGTAGATGTTTGCAAAAACTTACGAAGAAGCAACCACCATTGGTTTTACGACATATGAGTAATGTGCTGGTTCCCGTAAGTGCAATAACGTCGCTTTGCTGCGATATACATCCTTCTTAGAATCTACTTGATAAACTTGCTCGTGTAAACCGTTCATAGCTCCTAAAGTTCTATGAGATCCTAATACAACTGTTATATAGTGACGAGATAGTCTGAAACGGCAATTTAACTAAAAATATAAACAATTCGTGTAAGAAACATTTTTTTTAATGGTTCTAAGAATATACTTACGTAGAATCCCAAAGGCAAGAATCACTAACCAACACCCAACTTAAGTTGACTAAAACTCCAGTGCACCTATAATCTCCTTCAACAAACACCTTAGCAATCCAAGGCCATGCGTGATTACTAACCAATTCTGTTTCTCGTAAGAACATATTTTTAGAATCCTCGAAGTTATTAAAGAGTGAATTGTCACAGAAAACATACAAGGATTTGCAAGTTTTAGTAATGTTCGGTACACATTCTTCTTTTATTACTTGGGCATCTTTTATAATGGTATGTCGAGCTATATTGTTTTCCTCACTTTCTTGCCTGTAGGCGAAGTGTATAGGAACTCGTTTCATAGTATCTCGCCGGTTCCTTTTGTTGTCTAAACTGCGTTCTGCGTTTTCATCTTCTTTGAGGTTTAAGTATTTCACATTGTATCTATTTGCGGAGCTGCAAAGGAACTTCGTATAAGTACATTGCATAAAATGTGGTAAATGCAAGACTTTGTTACGATTTTTACTTACAGATTGAATCCATTTTAACATTACATAATATATTTACATAGTTATTTCTATTCAAATATGCATTTTATTTATATTATAAAAAAGTATACTAGAATAGTATATTAATTTTTTTGTGAACCCGAGATCGTTCTATGGGAAGTAATAATTTAGTTAGTCTTCGAAAAAAGACGTTTCTTACCTGAATCCTAAATAGCGACAAATATGCGTAGCTGCTTCTTCCTGCTGTTCAATCGATAGTTTATCATCACAAACTATATGCCAATCGTTGAAGTGTTTCTTTGTGAGGTATCCTTCTAAGTTCACTTCCGGTCTGTCATCCAAGTCAAATTCCATGTCTTTACCGTTTGTTAATGCAACTGAAACAGCGGTTGATCAGTGCTTGTCTTGGATCATCAACTTGTTTACCTGTTGCTTCATAAGTCAAACTACTTAAGTAGGTATTGTGAATGGGGATAATAAGGATGTACCAGGAAGTCAACAGCAATATTCTTTGATCTTTAGGTGTGAAATTGTTAATATCAACTTTTTATTTATTTCCAATTCCCGTTTAAAATAATAATTTACTAAAATAATACTCACAACAGTTCAGTTCATCTTCACCTTGAGGACATTCAGCTTTTCCATCGCATACATGTTTCTCAGGTAAACAAATTCGGCTTCGTCGACACAAGAAATGGTCTTCTGGACAACTAACTAAAAGATGGGATTATTTAATGAATTAGTTAGGTACTTTGTCTAAAACTAGGAACAGTCATCTTGTTTTCAATATCGATTCTATTTATTGTATTGGTTTTGTACAAAATACTTACAGCAATCTGACTCGTCCTGCCCATCTGCACAGTCTATAATTCCGTCACATATAAGGTTCTCGTCGAATGTTAATAAGAAGTCAGTGCAGGTACATTCCAGTTCATCAGTGCCATCTTCGCAATCCGCTTTACGATCACAGCGGTGTTGGTAAGGTATTGATTGTTCAATACTGTAAAAAAAAACACCTTTTATACTATCAAACCTTTTATATTATCCTAAAATCCTACAATAAAATTGTGATTAATATGTATGTACCACTTTGGTTAGACCTGCTGTCTTGTATGGATTAGAATGTTGGGCTAAAAAGGGATGAATGATAGACAATTGCAAGCAGCTGTGAGCAGAATGCTAAGAGGTATGTGTGGTGTTACGTGAATGGGTAGATTAAGAAATGAGTACATAAGAGGATGTCTGAAAGTAGCACCGGTGAGCAGGAGCAGGAGGAGTATGATGATGAATGAAAGAAAGAAAGAAAATGCATTTATTTGCGGCAAACACGACGCATGAAAAAAGGACATAAACACACAAAAAAAAAACAATCGAATGATGCTTTGTGTACCACTCTAACTTACCGTCGGCATTGAAATTCGTTGGGATTACGATGTCTTCGTCTTACTTTAGCTGGCTCAAGGTCAGATAAAACAATGTCTTTCTCTATTTGATCTAGCGTGTCCGACTTATGATTAAAGTCTGGTGATTTTTCAATTGATGACTCCTGGTGGACATGACCTTCCGTAACATTGTTACCGTCATTTATAAGCATAGTTTCTATGCCTTCCTGGTCTGTTACCGTTGAATTAAAGTTTAAAGGTATTGTTATATGAAGTCCTGATTCATTTTCAGCTTTTTTACCGAGATTGTTATCTGGAAGATTTTCTAGACGGGTTAAAGGAGTAGTTGGCTCATTTTTTTCTATGTGTTCTATAAAATCGTTATGTGTAAAGGCAGACGTTGAGGTTTCTAATTTATTTCCAAATAAACTTTCTTTTTTATTGGTATCATCATCAGAATCGCTACTTTTAATTTCAGGATCAGTTCGTTGACTTTGCGTTGTTGTTTCTTTTTGTTCTAATACTGACGATTCTGATTCAAGAGATTCGACTGAAAAATCCATTGTAATCATTTCTGCATCACCACGACTTGGAGAAGTTGTCTCTGTACTGATTTCACGTTTTGGATCAGCTGTAGCAGTCTCTTTAGAAATGAAAAAGTTCTCTAGGCTTTCATCATTTATAACTTCAAGAGCATGTTCAAAGTTTGGTTTTTTGGTATCAGTTGATTTTTTCAACTGTGTATTATTAATTGGATTTTCCTCATGTTTTAAGTCTGGTTTTTCGGCATCAGTTGATTCTTCCGACTGTAAATGATCAGTAAGATTTTCTTTCTGTTTAAAGTCGGCAACAGTCGATTCTTGAGACTGTGGGTGATCACTAAGATTTTTCTCACTTTTGACGTCTATTTCGTCAACATCAGTCGATTTTGTTGACTTTGGATTATCAATAAGATTGTCTTCATGATTAAAGTCTAGGTTTTCGGCATTAGTCGATTCTTTAGACTGTAGATTATCACTAATATTTTCCTCATTTTTGAAGTCTAGTTTGTTAGCATTAGTCGAATCTTTTGACTTTGGATTATCAATAGGATTGTCTTCATGATTAAAGTCTAGGTTTTCGGCATTAGTCGATTCTTTAGACTGTAGATTATCACTAATATTTTCCTCATTTTTGAAGTCTAGTTTGTTAACATTAGTCGATTCTTTTGACTTTGGATTATCAATTGGATTTTCTTCATGATCAAAGTCTAGGTTTTCGGCATCAGTCGATTCTTTAGACTGTAGATTATCACTTATATTTTTCTCATTTTCGAAGTCTAGTTTGTCAGTATCATTCGATTCTTTTGATTGTGGATTATCAATAGGATTGTCTTTATGTTCAACGTCAAGTTTTTCGGTATCAATTGACTCTTTTGGCTGTGGGGTATTTATCTCATGTTTAAAATCAAGTTTTTCGGCATGAGTCGACTGAAGATCGAAATTTTCACTTTTTTGTTCACTTTTGTGATTACTATCGGTTGAAGTAAAAATTTCTTCAGTTTCTGTTGAGACATCGTCATCCGAAGGCATCTTAGCTGGTGTTGTATCTTCTTGATTTTTGTCACTGCTAGATTTTAAGGGTGATTCTGTCTGTACTTCTTTTGATTCAAGTAGTTCTTCTAATGAACTTTTTGGGTCTAAAAATATACTATCTGCAAGCAAGGTAATTGATCTATTGAATTCACATTTTGTTTCATCTTCTCCGTCTAGACAATCCACTATCTTGTCACATTTTCTTTTGTTTGGAAGACATTTTGAAATTCCTGTTTCACATTTGAATCCGGGACATTCTTGTATTGGTTGAAATTTAGGCAAAGTCTGGGACGCTGAAATGTAATGTAAATGTGTTATAAAGGATTAAATAAAGGTGGTATGGAAAAAAATATTGAATGTTTACTTGTAAAAATCCTTACTCACATATGTGATATTTAATCCATTTTACGAAGAGGCTTACTCGAGTATAAACACCAGGCTCATCTTTACGCCCGCACCCGTCCCCATGACTCACGATCCCTGCCATGTACCATTGTTGAGAATTCAAAGGGTTTTTGCATAAAAGCGGCCCTCCACTATCACCCTGAAATAATCCAACGCGTCGTCTGTAGGCTGTGATTTGCTTAGGTGTGTAATTCAAAGAGTATTATTTAAATGATGAAAACTTTGATTTGGTATGTAAAATAAAACATGTTAGAAATTAATTCTAAGATCTGTTAATCATTATGATAACTAAACTACGTCTGATTTAACTATAATTAATAATAAAAAAAGTTTGAAAATGTGTTTGTACCTGGCACGCATCTCTGCCACCTTCGACTAAACCTGCACATATCTCATTGCCAACCCGATCTTCTCGGTGTTTACAGCTTGCCCATATAGGCACTTCTACTTCTCGCATGTGATCAGCTAAAACAGTTGGAAAAACGAATTCTATGAAGACAGTGTTTTCAATAAAAAAATAAACATTAAATTAATTAAATAAATAAATTCATTTATTTCAGGTACCACATAACCCATATTAGAAAACGATTACAAATTCATAAATTCTCAGGCCACAAATCGACGCGCTCAGCAGAACCATGTCGTCTGCGTAATTTAAATTGTTGACACACACATCGTCTATATGACAGCCAACGTGCTGACTGCTCAGCGCGACGATCAGCGCGTCCATGTAAAGGTCGAATAAAGAACGCGAGAAAAAAAAAAAATTAAAATCATTACTAACGATCGGGTCCGTGTTCTATAGTAGATCCCCAACCAACGGATGTACATATTGTGCCAGGAGTGGGTCCCCAAAGCCAATCAGGTCCAGCCGTATCAGGGTTCGGTAAACATATCGGTCTATTCCAACGACTAAACTGAATGGCGGGTTCGACTTTCAATAGAGACAGATCGTTTTTCATGTCAGACTGACTGTAATGTGGATTGACTATGACGTGCGTTACTTTGTGACTTTGTTCCTGTGGCGAGAATGAAAAGCGACGCAGCATTCCTACATGCACTTCGTAGTAATGATCCCAGAACCTGTGAATTGGTTTTGAATAATAAACAGAACGAAAGAATTACAGTTTTGTATTGTATAGGCAATAACTATTTAGTTATGTTACAATTTGGCTTAATTATGCTGAAACTGAAAATCTTTTATTATACAATTATTAAAGTATTCATCATCACATACACACTAACAATCAACATGCATGCTTAGACTCATCACATATATACTTACACTCATAACACATACACATATATTTGGTTACCTTTTAGACCTAAGTATAATTTTTATTATTAACTATACTGAAACCGTTGCATTTGTTAACTTTTTTAAGTCACACTATTTGTCGAAAGAGACTGGATCCTGCGACACAGGGTATCCTAGTGCGGGATCCAGTCTCAAACCTATATGTAACACTTGTTTTTTTAAATCAATAAACTTATTATTATTATAAAATATTTGATATGTATTATAGAGGAGGCATATGTTCCAGCAGTGGGAACATTATAGTCTGATTATACTTATACAATACTTATGTATTGTAAGTTCAAGAAAACGTTAAGAAAGTACATAGTCTAAAAGTAACCTTACTTATGTACGCAATGAGCTGCTGACACCACCCAACTGTGAGTTATAATGACTCCACCGCAATGGAACATGCCGTTCCTGTACAAAGCAACCATCCAAGGCCAGGCTGCGGGCTGGCTTGGCTTGCCCCCCACCACCCTGCTCTCCCTTTTCGATTTATCGAATTTAATTTTGTAATTATTTGTCTCAGTTCTGGTCTCGTCTACATCCCTTTTCAAGCGGTTGCCATAAAACATCAAAGGATACGGGTGGTTTTTCAGAAGAAATCTTTTGTTACGCCCAAACAGTCGATTTTCAATCGCAGCGTTCTATAAAAAAATAAAAGGCTTGATAGTAATGATCGAAGTCTTTTGTGAGATATCTGATTCTCTTGTACAGTAATACAAAAGACGTAGATTATTTAATAGTATTTTTTTTTTCTATTTTTGGAACTAAAAATATATTTTGCGCTAGTGTTTGTATTTTTCTACCATCACACAATTAATCTTGACAGCATTGTCCAAAATAAATTCTATTTTCATCAACGTATTTTCTTTCCGAAAATAGCTCGTGAAGCTAAAACCATTTTCTTGGAGAATTCAATTGTACTTGAGTTACCTCTTTAAGTAGCTGTGACGTGGACTGCACTCTCGTTCCACATAACAAGTCCGGGCAAGTGACGTAGACAGCTGAAGAGTTCATGCAAGTGTTACTCGTTTGTATCAACCCACCGGGACCCGTGTTCAGGTAGTCGATCTTCATCATTGGGTCTATTGGGACTATCTGGATGAAGGGAGGCCTAGAAGCAAGAAAAATATATCAGTTAAGAACCTAGCATTTTCCCAACTATATTGGGGTCAGCTTCCAGTCTAACTGGATGCAGCTGAATTTCAGTATTTTACATGGAGCGACTGCCTATCTGACCTCCATAACCCAGTTACTGCGGGTAATACGATACCCTTTGGTAAGATTGATTGTCAGACTTTCCGCCTTCTGACTACCCGTAACGACTGTCAAAGATCTACGAATAACAGCCGGGACCAACGGCTTAACGTGCTTTCCGAGGCACGGAGGGGTCTCGGTATGTAAAGATAGTCACCCCTCCACCGCGGCAAGCGTAGCTTAACCGGATAGATCGACCTGTGCGACTGTTATTACTTAGTCACCAGTACCTAAATAAAAGACCGAATTATAAATAGAAAATAAAAGCTACTTTTGAACAAAAAGTTGTTTGGAGGTGGAAGGTATTCGACCTGTCTCTCTCCTCTTACGCGTATTGGAGGTGAAGTTGTGATCGAAGTGAAATTCCTAACTTAAAGTTAATAATATTGTAATTGCCACACACATATTTGTAGCTTCGTCATGCCACTTAGCAAGGCTGCGTTCCTGACTAAATTATAAAAACATAATACAGGCCACGTATTCTAAGGTGTGTTCACAAATGCACAATACGTGACGCTAAAGGTGAAAGATTAGAAATAACATATTTTTTTTCTCTTTACTAAAACTATGATAGTACACACAAAGCCTTATAATACTAGTATATAATATCATACCTGATTATGAGGCCCGTTTCTCTTCGACAGGCATCATGGGCCCACATGTACGGATTCTTGCACACCGCAAACCAGTCTCCTTTGAAATTTCTATGTAGAAAGCCTTCAGTATTCGAAATGGCAAATAACTGAAAATAAATATAGCCAATTTATTTAAAACATACACCTGTTTTCGCCGAGAAATAAGGCAGAGGTGTATCTTTAGTAGACCCACATTTTACCAGTTATTTTTAAGTCCCATAGGAGGCGAGCATATTGAGAAACATGTGACACTTTGCCCAACCTTTTTTTTTTTTTTTGGTAGGAAAAGCCGCTTTGCCCAACCTGGGAACTGAATCGAAAGAACCAACGAGGAAGTAAATCCAATTTATTCATAGGAAAAGTAAAATAAAATAAGTTAGTCCTATATGACCAGCGTTATGATAAACTCAAACTCAAATCATTTATTTCAATTAAACCATTTACAGGCACTTTTGAATTGTCAAAATTAAGTAGTCGGTCAGTTAGTCAGAAAGTTCAAGCTAGTTGCCCATTCCAAAACGTAACTCTATGGAGAAGAACGGGCAAGAAACTCCACGGATAATGAATGAACAAAGTTTTCATACATAATAATGTTAATCGAATCCCAGTTTTATAGGTTATTTAACTTCACTATCTGTAGGTACACAGAATTTTTGTTTTAAAACTCAAACATAACAGACAACAGTTTTAAAATAACACATCTCAATATAAGTCAGTAGGCGTATTTAAACCTCTTTTCCATATTAATTTTTGAACCGGTAGTGATGTTGAAGTACATAACGTTTATTTTACGTCAGCACTGATTGATTCTAACATACGAGTCTGATGCAATTTTGTGTCCAGAAATTGAAGTGAAATTGGTGTGTCCGTCACCCGTCATCTACAGTTTTGATGTATGACCATTGAAAGGCGAAATAAACAAAAGATTGTATTCTTGCTGTGGTGTTGTTACTAATTGATGTAGTCGTGTCAAAATATTATATGGTTTAATAAACAGCATCGTAATCATTCTAAACCTCACTCAATGTAAATATAGGGTAAGGCCTGGTGTGTTGTTGATTACGGCTCCTGCCCAACCTGAGGGGGCCAAACGCCTCCTGCCGGAGGCTTTACGCGGGGGTCGTGCGGTCCATGGCCCTTTATGGGGCCCCGGTGTGAGCGCGTTCACTGCGGCTTCGAGCCGCACACTATCTGAACGCGCCCCAAAAGGTGGTAGCCGTAAGGCTTATCCGGGGGTACCGCACGATCTCGGGCGAGGCAGCAGGCCTCCTTGCCGGATTGCCGCCATGGGATCTGGAGGCGATAGTCCTCGCGCGCCTGTATGACTGGCGCGCGGAGGCACTACGTCGGGGGGAAACTCTGCACCCGCGGCAAATCGCGGCGGAGCGGACGGACCTCCGGCGCGATCTCATGGCGGAATGGAAGGCGCGACTATCGCAACCCAGCGCAGGGCATGCCACGATAGCGGCGGTAAGACCCCTCTTTGAGGAGTGGCTAGAGAGGCGTCACGGCGCTCTCACCTACCGCCTGACGCAGGTCCTCTCCGGACACGGATGTTTCGGGAGGTTCCTGCACATCATCAGGCGGGAGGAGACGCCCGGGTGTCACCACTGCGAGGATCGCCCAGAGGACACGGTGGAGCATACGGTGGAGGTCTGCCCCGCTTGGGCAGAGCACCGCCGTGTCCTCGTAGAGGCGATCGGCAGCGGCGGCGACCTCTCGCGTCCGGCCCTGGTGCAAGCCATGGTCCGGGGCGAGAGGGAGTGGGAGGCGGTCACCTCCTTCTGCAAAGCAGTCATGCTAGCGAAGCAGGTGGCGGGATGGGCGAGGGAGAGATCCTCACGCCTCAGCCGCCGAGGGAGACGCTCCGGGCGTCGGGAGCCGCGTGACGACTCCCGGCCACCATAGGCGCGGGCCTGCGGGCGGAGAGCAATGGGTAGCTCTCCGTCCGATCAGGACCAGGCCCGTGCCGGACGGCGCGTAAGTATTCCACGTGCGCCTCAAAGAGATGTCAGCATAGATGACGGGGCCCGATAGGGCCGAAGCCTGCCGGGGTAGCGGGATCGTCCGAAAGGGTTACCGCTGCCCTGGTACATAAAGGGCTAAGGAAGGAACACGGGTGGGTTTTAGTCAGTAAGAGTCTGACACTCCCTTCTGCTCCACCCAGAGCGGGAGGGGTCATTTGATGATTTCCCATCATCAAAAAAAAAAAAAAAAAAGGCCTGGTATGTTAACTTTTTTTTAGCATAATCAACCGATAATGTTCCCACTGCTGGGACACAGGCCTCTTCTCGGTAAGAGGGAGTGGGCTGTCGTAATCCACCACGCGGGCACAGCGCAGGTTGGTGGTGTCACGTGGCTTCGAATTTTTTGGTTCTAGGACATAACGGTTTCCTCACGATGTTTTCCTTCACCGTTTTGAGAACAATGGTGATAAAATGAAATAAATGCAAATTAAAAGTGCGTGTCTGGGTTCCAATTCAGGACCAAGATACCACTGGGCCGACACCAATACAACGAAATACTATTTAAACTTACTGGTTTCTTAAGAAGACTCGGGGCCAGCATGTTACATTCAACTTCATCCTTGTGGTTGGGACAGTCGACGACATTGTTGCATCTTTGGTCTTTGGTGAAACAAGTGCTTCGAGAGTTCATATCCAAGTCTTCACAGCTGAACATAGTATCGCTGCAACCTGAAATGAATATTAAAAAGATAGTACAAACAAAACGTTTTTCAATACCGTACGTGCTATACTGCAGTTCGAAGTCTTTTGTGGCTGAAAACAAAGACTTTGGCGAACTGCAATGGATGGCATTCAAGAATTTTATAACAGAAACCCAATAATGCTGAGTAAGATACCTATGATCCATTTGCATATGAATAGACTAGACAATCATACATATTTCAAATATATTTTTTACCATAACATCCCATTTCATCTTCTCCAAAAGGACAATCAAAGTATCCATCGCAGAGACGAGACTTATCGACCCTGGATTTGCAGGTACATCTTGCTTCATCACTGACATCTATGCAGTCCACGTTGCCATCACACCATTGCTTCTCTTCTACGCAAGCGTCTCCACCCAGACAGGGAAGCGTGCCTGGTGGACATGATGTTTCCCGTGATGAATTGGAGGAACCTGGGGTGGTTACTGGTTCTGATCTGTCAAAATAGGGTTTAAATAATGAGATGAATAGTATATTATGAACGATGCAATAGATTAACGGGGTTGTACTAAGAGATGCTTGTTGCTTTTAGTAGAAATGTATTGGCTTTGATTTCAGCATTTAATTCGCCTTTGTACATTTTTACGTTGCATTCAGTTTAATTAATAAACAGGCTATGAGCTACATTATTAGCACAACATGAAATAGTGAAAACACTCTTCATCTATCCCATAATGTTTCCTCTCAAGGAAACAAGATACGTTAAAAACGAATTCAAAAATAACACTTCTGCAAAAGAGGTACATTTAGATTTAGTAAGCGTACACTCCACACTTACTTTGATGTCAAAAAGCTCATGAATATATCAACGTCTTGGGGATGAATTTTATGTCTCTGCAAGTCTATTTCGCGTTCTTGAAGGTACGGAGCGTCCATGTCAGGTGAGTAATACCTACAACATTAAGAAAGTAGATAAATAACTTGAAAAGAAAAAGTAGTAAAAAAATAATGAAGATATCTGGCAAACAAAGTTCCCGTACCTGCTGTTAGGTAATAGTGGGTGCTCATAATGTGGTGCTAAGTATGCGGAAAACGGGCTATAAATTCCTGTAAAATAATAAAGTAGGTAAGAATTTGTCTAGAGTAAAAATCGACTAAATAATACTTTTTATTCTTTTGACCTTTTGCGTGAGGGTAGTTTTGTTTTAGTAGACGTGCCAATAAACACGTGCCGGTAAGATGCTGAGGTGAAATCGAATGTGAATGAGTTAATGCTTTTGCATTCTCATATGGGCTAGCGTCTCTAGCTTCCAAGTGCATGGTAGGAACCGATTCTAGAATATTATCGAGATTCAAGTTTGGGAATGCTTCGCGTTTAGTTAAATCTGTAGGAGCAACGTTGTTTTGCTTTGCTTTATTATCAACAGCATCACGTTCATCATGTTCATTAACTTTCAGTTTTATTCTAGATGGATTTTGTTTTGTTTTGCTTTCATCATTGTTTTCTTCTATCGCTTTTAACTTTGTCACGAAGTCTTTACAGATTTCTTGTTTCTCTTCATTATTGCATAAAACGTCGTGATTCAATATTATTTCTCTAGCTTTTTGTAGTTTTTCATCATTAAAATCTAGTGTGTCTTCGATGTCTGTAGAAGAAACCGCTGGGGTGGAAGTGTGCCTTTTTTTTCTTTTTTCCTTAGGTTGTGATCGTAACTTTTGATCAGCAGTTTCATTTTTTAATTGAAGGAATATTTCCATATTGTGCACTGTCACGTTAGGAATTTCATTATTCCCTGTGAGAATGATTATTTCAGTGTTTCTGGCATAATCTGTAAAAAAAATATATTTCACAAATCTGTTTTTTAAACGATTTTAGTCGACAACAAGGAGTTTTTTGTTTTTGTAATTTTGTTTACAAGTTTCTCTTACCATAGTTCTCTGATAATCTTAATAGCAGGACGTAAGTTCCTACCCCAAAAGTCGTAAGTAATAACATTATTACTAGTTTATGCAACGACGGGAGCAAACATTTGTACAGTCCACTATTAGCGCGACCTGAAAAATTGGCAAATGAATAATCACAATAAGAATAATTTAAAAAAGAAATCTAGATCAATATCTACTTCAAATTTTTGGCCATATCATTTGCTAACTCTTCTTAATGTGTTAAAAAAAACAACCCTCATCTCCTTCTACTTTTGAAAGTCAGTTAAAAAACCAATTACCTGGTTAAGGATGCAGGAAGCCGCTACCAAAGAGAAGTTCTTAATTGCCTGACGGAAGTTGGTAAAATAAATTGCTAAGGTCGAGAGACTTTGCTATCTGTTAGATTATTATGATGCATAACATTTTTCGTATAGGCATATAAATAAACTGTTGGTAATTTTTTTAGAACGCCCATGTACCTAGGTAGATCTCTGGTTAAAATTAGGCAAATTCCATTTTACCTGTATACGTTATAAGCAAAAATAAGAAAAAAAAAAATAAAGAATTGTATGTTTGTTTATACGTACTATTCTTTTCTGATGACTCCGCCAACTCCATTGGTGGTAGACCCAGCTCGTCCCAACGTTCTTTGATTATATTTTCACTGGTCATCTGAAATAATATGCGTATTTTCAAGTCATCATTCATTTCAGCATTTTCAAGTATGTTTCAATATTATTTAAGTATCGAAGGTTAGATATACCCCTATGTAGAGACGCCAGCACATGAAGCTACTACAATCTGTCAAATTTCTTTAATAGATTTTCAGCTTTATCGCTAAAGCATTAAGGTTCAAGGTTGATTGGGAAAATTTGACAGTTTCAGGTAGCTTGACCTGCTGGCTGTCTGTACTACCTTAAAATATTTTAATTTTCTTATTTATAGGTGTCTATTTATTTTAATATAGTGTCTAGGTTCCGGAATGCTTGAATACAATAACAATACGCTATGAGCTATCGAAGAGCTTCTACATGTACATAGAACGCTTATCGAAAAGTCCTTAATAAATCATCTCCATTAAAAAGTATTTTTAAAGTTTATTATTAAATGAAGTATAATATTTTAATTAATTAATGTAGATAGGTACCTACCTACCTACATTAATAGATGACTTGTGATTGGGCTTGGTACCCTATCACAAATCGAAATAGTACACGAAATCTCTATCATATTACTAAATTATCGTCTCTCAACATAATCTATCTATGTATATAAATAAAAATGAAATGCATGTTCAATGGTAAGCGATCACTTAAAAACTGCTCAAACGATTGGGCAGTTTTTGGTTTTCGTTGTAATAGCCCACATTTTTCTATGCCGGGGGTTCTATGGGTCGTAGCATTATGCTGAGCGCTGGCCGTTTTGCGTGAATTTGACGCATATTTTCCCCTAACTTGTTCTTTCTCTGCGTCATGTTTAACGCAAGTGAATGTATTTTCTTTCTTTTATTTTTTCTTTCTATGGTATTTTTGTATGAACTTAAGAGTTTGCACATGACAACGTCTCTCGGGTCAGCTAGTAAAAGAGAAATAAAGTACCCGTCTACGTGGCAAGTAATCGACAATAATATATGTATATTAAATGTCGATCGTATCTTGTTGCTGTCATGCTGCATCTCGATAATAAAATGAACATCATCTTCGAACGTTACTCGTGCCTAATATTGGTAATGGCACAAAATAAAAATGTATTATTTCGCTCCTAATAATGCTTAAAACATACGGAAGAAATATTTAACTGAAAGGTCTTATTACATTATCACGGGAGACTAAAAAGGCGAAGGTGGGTGCTAAACAATGAAATAGGATTATCTCAGTTTTTTTTTTAATTTCGAAGATATTTTTTACATAATTTAAAAGCAGCATTATAATAATAATATTAATACATACAAGTATATAAAAAGGGGAGGGGAAAGAATTATAGGGCATCAGAAAATTCGTCCACATCGCTGTCAACAGGAAACATTCCCGAAAAGCCAAATTCTTTGGCCAAAAACAGGCAGACCTCTTGTCACGTAAGAAGTCGACCAACCACTTGGTTATAACTCGAAAAACTAAGTGAGCACTCGGACCACATGGCGGCCCATTATCTCATAAAAATATTTCTGCAGGACGGCAATTTAAGCAAGTATTTCTCTTTGTATATTCATTATTGGTTATGTCATGGGATATAGGCTAAACTCTCAGCTTACCTACGATAAATAGACTCATTACTTCTTACGGTTGTACAAAGGGCGACGAAAAGTTTCAATTTAATTATGTAATTCAAACCATTTGTTACCCCTTTTCAGAGGTAGGTTTTGCAATAATTACCTCAATTAAGGAACCTATATTTATTTAGTACTTTAAGCACACAAATGAGCAAAGGAGGACTTAATGCCGTGCGCATTTTCTACCAGTTAACCAGTGCAGGGTGATGCACAGATAAACAGTGGTAAGTGCAAAAGCGAAAATTTATAAATTTCAAAAGAAATATATATATAGGTATACCTATTAAATAAATATTCTTCCTACTAATAATATAAATGCGAAAGTTAATACATAGAATACTTTTTATCCCGATATTCCCACGGGATCGAAACTTATGCGGATGAAACCGCGGGGCGCAGCTAGTATATAGTAATATTAAAAATACCTTCAGAAAGACAGATACTATAGAGTCCTAGCCACAGATTTGATATTAGCAGGTACAGTCCAGCCGTTGAGAGAATACGTTCCTGACATCTGTCACTGCGACAATTCTAGTAGCTATTAAGGTTCAAATTCGCCAAACATTTATATTTTTGTATGAAACTGGCAGGCAAGAACGCCTTTTCTCGTCGGCCGCGCTGTAATGAAGGTACTGCTGCCAACAACTACTAGAATCAATTCCATTTTCCTGTAAATGGCAATCAAAAGTGCCTTTTAATAACCTACTTGCAATAAATGACTTTACTTTGACTTCTAAGTTATAACAGCCACAAGGCGATCGATCAGGTTAAGCTACGCTTGCCGCGGTTGGTCCGTGGATGGGTGACCATCTTTACATACCAAGACCTCTCCGTGCCTCGGAAAGCAGGTTAAGCTGGTGGTCCCAGCTGTCATTCGTGGATCTTTGGCAGTCGTTACGGGTCGTCAGAAGCCCGAAAGTCTGACAACCATCTTACCAAGGGGTATCGTATTACCTAGTAACTGGGTTGTGGAGGTCAGACCGGCAATCGCTCCATGTAAAATACTGGTGTTCAGCTGCATCCCGTTAGACTAGAAGCCGACCTCAACATAGTTGGGAACAGGCTAGGCAGATGGTGACTTTGACTTTTAACGAATTGCTTCTCTATGTAGGTACTGTTATTTTACAAAACAAGCTTAAAATAAATAAGTCAGGTATTTTTTAATATTGTTTTTGTAGGTTTAGCTGACCTTGCGTTGTATATGCTTTTTGTACAGTGAGAAGTCAGCTTATTCTGGAAATCTATAGCTTGATATGTCGCCATGCATACTTTATACTAATTCAATATTCATTCCTACTTTTTTGTATACAAACTAATGAAATGTTTTTATGAAGACTATCAACTAACAAGCTATAGACAATGTACCAATAATGTTAACTACCAGTAGCAAACTGAGCAGAAACAGGAAGTGCATGATAACATAAGTAGTTCCACGCAGTAGGTGCAAAATTATGCACTCGAAACTTTCCCGGTAGAGGGAATCGAATTTCCGTGGGCGAGGCCAATGTAATAATTATGTTAAATATATGAAAATATAGGCCTTTTCCTGTGTTTATACCAAAGCTTGTGTAAGCATGTGGTTTTTTGGATAGATTTAAATAATTTTCAACATCATAGAATAGCATATATGCATAGCATAATCAGCCTATAACGTTCCCACTGCTGGGACACAGGCCTCCTCTCTGTGAGAGGGAATAGGACGTAATCCACCACGCGTGTCCTGTGCGGGTTGGTAGATGTTACATGTCTTCGATTTTTTGGTTCCAGAACATCTCGGTTTCCTCACAATGTTTTCCTTCACCGTTTTTTGAGAGCAGTGCTGATGAAATAAATTACATAAAGTTAATCGCCTGCTTGATTTCGAATCCACGAAGTACAACTCATAAGTTGGAGCCATTACCACTGGGCCATCACTGGTCTCCGTTCTGTTCTGCGTTCCAAGATTATCATCAGCCTATTGCAATCCTTTACTGGACATAAGCCTCTTCAAGGGCATACCATATAAGTCTGTTCTTGGCAACTCTCATCTAGCTACCAGCTAGCAGTGCTACCGGCCAGCTAGGTGGATTTCAAACATAGATCCCTTTATTCATAAACGTTGCTTAAAGTTAATTAGTGATTAGCGACTGTTTTTACAATACATTTTTGACGTTTGCACGTCTTTAACTTAACTTTAATCATCATTTATAAATAAACCCCAAAGAGATGCTATTATAAACTAAATATTGATTAAGGTAGTTACCATTATCTCCTTTATTTATAAGCTGCCGTCATAAAATTATATATAACTTGACTAGACATTTAATGAAGCAAAAACCTAAGTATAAACAACAGCTACCCATATTTTCTTTGTTAGTAAGTGTCAATTATACGAAACGCAATTAAAATAGCGATAGTTATAATAGAGGGTAGCACGTGGGAGCACTTTGTTAACATTATTTATGCTTCCTGGTAGAGATGGGTAATTAATTGCATAATAGGTACGGTCGGCCAAGAAACAGTCCTTATAGTTTTATGACGGGCAAACGAATTTCAATCTTAAGGGTCCTCGAAACGATTATTTGTAATTGTCAGTTTTTAACCCCCGACGCAAAAACGACGGGGTGTTATAAGTTTGACGTGTCTGTGAGGGTGTGTGTGTGTGTCTGTGGCATCCTAGCTCCCGAACGGATGAACCGATTTTGATTTTGTTTTTTTTTGTTTGAAAGGTGAATTTGTCGGGAGTTATCTTAACTATGTTTGATGAAAATCGGTCTAAGATGGCCGCCGCCACAAAATGGCGGATTACATATTTTTTCAGAACTCCTTCAATATGGGTATCAAATGAAAGGGCTTGACTAGTAAAATACTATACACTATGACAAAATAATTTCAAATCCAAGATGGCCACCACAAAATGGCGAATTACAAAAAACCTGATTAAACACCAAATTACTTGAATCTTAAAACGCAAGAAAATAAAAGAAATGAAACAATAAGGAGTCCCTATAGAAAGGCATGAAATAAAAAATTAAATAAAAAATTTAACGAACCCTCGACACAAAATAGTAACAAAAATAGTACGAATGTAAAAAGCCTAAAACAATAAAAAAAAAACTATTGAAAAAATTGCCACAAATAGAAAAAAAAAAATATAATAAACGTGAAACCCTATAAAAAGAAAAAAATTACCTTGAAATTATGACTCTACGTAAGTACGTATAGAATTTTTTGATTACATATTGTCCCGTCGGGGGACCGCTACTATTTTAAACTTTAACAGAATATTAGGCTAATAATTAGAGCGGTCCCCCGACGGGACAACATTTAATCAAAAAAATTCATACGTACTTACGTAGGGTCATCATTTGAAGGTTATTTTTTTCTTTTTATAGGGTTTCACGTTTATTATACCTTTTTAGGGTTTCGTAGCCAAATGGCAAAAACCGGAACCGTTTTGGATTCGTCATGTATGTCTGTCTGTCTGTCCGTCCGTATGTCACAGCCACTTTTTTCCGAAACTGTAAGAACTATACTGTTGAAACGTGGTAAGTAGATGTATTCTGTGAACCGCATTAAGATTTTCACACAAAAATGGAAAAAAAAAAAAATTGGGGTTTCCCCATACTTAGAACTGAAACTCAAACTTTTTTTGTGATCAAACCCATACTTGTGGGGTATCTATGGATAGGTCTTCAAAAATGATATTGAGGTTTCTAATATATATTTTATTTAAACTGAATAGTTTGCGCGATAGACACTTCCAAAGTGGTAAAATGTGTCCCCCCCCTGTAACTTTAATACGTCATAAATCGTAAACCGCAATTTACCTTTCATTCAATCAACTAAACGGAACCCTTCATGGGCGAGTCTGACTCGCACTTGGCCGCTTTTTTGTTCTATTTGTGGCTATTTTTTCAATAGTTAAAAAAAAAATTGTTTTAGGCTTTTTACATTCGTACTATTTTAGTATTATTTAGTGTCGAGGGCTTTTTAAATTTTTATATACACAAAACACATTGGTGTTTATATATTTATACACAAACGCAGTGGTGGCCGAGAGGTATCGGCCCTGACTAACGAGGTGTAGGTCGTGAGTTCGACC
Source organism: Apamea epomidion (assembly GCA_947507525.1). Lineage (NCBI taxonomy): Eukaryota > Metazoa > Arthropoda > Insecta > Lepidoptera > Noctuidae > Apamea > Apamea epomidion. The sequence goes on from OX382227.1 coordinate 14,427,744, forward strand.
CCAGGCAGGCACTTTACTTTGTGTATTCCATCACCATGCTCTCAAAACGGTGAAGGAAAACATCGTGAGGAAACCGGCATGTCCTAGAAACAAAAAATTCGAAGGCATGTGATATATCCACCACGGGGCTTGCGTGGTAGATTAAACCCACTCCATCTCGCAGAGAGAAGGTCTGTGTCCCAGCAGTGGGAACATTATGGGACGGAGTATGCTGGTGCGCAAAATGATCGTCTACAAAATGCAATTGACAATAAACACACAAAAAATTTACAATTGCAATTGATCGTTTCGGGGACTCTTAAATCAATTGCAATTGGCCGAATGTACCTAAGTTGATATACTCTTAATTATTCAGCAAACTAACTAGGCCGTACCTGAGGTAGCTGCGCGGTGGGGAGGGGTGATAGTTGTCACAAGTTGACGAATCACTGAGCTCTCGCATCACGTCACCACACCCCTCCCGCACCGCGCTGCTACCTCAGGCAACGTCTCAGTTAAGCGGTTGGCCTATAAGCTCATACATTATTAAACTTCCTACAGTTGTTAATAAGCGATAAATTTATATTATTAGCTTAGCAGCTAATCGGCAGTATTATTTTTAGACTCAGCAGATTATAACTTTCGTAACGTCAGCAACGCTGAGAGGGCTGAACTCCACAAGCGTAGGAGTAAAGAATCCAAGGGATGAGGTTATAGGTAGATAGGTATGTATACTCCAACATCTGAGGCTCTAGCAGGGAAGCGCGACGTAAAATTAACGTAAACGTCACGTAAAAGTAGGTAACGTAAATGCGATCGATTTTTCGATCGTCATAAACGACCATTCACCAAGTGTGCAGAGCACTTGTGATAAGGAACTTGTTCCAAAAAGTCTTCAAACTAAGTAGATACTCGTATTGTGTCTAACAACAGTGTTTTCAATTTTAAAATCGTTCGAGAATCTACGTTACGTTAAGGTACGTCGCGCGTTCGTGCTAGGCCCATTACACCAACCTTGAAAATAAATATTATACACGTGTATGCGAATTTTCGTGTGTAGGAAAGTGAAAACTTCAGTAGGTATTGGTAATAATCTGTGAACTTTATCAGAATTCAGGATGACGCCAATCCACTACCAATGATGACGGCACAGTTGGCGCAGTGGTTAAGCGATTGACTGCTGTGCTGCGTGTCGCGGGTTCGATTTCCGCACGGAACAAATATTTGTATGGCCTACAAGTAGTTGTTCTGGGTCTGGATGTTTGTATAAGTGAGTTTAAATGTTTGTTAATTGTACCTAATGTAATTTACAGATTTTGTCTGAGAAAATAAATACACAAAATGAGCGCTTAGCTTAATGATCCAATGGGTATCACGATAACACAGGGAAGTAAAATGTAAGCACGCTTTTAAATTATTAGGATGCTTTTAAATTTCGTCTACGATAACGTTATAACGAGCATGTATTTCCATACACTTTATGGACGTAGACGTCTACGATAATATCGTCGCTTTAGAAATTATAAAAGCGCATAATAGGTGTTACTATGTAAATTGTGATGAAACATTGTGTCTAAAGACAAATCAATCCTATTCTAGATACTCACAGTTTCCTAAAAATAATATACTTTCACTCACAAATCACGAGAACACATTTCTTTGCTTAATAACAAAGTTTTATGTTACTTCACACCACCGAGCGACCGTATCCGGCGCACTGACTGACTCAGTCTTCGTACTTGACAACCTGCTGATCAGTAAATTTCGGGTAGAATCATATTTGTTTGAATGGCAGTTTTTGTTCGACGTAAACTTGTGAGTTTCGAAAGATACTCATTTGTTTTTACCCGACTGTGATGGAGGTAAAGTTAGTGTGCTGTCAGTCGGCACTTTGCTGAAATCTGAAAAGGGATTGTTTTTTTTTTATCCTTTATTAAAAAGAACCAGGTTCTTAATAATTAATTACAATATAGCCTATAAGACTAATAAGCAATTTTAATCTAACTTAATTTATTACGTGATAATTATTTTAAAACTTAGAATAGTGTTTATTGTACTTTACATAAGTCCGTTCCACTTTCTTAGAGTCTGATATGATGATATAAGCACTTTGTTCATGTGTTATTATGTGTGTCATTGGCACTATTATTTCTACACTTTTTACACTACACTAACTCAAAAGGTTTGGTCCGTTTTAGTCTTCGCACTATATTTGTTTGGTCTAATAGCTGAATTGCCTCGATGTTCACATGTAAAGGATTGAACATGAAAAGGGATTCTGTGAGCACATCCTTACTTTTTACACATACTTACTTTTGGAGGTGTTTAGATAAAGGAATTGTAGCTACTGCTGAGCATGAGTTTCAAGGTTCCTAGTTGAATACGTATCGTATCGTTCGTAGTATTATATTTGTTGGTACATTGGCGTGGCTAGCTGACATATGGCAAATAATTTAATTTAATGTTCTGTGTCTTGTAATGTTAATTACTTAACATACCTATTATTGTATACAATCAAGTATTTTCTAACTGAACAGACAGCTGTGCTGCTGGGGAGTTTGTTGCGCAACTTCTTCTTCCCAGCGAGAGCACTAGGTGAAGGGCTGGCGTTTTTGGGGGACTGTCTTTTGTAATTTTGACGTTCGAAAAGTGCTGATTCTCAGTCTAATTTGAATAAATTCACGCTTTTGCGCAAGTTACGTCATTACGGTGTCTGAAACGAAGCTCTCAACGTAATAATTTCTTATTTACATAATAGGGTCCAATGTGTAGATGTTAATGGTGTGAAATCTTTCGGGCTACTAGTTCAGTTAGGTGTTCCGCAAGGCTCAATACTGGGTCCGTTCTTGTTCTTAGTATATATCAATGATTTACTATTATTATTATTTTACCATTTATGTACACACATATATAAACAGACAATGAAAAACAGAACAGAAAAAAAAGGTACAGAGGTGATGCTTATTTCATCAGAAATCTCTTCCAGCATACCTGAGATAGGACAATAGATACAGAGATGCCATTCCATTTGAAGGGCATCTGTGACGTTGTATTGTTTGCAGATGACACCTCTCTTATTTTTAAAGTAGACAGGAATAGACAAGATTTTGACGACGTAAACAGTGCACTCTCAATAGTTACAGATTGGTTTACGTCAAATAACCTAGTTCTCAATGACAAGAAAACGAAATGTGTAAAGTTCGCCTTACGAATGTTAGAAATCTAGGACCCAACATCGTCTTAGATAAAGAGGTGCTTGAAACAGTAGGCTCGGCCATTTTTCTAGGACTAACAGTAGATGCCAAACTTCAGTGGGGACCTCATATATCAAGTCTAGCAGGAAGGCTCAGTTCGGCTGCCTACGCCGTCAGGAAACTAAGACAATACACTGACGTTGATACAGCTCGTTTAGTCTATTTTAGTTATTTTCACAGCGTTATGTCTTACGGCATTCTGCTGTGAGGCAAAGCCTCTGATATACAAAATATATTTTGTCCTTTAAAAACGAGCTGTTCGAGCAATTTACTAGCTAGAGTTTCTTTAAGTGATTTTTTTAAAGATATTGGTATTCTCACGGTTGCATCACAATTCATCTTCGCCAACATCTTGTATATTTGGCAAAATTTACACTTGTACCTACACTAAAAACAGTGATATTCACAGTGTTAACACCAGAAATAAGGACAAACTACGTGCCCCCTTTCACCGGCTTCATAAGGTTCATAACTCATTTGTTGGGCTTGGTATAACCTTTTATAACAAGATACCCTCTTCTTTGCTAGACTTGCCTTTATTGCCGTAATGCGTTTAAAGCTCAAGTAAAGTCCAACCTTTGTTCAAAATCTTACTATTCCATCAACGACTACTTACACGATAAGAATAGTTGGTCGCCCTAATTAACTCAAGACAATGTTCATGTTCTTTCTGCAGAATTAGCTTACTGACAGGTTATTGTTCTTAGTATTAACTTATTTATTTATTTTACTTCGATGGTTCTAGTTTATCATCTGTGACTATAAGTGACAGCTATGTGACCAGAACCCAGCAATGCTGAAACAGAAGCTGTCACGCCCTTTATGCCTAGAGGCTTTTATTTAGGTAGTAAGTTTTTATTTACATTTTAATTTTAATTAATTATTTTTTAACTTGAGTACGTATAGTTTTTATTATATTTGTTGATATATTGGCGTGGCTAGCTGACATATGGCAAATATTTTTATTTTAAGTTCTGTGCCTTGTAATGTTAATTACTTAACACCTAGTATTGTATACAATCAAGTATCAAGTATTTTCTAACTGAACAGACAGCTGTGCTGCTGGGGAGTTTTTTGCGCCACTTCTTCTTCCCAGCGAGAGCACTAGGTGAAGGGCGGGCGTTTTCGGAGGACTGTCTTTTGTAATTTTGACGTTCGAAAAGTGCTAATTCTTAGCCTAATTTGAATAAATGACGTTTGATTTTGATTTTCAATTCTTGGGCAGAAAAAGTGTTGGATTTTTCCATCTAGAATTTCTCAGTCGCAGACCAGAGTTTGGATTTGTGCCCGATTAATGGTAATAGGCTCATCCCCTATTATATGGGACTTAAACATAACTGGCAAAATGTTGGTGTACTATAGGTACACCTCTGCCTAATTAATCCTTCGGGAAATACAGGCGTGTTGTTCAGTTATTACATCGAAAAGTTATTTTCGCAAAAAAGATTTTCTCCTTTGCTTTTTTTTCCTTTTGGGAAAAAAAAAATCCGTATTGATTGAACTCAAAGTTACATTCTATTGCTACATAATCGTAATAACGACATTGCTTATTGTCATCAAAACAGTCCATGCAGCTCAAAATGATGACCTGGTTATTTCATAATGTTGATTCGTACTTACAGTTTTAAAACATTAAGCATAATTTGCAAACGTGCATAGAATTTAAAAATATAAAAACTGTGCCTAGACAGACTAGAATTGTAGATTTTGAGGATTAGGTGCATTTACATATTATTTAAACCTATGTTTATAAGTATTCTTTGATGTTATATCATTTTCCTTTGTATAACAAAAAACATGGGTATTCTAAAACGTCTCTAAGAATGTTGAAAAATTCTTACCACTTTTCAAGTATGTTTCCTAAAACATGTTTTTATAAATGCAGCCTTCAAAGTTTACTCGAGTTCATCTTTGTTGCGTCGCACTCGCTGATTTGAAAGGAAAAAGGACATAACATCCATGGTTCATAGCTGTACATAACGACAATGTTTCATATGAGAACACATCTGGCATTCTCGCTTACATTACTGGGATCACACAAAATTATCTTTCACTCACACTTCAGAATATTCCCCACTTTACTTTTACTTTAAATAAGAATCTTATTCAAAGCTGTCAGCTAACAAAAATTTGTGCCAAAGTTATTAGTTAATGGCATGTATATAATCGAAACTCCCTTTTTGCGCTCCCAAAGATATTAACGCTCTAACCCTCTCTTTATAGTTGTGTGTTTAATAATATTTTTAATATTTTTTTTGCGGTCCTTTATATACTAAACGAGGCACCGCTCGCTCCGCTCGCTCGGCTCGCCCGCGTTTCGTCTCGGTTCTAACCCAACCTAACCAATTTGGTCGGAGTGCCTTAGCTCTAATTACTGTAACTATGGTATTTTCTCACATGAAAAGACTATAAAGTTAAAAAGAGCCTCAATTATTTTAAAAAGTGTGCTTAATTAGCGCATAATTAGAAGCATGAAAATATAAAAGGTTCATTAATTTAAAAAAGTGAACATCATTATAAGATTAATAATTTTTTAGAGTATCAAGTTAAACATTTCCCGTCCTTAATCGCAACTTTTAACAACTATCTTGAAACATAACCACAGATTACTACTAACTAATGTTTCAAACAATACATCCAATTTTAATGAGGTTTCCATAGAATATGGGTTTACAAAGGAATGAAGGCAAATAATTTTCCGACAAAGTATTGGATTACAGCCAATTAGTTACAGAAATGGGGATAAAACCTTAATTTATATTATTAAGCAACATTGCGAAAAGTAGTAGAATTCGTGGTCAGTTAAGAAATATATATTTCTTTAACTTTTTTTAAAGAATAAGATTTGAATAATTTATTTAGGTACATAAAGGTTTTGTATTACATGAGGGATTTTAAAAATATGCATTGTTAATTACATGGTGTAAGTACATCGAATTATTGGATAAGTCGGTGCTCTGCTACAGTCGTCGAGAGAATGCGTTCTTAACACCTGTCAGTTTCATACGTGTTTAGTGAATTTAATCTTTATTAGCTACTAGAATTGTCGCACAGATGTCAGGAACGGAGGGGTATAGCTAGATGACTGAGTAATCTGTATTTATGAGAGAGTAAGAGAGGAGAGAGTGTTTGTAGTTATACTTACTTTTGCATTTCACACCGAAAGGACAGTGCGTTAAACTATGCAGTACAAGACTTGTCAATAAAAATAAAACTTTTGAATTTTATTTACGTAAAAGGTTCTTTACATATCGAACCCTCTTCATGCCTCAGAGAGCACATTATTCCACCAACCGTCGGTATAAAAGATGAATATTTGCGACAGTACTTGCCTTCTTGTTCCTTGCGGGTAGTCAGATACCCAATCTGACAGTTTGTCTCACTTCAAAAGGAACCCGCAAAGGTCAGTCGCAAAGGACACCATCATTTTGTACCCAAAAATAAAAGTGCTGTTTTCTTATGGGAAATGACGTCTTGAGTATTTTTTACTATTCCAACGAAAATCTACAATTAACCCCCCGGCTGCTATTTGAGATGGAAAATGCCAAAAATCATATTTTATAACAAGACATGTGACATCCGCCAACCCGCACAGGGCCCGCGTGGTGGATTACAGCCCACTCCTCACAGAGGGAAGTCCTGTGTCCCAGCAGTGGGAACATTATAGGCTGATTATGCTCAATTATATTATTTGTCATCGACATGCTAAGAAGAAGCATTAGAAGTTATACTTACGCACTTCAGGTTTCGGGCCTAGGTACTAAGGGAAGACCCAAGGTTCCATTTATAGAAACCAAGTTTAACGATCACTTAGTAAGTTTATAATTAGACTTGCAAAGAGACATGTGTTCCAATATTGTCATATGCAAAGGCGCGGTCATAGAACAAATCAATTAGCTGAGAATCCTAGACACATGTCCATTAGTTAATTGATCTTCATCCCTTTTCATGCTTATGCATAAGTAAAAACCTTGCTTCTGTCTTCATGTATTATTCTCATGTCGGAAATTAATAAATAATAATAATAAATCGTTTATTTATAAAACGGGGATATATTTACAATGAATACCATAACAATTAAAATAGCGCACAGTTGCTAATTGGCCTGAACTAGGTTGAAGCTGTGCTTCAGGCATAAATATTTAATGTAATAAATTAACAATGAGTATAAGTATAAATTTTAATTAATAAGCTATTTTTTTAGCAATAAATTGTAAGCAAAACTAAAGGAATGTAACTTTGCATTAAAACAGGTAAATGCAAGCAAATAACTTGAATAGTGCGAGGCATGTTAGTCTAGATTAATTGTCTATTTAGCATTCAAGTAGGTACTTTGCCGGTTGCCTTTTAGTATCAAGTTACATTTCTCAGTAAGTAGGTTAAGTCTTTCGTCACCTAAGTTGAATTAACAACTCGCACTATTCGAGATTGAACGCACGAGAAAACATCGTGAGAAAACCGGCAACCAAAAATACAAAGACATTTGTGGCATCTACGAGTACTACCCCCTTACTAGACCCGCGTGGTGGGGGTAGCTAGATGAGAGTTGCCAAGAACAGACTTATGTGGTATGTCCTTGAAGAGGCTTATGTCCAGTGGAGGATTGCAATAGGCTCATGATGATCTTGGAATGCAGAGCAGAACGGAGACCAGTGATGGCCCAGTGGTAATGGCTCCAACTTATGAGTTGTACTTCGTGGGTTCGAAATCAAGCAGGCGATTAATTTTGTGTAATTTATTTCATCACCATTGCTCTCAAAAAACGGTGAAGGAAAACATCGTGAGGAAAACGACATGTTCTGGAACCAAAAAATCGAAGACATGTAACGTCTACCAACCCGCGCTGGACACTGGACTCGCGTGGTGGATTACGGCCTACTCCCTCTCATAGGCCTCTGTCCCAGCAGTGCGAACATTATAGGCGATTATGCTATGCTAATATTCAAGGTTAACTAGCAATGTGAAAGCCTTATTAACCCTGTGACATCAGACAAAGTCATCTTCCACAGTTTGTTGGTTTCTAACATGTACTTTGAGGGCTACCTGTCACTCTGTTCCATAGAAAGTGGATACAATCATCATTATCTTTCTGCCGTTGACGTTTTCTTCTTCCATTCTTCACTGTCAACCATCCGCTATCATTCACTTTTCTTTCATATCATTCCTCACACAATCCATCCATCTTTTATTTGGCCTGTTTCTCCCTCTCCATCCATCATCATTTATATTCATCACTCTTTTAATCACATGCGTTTCCTCCCGCATCATCACCATGCCAAACGATTTCCTTTCAACTTTTCTGCCAGTGGCGCCACTTTCAAACTTCCCCATAGACAAAGTGGCAGGGACATCGACGACCAACCTATTACCATGGATTCAGTACATGATTATGGACAAGCCCTGTATACCTACTTTTTTTAAGTGAATACAATATGAGTATGGAAAAATACACACACACACATATATGAGTATGGTATTGTACACTATCGCAATAGGTTTCCCTATATGGATAGATGTAAGTTGGAAATAAATAAATAATAATAGGTTTTTGGCAATAAAACATTTGATCACTATCAAAGGTTGAACCGAAATGAACTCGTATTTAGAAAGGTATTCAAAGGGTATTTTGTTAAAGGTACTGAGTATGTTTCAATTTGCATTACAAAGAGATTGACCCGGGTCAGTATTTTATAAAGTGAAAATTCACGTGTGATTTGATCTCTAGTCTAATGAAGGTACTGTGTTTGAGTATGGGTCTTTGTTCACATTTCATTTAGAGAGATAAATTCTAAAATAATAAAGTTATTTTAGAATAGAATAGTATATCTTTAATTTGTATAAAAATATATGGTAGGTTAAAAACAGCAGCACTGGTGGCCCTGTGGTAACGACTGCGGCTTACGAGTTGTAGGTCGTAGGTTGGAACCCTGACAGGCATTTTACGTTGTGTAAATTATTTCATCGCCACTGCTCTCATTACGGTGAAGGAAAACATCGTGAGGAAACCGGCCTTTCCTAGAACCAAAAATTCGACATGTGACTTCTGTCAACCCGCCCACTCCTTCTAACCGAGGGGAGGCCTGTGTCCCAGCAGTTGGAAGATTTTTTTTTTTTAATGTTGCCCTACACTAGGGATTTCTCCTGTATCGTGGGTGCGTTTACAAACATTTAAACTCACATACACAAACAGCCAGACCCGGAACAACTAAGTACTTGTACGCCATACAAATATTTGTTCCGTGCGGGAATCGAATCCGCGACACGCAGCGCAGCAGTCAATCGCTTAACCACTGCGCCAACCGTGCCGTCATTATAGGCTGACTATAGAAAGAAAGAAAGAAAGAAAAAGTATTTATTGCGACTCGTACAGGATCATAAACTTAACTAAACACATTATACACATACTAGTGAGATCATTTGATACATTTAGCAAACAATGCCTTAAAATTTAATTACTGTATGAATACATACAATAAAACACCGGGATCATTGTTTTCTTGTCCTGTCATCCACGCTTTTCAAATCTCCATCCGAGAAATTTAATATCTACTGTCCTTTATAATAAATAAAACGGGGGCTTGTGGCTAAGTAATAACAGCACGGTTCGATCGATCAGGTTAAGCTACGCTTGCCGCGGTTGGTCCGTGGATGAGTGACCATCTTCACATACCAAGACCCCCCTCCGTGCCTCGGAAAGCACGTTAAGGCGTTGGTTCCGACTGTCATTCGTGGATGTTTGAGAGTCGTTACGGGTTGTCAGAAGCTCGAAAGTCTGACCACCAGTCTTACCAAGGGGTATCGTATTTCCCAATGAATGGGCTGTGGAGGTCAGATAGGCAGTCGCTCCATGTAATATACTAGTATTCAGCTGCATCCGGCTAGACTGGAAGCCAACCCCAACATAGTGGGGAAAAGGCTTGGCAGATGATGATGTCTTTTATAATAAATTGCTAAGAGCTTTATTATACTCGTACAAATAGAAATGCAAGGCAAGACTTTCCTTCTGTCTTTGACGTAGATGTATGAAAAACATAAATCAGTGGTGCCGCCATTTTTACAGCGTCAAGCATCATTATCTACCCATCTTGCAAGACGCTTACCTAATACCTATATAATAAATTCTTCAGTGTTGTTGTGTAGGCGTATTTGATACAGGTTAAAAGTACATTATTAAACAAGATCATCATCTAAAGAGGCTCTTGTGAGGTGTTGGGTCAAGGGCTTGATGGATGAAAGCGGTAGTTCTGGACAGAGGGCGAATTTTTTGGGGTTTCATCTATTTGGAGTCATGCCCGCCTGGTAGCTTGGGTCTGGAACTCGTTCCGCATGGTCTATTTTATTTTTCCTTTTTAATATTATCTATTAAAGTAAATAAAATTGAAGATTCTGTTTGTAATGTCAAAATAACAGCTTTTATTCTAAATGCAAAATGCAATAAAAAAAATAACAATTTTTCTTTTTGTTGTTCCAGCTAATCTCCGAAACGGCTGGACCGATATTGGCGGGACTTCTACTGACAGATAGATAACTGATCTCCCGCTCTGGGCGGAGCAGAAGGGAGTGTCAGACTTTTACTGACTAAAACCCACCCGTGTTCCTTCAGTTGCCTGTGCCAGGGGCCACGGTATCTCTTTCGAACAACCCGCAGCCCCGGCTAACTGATGTTTTAGGGAGTAACTTAATATTCACTTTTATTTTAGAAAAATAATTGATAAAGAGTAAATAATTGTTTTCCGACATTGCGCACGGAGTCGCGGGCACTGCTAGTAACCCATAAAAACACGGCGTATGAACGTAAAAATGAGCTAAGATACGCTATATTTTAGTGCATTTTTGCCCTTATTCTCAGCAACAAGTCGACTGTTTCTCACAGATGTCAAGAGGAGCCTAAGGGATTACGTTTATAATACAGGTGTATAACCAGGTGTAGTCATAAACTGATGCTGCGATCATCAAGTCCTAGAACATACCTCTATACAGGGTCAAATTTAATTAGAAAGCGAAACTCCGCAGACGTGATGGGGACCTCAAAATAAATATCATCAAAACATTTTTTTTTGTTTTATCATGTTTAGATTTCGATTCCCATCACGTCTACCGAGTTTCGCCAGCTAATTTAATTTGACCCCGTATACGTACACTGCCTAGTCTAATATGATTTTATTAAAGTTTGTTAATGAAAATGTACAAAACGAAACACGTGCTTACACATTAAGGCTTGAATTGTAAATATAGGTATAAATATATATGCGTTTTCGTGTGTTCAATAATTTTTACTTGAGTAAAAAGTTTCCAAGACTAGTAGCACTGTAGAACCTATATAAATCACTATGCACCTTAGGGCCGATTTTTCCAATGCCAGATAATCTTATCCGAGGAATAATTTGAATTTTTGACAGTTCTACCATACATAATCTGCCAGACGTTAATTTTATTCCACAAATAATAATTATCTGTCAATTGAAAAATCAGCCCTTGTTCTAATATAGTTCCATACGCGACATGGCTTCTTTATTCATTACTACAACGCGTTATGGTCGTATAGCATGATAGCCACGACACGAATTACGCTATGTGGTCTTCCTGTGATTGCCACAAACGCGTCGTGAGCGTTTTCATAAGAGCCATAACACGAATTTCGCGGTGTGGATGTTTTGTAGTGACCACAACCCGTTGTGAGCTGTTTTCGCACCGGAAAGAAAAAGCTCGTTGCGGTTCCGGTTTTTGAGCGTAACATATACATATAATAATATATAACTCTTGAATTATTCAAAGGATAAAATCATAACAATAGCTAAATAATATTGTATTCTATTCAGAAATGTCGAATTGGTTCCTTTTTACCCTGACAATTCTACAACAGCACAAGTTATTGAAAGAAACTATCCCAGAAATAAAATACATAGAACCGTTGGTTCCGAGAACAAGCTAAGCACCGGCAATATTATAAATTTTATTGGAAAACTACTGTCATAAAGACAGCAATTTAAAGTAGAAGTAAGAAAACTTTCGATAAATACGTCGTATATCGTCGTCGTCGACGTAGGTGTCACCGTCATGGTTTTGCACAAACTGATGCGTACGTATGGTCATTCATTAACATGATTTGGTCAGTGGTCACGTAGAAAATTGATCGCTTTCCATTATCTATGGGCATATAAGGTAAGGGGGTCAATTTGTTTCCATCATTTATAGTTTGACCTTGACTGAAGACAGGTGTAGTTTGGTTGTGGAAATTGTTTGAAACAAAAGTGCTTCGTTGGTTGCTGAAAGGTTGTACTCTTCAATTCTTCGTAGGTAAGTTTCGCCTACTTAGGCCCTCTATACACACACGTTTTTCTTGCTGGGAAAAACTACTGTTTATTAGCCGTGTGTAGACACCGTCGTCAGTGTTGTATGGTATCACTATGGAAGATTGCACATGACACGTTTTTTCTACGGCGCGTTTATACGCGCCGTAGAAAAAACCGTTTGCAGGTACCTACGGTTCGTCAGGCACGTTTTGTATACGGCGTACCGTAATGAAACCGTGCCGTCTACAAAGGACTTTACGAAGTTTCGATAACGATTCGATCGGGCGGACGATATTGTTACCATCGCGAGTAAAACGTGGATGAGGCTGGCACAGGAGCGTGGGCATTGGCATATCAAAAGAAATTCTTAGCGGCCAATGCTCAGCTGTGAAGTTGGGCTGTGGAAGATGATGACAAAAACGTTTTGATTTAAATACTTTTCTAAAGACTGAATTTAATGACCGTCTTATCTTCATAAGTAGGTAACTTCTCATTCATAAGTATCAATGAGAAGTTATCTACTTACGAAGATACGACACATTTATTAATAAATACTGTATACGTACTTACGCACACAGTTTTTCTTAATAAGTTCTGAAATTATTTTGAAAGAGATAAAGTTCAAATGAAATACATCGTAATTTCAACTTTTGCTTCTATTAATTAAAGTTAGACAGCTAAACTTTTGATGTGATAACTAGTATTTATACATGAATTTCAATGAAAGGAGGATGACTCATTTATCAACGCCTACTGAAAATGTCAGAAAAGCGACATTTTGCATTTGGCCTCATCTTTAATCGTAAAAGGATGTGTGCCTACAAAATATGTATTTTCAAACGGGATATAAAATATTCAAAGATGAATCAATATTATGAATAAACAAGCGAGCAGTTTCGAGAAATATTTGAAGGAAAAGTAATTTGGGATGGAAAAATTGTTTCTTGGGGGTCGACTGTGGAAAGCCATTAACTTGTAGATAATGTGTGTGTGTGTGTAAATAAAAGATGCTAAGCGAGCAAACCCTAAGAAAAAATTAAAGAATTAAACTTAGTTTTCAAAGAAAAAAGGGGCTTCTTTTTCTATGATTTCGGAACACTGTCACGGACCAGTCGGCATTTAAAACTTTTATGCGCTCGTTTGTCCATTCTCCTTTTCACAACTTATAATTGTTTCTTAAAACTTTCTCATACATCAAACAATCAAATAATTGGGGGCTGTCTGCTTACGTTTTTATGAAATACTGAAAAAAATCTAGATCGTTTTATTGGCCAATGACTTCTAAATCAATTATTTTTACTATTGAGTAACTGCTTTATACGAATAAATGAAAAAGAAATCTATTGACTTCACAAAACACAACACAAACTTACAAGCCGGCCGTCGAGAGAATGTTTTCCTGATATCTATCAGTGTGACAACTCTAGTAGTTAATAAAGATCAAATTCGCAAAACAAATATTCGTTTGAATGATACTGACAGGAGTCAGGAACTCATTCATTCTCGTCGGCCGCACTGTAACAAATCTAAAAATAGAAAATAAAATAAATGTAATGATACAATTCCTGTAGCCACAACAATTGCTGCGTAGGTGCAAAATAAATATTCCACCACGAAATTCTTCTCCATTGAATTATTTAGAAAAACACCAATATCGAGTAACACCTGATTCCGTCATCTCATTATCAGATATTTATAAGTCACCAAATATTGTAGGATCATTTATCACAGCGTATAATATCGTTTCTATATATAATTTCTTTTCAGGAACGAAGCTCTTTCACACGTTCGAGAAATGGCAAGATTGTGGATATGAACTACGTGACAATGTGTTCTACTCTCCTCACAGTTATATCTGTATTAGCCCTGTCCTTTGTCACAGGGTGTCATGGCGAACAAAAACAAACAGATCCAGACTCTTATATGAGTCAGATGATCGCAGATTTATGGTTAGAAGGGGCTGACGTCATCAGGATTATTTGGCGAGATTGCTCAAAAAAAGTAAGTGTTTTTGATTATGTTTTACAACAATAAAGTTTATTGTCATGTATATTGACACATACACTATTTATTGTACCGATTTACTTAAAAGGAGTGAGCACGAAGATGTGTGCACTGTACCCAAATTGCATAACACACGCTCAATTACAATCTGAATCATTTTGAAGGATATTGCTAACGCAATGAATTTTATTGAACTCTCAAAATGTCAGCCATTGCTACTGTTAGTGTGTAATTACCCCGCAGATATTGATTCACGTAGTTAAAAGGAATCTTTACCAGTATTTAGGCTACAAAGGCCAACAACTAAAGATTCCAAGTAAGTGGGTACCTTAGTACCTACATAGATGATATTCCTATTATGGTTTCATGAAAATCCGTTTAACACAGGAAGGTGGTATGGTTAAACCAAGCGTGTTCTACTTTCGTACAGTATTTTTAGATAATGAGGTGTTTCCTTGTCAGTGCACTGTGCTAACAGGTAGCCATTATGGGATACGTTAACTACTTTTACGTAGCATAGAAGGAAAACTACACTTTGCAAGACCTTGTTAAGATTTTCAACAAAGTATTTTCTAGTTATTTCTCAATAGAAAATTATCGATACATTCGGCTGAACAGGAGTTTTATATAAGCCTGTAGATATGAATAATATTGTCTATCAAAATAATAAATCTATTGTAAAGATACCAAACTCCGAGGTAACGTTGACGAACGATATGAAGGACATTTTTCCTTGGAACCTTCCTTATTGTTAGTTTATTTTCAAGTACATACATAATATATATTACCTATTATGGTTATTTCTGGAAGTCCAACAATGTCCTCAGTCTGTTCATGATCATACCTCGTATAAGCCTTCAGTAGCCGCTCGAAATCACCTTAATCGGTTTTGCAAACAGTGGCTCCGTTTACACAAAAAATATAGGAGTAGGTACATAGCGCTTAAAGGTATTTTTTCTTAATATTATACAGCATTGCGTGTCTCCTTCTAAGTCTATCCTCGAGATAAAGTTGGTTCTAGTCTATCGTATCATATATCGTATATCGTACTCTCGTATCTCATAACCCAGGCGATCAATCTGCTGAATGCCCTGATTACTCAGGAGCCAGAAGTTGACATATTTATGTATAGCAGTAAATCTATGTTTAATGTTTGTATGAAGTTTTTTAGTTAAATGTTATGTTGTTGGCTTGTTGCGTGCTTTGGTGTCTACTGTAAGTGCAGCAAGCAATTGTTATTTAAATAAATAAATATCGAAAAGTTCTAATTATGAAATCGAAAAGAGTACTACGACTACAATCTTCAACTTTATCCACGTGAAATTAAAAAGTTTTATTAAAACACAGTTTCTCTAACATAACAATGCTGAAAAATAACTTTTTTTTTCTATCAAAGTACAGTTTTCAACGATTTTAGTGTTATCTATGAATTTGAATCAATGATTTATAGTTTTTGCAAATGCACAGAACTAGGTATAAAAAGTAGCAGTTTCATAAACTATAAACTAATATTACTTGACGCCATTATTCAATTCCATTATTTCAATCAACAGTTGGATCATAAATAATAGGTACATTTAATAAAAATTATTAAAAAAAAAAAAGTACGACAAAACACACCACAGAATAGAAAAACTTACAAATTAAATTGGCAAAGTCAACAAATTAAAATTAAAAATAATCATAAATGTTACATATTTAAAAGTAATAACTCATATAAAATATCATAATTATATTATGTGATGCTAAAAAAAATCAGAAAAAGACTTGGCTTGCCTTATCTTTTGATTAATTTATAATTAAATACCACAACGGTAATATTTTGTTTCGTATACTTCATTTATCAAATACCTTTATAGTAGTTACTTCATTTGGTACGAGATTCCTTTGTAGACAAATTTTGGAGTGATTTATAAAAATGCTAGTAATTAAGTGAACGTCTGGGCTAAATTAATTTTTTCTCTTAAATATATTTCTTATAAAAAATGTTTTTTGAAAACAGTTCTTTTGTTAATAAGGAGCTTGTTTCGTGAGAAGCTCTCCCTCGTTTTAGCAACAAGCCTTGTTTGATTCTGACTTTATTAACAGTAAGTAGTTTACATAAATACCCTGAGGCAGGATAGAGTCTAAGATTAATGTTCTCATTTTGAAGCAATGAAGTGCCATCGGTTTCTTACAAAACTTCAACTATATCCGACGACACTGGTTACTTATCTCTTTTGGCGACTGTACATTTATGTTCGTATAACTCGACAATTAATGTATGGCTTAGCAGAATTTTTTTTTCACAGTACAATGACCCCTTTTTAGCATTAAAACGGTCAAATTGTAGCGGTGTATATGTATACATAGATTTGTATTGTATGTGTTTATATACCTAGATATATATTTATTACACACATCAACACCGTCTAGGGATATTTTGTATAAAGTTATTAAACTCAAAAAATACTGGCCAGTTTTAAATTCATTTGAAGAAAGCTTATTTTGTAAACCTTTTTGAACGATTCTAAATTTGAATTTGAAAAAATAAATTATAAACAAAAGACTTACGCGGCATAATGGTAGCGAAGTCCGAAGGTTTCATTTACCTACAGTAGTTTTTGCCTATTTTTTTGTGTCAAATTTAAGTTTTATAACAAGTTATCGGTTAATTTCGAATTAATGTTATTGTGTGCATCATGCAGCGGCGCCATTTAACGAGAGAGGAATTGTTAAGGGCAGTAGGCATGCTCCAAACTGGGGCTACTCAACGGAGTATTGCCGAGAAGATTGGAACAAGACAAAACGTGATATCAAGGTTATGGTCACGTTATCGTGCTACTGGTGATGTGGCTGAAAGACACCCAGGCGGGAAGCGCATTACCACTCAACGACAATACCGATTTTTGCAAGTTGCCGCGAGAAGACAACCAAATGTTACGGCCATGCAGTTGGTTCAGAGGCTCCAGTCAGAGCACCAGTTGCTTGTGAGTGACCAAACGGTGAGGAGAAGGCTGCATGAAGCTAACCTTCATGCTCGCAGACCGCTTCGTACTCCAGCACTACGCCGAGGAAATCGTGGACGACGACTAGAGTGGGCTCGTGAAAATTTGCTCTGGGAAGATAACCAGTGGTCTGTAGTGCTGTTTACCGATGAGTCCCGGTTCGGTTTCCATCCCGATACACGTAGAGTACGTGTTTGGCGAGTTCCTGGTCGTGAGAGCCGTCTGCAACATCTTCAGGAAGTCTATTCATACCACGGCGGGACAATTATGGTTTGGGCGGGAATTCGTGTTGGTGGAAGAACCGACCTCGTTTGGATCAGAAACACCATGACGGCTGAAAAATACCGTAACGAGATGCTAGCACCAATAATCTACCCCCATCGACTACAAATGGGCCAAGAATTCACGCTCATGCACGATAACGCCCGTCCGCACACAGCGAGAGTGGTGACGAGCTGGTTGCAGGAGCACGACGTATCGGTCTTAGGCTGGCCCGCTCAATCGCCTGACCGAAACCCGATAGAACATGCGTGGGACATGCTCCAAAGAAGGGCTTTGAGGAATTTCCCTGCAAACATTGCGACAGAAGACCAACTTTTTTTGCATCTTAGCCGGACTTGGGACAAAATACCGCAGCAAGACTTGGATAACTTAATCCAAAGCATGAAAAACCGTTGCAGGACCGTTATTAACGTCATGGGGTGTTTTACTGACTACTGATTTTTCACATAACTGTTAAAAACAGATTAATTTTTCCTTATTTTTCACTTTTTCTTGAGAAACACATTCATTGTTAGTTTTACCATTATTTCACGTTTTTTCTTTATTTGAATAAAAATTTGTTTACGCAAAAAAAAATAGTTTTCTTTTATTCTGGAGTGTAGTCTGATAAATGGGCTTTATAAAAATATATGCATGTTGTATGTTATTTATAATAAATTTTGAGTAAATTGAGTAAATCCAAAATATCCCTAGACAGTGTTGATGTGTGTATATAGCGAGATTACGAGTGCCTAACTTTGGCTATAAGATAATGGTTTTACTTTTTTAATATTCACGTAAACGAAACATTGAATTAAGAAACATTCCTTATTCGTTCAATGATAGAAATGAAGCTAGGTAGGTTTTAGAGTAATTTCCAGTTACCTGTTTTACCTTAATTTTTTTTAAGTAAAACTTCTTTGGCCGCGATTTGATAATTGGACGAGAATTGAGAATGAAATTTCAAGGACGCGTCACGATTAGGCATTTTTCGGTACATGTCAGAAAAGAAAGATGCAACTCTCTCTCTCTCACTCTAAATCCCTTTTATTCCTTATTTTTATTAAGATTCTATCACGTGTACCGTGTGTTTTTGTTTTTATTATTTTTATGCAAAAAGATTTCTAACTAATGTTATTACATAATATTTAAAAATCTAGTTAATAATACGTAAGTTAACAACTATCTCATAACACTAAAACTAACTTTTAAACCCACAGTTGGTGGACGTGAAAGATGTCATAGATCACAAGGAGTACTTCCCGAAGTTCGTGAGGTGCATGAAGAGGAAGACTCTGAGGGCTCTCGACCGATCATTGACCCCTGACGTCGTGCCCGTTGCCGATGGGATCAACTTGGTGCGGTTCGAACTTGTCGACAGGTCTGGCAATGTTATGCCTGAGAATGAGACCAGGTAACGATTTATTCTTACCTTCTTATTATTACCCAACTGCGCGACCGCAAAGACAGCGTTATGTTTTATATTTATTTGAACACCTTAATGCAAGGTAAGGTACCTTACCTTATCTCGTGCCGGCTTATCGGCATGAGCTGTACGAGAACAGCTGATGCGGATATATGGAAAAGATACCAATAAAAATAAAAATAAGAAAAATGAAAGTGTTTATTGACAGAAATAATGTTTTAACAAAATATACAGTAGCCACTGTAAGTATATTTTGTTTAAACATTAGTTTCAAACATCCAAAAGTTAGTTGACATTTTTCCACTTCAGCTGTGACATACCACATTATGATTTAAAATTGTAATGATCCAAATGATTGCACTGAACTGCTATACCGTTTTTATTGTCTAATTGAACTACTTTTGACGTCTTATCATAAAAATAATCAAGTAATCCCTTAGGAGTACTTCCTGATTATTTTTTTAAATTTTAAATTATAACGTGCATCACAGTTGATGTGGTAAAATGTCAAATAACTTTTGGAGGCCACTGTATTACCGCTGCCAAACTGCAAGACAGTTTTTTGGCAGACGTAGCTCCTTTTTTTAACATTTATAAACATATAATTTACACATTTTCCCCTATAGGTATGCTAAAGTATCTATACGTTCCTCAAATTTTGTCCTGGAGGTTTAAAAAAGACATACAAATTTTTAAATAATTTCGAGAGTGAAGCTTTGACAAAACACATTACAGAGGATACTTGTGTATTTTATTTTTAAAAGAAGTTTTTGTGATACAACTGTTCATATCGACTGAAAGGTTATTCAAAATACTTGAAACTAAACAAAATTACATTTTCGACCATCTTTTTCTAGTTATTACTCGTACAAGTGGGCACTGCAAATCCTACTATCTTACTAAACGCGAAAGTTTATGAGGATGGATGGATGTTTGTTAGTCTTTCACGCAAAAACTACAGAACGGATTTGGATGGCCACACAGATAATGTATAACCAAGATTAACACATAGGATACTTTTTATCCCGATATTCCCACGGCGTCGAAACTTATGCGGGTGAAACCGCAGGGTGTTGCTAGTCTTCTCATATTATTGTCCTTTTGAGATCTTGTGCGAAAGTTTGGGGCTGACTGCTCAGTTTTCTCTTGTGGAGTCTCGTAGCCTGAATTATAGTTACAGCTCACGCAGACATTCAAATAATCCTTGCTTTATCTTAATTATCCTAATTAAGCTGGAATCGCCGGCTATTGTAACAAAATGTGGTTGAATATAATTATTTCATACAGGGCGGCTGTTATCTAACGCAACCCAATTACCTTGTCTTACCTTTATTGCAAGATTTGTGACTACTCGTAATCACCTCCTGCTATATTATGATAGATTAGGGGTTATAGGACACAGAATAATCAGCCTATAACGTTCCCACTGCTGAGACACAGGCCTCTTCTCTGTGAGAGGGAATTTGCCGTAATCCACCACGCGAGCCCAGTGCGGGTTGGTATGTATTCGAAAAAAAAAAAACAAAAAAAAAATGATGAAATAAATTACACAAAGTGAAGCTTCTACCTGAATCCGAACCCACGACCTACAACTTGTAAGTCGGCCATTATCACTGGGCCACCACTACTCTTGTAGGACACACCTAAAAGTAATAAAAAAAATAAGAGTTTCATCATTCATAATAAAGCATATGTTTCAACGGTTTATTTTATTTCTTGTTTTGATTGTTGTTTTTATTTATTTATGTATAATTGCATGCTATACTGGTTGACGTCATCACGTCAACGCCGGCTGCCGCTGAAAACCAGCGCTGGGGCTCTGTCTCGTATAGGGTCTTAGCATTATGCTGAGCGATGTCCGTTTTGCGTGAATGTGACGCATGTTTACCCCCAACTTGTCATTTTCTTTTGTGTGTTTATGTTTTTTTTATGCGTCATGTTTGCCGCAAATAAATGTATTTTCTTTCTTAGTTTGTCTCAATTTTAATATTATATTACGATACGAGTGACCACTATTGCACGGATTTTGTAGCTCGTGTGACCTAAGCCCGCACTTAGTCACGCTTTTTTGTGTAAAAATGGACTACTTAAATCACAGAAAAGTGCTATAAAATATTTGAGCACTCGCAAAAGATGAAAATTATTTCGAAGCCGTAGAAGGTTGAAGATAAGTAATTAAATCATTGAATTAATGAGGTATTATCTCGTTAAAATATTGCATGTGGCTAATTAGTAACAGCCGCACGGGTCGATCGATCACGTTAAGCTACGCTTGCCGCGGTTAGTCCGTGGATGAGTGACCATCTTTACATATCAAGACCCCTATGCCTCGGAAAGCACGTTAAGCCGGCTGTCATTCGTGGATCTTTGGCAGTCGTTCCTGGTAGTCAGAAGCCCGAAAGTCTGACAACCAGTCTTACCAAGGGGTATCTTATTACCCAGTAACTGGGTTGTGGAAGTCAGATAGGCTGTCGTTTCATGTAAAATATTTGTATTTCAGCTGCATCCAGTGAGACTGGAAGCCGACAGATGATGATATCTCGTTAAAATATTGTATTAGTACAGTAGACAATGATACCTAATACTATTTACTCCAACCAACCACGATTCATTAATTACGCACCAAATCTGACGCCGTAATTAGGTAGGTGTCATCAAATTAATATGACAGTAATTAAATAATGGCTAATTCATCATGCTAATTATTTACATTTGAGCTTATAATATTTGGCTGACATTATTATAACTTTGACAGTAACTCATATAAATGTTGACGATTTCATTTAAAACATTAGGGATAAAATGTTGGTACCTAAACAAATATTAACCATGTCGTATTTTTTAGAGAACTTAGCCGTTTATTACGCTTTTTAAAACGTAATAAACGGGTACCGTAAAACGGGGTGAATAGGAATGCAGGGGTAAATCGGGCCGAAACTTTAAAATGGATTTGTACTTTAAAATAATATAGTTTGCTGCAAACAAGGACACTTAATCTTTAATTAAGAAACAGTAAACACATTACAGTGTTTTCTGGCAACAAACTATATTATTTCAACATTGAAATCCATTTTAAATTTTCGGCCCGATTCACCCATGCATCCCGATTCACCCTGTTTTACTGTAAGCTAATAACATAAGAAAGGTCTATAAATCCTCATGTATGTGAAAGTACACTGTGACTTATGATGAGTTGCATAAGGTTGGAACACAGCCAGGTGCTTGACATGAAAAAAAAAATGTACTTAAATTATTTCATAACCACTGCTCTCAAAACGGTGAAGGAAAAGATCGTGAGGAAACCAGCATGGCCTTAAACCAAAAATTCGAAGACATGTGACACCTGCCAACCCCTACCACCCCGCACTGCCCTCGTGGTGGATTACCGCCCACTCCCTCTCACAGAGGCTGTGTTCCAGCAGTGGGAACATTATAGGCTGATCATGATGATGGTGATGACTAAGATTTTTATCAAGTTGGTTTGCAAAGATATTAATTTAGGATTGATTTTTTTAAACCTAACTTAACTTGGCAAAAGGAATGGGATACCAGAGAAAACAATTTTTTTCTAAAAAAAAAATTTTGACAGCTACTGTCATTAATCTTATAGTTCATTTAGTTCACAATATGAAAAAAAAAAAAACTAAAATGCTAAAAATATTTTATATTATAATTCCAAGTTCACTCTGCCTTTGCCTATCCCTATAGAAGTAACAAGCGAACGAAGCGAGTGAGTAGCGAACGAAGTAACATTTGTTCAATATAGCGTGTTACAGAGTTATATTGAACAAATACTGGATCGTCAATCGTATGAAATACACAATGAAATACAATGTCAGGGTAATGACCCCGTAGCAATTCGTCAGTGTCGTCCAAAGTGGAGTGTCGTATAAAATTGCGCAACGGACTCCTATTTCAGTGTCTGTGGCGAAATTACGAGCTCGTACATAATATAATAACAACATACTGATAAATATCTACCTACGGTCTGTTCCAAAATTATCTGACGAAAATGTAAACAAATGAATCAGAAGACGTGCCTGTGGATGGTAATTTGTAGTGCCACTTACAAGTTGAGGCTAGAGTGCTTTTGAGGTTGAGTAGTAACAGCCGCAGGGATCAATCGATTAGGTCAAGCTTGCCGCGGTTTGTCCGTGGATGGGTGACCGTTTTTACATACCAAGACCCCCCCGTGTCTCGGGAAGCACGTTAAGCCGTTGGTCCCGGCTGTTATTTGAGAATCTTTGACAGTAGTTGCGGGGCGTCAGAAGCCCGAAAGTCTGACAACCAGTCTTACCAAGGGGTATCGTATTACCCAGTAACTGGGTTGTGGAGGTCAGGGAGGCAGTGTGCTCTATGTTAAATATTGTATCCGGTTTGACTGGGGGCCGAGCCCAACAAAGTTGGGAAAAGGATAGGCAGACGACGATAATAGTAGGTTTACATTTTTGTCAGAAAATTTTGGAATTTTCTGACAAAAATGTAAACAAATGAATCAGAAGACGTGCCTGTGGCTGGAATTTTGTAGTGCCACTTACAAATTGAGTGCTTTGATTTGAATATTTGGATACTTTCACCCAAAATTCTAATTTGTAATCACCTAAAAGATGTTTTCATTTGACAATTGAGGTTAATTCCCGTTTTTTATTTTTCAATCACAATTTAATAATGTTTTTCCGAGCCCCAAGACACAGACTAACTGTCTAGTTTGGGGCTCACTGACAAATAATATATTGTAACCTAGCTGTAGGTAATATTTTAAGCTACTCATGTCGTTTTAACTTGCTGTTAACCTGTGAAGCTGCTTACTGTATTATCTGGATTCTAAAATAATTTATATTTTCTATTCAAACAGTAATTATTAGAAAAAGTGATGTGATATAAAGTGGAAACCTCATTACAGATGAATGTGTTACTTATAAAACTGTGAGTGAGTGATTGCGAGAATTTAACCTGAACAGGGATTGTTTACACTTCATGTGATAGTTGTGAAATACATTTTATATATCTACGTTACACGTATAGAGTTAATGTTTTGACTGCGACTTCATATTCTTAATCCTTAACTTTTTGTGTTGGGTAACCATTCGTTGTAACCGACAAATCAGTTACACCACAGTATTCTTTCAGTCAGTCTCTAAGCTGACTACTGAAAAGTACGGGGTCGTAAATTAGACTTTGGACACATTCTGCACTAATAAATATCCAACGACACTATGTTTTAGATTAAATTTTTTTGCACAATAATACTTTGCTTAGTTTGATATGATTATCCTCTCGGCTTTCCCGTAGTATGGCAAAAAGGACTAACTATAGAAACACCACGAAACCCTTTTGCGTATTTCTATAGAAAACTAAATTATTGTTCCATAACGTAATTAAATAGAATATTGTTTGGGTCCGAAGTGATTTTATTTGTTGTGGGTTGAATGTTGTTGTAATAAATTTAAAAAAATCAACACTAGGGCGTTGGGGTCCGAGTGCTCATCGAGTATTTCGGGGCATCGCCATCCATCACTTTTCACGTGACCAGAGGACTGGCCTATTTTTAGCCCAAAGAATCATTATCATCCAACGTGGCAATACTGCCAGCCTTTTCAGCACTTATCCCATCGACATTAATTTATACATTTTTAAGTAGTTGGCCTTTTTTTGGATTTTTACCGTAGCTATGAATAACAGAACAGTATTTCTCTCAAAGATTTTAAAGACTGATTGCATCTCATAGGGCCTAGTCTTTCGTCTGTAAAGAGGCTGTATTTACATCTTACTAGTCTGTGTTAACAAAGGCATGAAGAGATCATGCATTGTGCCATCGGATTTTGTAAAAGTATTTTCTGTAGTTTGTAGTCTATAAAATATACCAGAACCGGTGTTGAATGTTCTTTTACAAGATGAAACGCTACAATGTTTGATATTTTCATGTGTAAATAGATAATTATTTACACGTGAAACTTATAATGAATAACTAAGTTTGCGCAACTAGTTTCGTTATATAAATCTGGCTTTATTATTATTTATTTTGAAAACACAAATTTATTCGAAGACATCTGACATTCACCAATCCACACTGGGCCCGTATGGTGGATCTTCATCTCACAGAAAAGCCTGTGTCCCAGCAGTGGGAAAATTTTAGACTGATTATGCTTATGCTGTTTTTAAGATTACTGTTCCCGTATGAAGTATGTACTTGTCACCAATGCCTGCCGAGAGATCCTTCACTCATATTTGTTAGAAATGCTACAATAACATTTCTACATAAACAACGTTTCCAAATATTATTCCAGATTCTCTTCGATAAGCAATACGGTACATTAAACACAGGAGATATATTTATCTTAATTCGTTTATTCGGAAAATTCATAATTATTATGGAGGCGTGGGCTCAAGCGTAGGTAGATGCGATATGGTCGAAAAATATGGAAGAAATAGACCTGTAGTATATAATATTAGGCACGTTATTTTATTTGCTTAATTATGTTATATATTTTGCTTATCAAACTTCAAATACTGCAGGAAAATATATATAGGTAGTATTAATACATGAATATTAAATTGTAGCGTTAAGAATGTTCTTCACCTGCTCTTTCTTCAAAAGACTTAGAAAATCGACAAATATTTAATTTATTCAAAATAAGTACTATATAATATTTGGAATATTATGTTAGAAAACTAATTAATGAAATGAATCTGAAGCCAAATAATATTGTCAATGAGCTTAGTGCTTTATATCAATAACAAGTCGTGTCCCCATGGGATTTCCTATCGACAAAATTAATTACAAACTTTCTCTGTAACTACTGAAATCTTGTGCTAAATTTCATACATCTAGACGCAGCAGTAAAAGCTGTGTGTTGTCTGTCAGTGAATAAATGAATTTAACGTTTTATCTTAGGAGTCCCTGATGTGGTTTCCCATGGACAAAAACGAACTTCCTTACAAACTTTCATCCCATGTTTAACCCTTTTAGGGAATTAACTTTCAAAAATCTTGCTTTAGTGCTCACCTACATCATATAAGGATTTTTTGTGCAAAATTTCATGCTTCTCGGTGTAGGCTTTCCGTTGTCTGTCAATGAATGATTTATATTATTTTATTAAGTGCTGATTTTTCAATTGACAGATATTTTTTTTTCGTGGAATGAAATTGACGTCTGACAGTTTTTGTATGGAAGAACTGTCAAAAATTCAAAATTATTCCTTAAATAAAATTATTTATTTATTTATTTATTTTATTATTTATGTACACACAGTAAAATACAAATTGATATGACATAATAATAATAATAATTAACTGGCAATAATAATGATAATTATCTAGCATTGGATACAGATATTTTTTATTCATGGAATGACGTCATCAGACGTCAATTTTATTACTTTTCGTATGGAAGAACTGTCAAATATTCAAAATTATTCCTCGGATAAAATCTGCTCTAAGGGCTGATTTTTCAATCATCTGATAACTTTATTCGAGGAATAATTTTGAAATTTTGCCAGTTATTTCATACAAAAACTGTCAAACATCAATTTTATACCTCGAGTAAAGTAAGTTATCTGGCGATGAAAAAATCAGGCCTAAGTAGATAATTTTTGACCAGCTGAAAAGTGTATTTACTTACTTTTAACATCACTGACGTTGATGAAGGAAAACATCGTGAAGAAACTTGGATTAAATATACGTCTGGAATCGCCCTTCCGCCTTGAGTAAGCACTGCGATCAATGCTCATGCCTCCTCTATAAATATAAGAAGAGGCCATTGCCCTGTACTGGGGCAATAAAAGGCTGGTATAATTATTATAATGTCCTGTTGTCTATTACTGAGCAAAGACCTCCAAGTTTTTCATAAAAATAGAAGATGGAATTTGTGACTGTGGTTGGTTTGTTAATAAAACAACAGGAACAGGGAAGTATGGCAGAAAAAAAAGGAAGCATAGGCCTCCACTGCTGGGTATACCCCGCACTGGGCGATTCCGGGCTGAAATGTACTTTATACAGCGTGACTTTTTGAGATGGGGCAATAAGGGCCAGACACTTTAGTCGTAGTAGCTATAAGCAATCGTTTATTTATATTTACATATACCTACTTTATTGTACATCAAAAAGTACATAACAAAAAAATATACTTTTAACACTACAAAACATATAATGGCGGTTATTTATTTATTACTTCAAGCAGAACATGTACAGGGCGGACAGTCGACCTCATTCTTAGGAGACTGTCCTTAACTTTTGAAGTAATTGCTAACTGCATTCACACGTTTTGCAAGTATGGTAGGTAGTAACAGTCGGTTAGAAAAACGTCAATTCTCAGCGTTTATTTTGCCTTTTTGTCTTATTAGAAGATTCGCACGAATCTACTCAGGCAAAACAGGCGAATCGTCACTTAATATTATTTTTTCTATAAGCCGTTTTTGTGAAGCCAATCGAACGAACGACGAACCGAGGTTACAGTACTAGAAAAGCCACAAATTGCAAAAAAAACTCTTCTGAGCTAGGTTATACCTATTCCGAGTTGTATTCCTATGAAGTTACCATGTAATTTTATCTTCTCTTCCAGCTCTTGGACAGAAAAGGAATTAGACGAAGGTGAATGGCGCACGCTCGCTGTACAGAGAATGGCGAAAGTTCTCAGAACTCACGTTATCAAGTTTGACTTTGACGATGGGAAAACTATTGAAAAAGGTTTGCATTAATAATTAGTAATTACTAAGTTTATTAAGTAAACATTTAGACTGTTTCTAATATAACGGTTTGGATTCAAGCATTAAAACTGTATTAAAAGTAGCTTTGATTTTATGATACTTAAACAAAATATTAGCAGCATACACACGCGTCTGGTTCAATAACTTATTGCAAAATATCAAAATACTATCATTTGAACCGAACTCGATAGTGGAATCAACAAGTACCTAATACTATATTAGACTTGGCAGCTCTGGACAGAGAGAAATGGAAAGAGTAGGGAGGCCATTGGCCAGCCGTGGGACATTAATGGCTAATAATTTTTTTTTAATCTAAGTTTCCGATTCCCAGGCCGGGCATGGTGTTATTAAGTTTTTCTATCTAGAAATAACCCAGCCCTTCTGGGAAACAAGGCGTGATATTTATATTATAATATTATCTGAATTTTAGTTATAACATGACTTCTTTCATCGAGATATTCAATTCTAATGACGCTATAAAAATCTTTCACAGTTGAATACCGAGGTCGACGCCGCCACCAGATGTTGACGATGATGATGTTTGGCGTAGTTTCCATCGGCATGGTCCTGATTCCTATGGGCTTCCAGTTTCTCGCAGTCTTGGGTGGAAAGGCCCTCTTGCTCGCCAAAATGGCCCTCATTCTTGCCTCGATCCAAGGATTAAAGAAGGTAGGCATCCGAACTTTTTATTAATAACAAAGAACCGTAATAACATTTTACTAAAACGGTAAAGGCTCTCGCAGACAGGCGCGACCCGACTCTAGTAGAACAATAATTTCTATAAAAACTTCATGGTAACTAACAACACACTACTAGAATCGCGTCATACCGTCGTCGTCGTAGTAACACTAGTTACTAACAGAAATAAAAAATAAACATAACAGCATTCTTTTTTAGGTAGACAATAATAATCATGATGGGTATCATGACAGGGGGAAGGTATGAATTTCAATAATCGATCTTATTTCTTTCCTAATCACCTAACATAGCCATAATGAAAATAAACCACAAGACTAGGCTTTAACGCACCGGTACTAAAATCACCGGGGTAACCCGTTAACAGATGTTCTGTTCCAGATCGCTTCAACTCCGGTGAACTACGGTTTCTACCACTCCGGCTACCCTTACGACTATTATGAGAAGAGGAGTCGAGAGGACTGGCCTCAACCGGGGATCATGCCTGCGACACCGCCGCCTGCAATGTCCGTGCACAACCCCTGGACTGACACTGAAATCATCAAACGCGATAGAATACACATAGCAACAGACAAAGAACGCAGATCGAGCAAAGACCCAGAAATAGTGACGTGGAAGCCTGAACTACCGAAAGCTGTGAAAAAGGAATCGGAACCGAGAATTTATCCGATTTATGCTGGACCCTCAGACGTACCGGGCTCTATATTCACCTCTATTGATGCGCCAACACCGTTAGCAGACTTGACGACGAGACCAGGCGACGTGCAGGCCGATTATGCAATCGATTTACCGTTCAATCGATTTCATTTTCAAAGTCCCACTACTGTCATTTCAGCTTGATGTGTTCGTTCAACTGTTTTACGCTTTGTATCATGTAGTTAGTGGTATATTCTCGTATTTGGGACAAGTGCTATATCCTAATAGGCATGTTATTTATTCTAATTATTAATTATATTACGCTATGTAGTGTGTAGTTATAATAAAAAATAAAGAAAAATGTAACATGTGGTAATGATTTTTATTTTATGAATTTACACTTTTAGGGAGTATAACTATCGTAGCAGTTACTCTAAAAAAACTCTATGGCATACTTGTCACGCGAGTAATTCTAATTACCAAATTAAAAAAAAAAAAATTTTTTTTCTCCGCCATAATTATAATGAAAAAGTTCGTACAATACCAATTCAATTTTACGTATCTATTTTCCCAAAAGTAAAAGCCCGATTTCTTATAAAACCTTTTACCTAGAAACTGTTTCCTTTAATCTATGCCATCCCACGGGAAAAAAGTCCTCAAGTTTTTCTTTCCCAAATTAAATTATATTTGACTAACGTAAAGATAGAAAGTCAGATCAAAAGACAAACACTATCCCTTTTTCTAGGAACCGCAAATCAATTGTACGGTCCCGCCGATCAATTCTGTAAAAATATCACAGTGAAAAGTTAGGTGAAGTGAGTTGTCAATAGTGTCAATCCCTAGCATTAGTTGGAATGACAGCTCACTCCACGCTCACTTCACCTAAGTTTTCACGGTGATATGGTTACAGAATCGCACTGCAGGAGCGATCATTTTAAGAAATTTTCAAACAAATTGCTTCCCCACTTAACCTATTCGAACTGTCATTTTAATTCCAAATGTTGGCAATGACGTCGTCGGAAACATAATAAGTTATGAAAGGATGTCTCACTTTTTCTGTAATATGAGCTGCACTGATTGCAATAGGCGTAGAAGAAAACACCTTGAAACATTTTACGGTCAGATTTTCATGCTGCGAAAGTGATGTAGCAATTTGTAAAATTTTATATATTTATGTTCTGTAATTTGTATGGTGTACATAATAAAGAATATTCTATTCTATTCTATTCTATGTTAGATATCTTTGATCACCACTAGGTATCACGTTCTTCTGATCTGTAGTGAGTAGGCAGACATGTCCGTTATTTATGCATCCTGAGACGTGACACATCTTTTTGAAGCCGATGCGGTTGGCGTCGCTTGTCTCGTCAAATTCCACGATTTCATATATTTGTGCCGCTACTTGTATTTGCCTTTCACAGAGGATGATGTTTGTTGCTTTCTTGAGAACAGATTTTTATGAACGTATCGATATTATTGTTGATCTGTCCATAGTAGGTAGTATATTCTTGCTCGTGACTGTACCTTCATTCATATTCACTCGAGTATGTCAATAGAGCACCGGTAGCTAAGTCACGTAACTGGCAATCAATGTAATCACAAGCTATTTCCTTGTCAAAGGAATCGACCGCCGCGCCTTGAATACATGCCCGGAGTTCATCGTCGATTGAAAGTTGCAGCTGGAACTAGACTGAATATCAATGCGTTTTAATAAATATTTTATTATTATTTTAGTTGTCTTTCACATATCTCGGGACCCCGGGGGTCCCGGACCTATTTATTATTATTATTATTAGACTTTAGATCTGTAAACCATTTTTTATTTTATTAAGTACCTGGTTCTTGTTGACAGGCCCACGCTGTCCCTGTAGTTTGAAAACATTGTAAAAACCAACTATTTTTAAAAGAGTAACCGTGGATTTTCATGCCGGCTCTTCTCCATAGGAAACGACCTTGGAACATTGGAACCGTGCACCTAGCTTCTGACGTTTCATAAGTGCCCATGATGGTTTACGTGAAATAAAGAATTTTGATTTTTAATAAACTTTGAATATTTTCTCTTTTATAAAATCCGAAAAGCGAAATGGTATCTAAAGGAAGTCTTTTGGTGAAAAGTTTCAGCTAGCAGTCACTTTTATGACAAAAAGTTTATCGATCGTTATATATGCGACATAATTACCTATGTGATGACGACAAAACGACATAAAATAATAATAATAACTGTTAATACTAGTACACAGGGATATTTTGAATTTATCAAACTACTCGGAAGTAGCCGAATTAAATAATGATTTATTGACGTGTAAAAGTGTTTGTTCAAACCTACTTACAGTAATAAAATCATTTATCATTATCATTTATGATTAATGATGGGTCTGCTATGAGTTTTGCCGATTTACCGACTAGTTATAGTGACTGTTTTTGTATGGAGAATGGGAACGTGATTATTGCATAAACGAACTTTAATTTATTGTAGTACTAGCCGTAGCCCGCGACTTCGTCTGCGATCCAGGATGAAAAGTAACCTATGTCCTTCACCAGTCCAGTCTACCCATGTGTCAAATTTCATCTAAATCCGTTCAGCTGTTTTACGTAATTCTTAAATTATCTAATTTTCTGCGCAACTTTCTTCATTTTTTTTTCCGTATGAACCTTCTACAAACTATTAGAAAACTTAAAAAAAAGAAGGATGAAATCGGTAAAGCCGTTCTCAAGTTATGGCGTGACCAAGGGAAATAGATTTCATTTTTATATATATGTACATAGATTGTCATCTCCTCCTTGTAGAAGTCACTGTAAAACAGAATTGAAGAAGAAGCTGCCTGAAAGAGATCGCAGAAAGCGATAAGGCCGACCATTGTATATTTTTAGAGTTCGATCATTTTTTTTTGTTTTGTATTTTGGTGGTGTACTATAAAGTATATACAGGCTGATTTTTTAAAGACCAGCCAAATTTAAGGATGTGGTACAGACCATCAAACTGAACAACTTTCTCCATGGGACCAACATCGTAATCGCGAATAAAAATTCAGCCGTCCATACATTTAGGTCGAGTAGGTATTGAAGTTTTCTATGGGACAGTTGATAAAATTTTCGCGATTACGCTATTTGTCCCATGGAGAAAGTTGTTCAGTTTGATGGTCTGTATCACATCCTTAAATTTGGCTGGTCTTTAAAAAATCAGCCTGTATAAATAAATAAGAAGAACATTCTTTATTATGTACATCATAGAAAATAAAGATATAAATTAGAATAAAATACTTCTTAACCAGTGGTTTAAGGTCTTCGTGATGCTGTTTGATGAGATCTAGGAAAAAAAAAGTAAGTATCTAGGGGATACCTAACTTACGCTTACCTTTTTGTTATATTTGTCATCAAGCAGGACCGCTGCATTACTTATTCCGGTTTGAGAGAAATGAGCGTCGTTAATAAATGTGCTCATGACACTTTGCAGCTTTATCTCTGGGTGATGAGCATATCGTGGTAGACAGAGTTTGCCACTTCTCATTAGAAGGGCTATCTCTTATTCTATATTATTAACTGTAATAAATAAAAGGGCATCGTCATTAGGTAAGTAGTAGTATAGTCAGCCCCAAAAAGATGTATATTGCACCGTATAATTATGACAACATTTATAATCTACCTCGCGAGATTATAATCTATTAAAAAAATTTGAACCGCAACAAACCATTTACGCATCGCATTATTTTTTCGATAGTTCACAATCTGTCCATGCATGGCAATCCGACAGATTGTGAACCATTCGTTCACAATTTGACGGTTTGACATGGACAGATTATAAACTTCTAAGGCAACAACGTCATGTCGTCAGGTCTCTTACCATCGTCACGTACCAATACACACCACGAACCATTTAGTTCTAATACCGCTGGTACGCCGGCGGTGGCAAGGGCTCGATGAATAATATCGTTGATGCTGGGGTGCCGCCCTATGTGACCTGCACTCCTGCAGCAGGACAGGCCATGGTGCCCGAGAACAGTCGACAGCTACACCGCAGTGACACCTATACGGGGCAACACAAGGTGCGCCCAAGCGGAGACGCGTAAATAATGATAAAGATAGGATGAAAACTATACGATATATCTACGGAAACATAAACAGGTACCTATATTCAGGTAAAAACCTTTATCCAAGGCTAGCCAACCAACTACCTTTGATAAGATAATTATGTAAACACAAAAAGGAGACTACACGATATTAGCTTGTATGCTCAGAGCTAACAGTACAAAGAATTATAATAGACCAGTTTTATACGTTAATATTATAGAAAAACCATTATGCTATACACACATAATTAGTTTGACAATACGTCCATTATTATATCTATAATAAGCTATACTAATATAATAACGCTGAAGAGTTTGTAAGGTTTTTGTTTGTTTGAACGCGCTAGTCTCTGGAACTACCAGTCGGATTCGAAAAATTCTTTTTACATTTGATAACCCAATTCTTGAGAAAGACACACACGATATGACCGCGTAAAAAGACTAAAACTACTAGATACTAAGTATATGTACATATGTAATAAATAAATAAAATAATAATAAAAGTCAGCCAAGTAGATAATAGAAAGAACACTAGGCGAAAACGAAGTAATGGCGTACATCTATTTATTTATTTATCCTCCCACTGGAACGCCAAACAGCCATTACACAGCATTCTATTAATCCTGTGCGCGGAGGATATCGAACGGGTGGCGATGGATCACGCACGCTCACGCAGCGTCAATAAACTTCCTTAGCTATAGCCTTCCAGTCCTTCCGACTGACTATCTGACCTCCACAACCCACTTACTGGGTAATACGATACCCTTTGGTAAGACTGGTTGTCAGACTTTCGGGCTTCTGACTACCCAACGGCTTAACGTGCTTTCCGAGGCACGGAGGGGTCTCGGTATGTAAAGATGGTCACCCATCCACAGACCAACCGCGGCAAGCGTAGCTTAACCTGATCGACCGACCTAAGCGGCTGTTATTATTAAGCTACGGACCCCTCTAAAACATTACAATAAACATCAAATATAGCTATGATATATTTTATGAAGTGTGTATGTGTTTTTAGAATTGCCAAACTTAAGTGGCAGTGGGCAGGGCACATTGCACGTAGAACACATGGCGAATGGGGCCGAAAGGTTCTGGAGTGGCGACTGCGTACCGGAAGGCGTAGCGTTGGAATGCCTCCCACAAGGTGGATTGACGACCTGGAACACGTTGGATGCGACAAGCACAGAACCGGTCGAAGTTGAGGTGCTTGGGGGAGGCCTATGTCCAGCAGTGGACGTCTTTTGGTTGAAATGATGATATTTTATGTTTAAACAAGAAATTTCACGAGAACAAAGTCACGGCAGGGGCTAGTAATTGATAAACATCGACTTTCATTCAATCAAGTCAATTAATTTCCCTAGCATGGAATATTTTCTTCAAAAGTCTTACGAGTAAATGACTTATAACGAAGATTCAGAAAAGTTTTGTTAATTGCTATTGTCATTAATAAAGCCTATTTTTCAACAGGAATATAATTTGTGTTACTTAACTTTTGAAGGGTTTATTTTATTAAAAGAAACCCTTCTAACTTTTCTTTTGATCGTAAAATAAAGTTCGACCGTAAAGTTAATAAAAAAACTTCTTGAAAATGGAATTAAAAACAACGAGAAAAAATATTGTCTTTAGTTCCTAAGCTTCCACTGCTGAAAACAAAGCCTCCGATTTACCAATCGTATATTTACCTATTCATTTTCATTAAAAAAAAAACATGTTTAGCGAATGAATTCTTGATGTCAGTGATCTATGCAGTAAACGAAGCATAGTTACTTGTTTGTTTTAATTACACAATAGGTACAACTATAGAAATGTAATCGTTGAGCTCCTTAAGTTTTGAGCTAAGCTGCACGATTTCTGAAAAATGCGGGCACTGACTGGACAGGTCCACTCAAACTGTGTGGTTCTCAGACATCGATCTACATGATCTTCACATGATCTGTCCAAGATTATGTCTAGATTTTAAAAGAGACTGTGACTTCTAAGTTGGTTACAGTCTTTCTTTTCAGAGTAGGTAGTCAGATAGAAAACGCCGACCTCATCTAGTTTGTAAAGTATGATTGACGTGTAAAAGTGTTTGTGCAAACCTACTTACAGAAACCAAAATCATTTATCATTTAACAGTGATCAGTATTTGCCAAACTGTGAGAAGGGGTCGTTATAGGACCTTTTTTTAAATTTTTGGTCTGTGGATCATAGAACCTAATGAAAACTGAATCTTGAGCAGCCTTATAAAACCTCAAAGATTACTTCAATTTTGTGGCTTTTAAGGCTGCTTCTTATTAGGTACTTGGCTATGATCCACATCACAGACATAATAATTGAAAAAAAAAACCGGTCAAGTGCGAGTCGGACTCGCGCACCGAGGGGGGTTCCGTAACAATTTGTAGGTATGTAACTACTTACGATTTTCGGATCTTTTCTTTTACTTGTTCTACATGATATTGCTTCTTGCAAAATTTAATGATTCTAGGTCAATAGGAAGTACCCTATAGGTTTTGATTCCCTTGCGAGTGTCAAAATATGCGGCATAAACGGAACATAAACGCCCGTATCTTTTGATTGCCTTGACTTAGAAGTTTTATTTTTTCAGTGCTTCTAGGAATTGCAGCCTTGTGTATTTGATATTAATTTCAACTTGATAATTCTACGCGTTCCTGAGAAAAAGGGCCTTGACAGACGGACCACGAAGTAATCTTATAAAGGTTCCGTTTTTCCTTTTGAGGTACGGAACCCTAGAAATGATAATAACTGTGTAGTAGCTTCAGGCAAATAGTAAATAGCAAGCAGACAATTCAAAAGCAGAAAATAGTTGAAATAATGCCTAACTACCGGCGCACACAAGGCGACTGAACGCGGCAACGGCTTTGCCCACAACTCGGCCAATGTTTTTAGTTACAGTTCGAATGCTTCAAGGTAGTAGCTATAAGTGGCCACTTACCTTCACTCTCGTTACTAATGGTACAGTTGCTCGTTATAATTACCCGACTACGGCAAAGCCAACAAAAAAAGAGGGTTATGATTTTAACAGGCTATGTATGTTCATTTAAACTACTAGTCGTTCTTCAATTAATGAAGTATAGTTGGGAGCGTCATGTTGTTCCACGGCTATATGACGTCACGTAAAATCTAGTATAATAATTCATTCACTAGCTGACCCGGCAAACGTTGTTTTGCCATATAAATTATTTCTAGCTGCCCGACGCTACTTCGTTCGCGTGGTGTCCTACACTCCTACACTACTTCTACCCTTCTTCTACCCTACTTCTACCCTACTCCTACCCTACTCCTACCCCACTCCTACCGTACTCTTAACCTACTCCTACCCTACTTCTACCCTACTCCTAACCTACTCCTACCCTACTCCTACCCTACTCCTACCCTACTTCTACCCTATTCCCAACCTATAGCTCCTACCCTACTCCTAACCTACTCCCGATTCTCAGACCTACTGAATATGCATATAAAATTTCATAAAAATCGGTCAAGCCGTTTCGGAGGAGTATGATAACTAACATTGTGACAATGATTCACAAACACACAACACTTTTTTAATTTTATAGAAAGTGGCTTTTAGATTTAGTAATATTATAGATGCACAAAGAGACGTTTACATTTTATCACAGATAATTTGTGTTTGACTAATGTCAATATTTATACGATACTAACGTCACTTTTGCCTTCCCGGAAC
Source organism: Apamea epomidion (assembly GCA_947507525.1). Taxonomy (NCBI): domain Eukaryota; kingdom Metazoa; phylum Arthropoda; class Insecta; order Lepidoptera; family Noctuidae; genus Apamea; species Apamea epomidion. The sequence continues at coordinate 14,464,734 of OX382227.1, forward strand.
CTCTCCACTAACACTTGAACTTTATGGTATGGTATTAAAGTTCAAATTGAATTTCAAGTATTATTACGAATCGTTTGTATGGGAGTATAGAAAAGTGTTATTTTTAGACTTTTTCAGGCAATTTTTTTCATTTTTCTCTGCGTAAGAACCATCCTCGTACTTCAAGGAATATTCTAAAAAAAGAATTAGTGAAATCGGTTCAGCTGTTCTCGAGATTTGTGCTTAGCAACACATTCAGCGATTCATTTTTATATTATAGATAAACCCCAAATAAGAATAAAACAAGTGTGTTTCACTCTGTTTTTAATAGAACTAATTACGTTAAGAACGAATCATAATAATGTTTCTTTTGAATTTTTCCAAACGAAAGACTTGGGTAGGATTGAATCAATGAGTCTAACACCAAAAAAAAAAAAAATTGTTAAGCACGTAAGCTCAACACGTAAGTACGAACCTGAGTAATGACGTGTGACTACGGCTAAACGAAAACCGAAAAAATCGACTACGAATCTTTTTAGTTACAATTATTGTTTTATCTGTGGAAGAAAGTGGTGAGTAGGTACTATAACAGTGTCCCAATTTGACCAACTGGTGATCGCTATGATGGCTGGGTTCATGGATCTGGAGGCCTGAAAGCCGCCAATAATCGCGGCTACGAGTGGCCTTGTCTGCGTCAGGCCTCAGATGTTTTGTACGTAAGTTACGAATAGAAATTAATTTAAAGTAGCCCCCAAGCTATTGTTTATAAGAGATACATCAAAAGCCATTCTAACATGATCAGGGGATTAAAGGAAAACAAAACAGTTGATTATAACTATGATCAAATTTGTGGGCTGTTGTGTGTGAAAATAGACGAAAGTTTGACAACTATGTACTTATAGGTACAGACGCCAGCAGGTACCCGAAACTGTCATTTTTTTCCAATCAACCTTGAACCTTAATGCTATAGCGATAAAGTTGAAAATCTATTAAAGAAATTTGACAGATTGTAGTAGCTGATGAGAGATGTGCTGGCGTCTGTACATATGTAGTAAAATTAACCCTTGGCACTTTGCGAGGACAGAATAAACATTTAAGTTTATTTTAATCGACATCGTGTACCCACATTGAATTTAGCAACCGAGTAGTATAAAAAAAAAACAAGTGGTCAAAAAAAAATTTATCACAGCCAGCTGCGGTAAACTCTGCTTGCGAGATGCAGGATTTGCGTGACGTCAGTATGACGCTTTGTTCGCATGTGGCGTTGTAAATACCGCTACAATTTTATAAATTTTTTAGAACTATTTGCATGTTAAAATAACTTTTGACATTTTCTAGGATTCTGTCGCTTATTAGCTACTGCCCATGAGTTCGCCCGCGTGAAATTTCTTGTTCCCCGCCCACCCCGTTGCATCGCATCGCCTGTCCGCGCGATTACTTCGTTGTCGCTTAGCATTCTTTCTGACTTTATTTTTATTTTTGCTTGGCTCCTAAGAGTCCTAGCGTGATCTTAAATAGCATATAGTTTTCCTCGAGAGTTGAGCTATCAAATGCAAAACTAATGTTTGAAATCCGACTGATAGTTGCGCGTTTAAACAAACCAGTTTTATTATTAGTATATAGATTAGATTCTAAAATTGGAAATGAGCTGCCTAGCCTGCCTAATTAGGTAAAAATCTAACCTTTGTGTCTATTATGTAAAATAAGCTTGGCATTTAGCGGTTTGGCGGTATTGAAAGCTTTCTTCAGCACCCTGTCCATTGTGTGGGTGTATACTATCGAAGAATCTTAATTAACAGCATTAATGAGGGAGAAAAGTTATTTGTAATATAAAGGAAGAAGTTATTATTAGAAGAGAAAAGTTGTTTTTAATTTTTGCATTTTTTTAACAAAAGGATTTGCTATTAATTTTTGAAGAAACTCAAGTTATTGCTGGTTGCAAAGAACGTTCACAAGTTTTAATAATACTTTATGTGATTATATTACATTCGAAAATTAAAGTGACAACAATACTGTTTTTCGGAGACAAAGATAAAAAATAAAATTGTTTATTCTGTAAATACATAGGATATCGGAATCACATTTACACGTTATTTTTTTTTTTTTAAATAAGCTGTATGTAGTCGGCGTTTTCTATCTGACTACCTACTCTGAGACAAAAGGCCGTACCAAACTCAGCGGTCACAGTCTCTTTTTAACTCCAGACATAATCTTGGTCAGATCATGTGAAGACCATGTCGATTGATGGCAGAAATGGTATTTTGAGGAAGTAGTACCACACAGATTTGAGTAGACCAGTCCAGTAAGTGCAAGCATTTGTCAGTAATCGTGTAGCTCAACTCAGAACTTGAGGAACTCAACTCAAAGGCAGCAAACAGCCATGGGAAATAGTGGACAAAGGCCTCATGTTTTTGCCCAGCAGTAGGACAGTATAGACTGATGTATGAACTGATTTAATAATAGTAGGGGAAATAGGTAAATTGTACGATATACCTATTTTCTCGTACTAATTATTACTATAAAAATGTAACATAATGTACATACTCACAGTTATCTTCATTCATTCCACGAGGTCAGAACAAGCATTCTGTTACCGTTAGGCGCTGATCTGATTATTCCTCACGACACGTTTTATCCACAATCAGTACACAGACACAGCTCCAACTTTAACATAAGACTACGACGATTTAGTGACATCTAAGGGTTGGGAAGTTTGCCCACTTTGATTGATATCATTTTTTCCTATAAACAATATACTTATAACACAGTTTAACTATAGAATTTATTGTATTTTATTAATAATATATTTTATTATGACAGCTTTGACAACGACGTTTAATGCGTCGCCATGGCAACTTTTCTTTCAAATCCTTACTGGCCTGTATCTTTGTAGCTGATTATACATGCGTACTTATCCAGTCTTAATCCTGGCCACTATCATATCTCAAATATCATGTTTTCTACATGATGTTATTCTACGAGTTGACATAATAGATCCACGCAATGCAAGGATCTGTTCAGGTTTCGCATCTAAAGCGAATACAACAAAAAGCCTGATACTCCAGGCCCACCTATCCCGGGAACACCCAGCGCACCTCTCCGCTCCGGTACCTGACGGACACTGCCTACTCCTCCGTCCTCCGGCCTCCGTGAAGGCCTTTTGTACCTATTGGACCGCGCCTCATCCGAGGGCCGCCTGAGAAGATACTCCTGTACCTATAGGGCCGCGCCTCATCCGAGGGCCGCCTCACTTGGCGGGCTGACAACATCCCCGCCGTGCCTGCTTCCTCCTGCTGCCGTGCTGCGTTTTGCTCTGCGTGGGTCCTCCTACGGGTGTCCTCCGTGCCGCACGCACACCAGCATCTGCCCTTACCTGCACCTGCATCTACACCTGTACCTGCAGCTGCACCTGTACCTGTACCTGTACCTGCACTTGCACCTGGACCTGCACCTGTACCGGCACCTGCCTTGCGTCGGTCTACCTTCTGCATCTCCACCTCAGCCTCCTCATCCCACCTATCGTGCATCGTCACCCATACACCCCACCTCCACATACTACACACCACTCTTCAGTCCATCTCCATCTTTTGAATTTCTTGTAAATATATCTTTAATTGTTTTCTACCTCTCTTTTTTAAGTTTAATTTTACCTTTGACTTTTAAGGTTGCGCTTTTCTTGTCGCTACACGACAAAATGTCAATCAATCAATCATGTCGTTTTATCAATCTGACTAAGACCCGCTTACTAATATACTCGTGTAATATTATGCTCGTATCTTCTTCACTGATAAAGTAACCGCAAATTTTGAAATTGTACGACTATGTAGAATTGTCAAACTTTATCTACGTGTGGATAGAATATATTATTTGCCTCGATAGGTTAATTAATTGCGTTGCTATATTATGTAAACCGCTGATGAACTAGATTCCATTTTAAACAATTATTTTGCATACTATTTTTCAATAAATCATTACTGAATCTAACTCGCATATCTATCTATGAAGACTTAGTATTTATCTTAATTGTGCAACAAATCAAATGCAAATAGTGACTTTGTTAAAACAAACTACTTTATGTAGGCCATTGGAATGATTTCGAAGACAATAATAACTATTGGAATAATAACATACGATAATAGTTTTTAAATTATCTACTTTTGCTATGCTAACATTGTCATCATCAATATTCTATATGTCATGAGGTCAATCACCTAACTGCTAATAGAACTAATAGGCAAATTGTAGTAAGACGACAGGATGCAGATAAAATGTTGGGGATTCACAGTATGAATATGCAAACTGATTTCACTAACCAGCTCCCCAATTGCGTAACACACTTTTAATCACAATCTGAATGATTTTGAATTCTATTGCTAATTCTTTGCCTTCATATGTTCGAAATATTTGTCTGCTCAACAATGTAAATTACGCAATGAACGTTGTTGACCTGTCAAAATCAAAGCCATTGCTACTGTTAGTTTGTTACGCAATTACACCGCTGATATCCTCAGATGTACTGAAGAAACAATAGTTTTCTCTGATCCCTAAGATAAAAATGATTCTGTAATAATCACAATATTTTGCATCGATGATTAAAGAGCATCCATCGATGAATAAAGTTATATAAAAAACACTTATGAGCAAAATAGGTCCTTTGAAAGAGGACGGTGCTTTACCGGAGCATGTTCATAAGAAACGTAACGAACATAATTGATTGAGAAAGCTCATCTGGCAATTTCAAAACCTGTAACTTTTTATAATGAAGTAGCTTCACTATGCAAATTGAGAACCTCCTCCTTTTTTGAAGTCGGTTAAAAAACAACTGATTCATCAACTCATCTTTTGGGGGAAGCGCCAGGATAGCACGCGAAATTCAAATTTTCTTACGTTTTTTTGCAATTTCCTGGTCGGTGTCAGGTTGTATGTTGAACAAAATATGATTCGCGAGCGTAACAGGTATCTAAGTATTATAATTCTGTAAAGTCATATTTGTTACGGCCGCGTATCATATTTAGATCAACATACAACATGACACTGACCTGCATATAATAATCATAGCCAGTAATAATCTCGGTACGAAATCTCGATGTTATTTCAACACACATCATTCACAGATTCGCCTCAGTCTAGTATCCGGGCCCGTTTCTCATTTCCACATACTCACCCTTGGATCCTTTGATGAAACACCTCATATATAGTAACACATACAATGCGGGTGAAGAATCAAAATTCAAACATGAATACTGACATAACTTTATAATGTAAGGTTGCTCTTGAACTTGCTGTTGGGTGTAATTCTATCAACATATCATTAATGAGCGAGCTACCCAAGGACGAACAGAATTAAATATGTTTCCACAACTCGGCCTGAGGCGGAAAAGCTAATAATTATAACACCGCGGGTATTGGTAAACTGATTTTATTGTACGATAGGTACGTTATTGTTTAATATTGTTATACGTGTTTAAAAATATTGTGAACCATAATATAATATACTCCCGGCGGAATTTTGGTTACAGCTGCCAATCTCCCACAATTTTTTTTTTATCAGAAAAATACAATAACACTTTCAGTTTAAAGATATTTATTCCCATAAAGAACACAAACTGTTCACTTAAAATATGAGATGACTTTGAACCATCATAATCAACCTATAATGTTCCCACTGCTGGGACACAGGCCTCCTCTCGGTGAGAGGGAGTGGGCAGTAATCCAACACGCGGGCCCATTGGGGGAGTGGTAAAATCACATATCTTCGAATTTTTGGTGCTAGGACATGTCGGCTTCCTCACGATGTTTTCCTTCACCGTTTTGAGCGCAGTGGTGATGAAATAATTTACACAAAGTAAACCACCTGTCTGGGTTCGAAACTACGACCGACTACGATCGTAAGTCGACTTTGAACCATAATACACCTAATAGAATAGAACAGTCTCTGTCTCTCTCTCTCTGTACTCTAATCTATGGGCATAGATTTAAAAAGAGGAATATTGTAAATTGGCATATCAACAGTAACGGCTGATATAGATGTATGGAAGAAGAAGGCAAATAGTTCGATGACCCATGCTGATAATTTACAAACATAATGTACTCGTATAAAATGTACTTTCCGAGAAAGAACCATAATTTGGGGCAGAAATCTAGGACGTGTCTATCTATTCTTTTTTTGCTGTTACGTAACTTATAGATACCTATAACTTACTTACGTACCTTTACTTCATATCGACATTTCGACAACTACAGTAAAGTATCCACTAAGCCATTTCGAGGATGATGTCGGCACGTGCTGCTTTAAACACTTCTATTGGGGTCAACGACTTGGTGTGCCTTGAATGCATCGAAGACATTTACTAGAAATCTTGGTACTGATTTATTAGAATATTTGGCTCATGTATGCTAAAGATAGCCATTTATAGTTCTTATACAGTGTTACAAGGATGTTTTAAGCGCTTGAGTGACATTGACAGGGGTGCGCTGTTGGTAAAAAATTATGAAATACTAGCAGCACCCCGTGGTTTCACCCGCATAAGTTTCGATCCCGTGAGAATATCGGGATAAAAAGTATTCTATGGGTTAATCCTGGTTATAAACTATCTGTGTGCCAAATTTCATATAAATCTGTTCAGTAGTTTTTGCGTGAAAGAGTAACAAACATCCACACTCGATCCATCCATCCTCGTAAACTTTCGCGTTCATAATATTAGTAGAACGTAGGATATAATAGGAAAGGATTTTTGGAAAATTGTATTGAAAAGACAAGATGGCAGCGTTGGTTCTGATTTTGCCCACGTTCCAAAAGATCAACAACACATATCCACCATTTCAAAAGATTGGAACGACTTCCAGGTTTCCTCACGTAGATAATCTTGGATATTACAGACTTATGATGAAGGAGAAATTACCATAATTTCTCTTAAAAACTGTATAAATTATATTATGAAATTGATGAATTCACATTACTTGGTTGGAAATGGTAGTTGGTTGGTTTAGGTCTTTTTTGCGAAAGTAACAGTAACCTTTTAAGCCCAAAAAAATATTTTCACACCACAAAAAAAGTTGCTTCAAATAACAACGTTTTATAAACTAAACAGTATCTTCCTACCCCTTGTAGATTGAACCGCGTAAACTGATGAGGAAGTACGCACACAGTGCTTTGCATAATGTTATGAATATTATGCAAGTTAAGTCCACGCCTGCCTAAGGTGAGTATAGACTAGAACATTTACTTGTAACATAACAGCTAGACGCTGTAATGTGTCACACTTCTGCACATCATCAGGCGGGAGGAGACGCCCGGGTGTCACCACTGCGAGGATCGCCCAGAGGACACGGTGGAGCATATGGTGGAGGTCTGCCCCGCTTGGGCAGAGCACCGCCGTGTCCTCGTAGAGGCGATCGGCAGCGGCGGCGACCTCTCGCACCCGGCCCTGGTGCAAGCCATGGTCCGGGGCGAGAGGGAGTGGGAGGCGGTCACCTCCTTCTGCGAAGCAGTCATGCTAGCGAAGGAGGTGGCGGGATGGGCAAGGGAGAGATCCTCACGCCTCAGCCGCCGAGGGAGACGCTCCGGGCGTCGGGAGCCGCGTGACGACTCCCGGCCACCGTAGGCGCGGGCCTGCGGGCGGAGAGCAATGGGTAGCTCTCCGTCCGATCAGGACCAGGCCCGTGCCGGACGGCGCGTATGTGTTCCACGTGCGCCTCAAAGAGATGTCAGCGTAGATGACGGGGCCCGAGAGGGCCGAAGCCTGCCGGGGTAGCGGGATCGTCCGAAAGGGTTACCGCTGCCCTGGAACATAAAGGGCTAAGGAAGGAACACGGGTGGGTTTTAGTCAGTAAGAGACTGACACTCCCTTCTGCTCCACCCAGAGCGGGAGGGGTCATTTGATGATTTCCCATACTGCTAAAAAAAAAAAAAAAGAAATGTGTCACACTTACACGAACCGAATAATGAACACGACCCCCGATGCTTTGTAGCAAACAAATCAGTGAATGTGTGTAATATTTTATCGAGCCAAGACACGAGTGCAGATCGACCTAAAGATCCGATATTTCAATGAAAAGTTAACACAAAATAAATAAAATAATATTTATTTCGGATAAGCAACATCCATATCGGTTAGTAAAAAAAAATATCTTATGTCAGTAAACTTATTACCTATTTGGAGACAAGGCTGTTGTTCGAAATACATCTTCGAACAACATCACCTAATAAAGGAGACTCGCACCTCTCCGCTATGGTCTTCAGGATGGCGTTGGACCTTTCCCTCACTCTGCACGGCAAAGAGGCAGATTTCTGTCTGATAGCGTGGAAGCCATCGACGTGTGCTTGTGCAAACATACCTGATGCACTGCAGAAACGGGGCAGCCCCATCAACATCCTGAACTCGTTATTACATTGTAAATAGAAAGGAATGTTACAGGTAAATACTCGCTCGTTAAAGAAAATGCTAATTTAAATTGAGTTTTTGCTTGTAATTATAACATTCGTAAGAACATTACATTACATACATATGCTTGAGAAAATGCTGTGGTGTATACTCACCTTTACACGGTAAGCAAAACAATGTGTACTGTACTTATTTAACGCTAGCAAAACCTCGCCTCCTGAAAATGCCTTTTAAACGTTGCAAGTGCACTTAGTATTGACAGCTTGCTGGTTTCGTAACTTATTTTTATCTTGACATTAAATAGGTTGTGGGTGGCAACACTTAATAAAAATATAACAATGAGTTTGTATCTTGCAGTAAAGTATACAGTAGAGTCTCGTTACGTTTAGAGATTGACAGCATTATAAAAATTGGTAAATAATTTAGTACTTAATGAAAAAAAAATCAAATTACCTAGTGTTAGAAGTAGCGAATGTGACATCATATTGAATGGCCAAAAACTAGAATTTGGTAATCAGACAGTTTTCCTAGGAATTACGCTAGACGAGAAATTATAATGGGGACCTCATATAACATCTATTGCGGGGCGGCTAAGCTCGGCCGCATATGCTGTTAGAAAGATAAGACAATTAACAGATGTATAAACCGCGCGTTTGGTCTATTTTAGTTACTTCCACAGTATTGTCATATGGCATTTTACTGTGGGGTCGGGCTGCTGACATTGAATCCATTTTTATTTTGCAAAAGGGAACTGTCAGAGCCATTTACAATCTACGTCGCCGCGAATCTCTTAGGGAACTATTTAAAAGGGTTAATATTATGACCGTACCAACAACATCAACAAACTTAACAATATCAACATCTTTTTAATAAAATAAGTGATAGACATAATTTTAATACTAGAAATAAAGATAAATTAGATCAACCTTTTTTCAGATTATCTAAAGTACATACATCTTTTATGGGGTACTGTGTTAAATGTTACAACAAAATACCTTTTGAAATATTGCAATTAAATGAAAGAAAATTTAAAACTTATATTAGAACTACACTTTGTAAACAAGGATATTACAAATTAGAAGATTATATCCAAGATAAGAATGCTTGGAAACATGTTGGTCCTGCTCCATAGGACAATCTCTAGAATCTAGACAAAATCAAACTAGTTGCTAATTTTAATTGTATAATTTACTCTTTTTTTAACATTGATTTACATTCTGTAATTACTTAAATCACACCCGGACTTATTATTCTTTATTTTTATTTTATTTTTTTATAAAAATCGTCTACTTTTAGAATCCCTGTAAATATGTGAGCACCATGTATCTATCACATAATTAATTTATATGTCATGGATTCATTAATCCATTTTAATTCTTTTACCTATTGTGGTATAGTAATTTTATTTTAGGTGCATCGTCTTCATATATAATTATATAATTAATTTATGCAAAATATTGGAAAATATGTTAAAAGAGTAACAGTGTAGTTTCTTGCCCATTCTTCTCCATACGAAAACTACCTTTTGAAAGCGGCGACTAGAATCAATTCTATTTTAATTTAATTTTTGACGTTCAAAAGTGCGTCTAATGTGCTTATTTGAAAGTTCCTTTTTGTTGTCCCTTTCGCTCAAAGCCATCAGCTCAGTCTTATATAATATCACTTGGAATAAGTAACCTGCCATTACCAACACTTAGCCCAATTCCGTTTGTGATATACGGGCGGGTGGCCAACCGGGTACCGTAACCAATACACTTCCTTGATACCCTTCACCTTACCCATGTCTTCCTTCCTTCCTTGGGATATGGTGGTAATAGCCCACCGTCCTGCAGTTCATGAAACGCCTCTCGAAGTGTTTCTTTGAATCTGCTAAAAGCACCCAATCTCCGGATTGCGGTAGCCACCCGATACACTTCCTCCCACATAACTAGGATTCGCCGACCGAGGGATATCTTAACCATTCCCGACGACGCTACAACCCTCCACCAGGAGAGTAGTAATAAGGCTACCAATACTCTAAGAAAGTACAAAATCCAACCGCCGTTCTTCCGTCCTCGCCGCCGAAGCCCGCCGCAACGCCCCAGTCGAGCCAGCCCACGCACCTGAGCCTGTAACTTTAAATTCGTTCCAAATTAATCTGTTCCAGCTAGTCCCTTGCTAAACCCTATGCCGCCCTTAGCGCGTAGTCGCTTAGTTTGTAAATGTGTTAAGTCCTGGCTGGAGGCCTTAATTTATTGAGGCACCCACTGACAAGCAGCCGACAACCTACTAGGTTGACCTGCGAAATGCCATTTATAAAAAAAATAACACAAAATTGCACTCCGGGAGTGCCGGCAGAAGTGAAATCTTGAATAATAACGTTGTGCATTTTTGATATTTTGGAATGCGGTCTACTCTCCCTACGTCTTACGAATTTTCGATCAGGTCAAGTGTCCTGACGCGAGCTCCGTCTTACGAATTTTCGATCAGGTCACGTGTCCTGACGCGAGCTCCGTCTTACGAATTTTCGATCAGGTCACGTGTCTTGACGCGAGTTTAACATTTTTTACCCATCACGAAAAAAGTGCATAACGCCGCTAAAGAAGTTTTCACTTCAAAAATAGTAGTCATTAATTAGAACCTTACTGGCAGCCATCCCTAGATGTGGTTAACAACGTTGTGCTGAGAATACGTATTGGAATTTGGTTATGCCACAGTGAAAACACCCACGCAGGAGATTACTGAAAAAACTAAATCTTATTTCCTTAACGACGAGCATTTTTAGAATAAAAATCTACGTCTCTTCGATAATATTTTCTTTCAATTTTTATTTGTGTTTATTATCACGTGTTGAGTTTTTTCTTTCGTACATTATTTCTATTCTTAGACTTAATTCGTTAATGCTTATGTGGTTTATTTAATACGTGTAGCTGGATAAATGCAATACGGATTGGTAATGTAGTTAAGGCTAAAATAATTAACTCCTCTACACCCGGATCTCTACGAGCGATGTCAAGTTAGGAAAATTAATTGATAACCAAATTGACTAACGACTTAATTTGTTACGTACAAATTAAGTCGTTAGTCAATTTGATTAACAATTAATTTTCTTATATTATTCAAATCAGAACTGTCATTCTCTGACAGTTGTATGAAACGTCCATTACACAATTCATTTCCCTGATTTTACCTACATAGGTAAATAATAACACCTACAGATCCTTGAGTCTTGAATGAAAGGAGTTCTTGAGGAATGTTTCTTTCTTAATTAAAACGTACAGTAACTGCTTGAATTTCATAGGACTGTAATGAAGTTTGCAATCTAATAACCCACTAGTTGTATTTGAAAATGTGCGCCAGCGTTAAATTATGCTTTCAAGAAAAATTGAAAGAAATGACTTTCTAGTGCAAGAAAGAAGGTTGCTTCTTTGGGAATTTCATCAAAATCAATTTTGTAGTTTGAGCCGTAAAGGCTCGCGTATGGGTGGAGCTTGTGGCTAAGTAATAACAGCTGCACGGTTCAATTAATCAGGTTAAGACATGCTTGCCGCGGTTGGTCCGTGGATGGGTGACCATCTTTCCGTACCAAGACCCCTCCGTGCCTCGGAAAGCACGTTAAGCCGTTGGTCCCGGCTGTCATTCGTTTGATCTTTGATTATAATCAATAAAATCATCAATACAGACCTCTAAGTTCATATAACCCTATTGGTTGATATTTCATGAAATAGTCACTTAAGTTAATATTTTCCAGGCAAGTTTCATCTCTCAAAAGAGGTCCTGTAAAACTTTATAAATAAATTATAATTGTTTAATAGGGTAGTTGCCTGGGTAAAAAAATAATTATTATATTTAGTCCCTCAGTTAGATTATCGAAAAATAATGGACACGTATTTTTTTTTTTGTCAATCAAACAAAAAATGACTAAGATAAAGTGCGTCAAAATTTGGGAGTGGGGGGTCGTGACGTCACTTGCTTGCAAAAGTGTCGTAAGCAAGTGACGTCACGCGGAACTTTAACGGGCGATATCTTCATCATTTTTTATATAATTGACAAAAGAAAAAATACGGGTTCAATATTTTTTGATAATCTAACTGACGGACTGATTAGATGTTTTTAGGAAAACAGCCTATTATTTAGTCCGCTGAAAGTAACAAAAGCGTAGTAATTTATTACATAGGGATCTACTGCTAATCACAGTTTTTCACAAAGTATTTATTAAAAAAACTTATCGAAAAGTAATTAAAATAATATCTGTCCCAGCTCTACTCCATGCTGTAAATATTTGAAGTTTTACGAAACATCAATCCAGCAGTCTAACTGCGTAACACACTTTCATCAACAATCAGAATTATTTTGAAGGATATTGCTAATCCATTACTTACCGACATAGCATTGCTTAGAGTTACCGACATAGGTTGCAGAGTAAGCAAACTGAAGTGACAGTGGCTGGCCATGTTTGTCGAAGGACCAATGGCCGGTGGAGCAGACGAGTCCTGGAGTGGAGACCGCGTATCAGCAAGCGTAGTGTGGGTCGCCCCCCAGCTAGATGTGGATGCGGAGGGCGGAGGACAGGGTGTTGTGGCGCAGCCTGGAAGAGGCCTATGTCCAGCAGTAGACTGCGATAGGCTTCTTTTTTTTATGATGGGAAATCATTTAATGACCCCTCCCGCTCTGGGTGGAGCGGAAGAAGGGAGTGTCAGACTCTTACTGACTAAAACCAACCCGTATTCCTTCCTTAGCCCTTTATGTTCCAGGGCAGCGGTAACCCTTTCGGACGATCCCGCTACGACTGCGATAGGCTGAGTTGATTGATTGCTTTATATGTTTGGAAAATTTGTCCGCTCAACAACGTAAATAACGCAATGAATATTGTAGAACTGTCAAGATGAAACCCATTTCTACTGTTAATGTGTTACGCGATCACCCCGCTGGGGTCTCATTTGAATGTCTCACCATCCTGTGAATGATAAATACAGTTGCCCAGAAGTCCTTTTGTTTAATTAAGCATATTATTACAAATCCTGGTATCCTATTCAGTGCTGTCAGTTATCAACAATGAAATGAAATATACTGGAATAACAAACTTATCTCGAAAGTTGAGCGCCAAAATGGAGATGGTTTCGCAAATTACGAGAATCATTCATAACTGAACTGTAGGATATTCGAGAGAAATTATTATAATATAATTACTTAGAATTACCAGCTTTTGCCCGCGGCTTCGCTCGCGTGGATGTTGCAGAATATCCGACGGGAACGTATCACCGGGATTAAAGTACATCCAAGTTATACACCGTTAAATTTTTATCGTTTTAATCCTTAAAAGGGGTCATTGTACTCATCATTATGAACAACATTTACTACGGGACCAACCTGAAATAGTGAAAAAAAAATCAGTTGATCCATAGATTTATGTTCGCATAACTCGACATAATGTATGGATCAACTGATTTGTTTTGTTCATAATGACGAGTACAATGACCCCTTTTAAGGATTAAAACGATCAAAATTTAACGGTGTATAGCTATATTATGTGTACCAAATTTCATCCAAATCCGTTCAGTCGTTTTTGCCCCTATCCGGAATATCCCTATCTATAGTACATTCAGACAAAAATTTTAAAAGCTATATTTTCGACATCAGACTCGTTCTCATACCTCGTAGCAATTACTTTTTTCAAAAATATTCAATGTACAGCATTGACTTCACTACTATTTTATTATACATTATTTAAGAAAATGTATAGAAAATTAACTTCTAGCTACTGCTTTGTAGCTGCAAAAGTTGCACAGTTGTGTTTTTGCGTAATTAAATACTTAGCTTAAGATATGGACTAGACTGTAAACTTCGATTAGTATCTATTTTCTTTTGGAGTTTATTCTTAAGAAAAATAAGTCTCAAGTTTTCCTCGTTGGTCTAGAAGCCGCAAGCGCTACTACTGAGCATGAGGTCCTGGGTTCGAGTCCCAGGTTGGGTAAAGCGTTATTGGAAATTTCTCAGTAGGCCTGGAGTCTAAATTTTTGCCCGGGTAATGGCAATAGGCTCGCCTCATATTACAAACATAATTACGAAATGTGGGTGTACCTAGCCCTTCGGGGAAACAAGGCACAATATAATTTTATGTAAAAACAACTAGGAATGTGGACAACGATGATCACAAACTTTAATATACCAAAAAAAGGGGAACGGTATAACTCTTTTTTGAGCATAATACTCGTAGGAATGTGGGGACAAATTAAAAACGACCTACTTATTAAATCGTGGAAGGTTATACGCGGCACCCACGCATCTCTAGCAGGGGTTGCCAAAAATAACTCAGAAGGTTACAGGGATAACAACATGAGGAATGAGTGGGCGGGAATCCCTCATCTCTTACTTCTATTGCACTATTTTTATGTCAACGCAAAATTATCACCTTTTGTGGCTGTAATGTTCCCAGAATAAGCCGCTAAGTATGTTGTCCTGTTGTGGTTTGTTTACGAGGGCGACACACTATACACAACATGAGTCATGTCTTCCCCATACATTTATTGTTGGGTGTGGTTTTTTTAACTAACCATTACTGTCGTAGCGTGTCATAGTTTACATTAGGCATTCAACCTGACAGACAATGCTCAGCCGATGCCACTGTTTACATACATTTTTGAAAGATTACATCGACGACCGCAAAGTTTGGTTATCTACCGAATCATGATTTTACAGGAGAGCGTTTTGAACGCAAAATTGTGATAATTAATAGAAGAACAAAGCTATAGTCTTCTATTGTACAACATTTAATTAAGGAAGCATTGCCAAGAAAATGGTTAAGGCCAATTACTGTAATATTTTTTGTTTTCAAAATACTGTAGATGCCTTTATCAACTTCGTACAAAAAAGTAAACTAAATGAGTCAACTGCCATAATATCCGCTACTACGCGGGACTTCCTTATTGCTAAAGCTTAGATATGTAATTATAAATACTACAAAAATTATTACTTTTGGTGTTTTACATTGCTGACTCAGGCGCGGTCAAAGCCCAAGATTTTGGGGGGCTTACCACGGGTGCCGAGGAATATGTTTAGGGAGGTACCATCTCCTCGTTGGTGGTCGCAAGCGTTACTGTTGAGCACCAGGTCCTGGGTTCGATTCCCAGGTCGGGTAAATATTAGGGTAATATTAGGTCTTATCAGGTTTTTTCATCAGAAATGTCGTAGGGGGCGAGCCTAAGCCTCTGCCTAACCCTTTGGGGTTAAAGACGTCATGTTAAGGTTCATGTATATCTCCAGCTCCACATTACTATTATATATACATATATGTACCTACTATTCAGGGACGCAGCTATAACATGGGGTGGGGGACACTTAATAATGCTGCGAAATTGGTCGCAGCATTTTTTGATAAATAGGAGGTATTAGAACCGTAGATTATGTAGGGTGAGAAGAGCAAGCGAAGCGAGCTTAAAATTTTTTGACAATCCGTTCGGTTAGGATAGGTTTTATTTTATATTTCCAAACAGAAATAGGAGTTACATTAACGACTTATATAGGAAAGTCTAAGCAAATATGAGAATGTAGAATGCAAGAGCGAGCGAAGCAAGCTCGAAAATTGTGCATACTTTTGAATAGGTTAGATTTTCTCAGAAAAAAAGTTCAAGAATCCACAGAATGTAGAATGCAAAACTTGACTAGGTTCTCTTTTCTTTCGACCATTATACAGAAAGAGAACTCACTCTATCGAGTTATAACGAAAAGCTTAAACTCGTTTTACAGCAGTTACATTTTTGGAATCCAGCCTTTATCTTGGCCTTTCGAACCTGAAATTTCCAAGTTTGCTTACCCCCCCAGTTCGGGTTACTGTCGTTGCACTAAAATAACGCAAGTTTAAAAAACGGCTATGTGGCTGATATCTTTGTTTACAACAGGAGAAAGCGCCGATTGTGCAACTTATACGAAGTAGACACGGACATATACTATTAGTCCCTACGTTTATGTCCGTGTCTACTTCGTCACTATGTGAAAATAAGTAAAGTTGTCATTATACGTGAGTTAATTAATATTAGTAATAAAAACATAAAAATTATATGATAAAACAAAATTCTGAGTCGAATAATATATAAAAAAACGTTCATAAAAAGTGCAGTTGACTCTTTGAACTTGGCTGCCGTCGAATTTGTATCCTATGTAAACATACGTTATAGAACATAAGAAATAAATGCGCACTCTATGTAGTTGTGTTTTCTGACTGTGACGTGAAACCGTATTTATAGCGTCCAAACGCATAAAAAATCCGACCAAATTGAACTTGACTGCGAACGTCGGAACTAGACTCGCGTACACGCACGACTAGCTCGCACCTACTGTGCGAGGTATCACAGTACTCGGAAGATCGGGATGGATCGTGCATAATTATACTTACGTGTTCGTTCGATTCAAATTCGTATGAAAACGCATCCAATGTGCAGCCGGCCGTACAGGTAATACGAATGAACTCTAAACTATACAGTATAAATTGAAGCAATAATTCGTATTTCGGTTTTTTGTCGCAATTAGCCGCAGCCAGCATTGAAATTTATATTATTACTCAAGTAGTCCCAGACCTGTAAAAAGACAGAATGCTTTTCATTACGGAATAAGTATAAGAACGAATTTAATGAAAAGCATTAATCATTTTTTTCTTAATTTAATCATGTCGAGTCAACCAAAGCACGTACTTTCATTGAATCAGGGGTAAAAGGCTAGTCTACGAGCCCGTTTCTTTGAACAAAAGAGTTTCGAAATAAACTTCAAGAAAACGTATAAAAGAAGAAACTTGTTTCGCAGATAGTTTTGAATAGTTTTTTTTTTGTTTGGCCAGTTACATTTCGTCCGTTATTATAACTGTTCAAGGATCTTTCGGAATCAGAAAATCGGAACTAACGTCGCCATTTTGTTTTTCACAAAAGGAGATAACCCACTCTGTGATTTTTTTTTTTGCACTTATTATTTTTTACTAAGGCGTCAAAGTCGAGAACAATTTGGGTTCGGAGATATATTTGGAGGTGGATCGAGAGATAAGATCGTTGTTTATCTTTGTTCTCGAATTCATTACAGCATTGGCACCATACCAATAAATGTTTCTACTATTGCGACCATTCAATTATTCCAAATCGCCGAATAAAATAGGTGATGTCCTTTGGCACAAAAATGTTTACCGATAGTCTGACAACGCCCACCTGTGAATGTCATTGCCAAAAGATCCTTGCATTGCAATGTCTCCGTGGAATAAAATTGACGTCTGAAGGTTTTTGTATGGAAAAACTGTCGAAATGTCAAAAATACTCATTTTTGACAGATGTCTTGTGGATGGCCAGCATTTTTGTTTCATTGTTCAAGGGTAAGTAAAATATCGAAGGGTACAAAAAGAGTTCATTTTTAATGCCCGTGGGTACGTGGGCGGCTTATGACATTTTATCGTTTGCCAAGGTTGTATTCTCTTTTGATGCCGACTTTTTCAGCAAAATAATGGATAACTGTTTCTGACAAGCAGTGGACAGCGTGCTGTGATATCGAGGTTGATATTGAGATGATATTGATGAGACATTTTAAATTTAATTAAAAAATAATTACGAACCTGCCGGTCGTAATAATTTTTTTTTCGGTCAAATAATACCCACAAGAATGTTAGGTACTATAAATACTATCGTTTGTTTGTTTTCCAATATCTTGAGCAATTAATTTGTGTTACATTTCTATGATTAAGGGCTGATTTTTCCATCGCCAGATAACTTTAATTCGAGGAATATAATTGACGTTTGACAGTTTTTGTATGATATAACTGTCAAAATTTCAAAATTATTCCTCGAATAAAGGTGTCTGGCGATGGATAATCAGCCCTAAATTGAGTTAACAAGACGTTATGTAATCAGTTATTCTTGAAATCACGAGATGATATGATGTATTGTTGTTATCACTTTCCAGATAATGGTTTGTTTCTTATCTATGACTTTCTACTCTGTTTCGCAGTATTTCGCCACTGCAGGTAAATAACGTAGTTGATATTTAATTTTGATACTTAAGGAAGGACATGTTTTTATCGAACCTCTAATAGTCCCTCTTTTGCGCCCCTAAAAATATTACTGAACACTCTCATACTTATAATGATTGCGCCTTTGTTTTTAACCCCCGACGCAAAAACGACGGGGTGTTATAATTTTAATGTGTCTCTCTCACGTGTTTAACAGAACGTTAGGCTAATAATTAGAGCGGTCCCCCGACGCGACAACATTTAATCAAAACATTTCATACGTACTTACTTAAGGTCATAATTTCAAGGTTATTTTTTTCTTTTTATAGGGTTTCACATCTATACCTTTTTAGGGTTCCGTACCCAAAGGGTAAAAACGGGACCCTATTACTAAGACTTCGCTGTCTGTCCGTCCGTCTGTCCATCCATCTGTCCGTCCGTCTGTCTGTCACCAGGCTGAATCTCAAGAACCGCGATAGCTAGACAGTTGAAATTTTCACAAATTATGTATTTCAGTTGCCGCTATAACAACAAATACTAAAAACAAAATAAAATAAATATTTAAGGGGGGTTCATACAACAGATGTGATTTTTATAGATAAAGGTACGGAACCAGAAAGTTAAAAAGAAGTTCAATTATTTAAAAAAGTGTGCATCATTAGAAGCGCAAAAAGTTTTTAGAGGTTCATTGATTTAGAAAAGTTTTTTATCATTTATTTGGACAATAACGCAAAGAAAATTCTCTTATTACACACTCACATACCAATTATCTATTCACAAAGCGTAGCAATATGTAGCAATCTCCTACGAGATCTTCTCGTAGCAGTCTCGTAGCTAATTGGCCACAGCGTAGTCGGCGCGATCTTACTTACGAGTGGTTCTTTAAGCAACCAGCCAAGCCACCCCTATTATATTTTTGAAGACGTTTTTATCGGTTGTTTGTATATCTTTATGTACTTATCATTTGGTGTGAGCCCGGAGGTCTCTCATACAGCCGATCGATTCTGTAAAAATGTCACCGTGAAAAGTTAGGTGAAGTGAGCTTTGAGTGAGCTGTCAATAGTGTCAATCACTAGCAATAGTTCCAGCAGTGCCATTCTGTAACCATCTCACCGTGAAGACTTAGGTGAAGTGAGCGTGGAGTGAGCTGTCATTCCAAATAATGCTAGGGATTGACACTACTGACAACTCACATCAAGCTCACTTCACTTGAGTTTTCACGGTGAGATTTTTACAGAATCGACCAGCTGAACCCATTATTCTTCATTGGTCTTGCTGTAACTTTTGATACTTTTGAACAAAAATTGTACCTTATTGAGAGAAATAAATAACTATTATTCTTTCTGTAATGACTGTGATAGATATATGGTGAAAAGTTATATCTGTTTTACCTACCCTATTATCATACCTTAGGCACTGTATAAATGTATTCTAATTGAAGTAGTGTTATAGCCTATTTAATTCCCTTATATTCATAAAAAATAAATTCATTTTAATAAATAGTTTTTATAGCTGTCATGTTTATGTGATCCAGGCTTACATTTAATTCGACCTAAATATTTCAGACTGAAAGAAATTCTACCAGCTTAATGAAAATACTCAGGTAAACAAGATAACACTAGATAAGTAAGACAAATGAAGGTTTCGCCTCGTTAGTTTATCGCTGTATATTTTGCACCACCACTAAATACTCTACTACTCTATACTAAAATGTGTACCTACCTCCAGAATTCACTTAACTACACCCGTCACCAAATTTCAGTAAGTATTTTTTTCCGATATTTTTGCATGTAATAATTCAATTTGTACCGGAAAAGCCTGCAGGCCAAAGCCTACACAATTTATCGAAAATAATTATGTTACGAATGCAACCTGAAATACCTACTAAAATTAAACTGCTGAAAATACTGAAGTGTCAAAATATTCGACCACATCGCTGTCGTAAAAAAACACAGCGTGCAATCTCAAAACAAAAGGTTTGAATAGAACCGCAAACAATAAAAAAATAGGTGTCTGAAAGGCGAGACGATATCAAAGGATTTTTTTAGTTAATACCTGTGCACCATTAGGCTAGTATTTCCTTAAAGGTAACCCAATATAAGTACCGCGTTTTCAAATCCCAAACTGAATTTTTGTTGACAGAGAAAAATATGAATAGTTAATTAGACGCCACGACCTTTATCTGGCTCATGAACAGTTTCTATGTAGCTGAATTTTAGAAAACACAACAAGAAAAATAATTATTTAATTAATAAAAAATGAAGGATAAGGAAGGAGAGTCAAAAAATATATTTGTATGAAATACGCAATAGGTATTATAAAATAAATAAAGAGGCAATGGAATTGCCCTACCGTAGTCCACTGGTGGCCGCAGGCCTCACCCATGTTACGCCACAAACACCCAGTTCTCCTTCCGCATACGTCTATGGCCAGACAGCTGTCATCATTTTCACTAACTTTGAAACTGTCAAAAACAGAAGGCAATAAAGACGTTCGTTCATTCTTAAAGTACTCTAACGATTATGAACTAAGGAAAATTGAAGATAATTAACAGCTTCCTACGTATACCACTTTTGTTCGTGAGTGTACGGTAATGAAGGGAAATCGTAATGTTTCAATATAAGCAGTAAAGGTCAGGGAAGGGATTTGTATAGCACAGGTGATAAATTGTGCCTAATAAGTACTTGTACCGTGTGTGGACGAATTGTTTCATTCAATTAGTAGGTACAGGAAACCAAAACAGGTAACGCATTGTACGAAGGTTTAATTCAAACTCAAACTCAAAGTATTTATTACAATTAAACCAATCACAGGCACTTTTAAATTATCAAGGGGTCGGTCAGTCAGAAAGATGAAGTTAGTTGCCCATTCCAAAGCGTAGTATGTACATAAGGAGAAGAACGAGCAAGAGACTCTACGGACACTCTTTTAAATCATAAAACTGTTACAAAAATATTCGTTACATCATTGGAGTTGAAATTATACATGTGAGAACGATGTAAAAAGACGTGCACGTTAAAAGCGTCCATAATACAAAATATTAAAAAAAAAATAATAATAGTCATTGGTATAGCGAAATTCGGTCTATTTGTCATGGCTCCTGCAAATGTTTTTATTTGGTACCCACTACAATAGTAAAATTTGTAGATACCTAAGCTTATTGCATTTTTTCCAACGTTCGGACTATAGGGTAACAAATTCTTTTTCTTCTTCTTGTCGGTGGCATGGTTTTAGGCGAACAAGATCTGACCTACAGTCAGATCTTGTTCGCCTAAAACTTCGCCAATTCTACGGCGTCGTCTGTGGCAGCGCAGAAGTAATTTTGACTGCATGTTTTGGGACACAGAGGGCAGGATAGGAGGTGGAGCATAGTTTTAGACTCAACAAATTAAATATGGGTTAGACCTCTGCCTAGCATCCAGTTAAAAAAATATTGTTTCACTTATGTGTAAAAAATCAATTGCTTATTTTATAGTTCACTTTTTGTATGTAAACGGTTCAATTCACCATGAGAGAGTTATTTTATTTATTTATTTATTGGTCTACCAACGATTTTTTACACCAGTTATGGGCATCAAAAACAAGCAAAAATACATAAACAATAGTGTACAATCACTTATAGGTAAACTCAGCATGCTGATGCTGATGTTATTAATGTAGCATTATAGTTTGTGGTGGTATTGCTCCATTAACGCGGTTAGCGACAATTGGTTTGAACAGCAAAGAGTAATCGATATATAATATTGTATTATTACAGCCACACAGCTTGACATGAGTGACCTTTAAAATAAGTGTCAATAAACATTTATAGATTCTAATAATCTGTTGGAGAGAAATTAGTGGTAGTAGACTCTCCCCCTATTTCGTGGGTAAAACGGGGTAAATAGGGATGCAGGGGTGAATCGGGACGAAACTTTAAAATGGATTTGTACTTTAAAATAATATAGTTTGTTGCTAACAAGGACACTTAATCTTTAATTAAAAAATAGTAAACATATTAGAGTGTTTTCTGGCAACAAACCATATTATTTCAACGTTAAAATCCATTTTAAAGTTTCGTTCCTATTCACCCCTGCATACCTATTCGCCCCATTTTAGTAGTTATTAGTGGTGAAATGTGAGTGTATTATACAGAGTGGTGATACGGTTATCACATAAACAGTACAGCGGTTTTTACAAGTTGTTACCAGTCCGTTAATTATTATTTTTTTTAAAAACGTTGCCCCACACTAGGAATTTCTCCTGTATCGTGGGTGCGTTTACAAACATTTAAACTTACATACATAAACAGCCAGACCCGGAACAACTACTTGTAGGTCATACAAATATTTGTTCCGTGCGGGAATCGAACCTGCGACACGCAGCGCAGCAGTCAATCGCTTAACCACTGCGCCAACCGTGCCGTCAAAGTAATAAAATAATAAATTTTATTTATTTTACCATTTATATACACACATATATATGTGTGTATCTGTTTATATAAACAGACAATGAAAAACAGAACAGAAAAAATAGGTACAGCGGTGATGTTTATTTCATAAGAAATTTCTTCCAGCATAGGTACCTGAGATAGGACAATAGATCAGATACGTAGGCAGCGTGTGATAGAGCCAAGGAGACAAAAAATAATACAAAGAATGAAAAAACAATTCACTTAAACATAGAGAAGTGAAATTTTCAAACAAAATAAATAGCTTAAAAAATTGGCACGAAATAAGTAAACTACCCTTCATAATAAGGTACTAGACACGCGCGGGGCGATGGACCAACAATTCAACAAAAACTTTATGGTATTGTTACCAAATAATCATAAATTCTTATTACAACACACAACAATTACAATTTACAAGCTAACACTAAAATAACAAAATGATATCCTAACTTAACTAAAACCATTCACAAACTAAAATATAACGTCGAAAAATTCATCCACATCGCTGTCGACTGGTAATTACCCAAGAGACTGGCGGTATTGCTACGTTGTATCGCAATGCTTAGCCTAAATATATTATTGTATTATTTTGCGTTGTTAGCAAAGAAATATTTACGAGGGAATACTGCGCTTAAAAAAGCGAACTTCTCGCTTTATTGAACGACCTACAAATCAATCTCTATTATTGTAGCGAAATAATGGCGATTCTTCACTTGTACACGTTTAATTGAGTAAAATAAAAGAAATGTAAACAAAACTTAATGAAAGACACAGCACGGTATCTAATATTTCAAAGGGTTAAGCTATAACTCTGATGCGATGTCCTTGGTGTTAGAGCCCTATAATACATTTCACTATTACGCGTCGGTCACGATCCGTTTGCAAATGTATCTATAACTCACGCAATAAATAAATATCTGGTAATCTTAAATGGATAACATCACACCAAGTCAATCTGTTATCAGATATATATTTAGGAAACGATCAGAACTTTTGAATAATCAAGAGGGACGCAAACCTACCCTTTGATCCAGTCGAACAACGAACGAACTCGGTCGTTCAAACCGTTATATCGATAGTATTATATCGTGTCATATGTCACATGTCATAATATTAATATCGTGGCAAATTATTACATGGTCAAGCGGAAAAAAAATAATATCATAGACTTCCGTCCTGTGTCCAAAAAAAACATCAAATGAAAAATCTCGGTAAGAGAAAAGACATGACACTTTTTGATTCAAAATCCAAAAAACCTATATGAAGAAAATAACCTTTCTGATTCAAAATAAGGTTGGATTTGTTACAATAGAAGGTCGTTCGAGATAAATAAATAATAAATAAATAAATAAATATTCCACAACTATCACACAACGCCATCTAGTCCCAAGCTAAGCAGAGCTTGTGTTATGGGTACTAGACAACTGATAAACATACTTATATATTTCTAAATACATAAATATTATAGATAAATTACACCCAGACACAGAACAAATGATCGTGCTCATTACACAAACATTTGTCCTGGGTGGGAATCGAACCCACGACCTCCGGCATAGCAGTCAGGGTCACTAACCACTAGACCAACAGGCCTGTCAAATATAATAAAACTATAATGTAGCATAATTGCCAATGCTGCACTATGTAGGATGCACCAGATTCACGAAAGAATCCTAATAACGGGAATCGCGAATCCTAATACCCAAATAACATTTTCAGTTCATATATGATAAGCAAAAACGCCTTGGATTCCTTGCTAAACGCAGAAACAAAATGATAAGAGCATAACCCCACACGCAGCCCCTGTCTAAACAAATGCTAAACACTGTTGCTTAGCTACAAGAGAATTAGAAATATTTGTAATGTGACGTAGTATTTACGGAGCGAAGATCTCCGTCCAAAGTCTTTAGCTGGGATTTTATGATGATGATAACTGCGGGGATAAAGACAGTCAATGATTTGCCTTTTACCTGCCTGATAATCACTCAATAACAACGTGGAAAAACTGGAATGAAAAAGAGAAATTTCTGCATAAAATATTAATCGAATTTTCTGCTCTTATCTATGAATACAAACTAGATTAATTAATTAGAAACACACTGATTTACTCCATTATATAATGTGTATAAATGGAACGTTCAAAATATTTGCCAATGAAAAACAAATAGGAGACACTGATAAATCCTCTCGTGCTGCAAACAGATAACACATTACGATAGAATAATTTGTACTGGCTACGTGTTTTACTAACACCAGTAAAATGTATCATTTTTCTTCAAAAAGTAGGCTTTTACCGGACATTTTTAGTTCAAAAAATATTGCCACGAACATTTTTTTCAAATAAAAAAGAACTACATTGAATTTGAATTTTAAATTCCGTGTAAAATTTGATAGATTGACAAATAGCTGGAATTAAAAAATACGGAAGTGACACGTGTGTGAAAGTAGAGAGCGCAGTACAGGGTGCGCAGTAACACTGACTAGCCCTATAAAGGGAAGGGAATACGCGTCTCATTCACAAGTAAGCCGACGTCGACGTCACAGCAAGTTGGGAGTACCGGGCACAACTTTCAGTTGCGCTCCCGAATTCTTTTCGCGAAGTGTTTTTGTGGTACGAACACAATGAAAGCATTCCTGTATATGGTTGCTGTGGTACTGGCGTGCGATGTCGCTAATTCCCTGTTTTTACCGGTAAGTACTTTATTGTAAACTCGATATGTATACAATAATAATAATATACAAAACAAAACCGTTGAAGTAGAACCTGTTTTGATTTTTTTATTTTTAGTTTGGAAATTAAACTCAAAGAGTAATAAAGTCTTGACGTTTGATGTTTTGGTCGTTTTACAAAACTTTTCGTGAACTGTTTAAAAATGGTAATTAAACAAACTTCTAATATGAATTCTACAGTCTTTAGTTTTACACGCAATTTACACTATAGTATTTCTTTTACGATGCTAAAGTAATAAAAATAATCTATTTGCTAATTATAATCACAGTTGTTATTAGTTATCTCTAATGCTAAGGCTATATTTGTTTCACGTTTTAACGTGTACGTCACGTAGATACACGTAGTAAAACTTGAAAGAGTTTGTAATTAATAAAAATATATGGTGTGGGCAAAGTTTATAACGTAATCAACTATAACATCTGCGGTTCGTCTCATGAAAGTTGCATCGTCATAATACGTTTTTGCTTTTTTTACCCGACTACGGCAAATCCAAAGGAGGGTATGATTTTAACAAGCTATTATTTATTTATAGTAAATTTAAACGGTACAACATCAATTACATAGAGGCATTATTACGTTGACAATAATAATGTTGTATATAATTTAATTTAAAAGTAACATGGAACAGTGGACTCCCCCTTGCATACTTTCTCTCACAGAACACCAGACGTATACGCAGAATTTTACTTCATTCATCCACAATCACATTCATGGTTGGCAGCCAGAAGGGTTTAGCATTTAAACTGTAAAATACTGAATGTTATAAATAAAAGGAAAAATATTTACCAACGATTTACTTACTTTAAAAAAAAATGGAAATTCGGACAATTGCGTTGGCCATTGAGTAGTTACTATACTACTAGTGTTGGATAGGTATAAAACTTTTATATCGGAAATTAAATTAATTGGGGCAATGTCAAAGTGTTTCCATATTGGAAAAAGCATACAGTATCTACCTACTTTATCCGAGTGAATTATTCTTGGCATTAGAAGGTAAAAATATTTGGTGATTCCTTCATCAAAGTTTAAACAAAAAAAAAAAAAAACAAAACCGATTGAAAAAATTAAATTAACAAAATTGATTTCATATTTATTTATTTGGAAACCCGTGAGGAGCCTGTGGCTAAATAATAACAGCCGCTCAAGTTGATCGAGCAGGTTAAGCTACGCTTGCTGCGGTTGGTTTGTGGATGGGTGACCATCTTTACCTCCGTGCCTCGGAAAGCACGTTATTCCGTTGGTCCCGGCTGTCATTCGTAGATCTTTGACAGTCGTTACGGGTAGTCAGAAGGCCGAAAGTCTGAAAACCAATCTTATCAAGGGGTATCGTATTACCCAGTAATTGGGTTGTGAAGATCAGATAGGCAGTCACTCCATGTAAAATACTAGTATTCAGCTGCATCCGGTTAGACTGGAAGCTGACCCCAAAATAGTTGGGAAAAGGCTAGGCAGATGATGATTTATTTATTTGGAACCTCCAACAAATGATATAAAACACATATATATCTATCTATACTTCTATACTAATATTATAAAGAGGAAAGATTTGTATTTTTGTGTGTATGTTTGTAATGAATAAACTCAAAAACTACTGTGCCGATTTCAAAAATTCTTTCACTATTGGAAAGCTACATTCACCCTGAGTGACATAGGCTATATTTATTGCTAGAAAAGATTAGGGATCCTTACTAAAACTTAACCACCCGTGCGAAGCCGGGACGGGCCGCTAGTATACCTGTATATATGAAAATGAATCCCTATTTCCCTTGGTCACGTCATAACTTGAGAACGACTTCACCGATTTCATCCATTTGTTTTTTTTAAGTTTTCTAATATTTTGTAGAAGGTTCTTACGGAAAAAAAATTAAGAAAGTTGCTTCACGCGGACGAAGTCGCGGGCAAAAGCTAGTTATACAATATAAATTACAATAATAAAAAAGGTTCTTTTACGTGTGCTCCTTTAATTACAGGAGACCACAGCATGAACATATAACACGATAAAAATAGAGAATATACCTAAATGATCAATAATGAAAATGAATTACAGATAAAAAGAAATTAACATGTTAAGATTGAGCATTGATATTACAATCATATTTGTGATCAAATCATTTCATAGACATGCTTAAAAGTTTTTAGCAACTGATGAAGTTCAAACACCATTTTGGCGTTAAAATGGATGAAACAAATCTTTTTAATACGATTATAAAGGGCAATCAGTTCAAACGAAAATATTTTTTAAAATTACGTATCAATCGCAACTATAAGTTAAAAAAAAAATTTATAATATAGCTCTTTATCATTGTCATGCTCATATCCCAATTTATTTGATGGCGACGCAGAATGTCTTCTTTCATACATCTCTATTAGCCGTCATCTAGTATTAACCTCCATTTTTATAGCCATAATAATAAAAATAAATCATCATTCCCATATTCTTTAGGTACTTACTTTGCTCTTTTATTTCTTCTTTCTTTTTCGTCTATACAAATAATAAAATCGTAGCGAAGTTAAAACTGTATTTTTTTTAAAATAAATTTTGCGAGGGATGGGAACGATCCTAATTTCGAAAATACATATTTTTAAATGTTTGTATGTTTGTCTAAATGTATGTTCCAGCATCACGCAAAAACTACCGGGTAGGTTCTGTACAAATTTGGCATAGATATTCCCTATAAGTCTGGTCAATCTGTGGGCTATAAATTTTATCACACTATTTGCTATGACATACAAGAACGGCTATTTTGGTTAACTTTTAACAAAGCAAATAGATAAGACATTTTGTTATATTATTATTATTTATTACATAATAGTTCGTAGAATATGCACAGAAAAACAAGATGTTTAGACCTCTTTTGTCCCACATGGTTAAAAAAAAAATATATTCTGCGAATGAGAAATCCCGTGTGTTTACGATTTATTGTTATATTATTTTAGTGAAAGCCGTTCGTCAGAAATAATCTGTAAGAATGCACTATTCATCGTATTAGTGTTGTGCCTTTTGATAGTGTATTATGCAGAAAAGAACGCAGGCGTTCATTCATTCACTAAAAATGAAAAACTTCAAACAATGGGAAATTGCTACTGGAGGCTTGCGGGTGATCGTCGTCGCTAAAAACCTGATTACGAACATTAAAAAAAAAAAAATTGCCAAATCGTTCCAGCCGAACTGAAGTGATGCGCTTACCAACGAACAGCATTTCATTATACAGGAAAAATAATTATACAGTGCGTAATCTGTGACCATGAATTCAGCATACCCTAGAGAAGAAATTTTTCGTCGGTTATAAAAAAAAATGTTGTTCCATGCATTTCGACCGTGTAGGTGTTGCACTTTTTTATGAACCAGCAACTTTTTTTTTATAATTTTAGGGTTCCGTAGTACACGTCTCGGAACCCTTATAGTTTCGTCATGTCCGTCCGTCCGTCCGTCCTCGGCTTACCTTCCAAACGGTTAGTGCTAGAAAGATGAAACTTTGTATGGAAATGTGTATTTACCACGTCGATAAAGTTCTAAAATAAAATCACGAAAAAAAAATTTTTTTGTGGTACCTCCCGTACACGTGAAGTTAGGATGATTTTTTTTTCTCGCATCTACTCCATTGTGTGGGGTATCATTAGATAGTTCTTTTAAAAACATTGAGAGGTTGCTAAGACGATTTTTTTGATTTAAGTACCCGTTTGCAAGATATTCAACTATAAGCGCATTTTTTTGTTAAAATAGTTCGTTCCCCCCTCTAAAAGCTAAACGGCTGGCTCGAAAATTTGAAAACATTCACGATGGTAGTCCATATGATGAACTTTGAAGAAAAACTATAGCGGCTTGGATAACTTTGTTAGTTCAGGAGTTATAGACGCCTTACTTGTAAAAGACGCTTACTTAGAAAACTTCGTACAAAAATAACGAAATAATAAGTAAACATGTAAAAATTATTTTTTTTTGGTGTGAGCTGGAAATCATCATTGACAAAGGGGTATGCCGGACTCTTTCCAGCTAAAACCACAGCGGTGTTCCACCTCTGCCAATGCCAATGTAACAGTGACAATGTTAATAGACTGTTGTTGCTGATCGTACTTGTACTATTCCCAGTATTTTCTTAGAACCTCTCTCTTTGGTCTTACCTCATTATTATATCAATATTATATTAATCCTAATACAAAACCAGCTCATCTGAAATACTATAATCCTCAATCATCTCGTCACATATACCGTCGTGGAAAAGTGCGGGCTAGTCATAATATTTAATACACGGATTAATTATTATCCGTCACTAAGACGAACATTGACCGGCAGTCACGTAAAGACAAAACTGTCTCTCTCTCATAATACAGTGCTGTAATTATTTTTCTTAGAAAACCAATGCTTTAATGAACGTAACGACATTTTTCTGTTAGGTATATGTTTTTTTTTGTGCTTGTCATTCTTGGGGGGGGGGGGGGGGGGGGTTGCCATGGTCGCCATGCTTGGCAGGCGGGTTGACGATCGCAGTATGGTGGTAAAATGCATAGAGAACGCTGCAGCCCATTCTCCGTTACGTCCCTTACTCGCCTTTTACGACACCCATGGGACGTCTTTCGGCTGAAATGGTGATGATGATCCTTATGAAATAGAAACGAACATTGGGCGTCGTCATACCGTATGATTACATAACATAACATCACACCTGCAATCTCCGCAGGGTTAGACAGAGGTGTACCTATATTCCCACATTTCGCGAGTTATGTTTAATGTTGTAAGTCTCATGTAATGGAGTCGATTACATTTCTTAAAGAAACTTCTCTTATCTCTGACTGTTATTTATTTATTTATTATATTTTAAAGAAGGCTTACAGACTAACGAACGAATGACATAAAGAATGTAATATTAAAAAATTGCTAATAACAAGCCTTTTTTTTTTTTTTTTTTTTTTTTTTCTGGGTGGGAAATCATCAAATGACTCCTCCCGCTCTGGGCGGAGCAGAAGGGAGTGTCATACTTTTACTGACTAAAACCCACCCGTGTTCCTTCAGTTGCCTGTGCCAGGGGCCACGGTATCTCTTTCGAACAACCCGCAGCCCCGGCGGAACAACCCGCAGCCCCGGCGGTAATAACAAGCCTCCACTCATAGTTAAGGAAAAAAGTCGATAAAAAGAAAGTTCATACAAGTAATATAATCAGTTAAGAGTAGATAAGTTAACCATCCAAGAAAAAAGACTGCCAAAAGCCGTCTTAAAGTCGATACACTGGTGCCAAACAAGTCGACATATATGTAGGTACATAATATTGAACACATCATCAACAATGGCCGCCTCGTTCCGCTCACAGCTGAATAGTAAATCGGTATCTAAAAGCTTTAATGTCCGATTAGTATAAAGGTCCCTACAGTCCGTTCACAGTTAATTTACCTATAATTTGTCATCACTGTCCACATCACAGTGATCTTTATTCTCTTTCTAATAAGGCTGCTGTTGGGTTGCTGCCACTGACAAGTCTGTCAAAATCATTGTGATCTTTATTCTCATCACAATAAGGAGCTGTTAGGTTGCTGCTGTCAGAGGTAAAAGAACTGTGAACGGGCTGTACAAAAGTCAGTCAAACACAAGATGAAGATTTATATGCATAGTTGCGTGTCAATCGTTTCTACGCTAGGATACGAAAAAGATGCTCCCTGGTGCGCCGGGTGCAGGCCAGTCCCATAAATATACTGCGGTGTATCGCGAGCAGACTGGACTGCTTGTGTGTCACATAGTCCATCCATCGTTTCTTTGGTCTTCTGGTACTGTATAGCCATGCCTTGATAGCCGTCAGAAAAGTTTTGAGTATGAGTTTGGATCACCTGCTGCAAACTTTCCACATCGGTGTTGAGCTTGTAGCAAGGATTCGCATGAACTATATTGCAGTGTTAGGTTAAGTATGCAGGTTAAGTTTACTAAAATAGTTGTTTAGAAATATTGTTACTAACATATTTGAGTCTTTTGTTACTTGTTATTAAATATAAATAAATACAATAAAATAATCATCCGGTTATAGAAACCGGCATTGAATATAAAGGTAGGTACAGTTGTTTTAAAAATGGTTCTATAAAAGTTCACTTCTATTAGATCTTCTAATTAAGTATCCACCACGCTACTCTTCGAACTATTTATAGAACGTTCGTGACGACAGTTTGCTTATTTCATTCAGGCTCTACTCTACAATGAAGTCTTAAAAAAGAATAATTCATTTTATTCTTTACTTTGGAGGCTATTTGATTGATTTAGTCTTTCCAAAGATAGACTAATGTAACCTAAAAGAGAGAATTGTGCCTTCATTTGCGCGTTTTTACGTTACTGCTATAATCGTATACTTTGTGAATTTATTAAATGAAGAGCTATGTTAACGAATTGACGGAGGAGCTACTCTTTCCGAGAAATGTTACAGTTTCTTAGAACAGCCATGAAAATGACGGAACCGGGGTTTGGCTTTATGGCATCAAAACTGCTCTCTAGGGAAACACACCAACTTACTTTCATAAATCAAATTTCATCGACGTCATCCGACGGTAAATTGCGGAAGCTATGTAGCGGCCACCGCAGTCTTAGGAAACCCCAGATTTTCTTAGTTATGTCTGCCACCAAGCAGCGTTGCTATGTTCTGCATTTAACGGTATAGGTGCCTGTGTACTCACAAGCACGCGATACCATTTGAGCTCTGCTGAACAGTATCCTACATAAATAGCCCATGACTTTTTATGTGATTGGGTGGTAAACAAGCCACGTGCTGTCCATCTAACTATGGTCACCACCACTAATGGCTAAAAGCAATAGCAGAGAGGAAGAAAGAAAAATGCGCATATTAGCATTACAGAAAAAAAAATACCTTAAAAGTTAAAAAAAAAACACAAAACAATTATTATTATAATAAAGGGCCTCATGCACTTGCATGGTGTATATAAGGATGATCGTCGGTTGGTGCCTTCTCATCATGTAAAATTGTCTAAAGGGCCTCTGCAAGTTGGCTTCGGCCCCTGGTACGCTTTTCAAAGGTCCGGGACCCCAGGGTCCCGAGATATATCAAAGACAAAACGAAATAAGGGCCTCAGCTTAGCAGCAGAGCTGAAATAGTCTCATGTGCCTGTAAGTACACCGGCAGCTATACCCTTAAAATCAGAACATAGCCACGTTTTTCCTTTCTTTCTTTATCTCTGGTAGGTATTGGTTTTCCCCGTAGGCGGTGGTGACTATAATAGGGTAAAAAAATAATAATTATATTTAGTCCGTCAGTTAGATTATCGAAAAACAATGGACACGTATTTTTTCTCTTGTCAATCAAACAAAAAATGACAAAGATAAATCGCGTCAAAATTTGGGAGTGGGGGGTCGTGACGTCACTTGCTTGCAAAAGTGTCGCAAGCAAGTGACGTCACGCGGAACTTTAACGGGCGATATCTTCATCATTTTTTACATAATTGACAAAAGAAAAAATACGTGTTCAATATTTGTTGATAATCTAACTGACGGACTAATTCGATTTTTTTAGGAAAATAGCCTATTAAATCGACAACATGCTTGTTTGCCACCCAATAACATAAAAAGTCATGGGCTATACTGCTTCGTATACTTCGACTAGCAGATTAAGAGCAAATCATGTGGGACACGCGCACTCATATGATATTACGTGTTATATTGAAATAAATGACAAATTTACTACACTATTTAGTTCGAAGTTATATTGCACTTATAATTATAGGTACCGGGAGTTCGGTAAAGTCTAGCGGCTCTAGCACAAATGCATGACGTAAATGTAACGTAAATTCGAACGAATTTTGCATCGAAGTGTTATTTTTATTAATCAAGATAACATTTACATAATATAAGCTAACATTTAAAATAATAGTATCTACATGTATATGAAAAAATAAGCAAAATAATCGTAGGGCATCAAAAAATTCGTCAACAGGAACAGTGCCCAAAAGGCTGACAGCATTGCCACGTTCTATGGCGATGATAATTCTTTGGCCAAGAAATAGGCCAGCCCTCTGGTCACATGTTCTTGGATTTTTCTACCAGAAATTTCTCAGTAACAGCCTGGAATATGGATGTCTGCCCGGTTGATGACTAGGCTCTCCCTTATTACATCGGACTTAAAAATGCCTGGCAAAATGTGGGTGTACTAAAGGTAATTAGGTACACCTCTGCCCAGCCCTTCAAGGATTACAGGCGTGATGTTGTGTAACACTAGCTGCGCCCCGCGGTTTCTTATAAGTTTGGATCCCGTGGGAATATCGGGATAAAAAGTATCCTATATGTTAATCCTGGTTATAAACCATCTGTGTGCCAAATTTCATTCAAATCCGTTTTGTAGTTTTTGCGTGAAATAGTAATAAACATCCATCCATCCATCCATCTATACAAACTTTCACGTTTATAATATTAGTAGGATTTGTTTTAAATCGAAAATAGAACCATCCTATTGCAGTTAGTTTTTTTTTGTCGCCAAGCACAATTATCATCACAAAAATGTTATGTACGAAACGACTATTTTCATGTAACGTTTACTCCGCGCGTAGTTTACTGTCGCCAGGTCCACAGCATTGTAAAAGAAAAGTTTTCATTAAATAAAAGTTCATTTCTATTTGATTTTCAATCTGTTTCACTAAACGTTGTTTCCTATTTCTTTTTGTGTTCTGATAAAGTGCGAAAGTTTTCTACCTTGTATTTTTCATTACTAAAATGGCGGTCTGGTTCTTGCTATTTTAAATTACGTAGAATGGAAACTGATTGGACGGACAGTTTAATTTCTGATATTTTGTACTTTAAAAAGAGAGTGATCCTGGACAAGTTACAACAGCGGCACGGGACCATCGATCAGGTTAAGTAACACTTGCCGCGGTCGGTCCGTGGATGGGTGACATACCAAGAACCCTCCGTGTCTCGAAAAGCACGCCAATCCGTTGTTCCCGGCATGTCATGAGCAGATCTTTGATAGCCGTTACGGGTCGTTAAAAGCCCGAAAGTATGTCAACCAGTCCTACCAAGGGGAATCGTATTACCCAGTATTCGGGTTGTGGAGGTCAGATAGGCAGTCGCTCCAAGTAAGTACTGACTATGATGATGATCTCATGCTTAAAAAAAATATTTGCCCTTGTATTTTTTTAAAGTTTAATGTTTTTTTAGGAAAGTTTCTTCTAAACGGAATCATACAGAGTGTTTCCAAATTCAGTACAATATCACAAACGAATAAAACAATTTCTGAAATACCCTCTATACTTTGCAGGAGTAAAAGCTTTACATGATTGCTTCAATATCTGCGACCGCAACTGATAACGTCTTCTAAAAAGTAGGTTAAAAGTACTTTGCTCCCCTTGTGAGGAATAGGATGAGGTGAAAATGTTCCATTCAACCTCTTAAGTTACCAAGTCTAAGTGAAAGGAACTCAACTGAAATAAAAAGTCCATTAACTTTGTTAAGCACGGAACTTGACTGAAAAATACGTGTAACCGGCTATTATTAGACTATTCGGTCGACTAATAATATAATTGGTCGGATAGTTGTACAACAACGTTAGGGATACTACATAGGATATACAACGTACAGGCCCATCTATTATGTAAATATATCACCGTGAAAACTAAGGTGAAGTGAGCTGTCAATAGTGTCAAACTAAGGTGAAGTGACCTGTCAATAGTGTCAATCCCTAGCATCAGGTAAAATCAGCGCACTTCAGCGTAGTTTTTACAGTGAGATTTTTACAGAATAGAACGTCAGGTGGAATAACAGCTTACTTCACCTAAATTTTCAGGGTGAGATTTTTACAGACTACACCGGCCAATGTTTAAACATTTTATTTATGAAATAGACATACCTCAGTCCTCATCCATACAAATACATATCTCGTGAGTCGATATTCAAGCAGCGGACATATCGAACCTTATTATCGAATGCTCTTGAAACCACAGGTCGTTATCGAATCGGACTAGCTCGAGTATGGACGTTGTTATCCCACCGCATTGAAATCTAGTCTCTTTTATTTATTTATTTAAGAAAAGCACAGCCACATCACGTACATCGTACGTTTCTTTAATTCCACTTGTCCTATAAATAATATCATATTGTTTAAAGTCCCATTAGTTATGTTTGTAAGGTTAAAACTGATTATAATTATTTGTATAGTTTACCGATTTTATATCAATCTCATGTAACTATTAACTAAGTTTGTCTGAAAGTTCCTTTAACCTGCGGGGTAATACACGAACAGTAGCAATGGTTTTCATTTTGACAGTTCAACAACATTCATTGCGTTATTTATTTATTTTGCTACATGTAAAACACTGGTAAGTAGGCATGCATTCAAATTTCATGACACAGTGTTAAAACATGTACCCTGTAAGGGCACTGCAAATTGCACATAATACTTATTATATTATTGATTCTAATTATTACAATTTACATTAAACTAAACACTAAAAATTAAATATAATTACAAAAATTATTACATTTTATTTTAACATTTATCATTATTATTATTATCAATTTGTTCATTAATTTTAGTCATATAGGTTATTTAGTATCGTCATTTATTATTTCACATTTACGTCAAGCATATTTACAAGTTCGATCGATTTACAATTTGTCAGTTTTCAATTCTTCAACGGTATAGTAGCCTTTCTTTAGTAGCAAAGATTTCAACTGTTTTGAGAAAATTGAGTCATTTGGTAGGGATTTTAAACTTTCCGGTAGCTTATTAAATACATTAGCCAGTCTAGAGTATGGGCTTTTCCCGATAACTTTTAAGTTTGTGATGGGTAATATTAATCTATTCTTGTTCCGTCGGTTATAGTTTTTATTTAGCTCGATATTTGATTTGAAGAGGTGCCTATGTTTTCTAACGAATATACAACGCTGTCGAGCACACAAATTTTTCGAACATAAAAAACAATAGATTAGTCTTCAAAATTATTTAAGCTGTGATTGTAAGTGTGATACACAATGGCAATGTTCTGAAATTGCCAAAATGCCGTGAGCAAGAGTGATGAAAATTGAATGAGAACTAATCACTCATTCTTTGTTTGAAGAGAGCCTTACCTTGGCATAAATTAGGTACATACATTTGGCGATTATCATACGTTACATGTAATTTTGTATCCGGTTAGACTGAAAGCTGACCCCAAAAATAGCTAGGAAAAGGCTCGGTAGATGATGGCAGATGATATTATGTAACTTTTGTAAATTTAGAATGTGTTAGATTTCTCAGCATCGAGTTAAAAGCGAAACTTAGAAAACCTAATAAAGTACCAAGCGATCAAACTTTGGATATCTAACTTTCCAAGATGCCATCTTGGAAATTCCCGAACAGAATAGTCTTATAACCGGCCCCAAAGTGTTCAAGAAAAGCTGTGCTAGCGATGACTTTAATAGTTAGGTAGGTACCTAATATACGGGGCTATGGGTAAAACATTAACAACCTCTGAGGAATATATTATTAACAACCACTTTTGATCTATGACTTTTTTTAATTCATCAGACTTTCATACAAAAATAATATATTTCAATTCAACGAATTTAAATATATTCGATTATCTGTTATGAACTCTACGCGAAAGTAAAAGTACTAGTTAGGTAAACAAACTCTCGTGTCTAGTACAAAATGCAGCGGAAGGGAGCGGGGGTTAGATAGGAAAACGAAATCTTGAAGGTTTGTTTTTGGTAAATGTATTGTGTTTTGTAAAAAGTCATAGAACAAAAGTTGTTGTTTATGATGTGAGTAATCCAGTCCTACAAGGTTATTAATGTTTTACCAATAACCTTGTATAACAAATATATTATGTACCTAACCAAGTAGTTGCGAACTACCAGAGGTACAGACGCCAGCATATCAAGCTACCCGAAACTGTCAAATATTCCCAATCACTTTGGACCTAATGCTTTAGCGATATAGTTGAAAATCTATTAAAGTAATTTGACAGATAGTAGTAGTAGCTTGATGTGCTGGCCTCTGTACATCCAGGCCAAAC
The DNA here is from genome assembly GCA_947507525.1 of Apamea epomidion. Classification (NCBI taxonomy): domain Eukaryota; kingdom Metazoa; phylum Arthropoda; class Insecta; order Lepidoptera; family Noctuidae; genus Apamea; species Apamea epomidion. The sequence continues at coordinate 14,502,191 of OX382227.1, forward strand.
TCCCGCCACTAACACGTTCAGACTGTTCATCATATGCCTAGCCTTTTCCCAACTACGTTGGGGTCGGCTTCCAGTCTAACCGGATGCAGCTGAATACCAGTATTTTACATGGAGCGACTGCCTATCTGACCTCCACAACCCAGTTACTAGGTAATACGATACCCCTTGGTAAGACTGGTTGTCAGACTTTCGGGCTTCTGACTACCCGTAACGACTGCCAAAGATCCATGAATGACAGCCGGGACCAACGGCTTAACGTGCTTTCCGAGGCACGGAGGGGTCTCGGTATGTAAAGATGGTCACCCATCCACAGACCAACCGCGGCAAGCGTAGCTTAACCTGACCAATCGACCTGCGCGGCTGTTATTATTTAGCCCCTCCTAACACGTTCAGACTGTTGCTAAACCTTAAACCGAAACTAGTTGCGAATAACATAGTTATTCATTGACACACATTGATACACGTTTAAAAAGATCATTATTTACACATGAAAATATCAATGATTATCTAAGGGCCCGGCTTTTTGATCCGTAGTTAAACTCAATTTTTAGTTTATCTAATGGTTTTTTCTTTAAATAATAGTTAGTTATTTGACCTTACCAATGATATTTAGATAGCATTAGATAAACTAAAGATTTTTATTTTCATTTTTTATTTTTAACAATTGGTTGAGTTTAACTACGGGTCAAAAAATCGGCCCTAAGTAAGTTTGCGGCTTTATAGTTTCGGGTTGTACAACACTTTTAAATCAGTGTTTTGTTTTTTACCGGATTGTACCGGGCGCTGCGTGCAACCTTGACTCGTTGAACGTTTTGTACGTTTTACCATCTCACAGGTTAGGGGGCTATGCTCTGTATGTATTCTTTCTTATTAACCGATGCCAGCGACTTCGTCTGCCATATAATCCATATTATCCATATAATCCAGGATAAAAAGTAGCAGGTTCCAGGTTACCTATCTGCAATATTTCATAACGATCTGGGTATTTTATGGTAGGTAATAAGTATATATAACTACCTACGTGTCTACACACATTTAAAATATCATAAACGCGTAAAATAATGTATTTTGATTTATTTTATTTTTTTATTAAAATTTCCCTTACAACTATTATTTCAGGTGTATGTACCCAATGCGACAGTGCGGTCATTTTACAAAACTATACTAACTTATTATATATAATTTAAATATAATATAAAGAACTAAAACTAATAACCTAAAAAGTATTAGGAATTTTAACACAATACCTTATATACAGAGAGCTGAACACAATAATAATGCTAACTGTACCTAGTATATATTATAACAACAAATAAATAACAGTGCCCTAGCGTTTGTTACTACACCGATAATTCTTAATCTAACATACAAAATCAGACTTAACACTTCTGTGTTAAGTCTGATTTTTTTTTTAATATTCTTATTAATATATAAATATAACTGACAAAATTCAACAAAACTCTCGCGAATTCACTCAGATTGCACGAAAATATGTCAATCCTCTCATGCACTTCGTTTAGTACACATATTGTGCGGGTGAGGGGTGTTTTTGGCAGCAGGCACGGCCAGCAGTGGCGGGCGCCACTGCCTCAACACGTACCGGTCTAGCACGCACAGCTTCAGCCGATCGATTCTGTAAAAATCTCACCGTGAAAAGTTAGGTGAAGTAAGCCTTAGACGGAGCTGTCAATAGTGTCAATCCCTTATTCGTTGGAATGACAACTCACTCCACGCTCACTTTACCTAAATTTTCGCGGTGAGATGGTTACAGAATTGCACTGCAGGTGACGCAGCACACCCGGGTTATGTGCTACTCCACGCAGGAGCTTTAGCGCATACGCCGCGAGTGTAAATTCCCTGCGCACTCTGAGTTCGTTGTATCCCACCATACCCAGTACAAACAGTGTCGGATACATCAGCTGGTAAAATGGGTAAACTCCATAAAGTTTGAAATAAAAGTGTCTTGTAAATTTATTCTGTACTCGCTCCAGCATGACATTGTATTTCGCTTCATGAGGAGCCCAAATCACCGCACTGTGTTCCAAGTGACTCCTTATCAACATGAAATATAACTATCCCTATAAACATGAAACGTATGTTTAGAATTAAATAACACAGGCGGAGAGCTTTCCGAATTAAATTAACCATGTTACCTAATATTTGACTAATTAAACACCACTTACAACATAAATTAATTCTCGGTTAAGAAAATATAATTATACATATCTAATGAATAATGAGGTAGGTTTGAGTGAGAAATAGTCCTACTATATTTTTACACATTGCCAAAATTATTATTCGGAAAATCATTAAACTGAAATTGAACTCTGTGGGGCAAAGCTAAGGTTATCTGATCAATTGCATTGTTTGGCACAACATAAACAGATTACCCATTTATCTCTTACCTTCCGCCGTCAGACGTCAAAATCAAATCTGCCAGTACCTGTCAGTGCCATCAACGGGAAATCTTCTGGATTTGAACGCTTCATAGGCGGGTATCACATCTCCGCTGCGAAATCATGGCAGCGAAACCGCAGTAGTTCCACCATGACTTGTCCGTTGTACGACAAGTCAAACTGCCTTTTCTAACTCACAGATTTGATTATAATTCTATCTCTTTCCCGCGAGATTTTGCCGATCTGCTCGGAAGCCAGTTACACCTTCGCGCTAAGCCTGCTATTTTGTTTCAGTGCCGCATTTGTTTCGCACGTATCTGTGGCAGGCAATAATAATTTATAAAGCGAAGCTTAAATTTTTTTAAGTGGATTTTTATTTTACGGAAAAACTAATTTAAGAGGTCCGAAGTAAACATATACTATATTCACTAAGTCGAAACAACAATATTTTGCTCCGATTGCTAAAATTCAACCGACTCTCATGATATTCTGCTACTCGAATCGCAATGTTTCTTAGCGGAATACGATAAGCAACAGGTTTCCCATAATTATTTTCGCGGCAGAGGTGTACAAAGGGTCTGGCCGAAAGATTGTATGAACATTTCATACGAAAGTACTCCAGTACCTATCACCTATCTGCCGATTTAAAGGTCAGCTAAAACAAAACCACTATCAAATAGTTTTTGAGTTATTTTTTAGGTATCTAATGTTGCACTTAAAACTGCAAAAAAAAAACAACTAAGAAGCAGCAATTTAATTTCATAGAATTTATAAGAGAGCCTCAGGAACGGGCCAAAGTAGTAAGTAAACTATATCAGATTCCAAGACTTAGTGATTCTGTACGCAAACAAAAATCGAATTGCAAAACACGGGATTCATTGCCGCATTCAATGGTTTATTTTCCAACTTTTATGCATAAAAATTTTCATAGTGAAATTAATTATAACCAAACGGGAAAAATATTTGTCACCTTTGTTGTTTCCAAAATAGGTTGGTCACAAATGTTGGACGTGCGTTTATTGGTATTAGTATTTGTTCGACGTAAACAACAATATGTGTTTAATCTAACTCAAAAACTAAAAATACGTGATCCTGCAACTTCACAAATAACCCTCTAACGAGTAAAACTTAATAACTTCCCATTCAATGAATAGTGAACACTTACCAAACATGAATTTAGTCATATTACCTTTCCTTCCAATTGGCTGCAGCTCATCGACCACTAATAAAGAACTAGTGATCGATGCTGCAGCTACAAAAATGACTATTGCATGGTGGGCAAAATGAAATTATTTTTGCGAAACGTTGGTTATATTCTAGATCTAGAAGATTAACAGTTAGTCGAAAGAGTCAGTCAAATTATTTTGCAAGACTGAAACAAATTATTTCGATCTTATCTTAATTTTTATTTTATTAGTTCAAAAATGTTGCTGAACAAAAATGTTTCCGTATTTATATCTAAAAATGTTTAACATAAATTTTATTCATATAAAAGCATTTTAAGCATATTCACTACCAATTTAAATTGTCTGTATTTTCAAATCCCAACTATCATTCTTTGGCAGTTGTTTTAAACACTGCAAATTAATGTAGGGTGTTTTTAGGAACCAGTTTCCCTGTCTGTTTAGCCAATACCAGTATAACAATATGTTTTACTAGCTGCGCCCCGCGGTGTCACCCGCATAACTGTCGATCCCGTAGGAATATCGGGATAAAAAGTATCCTATGTGTTATTCTAATGTATGAGCTATATTACTGAAATATTTCATCCAAATCCGTTCAGTAGTTTTTGCGTGAAAAAGTAACAAACATCCATCCATCCATTCTCACAAACTTTTGCGTTTATAATATTAGTAGGATTTTGAGCCTAGTTTTTGCAAAATACTCTGTATATAATATTACTACCTACTATGTAATAAAGTGAGAGAGGGTGTTGAATTTCCTATTCAGAGTGACGCACGTATGATTACATTACTTATTTTCATTCCCAGTAAGTAAAATTTGCGTTAACCCAGCTCCGGAATTCTTTGACGAACTCTTTTAATATTCAATAAGCAAGATGATTTAATAATCGTACGAGCCGTATAGAACTGGCGAAGAATATATAATGTAGTACGTACATACATGACCACTCACGGAGCACTTAAGCTTTTTATGGCCTGATGTCATGCGTGTACCAACTGTGACGACCATGCTTATCCATTTTTCGGGCACTGAGGTGCTGACACTTTTATGTTCACGTTATTGTAATGTATATAATTTATGGGTCTCATTTACCATCGTCACTGTTTTAGGCCCGCGTGAATTACGGTCCACTCTCTTTCACAGAGAGGAGACATATATGTCCCAGCAGCGGGAACGTTGGCTGATTCTGCATCATCGTCACCGTCCTCAGTAAAGCCAAGCTAAAATTGCATTAGGCCGACGATATGTCCTTTTCAATAGCAGCCTGAGTCTGAATTTGTCTGGTTGATGGGAATAAGCTCGTCCAATAAGCGGGACTTGGAACATAACTAGTGAAATGTTATGTTATATTAGAGGAATACAATAACAATGACATCAATTTAAAATATCATACATTATCGGGTGTAAAAAATATCATACATTATCGGGTGTAAAAATATCCTTAAAAAAAACGGGAGTAAATTTGTTTTTTTTTTTTGTACCATACCTGGGAACATTTGATGTTAATATAATTTTGATGTTATTTACGAAAGCGAGTTTAAATACTCCCACGATCCCTCTAGCGTTGCATGCACCCGTAAGCACAATGTTTTGCGGACGTTACATTGCGCACTTCCGTAATCAGTGAATTTTCACATAAAAGATAAAAGTCGTTTCCCGGCAATTATTTTTTTCCAAAGTTACTTAGTTTGGTGTACAAAATAAAACCAAAATTGAAAATCAAATGTCACTTATTAAAATTAGGCTGAGCATCAGCACTTTTCGAACGTCAAAATTACAAAAGACAGTCCCCCAAAAACGCCCGCCCTTAAGAATGCGTAGACGGCTTTTTACTGCTTGTATAAAGTTTCTACGAAATTGCCTAGAACACTTCCATCGATAACTACCCACACACACAAAATCATATTCAACTTACATCATACTGATCGTCAATATTATTTTTCAGGTTATTGCTATGAAAATAATACTCTCCTGTCACTTACAATATGTTCCAATTAAAGAGGTGTTTTACTGGCTCTCAATTTTTCAAGGCAGTTTAATAAAAATAAAAATATTTTATTTCAGACCCACAAGATCCATAGTGTTGTTAGTATTACACACGACTTTAGAAACTATGTTAGTAAAAAAAAACGCAAAAATGTATTTTAACTTATATTGTTAGTGCACTACAGGTACTTACATACTATGTTAGTAACAATAATGCACACACAATCAGTTCATGTACCGTCCGCACTCACCTGACACTCCGGGCACATGCACATGAACATAATGAGCCATGATTTCGCAACACGGCTTATCACCGATAACCTTCAGAATGCTGTTGGCGCTCCCACGCACTCTGATAATAATAATAATACCCTCTTTAGTTTATAGTTTTATTTTAGAATATTTTATTTTATTCTACTTGCCTAGTCTTTCCTAACTATGTTGGGGTTGGCTTCCAGTCTAACCGATTCCTATCTGACCTCCACAATCTATTTACTAGGTAATACGATAACCCTTGGTAAGACTGGTTGTCAGACTTTCGGACTTCTGACTACCCGTAACGACTGTTAATGATCCACGATGACAGCGAGGACCAATGGGTTAACGTGCTTTCCGAGGCATGGAGGGGTGTACCTAAACTATTTATATTATTTTTTGTGTCTAAGAAGAGATGGCGAGATGAGCTGGACTCCTTAAAGGGTTGGCCCACAATCGCAGAAGCCCAGGAAAAGCGGAAAGAGGGAAGCGAGGCCTTTGCCCTGCAGAAATAAAAGTATTCTAAAGTGTGGAACAAGCAGTTGGTACTTTTTACAAGGAAATTAACAAAACAGCTGCCAACTTCAATTGCCCGTATTTTCAAATCACAACTGTTTTTCAATAAATGAAATGGTTACAACACTTCAAAATTTATCTATTATTATCATAAAACCCTAAAACTATCTTTACAGGGCCCCAATTCTCTATGACCTCTTAACGATTCCTTACTTTGAAACTACGCCAATTCCTTACCTTATCACGACATCTGAGTGGCAATTCTCGTAATTTTAAGAACGTACACAGTCTGATCTCAGTCTCAATCTGTCAAAAATACCTCTAATTTCCCTACATTATGACAAGTTTTTGACATTCGTTTGTCGCCGAGATGAGACTGCGACTAGATTTTGAACGTTTTAAATTACGAGAATTGGCTTTCTGCTGTTAATGTATTCTCTATGACACAATGGCGTGGTTTGAACTGTCAAAATACATGTTGTCCGGACGGTTGACATTCAGATTCCTTGCCGTAAACAAGACACGATATTGACGTGGTTCGCACGTGGTAAGATTTCGCGAGGAATAATACAGAATTGGGGCCCGGGGTCACATACAAAATTGTCGTGGTGTGTGTCTAATTTCATTGACTTACATATTGCCTACTTATTATTATTATGCAAATGCTACTTACTACAAGTAGCATTTTCAAAAACTTGATATAACTACACTTTCCAAAACGTTTTTTTTTCTAAAATATCTTTAACATTCATAAATAATGCTGTGTGTTCACAGATACTGCCATTGAGAACTAAAATACAATTTATTCGTAATAAAAAGTAGGGGCGATTATTACCGAGGAACAGGTGTAATATCATCACTTTACGAGGATATTTCACACATGTGGGAAATATATCATCCTATAAAATTATCATATTTATTGAATACTTATTCCGCGAATAAAATCCGTCTAACGCCTACAGATACAGACTAAGCGAGAGTTAATAATAATGTATGAAGTACTAAATACATTTTTTAACGGTTCTAAGTTGCAGAAGTATACAGTTCTCAGCGGGTAGGTACATAATTTTGAGTTTTTCTTTCTGCAGGATAGTTTCGAAGTATATCTACTTTTACTAACTCCCATAAGGAATTTATTTGCATATTTGCTTGCTTAACGACTGAATTTGGATCAAAGGTAAGCCTCGTACACCCCTGTTATGTTCCCTATTATGAATGAGATGATTTGATTTTTCCTAGGCTACAACAAATTCCAGGGAAATAATGTAGGTAGAATGATCATGATCTAATGAACAAAAATCTGTTTGAACCCAATAAGGTACAACAACGTATACGAAAACAAGTTTGGTTTTTATTGGAATCTAGCCTGCGCCCTGTCCTGCGCCCTGTGCCCGCGACTGTGTTCACGTGCATGTCGGAAAGCAATTGGATTTCATGGGCTTTATTTTGTTTGTGCGGAACCATAATTCTTTTTCTAAAATAAAAGTAGCCTATGTTATTTCTTATAACACCAGCTATCGGTTCAGCCGTTTCGGAGATTAGCCGGAACAAACAGGCAGACAGACAAAAAAATTAAATTGTATTTTTGTTATAAGTAGGTACCGTATATCTTTAGATGCATTTAGAAAAAAGCTGTTATATTGACATTACGAGTAGACACTTAAATTGTATTTATTTTTACAGAGTATATATAAATTCTTACTCAAAATGGTGGATCATTTCCGTGCTACACCATGTGGTTAAATATTAAAAATAATAATAAAAACGGAGTAACTACGGGTTTTACAAAAAATCGAGCTCGTCGAATTGATTCTCTTTTTATTACATCTATCCATTTCAAATATTAACGGCCCTACAATCCTTTTACAAAAAATTCTCACAAGTAAAGAAGAAAACAAACATATCAGTTTTATCAAGCCTGACGCCATGTCAGCTATCCAAAGGAGTAAATAAACCACATCGGATTCCAATACAGTTTTTGTACGCAAACAAAAATCGAAATAGCAGCGCATTCAATGGTTTATTTTCCAACTTTTATGCATAAAGTTTTTCATGGTGAAATTAATTCCAAAGGAACGGGAAAAATATTTGTGAGCAACCATTGTTGGTTCCAAAATAGGTTGGTCACAAATATTGGGCGTGCGTTTATTGGTGTTAGTATTTGTTCGACCTAAACATCAATGTCTGTTTATTCTACTTGATAAACGAGTCACTTTCGAATGTATTTTGATGTCGATTCTGGTGACTTTGTAACTTATTCGGATAATAATATTAGATCTCGAAATCATATTAGAGATAACATTTATATGAAAATTGAATCCTTGTGGGATTAGCGCTGGGATTTCCTGTAACGAAATTTGATAGGAGTAGATAAGGTTTAATGGATTTTACATAGATACTATGTATATTTTTTCACAGTTGTTCCGGGAAAACGTGATGCCTACGCAATTTTTATAAAATATTTTGTACATTTGGTTGAAAAAGAAATTAATGAGACATCGAGAATTTTTCGTGAAAAACGGAATAACTTTTGTAAAAAAAAAAATTATTTGTGGAAATAATGGAGACTAATTACTTCATAGGGCTGAAAAATATATTATATTAACAAAGGAAGAAAATACTAAGAAAGCTAAACCTTATTCATTAATTAGGTGCCTACTTATTTTCATTATTGTATGATTAAACCAGCTGTGCCCGCGACTTCGCTCGCGTGCATATTGGATTTCATGTGTTTTATTTTTTTTGCGCGGAACCTCAATGCTTTTTCTAAAATAAAAGTAGCCTAAGTTACGACTTATAAAATCAGCTAGGTATGCCAGTGAAAGTCCCGTCGAAATTGGTCCAGCCGTTGCGGAGATTAGCCGGAACAAACAGATAGAGGGTCAATATTTTTTTGTTATAAGTACCGTCACAGAATTATTAATGTACCGTAAAAAACTGTTATTTTGACATTACAAACAGGCACTTAAATTATATTTATTTGTATGTATAGATAAGAAGTACGTACCTATAGTCAAAAACAGAAAAAAGAACATAGGTACCTCGCTGAATCTGATTCTGAAATAAAAAAAAATTTGAAACTCAAATGAAATATCCTTTAGTACTTAAAGTAACTTAGTTACTTACTTAGTTCTATTAACATACTTACTAAGCATCAAAAGTCACTAAACATCATGAAATCCGTACCTACTAATTAAGACATCGTTATTACTCCTAGCTCCCTTTGTGTTAGAAGTTTCTTCAACTGAGTAACTTGAAACGTCTCAGTTTCTTGGCATCATATACTATTAGGTCCAGGCCACACAGATAGCCCTGTAATAATAATAGCCTCCCGACCGATTTCGGTCACCGTGGCCAATCTCAACGGAGATTAGCCAGATACGCAGTAGATATTATAGTGCACAAGAGTGTGCTTAAACACAGGTTCAGTCTCTGTTCCTTTACTCTCATAGTCCGATGGGACAGCAATCCGACACGACCGGAGAAAGATCAAGCTTAGGACAAACGGCTTTCCGAGACACGGGGTTATTAAACCACCAACTTCCAAACTCTGGACTGTTATTAAGAAATTCCTCATGGAAAATCCAAAAACAATTTGCCCAACCTGGGAATCGAACCCAGGACCCCAGTCCGCAGTCGCGCTTGCAACCACGAAACCAACGGGGCACTGTATGATGGCGCCTGTGACAGCTAGCAAATTATTAGAATATATGTATATATAAAATGGAAAGAATACTTAATTAAATAAGGGTAGTGAACTATGAACTATCTGGGGTTGTGGCTAAGCAATAAGTAACAGCCGCACGGCACCCTAATTGCGTAACACGCGATCAATCGGAATCTGAATAATTTTAAAGCAAATTGCTAATTCATTGCTTCATAAGTTCGAAAAATTTGTCTGCTCAACCCGTAAAGAAAGAAAGAAAAGACATTTATTTAGCATAGTCTAAAACACACACAATACACCAGAAGGGCAATTCTCGTAATTTTAAGAACGTTCACAGTCTGATCTTAGTCTCAATCTGTCAAAAAATACTTCTGATTTCCCTACATTTTGACAAGTTTTTGACATTTGTTTGTTGCCGAGATGAGACTGCGACTAGATTTTGATCGTTTTAAATTACGAGAATTGGCCTGCTGATACATACATCAGATAAAACAAACAATAAAATAAAAAAAGGATTATATAAAAAGTGTGAAGTCCGATGTAAGAAATTAGCAGGAAAGTGTGCCTCACGGCTGCGCCAAAAAGGCCCAGTTCAGCAAAAATGCCAGACAACTAGTGCCTGACGCTGGTTGACGTAAATAACGCAATGAATGTTGTTGAACTGTCAAAATGAAACCGATTCCGATTGATCGTTTGTTACGCAATTAGGGTGCGGGTCGATCGATCAGGTTAAGCTACACTTGCCGTGGTTGGTCCGTGGATGGGTGACCATCTTTACATACCAAGACCCCTCGGTGCCTCGGAAAGCACGTTAAACTGTTGGTCCTGGCTGTCATTCGTGGATATTTGACAGTCGTTCCGGGTCGTCAGAAGCCCGAAAGTCTGACAACCAGTCTTACCAAGGGGTTTCGTATGACCCAGTAACTGGGTTGTGGAGGTCAGATAGGCAGTCGCTCCATGTAAAATACTGGTACTCAGCTGCATCCGGTTCGACTGGAAGCCGACCACAACATAGTTGGGAAAAGGCTTGGCAGATAACGATAGTGAACTATCAAGATAACTTAAACATAAATTAGCACGTGCAGCTCCTAGCTGTGTGGCTTCGGCCTTAGAAAACCGAGATCACACGAGTGAACCAATTCAGTGGTACAGAAAGGAAAGGTATAAAATTTGGTTTCTGGAACTGAAAGTTAAAGGGACTTGAAATAATCCTACTTCCTATTAATATTATAAACGTGAAAGTTCGTATGGATTGATGGATGGATGGATGTTTGTTACTCTTTCACGCAAAAACTACAGAACGGATTTGGATGAAATTTGGCACACAGATGGTTTATAATCAGGATTAACATATAAGATACTTTTTATCTCGATATTCCCACAGGATCGAAACTTATGCGGGTGAAACCGCGGGGCGCAGCTAGTACAATTTATTATGTTAACTTATAACAAAATATTTCATAGAATATTCTTATAACAAAATTCCCCATTTGGTTCGGTAAATGGGTAAGGATAAATTTTTTTGATATTATTATGATAGGATATTTTAATGCCACCTTGATTTTTATTATGAAGATAACAATAACTTCAAGGAGTATTATTTCAGCTTCAGTAGGAAAATAGTTTCATGGAAAAAGCCTTGTGAATCTTATTTTATTTTGGCTCTAGTATCTATCTCGTAGGAGATAAAAAACTAAATCTTTACAAAATAAACGTACAAAATGTTACTTCAGCGTTATAAAAAGTAAATTTAATCTTTATATCTGGATTTTTTGCAAAAAAAAAAAACATTTTATCAAAAAAAATATTTCAGCAAAAAAAACTTCAAAAAATAAATACCCTTTTTACAGATTTTACTAAATATTTTATTCAATAGATACTCCGAAGATAGAATCAACAGTTTGAATTGCCGTTAGCCGCTTTAATCAAGTATCCTTTATCGAAGTACCCTCTGAAAAAGTCCAACAAAACTTCTATGCCCTCTACAAACGTTTTAGAACGTAAATTGTTTTTCGTTTTTTTTTTTATAAAGAGTTGCTTTTGTACAACTGAAGCTTTTAGGACGGCTTTTTGCACTTGAATAGTTTTGGAAAAAAAAGCGGCCACGAAGGGTTCCGTGCTACTAAATATTTTTTAAAACGCTAAAAAACACATTTCTTGTATGACCTCCTTTAATTTCTATTATTTTTTATTATTCGAAGACATGTGACATGTACTAATCCGTACTGGACCCGCGCCGTGGATTACGGTCCACTACCTGTCACAGAGAGGAGGCCTCTGTCTCAGCAATGGGAACTTTGTAGGCTGATTATGCTATGCTGTTGTGCTTATGCTATTGTTATAGCGGCCATAATACTACTAATACACTCTTTTTGGAAATTTTAAATGTCAAACTATTACAGTTCAAAAGATACAACCCTGTGACAAACGGACGGACAAAGCAAAGCCTTAGTAATAGGGTTCCGTTGGCACCCTTTGGGTACGGGACCCTAAAAACCGTGAAGGTACGCAGTAAGGTACGACGAATAAGAATAGAGTGCAATGCATTTTACACTCCACTAGTTTTATGCATTCGACTCTAGACGAATATTTTCACGTACATTTTTCAGACGTGTTTATAGATACAGATAAAAATTGCTACGTGTTTAACTTGGCTTGAAATTTCACGGCTGGTCCTTGTACAGTTATTTCTATTCAGGAATGAAGAAAAATAGATTCTTTTGACAACAATTCCTAGTAAACTGATGCTAAGTTCGAAACATTTTATTTGTCACAAGACATAAATAAATAGCAATTGTCGTTTTATGACGTGGAAGTCACAATCTACGTCGAAGTCAAAGTTTTTTATTTGATAAACATAGATGTAAAAATAAGTGTTTGAAATAGAATACGTTCAGAGATCTCTATGTTTTGATTATCAAATGGGTGCATACTAAATTACAATTTAGAAATAGATTTTTTGTTAAAAATTAAATGACAAGCTAACAGAGTTAAACTGTACCCAATATCCTCTATCAAAGTTAATTCTTATATGCATACAATATTATTATTATTGGGGTGCTAAAGCAATTCAGGAGAACGACTATACCTAGGTAATAGGTTGACGTGGAGTTGCGGACACTACCGCAACTCCACGACAATGAGCGTATTTTGCGTATAAGCTGAGCTACTCGATTACTGACAAATGCGTGCACTGATGGAACAGGTCCACTCAAATCTGTGTGGTTCTATCCTTAAAAGGCCATTTCAGACACCAATCTACATGGTCCTAATATGATCTGACCAAGATTATGTCTGGACTGTTTAAAAGAGACTGTGATCTCTGAGTTTGTTTCGGTCTTCTTACACAGAATACACCAAACTCATCTAGTTTTAATAAAAATAATTTATTTTGAACGTGTATAAATGTTTACGTACGGAAATAAAATCATTTATAATTTATTTATCAAGGGATTATTCCATTATACAGTTAAATTAACCACTAGAACTCATTACAAGCCAGAGTTTTGCATTAGGTGCCATTAAAAGGATTATGATTATGAAACAGGGAACAAAATGAGTGACGTCCCCAATACGATTCGCGAATGTAGTTTTATGTCACAAACATGACTCGTCCGCTGCGTTAACACCCCATTTCACGAGTTTACGGTTCATTATCTACATTAAAATTTAATATTGTGGTCGAACTGCAATTTCCAAGTTCTGAAACCAATCAGAAAAGAGTAATTAAGCTTCCAATTATTATATCAATAAATAAAATTGTTTCCAAAAGAAATTTAAATTTATTTATTGATATAATCAGAAGTCCAATTTCCGTAATGAAAAACGTTAAAAATCTAGTCGCAATCAAATCAATGTCAAAAATGTAGCGAAACTAGAAGTATTTTTGACAGATTGAGACTAAGATCAGCCTGTGAACGTTCTTAGTGTGTGTGTGTGTGTGTTGTGAACGTGAGCTTTAGGACTACACTTAGTCTATATAATGATGCCTATAATTATTATCTCCGTATGAATCTACGTATAAATTAATTGCAAAAAGATATCAAACAAAAAAATACCTAAAGGCAAACTAAAAATAATCCCAAAACCTTTCATAGGGAAAAGTTTAATGCTGTGTCATCGAATTGAATTCTTCCATACCATTTCTTTTCAATATTTCGATGGATCTGAATGTTGAGGTCAGCTTAGGGTTCCTGTCAATCGAGAAAATTACTTACGACTATGAATTCCTATTTTATAAGGGAAAAGTTGGACTTGACGTGGATAGTATTGGTAAACTAATAAATTACTGATGTACTTAACAAGTCTTTAATATTGAATTAGTAATGCCATCAATTTCTTGGAGAAATTGCGATAAAGGTAGGTCTCTAAAAGTACAGTTTTCTGGTAGATCGGTTCCATCATATTAATTAACAGACGTCATGAAATATTTTATGCATTTGTTATAATAATAGTGTGTCTATGATATATTAAAAAGAAGTGTTGTGTTGTTTCTATGGGCGGGTTGTTTCACGTCTACTTGACGCACGTGTATACGTCAAAAATGGCGCTAACTATCGTCAAACCAAGCAAAAGCGTTGTTTCAAATAATAGGTTATGGGCCCAGCAGTTTCCATTAGGCATTTTTTTTCTCACACAAAGAATCCCTAATGTAATCCCTATGGAATTTAAGTGCCTAACAAAGAAATATTAAGTTATTAGGATTCATACCTAAGGTATAGGTAGTTGCTCCATGTAAAGTACTGGTATTCCTTCACAAAACCATTTCATATACTAAGGTATTCTCTTTGTTTTCTAATTAAGATTTCTTTGTAGAATCCCTGTAAGCTACAAGCAGGTACAATGAGCTACAGTATTTATTGTGCGAAGTAAAGGATTTACTCGTAGGACCGCAGGAAAAGCTTTAATTAAAACATTATGAAGGTGGAGTTACCGGACTGTTCGAAACTACATACATAATCATGTTGCAGCTCAGTTCGTAGAAGTACCTTGTATATTATTATTAAGTTAACACAGCATCTTGTTAGCTCTTTAATTAACCACGTTAACGATATTTGCGGATGAAAGGTTCTTAGAAACGTTATTTTCGATATTTGTAGGTAGTAGGAAATGGAAAATCTATTTCTACACTATTTTAATTAAAACAACGCTCGTTGTGGTTTTTGCTAACCAGTTGCAATGTGTTGTTTGAAAAATGTTCTGCTTTTTATAATTAACTAGCTGCATCTCTTGGTTTCACCCGCATACGCCTGGACCCCGTGGGAATATCGGGATAAAAGTATCCTATGTAATTCATTCAAATTCGTTCAGCTGTTTTAGTGTGAAAGCGTAACCAACATACAAAAAATTTAATCTTTTCTCTTTATTTTAGTTTAGACTTGCTTTTGGTCAAGGTCGGAAATTATCCCATGGGATCGTACTACCGGTGTAAAAATGACCTATGTCCTAACCCAGGTCACGACCGACTTGTTCGCTTTAAGATTTATCCAAATCCGTTTAGCCATTATGGCGTTAAAGGGTAACAGACATAGTTACTTTCGAATTTATAATATTAATATGAATTTGGTACATTACATACTTATTCAACTTCGCACACACAGGTATTATCAATATAATAAAATGAAATAAATACCAAATAATGTTAGTTAAGCAGCAGCAGCAGATTGCTTTATTCGAAGATAAAAGAAATGCCACTTGTTGTTTTCCTAACTCATACCTACCTAAAACTACAATAGAAATCGTAGAAAATCCCTGAGCATTTCAAGAAAAAAAAAACGTCTTTGAAAATAGTCGAACAACTGACCCAATTGTATACACTAGATCCGAATAGCGTCCAGCAAATAGGCATTTACCCGAAACCTCCAAATAACGAGGGTGACTGTCAGATTGGAATTTGGTCACGTTTACCAGTGACCGAGCTCTGTCGTCTTTGCTAAATCATTGCAAACTTACCTGTCAGCCGGCGGCGAGGTCCAAATTGTCCACGTCAATTCCAGGCTGTCATAACTTCGGATTCACTGTTGATTTACTACGTGGGAGTGTTCGAATACAAACATAATTGGTTTGATCGTAGATAGAGTACAGCAAATAGACAAGCCACTAAATAATAATGATTACAAATGGAGTGGAAACACATACTAACAAACCAAGTTAATAAAAAGCTTGTACCTTTCTCCGACACAATTACTTTTGTAACTTACTGGGGCTGCCTCAATTTATGTATGACACAATGTTTAAGTTGAAATAAATATTTTTGAACATTTTTTTGTAATAATGACACAACAACGACGCACTTATTGGATCAGTGGTAAGAGCAAGCGAGACAGAAATTGATACATATAGTACTAGCGGACCCGGCAGACGTCGTCCTGCCCGGAAAAGCAGCGCCATCTACTGGGTCCAATTGTGTTTTCAAACCATCCAAGAACCCATTGAAATATACATACAAAATTTCATCCAAATCGGTCCAGCCGTTTTGGAGGAGTTAGGTGACAAACACACGTACAGAAGAATTATATATATTAAGATTAATAAAAGCATACAAGTCGTGGGTTCGAACCCAGCCAAGGACTTTACTTGTGTGTTCAAAACGGTGGAGGAAACCGTCGTGAGGAAACCCAATTCCAATTTCGTCCATTTTTGGTTCTAACCAAAAATTGGAAGACATGCGATATCTATCAACCCGTACTGGGCCCGCGTTACAGGTTGATTATACAAGAAAGCTCCGCCTATTAAGTCCCACGTTGAAGCACCTAGTTTGGATAGCGGTAATTATGTAAACGTCTCGCGTCGCGAGTGTTTCTCTTATTTCCGGTATTTCCCGTAGGGGTGTTTACACAATAGTGTTTGTTTTATGCTCATATAGACAGGCTTATTATTGAACATTGTTGATTCCAGGCTGCTGTCAATATAAATATTGGACAGTGCAAGCAGTTTTCTCTCATAAGAGTAAGGTTTCTCAGCACATTCTGCTAACTTTGACTACGAGACTTTTGATGTGAGTGTGTGTGCACTATCAATAATTATGTATATTATATTTTGTTAGCCTACATTGTGGCCCACTGCTGGGCAATGGCCTCCCCTTGTTTCTTCCAAACCTCCCTGTCTTGTGCGATCTCTGGCCATGTTGGCCCTGCAAATGTTACCACATCGTCGCACCACCTTCGCCGTGGTCTACCTCGACGGCGATGTCCTTCCTCAGGCGTCCAGTGAGTGACGATCTTTATCCATCGCTCCAGGTCAATATATAACCACATTATATTTGTTTTTATAGAGCGATAGTCTCTCTAATAGAGTCTTGATTCAGTTTATTTACAGCTTTATTTACATAAACACCGTCTTTACTTAGTTTTGCCTCATGTAAGTGTACGATGGAACCTGTATAATTTAATTGCAAGCACTATGATGGGCCTGCAATTTAATTATTTCAAGTGGGGAAACCTTATAACAGTTTACACAAATTATTATATGGAACCGTATGGGACGAACTGCTGCGCTGCTGTGCATAGGAGCACTAGACCAATGAAGATACTTAAGAATGATCCTGGGCATAGATATAGAAGGCCAAAAAGTAGGTAATTCTTATCGAATTTTGACCAGAATGAAGGCAAAACGTATAAAATGCTGTCAACAAAGTAATGACTACTAGTTATACTTTTATTGGATTCAAAGTAAAGAATGCTATTCAGCATAGGACTATTCCTATCACAGTTATTTTACCTCTGAAAGCAACCCAAGAGCAACCTTATTGCAACATGAATAAAGATAACTGTGAATTGACAGTGATGCAAAATCAGAGGTACGAGCATGGAAAAGTACTGTCAGAGGACTGTAATTTTCTATCGCGGATTTGCAACCATAATGCCGGCAAATTTGGAATCTATGTAGTTACTGCAAAGCTTCCACAAATGCCCACTAATATGGGACATTTCCTTTGTAACCCAATAAACTGACCATAATTATAATGGACATATAAATTGTTTATTGGGCACCTACGCTTGCCCATTTCAACTGATGTGACACAAACGTATCATGTATACTCTTATTGGTTAATCGCCTTTGGTTTTGCTACATTATTTTGTTGTTTTATTATTTGGTAGTAGATATCTATTGGCAATTTTAAACGATTTGGGCCTTTCAATAGTCAGCAAACTTTTATCTGAAGAATAATTATGACATATGTTCTGTACAAAAATTGTAAAACCGCAATATTTGTTCCTCAGATAGAAGTTATCTAACTATTGAAAAATTTGCCCTTAATCTTTTTACTTCTTAGACACTTGTTAGCTAGTGTCTATAATAGCCCAAATTTATCAGGCCTTTTAGCGTCTCCAAATTCACCATTAACAACAATAAAGAAGCCTTCCTTTAAAGACCGCATTATCATAAACAATTTTTGTTTCTAATATGGCATCATGTAAAATTTTCTTTTTAGCACTGTGTTACTTAAACCCGCACTTAAGTCACGCTTTTCTGTGACTTAATTAGTTGATTTTTACACAGAAAAGAGTGACATAAGTGCGGGTTTAGGTGACATGATTTATAAAATAGTATACGATACGTGTAACTTAAGTAATCTATGAATGGACGGCGTTTAGCACCCTCGCCTACTTAAGTCACACGTATCGTAATGTATTATTGTAGAACTCACTGTTGACTCATAACTTAACTTCATCCGTACGATCACAAAAGTCCTAAAATAACTTTACTATCAAAAGCCGAAGTTGTAAACTCTGTTTATTTTAATAACATTAGCATGAAAATGTTATCCACCATAAAACTATATATTGTTGCGCGCCACAATTAATGCCTGATGTTGGTGACATTAGTTACCACTAGCGCCATCTAGTTTCTAGTAGAAGAACTTATTAGTTCTTCACTAGCGCCATCTATTATCGATTGGCTGAACTTACTAGAACTATCGACATCTGGTCAGTCGGGGCCGGTATGTACTCGAACATTCTAGATGTTTCTACAATAGAAGATTCTGGAATTATCTGCGGCACTATATAAGGCCGGGACTAGCCGCGACTAATCAGACTTGGTTCTGCGATAGAAGCGAATACATCGAAAGCGATCTTCAAGTGCGACTTAAGAGCGATTGTGTTTTATAATTAGTGTGTTTGAGTTGTTATTAGTAAAAAGTATAGTATAAGTATAAAGTGTAACTTTTGGTAATTTTTATCGGCAGTTTTTATTGTCACGAACCCGAAGCTCGTAACAATTGGTGTCAGAAGCAAGGATTAAAATCATGCCGATTTTACCTAAAGACGACACGGAGGGTATCCGTACCCGGAGTCAACGTCAACAGGAGACGGACCAGAGACGTTTTGGTGGAGCTATGCCGCAGAGGTCGGAGGGCCAGCTACCAACCACGGAGGCCGAAACGTCCGCAGCAGCTCCAGCATCAGCAGCACCAGACTTTGCTGCCCTGATGATGATGCTGCAGGAGCAGTCCCGCCGACAGGAGGAACAGGCCCGCCGACAGGAGGAACAGGCTCGTCGGTTGGAAGAACAGCTCCAGCGGGACAAGGAGGAACAGGCTCGTCGACAGGAGGAACAGGCTCGCCGACAGGAGGAACATGCTCGTCGGTTGGAAGAGCAGCTCCAACGTGATAAGGAGGAGCAAACGCGCCGCCAGGAAGAGCAGATGCTCCTTATGAAGGACCTTCACGCTACCTTCGGGAAAGACATGAAGGAGGTGAAGGATAAGGTTGATCAACATGACAACCGCTTGTCGGAAGCTGAAATCCGGATCGACCAAGTGTATAATCGGGTTGACAACGTGGTGGCTGACGTAAAGAAAACCGTGATGGCTGATGTAAAGAAAACGCTGGATTACCTTAAACTTGGGTATGGAATCGCAGCTCCCGTAGCTACAACACCTTCGCTCCGTGGATTCAAAGTGCCACCGTTCGACGGAACTTCTTCCTGGTCGGCCTACAAAATCCAGTTTGAGGCTGTCATGAAGGCGAACGCTTGGAGTAAAAGTCAGGCCATGACTGCCCTCACCCTAGGCCTGCGCGACCAGGCCTTAACTGTTCTGGAAGCTCTCGGTAAGGAAGTGACTTACGAGCAGCTCCTTGAGGCATTGGAGGCTCGGTATGGCGACGCTCACCTGGAACACGTGTTTCGTGCGCAGCTCAAAGATCGCGTGCAACGCAGTAATGAAAACCTGCAGCAGTGGGCCCTTGAAGTGGAGAAGCTGGTGCGTAAAGCTTACCAGTCCGTACCTGCGCTTATTGATGGGAACCTGGTGCAGGCATTCATCGACGGCATCCGCGACCTTGAAGTTAGAGCTGCTGTGAGGCTCGGGCACCACGGGACGCTTAAGGACGCCTTGGCCCATGCACTGGAGGTGGAAGCCGTGCGACAGGATCATCGCTCCCATCGCGTCAGGGAGGTTGCAGCGGCTACAGTTCGCGACCGCAATAAAGGGTACAGCCCTAGGTGCTACGGCTGTGGGGAAAGGGGCCACCTTAGATCCAGTTGCCCCAAGCGAACTGCAGAAAGAGAAGACGGCCGATCTCCAGAGGGCAGTGCAGCTAACAGCACCGCCCAGCACCAGCAGCAGGGAAACGAGTAATAGCCAGGACTGCGGGGCGGGTGCTGGCTGATGTTCAAAGAGCCCCAAGGGTTTCGATCACACAAACCCAAGACGGGAACAGCCTAATCATCAAGGGCGAGTTAAGTCCGAAGAAGTGTTCACTATTCAAACGACAAGTTAGCTTTTTGGGATATGTAGTGTCTGAAGAAGGTATCCGCACGGATCCAGAGAAGATCGCCGCTGTCAAGGATTGGCCAATTCCAAAAGACAAGACGCAGGTCAGAGCATTTCTGGGTTTGTGCTCCTATTATCGGCGATTTGTCAAGAACTTTGCAGATATAGCCAAACCCCTGCATAGGCTAACCGAGGAGAAGCGACATTTCTGCTGGGATGGAAGTTGTGACATCGCATTCCAGGAGCTAAAGGACCGTCTGTACAAAACACCTATTTTGGGGTACCCTGATGCGGGCAAGGAATTTATAGTTGATACAGACGCAAGCGACATAGGACTTGGCGGTGTGTTGTCCCAGCGGAATGGCGATCATGAATTTGTGATGGCGTACTTCAGCAAGTCATTGTCGAAACCTGAAAGGAACTATTGTGTTACGAGACGGGAACTGCTTGCTGTGGTAAAGTCATTGCAGCACTTTAGCAAATATCTTCTGGGGCGGAAATTCCACATACGAACTGACCATGCTGCACTGAAATGGCTATTGCAGTTCAAAAATCCAGAAGGTCAAGTTGCGAGATGGATTGAACTACTGCAGGAAAACGACTTCGTGGTCGAACATCGCAGCGGAAAATCTCATGGCAACGCAGATGCGTTGTCAAGAAGACCTTGTCCTGAAGACTGCAAGCATTGTACTAGGCAAGAAAGTAAAGAAGTCGTACCTGTGAGGATGCTCAAGACAGACCTCAGCAACGAGTGGAAGGAAAGCCTACAACGTGCACAGCAGGAAGATTCGGACATCAAGCCGATTCTGGAGTGGATAAAGGCCAGAGCTCTTAAGCCCAGGTGGAGCGACGTCTCAGCAATGAGTTCGATCACAAAAAGCTATTGGGCCCAATGGGACAGTTTGGTGATTCAGGATGGAGTCCTGTGCCGTAAATGGAAAAATGCTCGGGGAGACAGCTGTCATTTGCAAATGGTTGTCTCTAAAGCTCAAGTACCGGATGTTCTACAGCTGTACCATAATGGTTGTTCAGGAGGTCACCTGGGAGTAAAACGGACTCTACTGAAGATACGAGAACGGTTTTACTGGGTCCACTGCCGAGACGATGTCGAGGACTGGTGTCGCAAGTGTACAAGTTGTGCAGCTGTAAAGGGACCTCAGACTCGTAGTAGAGGTGCACTGAAATTGTACAATGTTGGCGCACCATGGGAGAGGATAGCCCTTGACGTAGCGGGGCCGTTTCCGGAAAGTGAAAGTGGTAACAAGTATTTCATGGTTGTGATGGATTACTTTACTAAGTGGCCGGAAGTCTTCGCCATCCCAAATCAAGAAGCTTCGACAGTTGCAGATAAATTAGTTTATGAAGTCTTCTGTCGGTTTGGAGTACCTTTAGAGATTCACAGTGATCAAGGAAGGAATTTTGAGTCCCAAATATTCCAGGAAACTTGTCGAGTTATGGGTACTCATAAAACAAGAACAACTTCTTACCACCCACAATCGGATGGAATGGTGGAACGATTCAATCAGACATTGGAGAGGTACCTAGCAAAAGTTGTGGAAAATCGGCAACGAGATTGGGACAAGCACATACAACCGTTTTTGTTGTCATATCGAAGCGCTGTTCACGAAAGTACATCGGTGACACCAGCTTTCGCAAACTTTGGAAGAGAATTACGGCTGCCTGCAGACCTGATCACCGGAATACCACCTGATGCCCCACGCAGTATAACCGATTATGCGAATCACTTGCGGAACAAAATGAATGACATTTATGAGCACGTCAGACAATCGGGCCAGCAAATGTCTGAAAAGATGAAAACCCGTTATGACCGCAAAATGAACAGTAAAGGGTTCGACGAAGGTTCACTAGTGTGGTTGCACAATCCAGTCCGCAGCAAAGGGAAATCTCCTAAGCTTCAAGCTAAATGGGATGGACCGTACCGGATTGTGACAAAGATCAATGACGTAACCTACCGGATACAGAAAGGTGCAAGAGGTACTCCTAAGATCGTCCATGTGGATCGATTGGCGCGTTATTATGGAGCCGATAATACTCAGGACGAGCATGTCTTAGGAGGGGGCAGTGTTGCGCGCCACAATTAATGCCTGATGTTGGTGACATTAGTTACCACTAGCGCCATCTAGTTTCTAGTAGAAGAACTTATTAGTTCTTCACTAGCGCCATCTATTATCGATTGGCTGAACTTACTAGAACTATCGACATCTGGTCAGTCGGGGCCGGTATGTACTCGAACATTCTAGATGTTTCTACAATAGAAGATTCTGGAATTATCTGCGGCACTATATAAGGCCGGGACTAGCCGCGACTAATCAGACTTGGTTCTGCGATAGA
Source organism: Apamea epomidion (assembly GCA_947507525.1). Classification (NCBI taxonomy): domain Eukaryota; kingdom Metazoa; phylum Arthropoda; class Insecta; order Lepidoptera; family Noctuidae; genus Apamea; species Apamea epomidion. The sequence goes on from OX382227.1 coordinate 14,525,268, forward strand.
AGCGAATACATCGAAAGCGATCTTCAAGTGCGACTTAAGAGCGATTGTGTTTTATAATTAGTGTGTTTGAGTTGTTATTAGTGTTGTTTAAATAAAGTGTAACTTTTGGTAATTTTTATCGGCAGTTTTTATTGTCACGAACCCGAAGCTCGTAACAATATATATATGTACGTATAATTATGACAAGAATAAGGCCAAATAAAATTATTCCATATAAATAAGCGCAACCTACGATTTTTTTTTTGGGTGTGAAATCTTCAAATTACCTCTCCCGCTCTGGGCTGAGCGGAAGGGCGAGTCAGACTTTTACTGACTAAAACCCGTGTTCCTTCAGTTGCCTGTGCCAGGGGCCACGGTATCTCTTTCGAACAACCCGCAGCCCTGGCAGGCATCGGCCCTAGCGGACCCCGTCAGTTCGTGCTGACATCTCATTGAAGCGCGCGTGGAACATAACGCGCCATCGACCCGGACCTAGTCCTTACCGGGCGGCGAGCTGCTCATTGCTCGCCGCCCGCAAGCCCGCGCCTACGCTGGCCGGGAGTTGCCTGTTGACTCCCGCCCAGGGCGTCTCCTGCGGCGACTAGGGGCGTGAGGGCGCAGAGATTGCCTCTCCCTCACGCGTTCCGCCTCTTCCTTTGCGAGCATTACTGTTTCGCAAACGGAGGTAACGGCCTCCCATTCACTCTCGCTTCGTACCACGGCCTGGATCAGGGCAGGACGCGAGAGATCGCCGCCGCCGATCGCCGCCACGAAGACACGGCGGTGCTCCACCCAAGACAGGCAGACCTCCACCGTATGCTCTACCGTGTCCTGCGAGCGATCCACACAGTGGTGACACCCTGGCGTTTCCTCCCGCCTTATCCTGAACAGGAACCTCCCGAAACAACCGTGTCCGGTGAGGACCTGCGTCAGGCGTAAGATGAGGGCGCCGTGGCGCCTCTCTAGCCACTCCTCAGAGAGGGGACTTATCGCCGCAATTGTGGCGTGCCCAGCACTGGGTTGCGATAATCGTACTCTCCATGCCGCTATGAGATCCCGCCGGAGCTCGGTCCGCTGTACCGTGATTTCTCGTGGCAGCGGAGTTACGCCCCGGCGTTTTGCCTCCTCTTGCCACTCCCATATGTGGGCGAGGACTTTGGCCTCCAGATCCCATGGCGGCAATTCGGCAAGGAGCCTCGCCGCCTCAGTGAAGACCGTGTGGTATCCTCGGATCAGTCGGACTGCCATGACCCTTTGGGACGCGTTCAACCGGCGGGCTGGTCGCCGCTTCAGGGAACGCGCCCATACCTGTGCCCCGTAAAGGGCCATGGACCGCACGACCCCCGCATAGAGCCTCCGGCAGGAGGCGTTTGGTCCCCCTAGATTGGGCAGGAGCCGCCTCAAGGCAGCCCCGGCCCGCTCCAGTCTGGGAGCCAAACGTCGGAAGTGCTCCACGAAGTTCCACCGGCTGTCGAGGACGAGTCCCAGGTACTTCATCGTCAGCTCAACGCCGATGTGAACCCCTCCCGCCGTTATTTGTGAACCCGACGGTGGTGCGTCCCGAGGATCATGAAAACATGAAAAGTATGGGGACAAGCTGAAAAAATGAATCAACAACATCTACAACGAACACAAAATAAAATCATCAAAGTCCTTTTCAATTACAACTACTACACTCCTACAGAATTACTCTACAAAAAAAACAAAATTATTTAACATACAACAATTATATACATACCACACATGCATGACAATCCGAAAGATCCTTAAGACCAACATACACACAAATATTTCATTCACACAAAAGACTCATAGATATAATACACGTAATCAAGACGACCTGGAAGTACCAAGACTAAGAACCCTGCACGGGAGAAAAACTATACAGTATGAGGGGGTTCGGCTGTATAATAAATTACCTAAAAAAGTCAGAGAGTGCACAAGCATACCAACATTTAAAAAATGCCTAAGGAATCATTTGTTAGACACATAAGATTGGTTCGTATTTTCACAATTTTTTTTATTAGACATAAGTTTAGCGTGAGTTGCTTTGTATTTTAGTTACCTACCTAACAACATAATTACTTTTTTATTTATTTTTTATTTTTACAAAAGATAATATTAATATGGAGCTGTTTATTGGATGGCTCGACGTCGTACTGTAACCTACAACATATTGTTAATTTAGTTAAGTTTCTCTATAAGTGAACTGTATGTTCTTTGAGAAAATAAATGTCTTTAAACCGAAAACACATGACCTCAGACTTGTGCATCGAGTCTCAGTTGCCGGATCCTCTCAGGACTAGCTTGTCGTTAGCGTATCAAACTACGCTGACGCTGCTAGGGAGATCAGCGCGCAGCACCCAGTCCGTCAGATAGGCGTCGACAATGCGACAGAGGTAGGTCGGCATCCGGTGATACCGGAGTGCCTCCCTCATGAAACTCCAGGGCAGGGTATTGAAGGCATTGGCGATGTCTAGAGACACTGCCAAGACAACCCCATCCCGGGCCACAGCATCCCCCATCGTGAGGGCTCGCACGCGCATGATGCCGTCCATCGTAGAGCGCCCCCTGCGGAAACCAAACTGGCTTTCCGCCAAATCCGGCCCCACCCGCACCAGCTCCCCAACAAGGCGGTCTGCAATGACTCTTTCAAAGAGCTTGCCCACCTCGTCGAGCATCACGATGGGCCGGTAAGCGGACGGAGAGTCCGCAGGGCGCCCCGGCTTCTTGATGAGGACCAGTTTTCCCGTATTTCAACGAAGTGGGAACCGGCCCCTCTCCAAGCATGCGCTTAGTAGCCCCCTTAGTCGAGGCCCGAGAGCCTCCACGGCCAAAACCCAGGATTTTCCAGGTAAGCCGTTGGGTCCTGGGGCGATATTTTTGACATTCAGGCTACGTACCGCCACTCTCAGCTCTACCTCGGTCACTTCCGGAGAGTTTGGCCCCACCTGTGGTCCTATTACAAAAACTTATGTACCTCGTACCACACCTACTCAGCTATCAGCTTTTCGCCCTGAAAATGCTTGCTCAAAAATCCTCTGGCTCCTCTACCATTACCTAAAAGTACGCATATAAAAGTGATATCATCACTAAAATTAGGTGAGCAAAACCTAATAATAAAGGAAATTTGATTAAAGCTTTTCAATTATTCAAATCTTTTTTGAAGATACATTACATTTACTTCGAAATACCTGAAGAGAATATTATATTAGTAAACGAACCAAAAATCTACGAGCATACTGTACTGAGATTCCTATACATTATTTAAGAGTATTTCAAATGTAAAGGCTACCAACACTGACGCTCGCAAACAGTACCTACTGCTTACAAGCTGCCCGTACAAAAATTGAGCGTTGAATCGTGTAGAATTATTGTTGTTATTATTTAGGTGCTTAAATGTTATACATATTTACGCAAAAGCATCTTAATACTAACTGTTTTTGAAAGACCCAGAACGGATAAATAACCCAATATATTTCATGTTCTTTTTTTTAACATTTTTTATATAAGGAATTTTTGTGCGCATATGTGACGATGTTAATCCCATCGTGCTTTTATAAATAACAACTTACTCCTAAAATGAATAAACTAATATTAGTCACTCAAAGCTTAACTTAATCTAATTTATTATCTAATAAAAAAGTATATACTATTTTTGCTGCTTCAAAAGTAGGCTTAGCTAAAATACCATGGAATATTCGAACGTTCATTACCGACAGTTTCAACGAGTTCTGTTTCACGACAAAAAGTTCTTGTTGTCAATTTTCTTTCTGTTTCATAATTCTAAATATCTCGATTCATTTTGCGTTCTTAAATCTCTTTGGTAACCTCGTTTAAAATCAAAAAACGTATCAGAACCTTTCAATATTCTAAAAGCATAACATATGGTTTAGAAAACAAATTGCCTTACTTGATTACCACAACAGGCTTCACGAACTTTAAGCTAGGTATCGCCCGTGTCCTGTCAACCAAAACCTTTGTGTCCGTTAATTACTTTCAAACTTCAATTTTGTTTCGAAGCTTCATTCAACGAGGTTTTGTTCAGTCCTCTATATTGTATTCTCGGATTGTGGAGTAAAACAACTAGAAAATCCACATCTAACTTCAAAATAACTAAATATCTCTATGACTGTGGTCCTCGCAATCTTTTGAGTTTATCTCAAAGCATTGTATGCATTCTGGACATGAAAAGAATCTCTCGCCACAAGGATTGTTTGTGTGTGGTTGACGTAGTGGGAACATAAGTGCGGCCACGTTACATTTAAAATCCCTCAGATACGAACATTTATCTTGACTTATGAGTGGCGTTTTTTGATTCACTCCCCACAAAATTAGAAGGTTCTAAGCTTCCAGCTTTCTAATCTCTTCGTTCACTTTCATTCATCAACTGAGTGGGGTTTTCCATTTGTTTCAACCTTCCTACTGTTTATTCGTTTGTTTATATATCTTCAATTCAATTCGCTTCCTAATTAGTGTCAATGCCTACTGGTATCATAACAGTCTCTAAGGGAGGTCGTCTAACGGTCTAATTACTTTGGACATGCAAATATTAATTAGGGTAAGAAGCGGCCGCGTATTGGGATTGCTAACTGTTTAAACTTCACTTTGTATCAGCTTTTTAATTGGTTGGTTAGATCGTTATTAGTTTAGTTATTTGATAAATTATTATTATCATCGTCATTGGCAGCCTTGTTCCAGCCACCGTTGAGCATAAGTCTCCTCCCTTTCGTGCCATGCTTCCCTGGTAGATTACAGTTAGTACAATAATAAAAACAGTTTGACAGTCACCGCAACTGAACTTACATGGACTTTGTTCTCAGAGATTTCATAAGAAATATCTACGAGCCAGCTAATATGGCAGTCTTATAGCACATTTAAATTTTGTCGTCGCCTAATACGTAAATGTTTGATAAGGTCTTCAGCAAGTGTATCCTGCCCTATATACCATATGCCGAGACATGGACACTGACAGTTGGGTACCTGAGATGATTGATTGCTTTCTTAAGTTAAGCGTTCACTGAGACGGCCAAAAGTTGTTTAACTTCGATCCTAACGAAATTCGATAGTTATCTGGTATAATTAATATTGACGCAAAAGTATAATGACTAAGTGAGATATTGGGAATTCATAAAGATAAAGCTGTTGACCGCGCCCTCGTCTGCGTGTATTTCGTATTCATTTTCAAAATATTCAAGATGAAAAGAAGCTTATACACTTTTCCTGGTCTTAGGCTATCTACTCGTATTTGTCAAATACACAGCGACCCATACACACATACACAGCGATCCGTTCAGTTCTTTAGGCCTGTAAAGGTTACAGACAGACAGTTTCTTACGTAGTTTACAATATTAAGGGCGAGTTGTTTCACATCCACTTGATGCCCGCGTATACGTCAAAAAAGGAGCTAACTATCGTCAAACCAAAAAAAGCGTTGTTTCGAATTACAATTACAAAATTATGACCTTGCCGTACGTCAAATAATAACAAGTACGTAATCGTTATTATTTGACGTTCGTATGTCACGTTAACCAACCGTTTGAAACAACCAGCCCTAAGCATGGATATTATGACTAAGTTGTATTTTGTTTTTGTTACCAGGGCAAAGAGTATGGGCAAAGGAGTTCTACATCAGCACTATCACGATTCTCAAGGATACGGCGACTCCCTAGACCAGCACATCGCGTCATAAATCCTGATGAAGGTAAATCTTTAAGCATTACATAATACCTGTATTTATTAAAGGGCTAGGAAGAAGTGTGTATTACCTACGCCCACATTTCGCAAGTTATTTTAAGGAACAATGTAATAGAGGGCCCACTGTCATTAACCTGGCACCCAGCCAACCAACCAAACCACCAACAACCAACCAAAAACCAACCAACCAAACCCATAACCAACCAACCAACCAAACCAATAACCAACCAACCAACCCAACCAACTTGTTTTTTTCTGGGTTTGTGTTATTTTTATGCATCATGTTTACCGCAAATAAACCTATTTTCTATCTTTCTCAGACAAAAAAAATCTCATAATTTTTTAAGGTGTGTGATATATTACTGGTTAGCATATTTCGCAAAGCCTGAAGGCCAATTCCCCTAATTAAAACTTTCAAAATCTAGTCACAATCTCATCTCAGTGACAATCAATGGCAAAAACTTGTCAAAAATCTGAGGAAAAAGAGGTATTTTTGACACATTGAGAGTGAGTTCAGAATGGGAACGTTCTTAAAATTACGAGAATTGCCCCTCTGGTCAATGAAATATTCAAAGTCAAAGTCAAAGTCAAATCATTTATTTCAAATAGGCACATAAAAGGCACTTTTGAACGTCAAAAATAAAATTAAAATAAAATTGATTCTAGTCGCCTCTTCCAAAAGGTAGTTTTCGTATGGAGAAGAATGGGCAAGAAACTCCACCGTTACTCTTTTAAAATGTTTTACAATATTTTGCATACATTAATTATATAATTATATGTGAAGACGATGCACCTAACAATAAAATTACTATACCACAATAGGTAAAAGAAATAAAATGGATAAATGAAACCATGACATATAAATTAACTTTGTGATAGATACATGGTGCTCACATATTCACAAACATTCCAAAAGTAGACGATTATCATAAATAAATAAGGAGTAACAAGTCCGGATGTTACCCCAAGTAATTACAGAATGTAAATCAATGTTAAAGAAAAAAGAATAAATTATACAATTACATTAGCAACCAGTTTGATTTTGTCTAGACTCTAGAGATTGTCCTATGGAGCAGGACCAGCATGTTTCCAAGGATTCTTATCTCGGATATAATCCTCTAATTTGTAATATCCTTGCTTACAAAGTGTAATTTTAATATAAGTTTTAAATTTTCTTTCATTTAATTGCAATATTTCACAAGGTATTTTGTTGTAACATTTAACACAGTACCCCATAAAAGATGTATGTACTTTAGATAATCTGAAAAAAGGTTGATCTAATTTATCTTTATTTCTAGTATTAAAATTATGTCTATCACTTATTTTATTAAAAAGATGTTGATTTTTTCTTACATACATAATATTTTCATAAATGAATTGGCAAGGTACCGTCATAATATTAACCCTTTTAAATAGTTCCCTAAGAGATTCGCGGCGACGTAGATTGTAAATGGCTCTGACAGCTCTCTTTTGCAAAATAAAAATGGATTCAATGTCAGCAGCCCGACCCCACAGTAAAATGCCATATGACATAATACTGTGGAAGTAACTAAAATAGACCAAGCACGCGGTTTCTTCGTCTGTTAACTGTCTTATCTTTCTAACAGCATATGCGGCCGAGCTTAGCCGCCCCGCAATAGATGTTATATGAGGTCCCCATTGTAATTTCTCGTCTAGCGTGATTCCTAGGAAAACTGTCTGATTAACAAATTCTAATTTTTGGCCATTCAATACGATGTCACATTCGCTATTTCTAACATTAGGTAATTTAAATCTAATGCATTTTGTTTTTTTTTCATTAAGTACTAAATTATTTACCGTAAACCAATCTTGGACCTGAAGAAAAAAGTTATTCACGTCGTCAAGATTTTGTGACCGTCGGTCTATTTGAAAGATCAATGATGTGTCATCTGCAAATCACACCATCTTCGGTTGATTTTGAAGTAATTGGGGTAAATCATTAATATAAACTAAAAAGAGGAATGGACCCAATATCGAACCTTGAGGAACGCCCATTGTCATTTCAGAACCCAATGAGTTTACGCCATTTACTTGGACTTTAACCTTTCTATTTTTCAGGTATGATCTTAACAAGTCAAGTGCTGTTTTCCTAATCCCATAGTGCTCGAGTTTCATCAGAAGTGTTTCATGGTTTACGCAATCGAACGCCTTAGAGAGATCGCAAAAGATTCCAATAGCATCTTGTGCTTCTTCCCAGGCGTTAAAAATGTTCTTCATTAGGGTAACACCGGCGTTAGTGGTACAACGCCCTTTGGTGAAGCCGTACTGGTGTTCATGAAAGATGTAATTTTTATTAAAGTGACGTAACATTTGATTGAGCATCAACTTTTCAGACACCTTACTGAGAACTGGCAGAATTGACACAGGTCTATAATTGTTGGGATCTTTACTATCACCGGATTTGAACAATGGTACTACTTTACTATGTTTCATAAGATCCGGAAAGACTCCTTGGTCAACACTGGTGTTAAATATGAAAGCTAAATAGGGCGCAATGGTTTCGATGAGAGATCTACATACTTTTACAGACATACCCCAGAGTTCTTCTGTTGATTTAATTTTAAGATCTTTAAAAGCTCTTATAACAGCCTGGGGGTTTGTATGCTGAAACCTAAGCTCCGAAGGGCATGCCTTTACATTCCTTTTAAGTAAGGCAGCAGAAAGCGTGGGGGAAGAATTTAAAGCTTCAGTAGTTTTAAGGGGAATATTAGCAAAGAACTTTTCAAATTCCTGAGCTATTTCTACATCCGAATTGATGGGGCCATGTGCAGTCTCTAAATTAAGTTCACTATTTCGCTGTTTTTTCCTACCTGTTTCTTTATTTATTATTTGCTAGGTAGTTTTTATTTTATCATCAGCCGATTTTATTTTATTGCTTATATAAAGAGCTTTAGCTCTTTGGCACACCCTTTTAAAAGCCCTTCTAACACCCAGCAACTTCTAACAGCCCTTCTAAAACCCTTTAAAAAATTCAGAAGGCTAAGTAATAATGTTTTTTCTTAGTATTCATTAAGGTCTACGTTTAATATGCCTACGTTTGTGATGAGTGAGCTTAAATAATCATAGCTATAACTGAAAGCTATGCTAAGAATGTATGCATATTTTACTATTTCATTTGAATACTGAATATTATTTAGGTTTTATGTAGTTACCTTTATTAATAATGCGATGGAAGCTACCTGGGCTTTAATTATTTTATTAAACCAAGAGCCTTTAATTTTAATTGACAAGAAAGAAGGAGAGATGGCTAGAAGTACGACCATCCGTTCCATAGCAAAAATAACTGATGTCACTTGGAAAGCTGCCACGCTAAAATGGAATTGTGCTGGACACATCTGCCGAATGTCAGACGACCAATGGTCCAAACTTACGACCCAATGGGTTCCTCTTAATGGCAAGCAACATCGCGGCAGGGCCAGACGGAGATGGCGGGATGAGCTGGACTCCTTCAACAAGAACTGGTCCTTAGCAGCTTTAAACAGAGTGAAGTGGAAAACGAGTAGGGAGGCCTTTGCCCTGCAGTGGGACATCATAAGCTTTTAATAATAATAAATAAAGAAGGCCTGAATTCACTCCTACATGATACCGGAGTATAAAACTTACTGTGTCAGTCCCTTCTTATATATTCCCTTTAATCTTAATCCTTTTATTTTTTATTCTGTTTTGTTTTTTGGACTTTTATACTACAAGTATATGTCAGTCCGATTAATCTTATTCACTAGTTATACATCATTAGGTTAACTCAAGATGATAATAGTTTAAACAAAAGACAAGCTCCTTCACTGTTAGGGTTTGAAAGTATAGAATTCATGATTCCGACCTGCAATTTGTCCAGATCCATTTTTTCCAATAACATACATCATCTATTATTCAACACAAGTATCACATTTAGGGGAAGAAACCTTTCCCATTAAAAAGGCAAATTTGTTTGATGGAATATGTCCGGTTCTGATTCTGTGCGCTATAATAATCAGTTTCCTACTTAACCGACTGTATGTACACCAAGGTATACGAGGAATCTTAATCCTGTGCATAATTTCGGTTGCCTCGCAAGGTTAAACATTTTCGCTTAACCTTCCAATTAACTTTGACATTAAGTTAAGCATAATACAATTGTCGGAATAAATTGAATCCTTTGCTTGGTTTGAATAAAATAATAGAGTTATTTTCGCAGATTGCTTCCTGGTGACGTCGGAAGAAGGAGAGTTGTTTTTTAAGTCCCCATCTGTTGATCCGGTTGTGTGTGGCATCTACATGATAGCTGACCCTGATAAGAGGATCGAGGTCATCTTTAACTACCTTGATGTGCCCTGCGAGAATGGAGGATTGGTCGCAGTAAGTTTTCTAAAATTATTTTATAAAATACTAGCCTCTACCCGTGTGAAATATTTTGTTCTCCCGACCCACCCCTTTTTTTTTTTTTTCTGGGTGGGAAATCATCAAATGACTCCTCCCGCTCTGGGCGGAGCAGAAGGGAGTGTCAGACTTTTACTGACTAAAACCCACCCGTGTTCCTTCAGTTGCCTGTGCCAGGGGCCACGGTATCTCTTTCGAACAACCCGCAGCCCCGGCGGCATGGGCCCTAGCGGACCCCGTCAGTTCGTGCTGACAGCTCTTTGAGGCGCGCGTGGAACACAACGCGCCGTCGACCCGGGCCTGGTCCTTACCGGGCGGCGAGCTGCCCATAGCTCGCCGCCCGCAAGCCCGCGCCTACGGTGGCTGGGAGTCGGCTGTTGACTCCCGTCCAGGGCGTCTCCTGCGGCGGCTAGGAGCGCGAGGGTGCAGCGATTGCCTCTCCCTCGCACGCTCCGCCTCCTCCTTCGCGAGCATAACTGCTTCGCAGAAGGAGGTGACGGCCTCCCATTCACTCTTGCTCCGGACCATGGCCTGTATGAGAGCCGGACGCGAGAGGTCGCCGCCGCCGATCGCCGCCAAGAGGACACAGCGGGGTCCCGCCCAAGCCGGGCAGGCCTCCACCGTATGCTCCACCGTGTCCTCCGGGCGATCCCCACAGTGGTGACACCCTGGCGTTTCCTCCCGCTTTATCCTGAACAGGAACCTCCCGAAACAACCGTGTCCGGTGAGGACCTGCGTCAGGCGGAAGGTGAGGGTCCCGACCTACCCCGTCGCATCGCTTCGCCTGCCTGCTTTGCTTGGCTCCTATGGATCCTAGTGTGATGTTAAATAGTGATTAACCTTCCTTAAGAATTGGACTATCAAATACAAAAAGAATTTTTCGGGACTGCCGGGCGGATTTAATTTTTTTTTTATTGTAAAAGAATTTTTCAAATCTGTCGACAGTTCCTGAGATTAGCGTATTCAATCAAACAAACAGAAAACAAAAAAAAGTCTTCAGCTTACCAAGACTTGCAAGTAAACCTACACAAAAAAAAAATCACGTAAGAAGTATACAATGCTCATTTTGCCGATAAAAAAAAAACCTTTCCCTAATCTTTTCCTTTCCTTTAAAATACAAACGTCTATGTTAAAATATTCTTAAACTATTTTTAACACTTTCGGCCTGTAACAATGTTTCTTATAATTTTTATTCTTCTAACTCTTTTACTTCAGCTTAGTTATACAGCTTGATTAGTCCGCATCATCCCAATTTTGATATTGGTGTTAAATTCACTTCACATAAATCCTACCCCATATATCTCACGACTCTCACTCACGACTCACGGACTGTATGTACAGACATATCAAGCTACCCGAAACTGTCAAATTTTCCCAATCAACCTTGAACTTTAATACTTTAGCGATAAAGTTGAAAATCTATTAAATAAATTTGACAGATTGTAGTAGCTTGATGTGCGGCGTCTGTACCAAAAGTTGCAAGGCTATAAAACATAAAGTATATTAATATATCTCGTGTACAAAAATGGCTTAAATAACACCATAACGGTTGATGTAATAAGTCTGAAACGGTCGTAAACTTTTATAACCATAAAGTGGTTAAGGAAACTTTAATTGAATTTTTTCGCTAGTAGACGCAGCTGGTGTTAGTTATAACATTTTAGCTTACCCTAGATCAGCTGTTTTTGTTAGACGTTATTATTTCCCGAGTCACAGCAGTTTTGCGTAGGTCTTTACTTTGCTCTGCTTGTAAACTAAACTAGTTGCCCAAATTATTGACTCTAGTTTGAGAACGATATGTTGTTTGTTTTTAACTGACGACAAAAAACGGAGGAGGTTCTCAAGTCGACGCGTATATATGTATATATATTTTTTTTTATGTATGACCACGCATAACTTTTTACAGAGTAGTCCGATTTTGATAATTCTTTTTTTATTGGAAAGGGTATACCCCAAAATTGGTCCCATGTGATATTGGAGAAAATTCCAACCCTAAGGGTGGGAAAATAGGGGTGATTTATTATTCACTCACAGATTTGAATGCTGAGTTGTGTATTATTACTCTACGCAGTGCCACATATGCCTGCCCTTTGGCAAACAATTAGTAGATTATAGCCACAAAAAATTATAAAATAAAAACTTTTTAACAAAAAAATTAAACCGCCGAAAAAACTGAAAAGCAAAAATTATTAAACATTTTTTATTTAACCTTAATAACTAAGTTCTTAAACGAATGTAAATATACTGTTGTGTATATACTGGATACCTTTCGCCAAAATGCCTGGGAATCGAACGCGATATCTACGCCTCACTAATTAAATACGCACTTAATAGGATACACGTATTATCACACTCACTTTTACACCCTGAGCCTGTTTCTAAACTTTTAAATATACTATTATATCTATCAATAAAAGCGAAAACTGGGACGGATTTTGAATTTTTACAAACGTCATACGGCTGACATCCTTCTTTGTCTCGTTTAAATATTGAAATGCTAGTGATTGACATAAAAAATATCGACTATTTGTACAAGGAGTATTTAATACTCCTTTATTGAAAAAAAAAATCAAATTCATGTATTTTTATTTGTTATACTGACAATAATCGTGTCTTTCGGCTAGGATTTTCAAGATGCTGTTAAAACTAACCCGCGTTCTACTTAATAAAGCTGCGCTATTTTTTCCTCATTAAATAACATCGTAGGTCTATGGGGTATCGGTAATATGGGGACTCCTCAAGTTTTAAAATATTATATTGCTATAACATTGAATTTGTTACGACTTATAACGAATACTTTCAAAAAGAGCACGGCTTGACGTGGAATCGAACGACCGTTTTGCCCAATGTCGCTTTTCGAGTTCGAATGTGGAAAAACTGTTTCTGGGAATTTAAACTCTCAATCATAATCGCTTTAAGCGATCTTAAAACGCCCGAGCTAACTAGACTTGTGTTTCGTTTCCTACTTGTCTAAAAACTTATTATATTTTTTTTTACAAATTTCATATTTGGCACCTCTTGCCTTGACGGCCTCACTGACATTAGAGATGAGTCAACATTGTTCCAAAAAGTGAACTGGTTCTCTTATTTCAACTCCGGTTCCGGTACTGGTACAAAGTACTTAATTTAAAAAAATCAGCGAGCGGTCCTTAACCTTAAAATAATAAAATATATTTAAATATATGGAATCCTCGACAACGCCACTGATACAACTCCTTTTATAATTCACGTATACTTATGAAGATATCTCAATATAAAAAAATACTGATGAAACACTACTAAAAAAAATCGTAACATCGATAGCACCAAAATTTAAAATTCATACCACCACATCATTAAATCATAGACAATTTCGAGCGGCCATTGTTGTTTACATCTTTGGCGAATTTTGAAACGCCGGACTCTAAGTAATTTTGAGTCGGCGCCAAACAATCAGTAAACAAAGATCACTAAGTTGCCCTAAATTTAAACGGCGCCGACTCAAAATTATTTAGGTATATATAATTATTTACATTAGTTTAAGAACTTAGTTATTAAGGTTAAATAAAAAAGGTTTATTATTTTTTGCTTTTCAGATTTTTCGGCGGCTTAATTTTTTTGTTAAAAAGTTTTTATTTCAATTTGTTTTTGGTTATTTTGTAGTTTTATACCTAAATAAATGTTACATAGTCCTATTTTCTATCTTTTCGTCCCGTTCAAGTTTACTCAAATTGTAAAAACTAGGTTCACGTCAAAAATGCAACGAATGTGGTTAAATCTGTCGACCTGTCTGCGCGCGCTCGTCAACATCTCCTAAAATGTTGGCAGCCGCAAAATCTAAACACCGAGTAGTATAAAAAGTAAAAAAAACCGCCCTAATATTATTAAAAAAGAACCTTATTCCAGTGGGTCGACGGCTGGGAGTTGAATGGCCAGGTATGGCCAGCAGATGCGTGGGATGACGACCGAGTGGTGGAGTCCTGTGACCAGAGGCCGTCACGTAAGCTGGTCTCCAGACAAAATGCTGCCCTCGTGCAGTACCGGGTACCAGCGAGGGGTAAAGGATTCGCTGTTACTATACGACATTTGAAGAATGCTAAACGTAAGTTCTTTGCTTGTGTACCTACCTAAATACTCTCAAGCTCAGCCCTCCACAAAGTTACTAAAAAGTCAAATTAACCAGTTATAAACTCAAATCACAGATATTTCAATGGCCGTCTGTACACGACGCAACCAATCAAAACTAGTTAATAACGCGTCAGTAAGTCGTATCGTGTACGACCGCCATTGAAATACTAGTGCAAGCATCGCTGATTCAGAACAAAAGTCAGTTCACTAGCTAGAGGTTTAGAGTTCTGTAGCCACGCAGTCAATTCTGAAACCATGTAAGCCTACTTAGTTCGTGCTTCGATAGCATAACGGTCTTCAGGAACTAGTTAGCTAGGGAGGTTTGAAGGGCAATAACCGCGCGTCCCTTTCAACACTTCACTTAGAGCTGCCACATATTATCATTATTATTGTAACGTATAGTGATAAGTTACCAATAAGTTATCATGCCAACACAACGGGGCTTTATTTTTCACAACCAGCCACACTACATATTGTAGCGAAATAGAAGAGGGTTTTCTTCGCTTGATCGATCTCGTTTTAATTTTTTAAATTAAAATAAGATAGGCATAAAAACTTAGCAAAAGACACAGAACGAATATTATTAAAAAGGATTACGTCGTGACGTCGACGTGACGTCTTTGGTGTTCGAGCCCTATAATAAATTGTATGTATTTTTGTTACGCGTCGATTAAGATACGTTTGCAGAGGTTCCTAAATTTACGTAACTATATAAATACAAGGACGTCCTAAATGGGTAATTGGCAACAAGTAAATTCGTTATTAGGAAGCGAAATAATAATTTAAATTACCGTTTGATCAAAATTGTAACAATGGTAATCTACGGCTAACTGGTAGTATATCAAGTAATAGGCCCTACTGAAAACTATGCTAAAAGATATACGAAAAATTCGGTCCTAGGCTCCACGCTGACAATCGGAAGGCTCCTCGCTGTCCGGAATCAAAATCCTCTTAAACGTGCAGGTCGCGCGCAAGGTGTAATGTTGGGTTTGATTCCCAACAGGAAGCTTCTAGACATCTGGTATTAGGGTGGCGGGTAGGGCGAATTCTAGATCACCCTACAGTCTTCGGACAAATCTACAGAAAATAACGAAAAATGACAATCCGAGACGCAGGCAGATTCTTTTATAAAAAGAGAGCTGAAGAAAAGTTAAATTACATACCGAGTCTTCATGAAATGTGACTCGCCTCGAGGCTACTTTTTAGTGATGTACAGTCAACGAAAGAGATAAGTATGCAGGGTCGTCGGATATAGTTGAAGTTTAGTAAGAAACCGATGGATGTTTTCAAATGAAATTTAGTTTGATAAATGAACTGTTTGTTTTCTGTTAATTAAACAAAATTTTATCCGAAAGCATCAATCCGTTTCTTACTAAACTTCAACTATATACGACGACCCTGCATACTTACCTCTTTTGTTGACTGAACAATTTGTTTATTTTCGGAAACACTGCCTATTACAAAGAAAAGAATGGAAAAAAATTTAGGAAACGATAAGAACTTTTGAATAATCAATAGGAAAGTAAACATACCCTAGGATCCAGTGGACGACCGCACAGAACTTGGTCGTTCAATCCGTTATAGTTTACCGTTAATAATGTTGCGAATTATTTCATTGTGAAATCAGAAAAAAAAAAATTTGACTTCCGTCCTGTGTCCAAAAAATTCTTCCAATGAAAAATCTCGGTAAGAGAAAAGACATGACACTTTTAGATTCAAAATTCAAAACCAATATGAAGAAAAAATCTGGTTAAAAATAAGGTTGGATTTGTTATAAAAGATGGTCGTTCGTGATAAAATTACAATGTAGCATTTGCCAATGCTGCACTATGCAGCTGTGATATTCGGGCTACTCATTGGTGATCCGATGACCGTTGGGGTAGACGTGCTCTTGAGTGGAGACCGCGAATCGGTAAACGTAAAGTGGGGCGCCCTCAGGCTAGGTGGAGCGTCGATCTTCGCAGGATGGCTGGTAGCAGCTGAATGAGAGTTGACGAAAATCGAGTTGAATGGCGTGCAATAGGAGACGCCTATGTCCAGCAGTGGACTGCTATAGGCTAATGATGATTGGTGATTTGAGTTTCCAACTGGTTACTTTTGAATAGTCTCATGGTGGACGATGTTCCATACTTGTATTGCCTCCATCATTTACACATGTCAGAACGTCTGTATCGCAAGGCTGTGCAAAGGTTAATAAATTTATTCATGAGGATGACGACGACATAATACCATCATTATCCTCATGAGTAAACTAACTTATCTATTTATCTGATTTTATTATTGCCTGGTAACGGAATTACTTCAAATTATGACAACTTACTGCAAAATGTGTGTATTTTTTACAAATAAAAAAACTGAATTTGAAATTAGGATGAAATTAACCATTACTTATCTATCGAAAAAATAATTTAAAGAGAAAATACACCCAATTTTTTCTTAAATTGATAACCTGGTTTTAATACAGGGTTGGGACAGGGGAAGGCTGGGACATCGACACGCAACCTGTTACAATGGATTCAGTACATCATTAAAAATTATATCAAACTAGCGGACCCAGCAGAAAAAGCAGCGCCACCTACCGGGTCCAATTGTGTATACAAACCTTGACCTGACAATAAAAAAACACAAAAAAAAGAATTATCCAATTTGGTGCAGTCGATCGGAAGTTATGCGCGTACAAAATGAATCACCGAAATGTTCATAATTTCGGTGATTCATTTTTATTTATATAGAAGATTAAATTTATATTTTAGTTTTTTAAATGGTGCTGTTCCATACATTTTGACCGCGTAGGTAAATTTCACATTTAGGTAATTTAAAATAATCTTCTTCGAAACAATGTAACCTAAAAAAAGCTTGTATAAGAAACATTTAATTCCAAGCGACTTCCAATTACACTAATTTTCTATCGTAGGTACCTAATAAAAGTTAAAGCAAACGGCTAAAACTAGCCAAATAGCCTTCTTATCATGCGTCATAAAAGGCTACATACCAACGAATTATCAAAATTAATGCTATTTAACTTTCTTATCACTACGTTGCTATAAACACAGATGGGGAATCCATGTCTACGCAGTAGGTACTCAGGGTGGATCTGCCCTAAATCCATCCACATTTAACACAACCTAGCTGGGGGGTTTGCGTAAGAAAGAAAAAGTATTAGGGGTTAAAGTATGAAATTGCCGATTTGTACTGAAAAGTTGAAATTCGTTTTTTTTTTAATTTAACATATTTGTTTAATCAAAATAATGACCATTCTTATCTATACATTGCTGCCATCCAATAGGAAGGTCATTTATGCCTTTGCGATAGAACTCTCGTGATCTAGATTCGACAAACTGTGTGAAAGCATTTTGTACTGCCTCCTGCGAAGAAAACTTTCAAAAATTGTCCAAATCACGAAAAAAATGGTAGTCCGTTGGAGCAAGGTCTGGCGAATACGGAGGGTGAAGAATGGTTTCTAATTGCAGTTCCTGTAGAGTTAAAACGGTTTCTCGTGCTGTATGAGGTCTCGCGTTATCATGGAGCAATAATGGTGAAGATCGATTCATGAGTCGGGGCTGTTTCACTGCTAGTTTTGCTATCATTGTTCAGAGTTCGGCACAGTAGACATCTGCCGTTATTGCTTGACCAGATCGGAGAAAGTTATAGTGCATAACACCATGCTGAGACCACCAAACAGTTACCAGTACCTTTTTATTGGTAAGCTTTGCTTTAGGACACTGTTGCGGCGTTTGACCTGGGGTCAGCCATTGCATTTTTCGCTTACGGTTATCGTAAAGAATCCACTTTTCATCACATGTCACAATTCGATCCAATATTCCTTCATTTCTGTATCGATTCAACAAGGCAACACAAGTTTCAACACGCGTTTCTTTCTACAGATCAGTCAAATCATGAGGCACCCATTTCTCATATTTTTTTATTTTATTTATTTGACGCAAATGAGTCAATATTGTTGGTAAGGTAACGTTAAACCATGCCGCTAATTCCTGGGTAGTTTGGCTCGGATCGGCTTCCACCATCTCTTTCAATTTATTGTTATTCATCTGTGTGGGCGGTCTTCCACGTGGTTCGTTCTTCAAATCTAAGTTTCCATCACCAAAGCGTTTAAACCAAAATCGCACGGTCCGTTCATTAGCAGTCCCCTCTCCAAACGCAACATTGATATTGCGAGCTGTTTCTGCCGCGTTAGTTTGGCGTCGGAACTCGTATTCAAAAATAACTCGAATTTTCGAAGTATCCATCTTTTTTGTCTAAACTGAATAAAAAAAACAAGTGAAAGTCGATAATCGAATGGTGCACATTTTTTAAAAGAAGAACTTCATAGGTAAGTACATACCATGTGAAAAAAGTTTCACTCAAAAATCTCAAACCATGAAGGTTCTATGTCAATTCGAAGTACCTATTACAATAAAACGGCAATTCCACACTTTAACCCCTATTACTTATTGCGATTCGTACAGGAAGATCACAACCTAAACTAAACACAGTCAAAAATAAAGAAATAAATTATATAAAAAGAAGCAACAAAAATAAAAATGAAACCGAAAGTCCTATACGAGGCCAAAAGGCTCCTGTCTCAGCATGATGCTGCGACATTTAAAAAATAAATATCGCAGCGGTGGTATTCGGATAGGGCCCGCTGCGTATGTATGTGACATGACGCATTCGGATACAAGTCATCGAATATGCTTGTCACACTCATCACACTCGTGAGGCTCGCACGGCGCCAAGGATCAGTGAGAATCCGCTCGTCAGCCGCTCATACGTAACTTACTTAACACAGATTTACTAACACATGTAAGTAAGTTGTATAGTATATTGTAACTTTACCTGGGAGCAGAAGATATTAGTTTTCCAGTATCTCCGCGATGCTAACTTGTTTTAAAACTTTACCTATAAAATGCTGGCAACATGGCGTAGTTTATCCTTATGGTACCTACTGGCTGGTGAAAGTAATTTTAAATAACGATCGAATATAGCTAGATTATACATTAGATACATTTTTGTCTGTTCTTCTCAATACACACGCTTCACGCTTCGCTTTAAAACAGGCAACTAACACCATACTTCTGAATGATCGATACCTTGACAATTCAAAAGTGTCTGTAAATGGTGTAATGAAAATAAATGCTTTAAGTTTGAGTTTGAATTCAGTTAGGTACATACTTACCTAAGTAATTGAAGATAAGTAGGTAGGCATTACATTATTATCCTATGTCCAGACGCCAGCAGGTCTAGCTAACCGAAACTGTCAAACTTTCCCAATCAACCTTGAACCTTAATGCTTTAGCGATAAAGTTGAGAATCTATTAAAGAAATTTGACAGATTGTAGTAGCTTGATGTGCTGGCGTCTGTACATATAGGGTTTACTAAATCCTGATATCAGATTTAAATATATCAGTAAATCTGCCGTCAAATGTCCTGTTTTGATTTGTTGAGCGAAATAAAAAAAAAACAATGAAATTGATGACTTGACAACACATTAAATTAAACAGTCTATCAGAAACATGGGGTTACTAAATATTCGTAGCAATTGTTGTAAGTTGTTGAAAATACATTAATAGCACTGCTCTAACGGTTAGCTTATTTAAACAGTTAGAGCTCCGGAAAATCCAATTCCAATGTTAGTTCAAATATCAGCACAGTTTTCATAAGTTATGAGTACAAATAACTGGTATTTCTGGCACCGGAACTATGGGCAGTGGTTAAACGTTTGTAGAATATGAATTCTGGCTGATATTGCATATGGAAATCGTATGAACTATGTTTGCTTGCAGTACTAGAAAATATATGTGCGCCATTTCCTTACTGAATTGATCAAATTGTGAGTGAATCAGCGACGGATAAGTATTACTAAGTTACGTCTGAGATTCACTTTTTCATCAATTGAGGATGTATCCGTAACATCATAAAGTGAACGAAATCGAATCTTTTACATAGGATACTTGACAGAATTTGTTTCAGAAAGCTATACATAGCTTTTTTTGAAGGAATATAAAAACTAACAAAGCGCACTGACCGTACTTCAATAATTTATAGACAAAAAATATAAAAAAACGATTAAATTTATATCAAACACGTTCGTTTTAAACATCGCGAGGAAACCGGCATGCCCAGAACCAAAAATTCGATAAAATGTGATATTCACCAACCCGCGCTGGGCCCGCGTGGTAGATGTCACATGTGGTCTACTTCGTCACACAGTAAGAGGAGGCCTGTGTCCCAGCAGTGGGAACATTATAGGCTGATTATGCTTATACGTATGCTTTATTCAATATTTACATAATTTAAAAAAGTAACAGATTTCAAAAAATAATATGTACAAGTATATGAAAAGGAGGGGAAATAATTAAAGGGCATCAAACAATTCGTCGGCATCGCTGTCAATAGGAAACGTGCCCAAAAGGCTGGCAGCATTGCCACGTTGTACGGCAATGCTGATTCTTTGGCAAAAAAATAGGCCAGCCCGCTGGTCACGTGAAGAGTCGACCAACCTCTTGGCGATGTCTCGAAATACTAAGTCGGCTTTTTGGGTGCCCATGGCCCTAGTGTTTCAACCCTAAACGGCTCGAACATATATGTAAGTTCCAAAGAGATTGGAGTATTTGCAGCGTTTGAGGTTTTCCGCACCTGCAGCAGTAGGAAACTACCACTCTTTTAATGAGCTCAAACTCAAATAATTTATTTCAAATAGACCAATTACAGGCACTTTTGAATTGTTAAAGGGTCGGTCAGTCAGAAAGATGAAGCTAGTTGCCCATTAAAGAGCGTAGGTACCTATGGAGAAGAACGGGCAAGAAACACCACGGACACTCTTTTAAATCATACAATTGTTACAAAATATTTGAATAAATCATTCGTGTTGAAATTATCCACGTGAGATGTAGAAAGACGTGCACGTTAAAAGCGTCCGTTATAGAAAACATAAAAACAATTCAGAAACGAAAATAAGCCGTGGCCAGTCCCTACTGACGGCGCCTGTTCACGAATATGACGTATGGATCAGCACCATATAGCTCAACCATTTTGAAGGGAACTTAATGATCCAACACACATGCCACCACCAGCTAGACATTAGAGCGAGCATGACATACTCTCAGCCGCCAGGGCACATTCAAGTCAATGAAAGACGTATCCAGTAAATGGTAGCTTTATAGCAAGTACATAGTGCTCACACGTGTGCTATGCGATTATATAATACTAAGAAATTGAATTTATACAATGCAAAGATAGTTTTTTCCAATGTTGAGCACAAAGATCAGTGTACATAGGTCGGTATATTCTTGTAGGGCATACTTATCTTCCCATCCCTAATTCCTTTGTGAATCGGTACATTAACTGCGGCTCCCACTGGTCCCAACCAACTAGCACTCGGCGATAAGCTAATGCTTTTACTACTTGTTTGCTCTCTTGGTTTGTTTTATGACTTACATTAACATAATGCGAAGAAAAACTATCACTGAGCGTTCAGAGAGTAAAACTACATAAAGTACAAGTTTATCTTGCAACTAAATCCACAGGCATTTACAAGTAGTTACGGCAATGTACGACTGTTATCGATACTGCATCGTGTTTGTAAAAATTGTGCATCGCGACTGTATTGATGCTGAACTGCGGCTATTAATGCTGTATTACGATATTAGGGATGCAGAGTCGTGGTTAAGGGAAGAAGAAAACATGTTGCGCCGACAGATGGCAGATTATGAGTCGTGGGTACCTGTGTGAAAGTATACGACCAGCGACAGCATAACAACTCTATCGCGATCTTTTTGCGATTGTATCGCTGCAAAAAGCCGCCGTGGGCATCTGCCCTAAAGTTTAATTTCCACTGGACCCAACCAACTAGCATACGGGCGATAAGCAAATGTTTTTACTACAACTTTTCTCTCTTGGTTGGTTATAAGACTTACATCAAAATTATACGGAGATGGACTATCCTCGACCATCCTAAGAATAAAACTACATAAAGAACTTAATGTTCTTGCTTACTCTAGGAACCCGTGAATGCCATCTAAAAGGATCCCGCAAAATGTAATGCTTTTATTATTCAGTATGAAAAATATTTTTTTTTCTTTGATAATATTATGGTTCATTCCATTATATTAACAATGTGTTTATTTTCGTTCGAACCGTCATTAAGCCTGACAGGTATATAATATATCGAATTTTTATGATATGATAAGCTCCTTGAACATGTTTGAACTGAATATGTCAGGCGTGGCTTGTTACGAGTACTTGTTTACATTTATCAAGAGTAATATTTTAGCAATTCTATGACGAATATTTTTTTAATTATTTAATTTTAAGTAACGAATATTTGCCCATAACTTTGTAAGAAAATGATTATTAATATACATATGTCGGAGATGGTATATCTGTCTCTCGTTAGCATCAGACATATTTTAATTACTGTGGGCGTACTATGGGTAATGTTGGTTATAGCACAATAGAAAATCGGATTACAGTTCAAATCAGATTAGCACTTATGAACTAGTTAGTCACACTAGCGAATCACACACTCACACAACTCAATGATTCGGGACGTAATTGACAGTTTCTGAGCACAAGTTGTTCGTACGATGTCCATTGTTTCGATCCTCTCGAGAGCTCTGCTCACACGGCTTTTGTAGCTGTTACTCTCGTCCCACCACGAACTCAGGCTAGACTCTGTCTAGCGCCACGAGATGGCGCTAACGTTCCGAATAGTCAAACGAATGACTCCGACACATATAATATCAAAAGTTACCTTTAGTTGACTCAAATGTAGTTAAGTTGTGCGTTATGAAGTTAGTTATTTTATTAATAAAATACGCTCAGACAAACAAAACGAAAACGTCACGACTCATGACATATCTAATCTCAGTAAAAAGATTAATTCTATTAACTGCAGACTTGACTAACCTTACTCGTGGATTACTGCAGACCAACATGAGCAGCAGCATCCATTAGCAAATTTCATAACATAATCATAACATTTATAACTACGAAACTCTAGTTTCTGCAAGGTCGGAGGTCACAACGTTAAGTTCTGAACAAACTGTAGACTCCGCCGGAGAGTAAGGAAGTGGTTATATGTTCTAGACTGTATTGTAACATATTTTGAGCAAGTTTATTTGTAGCAAAGTTCTTTAAAAACTAATTATAGTACCCTCAAGAAAAATACCGTATATGAAAAGAAACACGTGTACAATGTAATCTTCTTGTGCAGCAGCTGTAGGTTATTAATTTCAGTTTCATTTCCCGGAACATACAGACTTAATTATAAAAGACTAGCGACCCGCCCCTGCTTCGCACGGTCTGTACGACTTGACAACATTTCGAGATTTATTTATTACCTATATAGTGTGGCGATTAGGTTGTCTAATTAATTGAAACCACGTATTTTAAACGTACACAATTGAAATTATTAATAACAATTAACATTCTAGCTTTTTTTTGTTTTAGTTTTTTGTAGTTTCGTTCAATACCATGTGTTAAACTGTTGATACCATCGCTCCGCGGGTGTCTAGTACCTTATTGTCAAGGGTGTTTTATGTCGTGCTAATTTTTAAGCAATTTATTTTGTTTGAAAAATTCAGTTTTCAATTTTTTGTAAAAAAAATATTATATTTATTATTTTAATAGACTGATAACAACTTGTAAGAACCGTTGCACTGTTTAACGTGATAACCTGATAACCCAATCGCCACTCTGTATGTAAGTTTAATAGTAATGTATTACATAAATATACACATAAACCTTTTTGAATAAATTCTCTAAATAATGGTGAAAACCGCATCAAAATCCGTTGCGTAGTGTAGAAGAACAACGCGGTCATACAGACTCACACGAGTTCAATTTATAATACGGGTAGATGTATATATCGGAGAAGGTACGTCTGTCTCGTTATCATCAGCCATATTTTAACTGCTGTGAGCGTACTAAGTGTTGGTTATTGCGCAATAGAAAAAGCGTTTGCAGTTCAAATCAGATTAAAATTTCACGAACTAATTAATCACACTAGCGAATCAAACACTGTAGGTACACAACTCAACGATACGGAACGCGAGACAGTTTCTGAGCACATGTTATCCGTACGATGTTCAATGTCCAAGAGAGCTACACCACTCTGTAGCGATCTCGTCGACTCCCACGAACTCAGGCTAGACTCTGTCGAGCGCTGCCTGGCGCTGGCGTCCCGGATAGTCAAACGAATGACTCCGACATATACATTGATTACGCAACAGAAAATAAAATGTCTGTTTTCCACAGCTTGCAACGTGATGCTATTTGGCGCTGAGGGCGTGTACACACTGCGCAACCATGGTGAGACCGGCAACTGTTCCATGCTGGCCGTGTCCCCGGCCACTGTCCACGTTTTAGACCTCAACGTAGGAGTAACCATCAAGAAGGGACGACTCATCGAAATGGAGACTGGCACCATTCATCACGTAAGTTCAAGTATTTGTATAAAAACTTATTAGCTTAACGACTTGACAAACATTAGTTTCAGACACGAACGCATGACATAAGGCTATGTACGCACTGACAGGTGGCTTGCTTAGCGCTTAGAGTCTAGTGAGTCACCTTGCGGGTAGCGAAGTGAAACGGACGCTCTAGAATTTTCGCAACTGGCCGCACTGCGCGCTTGACACATTCGCTAATCACCAAGCGTGTATAGAAGAATGTTAAGTCACTAGCTGTAGGCGCTAAGCAAACCACCTATCAATGTGTACATAGCCTTAATGTAACGTAAATTCGAACGATTATTGAATCGATAAAACAACAACGTTGTAGTATTTTGTTTTTGCATTTTTTTCGACAAGCGCAATTAGTTTCGCCCATAGATAAAAATAAAGTCTTAAAACTAAGTCAATATTATGTGAGAAACGATTATTTTGAAATTTTTTTAATACTTTGTTATTTTTACTGGGCGATAAAGGTTTACTTAGCGTACTTATCCAATTTTGACTACGAAACTTAGTTAAAGTTCAATTTATAAAAGACGAATACGTTTCTTGAAAACAATCCTGCTGTTATAACCCAAATGTCCTTTCTTTGGTATTGTTCGGCGAGTCTTTGAGCTTTGCTTAAAATACCGTTTCAGACTCTAGTCTCACAGGATCTGACCAAGATTATGTCTGGACTACTTCTCAAGAGTAGTCTATTCTACTTTTATTAAATGGCAAGCAAAGCCGATGTCGACTATTCTACCAATGTATAAAGTGAATGGAAAAAAACAGAGATAGTATGATATAAGAAATGTCGACTCCATCTAGCTATTTTTTTTTTATACGGCATGTAAAAGTGATTCCGTTATGCCTGGCCCATAAATAATTAAATAAGGACAAATGACGACACTTTAACGACTTATTCACTATGGGCTGGTTTTTCCAACGCCAGATAACTTTATCGGAAGAATAATTTTGAATTTTTGACAGTTCTTCCATACAAAAACTGTCAGACGTCAATTTTTTTCCTCCAAATTAAAGATATCTGGCGATAAAAAAATCAGCCCTAAGACATACACAAACCTGCCGGGGTAGCGGGATTGTCCGAAAGGGTTACCGCTGTCCTGGTACGTAAAGGGCTAAGGAAGGAACACGGGTGGGTTTTAGTCAGTAAGAGTCTGACACTCCCTTCTGCTCCACACAGAGCGGGAGGAGTCATTTGATGATTTCCCATCCACAAAAAAAAAAAAAAAAAGACATACACAAACCAGCATTTCCGACGTTTGGCCCCCAAACTGGAACGGACCGGGGCCGCCTTAAAGCGGCTCCTGCCCAACCTGAGGGGGCCAAACGCCTCCTGCCGGAGGCTTTACGCGGGGGTCGTGCGGTCCATGGCCCTATATGGGGCCCCGGTATGGGCGCGTTCACTGCGGCTGAGAGCCGCACACTACCTGAACGCGCCCCAAAAGGTGGTAGCCATAAGGCTTATCCGGGGATACCGCACGATCTCGGGCGAGGCAGCAAGTCTCCTTGCCGGACTGCCACCATGGGATCTGGAGGCGATAGTCCTCGCGCGCCTGTATGACTGGCGCGCGGAGGCACTACGTCGGGGGGAAACTCTGCACCCGCGGCAAATTGCTGCGGAGCGGACGGACCTCCGGCGCGATCTCATGGTGCAATGGAAGGCGCGACTATCGCAACCCAGCGCAGGGCACGCCACGATAGCGGCGGTAAGACCCCTCTTTGAGGAGTGGCTAGAGAGGCGTCACGGCGCTCTCACCTACCGCCTGACGCAGGTCCTCTCCGGACACGGATGTTTCGGGAGGTTCCTGCACATCATCAGGCGGGAGGAGACGCCCGGGTATCACCACTGCGAGGATCGCCCAGAGGATACGGTGGAGCATACGGTGGGGGTCTGCCCCGCTTGGGCAGAGCACCGCCGTGTCCTCGTAAAGGCGATTGGCAGCGGCGGCGACCTCTCGCGTCCGGCCCTGGTGCAAGCCATGGTCCGGGGCGAGAGGGAGTGGGAGGCGGTCACCTCCTTCTGCGAAGCAGTCATGCTAGCGAAGGAGGTGGCGGGATGGGCGAGGGAGAGATCCTCACGCCTCAGCCGCCGAGGGAGACGCTCCGGGCGTCGGGAGCCGCGTGACGACTTCCGGCCACCGTAGGCGCGGGCCTGCGGGCGGAGAGCAATGGGTAGCTCTCCGTCCGATCAGGACCAGGCCCGTGCCGGACGCCGTGTTTGTGTTCCACGCGCGCCTCAAAGAGATGTCAGCGTAGTTGATGGGGCCCGACAGGGCCGAAGCCTGCCGGGGTAGCGGGATCGTCCGAAAGGGTTACCGCTGCCCTGGTACATAAAGGGCTAAGGAAGGAACACGGGTGGGTTTTATTCAGTAAGAGTCTGACACTCCCTTCTGCTCCACCCAGAGCGGGAGGGGTCATTTGATGATTTCCCATCCTGAAAAAAAAAAGAAAAAAAAAAAAAAAAAAAAAAGATACACAAACAAAAATCACATACAATGAATCACATACAGTACATAAATTGTGAATACAATACAATACACTTACAAGTGCACAGCCCTAGCAGAGAAATTAATAGTACGTACAATACATCGTTATTTGAATTGCATAATATAAGTTATAAAATAAAATAAAAATTGGCTGTGTTCACAATTACGATTAAAAATACAAAATAATTAAAAAAAAACAACAAAAAAGGCTGACAAAAAAGGGAATGGAGGTATTCTGTTATCCTATTGAAACAATTTCATTTCATTTCATTTAACCCTTATTTCGCTACAAGTTTTATACAATTTATCTTTACAACAGCGTGATAAAACGCCAGCAGGCTATAACATACATCGCTACATAGTTTATTAAACAATTACTGGCCACCAGTGGCGTCCTGTCTGACACAATGATAGACAGACACGGTTGGGAGCATTGTTTCATGGAATTGGGGCCAGTCGTCACTAATATTTTGTCAATGTAGTGTGGGTGAAATGTGGAATATTTGATTAGGGAAAATTATTATTTTCTCGTATTGATTCGGTCTATATGAGAAAAGTGGTTAAAGAGCAGTGGTGGCTCATGGTAATGGCCCCGACTTACTAGTTGTAGGTCGTGGGTTCGTACTCAGACAGGTGTAAATAACTTCATCACCACTGTTCTCAAAACTATGAAGGAAAACATGAAACCGGCATGTCTTAGAACCAAAAATTCGAAGACATGTGACATTTTACCAACCCGCACAGGGCCCGCGTGGTGGATTACAGCCCACTCCCTCTCTAAGAGAGAAGGCCTGTGTCCCAGCAGTGGGAACATTAAAGGCTGGTCAAGAGTATAGTTCCGTTGATCTGAGCGCGGGGCCCTGGGTTCGAATTCCAAGTCAGGCCAAATGTTATTGGGTTCACCAATAGGAATTTTTTAGTAACAGCCCGGAGTTTGGCGGTGTGATACCCCCGTGCCTTGGAAAGCATGTTAAGCCGTTGGTTCTGCGCCTGATCTCTCTCCGGCCATTTTGGATTATATGCCTTCCCATCGTACTATGAGAGTGAGGGAAGAGAGAGGTAATATCTCCCGCACCGAAGGTTAGTCTCTGTTGAGATTGGCCGCCATGGCCGGTCTAGAGGACTATCTATGATGCCGTGATTAACAGCTCAGCATTAGTACTAGCCAAGCAAACTGCACAGAGAATTCCCCTCATTGTGTCGCCACTCCAGGGTTATAGTAATTTAATTTAACACATATTTTTACAAGTGTTATATAATGTAGAGTTACTAGAAGAAATAAGATCTCAATGATCGTATTGAGATCCTATTTCTTAATAATTGCATTGAGATCCTATTTCTCAATAATTTTGGCATTGGCTAATTAAATTAATCATTCAATCTACTTAAAAAGCAGGTATAATATCTGAAACCAAGGCGGACCTTACCGAAACAATACATGCGTAGTAGATTACGTAACGTATTTTCTGGATAGAGTTTTTGTCTAGCGTAGGTATCAGTAGAAATATCGATATCCAGGTGGAATTCCAGCTGTGATCATTCACATTATCGGAAAATGGCGAGCTTAAGGTATTTGTCCGCCAATGTAGACTATGTGTGGTTTATTTACAAACGTAAGTGACGTTTAAACGTCAAAAATGCATGGTTAAACAGTCGCTAATCAGTACTTAGCTTTAAATAACGTTTATGAATAAAGGGGTAGATGATCAACGACTTAATCTACAAAAAGATTCCTGCCTCAATGTGAAGCGTTATTATGTTACTACAGATATCATTTTTCTATTATAATACTACGTGTACGAATATACATCTTCATATTCCAAAATAATTAGCACTAATTAGGTAAACATGAGAAAAGGATATGAGCAGCGGTGCGGTGGCCCAGTGGTAACGGGCGCGACTTACGAGTTTGTAGGTCGTATGTTCGAACCCAGTCAGGCGCTTTACTTTGTGTAAATTATCTCATCACCACTGCTCTCAAAACGGTGAAGGAAAACATCGTGAGGAAACCGGCATGTCCTAGAACTAAAAATTCGCAGACTTGTGACACCTACCAACCCGCACTGGGCCCACGTGGTGGATTACGGCTCACTCCCTCTCACTGAGAGGAGGCCTGTGTCCCAGCAGTGGGAACATTATAGGCTCATTATGAGCAACGATATCTGAAATGATTTTGACTAGAAGTTCTGAATTAAATTGTGAGTCTACTATTTTAAATTAGTTACTATTAGAATTAGTGTCAAAAATTGCTTTAACTACATTGAAAATTATATTTACATAATAACCGTTGTGAGATTACTTAAAATGATACAATTTCGACAAAATTGAGAGACTAAATTTTCCAAAACGAGTTAAACTTCATTTAAAGGCTCGTCAAAGTTAACCAATTTATTTTGTTCGTTAGTCATTTTAATAGGAGACTATTGTTGATGCTAGATATTTCGGAAAACAGTTTAAGTTTAAATATTATGCTGTATTTTGAATAATTACTTTATGATGAGCGAACGAGCTTTATGAGAGCAGCAGTGCGATTCTGTAATAATCTCACCGTGAAAACTTAGGTGAAGTGAGCGTGGAGTGAGCTTTTTTTTTTTTTGGGTGGGAAATCATCAAATGATCCCTCCCGCTCTAGGCGGAGCAGAAGGGAGTGTCAGACTTTTTCTGACTAAAACCCACCCGTGTTCCTTCAGTTGCCTGTGCCAGGGGCCACGGTATCTCTTTCGAACAACCCGCAGCCCCGGCGGAATCGGCCCTAGCGGACCCCGTCAGTTCATGCTGACAGCTCTTTGAGGCGCGCGTGGAACACAACGCGCCGTCGACCCGGGCCTGGTCCTTACCGGGCGGCGAGCTGCCCAAAGCTCGTTGCCCGCAAGCCCGCGCCTACGGTGGCCGGGAGTCAGCTGTTGACTCCCGTCCAGGGCGTCTCCTGCGGCGGCTAGGCGCGCGATGGTGCAAAGATTGCCTCTCCCTCACGCGCTCCGCCTCCTCCTTCGCGAGCATTACTGCTTCGCAGAAGGAGGTGACTGCCTCCCACTCCCTCTCGCCCCGGACCATGGCTTGAACCAGGGTCGGACGCGTGGAGTGAGCTGTCATTCCAACTAATGCTAGGGATTGAAACTATTGACAGATCACTCTAAGCTCACTTCACGTAACTTTTCACAGTGACATTTTTACACAATCGATCGGCAGTGGTGGCGGTCCAGTGGTAACGCCCCCGACCTACGACTGGTAGGTTGTGGGTTTGAACCCAGCCAGGCAGGCGCTATAATTTGTGTAAATAATTTCATCACCACTGCTCTCAAAAACGGTGAAAGTTAACGTTGTGAGGAAACCGACATGTCCTAGAACCAAAAATTCGGGGACTTTTACTAGGCCGGCGTGGTAGATTACAACCTAGTCCGTCTCGAAGTGAGGAGGCCTGTGACCCAGCAGCGGGAACATTATAGGCTGACCATGCTTTATGACGACGGTGCCCACAGGCGTTATCAACGTACTTCAACAAGCCTTCCTCCTTCTTACGTTTATGTATTTTTTACTTATTTTTAGTTTTTCTTTATAACTTTATTTATTTTGCCTGCCAATCTCTCCTATTGACTCCTTGAATACCCGAGCCAAGCTTAGATAACCTTAACCTGTTGCAACATTTTTACGAACTTAATAAGTTTTATTAGCACACTGCAGGATGATGTTTTATATCCAATTAATTCCTCTTACGATAAACAACACCCACGGATAAAAGGCATTACAATCCTTTCCAA
Organism: Apamea epomidion; assembly: GCA_947507525.1. Taxonomy (NCBI): domain Eukaryota; kingdom Metazoa; phylum Arthropoda; class Insecta; order Lepidoptera; family Noctuidae; genus Apamea; species Apamea epomidion. The sequence continues at coordinate 14,556,133 of OX382227.1, forward strand.
GCAAAACAAAAGATGTACATACATATAAATCGACAAGAATTCAATTGATTGACTACAACATCACAAAGTATGTAATACGTAATATGTTTTATGGCTACACATTGATACAATATTATGGAACAAAGATTTTAGACAATTAAAAGATGTGTTTGTCAATTTACGAGTATAATGACATGTCGCAGATGGATTGTAGAATCCGCTGTTTTACAAAACCGCTAGTTGTTTTACAAAACAACTCCATTTTGTAAAACAACTAAACAACGTTCAGCTGGATTCTCATTGCGCTACGTTTTACAAAACTGCTACCGACGTTTAGACGTAATGCAGAATGGCTTATCTGCAGTCGCAATGAGCGCCTTCCATAAAACTCTGATAATTATTAATTAATATTGTCACTGTCTTCACTTGCGTTAAGGTAATTTTTACTCGTATTATTTGTTTCTGTTTCAGATGCCATTATTGTTGTTACGACACACAGAACCATAAGCGACAAAATTTAACTAATTTCGCTATTCCTTGACCCGCTGCATTGATAAATGCTGCAACGTTAATGCAATTCGGCGTGTTCAAGTTCAGTAATTATGGAAAACCTCTGAATGTGGTTCTGTTGTTTTACATAACGGAGCTGTTTTGTAAAAAAACTAGCGGTTTTGTAAAACAGTGGATCCTACAATCCATCTGCGATGTATACATCTTCTTATATACAGTACACCACAGATACAGTGAACAGCTCTCTGTTTTTGTGTTTTTTTTTTTATTATAACTGAACCTTTATGAACCACCGTTTCCTGACTTAAAAAATATTTAAAACAATCGCTTCTTTCTTAAGTTCCGCTACAGGATAATTAAGCCATGAATATCTAAACAACGCCGGTTTACATGAAATAATAGCATTCAGAATCTGTAATTCAAACCGCAAATCGACTAGGAAATGTGTGGGAGCTGGCATTCGACTACATATATAGGACGTATACTTGTTTACTTCCATAGCAGTGCTTTAGAAAATTAATTTCACCGACGATGAGATATCGACCTATGTGGAACGTGGTCTACTAAAGAATAGCCGGGTGGCCTATTGTCTTTGTGGTCTGCTTTAGTCATACCAATCACCTGTGCGGTGTCGGGATTATTAAGAAATGCCAAAGTGAAATACCCAAGTGAGTCCCTCTCACAGAGAAGGCCTGTGTCCTAGCAGTGGGAACATTATAGGCAGACTATTCTCCCTAAGTGACAACAGCGAGAATGGCGCTATGCGACGAACGGAAAGATCGACAAATATCTCACGTTATGTACAGTAGCGAAAATGATTAAAATCAGAAAAAGTAATTACCTACATTTCCAACGTTCTGCCATTTACCTGAAGTGATGCAGCGAGCTCATGATTTTAGAGATCTGAAGACCGTTTGTGGGATTTAATATAATAATAATAATAAATAATAATAATTTAAAAATAATAAACATAATATAGATACCTATCGATGTAAAACATCATAATCAGCCTATAATGTTCCCACTGCTGGGACACAGGCCTCCTCTCGGTGAGAGGGAGTGGGCCGTAATTCACGTCGCGGGCCAAGTATGCACATGTCTGGGATCGAACCTACGACCTACAACTCGTTAGTCGCGGCTGTTTACACTGGGTCACCACTGACTGCTCTCTCTATGTAAAACATACCCTCTTAGAATCTCTTTACTGTCGCAGTGTTTGTACATATATACTCGTATTTGTACAAGAATAAATAGCGAGCTCTTTCCTTCCACAGTGCACAAAGCGCGGCTTATCTGATTACGTGGACATCGGAGGCGCCAATGGACTCGACCACACCAAAATGGAGGTCCAAGATAGCGTGTGTGGACTTGATTCTACTGAAGGTAATAATTTATTATTTGTAACGTGTGAACAAAAACATCATAATTCTTCTGCCCTTATCCCAATTTATTTGGGGTCACACATGTCTTTTTCTTCCATACTGACTTTACTAGTTGTCACCTCAGTAGTTACTTCCTTTCTAGCTATATCATCTTTCACACATTCCATCCATCGTTTCTTTGTCTCCCCCTTCTCGTATAGCCATCCACATTCATACCCAAAACGTTCATGACGACTTTTGATATTAATATTAAATAATATATAGAGGATGGCAGGGACATCGACGCGCAACCGGTAACCATGAATAAAGCACATAATTTTCGACCCCCTAGTGTAGAAATTTTCTGTCGGTTAACAAAAAAAAATGTGCTGTTTCATAGGAAAATGCAATACCTACGCAAAATGTATAGAATAGCAATTTTTTTTTATTAACGGTGTGTTTTATTAAGGGTGTTTAGAATCATGTGCTGAATCCATGGTAACAGGTTGCGCGTCGATGTCCCTGCCACCCTGTATAACGGAGGAGGAACTTCCGTAGTGTTGTTGTGATTGTTGACTTCATGATGATTACTCATGTTTGGCTCTTTGAAATAAAACTTCACGAGTATTTGGTAAGCTTCTTATGTTCAACGGGCAGCGTAATGACGTCCCAGAGACGTCCGTACTGTACGACGGCTTGAGCACGAATGACCGAGCTCCTTTTTTTATTATAAATGCTATCTCGTAGTTGACCTAGAGAGGTCGTGACTACTTAACCGAGCTATACTGTGGTTGCCTTAAGTAAACTTAAAGCCTCCAGCCAGGGTTTAAAACTAATTAAAACTAAGCAACTGCACGCTAAGGGCACCCCCTATGGGGTATATCGACCGAGCTCCGATAGTGCGGCCATATTTATAGGGCTCAGCGTACGGGCACGTTTTTACGTTAAATATTGAAATTACAATGAAAGAAAGAGAGAAATAATTACATGATGTTTGAGGTTAATTTCACATAAAAATAAATAAATAAATAAATAAATATTCCACAACTATCACACAACGCCATCTAGTCCCAAGCTAAGCAGAGCTTGTGTTATGGGTACTAGACAACTGATAAACATACTTATATATTTCTAAATACATAAATATTATAGATAAATTACACCCAGACACAGAACAAATGATCGTACTCATTACACAAACATTTGTCCTGGGTGGGAATCGAACCCACGACCTCCGGCATAGCAGTCTGGGTCACTAACCACTAGACCAACAGGCCTGTCAAAATAAACTCAAAGTAATCAATTGATGATTTATGAACTAATTTTGGAACATAATAGGTGAACTGTTGTATTTGCGCCGATATATATATTTATTTGATATAAGAAAATATATATATTTTAGATTTAAAGTGAAAATGTAAAGTTTTAATTAAACTATATAAATAGAAATATTAACGGAATTAAAAAGAATTATAAAAAAAATAGCTAGTAGAACTAATTGTTCAATTCTTATTTGCATTTACCATATATCATTTTGCCAGTTATGTTTAAGTTCTATATTAATTGGAGGAGATTGCTCTCCTCCTTTTGTCATCAACTGGGCACAAGACTCCTGGCTGCTGCTGAGAAACCCAATAACACTGCCCGACGCAGGAATCGAACCCAGGACCGCATTCTCAGCAGTAGCGCTTGCGACCACTAGACCAACAAGCCATACCTTAATAATAGTGATAGATAGGATCTATACGAGTAGATGTACTCGTATAGATCCTATCTATCTTTTCCCAACTATGTTGGAGTCGGCTTCCAGTCTAACCGAATGCAGCTGAGTACCTACCAGTATTTTACATGGAGCGACTGGTTATCTGACCTCCATAACCCAGTTACTGGGAAGGGTATAAGAACTATAATACTCATCTACCAACCCGCACTGGGCCCGCGTAGTAGATTACAGACCACTCCCTGTCAAAATGCAAATCCCAGCAGTGAGAACATTATAGGTTGATTATAAATAATAATAATACATAAGAATATAAATTGTTTTATGATTTTCCGCAAATATAACACAAGAAATCGTAAAAGTAAATCTGTCTCTGTCACGTTTTCACGGCCAAATTACCAAACCGAATCTAATGAAATTTTGCAAAGTGGAATATATGAGACTGTCATACCTTTTATTATGATATTAGTTTCCAGGACGAAAATTATCCTACGTCCCGGAAAATTAGAAATATTATATGCGTCTGTAGTCACCATACATGGCTAATCATCAATTATTTAAGAAAGGACTTATATTTCATTATTTAATTGTTATATGCTATGTTAAGCAGTATTTTTTTTTGTTTTTAGTGGCTTATTTAAACAGTAGGGCACAGCTAGTTATTAATAACTAGCTGTGCCCGCGACTTCGTTCGCATGGATGTCGTAAAACAATGTGTCTCTTTACTAATTCTTAATCTAAAACAAAAACTTAAGTTACTCCTTATAACATCGTCAGTGAAAGTCCCATCAAAATGAATCCAGCCGTTTCGGAGGTTAGCCGGCACGAACAGACAGACAAACAGACAATTTTTTTTTTTACTCCCGTATACACTTTTGCTTTTAACATAAATGCATTTAGTAAAAATTTATTTGTATAGGTGTACAATTCAAAAGTTGTAATAGTCGGAGTTTTGAAAATAAGCAGTATTTCCAGTTCCATTGCCAAACTCGTTATAAAAAACTGTCGTGAAGCTACTCGTATTTCAGTCAATCCTCAGCATACTACTGGATTTATTGTAAATTTTTCCAAATAAAGTTCAAAAGGAATGACACCCAAATTGCTTTTCTGTCCGAACTCACTCTTTATTGCTTTTTATTGTACTCACAATCAAACACTTGAAAGACCCAAACAGTTTATTGCATGTTTTATGGTAAAAGAAGCGGTGGGCCCGATGAGATTTACCATCGGAAAAAATTACGAACTTGCATACAAACTTTCCTAAAGTCCCTTTATACGCACACGATTTTCTCACCGTGAAAAATTACGGTTTATTCGCCGTGTCTAAGCACGGTCTCCAGTGTTGTATGGATAACTATGGAAGCTTGTTGACGGACACGTTTTTTCTACGGTGCGGTTTATATGCCATACTGTAAAGAAACCGTGCACTTTCACTATAAAAGGAACATTTATGCTTGCATGCTTCTAGAGCCAGCGGTTTAAGTCGTACGTTGTCTGTCAGTGAGTGAATGATTTTAAGAATTTTATTAAGTAGATCTTAACTAAAGAGTATTTTTCAGCTCGGCGTCCGGCGTTCATTGCTTGTGAAGACACCGTGGTTCGGCTGGTGTCCAGTGGACGCTACCACAACTCTGCGACCCTCGCCTTCGCCCCCCTCCCCCTCGAGGACCTGGAACACGCTGACCTCATGTGCGGCCTAAACGACCTCTAAACGAAAACACGCGCTCTCAGTAGCCTCTCGACTACGGCCCCAGGGATGATGTTTGAATGCAATTTATTTATTTCACGTTCTTTGTAACGAGTTCAGTCGTTTAGGCACGTGAAGGTTTATAAACTGACCGTTGAATTTTCTGTTATTTGAATTCTTCTTAATGAGTAATTTTACTGATTGGATGTAGATAGAATAGAGATTAAAAACCTGACGTTAACTGTCATTACCTATACTTATCACTACACGTAATGACGGTAGATATTATCTGTATTAGAAAATGTAAGTCCTAGATTAGATGAATCAATCAATTAATCGGTGAAAGTTTGCGCTGTAATGGACTAACCTGTCGATGTCGTCTTAAGCGCAAACTCAATCAAACAATTCATCTCTGTTAGAGGTAAGTTGCTACTTAGCGTCGATGCCAGATTTAGACAGGACCCTTTTCCGGACGCGAGCTCGCATCCAATCAGGGGATCAGTGGAAACGATGGCCACAAATTGAAGCAAATCTACATAACTAACTCCTAAATTTTACCAAAACCGTGTCAGTTTAAACATAAGTTAATATTACAAGTAGTAAACCATCACATCCTAATGTAGCATTAAGAAACTAATTGGTAATAAGTTTTCCGTAATGTTACGTAGTTCGTGTGTTACAGAAATAATAAAAATAAAAGCTTATTACTAAATTCAGTATCACTATCTAGTCATGCATTAAGACGATCGCGTTAAATGTTAACGCTCTAGCTATTTGTCAATAAATAAATGTACATGTTGAATTGTTTTATTTTTACTTTACCTTCCAACTTAGCCTTTCCCCAACTATGTTGGGGTTGGCTCCCTGTCTCACCGGACGCAGATGAATATTAGTCTTTTACATAGAATAACTGCCTATCTAACATTGCAACCCTGTGACTAAGTAACACTGCACACCTTGGCAAGACTGATTGTCAGAATTTCCAATTACCTGTAACGACTGTCAAAGATCTACGAATGCCAGCCAGGACCAACTCGAGGCACGGAGGGGTAATGGATACACACGCGCTACCCATCTTCAGACTGACCTCAGCAAGCATTGCTTCACCTTCGAGATCGACCCGTGTAGCTGTTAATACTTATCCAGGAGCCCCTCAACACATATCATAAGCCAGATATTATGAAATTCGAAATAAATGAATTATGAAATTCAGAAATCAGTCATTGAAAATAAAGTAACTTTTACACGAAATATCACATTATTTTGATGTCGATTGCATCTACCCTTTCCTTCTGAACCTATTAAATTTTAAAATCTACAATGCCATTACGATGCCGCCACGACACCGCTACGTCGCCGTCGTCGCTACGAACCGCTAGGACACCGCTTCGACATAGCTACGCCACCGTTACGACATCGCTATGACAACGCTACGGCAACTCTACGATACCACTAGGACGGTACTACGATGTTGCTACGACGACTGGAGCTATTAATGTATTAAGCTGCTCCCCACTTGTAACAAATACGCCAATATCTCTCGCAACAAAGTGACTAACATGTGTTATGCATAATGTGGACGGGCGGACACTCAGCGAACCAACGTATTAGTGCAAACAATGCGGCGACGTAGGAGACACAGATCATATTTTTATTATTGTGCTTACAGACGTGTCACTATATCGTAGGCATCGTTAAAAGAGGCAAATTATTGTTACTGTGTGCTGCCAAGTACCGTTAGTGCATCGTATGGAAGTAAGTCTGGTTTCAAAGAAGCAAACTGGCGTCACAAAAACTGTCAATCCAAAAAAAAAATAATACAGAGGTCCCCGTCACAGTCCATTAAAAGTAATTCATTAATCCACAAACAAATATTCCAGAGAACGACAAAAGGAAGATGTTTCATTATTTTTGACCTAGAAAGTCTGGTTTTTGAGATATTTGCGAAAAACTCAAAAACGGTATTCCTACTGCCAATGAAAGTTTACGGTCTTTAATTACATCAGCTAATTTTCTCATCACACATACTGACGTTGGGAGATTTGTTGACTTGTGAACTTTATCTATTAATTATTGGTGTTATTTACCTGAAAATAAATGAATTTATTATTTAAAAGAACTACCGAAGAGGAATACTGGAGTTTAAAAATCCTTTTTATGCGTAACATTTCTTGATAGTCGATTAGAGGACGGGTCCTAGAACTATATATTTTTTTAAGCGGGAGGGTGAAAGTGAAGATTTTGAAAACAAATGCCATAAAAAATATCTAGCTACCTAACTTCTATTGTTTTACAGTAAGTACTCTATAAGACTGCAAAATACGCTTACAATATATTTAATTAATGTTTAATAAATCAGTAAGATTAGTACCTACAAAACAGCGCCACTCTTTTATTTTTTGTTAATAACGGCCTCTATAAACTTTATACTAAACCTGCTGGATGAGACATCCTCACTAATTCGCCGCGAATGGAATACCAGCCGTTCCAGTCTGTTATTGTAGAACTGAGTTTGGGAGTAGATACTACACGTAGTATCGCTCATAAAACATAGATGTCGCTGCAGTCTGGTGAAGAGTTTTAAAAATTTTACCTTTCGTGTAAGGTGGATCGACGCGAGACACAATGGCTTTTTAATTGTTTCTTACGGCATTCAACCGGTTAATACCCCGTTTTTGAAAGGCTTTCTAACTGTCAAACTCAAGGTTATTTGTCGTGATAGTCGATAGATAAACTAAAATACCAATAGCCTTTTCAACTACTTTTCCTAATATTCAATAACAGATTCATATAACTTTTCGCAAACCAGAAGTTTTATTTAATTTGAATAACAACAGAATAAAAAACCAACGTTTTAATTAAATTTTATTGAGTATTTTTTTGGATAGAGATAATAATAAACAAATACTTATTTAAAAGCAATATATACCACTATTGTGTAACAGTATTCTGACAAAAATAGTTTATTCCCGCTACGGTGAAATAAATATTCGTGCAACTGTACAAACGAATTTACGTAATAATAAAAATATACTAGATTTTTTTTTCGCCATTCAAATTCTATGACAATAATTTAACTAATGTTGATAATAATTTTAGCGTTACAATTAGATGAACGTGTGAAGAAAAACAAGTTACAAAACGTTGTTTTTTTTCACCTAGAGAAAGCGCTAAGAGAACACGACACGTGGGTCCAACATATAAAACACATATTGTCGACGTCATTCGCATTTAGTTTTCAGTGATAGAACAAATAAGTGCACACTCATGTATACACACATTAAATTAGCACCTAATTTGTAAAGCAGTATCTACTATTATCGTTTGCATAACAGATATAAGCTTTTACACAAATAACATTAAACATTTATTTTATCTAACAAATAATACCATTGTAGATTTCTCTAATTGACTACACATTTAAGAGCTGTTTTACATACATACAAGTGTTATTGATCATTGTTATTTTACGCATATATTTCATAGATTTTCTCCGATCAATAGTTTGCATAGTCTGCCTACATAGCCGTATTTGCAGAGAGAAAATAAGAGAGTCCAGTATTAGTTACATAAAATTCTAATGGCAATCACATCAAATCTAAGTCTTACATGCTACGCTATATACTACGCCTAATGAGTAGCTTATTCAACAAATATATATTAACAAACAGTACGTATCGATATCGTCTCATACAGCGATAGAATGTAGGGTTGACCCTACACACATACAACATAGATCTATGAGTGAAAACAAAATTTAGGCCTATTGAAAACAAATAATGACCTGTGGGGTAATTGTGTAACACAGATAAAATGACAGTTGATCACAATGCCATTCAATTTGACAGTACAGCCACATTCATTGCGTTGTTTGCGTATTGAACGGACGAATTTTTCAAACCTATGAAGCAATGGATTAGAAAACTCCTTATTTTTTTTTACGCAATTAGGGTGCAAGTTTTCATAAATCGATGAACATATTATTTCTAACTACAGTCGAGTCATATATTCTATTACGATCTATTTTACACTTGTTTTATAAATGAAGATGTAACATAATCACAATTATTTTTAAACTTCATGATAAATATTTATTAAAACTTACAATAATAAGACCAGTTTTAATGCATTTCTTTTATTTGGTTTAGTATAAGGATTGATTGCACAATACATATAAGTTTGACACAAGTAAGTAACAAGAATATCTTATAATAAATAGTTTTTGCAATTAAATTCAAAAGATAAACCGTGTTTAAATTAAGTGCATTACTCCCTCTGTACTATAATGTGATAGAAACGTATTTCCTATTTATATTTCTACAAAATATAAATAATATTTGTATACAGTTTACATTAGTTGAAGCATATCATTACAACATGTTTAAAAATAATATTTTGGTTAAAACAGATCTTAACATTATTTGAAATTGCTACTTATAATACAATCCTTATTTAGATCACTTTACACCTTATTCTTACTAATTAAAGCTATCCCATACAACTTCTCAAATTGTGCTTAATTCAACAAGAAAGCGAGTGTGTGCAACTTTTGCCAATGTTAGTTTTATTCCCTATTTGTTAATTTATGAAAATACACTGTTAGGAGTTGTAGAAGTAATGACAAGGTAGGATAAGCTTTAGTTTCCTAGGAAAGTGGTTCCGTCATATTAAAATGTCCATCATTCCCCTCTGTAATTTATTCCTGTCATAAGTCAAACCCCTCTGCCAAAAGATTTAAATCGCTAGATTTGAATCTTAGATATTATTGGTAATTATTATGTTTACATATAAACATTTTGAGCTAGATATTGTGTATATATTTTATTTCTTATTATGTTATTTATATCTCATCTTATACTGTACCGGTTGACGCCATAACGTCTACGCCGGCTGGCGCTGAAAACCAGCGTAAACTGACAACGCAGCGTTTTCTTTCTTTATTTGCTCTCATCATAGTTAGTCATACAAAAAAGTGTCCATACCGAGAAGAGTGAGCTCACACATTATTTAATAGCGTTTCAATGACAATTAAGTCAAGTCACTGCGTCAGTGTGTGTCAGAGGTGTCAAAACGAAACAGTAACGCGACTACTGGTAGGGCGAATCTAACGATTTAAATCTTTGCCGCTGTCATCATCTTCATGACAGCTATTTTACGGCTGTTAAGTGCGACCACAGCTTTTCTAGAAAACCGTAGCGTTATCAAATTATAAAACTACTTCATGCTCATAAAACCACCAGTGTGTTTAGGATAGTTTGGAATCCATTACTGTTAGGGAAAGGGTAATCTCGATAATAATCAGTACTAAATCAACATTTTTCTTGTCGTTTTGTGTAAGCATTACTACTTTCTTTCCATATTCCACCGCTACTCCTTCTCTCTTGTCCAAGGATAGTAATTGACGATCGCATAGGTATAAATATTTTATTACCGCTAACATTTCTTTAGTATAAATATTATGTTAAAAGTATAAAATTGTTACTAACTTCATAAGATAATTTTTCACTTAAAGCGTTATTAAGCTACGAATTACGCACTGTTTCGGAATTCACGGCTATTGTGAAGACGAATAGATTCCTATATATAATTTCCTCATATATAAGTTTTACATTACTGATATGTATATTGATTTTGACATTATCGAGGAAAGAATACTCAACCAGTGTTACAATAAGTGTCAGAATCGTGTGACTTAGTTGTAGATACTAATTTATTAATGGTATCTTGTGCTTTGCCTATCAATACAATAAGTAAGGTACAGATAAGTCTACTCAGCGCTCAGAATATCGCAATCTATTCTAAAGAAGGGACTATTCACAAAATATACTATTATCTGTTCGAAGTCATAAGAATTTGGAGTTCATAAGATCCTCAAGTGGTACGAATATTAGCGTCCTAAATACAATAGTAGTAGGTAAATATATTGATAAAAATTCATCTCACAGTATACACTCGACTTCTATATTACCATTAATATATAAAATCGTAAAATTTTGCTACGAATTAGATATGTCATTTTGCTATTTAAGCAGAGGCACACTTTGATATGTATAGTGATTTTAATCAAACTGTCGTGTGTGAAAGCTTCGCTTTAACAATGAAAGCCGACGTATAAATACTTTCTCTAAGTATAACTTACATTATTATATACGCACAGGTATTATAATAATCCGCCGACATTTATAACTCCATACTCATAACATGAAATACACATTAACTAAATATATGAAACATCAAACATACGAAACATCTAGTTACAGGAACATCGTAAACTAAATTATTTAACATTCAACATACTTCAGCTACGATATTATTATGATACAGAAAAGAAATATAATATAATCAGCTTTTATTAATGTCCTTCCTTCTTTTTTCACGTACAAATTCACATCACGATTTCACTTTTAAAAGTTCCTTTTTGTAACGTTCCTTGCATTGTCCATTGATTTCATTTCACGTTCCAAACGCCAGTGATATGTTAGATTGTGATAAAATATATTTAATTAATACAACAATTACTTCTAGTACTTTAGTAGCCGATATTAAAATTCGAAATGCCATCTGCAATACTCATCTAGATCTTCGCAGACAATTATAAAATGGCAGTTTCAGTTAGACAAATATATATATCTCAAGAATATTCTTAGTGAAACTTTCATTTTATAACCACTTGTGAAGTAAAACATTTATTTGCATTTTTATTGTTCTAGTTTGTATAAATAATTTGTCTACTCTTCCCTACTGCGTAAATATTCACTTGACTGGTTCAAGTGCGCTGCCGTGCCTCGTTTACAACGCGACAGTAGTGGCGAGCGTCGTCAGCAGGACTATGGGCAGAGTGGTGCCCGCGACACTGCTGTATGGACCAGTAACTGCCCCGTCACATGGCATGTGCTCCAGTTCTGTAAAGAAAAAATAAGAGTAGGTATAACGCACCAGAATAATACAGGAAGCAGAAATCATATGAAATAGTTAAATAATAATTTGAATAGACTACACACAGGGTGGCAGGAACATCGACGCGTAAACTGTAACCATAGATTCAGTGCATGATTCTGAACCCTCATGCACTGAAATTTTTAGTCGGTTATTATAAATAAAATTAGCTTAGTTCAGTACATTTTGACCGCGTAGGACTTTTCTGTGACACAGCAGATTTTTTAACGAAAAAATGTTTACCCTCGGTTGCCTAGAATCATGTGCCATCCAACAGATTGTCCGTCGATGTCCTTGCCACCCTGTATACAACTGATTGTCGGTTTTGTAAACCTATGGACTCCATATTAGAATCTACTAGCACACACTATTTAATTTTCTACACACCCTCTCGCACACACAGATTCACCTCCATCATCTAACACGCCCAGAGGACAACAACCCTTTCATTCTTATATAGCAATTAATTTCATATTTTAATATAAACTGTTTCTTTATGTTCGTAAGCTCGTACTTGCATACCCAGTCGCCGGTAACATCGTCATTCTTTATGGTCTAATAAGTATTATATTATATTCCATTTCATAATTTGTTTCGTCAAACGCACGTAGGCAGAAGTTGCAACAAAAAATAATTTTAAAGAAATATTTTGAATACTAACTTTTACCCAAACCACGCCCGCGTGGAGTAACGTATTAGCGGGATAAAAAGTATCCTATGTGTTAATCAAGGTTGTAATAAACTATCTGTGTGCCAAATTTCATCTAAATCCTATTAAAAGCATAAAACTAATGATTGGAATACTATCGTGAATTCATGCTAGCCTAGTACTTTTTGTTAGAATACTGCTTAGAAAATCGAAACCATGATTCGAAAGACACGTAGCGCTATCTAGCCTCTTAAAGCAATAAATAGGGTAGTTGCCGGGGTAAAAAAATAATTATTATATTTAGTCCGTCAGTTAGATTGTCGAAAAATAATGGACACGTATTTTTTCTTTTGTCAATCAAACAAAAAATAGCAAAGATAAAGCGCGTCAAAATTTGGGACTGAGGGGTCATTACTTCACACATTGTCGTCACGCGGAACTTTAACGGGCGATATCTTCATCATTTTTTATATAATTGACAAAAGAAAAAATACGGGTTCAATATTTTTTGATAATCTAACTGACGGACAAATTAGATTTTTATAGGAAAATAGCCTATTGTTATTGTTATTTTCCTCGGGAACAGTATGTTTTTTCTATACCCCTGACAACTTATATGCAAAATTTCATGATGATCGGCTCAGCGGATTAGGCTCTAGACAGACGGACCGCATTTCAACTGCAATCGTTCTATTACAGTCGTGTTAACTGCATTCAAACTGCATCCGAATGCAATTCGCGGTTGGATTGCAGTTGAAATGCGGTCCGTCTGTCTAGAGCCTTAGGCGTGGAAAGGTAACAAACATACTTATTTTCGCATTTATAACATTAGTTAGGATTATATATATTCAACACAATATGGGTTGAACTTCAGTGAAAACAATAGAAGGCTTAGTAGTCAGCCTTACATTTATTATTCTACCTAATTACCTAGTTAAACACGGTCGTCGGCGTCGCCGTCAAGTCTGGTCTCAACAAATACATAAGTGAATAATAAAACTCCACTATAGTTTCCAACTGACTTTAACTTACAGTTATTTTAAGTTTTAATGCGTTGAATGCATAATTTTACTACCTGCCAGACAGTTTTAAGTCCTTGAGTGGTCACTTTTAAAGTTATAATTTTGTAAGTCACTCGGACGATTGATAAACTTAACAGACACATGTTTGGATTAAAAGGTGCGAGGAGAGTTTAAAAGTTATTAGAATGTATTAAAAGATTAAAACAAAAAATCATGCCTAGCCTTTTCCTAACTATATTGGTCAGCTTCCAGGCTATCCGGATTCAGCTGGATAATAGTCTTTTATATGGAGCGACTGCCTATCTGACCTTCACAACCCAGATAGTGAGTAACATGACACACACACACATCACACAAGCACATGACATCTGACATTGTGAAATTCTTGAAGCCGTAGTAGGTCAAGGATAAAACTATTTTTATAATAGTAGAAACAAAGGAAAATGTAGAGAACTATGCCAGGAAGTAGATAAGTGAGTAAAATTGATATTCTAATTAGAAAGACTTTTCCGTATGATATTATCAAATACGAGTAGATACCTATCGTAAAACGTCGCTGGTAAGGACTGCAGCTGTAGCACACAAAGTGGTTTTACCCAAAAAAAAAACTATCTCTCAAAATCATTAATGTTTTAGTTGACTGCCTCGTTGGTCAAGTGGTCGCAAGATCTACTGCTAAGCATGAGGTCCTGGGTTCGATTCAGCAACTTTCACTTTCACTTTCACTGAGCAAGCTCAGTGATACTCTCTTAGCCCATGAAATAATACGAACGTACACGTACGTTGTCGTACGTTTCTTGTGTGGTGACATTTGGGAGGCCTATGTTCAGCAGTGGACATCTTTCGGCTGAAATGATGATGATGACTATTTTATTACCATTGAGCTTGTTAAGGAAGTCGTTCCAGAAGGCGCAGGCAGAGGCGCGTGGTCCGCGGGGCCCGGCGGGTCCGCTGGTCCCGTCCGCGGTGTACGTGTAGTAATGGGGTGATGACCGCGAGTACAGCGGCCATTTCTCGTCCGGCTTGTGTGGTTTACTGGAAAATTAGATGGTGCTCACATTAGTTAAAACTTATTGGTGAACTATCGTTATTAATCACCTGTCTAGCCTTAACATGTTGGGGTCGTTTTAGTCTAACCGGTGGCATCTGAAAGATACCATTATTTGACATGGTGCGACGGAATTACTGGGTAACACGATACCTCTTGGTAAGACTGGTCGTCAGACTTTCGAGCTTTTGACTGAGTACCGTAACGACTGTCAAAGATAACTATACTACGCCAGACGGCGTAGTACATTAATTCAAGATTAATTTGTATATCTATACATAATATTCTAAATTAAAGTCGCTTTCGTGACTGCCCGTGTGACAGCTTGTTCTTCTACTGCGCAATGAATTTGGATACGGTTTTCACTATAGTTTGGAGATTTTATTCCTATCCGGAAAGTGTATGTGCTCTAATAATTAAACTAAACGTACCGAATAATTAAACTCACATAATTAAAGAAATCTCGATTTTTTGTCAAGTCATAAAAACCGTGCGAAGCAGGGGCGTGTCGCTAGTAATTTAGAAATACAAGCGCAAAAATTATAATTATGATCGAGCGTGAACTTGGGAACATTTCCTTACTTAGGTAAGGCCGGAAATATAATATTTCAAGACAAAATTTGCTCTATATATATCTAGGCGGTACCGGGGTAGTTAGAGACTGTGTCACGGGTAGGCCCTAGAGCGCTATCGGTTACATTGATGAATGGCCTATATCGATCCCAAAGATTATCGAACCCTAAGCCAAGTAAATTGATACCCATTTAGAAGCCAATCTGAACTGATCAACTGACCCCAGAAAATTAAAACGAACATAGGTCAGACGGCATTTATAGCCGCTTAAAAATTCAGATCAATATTCCAGACTAAAATAGTCAGTTTTATACTGGAACTTCACAATTATCGTAACAGATTAGGACTTAAATCAATAGGCTGACACTTGAACGTGTATGTAGAAGTTTCCAACAATTTGGCCTAAATCTCAAAGCTAATCAAGCTCTGTTTAACATCACCCTATTAAATTGAAGTTCACGGGAGGAGAGAACTGCGACGAACGGGTTCGTGAGTCTATAGGTCTATTAATGAATTCAATTATTTCGTGTGACGACAGCCGATTGTGCAATAGGGAAATAGGAAGGTGAAAAACGAAGGCAATAACATTTTGTCATTTTAGGAATTAAACAAAATGTCTTATAACCTAAGTATTTGCTTTACTTGCATACCCACCATAGACCATTAGAGGGAGAATTGAGTTACAATTTTAAAACTGAGTACATAACTGATGCTTAGAGATCAAAACTATTACATTAATAGAAATGGGTATCGATTTATATTCAATTTTGATGTAATGGGTAACACTGCAATGTTTTTGTATGTACGGCTCAATTGGCACAAGGCTAACGATAAGCTTTTAGTAAGCAAGAACACATTCGTAAGGTGTCAAAGATACCTACCGATACGAGGCTTTAGAGGTACGAATTGCTTCAAGAAAAGAATACCTATACAAGGCCTGTTCGAGTATGGCAAAAACATCTAGAATGAGCTCATAAATAAAACTAAAGTAACTTACCCAGTAAGAGCGAATCTGGTGAAAGACTGCATGATGTGTGCAGCGAGGTCTCGTTCCCTGGTGTGGTATTGAAGAGACATGTTCAGTGGGTGCCCGAAGACATACTCCATCTCGTCGCCATGCATCACGCCCATCCATTCACCCCAGAGGCTCGTACTTGTGCGCTAGAAATGCATTATAAGATTCGGTGTAACCAAAATAAGTCTAAGGAATCTTCGTGAATGTTTTTATTTTGTGACAGCACTGTAGTATTATTTGAAACCTATTTTTACAATGTGGAGATGACAATACGACAGTAAATTAAAACACTGGCAATACTAATTAATGCATGGGAGCATTTAGGAACTATAAAATGAATCCTAACATTGAAATTATAAGAATGATTTTTAGACTAACTAATTAAATAGTAGTAAATTTTGCCAATCTTTGACTGGCTATAGTGGCTTATTTGATTGATTTTTTTTATGCAACCGGGAACGTCATTAAATATAAGCAAGTTAATTTACTGTCGTATTGTCGTCTCCACCTTGACAAGTATAAAACATTTGAATTGGGAATATTGATTTAATTAAGTTTAAGGCTGTGTTCACATCTGCGGAATCGAGCTAAACTCTCTTAGCATTGAGATACGAGTAAGTTCACACCCTTTAATATCTCTGCTTATATTTTCTTCCAAACCTTAATGGGAATACCGAGGAAGCACCTTTAAAAGTCGTTAAAAAGCATTTCATCAACACATTATACATAAACTTCCCCTTTATCGCTCGGTGAACATAAACTCTCCCAGAGAGCTTCTTATAACCAGTAAGTTTTGAAAGGTGGCTGATTAATGAACTAAATTTGAAATGTACTGACTTTGACGTTCTTTTGACATTGCCCTAACAACCAGCGCTACCATGAAATGTCAAAATATATTGGCCATCGGTACATACTCTGAAATTACAGATTAAGGCTATGGATGGGTTGAGCTTGTCTGTTTACGACCACCATGCATTTATCTTTTAGTACATTTTTATAACATTTCACGGTAAGCGAAAGGGATACATTGCTATAATGTGTTGGTGTATTAGAAATATGGCGATATAGTTTTTTATAAGTATAAATTGGTGCATTTTTGGCGTCTTTGGGACAGCATGTATTTTTTTAGGGAAAATTCAACCTAATCAGCAAACCACAATATTGTATGAAAGCAACATATATGTACATATCGACGTTTTATTTCAAGACTAGCAAAAATGTCAGCTAACGTTCATGATGCATTTCAAAACAAAATATTATTTACTCTTCAACACCTCATTATTAATATGCCTCTGAGCATCAGTGGACAGCAGTGGGCAGTGGGAAAGACGACGTACTGTCTTTTCACTTTTCTCTATTAAAAGCTAATAAGGACTAGGTTAAAGGCTGTTCAAGGAGTCTAGCTCATCCCGCCATCTCCGTCTGCGCTTGCCGTGAGGTCGCTTGTCATTTAGAGGAACCCATTGGATCGTAAGTTTGGCTCATTGGTCGTTCGACATGCAGCAGTGTCCAGCTGAATTCTACTCTTCACTTATCACAGTAATAATGGAAATCCACAGCAAATGCAAGCAGGCAAGATAAATGGTGAACGTCTAAAGTACCACAGTTCCTATTGCCAAGAACAGTAAGTGTATTATTTCCTTTGATTGCAACACGATTTACGACCTAATCTAACCTGAACTGTAAATTGCTAATTCCGAACTTAGCGTCGACGTCGTGAAACACCGAGTATAGATTGAGCCTTAATGGCGTCCCAGACTAAACCGCACAGTGGTTTCATTTGTTCGTACCATGACGAGACGTTGCAACATTGTTGTTTACAGTATCGCATTCTGTCCTAAACGTAACTTGTATTATAAGTTATCTCATTAATATAATAATTATGGAGATGTTGTTGGGTTGTAGTCAAGTATTGAGGTACATAAACTTGGAGATGGTACCGATGGTTTTATATTTCTGTCTAAGAAGATTGTCATAGTTATATATATTTATATTTTCCATTTTACATAGGATGGAGTATTCGTGTGGAGTGTGTGAGTGTCAGTGATAAAGAAGTTGGTGCGTGTTAAACTGTATGCTGAATGCCGCAGTAATATCTGCTTGCGGTAGACATAAACATAGACGAAATGTGGTGTCTACTTTGGGATCGAAAGTAGATTTTCGGTTGTGTCATAGTCTAGAATCCTAAGCCATCTATTAAATTGTGTTGTTTGTGTAAACAATGGCATGCTACACATATACATCAACCATATTTCCAATGGAGGTAGGCAGAAACTACAGAACGCCACCTGATACGATTCTTACATACGCCGTTTGCTTCATTTACGCTCATACATCTGGCGTGTTCTGGCGTGTTACTAGTTAAATAATTGGTAATTTTGGCCATACATAACGATTATGCTTACCGATTGTGTAACAAAATTCACAAATGTGACTTTCAATATGAAAACATTTTTTTATGTTTTTAAAAGGTCTTTTTACTTAATACAACATGTAACAACAAAAACACTAGAAGATTTGTAACTGACGAATATTTTCCTACGTAGCGAAATTTAGGAAGCCAGCGTAGGAGGATCCTTTAATATCAATTACGCGAAAGCATAGTTAAATATACATCAGAACTAAGAAACAATAGCAGAACTTTATATATAAATGAAGAAAGCTTTGCGTAGATGCGCGGGTTCTCAATTTGCGTGGGCGATTGTGAATGAAGCTAATTAAAACGGATCTAATTTCTCCATATCTCGGGTTACCCGGTTACCCTATGATACCGCTCGTATTAATTAATAATGCCAATACGTTATGTATCTATTCCCTTTGATATATAGATTCAACGACATCCCTGCTTGAATTACTTTGAAACTAAACGTTTCTGGAAAGGTCGTCTCAATAGTAATTATTTAGGCAGATAAGTTCAAAGTAGTGCGTATAAGTAGTAGTCTTTAAGTTTGTATGTGGCTATTAGCTACATACAAACATACATAGCTATTTACGTACCTAATAGCGTACTAAAATACTCACACATTATGTGTAGGTACCTACTTAAACCTAGCTTTTACGAATTCAGACATTCCAACAGTACGTATTATTTCGGGTAGAAATAACAGTAGGTGTTTGTAAAGGCAGTTTAAATGAACAAAATTAACACGCTTGAAATTAAGTGCGGGAATGTGCGTTAAAAGTTACTGCCGGACTATAACTACTAAGGTGTAACCCCGCGGTTACATCATGCTATAAAACATGTTTTCTAGTTTTTCGTTAATACCTAAAACAAGTTGTAATGACGAGTTGTATACAAAATTTGTCAACACGGTGACCGAAAACAACATGACTGACATGACTTGTTACATGTCTGAAACAACGTCAATATATCTGTGTGTATAATACATGTTTTATGTAGCAAGACATGTTTTTGACAACGGTTTTACAAGACTTGTCTCGAGTATCGCAACTTGCTTATGATAGCATAAAAACATAATCAGATTACAATATTTGCTGGAACATGGCGTCCTCTCGGTGAGAGCGAGTGGGCCGGAAGACACCACGCGGGTTCGGTAGATGTCACATATCTTAAATACATTTTTTGCTTCTAGGACATTCCGTTTTCCTCGCGATGTTTTCCTCCACCGTTTTGTGGAGGTTTATGATATTAATACGGAATATAAAAGATGGTGTTCTTGGAGGATTGGCCATGTTCACTTGCGATACTCGAACAAGGCACAATGTCAAGCTTTGTGCCTTGTTTGAGCATGGCAAGTCGAAGTTACACGTCTTGATATGTCAATCATATCTTAGATGAATTGTACGCATGACGACATATTATCAAACTAAACATTTCCAGTATACGATGACATTGTCATGGTACGAAAAGCCTATAGAATGCGAGGTCTATAACACTGGAAATATATAGCTTGATATGTCGTTGTGTGTACCACCAACTATGGTTTATTATGGTCTCACTATAATATTGAAAGCAATTGTTAGTCATAAAAGAAAAAGTTAAATCGACCAGTTGTAGCTGGTGACGGGTGAACGAACACTTTCCCGAAGATACAGTTTTCTTTTTTTATTGAGTATGAATTTGAGAGAAGGTAACAAGAACGTACCCCAGCCAGATAAGGTCCTGACTGAGTTGTTACGAAAGGATCGCATGTTTAAAGCTGAAAATAATATTCGTGGTCAGTCATAAAATGTTTTTAATGGATGCTCAAAGCCAGGATAACTATCACCTAAGATAAAATTGAACTTCTCTTCAGTAGCGTAGCTTAACCTGATCGATCGACCCGTGCAGCTTTTATTACTTAGCCACAAGCTGAGGTTTATTCAAAAGAAAGTACTTACGTAAATGAATAGATTCCTACTAATGTCATATGTAGGTAGTTTATATGTTTCTTTCCAACAAAGAAAGACAAAGCTTCTATAAACGAATGATAATTTCACAACGACCTCTGTTAGTTCGTAAGAAAGCACTTTTTTTACTTCTTTTGTGTTTCGCGGAAACACGAGCTATTTGTGGGGCATTTATGATAATGCCTTTACCTAGTAAATAGCTTCATAGTAACGCAAATTTGATTAATGTTTTTGGGCCTCTATTGAGGAAAGAAATGTATTTATCCACATCTACATACAGGGTGTAAAAAGAGCCATCACATAGTCGTCAACTACGCATTCTGTACATCAAACTAAGTGACATTGCACAAAAATAATTGCCGGGTATCATCAACATCATCCGCAGCCCGACTTCATCCACTGCTGTCCAAGAGCCTTTCTTTTTTTGCGCCAATCCCCACGCTCCTGTTCCAGCCTCATCCAGGTTTTGCCCACGATGGTAACAATGTCGTCTGCCCATCTGGTAGTACGAAATGCAAGACACTCAAAACATTGTGCTCGTGGTGCATGCAACGGAACAGGGGTCATGGGGTGTTTAAAGTTATGTTACGTACAATTGTTTATGTACAAAACATGAATACAATGCCGGGTGGAAGGGAAAGTGTTTATTTTTAAGATTAACTCAAAAACAAATCAACATATTGATTAGTTAACGTTTAACAATGTGATAAAAATATAATTTATTATATTGAAACATAAGTTAACAACCAAATAACTACTGCTACAGTGCAAACGAACAAATCACTTACATTATATTTACTTAAAATCTGTTACTATCTTAAAATGAGTGTTTTTTGATGAAAATGCACCCTTTCCTTTACTTTGCCGTGTGTCATGACTTCCGGGAATTTGATCCTTATTAACGACACCATCCGACGGTGCAAGAATACAGGCCAAGGTTTGTTTTTCAAAATCAACAAGTTCGATTCTTAGCTAGAGAAATTGATTTCTCAAAAATCTAATGATGCAGTTTTAGTCTTCATCAAAATCGGCCCTGAGACTCCTTTAAGTATTTTTCGCCATTACCTATAGTTTGGGATTTGGTCATCCATGCTGATTTGCAACAGTCACCCTGTATACACAGACGAATTAATAACCTCCTTCTTTTTGATGTCGGTTAAAAATAAATTTATATCTCATGATCTTTCATTTAAACTGGTTATCTCGCAGCTGGCGCCCTAAGCAGAAATGTGGAGGCTTATTTAACAAAACTCAATAAAACGAATTATCACAAAGAATTAAGGGCAACATCAGTAATGATATCGAGTGCAAACATTGGTAGTTACAATAAAATCTTGAATATAAAAGTGTCACGACGTAAACAAGAAGTTAGTTTAACGTTTTCGTTAATTTTAGTAATTCTGGTTTTCCATCTTTGCCGGCTTTATCAAACAATTGACTGGCACCTCTGATTTTTTTTTAAATGTTGATAGCTCTTTGGACAGCCCTTAAGATGAGGATGTATTTCAAATAATTTGATTGCTTAGTGCCATTGTAAATTTTTTAAATAATCAACTCTGTTTATAGTGTACCCTAACGATTTTCTAATTTTGCTACTTAACTTTTAATCATGGTTATCTAGTGTTTGATATTTTAAAATTTCTCAATACCGAAAAATTATCACAAAAGGGTCAGATTCAAATTCAGTTAGCAATCAAAGCTATTCGATTAGTTAATTTAGGGATAAATGCAAAATTATGACCACTTTTGGGTATTTTTTTCGCGATTACGCTATTTGTCCCATGGAGAAAGTTGTTCAGTTTAATGGTCTGTACCACATCCTTAAATTTGGCTGGTCTTTAAAAATAAACCTGTATATTCACTATCAGGACATGTAACACTATTGCACAGAATAACTTTAATTCGACCTGAATATCCTTTTAAAAATGGCCCAAATTTGAATTTTCAAAGTGGTCAAATTTGGGGAAAGCCCACAATTTCTTCGTCAGATTTTCCTATTTAAGTCATTATGCGTTAGGCCACACACGATCACATGAAAATCAACGGCCCTGAAGATCACTTTATTTTTGTCCTTTTTTTGAAATCTGAGTGCTCATTTACGGAGACGCGGGGCGTTTGCGTATGAGTGCGTTTACGGAGAAGCGATTTTAGACGCGTTTGCTTGAAATGGAGCGTTTTTTGCGTCCGAGCCTGTGGCTGGTACCGCCGCGTCTCACGCGGCGTTTATCGCGGCGGCGCACGCAGCGGCAATTCTCGATGAAGCGATGCCCGCGGCGGAATCTTCTGCCAGTCATATTTGGAAATTGCAGAACGCAGACGTAGTCACCGTCACAATGGAGTACGATATGATCGATTTTTATAAAACTGGTCGGTTTGACTGAGTATCCCGCGTGCGCCGCAGCGTAGCCTTTGCTACACGCTTGAGGATTCGCCGCGGGCGCAGCGGCGGGCACCGCCACGCTTCCCGCCCCGCGTCTCTATGAACAACGTCTTATATTGCCATACGTTTGTGTTTACGCGTGCGATGATAAGTGCCGCGCCGCCGCTCCGTAAACAGAAAAATCGTACGACGCGCCGCGAGACGCCACGCCGCACGCGACGCGCGGTGCCCCGCGTCTCCGTAAATGAGGCCAAGTGGTCTCCTGACCAAAGATCTTCTATCTGAAACTTTTCCAATACATTTTCGGTGTTCTCTCCTCATGCCAGACCTACTCAGCTATCAACTTTTCGCCCTGAATATGCGTGCTCAAAAATCCTCTGGGCGTCTAAACGACTTCCACGCGAACGAAGTCGTGGGAAGTAATAGAATTATACACTCAAATACTTGTTGTACAAATCAATTTATTGGTACTTAACACAGTAAAATAGTATTTGTAACATAAGAACACTTTCATCGTCTCTAGCTGAGAATGCAAGACCGCTTTTCCCGCCCTTTTTCTTTAAAAGTCATCTAGGGGTTGCCACAACTCAAAAGGATAAAATGTTTAATAAAATGCCAATGTTGCCCCACCCACCCACAAATGATATTCGTTAAATACATAGTCTATCATTATACCTATGCAGTGTATATTATGCTAACAGAAGCTAGTATGAGAATTAAGTATAAGAAACTTGGTCAGTAGGTCAGTTACTGTTGAAGGCCTTAATTCATTGAGACATCCACAAGCAAGCCCGGTTAAACAAACGACAACCTCTTAGGTTGAACTGCGAGATGCCATTCCCAAAAAAAAAACTGTTACTGTTGTAGCTTTAAAATATACCAGTTCTAACCTAAAGCTACAAATTGACAGTAAGTACCTTGATGGAAACGAAACGGGAACATAATTAATCGATAGACCAGCCAACTAGAGCAATCTAATTTTAAATCTAGAAAGCGCCTTGATCAATTTAAAGTTTAGTCTAGTGGCTATCCAACTTCAGCCTGGGCTAGAAAACGATTTCTGACATAGTTTTATAGGTCTGACATCATTCGATGTTTTCATTTATTTACAAGAAGGCTTTCATCGAATATTTTGGGACATCGCCAAGCGGTTGGTTGATTCTTCACGTGACCAGAGGGCTGGTCTATTTTTAACCCAAAGAATCAGCATTGCCCTCCAACGTGGTAATGCTGCCAGCCTTTTAGGCACTTATCCCATTGACAGCGATGCGGACGAATTTTTGATGCCCAATGAGTTCCTTCCTGCCTTTTTCTTTAATATTTTATTATATGCTACTTGTAATATTAATACTTGTATATACATATAATACATAATTATATATTTTAGTGTTAGCTTGTAAATTGTGTCTTTGTGAATAAAGGAGATAGGTTTTTTTGGGCCCACCTTTCGTAACGTCTATTAATCGTATTATACTTAAAAAAACCGTAACCAATTTATTATTTAGAATGTTCGATTTTTTCGAGTCTAACCGGAATCACAAAACAGCAGTGCGATTCTGTAACCATCTCACCGTATAAACTTAGGTGAAGTGAGCGTGGAGTGAGCTGTCATTCCAACTTATGCTAGGGATTGACACTATTAACAGCTTAGTTCACCTAACTTTTCACGGTGAGATTTTTACAGAATCGATCGGCTGTAATTAAAAGAAAAGGATAATGCACTCAATTGATTCAATTCCAGATATGGTCGTCAATGTTATAAATGCATGTATAGGAGCATTTTTTAACACCCGCCGAACAAAAAAAAAAATCTCCTTTAGTGTATAAAAAAAAAGCTTTCACTACATGAATATGCTATGTTTACTCCTGTGAAATAAAGAAGCCTTAATAGTCTTCAGTATTAACTTAGACTGGAAGCCGACCCCGAAATAGTTGGGTAAAGCTTAGGCAGATGATGATTCAATAATTAACTTGAAATGTATACTAGAACATATTATTATTTCTATACAGGGTGGCAGGCAACCTGTTATCATGGATTATTTGGCCACGATATATTTGTCCCCATTTCATGATACATTGCATAAATTAGGTCGACTAATAATTTCTGTTACATGTCACACGATACGTTCCACCAATCTGTACTCGGCATAAGAGGTGGTCTTTGCAGCCAAGAACTACTAAGAATGTAGCGAGGAATATGAAGAAAAACATACAAAATAAATTGTTGTTTCATATAATTAACTGACAAGCACCCTACGCTGGTAGCCTTTTGAGTTCCATAAGATACACAAACTACAATATTGAGTATACTTTGAGTGTGGGATTCCTTCTAACCTGATTCAATGTATTGGTTTCTACCGACTGGAAAGTTTTGAAATGTTAAGACAAAGTTTGTTCAGCCATGATGCCATTTACGCCAACGTACAAAGTTTTATTGACATTGTTAAGTTCAAATTCAATCAAAGCAATCAAAAGGTCATAAAGTTGTTGAATAGCAGTATCTTCCGTTATTATAAAATTGTTTGTTTCTTGTCGGAGAATAAGCTACCCCTTTTCAACTCTTGGCTGTGTTAAAAGCACATTAAAGGATTAGGTAATGTACGTTAAAAAGGATGTGCAGTACCGTCGTTTTCACAAAGGACTAACTGCAATTACATCCGTCTACCGTCTGCTAATTGTTTAGATTATGGCAATTTTCCCTTTGACTGTTCATTGTAGATGCGGAGGAAGGGGGAAAATGTCTTGAGGAAAGTTTTGAGTAAGAATGTCTATGGCTATAATAGTAAGGGAAAACGAAGGAAACGTTGGATGGACTGTTGGAAGATGATATGGCTGAGAAGGGGGTGACTACTCAGATGACGACTAATAGAGAAATATGGATGAAAACAACCCCAAATACATTGGGGTGTGGATAAGAGAATGATGATTAATTAAAATTTTCATTTAATTTTCTGTTGACGATTGCTGATATTGTGAAATCTACAAAGAACTTAGGTAGTAGGTATGTACATGTAGGTACAGAATAAAGTAAAATACTCTTTATTATGTACAGTCACGAGCAAAAGTATGTATACACTCGGCTTTATTCAAAATCGATTTACTCTTTTATTTTTTAATGAAATTTTATGTTGTTACGATAATATCATTTTCTAACTCATAGGTTTATGTAATTGTCATATTTTAACGTTGCATTCGTTACTTCACGATAAAAACGCAATTGAAAGTTGCCAAGTGTCGACATATTGGTGCTCGTGACTGTACACCACATAAATTACAGATATAAATGTAGAAATTTTACAAAGGGCGGTCTTATCGCTAAGAGCGATCTACAGACAGACACAGACTAACTATACAAATAAATACAAAAACAAAAGGACACTTAGGCGTCGACGTACTCGTCCGCATCGCTGTCATCCGGAAACGTGCACAGAAAACTGACAGCATTGCCACGTTAAATGGCAATGCTAATTAATAGTTAGCTGTGTTATAATTATGTTGTAAAAGTTATGTCAGTAACATTTATTTCGTCAAATAAATTAAAATGCCCGAACTATCAATCAAACAATCAAGCTGTTAGCTATAATCTAGGTCAAAACCCCAGATTGTTGATAAGGGAAATCACTCCCCTATCACGAGACACGCGCACCTAATAGTAGATAAGGTAATTACCCCGTTTCGGTCCGCAAACGAGGGACCTTAATTGTTGCCACATTAGTTTGGCAGTCAGCGGATACCCGACATCCGAAATACCCCACAAACAATGCTAACTTTTAGATTTGAACTAGGGATGTGTCGGAGGCCATCTTAGCTGAGACGGAGATGTAGAGCTTGACCTTCGCGGAGGCAAGGCAGGAGGCGGAAATATGTATATAGAAAAAAAAGGTAATTAATGAAAAATAATACAACATAACATACGCCTGTAATCTCTAAAGGATTATGGCAGAGGTGTACCTGTAGTACACCCATATTTCGCCAGCCCCTTTGGTCCCGTGATCGCAAGAGCGACTGCTGAGCGTAAGGTCTTGGGTCTAATTCCCAGGTCGGACAATGTATTGTTGGGTTTTTCATTAGAAATTTCTCAGCAGCAGTTCGGAGGTACAAGTTCTAGCGGAAGGTCCGCATTTGCGGAGGCGGAGGCGAAATTCCGTAACAACCCTAATTTAAACCTTGAAAACAATTCCCTCGTGCTTAGTAACGTTTTTAGACACAGACATTAAATTAAAAGCGGCCGTTTGGTACGCGAGGCCTTTTAATAATGCACGCGGTCGGCAGCCAACATTATGCGTTGTCATGCATGAGTGTGACGTAGGTAGCCACCTAAGCCTACCCACCCATGTACCCGCAAAAGGTCAGCTCTTACACAAAGTAACAGGCATACATAACTTCAGAGGAACTACCAAATATAGGGATAGCTCTCGCACTTAAAATAACACTGTCTAAACCAGACACAGATCTCTCGTACAGATGTGACATTGCTCGCATTTTGTACCGACACGTTGTAACAGGTGCGATGGTACAGAATTAACGTTGAAAAAGGTTTATCACCTGACAAATGGCCGACCTACGCACACGCCATAACAATGCGTATCGAGGAATAACTTTGATTTATTTCAGGAACGTATTCCCAAATAATACAGGCTATGAATTACATAATATATGTCGGAAAAAAAGATTATGTTGGAATAAGATTTGGTTACAAAACAAATTGGACATCCAAAATCCCTCTAGAATGTGTGTAATCCGGAGGCATATACGCTGAAAAGTCTTCGTACGACGTCTTAATCGTTTCGCCGTGCGAAGGAAATACGAATGTAGGCCAAGGTCATACAAAATTGAATAATGAATGCGAATTCTACGTGTGTTTCAAGTTTTCCTTTTTGCAAGATACGTGAATTTTTTGTCAGGGTTTGTTATGGCAAGCTATGGAAGATAATGAGAGCAGTGGTGGCCAAGTCATAACGGCCGCGACTTACGAGTTAGGTCGTAGGTTCGAACCTAGACAGTTGTTTTACTTTGTGTAAATTACTCAAAACGGTGATGGAAAACATTGTGAGGAAACCAGCATGTCCTAGAACTAAAAATTCGAAGTTATGTGACGTGACATTTGCCAACCCGCACTGAGCCCGCGTGTTGGATTACGGCCCACTCCCTCTCACCGAGAGGAGGCCTGTGTCCAGCAGTGGGAACATTATTGGCTGATTATGTATGTATGGAAGATAATCTGATTTCGAATCGATTTTGGTTAAATTTACACCTTTTGTTTCGCCAGTCTAGACTGTAGTAAAAGTACTACAGTCTAGAAGGTCAATACAAAGGTATTGACCTTATTAATGTCCGAACGGTCAAAGATAATTTTATAATGGGTCGTAACGAGCTGCTCGAAAGCGGTAGTGACAATATTGTATCACCTTACTACAGGAACTGACGCTCCTGGGCCTTACATTTTGGCCTTACTTTATTAACCGCGGACTGAAGTATTATTACTTTAGTCCAGTCTAAGTTTTAGATTTTCAAGATTTAAGTTTGTCATTACTTTACTACGCGTTTATTCATTTGGGGGAATGAGTTTTTCAAATGTTTATCCTTCCTCTCGCTCTCGGTCGCTCAGCGCTATAGAACGGGCTATGTTCGGAGTTTTTTTGAAAGATAAAATCAGAAATAAAGTTAGCCGGAAAAGAACTGGAGTTATCGACATAGCTTGCAGAGTAAGCAAGCTGAAGTGACAGTGGGCTGGCCATGTTTGTCGATGGACCGATGGCCAGTGGATCAGACTAGTCCTGGAGTGAAGACCGCGTATCAGCAAGTGTACTGTGGTTCACCCCCCAGCTAAATGGACCGAAGACTTCAAAAAGGTGACTGGCCTGACTGGATGCGGAAGGTGGAGGAAAGGGTGGTGTGTGCGCAGTATGAGAGATGCCTATATCCAGCAGTGGACTGCGATAGGCTGAGTTGATTTGATTTGATCCAACCTAATACAAACCGAATATCAGAAATAACTACAGTTCGTAGAACGTGGAGAGGGTATGAATTTTGCTAACCAACTTGTTAGCGGAAATCAAGTTCACCTCTCCGTAATATTTTCATTTGAAATTGGATTATCGCTTGTCAAGCGTTTTGTTGGCAGAATAAACGTTGTTACTGACCGCCTAAATACGTCGTTTTTATGGAATTATAAATACTAGCGGTCGCTGCCGATCTGCCCAGGGGAATAATCTAACTATTATCCGGTAAGACATAAAAACACATATACAGGGTCAAATTAAATAAGCTAGCGAAACTTCGCAAATGTGACCAAATTTATTTTATCGTGTTTAGATATCGATACCCATCACGTCTGCAGAGTTTTGATAGCTAATTTAATTTCTGTTCCTATTAGCCGCCGGGGCTGCGGGTTGTTCGAAAGAGATACCGTGGCCCCTGGCACAGGCAACTGAAGGAACACGGGTGGGTTTTAGTCAGTAAAAGTCTGACACTCCCTTCTGCTCCACCCAGAGCGGGAGGAGTCATTTGATGATTTCCCACACAGAAAAAAAAAAAGGGCTATCCTATTACCCAGTAACTGGGTTGTAGAGGTCAGATAGGCAATCGCTCCATGTAAAATACTGGTATCCAGCTGCATCCGGTTAGACTGGAAGCCGACCCCAACATAGTTGGGAAAAGGCTAGGGAGATGATGATGTACATGTCTGTTTCTAAAATCAAGGGTGATTTAGGAACTGCACCCTAATTGCGTAACACATAAATCGGAATCGGTTTCATTTTGACAGTTCAACAACATTCATTGCGTTATTCACGTGTTGAGCAGACAAATTTTACGAACTTATGAAGCAATGGATTAGCAATTTGCTTCAAAATGATTCAGATTCCGATTGATCGTGTGTTACGCAATTAGGGTGCAGGTCTCGACTAATCCATTATTTGCTGATCATTGTTACCATGCAATATAGCATTCTTTACAAAGTTTAAAAAAAAAATTAAAAGTTCCATCCCACATTCTTAGAAATACCTATAGGAGAATTTCATATTATTTTTTAATACCTTCAGATATTCCAGCTAGGATCGAGCAGTGCCCGAAGGTTTGGTTTTATGTAGTACGAAACGATAATACCTAGACAGGCCGCTTATTACTTTAGAGTTCATATTCGCCATCCAATTTGCGTCGCAAACACCTGGATGTGCACTTAGGTCCGACTAGTAGTAATATTGTGCAACTCAAGCAGGTTTGTTTACACGATGAAAATTCAAACGTTAACATTTCTGAACACTATAAATTTAATTCCGTGGACTACTGTAATAAAACAGAGAGTACATAATATACATTAACTTCAAGCGTTGCCTGCTGTGTGCAACTTAAAGTAGAATCGTTTTAAATATGTTATTAGGTGCTGTAGAAATGTGTTGAATAAATAAATGCTAGATAAAAAAGGGTTTCATGGTATGTACCTAAACAAGACAGAATTTTGACTAGTCATAAAGAAAAGAAATTAGTGCATACCAACATTAAGTACCTACAAAATGGTTTCAAAAAAATAAGTGCAGCCGTACATGCCAGAAATGCTATGTGCACTGATATAGTATTTTTATCTCACGAACGTTGCGCGCTTAAACTTGTGGTAACGAAGTGTACAAATACGCTGTGAAATAACACACACACTCGGCACTGTCCGAGACACGGGTGAAGTCGGAAGAGTGTGTAAGTGTGTGTGTTATATGCTGACGCTACTCGTATTCACGCACACATTCACAACGTGTTTGTAGACTTGGTCACCACAAGTAAGACGCGCGTCGTTTCGTGAGATAAAAATACCGTAACAATGTGATGAAATTATAATAGCTTAGCTTTTTTTTTGAGAGCTCAGCATTTACCTAATTGACTAGTGTTTACCAGCGCAGCGGGGTAATTATGTAACAAGCAATGGCTTTCATTTTGACAGTTCAACAACATTGCATTATTTACGTTGCTGAGCAGACAATTTTTTCGAACGTATGAAGCAATGGATTAGCAATATCCTTCTAAATGATTCAGATTGAGATTGATAGTCTGTTACGCAATTAGGGTGACGTTTTTGAAGACAAGAAGAAGATCAAAGGTTCTACATTACCTCGCAATAGACCCCTATCTATCTTCCAACAAAAAAAACTATATTCTTGCTTTAGATCTGAATCGTATCTAAAGCAAAAAAGCAAACTATTTTGAATCTATTCCGCACCCAATCCATTACTTCACTATCTCCAGGACGAGAAGGCAATTCCGCTTGCTGTACATCG
The DNA here is from genome assembly GCA_947507525.1 of Apamea epomidion. NCBI lineage: Eukaryota > Metazoa > Arthropoda > Insecta > Lepidoptera > Noctuidae > Apamea > Apamea epomidion. The sequence goes on from OX382227.1 coordinate 14,587,630, forward strand.
AAGCGTGGGACACAAATCGATTGTTTTAATGGTACCATCTAAGATATAGAGGAAATAAAGCTATAAAGGAATAGACGCACTGTCGGGAGCAAAAATGGAACGGCGACGGGTCAGAACCCAAAATAGCTTGTTGTTAATCTGTGACCTTTGGCTCGACGACCAGGGCTGACCCATGCCTAATTTATTAAAGGTGCCTACAGCCGTTTGTTACCGACATCTACACGTCGTCTGGTTTGCTACTTATCATGTTAATTTTAGTGCGAACCTTGAAACAAGGAACGATATAAATGTTTTTTTAAACTGTAGTGCATAATCAGCCTATAACATTTCCACTGTTGGATCACAGGCCTCTTTTCTGTGAGAGGGAGTGGACCGCAGTCCACCAGGCGGGCCTAGTGCGGCTTGGTAGATGTCCTCTGTCTTCGATGTTTTGGTTCTAGGACATGCGGTTTCCTTTCGATGTTTTCCTTCTCCGTTTTTAGAGCAGCGGTAGCCCAATGGAAGTGACGGAGACTTACGAGTTTGTAGGTTGTAGGTTAGAACTCTGATAGGCGCTTTACTTTGTGTAAATAATTTCATCAACCTATTTAAAGCAATTACAAAGGGTTTCCCACTCGATAAACGTGAGAACAAAACTAGTAACCATTGAAATGAAAGCACACAATCGATAATGTAGCTTCTACAAACAGACTTTAAGACTCAAAGCAGGTTATTTAGTATTCATAATGTTTTATACCAGAAGCCAGGGGGCTAGTTTGTTTGTGCGTCGTGACTTGACCTACAAAGCGGTTTTGATGCCACCCAGTGTCCGTCAAATCGTTATTTCGACGACAAATCGCGAGCTCGGTCGAGTCGTGCCGTCCCGCTAACTTCCTGATTTATACTCGGCCATTTATCTCGATATTCCTATATCGGGATCATTGTAGACACCTTTTGCATTTTAAGTTAGCTTGCAGATGGGGTGGGCTGAACTGTCATTTTTCATCATTTTCTTTAAGATATTCGGATTTAGTGGCAGACTCGGCAGAAAATATAGCTGGGATATACAGACTCTGGCCATAAATACTGTTACAATTAAAAATAAGAAAGATATTACATTTGAATTTGGAATCTGTCATTTTTATACGATTGTTCATTGAGTTTTCTAATTTTGGCGCCAATACATTATACAATATTTTACGATATTAAAATGGAGTGGGGTGATAAAGAGAACCGAATCGCTGTGATTGCATTACACAAAGTTGCCAAATGCAATTTTTAAAACTCTCCATACGCTTGGTATTAGTCAAATGTTTGTGTACCGGGCTATTAATAGGTACAATGAGACCTCTTCTGTTTGTGACAGAAAAAGATCTGGCCGTCTACGTAGTGTTCGTACGAAAAAGCTGTTCAAAGCAGTAAGGGAAAGAATTCGAAGAAATCATGTCCGAAAGCAAAAGATTTTATCTCGGGAGATGAAGATAGCACCCAGAACCATCTCGCGTATTTTAAAAGATGACTTAGGACTTGCAGCCTATAAGAGACGCACTGGTCGTTTTTAACTGATAATTTAAAAAAGAATAGGGTGGTAAAATCGAAACAAATACTGAAGCGGTACGCAAAGGGAGGTCACAGAAAAATTTTGTTTACGGATGAGAAAATCTTTACAATTGAGTAACATTTTAACAAACAAAATGACTGTCTTTATGCTCGAAGCTCTAAGGAAGCTTCCCAATTAGTCGACAGAGTGCAACGTGGGCATTATCCGACTTCAGTGATGGTTTGGTGGGGTGGTAGCTATTAAGGAGTGACTGAGCCATATTTTTGTGAAAAAGGTATCAAAACATCGGCGCAAGTATATCAAGATACCATTCTTGAGAAGGTAGTTAAGCCCTTAAAAACACCATGTTCAATAACCAAGTATGGTCCTCCCAACAAGACTCGGCGCCGGGTCATAAAGCTCGGTCCACGCAGTCTTGGTTGGAAGTGAACGTTTCGGCTTGATCAGAGCAAAAGACTGGCCGTCGTCTAGTCCCGATCTTAATCCGCTGGATTATGATTTATGGTCAGTTTTAGAGAGTACGGCTTGCTCTAAACGCCATGATAATTTGGAGTCCCTGAAACAATCCATACGATTGGCAGTGAAGAATTTTCCCATGGAGACAGTGCGTGCTTCTTTGATAACTGGCCTCAACGTTTAAAGGACTGTATTGCAGCCAATGGAGACCACTTCGAATAAGCTTTTTATATTTTAAATTGTTTTATATTTATGTATTAAACTAACACACTGTAAAAGTAATAAATATTATTTGCAATAAAAAAAATTTTTTTTTTCTTCGTGACAATATATATGGCAAGACTAGGTATATGTATAATTTAAAAGACTGAAGTAGGCTTCAGTCTTAGGGATATATATGTTTATATAAAAACATATACACATATATATATGTTTAGGGATATATATGTATAAGTTAAAAGACTGACGCCTACTTCAGTCTTTTAACTTATACATATACTCGTATATCCCACCTATATTTTCTGCCTACTCCTAGCCTGCGGAGTCTGACGCTAAATCCGAAAATCTTAAAGAAAATTATCAAAAATGACAGTTCAGCCCACCCCATCTGCAAGCTTCAGGACCTATCGTGAAGCTTCAACGCAAAGCTATAGAAGCGAGTCTCATCTATCTATCTTCTATACAAAAAATAAGGCAGAAGAGGAACTTTTTGTTTGCTAATCTCTGGAACTACCAGTCGGATTTGAAAAAAATATTTTTGCATTTGATAGCCCAATTCTTGAGGAACGCTAATTAACATCACTCTAGGATTCTTAGGAGCAAAAAGAAAGAAGTCAGAATGAATGTTAAGCAAAAACGAAGTAATAGCACGGACGGGCGATGCGATGCGATGCGATGGGCCGGGGGACAAGAAATTTCACGCGGACGGCTCGTATTACATAAATTTTCAAAAAAATAGCGTAGAGTCATCTCAACACCTCACTCCCCCTTGATTTTGTATATATACGAGTATATATTATAGTAATAGTATGTATGTGTATATAACCTATTTATGTATTTGTGTACCTAGTTTTAGGAGTGATTTTTTATCATTGTCCCTCTCAACCAAAGCACCTGCCATCTAATCTCTTCACCACCCTTGGACTAGGTAGAGAATGCCCAAGGCATTAAGTCCGCCTTTGTACCTTTTTGTGCGAAAAGTTTAAATAAATAAATAAACTGCGTTTTGAAGACTTGTCTACAAAATCATTCAAAGGATTTTCACTATACACATAAATATAAAAGACACATTAGAACGAATACAATATACTTGTAAGATATCATGCGAAAAAATAACTACTAAGTATCTAAGCGACACAAGTAAAAAGAATTTCAAGGAATTGATCTCCTTGAATCTCTACAAAAAAAAAAAAGAAAATAAGTCAACAAAAGGGTTTTGACCGGTTCAAAGGATAAAACGCAAAGGTCACCTCACTTACGAGTATAGTGGCTACCTTTCTACCTGCAATATTTGAATTGCCAACAAACGAATTTGGCCGAGACCTGTCATAACCTGATATCAGATCCAGACATGATAGCCATTTACCTAAACATACCTGAAATGGATTAAGATAGGCATTCGTAGACTGTGGTAACGGGTCGGCTGGTACAGAAGCCAAATCAAAAGTCATTTATTCAAATTAGGCTGAGAATCAGCACTTTTCGAACGTCAAAATTACGTAAGACAGTCCCCCAAAATGCCAAGTCTAACTACTAGTCTTACCAAGGGGTATCGTTTTATCCAGTAACTGAGTTGGGGAGGTCAGATAGGCAGTCGCTCTATGTAAAAATTCTGGTATTCATCTGCATCCGGTTAGACTGGAAGCCGACCCCATAATAGTTGGGAAAAGGGTAGAGAGATTCTTTATATTTCCTTTCGTGTATACGGTACAGCTCTTCCTCGTTATATTTTTTTTGTTTTTATGTGTTTTGGACCCAGTACGTGGCCACGTTGATTGCGGCATCAGTGGCATTTTTAGGTCATTCAACGTGCAGGTGAATGGGCACTTAGGACACTCCAGCAAGTGGGGCATGGTCTGATCAGAAGCACTGCACTCACACTGGGTGTTGGATGGCAAATTGATTGTCCGTATTCAAAACTAAATTCAGAGAACAACAAGATTTGAGCAAAGATCTCTCAAAGATATCTCAAAGCATTGTTGAAAGACTAATCTTAGATCCAAAACAACAAACTCTGTTTAATTTCAAAATTATTATTTGCGTTGGCCTCGGCTCCAATTTACAGATACACAATTTCATGTGAACGGCAGCTCTTCGTTGGGCATTCAACATCGATCTAGTGAATTTAATAGTTAATCAGATGGTTTTATTTCTGAACGGTCGGTTAATGAATTAGTGGTCGCGTACCGGCGCACGAATATTAAATTGATAAAGATATTATTATTTTGTTGGCAAATGTTTGCGATCCAGTTTGGAACGTTGGTTGGTGTTGGTAGAAGGGTTTCTTTGCTTATGGCTTATCGATAATATTGGATCCTTGATAGGGAAAACAATAATGTAGGTACATAGTTCTTGCTTTTGCAAAAATATAGAATTATAAAACAGTTAGGTTCTGCCCGGGACTTTATCCGCGTGAAATGTCTTGCTCCCCAGACCCCGTCGCATAGCATCGCCTGAGCGCGCTATTACTTAGTTTTTGCTTAGCGTTCTTTCTGACTCGTTTTATTTTTGCTCCATTCCAGTGTCTGTGTCTGTGTCCAGTGTATAAGGTTTTATGCTACTTTCCATCACGATTTTCTCAGAATCGGGCTACTAAATGCAAAAAGAATGATCAAATCCGGTTGGTAGTACCAGAGATAAGCGTATTCAAACAAACAAACTCTTCAGTTTTATTATTAGCATAGATAGATATACTAATATTAAAAGACTTTTCCAAAACAAGGAAAACATGAATGAGGAAAACATTGCATTATTGCACAATTATAAGACTATAATTTTCATTCTGTCCTTCAGATTACAAGAAATAATACACAATTCCCTCAGCACAGTAAATTAATTTCACTGACGTCAACCATTATATTAATCCATCTCACAAGCTATAATTTTGAATTAATAATTTGAGATAATGTTCAAGTTTTATGGAACAACAAACTGAATGTCATACTTAACAAAGTTTAAATTCCATTGCAACCAAAAACTTATGAGGACCATTTTGTTGCAAATGGTCACTCAAAAATCAACTTAGAATACATTTGTCTAAAGTAGATAACCGATTAAGTGGCGATGGAACTATTATCTGCTGCTATACCTACGTTTTTGACAAAAGACAAACGTGAGAAAATACCAATGCCGTCCACAATAGGGGCATGTTGAGTGGATAATCTTCAGAATTGAATGACAAAGGGAGTAAAACTACGCGAGGGTAGAGTGAGATACGCGAACAATGGATGGTACTGCAATTGAATACCGTACTTGATGCGCCCATGAAATATGTATTGGACTCATCCTTGCTGTCAGTTGTGGTTGGAATACATGTAGCTTGGTTACTGACACTTATTTCCTGCATGCCCGCGATGCGCCATTTACGGAACATCGGTTATGGTGTTGGGTTTTCCCGTGTTGGCATTCGGTGGCGATTGTCGGCGCACCACATTTTGAAAACCAAGCGTCAAATTTGCCATTAGTCTGTTCCAAAACTATCTCATTAAAATGTAAATAATTGGATCAGAAAATGTACTTGTGGATGCCTATTTATAGTGCCACTTACAAATTAAGTGCTTTGATTTGATCATTTGAATACTACGAGTATAATATATAACCCGAAATTCAAATTTGAAGTCACCTTAAAGATGTTTTTCATTGGACAATAATTTGAGGTTAGTTTTATTATCTCAGTGTTCGTCGATGATTTTTCAATTGCAGTTTAAAATAATGTTATTCAAGTAATAATTGGTGGAAAAAGTGGTTATGTATTGAGTTGAAACCTTCTAAATACAGATGAATGTGTTACTAGTTCCCTTGTGTTAGTGATAGTGTAAGAATTTAGCCAGAGCATTTTATTGCTTAAGGCACTATCAACCACAATCTAAATCATTTTGAAGGACATTGCTAATCAATTTCTTCATAATGTGCGAAAAATGAGTCTGCTCGTTAACGTAAATGACGCAATGAATGTTGTTGAACAGTTAAAATGAAAGCTATTCCTACTGTTAGTGTGTTACTCAGTTACCCCGCAGGTCTGTTTACACTTTCATGTTACTCAGTTACCCCGCGGGTCTGTTTACACTTTCATGTTACTCAGTTACCCCGCGAGTCTGTTTACACTTTCATGTTACTCAGTTACCCCGCGGGTCTGTTTACACTTTCATGTTACTCAGTTACCCCGTAGGTCTGTTTACACTTTCATGTTACTCAGTTACCCCGCAGGTCTGTTTACACTTTCATGTTACTCAGTTACCCCGCAGGTCTGTTTACACTTTCATGTTACTCAGTTACCCCGCAGGTCTGTTTACACTTTCATGTTACTCAGTTACCCCGCAGGTCTGTTTACACTTTCATGTTACTCAGTTACCCCGCGGGTCTGTTTACACTTTCATGTTACTCAGTTACCCCGCGGGTCTGTTTACACTTTCATGTTACTCAGTTACCCCGCGGGTCTGTTTACACTTTCATGTTACTCAGTTACCCTGTAGGTCTGTTTACACTTTCATGTTACTCAGTTACCCCGCAGGTCTGTTTACACTTTCATGTTACTCAGTTACCCCGCAGGTCTGTTTACACTTTCATGTTACTCAGTTACCCCGCAGGTCTGTTTACACTTTCATGTTACTCAGTTACCCCGCAGGTCTGTTTACACTTTCATGTTACTCAGTTACCCCGCGGGTCTGTTTACACTTTCATGTTACTCAGTTACCCCGCAGGTCTGTTTACACTTTCATGTTACTCAGTTACCCCGCAGGTCTGTTTACACTTTCATGTTACTCAGTTACCCCGCAGGTCTGTTTACACTTTCATGTTACTCAGTTACCCCGCAGGTCTGTTTACACTTTCATGTTACTCAGTTACCCCGCAGGTCTGTTTACACTTTCATGTTACTCAGTTACCCCGCAGGTCTGTTTACACTTTCATGTTACTCAGTTACCCCGCAGGTCTGTTTACACTTTCATGTTACTCAGTTACCTCGCAGGTCTGTTTACACTTTCATGTTACTCAGTTACCCCGCAGGTCTGTTTACACTTTCATGTTACTCAGTTACCCCGCAGGTCTGTTTACACTTTCATCAGATACTTTTTGGAACAAACAGCCTAGATCTACATGTATACATTCTACGAGTGCTACGTATACACCAACCTAGCAAGCCCTTCAGAAAATTGCGTCGAGTTAAGGTCCCTAAAAGAGTTTTAATAGACCTTTCTGAAACAATCTCATTTTATGTTATATGAGAGACAAGTTTTGTCTTTTCGTAGTGAGTTTTTTGGAGAGAAAAGTTTTCGTAACCCTATTGTAGTGTCTGCGCATGTCGGTGCTTTCGTTTGGACCGTATTTATGTATTTCAGTGTCCGATGGGACGGTAAGAGAGAATAGAGGAAAAGAGAGAAAACTGGGTGAGAATGAGGGAAGAGAGAGTGCAGCTCTTTCTGTGCCTATACTTATGCACTATAATACCTCCCGCGCCAGGCTAGTCACAGTTGAGTTTGGCCGCCATGGCCGAAATTTGGTCTCGAGGGCTGTGTGTATTCCAGTGTGATTGTTGAGTATTCCACATCACATACTTAAAACTCCTGCATTAATTAAAAAGTCTTAAATGCTTCTCTTTATTTTGTTTTCTATCTTTTTAAATCTTAAAGTGCACGTGGTTCCCGTCACCTAGCAGCTTCGTGTTATAAGATTTAAAATTAATTATAATAATGAACATCCTTTAGCGCGCAAACAGCTTGAAGTGCGTTTAATTAAAAAGTCGTATCTTACAAGAATCCTACTAATATTATAAACGTGAAAGTTTGTATGGATGGATGGATGTTTGTTACTCTTTCACGCCAAAACTACTGAACGGATTTGAATGAAATTTGGCACACAGATAGTTTATAACCAGGACTAACACATAGGATACTTTTTATCCTGATATTCTTACGAAATTGAAACTTATGCGGGTGAAACCGCGGGGCGCAGCTAGTACAAAATAATTAATATTGCGTAGCGACCATATTTCTTGTTCTTTCTTTGTCAACGTAATTAAACAAAGTTCGTCATTACTTACCGTCCTTCTTTCGTTATCTCAATTTATTTGGGGTCAGTGCAGTGTGTTTTATTTCATTCTAACCTACGTCTCTATCAGCCATCATCTCAGTTTTTACTTCCTCTCTTGTTGTAACATAGGTATTATAATTATTACATTAAACTTAATTTTATTATACAATTAAGTATGAGAGAGGGGCTTGTGGCTAAGTTATAACAGCCGTACAGTCGACAGATCAGGTTAAGTTACGGTTGCCGCGGCTGGTCCGTGAATGGGTCACCACCTTTACATACCAAGACCCCTCCGTGCCTCGGAAAGCACGTTAAACCGTTGGTCCTGGCTGTCATTCGTGAATTTTTGACAATCGTTACGGGTCGTCAGAAGCCCGAAAGTCTGACAACCAGTCTTACCAAGGGGTATCGTAATACTCAGTCACTGGGTTGTGGGGGTCAGATAGGCAGTCGCACCATGTAAAATACTGGTATTCAGCCGCATCCGGTTAGACTGGAAGCCAAAAGGCTAGGCAGATGATGAATTTTATATGAACGTTAATAAAAAAATTAATAAAGAACCTACTTTTTACAACTAGAATCCATGATTCATGATGAAATTACTCGTAAATATTCTACCAGCTATTCATATAGAGCCTTTATCCCTAATTCCTCACACTTCTGCTATTATTCCCCAACCACAATAATAATATCAAAACCAATAATGTAGGTTGCAATTAAATGAAGTATTAAGTCGAATGACCTAATTTGAAGTCCGAATATAGGCCGCTGGTTTCCTGTTAAATTCGGACCTTGTATAAAATATGTAGTAGTAGTCGAGGTAGTGTTGCATATTTAGAAACGATTGATCGATTTTAGGTGACGATAAGCCAGTGAAAAATGAAGCCGGGATCGGTGAGAGTAGGGATGAAGCCGGAGAAATGGGTACCACCTATCGTTCGTTAAGTTGCGTTGTCGTTCTTTTGTTTAAAATCACCTTTTGAAATAGAGAGAGTAGCTAGGCTTCATTAAGATATATTTTCATTAATTTCTAATAATAGGTAGGTACTACTAATTGATACTTTAAATACATTATAATAATTGATATTTTTATTTCGTCAAACAGCACTTATGTTGGTGTACATAGCGACATATCAAGCTATACATTTCCAGTTTAAGCTGACTTCGCATTGAATAGGTTTTTCGTACAATCAGAAGTCAGCTTATACTGGTTTTCATAGCTTGACGTGTAGCCGTACGTACGTAATTATAACTAACTAGCTGCGCCCCGCGGTTTCACCCGCATAAGTTTCGTTCCCGTGGGAATATCGGGATAAAAAGTATCTTATATGTTAATCCTGGTTATAAACCATCTGTGTGCCAAATTTAATTCAAATCCGTTTAGAAGTTTTTGCATGAAAGAGTAACAAACATCCATCCATCCATCTATCCATCCATCCATACAAACTTTCACGTTTATAATATTAGTAGGATAGTAGGAAGTACGATTTGTAGTAAAACTTAATATAAACATAATTGGATTTTAAAATTTCTGCGTTACAATTAATATTTACCTACCTCTGAGTTTGTTTCGGCCTTTCTTCTCAGAGTAGTCAGATAGGAAACGCCGACCACATCTAGTTTTAAAAAATATGATTGATGTGTCAAAGTGTTTATACAGACCTACTTACAGATATAAAATCATTTATCATTATCATTTATTACTACCAAAATGGATGATTAGGGTTAATATCGGAACATTCCATGTGCACAAGACAGGAAAACTTATCAAACGATGACAAACAAAACCAACAAGTACCTAGATACCTAGGTATTATATTTCTATACATCCTTGAACGTTACTTACAAGTACATAAACCACGCTTTTTGACGATTTCCGAGCCTTGTATTGTATTAGTACTTTCTTAGGAACCGTCGTCGCCTAGAAATCTAACCGAAAGTATGTAGTTATTTATGTTATATTAATGACTATTTATTGTTTTCAACTTACTTGTTTGCTATTACCGCGCTAGGCATTTTAAAAAAGACGAAACAAATAAATTACTTTCAAGCAGACGGGCAATTCCCGTATTTTTAAGAACGTTCGCATTCTTATCTCAAACTCAATCTGTCAAAAATGAGTCTCCCTTGTTTCATCGAAAAGAAATTGCCAAATTATCACTTCCCAAAAAAATTTTTCGCATAATTTCATTTGCCAAATTATTACTTAGCAAAAAATCTATTCACAAATAATCGTAACGCAAACCTAATGTTTGGCAAGTCAACGTTTAAACAATGACTTGCTTACCAAATAATACTTTTACCAATTTTTATGTAGTCAAAAAATATTTCAGTTGGAATAACTCATTTTACGCAAAATAAAATTTGACAATTATTTAATAGATAGATAGATAGATAGAATACTCTTTATTGTACACCATACAAATTACAGAAACATAAATATATAACATTTTACAAAGGGTGACACAATGGGCGGTCTTCAATATCGTCAGTTGTCAATATAATTGTTATAGTTTAACTAGTTCAGTCTCGGGTAGCCTGTTTTTTCCATATTTTTTTTTCTATATAATCTAGTCGTTTCTGGCATTCGCCGGCCGCTGCCGCGGCACCTCTAAGTTTTAACCTAACCTAAGCTTTTTTTTTTTATAATTAACCTCGTCTAACTAGTTCGGTTCTCGACGGCCTGCTAAAAATAATCTCTTTTTTTCCATATTTTTTTCCATATACCTAATCTAGGCGTTTCTGGCGAAGGAGGTTACAGTTTTAACCTAACCTAACGTAACCCTTTTTTTTTAATTAACCTCGTCTAACTAGTTTGGTTCTTAATAGCCTGCTAACAGTCACCTCTTTTTTTCCTTATTTGTATTAACTAAATGATTATATTAAAATAAAATTGCATTTTTTAATTATACATTTAATTCCCAAAAAATCTTATTTTTGCCTTTATATTTTTTGCCATAACAAATCATTTGATCAAACGTTTACAGTCTAAAGATTGTTTGCTGTAATAAATCATTTGATTACATGACATAATCCTTGATAATATTCTGCCAAGTAAAAATTTGCCCATATGAAAATGTGCGTACTAAAATTATTCCAAACATTGCATTGGTATAAAAAAAGGTTGCTAAAATTTGTTTGGGTAGTGTAATTTTGGCAAAATCTTTTCGGCAAAACGGCAGGATCCCGTCAAAAATACAATCAATATACATAGATTTTTGTTTTTTTTTTATATTGTTGCTCAGATGACATTGCGACTTGAATTTGAACGTTTTTCGTCGTTCACGTTCACTGCCAGACCACAGACATAATAGAAAATCTATTGTTGGCGGACACAGTGTGACCACGGTGGCAGTCAATGACTTAAGTACGAGAATTGGCATTCGGAAGTCAACACAGTTACGCTAAATTCATGAAGTTACGGACAAACATATTGACCCATACAGGTAGGATTTATTTTTTATTCAACGTCGAATTCCAACCCACATAAATAATTTATTTTATATTTAAACATTACGCGAACGCGCTTACTCGTTCTTTATTCAGAAGTAGTGCTAAAGCAAAAAACAGATGTTCCTGGCGAACTATAAGGGCACTCGAGTTTGGTTCGTTAGCCAAATTAACGTGTTAGCCTCAGACCGGTTTTGCAGTTTCAAGTGCGTCTTCGTCACAGGAATGCCTTTGAAATGTTTAACCTGCATGTCTGTCGGCCACTCCTCTTTGACGTTATCGTTTAGTTAGGTATTCGAATGAAATCTTTTTATTTTACGTATAAGGTTGGGCAAATAGGTAGTTAGTTTTATCAAAAGTTTCGTTGCTCCGTTTGTTATACATTAGTGAAAGTTTTCTGTAAATGAACCTTCATATTGCTCTTGACATGTTAGTAATAGTTCGCTAATTTGGGACTTTAACCTTTAGAATATGAATTTTTAGGTATGGGTTGGGTAAATTTGTAGTCATTTTGTGTTATCAAAAGTTTCGTTGCTCCGTTTGTTATACTAGCGAAGGTTTTGTATAAACGAACCTCCATATTGCTCTTGGCATGTTAGTTATGGTTCCCTAATTTGGGACTGTTACATTTAGAATATTAATTTTCCCAAAACGTGGGGATCATTTTCTGGGTATATCTTACCTGAAAGTTCACATAATTTACAAACGTCTTTAAAACAAAATGTACTTACATGAGTGAAGTAATAATAGTAGACATCGACTCCCGAATCCGCTAGTATTTCCGCGAAGTAGTTGGTAGGGCACACGAAGAAGTAGTCGCCTACCACGTCAGCAATCATTTTCTGGTTCAGATAACCATCGGTAATTTCCTCCCAGTCCGTATACTAGAAAAGAAACAATCTATTAGAGCATGAAAAAAACAAATGAACGCCACTTAATTGGGCGAGCCCTGAATACTCGTTAAAATATCTAACATACAGTGTATTTTATAGTTCGCGAAAAGTTTTATACTAATTCCTGCTCTTTATTATGTGGTCATTTAATAGTGCACCACAATGCAATTTATGACTGTTAGGCCAGTAAAGTTTCATCTCTTTCTAGCACTAAGCTGTCTCACATTCAGCCACTCTCTCTCTCTCTCTCTAAACATATCACAATTATATACATAGACATCACCAAAGCGCCATTTAGTAATTAATTGCCTCCGTATGTTTCCCCATTCAAGGCTGCTCATCAACGTCGATATCTCTTTAACGAGTAAATTAGGAATACAAAGTGCAGCAATGAGAAAAGCATTTTCGCATTATTGACGGTAATTTGAGAGGGACATCCTCTTTAGTGGTCGGGATGTGATGAAATCACACCAATTTCTACGAACAAAGTATCGGAGCGTGCACTTAAGTGATATGATTGAGATTGCAGAGATAAAAACTAGGAGGTACACAATTATTATCCTCGAATTAAACTGGCGACTGATGGCAGTAGCATCAATAGCATGATCAGCCTATAATGTTCCCACTGCTGGGACACAGGCCTCATTTGGGCTGTGGTTTGGACCGTAATCCACTACACGCGGGTTGGTAGATACCACATGTCTTCGAATTTTTGGTTCTAGGACATGCCGGTTTTATCTCGATTTTTTCCTTCACCGTTTTGAGAGCAGTGGTGATGAAATAATTTACACAAAGTATAGCGTCTGTCTGGGTTCGAACCTACAACTTGTTAGTCCACTAGGCCACCACTGCTTCCTCGCTACAGGGAGGCAGAGACATCGACACGCAACCTGTAACCATGAATTTAGCACATGATTCTGAACTAAAAAAAATAGATGTTCCATGCATTTTGACCACACGTATTGTACTTTTCTATAGAAGAATACACTACGCTTGTGGGTCTAGAATCATGTGCTAAATTCATGGTTACAGTTTGCGCGTCGATGTCCCTGCTACCCTATACAACGTGTCGTTTTGCATCCTCGTCAAATTCAAGGAGGTAACTATGCTACTGATTCTCGACACGAATCAATAAGCAGGTATTTTTTTTTCTTCTAATTTTCGGAAATCGGCATATGTGGGACACGCATTTTAAAACGCAGCCTGTGTGAGACCGCACTGTAACTGCCCTTTTACACACACATAAAAACACGGCCGGTTATAGGATACCATAACGCGATTCTGTTCTTTGAAAGTGGTGTATTCGGAAATACGGTCAAACTTAAATAACTAAAAAAAACAGTATGTATTCATTATTTACCAGGGATCGTAATTTTATTTGATTATTTATGTCTTTCATAACAGCCTCCTGAAATTTGACGAGGATGCAAAACAACAGCTTGTATTTTACCATGAAGTTCCTTATTAATCGGTTTTCATCCAGTAATTTCTTTACAAATATAGAACCTTGTAATCTCTCGGTCATGAGCCAGACACGTCATTAAACATTCAAACTGTCTTCACACTATCGATTCAAAGATAAGCGACAAGTACACCACTTTCATTGTTTGTCTTTGAAATGAATGGTGATTACACATGGCACCCCAATTACATACTGTATGTAAGTCTTGACTCTCAACATAATGAAGAAACTTTGTTTAATTTTAAACAACGTATTCCTTGTAACGTGACCTTTTATCATAGATATGAATTAGTTATACAGTCCCTCCTGAGGGGCAATTTTCGTAATTTTACGAACGTTCACAGTCTGATCTCACTCTCAATCTGTCAAAAATGCCTCTAATTTCCCTACATTTTTGACAGTAAGTTAAGTTTGCGACTAGATTTTGAACGTTTTTAATTACGGGAATTGGCTTCCTGTTTACACTTCACTTACTTGAAAAACGATGGCTTCTCGCTTAATTTTCGAGAAATCTTTGAAGATAGTGTCGACGATTTCTAGAAATTTCTCCCGCTGCAAAAAACTGGGCCCGTCTTTTTCGAAGTAGTCGAGGAAATCGTAGAGCAAGAAATACGTTCCTGAAACGAGAAATACATAATTTATTATGTTAATATTGCATTAAAGACGAACCAGCTATGCAAATGTTGAAGATGAAGATGTTGTAGATCCATTAGGGACATGAAACGGCGAAAAATGTTTGCATATTTGATTATTGGTGATTCATCGCATTTTCTGCAATGAATTGTAAATATTCGTTAGGCTAAACGAATATAGAACAAAGACGTGATTCCTACTGAGTTATCCTTCTTTTTCCGTCTCACACTAATTAAATGATCAACGTTGGAGAGCAAATAAAATTAGGTTTTCGTCCATTTCATTCTCGTTTGTTTACGTCTGTTCAAAGCTGTAGCTCTGACTTGGTTCCTGGTTCTTTGTTCTTGTTCTGTGTTCATTTATTTTGTCCTTTACCCACTTTTGTAATATTTATTACTAATATTGAGCCATTATTGTATACAGGGTCAAATTAAATTGTATAATATTTTTCTTTATCCCAGTCACACCACGATTCGTGCTTTCAACATAATTTTAAAATATTTTTTAGGTCATTAATATCGATGTTAGTCTAACATTCATGCCAACCTATAATATTAAAATGTGGGGCAGTTTCATTTGTATCGTTTGCGGTTACGTTTGTCGTGTATGTGCAACAAGCGTTAATGATTATAAGTTTATTACAAATCGATTAGATTTTATTTATCATCGTCATCATTATAGCCTTTTTCCATATTGGGGTCGGTTTCCAGTCTAACCGGACGTAGCTGAATACCAGCATTTTACATGACTTTCGGGCTTATAAACATAACGACTGTCAAGGATCTAGAAATGATTGCCGGGAGCATAGGCTTAACGTGCGTTCGGAGGAACGCGGGGTCTCGGTATGTAATGTATAGTCATCCATCCACGGACCAGGCTCGGGAAGCGTGGCTTCCTTCCCTTCCTAACCTTCGATCGAGCCGAGCGGCTGTTATTATTTAGCCATGAGCCCCTCCCTCCCTTCCTAATTATTTTTGATGATTCTTACATTTACTTTTATTTGTCTAAACAACACATAAGTATATTAAATAAAGTTTGTCCAGGCTTCCCAGATAAAAGTTCGCAAATATGTATGTACATTTTATTCTCATTATTTTATTAACGTATGTCGATAATGAGGCGAAGCTGTTGACATTTCCCGGGCACGATTCCAAACCACTTAGAAACTCTTAGGGCGGACGTATGTACTTGAAACCAAAAGAACAATAACCACCTTTTCGAGTAGTCATAGGTACTTTTCGTATATTTATTTAACAACACGCCTGAATACGGGGAGAGCAGGAGAGCAGTGGTGTCCTAGGTAACAGCCCCGACTTATGAGTTGAAAATCGGTTCGAACCCCGGCAGCCGCTTTACTTTGTGTAAATAATTTCATCACCATAGCTCTCAAAACCGTGAAGAAAAACATTGTGAGGAAACCGGCTTGATGTTAGTACGGTATGCAGATTGTAAACGTCACATTCATGTCTTTTCATGAGACGTCTACCAACCCGCACTGAGCCCGCGTGGTAGATTAGGTACAGCGCACTACCTCTCGAAGAGAGGAGTCCTGTGTCCCAGCAGTGGGAACATTATAGACTGATATAATGTATGTTGTAAATTATTAAATTAATTTGTATAAATTATATGTTTATGATACCTATAACTTAAATACTTATATAAATAAAAGACAATGAAAATTCCTAATCTATAATTATAAATGTTGTGATATTACGTAGTAGGCCATATTTTATGGTATTATATTTGGACCATCATCATTGTCGTCATTTCTGCCGAAAGCCGTCCACTGCAGGACCTAGGCACCGCCAATTCAACCAGTTCTGTGCTTCCTGCATCCAGCGGATTCCTGCTGCCTTCACCAGGTCTTAGGTCTACCTTGTGGGAGGCCTTGCATCGTTACGTCTTCCGGTACGCGGTCGCCACGCCAGAACGTTTCGGCCCCATCGGCCATCTGTTCTGCGAGAAATGTACCCTCACTGCCATTTAAGTTTGCGAATTCTTCGGGCTATGTCGGTATAATATTGACCTAGCTACGTATAACTTAATTTGCTGCGTCATAACAGGGTCATGTATATGCATTTATGCTCGTGACTGTACATGACCCTGTTATGGACATGTCGGCAATAATATCTGATTTCATGATTCATCCATTAATATCTGGTAAATCAAGATGCCGGAAAATAAATGTGATCATTTGTTGAACACATATACAAGTGGCAGCACAAATATGTGACATTAAAGGAACACAAATCTATCCGACGAGACAAGCGACGTCAAAATATAGGATACTGCATCAAAAAGATGTGTCACCTCTTAGAATGCAAAATGCTTATATTGAAAAAAATGGGACATACCTCTGGCAGCATAAACATCAGAAGGCCAATTCTCGTAATTTAATTTCAAAATCTAGTCGCAGTCTCATCTCGGCGATAAACAAATGTCAAAACCTTGTCAAAATGTGGGGAAATTAGACGTATTTTTGACAGATTGAGACTGAGATCAAACTGTGAACGTTATTAAAATTACGAGAATTGCCTGTAACGTTTGACATTGACAAATCCAAACTCCAAGCTGCTACTGAGAAATTCGTAGAGTAAAAATTCTATAACACTTTGCCCGAATCGAGGATCGAAACCAGAATCCATGTTCACAGTAACGCTACTAGACCAACCAGGCATATAAACAAAGGGTTTTTTTTTTTTTTTTACAAAAACGTTGCCCCAAACATGGAATTTCTCCTGTATGAACTTGTAGGCCATACAAATATTTGTTCCGTGCGGGAATCGAACCCGCGACACGCAGCGCAGCAGTCAATCGCTTAACCACTGCGCCAACCGTGCCGCCATTTAAATAACGCCGTTTAAATAACAACGCCCTCTCACGTAGTGGTCGCAAGCACTACAGCTGAGCATGAGATCCTAGGTTCTATTCCCGGGTCGAGCAAAATGTTATAGGGTTCTTCCATCAGAAATTTCTCAATAGCAGCCTGGAGTCTGGACTTGTGCCCAGTTGATGGCAATAGGCTCACTCCCTATTAATGAAAATGTTTTGCGTGGGACTTAAACATAACTGGCGAAATATGGCATACTCTTATTTGGCCAAAGAATTAGCATTGCCATTCAACGTGGCAATGCTGCCAGTCTTCTCGGCACGTTACCAGATGACAGCGTTGCGGACGAGTACTTCGAGGCCTAAGTGACTAAAAAACGAAAGGATTTTTTGTATATAAAATCAAATCAAATCAAAAGTCATTTATTCAAATTAGGCTGAGAATCAGCACTTTTAGAACGTCAAAATTACAAAAGACAGTCCCCCGAAAACGCCCGCCCTTCACCACTTCCTAGTGCTATCGCTGGGAAGAAGAAGTGGCGCAACAAACTCCCCAGCAGCACAGCTGTCTGTTCAGTTAGAAAGTACTTGATACTTGATTGTATACAATACTAGGTGTTAAGTAATTATCATTACATGATACAGAACATCAAATTAAATTATTTGCCATATGTCTACTTAATTACTCATTTAATTTAGTACTTAGCGTAAATAGTTAGTGGCGTACTATAGCTATTCCTCTGCCTAAGTCTTCGGAGATACAGGCGTTATGTTATGTTATGTTATGTTGTAAAAGTAATAAACAAGTACGCATCCTTAAGTACTACGACGTATCCAAGTTACAGTTCACACCCGCGAGTAATAACGCACGGGTAAGCACGCTGACTTAGTTTGTGTGAATATTTAACGCAACATTAGCTAACTTGAGGAAATTTTTCAGCATTTGATGTATACGCGATGGAGTGTCCGCACGTGTAATTAATTTCTAATAATCAGTACCTATTACATTTATGGCTAGTAATTAAGACTTAAATTATAAAGCGATGTAGGTGGCTCGTTTTCAGACTACTTCTGAAACACCAGGTTTTGGATTTAGCCCCTGCATAACAGCATAATCAACCTACAATTGCTGGGGCACAAGCCTCCTCTCTTCGAGAGGGAGTGGGCTGTAATCTACCACGTGGGCCCAGTGCGGGCTGGTAGATGCCACATGTTCGAATTTTTAGTTCTAGGACATGCCGGTTTCCTCACCATGTTTTCCTTCACAGTTTTAAGAGCAGTGGTGATAAAATTATTTACACAAACTAAAGCGTCTGCCTGGGTCCGAACCCTCGTGGGTTTCGGCCCCGACTTACAAGTTGTAAGTCGTCCTACCACTCACAACCAGCCCCTGAACTATACAATAATGCCTAAATATCATTTACATTTACTTATTTCAAACATAGAGACATATCCACACCAAGCCATACGCACTGGGAAAGCTTTCATCGTACAGAAGAGAAAAAAGGTTCCCCCAGCCATGGGATCATCACAAACTCATAATATAAATATTAAAACACTTTTCATAACCATTACTGGCATTTTATCTCAACCCTGAAAAAAAGAAGAGACGATCCGTTCCAACATGAGAACCTTTTATTTCGTACCTTTTAAATTTTTAATGAGCTGTGTTTACGAGGCTTTGGTAAAAATGACAATTATTACTGAAGGACCCGTAGTACCTGTAGTGTTTATAGTATCTGGGTCGATAAGTAGGTCACATCGCTAGCAAGAGAAATATTAATATTTGGCCCTAGACGTTGTTGACACCTGAACTAATAAACAAGACGAAATGAGCTTGTCACGGCGTCGCCGCGTCGTCGCAGAAACTAACGAAGTATCGTATACAGCGAGCCAACAAACCGGAAAAAATCATGTTGCTACTGAGAAAATATGGGCTTATTGTTAAAGGAAATAATATAAATGAGTACAGATTTCTGGCTCATCGCTTACACGTAGTTTTTTTATTAGTATGGTAGAATTAATTAGGGCATGTAAATTAATCGAACCTTGAAATAAATACTATTTTGCTTTCATAAAAATATTTTTGATCCCTCTAATATAATGAATGAGCCTCTTTTTGTGAGCTTCTTTAGGATTCTAAAATAATAATTATTAGAAGCTCACAAAAAGAGGCTCATTCATTATTAGAGGGATCAAAAATATTTTTATGAAATTATTTTTAGGACTCTAAAATAATAATTATTAAATACTTTATAGCCAAGTAACTGCGACCAACTAGGATTTAGCGCTCGCTCGGCTCGCACGCGCTTGGTCACTGCTCTAACCTAACCCATTTGGTCGGGGTAACCTAGCTTAGTTATTGCGACCAATTCGGCTTGCGCGTGGTTAGTCACAGTTCCAAGCTAACCTAATCCGTTTGTTCGGGGTATCCTAGCTTGGTTACTGCAACCAACTGTGACAAAAGGCCAGAAATTTAAAAAGAGAATCATTTATTTAAAAAAAAATACAGTGCATCATTATAAAAAATTTAGAGGTTTATTAACTCAAAAAGTTTTCATCATTAGAAAGGGCAATAAGTTTTTTAGAGGATCACTTAAATATTTCCCAATAATTAGTAAGCAAATCGTTTGTTAACATGGTTGTATCGTTTTTGTTAATTTTACAATCTCAAGTAAATACTTATTGCCTCCACGATTCCTTAAATATAATCCTAAAGGTTCAAGTAACCCAGAATTATAATACCTAAGTTTATAATAGAAGACAGGTTTTTTAATGTTTTGTCAAAGTGATGGGCTGCACTTCGCTTTAGATATTCGCTTTCCATCAGGCGAGATCGAGGTCAAGAGCATTTAGCAACGAAAAAAAAAGTTAAAAAGCAAAATTTCCATCCGTGATTATTTAAGCAAAAAGTTTTAATATAAGTGGTACGAGTAAAACTGGAAAGCAATCACAACTTTACCTTGTTGCGATGCGACGCGAAAGAAAAGGGTCAGAGACCAAATCCGGTCTTTTAACTAAATCCGATTATATATTAACATGATATTTAAAATAAATACCTAACAAAAACTAAAGAGGCTCCATACTCTATTTGCCAAAGAATCGATCGCCTCAAGCAACACAAACTAAACCAACGATAACTAACAATGAGTCTGTGTAGTTAGGATCTAATTCGGATTTATAGATAAAGTTTTCCCAATTTCCATCTGCCATTGAACAGCCTGTATGTTGATATGATTATTAGCAGCTTTGACACTATTAGGTATTTAAGTCTTTGTGTGTTTGTCAAAGTGCGTAATAGCGATAGAATGTCGAATTTTGTTGCCAGCAACTCCGTTTGTCAAACTTCTATTTTCGTCAGTTATACTCAAGTGTGGTCTCGAAAATTCGAAGACATGATATCCATCAACCCGCACTGGGCCCGAGTGGTGGAATACGGTTGACTCCCTCTCACAGTGAGGAGGCATGTATCCCAGTAGTGGGAACCTCGGCAAATCCTATTTTAGTGAATTCTAAACTTATGGAACATGAATGTACGAGTATGTACTCGTATATTCTATCAAGGAATAGTTTTTCATACATAGATGGCTTTTATAATCTGACAATTTCAAATCATGTACAGTCACGAGCATAAATATATGACTATGGACAGCTCGCCAATAATATCTGATTTCGTGATTCATCCATTAATATCTGTCGTTAAAATGAAGGCAAAGATATGTGGTCATTTGTGGGAGGAATACAATACAGTATCAACTATTCAACTACTAATTTTAAGGTAAGTCTTAATATGACTTATATGTCAGATATTTTTGATGACAACGAGATACCACATTCCTCTGAATTTAACTGAGTAGGTAGATATTTATAACGCAACACATGTCATGTCCGATTTAATTGCAGTCTCACAATTGACACAAACCGATGCAGCATGCATTTTATTTTGGCGTCGCATGTTTCGTCAGATAGATACATACATACACACATTCGAAATCACATAATTATGCTGCTTCTTGTATACATTATGTCTTCCACAATTGATCATATGATCACTGTAAATATATTTATATTTGCAGTCATCTTGACGTCTGTTGTGATGATGATTAATGGAAGAGTCATGAAATCAGATATTATTGCCGAGCTGTTCATACTAATATATTCATGTTCGTGACTGTACGTCCTACATACCTATAGTTTACCTACGTGTTAAACGAGTATTTAAGCTTTGCTTGACGAATTTGACAAACAAACAACGACCTTGACGTTTCCTACGAAAGTTGATTGATTTTCATATTTGTTTCATTAGACGACTATTAAATCACTGAAAATGATTACCATATAGCATTTTTTATACGATTGTGCTCTTGTTTGTTTAAGTTACTGTTTACTAAGATAGCGGTTCCGTCATATTATAACGGCCGTCATTGAACATCTGTCATTTTCACCAGTATTTGACATTGTGGTGTCAAAAACGCTCTGTATTTGGACCACCATTATTGTGTGACCGTTCGCCACTTTTTAGGGAACCAAGCTTTAGGATTACATTTCTTTTTCACATTCACCTATACCTTACGTCTTTTGAAAAATTCTTTGAATATGTAAGTATTCAATTTACTAGGATAAATTATTGTTGTCTCCCTTGGTTTAATAAAAGGTCCCTACTACATGCTTTTATTTATTTACAAAAAGTTTCGTGTTGAAGTATCATAGATTTTTATAATTTTCATGTCATATTGTATGCCTAACTATCTAAATTAAAAGTCATTTATTCAAATTAGGCTGAGAATCAGCACTTTTCGAGCGTCAATATTACATAAGACAGTCCCCCAAAACGCTCGCCCTTCACGACTTCCTAGTGCTTTAGCTGGCAAGAAGTGGCGCAACAAACTCTCCAGCAGCACAGCTGTCTGTTTAGTTAGAAAAACTTGATTATTTATAGTAGGTATGCAAAGTAATTAACATTACGAGACACTGAAAATTAAATTAAATTATTTGCCATATGTCAGCTAGTCACGTCAAAAGCAATGACAATTATACTCAAGCAAAAAATAAAAATTTAATCAAAACTTAATACCTAAATTAAAGCATCCAGGCAAAAAGAGCGTGATTATGTTTACAAAATCCAGCATTGCATTCGTGGTATCAAATTATTTATCCTATCAATATCTCGTCGTCGTGTTCTATTTTGCTTCACTAACTTTGTTACATTTCACCTTGTGTGTGGAAATTGAGCTGGCCACAAACCAATACGAATGGCAGGTAAACGCTGGTTTCTTCTCAAAGGCGAATTGGGGACATCGCTGACAACATGGCTCCTAGTATTTGAACGTGGAACCGATGTGACGTACCTACCAATCACGTTAGATTTTTTAATGCTGTTTGATTTACGGTTAGCTCAAAATTGCTGACGTTTTGGGCATTCGGGTTTTAAAGGATAACGAATTCCTATAATGGAAATAAGAATATAAAAAGGTAGGGGTTTTGGAAAAAGGTGAGGGAGGCCTTTGCCCTGCAGTGGACCAATACAGGCTAGGTAGTTAATTAGGGGTCTTCGGCCAACAAATAAAAAATCACATTGTAGGTCTAGGAACTATTATAAAGAGTTAGTGAGTTTGTATGTAAAGTGCATTCACAGTTATGTTGCCTCTGATTTTGCATCACTATCAATATTAAGTGATCCCTAATCCCGTGACAATAAGTTGCTGCAATTGTCAAGTCTATCAAAATCACAGTGATCTTTATTTTTGTTGTAATAAGGTTGCTCTTGGGTTGCAGCTGTCAGAGGTAAATGAATGCGAAAGGACTGTAGCAGGTAATCTTCGGAACTTCTGATCCGATTACGAAAACACTTCACTAATGGAAAGCTATAGTATGTATTACCGAGTGTCATGTTTTATATTTGAATCCATTATTTATATG
Organism: Apamea epomidion; assembly: GCA_947507525.1. Taxonomy (NCBI): domain Eukaryota; kingdom Metazoa; phylum Arthropoda; class Insecta; order Lepidoptera; family Noctuidae; genus Apamea; species Apamea epomidion. The sequence continues at coordinate 14,611,058 of OX382227.1, forward strand.
TGATAACTATCCATCCAGATCGCAAATGGGTCCTAGGTAGCTTATCCATTTGCAAGTTTTATTTTATGTTTTGGCTGAATAGAAAAGTACCTAAAGGCTGTGTAAGGTAATTAGATTTCAGTTCATCGTAAATTAAAGAATTGTCAAGTCAAAGGTTTCTTTTGAAAGAATTTTGGCGAAAGTTTTCTTCAAACAAAAAATACCTAGTAGGTAAAGGGAAAACCATATACATGTTAAATAAAATCTTTTATACATCTGACTTACAATATATAACGCAACTTAGGAACTTTTTTAACCTAGGTACCAAATTCAAAGACTTAGTTATGGCCGATTATTTAATTTTCAGATAAGTAACTCGTATCTGAGAGACAAAATTGCGGTTTGGCAGCTATTGTATAGAAAATAATTAAGTCAAATTGACATATTTGTTCTTCAGAAAGTTATCTGAGGGGCCATTCTCGTAATTTGAAGAACGTTCGCAGTCTGATCTCAATCTGTCAAAAATACCTCTAATTTCCCTACAATTTTGACAAGTTTTTGACATTTGTTTGTCACCGAGATGAGACTGCGACTAGATTTGAACGTTTTAAATTACGAGAATTGGCCTTCTGATGATTGTGAAATCAGCCCTAAACTATTTTACTATACACCGTGTTCTTCACGTTATCCATAAACTTTGGCAAACGCTTCTATAGCTATTACAAATCAAATCTAACAAAGGAAGTAGTACTTAAAAAGGCTTCGTTACAAAGATATTTGTAATTTAATTTAATGAAATTTAATTGAGCTATGCTGTAAGAAAGGGTCTTAATTTGGCCAATGTGACCGCTTAGTGCAATTAAAATGATAAATATATCAAATGCTTCGGATAAAGAGATAAAGAGGCATGGATATCGGGTGATTTACGTTAAGGTTAATTTAGTTGGCATGAAAATTAACAAAAAATAAGAATTCAATTATGTGTCCATAATGAAAAATGCTTATTTCCATGGTCTGAAAATCTGGTTGAAGTTTATGTATATCTTTCGGAACACGGTGTACAAATAAATACAAAAACAAGAACTCTTCAACGAGAACCTTTACAAAGGCTATAATCATCATCATTTCAGTCGAAAGACGTCCACTCCTGGACATAGGCCTCCCCCAAGCACCGCCACATCGACCGGTTTTGTGTTTTCAGCAACCAGCGGATTCCTGCGGCCTCCACAAGGCCATCGGTCCACCATGTGGGAGGCCTAAATAGTTATCAGAACGACTCTAATAATAATTTAATGAACTACTGTCACAATAATAAAACCTGACAAACAACTTAACTTTTCACCCGTCTATCCCAAGTTATAATATAACAGTGAGAGACAGACAGACTGACATGATCAAATTATAAAGGTTCCAAGTTTCCACTTCGTCATTTAAAAAAACAATAAATAAATCAACTCAACAAAACGCTCAAATAGCTAGTCAAAGTAATGTTCATAAAACCTAATCTAGAACAAAAAACAAACGAAGTTCACATAATACCTTGAACACAAGTTCATAATAAAGCGCTTAGCGCATAATACTATGATTTATGTATTACACACGCGATTATCACGTAAAAATGGCCGCGGGTGGTGTATGGCGGGCGACATTGGTACTTCGCCATCCACGCCGTGCGGCCAAGGTCAAGGGCAAGTACAAGTGGGCACCCGGGGTGGAATGTTCTAGAAAATCGCTTTATAACAATTCTCATATCAAAGGAGAATATTTGCACGGCACCAGTATTACCTGGATTTCGCGACGAGTACCAATTTTTGTGATTGAATTTAAAATGGAAATGGAGTAAACAAAGCAACAAATGAATTGGATAATATTTGTTTCGTGTAGTTTGATTGAGATTTATATTTTATAAACAGCAATAAAAACAAGCTCTTTAAAATTGAATTATTTGTTTACATAATAGATTTGCTGTTTCTATGCGTAAACAACAAATATGTATAAAGCTCAATTTAATAGGTAAATAGAAGCCCGTCGTTTTCTATGCGTAGATCTCGATTCAAAAAGGGATTGGAGATTTCTATATGGAGCCTGGCAATACCTACAGTGTCCGCCATTTTGTTTTTTTTTTCAAAACAGCGGCCACCCATTATACCTATATAAATCGATAGCTGACATTAATGCAAACAGAAAATATAATAGGACCCACAAACAAACCCCGTAAAGCATCTTGTCCGAGATATTAACGTTCAAAGTTGATTACGTGACATCCATTTTTTTTTTAACTTCCGTACGTAATCGTATGTCTGTAAAAGTATGTAGATCTCTCATCGAAACCATTGCGCCCTATTTAGCTTTCATATTTAACACCAGTGTTGACCAAGGAGTCTTTCCGGATCTTATGAAACATAGTAAAGTAGTACCATTGTTCAAATCCGGTGATAGTAAAGATCCCAACAATTATAGACCTGTGTCAATTCTGCCAGTTCTCAGTAAGGTGTTTGAAAAGTTGATGCTCAATCAAATGTTACGTCACTTTAATAAAAATTACATCTTTCATGAACACCAGTACGGCTTCACCAAAGGGCGTTGTACCACTGACGCCGGTGTTACCCTAATGAAGAACATTTTTAACGCCTGGGAAGAAGCACAAGATGCTATTGGAATCTTTTGCGATCTCTCTAAGGCGTTCGATTGCGTAAACCATGAAACACTTCTGATGAAACTCGAGCACTATGGGATTAGGAAAACAGCACTTGACTTGTTAAGATCATACCTGAAAGATAGAAAGGTTAAAATCCAAGTAAATGGCGTAAACTCATTGGGTTCTGAAATGACAATGGGCGTTCCTCAAGGTTCGATATTGGGTCCATTCCTCTTTTTAGTTTATATTAATGATTTACCCCAATTACTTCAAAATCAACCGAAGATGGTGTTATTTGCAGTTGACACATCATTGATCTTTAAAATAGACCGACGGTCACAAAATCTTGACGACGTGAATAACTCTATTCTTCAGGTCCAAGATTGGTTTACGGTTAATAATTTAGTACTTAATGAAAAAAAAACAAAATGCATTAGATTTAAATTACCTAATGTTAGAAGTAGCGAATGTGACATCGTATTGAATGGCCAAAAATTAGAATTTGTTAATCAGACAGTTTTCCTAGGAATCACGCTAGACGAGAAATTACAATGGGGACCTCATATAACATCTATTGCGGGGCGGCTAAGCTCGGCCGCATATGCTGTTAGAAAGATAAGACAATTAACAGACGAAGAAACCGCGCGCTTGGTCTATTTTAGTTACTTCCACAGTATTATGTCATATGGCATTTTACTGTGGGGTCGGGCTGCTGACATTGAATCCATTTTTATTTTGCAAAAGAGAGCTGTCAGAGCCATTTACAATCTACGTCGCCGCGAATCTCTTAGGGAACTATTTAAAAGGATTAATATTATGACGGTACCTTGCCAATTCATTTATGAAAATATTATGTATGTAAGAAAAAATTAACATCTTTTTAATAAAATAAGTGATAGACATAATTTTAATACTAGAAATAAAGATAAATTAGATCAACCTTTTTTCAGATTATCTAAAGTTCATACATCTTTTATGGGGTACTGTGTTAAATGTTACAACAAAATACCTTGTGAAATATTGCAATTAAATGAAAGAAAATTTAAAACTTATATTAAAATTACACTTTGTAAGCAAGGATATTACAAATTAGAGGATTATATCCAAGATAAGAATGCTTGGAAACATGCTGGTCTTGCTCCATAGGACAATCTCTAGAGTCTAGACAAAATCAAACTGGTTGCTAATGTAATTGTATAATTTATTCTTTTTTTTTTTTTTTTGACATTGATTTACTTTCTGTAATTACTTGGGGTCACACCCGGACTTATTACTCCTTATTTATTTATGAAAATCGTCTACGTTTGGAATGTTTGTGAATATGTGAGCACCATGTATCTATCACATAGTTGATCTATATGTCATGGTTACATTTATCCATTTTAATTCTTTTACCTATTGTGGTATAGTAAGTTTATTTTTGGGTGCATCGTCTTCACATATAATTATATAAATAATGTATGCAATATATTGTAAAACATTTTAAAAGAGTAACGGTGGAGTTTCTTGCCCATTCTTCTCCATACGAAAACTACCTTTTGGAAGGGGCGACTAGAATCAATTTTATTCTAATTTTATTTTTGACGTTCAAAAGTGCCTTTTATGTGCCTATTTGAAATAAATGATTTGACTTTGACTTTGACTTTGACTTTGTACATCTTGTTGCATAGATGTTTGAAACTTTAAACATTCAGAGGTATTATTTAGGTCTGCCACAGACGTTCAGAGCCCTTTCAGATTTCATACTAATCCAAACAAGTTTTAAATCGAGATTCAATACTTGAACATCTTACCTAATAGATGAATACCTTGATGGTATTTGTGCTACCGTTTCTGTACGACCTATCATCTGCACTCCCCGTAGTAGATATCTATACAGGGTATTCACAACACAATATGGTCGCCCAGTCGTCTTTCATTTAGGATTCTATGTAGCGCGAAGTACTGGCAAATCCTTTCAAGACTGAAGCGTGCCCGTTGCAATATCCGACTAGTACTTTAACGGATACACTGCGTTTGAAAACAGGCTGTATATTGCATAACGCTACTCCTTGCATTTTCCTCGCTTAGTCGAGTACTCGAAGATATGATTTTATATTTTCTGCGCAGATTTCAGACTTCGTATTGCAGAATATTAAGTTTTTGACGTCTGTAGTATCGTGTTATGAAGTTTTACTACTGAACTTTGGTAGTCAAGTGAGTAAAATGGAAAGATTCATCAGAAATTTAATGAGGTACCTATGTTTGCAGTTTTGTGGAACAGTGCAAGTGTGTAGTGCCGGTATTATTCTGTGCTAATGCACAAATAAAAGATTGGGCTGTCTTTCGTTTCGCAACTATCACACTATTATGTCATTAATTTAATCAGCGTTTTAATGTTTTTCTAAGTTCTCCGATTATAGGACGTGATGATAAGAAATCTATAGGCATTTGGATAATTTTAAGAACAAAATGGGATGTATTTCAAAAAGAAACTTTCATATTTTTGGGGGGCCTATTTTCCATAGTAAAATGGCCTTCTATTCGTTTAGAAACTTTGTGGCTAATTTATCAACTTATTAAGTATCCTAGTTGTAATTTATTTTGGGAGATAAACCATAACTTCTTGCCTTTTACGATCCACCAATCACACGTTTACCTTTCCTACGAGTCTTGATCCGTAGTTTTTAGGTTGCTTCAGATTTACTGCTTCATCGGGAAATGGTAAGCACAGAAAGCTCTCAAGCGAATTTATGATCTAGCAAAACCTGGTTCCAGCCTCAGAGGCTTTCAATTTTACTAAGGTAAGGCACTCGAATCTTGGAGGTGATGGTGATGATGCACGAGAAAATAGGGTTTGGTTTAAAGCTTGTGTAGACTCCTTTTCAAATAAGAAGACACTGTAATATTTATCAATTATTATTTATTACTTAATGGACAAGCAATTTCATCTTGTTAAAATGTTTCCTCATCTTATTGGTACTCATTGGTAGTTTGTTATCCGACCGCTCAACAAAAGCTTCGGAAATCTTATCAAGCCTTCAATGTTATTATGCCCTAATGTAGTTTACAAAGGTACCGCAATCTCTAAAAGGATTTTCTTTTCAAAGCTCCGTTCGCGCTCCGTTTCCAATTTGACGGGCTAACTAAGACGAAGCTCAGACAAAATACAGGGTAACTTAAAACCTGAGATTTGTTCGACTAGTTTAAGGCAAAACTCCAGGTGGCAATAAAATATCTCATTTTCTACAAGTTGTCCTTAGGAGGAGTCGCTCGAGTGCCAGGGTGCGTAGCAACAGAGCAGAGGGTGAGGTAGAGGGCTGCGGGGGAGCGGCGCGGCTACGTGGGCGAGTCTGTAGTACTTGTAGTACGAACGGTACGACTCACATCTACAGCGTGTTGTTGTTGTGTCTACATAGATTTGCGCAGGCGCGTCGCCCGCTACGTAAGTACCTACGTACCGATGTGCGGACTACACGAACGACCTCGAACTCCACACCAAATATTGATAAGTCGTACTTAAGCTTTTATTCGTTCGTTCGCTAAATGTGTCTGGCTGAACTGTCAGTGTTCCATAGCACGTATCGTCGAGATATGCGCAACTTCTTTACCATCTTAGACTACATATGTATGTATATCGTGAACTCGTGATGAAAGTCACGTCGCCACGTATGACTGGGTTTTCTTGATTTGTTTATTACATTTTCTGTACTGAGGTGTGTTTTAACGATTTCTTTTGTATCTACCTTCCTATGTTACCCACTTTGTTTAAGTAGTTGTTTATCCACCAATACCAATATTATTATAATTTGTGTATTCGTTTGTTTACGTGACAGAAATATCTTTGATATTACTACTAACAGTACTACGATTAATTTATACTGTGCCAGCACCACCAAAGTACACACCTAATATTATTCAACATGAAAAGCTAACTAAGGAGATTAATATTATTATTGTAAATCTTCTATTTTATTTTACCATAGTGAGATAATGGTTACTTATCTCTCGGCTGTAATTTATAAAATAATAACAGTGCTTGTAACTACGCGGAGGCATGTCAGTAACAGCAAAAACTTACCTTCGTCTTGATTGCTTCCAAGAAGCACTTCGGTATTATGGAAATTGCCTTCCTTCATCATTGTGTCCGGATCTTTGGGCAAAAACACGCCGTCCACAGTCGGCGCTGACGGGAATCCCAATATGCCAGTGTAGGAATTCCATTGCTGTACTGATATAGTTTTTGCGTCAACTCCGCGCATGCAGTCCATCACTAAGCTCGGATCAGGCGCTAACAGACTACTATTGCAGTTACAATCATCCACTAAAACCTTCCCTATGTCTTGTGCTCTCTCTCCTGTCATCCAACTCCACGGGGCGTTTAACGTCCCCGATTGCAATATACCTCTTTTGAATAATCCCTTCATCTCCGGCGAAAGCATATGCAAACTCACGCTGCCGCCGCCAGCCGACTCTCCAAACAAAGTTATCAATTCTGGGTCACCACCAAAAGCACGAGCATTATCTTTAATCCAGCGAATAGCGAGTTGTTGATCCCATAAGCCCATATTTCCCGGAGCTTCTTCACTTCCCGGCGAGAAATATTTATTCAAGTATAAAAATCCGAACGCCCCTACCCTATATTGCATAGATGCTACTATTACATCACTGGAAGAAGCCATTATGTCTGCTTTATATAGGTCGAGTGTAGCCGTGCCACTCATGTAGCCGCCACCGTAAATCCACACTAGTATTGGCACTTTGGGCCTCTCGGTAAGAGGCTTATCTTGATGATGACGGACTCGTAAGTGTTGAGGAACCCAAATATTAAGATAGAGACAGTCTTCTGATATGTTTGTGTTTGGATTCCACATTTCCTCTCCCTCAAATCCAGGGAAGTATTCATACCGTTCTTGATAGCAGCTATTTGGCATCGCTGTGGCTTCAAGTACTCCATGCCACGGGTCGATGGGTACCGGTTTGCGGAATCTTAACGGTCCTAGAGGAGGCTTTGCGAATGGAATGCCGGTGAAGATGTGTACCTCTCTGCCCATAACGGTTTTAGCGTAGCCTTTGACGAGGCCACTTTTTGTTTCGACGATGAGGGGATCATTATGAAAGTTCTTTGGTACTGGACTAGTGGTGGGGGTGGTTTGCGTAGTGGAGGTGGTAGTGTCGTGGTGGTTGGCCCATGACCGCGCCCAGTTGCCTGACACGAGGCAGCAGAGCAGGAGCTTGGTGAACACAATCTTCGTGTTGCTGATCATCTCGAATGTTGTTATTCACACGATTTAACGAGACGTGTTGAAGAACAACCGGAAATAGTCCGCCAGTTTGATGAGATACTTATTGAAACACATTTCTAGCGGCACCCGATTTGCTGTTGTGGTCGTACCTGAAATAGAAAAAATAGTTTTAGTCTAGTGTAAAATATAATAATTTACATTTATTTTTACATTTTTTTTTAAACGTTGCCCCACATTAAGAATTCCTCCTGTATCGTGGGTGCGTTTACAACAACATTTAAACTCACATACACAAACAGCCCGACCCGGAACAACTACTTGTAGGTCATACAAATATTTGTTCCGTGCGAAAATCGAACCCACCACACACAGCGCAGCAGTCAATCGCTTAACCACTGCGCCAACCGTGTCGTCTATATTGTAGTTTTAAGCAGTAAATAATATTCAAGTTTGAAATCACTGTTATTAATTTTGGTCGGTCGTTCAATTCAAAGTAGTATTTCAAGTTTTTGTGAACCAATTACGCCTCCTTGTCTTTACTAAATGATAGCATTGTAAGTTGTCTTGGTAGTTATATGATTTCTGTTGTTAATTTTGCAAAATTACTAATACCGTTAAAATTACGTATCGTTTACAGCGTTAACGGTAGCGCAGATTAATTAATTAGTCGATACAGCGGGTGTAGAGTAACAAGGCTTCAGGGATATCAAACTTTATGCCTTTTAAAACTTATACTCGTATGAAGTTGTGATATTGATATTATTGTTTGATACTACAGCCGCACGGGTCGATCGATCAGGTTAAGCTACGCTGGATAAACATTTACATAAATGAAGACCCCTCCGTGCCTCGGAAAGCACGTCAAGCCGTTGGTCCTGTCTGTCATTCGTGGACCTTTGGCAGTCGTTACGGAAAGTCTGACAACCAGTCTTACAAAGTCTACTCAGTAACTAAACACACGTCTACACAGTAACAAAATCGTACTACTCAGTAACTGTGTTGTTGAGGTCAGATAGGCAGTCGCTTCAGTTAAATACTGGTATTCGGCTGCGTCCGGTTAGACTGGCAGCCGACCCCAACATATTTATGAAAAAGCTAGGTAGATGTTGATGTGGAAACTATACCTAATTAACTGTAAGCTAACACTAAAAAACCAAAATTTGTGTTAGCTTGTAAATTGTAATTGTTGTGTCTTTGTGAATAAAAATATTTTTCAAATCATAACAAAAAGAACTAATATACTATACAGATTTAAAAAATAAACAAAAATCCTAACAGTTAAATTAATTATGTAATTTATGGACTTTTTGAATGGGTCTTTGAGTAAGTAGGTTAAGAAGTAAGTAGGCTTTAACGGCTGTTGTGAGATACTCAAGCCAAATAGACAACCCTTCTTAATCCCTTCAGTGTCGTAAAATACTACTAGGAACATAAAATATATAGAGTAGGCGTTAGGTTACATCATCATCGTAAATCAAAATCCTTGTCAAGTTTTGGTGTTGAACGAAGGCTTGAGGGGATTACTTAATTTTGTGAGCACTAAATACTGTATTTATATTTAAATATATATTTTGCAAGTATTCTATACTAGAATGTCGTCTGCCCATCTCGCCGCCGGACGACCGACATCTCATCTTCCTGTCCTTAGACGCCGCTGCGTCACAACTCACTGCGCCTTGCCACGGGCATAACCTGGATGAGGTTGGCACAGAAGCGTGGGGATTGGCATAATAAAAGAGAGGCCTGTCCAGCAGTGGATGAAGTCTGGTGATAATAATGATGAATATTAAATTAAATATACAGGCTGATTTTTAAAGACCAGCCAAATTTAAGGATGTGGTACAGACCATCAAACTGAACAACTTTCTCCATGGGACCAACATCGTAATCGCGAATAAATATTCAGCCGTCCCATACATTTAGGTCGAGTAGGTATTGAAGCTTTCTATGGGACAGTTGATAAAATTTTCGCGATTACGCTATTTGTCCTATGGAGAAAGTTGTTCAGTTTGATGGTCTGTACCACACCCTTAAATTTGGCTGGTCTTTAAAAAATCAGCCTGTATAACAAAGTAAAAGGAGTATGTGTAAGGATCGTATCAGGTGGCGTTCTGTAGTTTCTGCCTACCTCCATGGGAATAAGATGTGAGTTTATGTAGATATGTAAAATAAAAATATTATTCAAATGAAAATATAAACCTACCTACACTTAGTTAAACAAGAATCTTAAAACCGATAATACTTGACGAAGTCATTATTAGCAATCAATTAACCCCAAATATAAAGTTTCAAAAGGATAAAAAACCGGGCAAGTGCGAGTCGGACTCGCACACGGAGGGTTCCGTACCACCGTACAATATTGAACACTACATATTTTAAATAAATACACAACACCATCTATCGAGTGTCGTTGTAAACTTTTTAAGCCCCTAATTTTATTTGTCGTCTTTAGAGGATTCAAATTGAAATAAAATCGTGTCCAATAGACAATTGTTATGATTTTATTTTTAATATTTTACATGTTTACTTATTATTTCGTTATTTTTGTACGAAGTTTTCCAAGTAAGCGCATTTTACAAGTTAGGCCTCTATTTTTCCTGAACTAACAAAGTTATCTAATCCGTTATGTTATAGTTTTTCTTCAAAGTTCATCACATGGACTACCATCATGAATGTTTACAGATTTTTCGAGTCAGGCGTTTAGCTTTTAGAGAGGGGGGGAACGCCCTATTTTAACAAAAAATGCGCTTTAAAGTTGAATATCCCGCAAACGGATACCAAAATCAAAAACTCGTCTTAGCAACCTCTCGATGTTTTTAAAAGACGTATTTAATGACACTACCCCACACTATGGGGTAGACGCGAGAAAAAAACATCATCCCCACTTTACGTGTAGGGGAGGTACCCCAAAAAAATTTTTTTTCGTGATTTTATTTTAGCACTTTGTCGACGTGGTAAATACACATATCCATGAAAAGTTTCATCTTTCTAGAACTAACCGTTTGGAAGGTAAGCCGAGGACAGGCGGACATGACGAAACTATATGGGTTCCGAGACGTGAACTACGAAACCCTAAAAAGGAAACCAAAAGAAAAACGGAGAGCAACAAGTTTACCTTAAAATCCTGTAACTTTACCCTTAACAAAACACTAAGTTTACCCTAATAACTAGGGATTAACCGGATAAATCGTTCGTTTTCGTTTAACCCCGAAATTTGTATTCTCTCCGCTCATACGTCCTTCAGTTTACCAGTGATCGACAGAAATTGATTGAAGGGCACTTGTACACAAAGATCCGATTTGGATAATAGTATGGTCGGGTTGATGTATGGGGTTGTTGGTCGAGAAAGTGGTTTGCAGTTAATTGTACTCTGTATATTTAAAATATACGTACGAAAAATTCGCTGAAGATGCTGATTTAAGTAGTTTTTAGAGATTTTTGGTTTTCAATTTTCTTTTAGGAGGAACTTTCTTGGAAAAGGTTTTTTTGGCGCATTTTGAACAGAATATATTACTATATTTTGATAACGAGTGGGCAACCTCATGGGCACCCTTGTCTTGAGGAGGCAAAAGGTCACGTCAGACTCCTACTGATTAAAATTTCGCGGTGTACTGGTTGCCTTGCCTGTAGACTTACGACATCTACATGAACTGTTCTCATAGAGCTCGTGCAATGAAAGACATTGTGTGACGTGCAAACACATGTCAACGTTTAGTTAGTTACCCAAACCAAATTTTTCAGGCCAGCGTTGTAGGACCTAGCATATCATTAGTGATATCATTATTCATGTGCCTATCATTAGTGATAGGCACATGACTAATGATATGCTGGGTCCTACAACGATGGCCTGAAAAATTAACTAACTTAAATTTGATACATAAGTATCTAATTGATACTATACCTAAGTACACTTACAAAACACTCTACATTATTGATGTAGATAATCATTAGGTAGGAATATACCAATCTATTCAATTAGGTATAACCTATAGTTTTTGGACCTAGAATTTTCCAACGGAAAAAAGTATTTGTCCTTTAGGTAAAGAAGCTGGAGTCCATGTACAGACACCAGCAGGTCAAGCTACCCGAAACTGTCAAATTTTCCCAATCAACCTTGAACCTTAACGCTTTAGCGATAAAGTTGAAAATCTATTAAATTAATTTGACAGATTGTAGTAGCTTCATGTGCTGTCGTCTGTACATACTAGTGAATAACAGCTACTTGCATTATTATGTTCAAAGAAGATGAACAAATAAATAAATGATCGATTCGTGGCCAGAAGGGATCAAAATTAAGTAAACAACGATATATTACTCCCCTACGTTCCCTGAAGGGTTAGATAGAAGTGTATTTGTTTTACACGCACCGTTGCCTATAACAGTATTAAATCAATTCCAACCCGGGCCTACGGCGTGTTGCCGGCGAATTTTCAAACCGAAAACTTCCAACACATTTTGGGCTGGATTCAGATGATCAATCAACCGGCATGCAATATGCAAAATGTGATTCAAAGACAGATATCACTAGCATAGATCATGTTGCTATGTGGCTCTTTGTCATAAAACAAAATCATCATCATCTAAGGCCAGCCACGGGTGGCTGGCTGGCTGGCCTTCCGCTCAGCCCAGAGCAGGAGAGGTCATTTGATGATTACCCACCAAAAAAAAAAAATAGGGCCGCCATGGGTGGGTCTTAACCTGGTCTAGTATATTTTTCCAACGTGACCTATTTTCGACTTTTTCTATACAATTTTTCACTCCAACAGTTCTTAGGTCTTGCTCCACGCCATCCAACCATCTGAGCTTTGGCCGCCCTCAACTTCCTTTCTTCTTCTTTTTCTTTTCTTGAGCTTGTCATTAAACATGCCTCATGATGAAAAAAGTAGAATGGATAGTTTCTTATTTACCCTGTTTATCAATGCATACTACTACTAAGATTTGCATATTGCAAAATAGAATACTCCTTTATTATAAACGGGTTACGTGGTTGTAAACTGTAACAAATCAATACCCGTTCTACAAGAAAAGAAGACGAGGTAGACCTCTGAAGAGGCGGAGCCACGATATTGCTAAAACAACAGAAACAGTATGGCCAAGACTGAAACAAGACAGACTACATACATAATCAGCCTAAAATGTTCCCACTGCTGGGAATCAGGCCATCTCTCGGCGAGAGGGGGTGGGCTGTAATCCACCAGGAGGGCCCAGTGCGGATTGGTAGATGTCACATGTCTTCGATTTTTTGGTTCTAGGACATGCCGAAGACAAAGTAGTATGAAGTAATTTGGAGGATAATTTCACTGCAATAGACGGCCCTTACTAACATATATATACAATAAAATACACTTATGGCTGATTTTTAAATAATTTTTGTTCGTGGAATAAAATTGACGTCTGACTGATTTAGTATGGAAGAACTGTCAAAAACTCAAAATTATTTCTCGGATAAAATTATCTGGCGTTGGAAAAATCAGCCCTGACTAAAATAATACTACTAACAAATAAAATAAGAAATAAGTTTACGCACATTATATTTCTATGTTTTCAGTATGTAAGGGAAAATAAAGCTAAATAAATACATAAATCATGAACAACACTTTGATTTTAAAATTATTTCAAAGATCTACTAAGTATCACTACATTAATTACTACCCTAGAGACTGCACTTACTTCCACTAAAGTTTTTATACAAACATTTGAAATGTATATGTAACAAGCAATTCAGGGCGTGCAGTTACAAATTAGATGATCCCTACCTATATTTCTCTTCCTATCTAAAATACCTTATTTTCTTCTACAGCGTCTATCGGGTTCCACGAAAAATAACACTAATTGAATGTTGCTAACTCCTAGAAGATCTCAACAACAGTATCGAGTTTAATATACACTGCAAACAATAATATCGATATCACAGAGTTAATATCATAATATCATATTGTTTTCCACAAACCAAGAGAGAAGATGGATAACAAAATGTGTTTACTTCAAGCCATTAGCTGATTCTAAAACAAAAAGACTCGACATGTCGTGGAAATGGTAAATCAATCACAATCAAATGTTCGATCGTGAGTGGATTGTGAAGGTAATGACGCTATCTATGTGATGGCTACTGTAGGGCTGGCCGTCATCAACTTTATTGAATAGATTTAAAATAATGGAAAGCTGAAAACTTTAAAAATGTTCACCAAAATTGGAACTAAGATGGTATACAAAGAGCGAATGGGTTGGATGAGAAATATTGACAAGGAGCGAAAAGACAGCCAACACAGATTTAAGAGAAGGATTTTAAATGACAAGAAAAGATGAGAAAGATTTAATAACAGTTAATAATAGTCGAACATAAATTAAATTATAATATCCAAACTCTATAATCAGCCTACAGAAGTGATACAAAACAAAATCATGATAGTGCATAGCCCTAACCACAATAATAGAAAAACACTGGCAGAAGTTATTAAAAAAAAATATCACCTTACAGTAATGCAATGGTGATTGGCTAGAAGACTACTAACCGCGTAGCTCCTGATACGTTCGCCATAGAAGATAACGTGGACATTTGAAGGAGTTTGCCCCTGTTCGAACTTAGGAATGTACAGACAGCATGAAAAGTAAAAGATCTTTGTACGAAGTTCCAAAGGTGGTTTATGAATTGAAAATTGTTTTGTGGATAAAGCATTCAGAGGACTTGATAAATGTGGCTGTAGCATGTGAATTAATAAATGTTTTGTCCGCTTTTGATGCTGCAGGGTAATTGCGTAACATACTATCAGTTGCAAAGGGTTTCATTTTGACAGTTCAACCAGTCATTGCGTAATTTACGTTGCTGAGCAGACACATTTTTCGAATATATGCAGCAATGAATTAGCAATATGCTTCAAAATTATTCAAATTGAGAGTAATAGTGTTACACAATTAGGCGACTACCACACAATTTGAAACATTTTGTCACTTTTGCTTGCACGTGTTTCTGAACCTCAACCAATAAAACCGGATGCCTTAACCGGATTATCTAAACTTGAATTCCAAGGTCATGCAATACGTCCGTTTGGATTTAGATGCAATTTGACAGTCAGGTTTGATTTGATTGAACATTAATATGAACAAGTCTCCGTTATCGATTTTTTTCATTTTCATTTAAGAATCAGCTGAAAGTTCATCTCCACACCATGGTTTAGATATGGTAATCTTATTCACATAAACTGGCGGTAAAAAATACGGGGTATATTTCGTACAAAGTATAAAAGTTGACAAATAAAACGAAACATTTTTCGCCGTAAAAAGCCAACATTTTTCTGGCTTTCATAACCGTGGTTCCACACGAAGAACATAAACTGTTATATTAGGCGCAATACCGTTCAGCTAACACATAGTTACAACATTCAACAGATAGTCAATCGAGGGTTATTTTCTATTCGCTTGGCTATGAGGTCGCGCTTATCCGTCGATCTCGGCGCCGATCGGGTGATCATTATTTCATCGGCCGCTCGGATCGGCCGCAGGGGACACATAACCGTTCGCCACGGGCACCGCGCCGAGTGAAAATAACGGCCCGGAATAATATTTGTTTCATGGTAATTTTTATTGTCAACCCCTGTAATGAGAATTTGAATGGATTGCGGTTTTGTACTACATAACGACATGACGTATGACGCTGCCTCGCCTGACCTAATTTTTTGCTTTATCTACGATTATTTCTACTATTTTTCCTGCCTTTGTTTAAAATTAAAGGTAAGTAAGTGGAGCCTTTAGAAATGAACGTAGTAACAACAAATCAGCGGCAAGAAACAAAGGGTGATTAACAGAAAGGTATCATTTTGAGGGCCGCGATCGCGAACCTTGTTTTACGGAGCAGAAAAAGGACAAAAGAGCCATTTGTCGAAGCTTCAGTAATTTGTAAGTAAATGCCGACTAATTACTACAAAGATTTGTAGGTAATATGAGCAAAGAAGTGCTTTGACCCGGATTTTTGAACGCGCTTTAATTAAGTAGGTAATGCTATAGGTACAATATTTTCATAAAGACAATAGGAATAATGTTAGGTACTTATGGTATTTGACGGCCTGAACCCTATTTAATAAAACCGACAAGTGACCATCTGACAACGGTGTAATATTTTTTCATAGTTTTCTACTTTATTTAACTGCACCTATCGTGAAAATGTGACAAATAGAATTTTTTGACAAATATGCCGCATTGTCAGTTGTTTTATCATTTTACCAGGATTGTGACCTACTCCTATCGTTATTCGGTTTTATTAAATAGGCCTCTGGTATAACAATAAAAAATAATCAAACCTACAAAAATAAAAAAGGAGCAATAAACTGCTTTGTAATTTGGCAGAGGTAACAGGTATCTTGTTAGAAAATTATTTCTGTGAACACTTTTTCACTTTTTTTTAAACATAAATAAAAAAAAACATTTTACACGCATTGTGTTATAAATGTACACTCGAATACTTGTACAAATCACTTTGTTGGTCCTCAACACAGTAAAATAGTAATTGTAACTCGAGACCACTTTCATCATCTCTAGCTGAGAGAAAAAGCTATCTTCTCCTTTCCCGCCATTTTTCATGCAAAGTCATCTATGGGTTGCCACAACTCAAAAACATCAAATGTAAAAATGACAATGTTGCAACCCACAAATAATATTAGTTACATAGTCGATTATTGTGTATGCCAACAATTGGTACCAATATTTTCAAGGCTTATATAACGGGTTAATATTCCTATCAACGCATATACCTACCTACCTACCTACCTATATAGAAACAGGATCTTCAATCAACACGTGTAGGCAGCAGATTACTCGGTCGTAGTACGGTGTTAATACTCAGTTAGGTTCCCTGATTGTGCTCCCATCCTCGTGGTGTGATCCCTTAGTCGGCGTTTACGACGGAAGTGATTGTGTTGGCAAATCCCTAATTATGTAAAGGAAACCACGTGTTTGTGGTGAGTTCCTATTACCTACCGAATAGTAATTGTAGTAGTAAGCAGTCGTGTGTAATAGTTTACCACCCGTTATAATAATACATCTCTCGAAGCTCAAGTTTGGCGGTTGGATCAAGGGCCTGAGGGGTAATGGCGTAACACACTAATAGTAGCAATGGCTTTCATTTTGACAGTTCAACAACATTCATTGCGTTATTTAAGTTGTTGAGCAGACAAATTTTTTGAACGTATGAAGAAATGGATTAGCCTCCTTCAAAATGATTCACATTGAGATAGATAGTTTGTTACGCAATTAGGGTTCAGATTCAGAAGGCAATATTCTCGATACGGTTCGCATCGTAAGGAGGTTCCTGTCTCGGGAACCCTAACCACCCTGCTCTCAATACCGGCGGACGACTAAATATTTATATATATTTTTTTTTTAATATCTTTTTATTTTAAGAAGTATTTTAAATGTGTCTAGATAAACAGATAGGAGACTCTTTATTATGGACAGACGCCAGGACATCAAGCTATTACAATCTGTCAAATTTCTCTAATAGATTTTCAACTTTATCGCTAAATAAAGCATTAGGTTCAAGGTTGATTGGGAAGATTTGACCGTTTCGGATAGCTTAATGTGCTAGCGGCGTCTGTACACCATAAAGATTACAGATATAAATGTAATTTTTTTACTTAAGGTGACACAATGAGTGGTTTTATTACTAAAAGCGATCTCTTACAGACAACGTAATAAGGAATAAAATTAAAACGACATAATAATACCATTTACCATTCAAATTACTTAACCTAAATATATAATTTAATATTAACGCTGTACCTACCTATCCAGACGAAATTGTAATTTATATAGATAATACATAGAAATGAATGAATTACTGTTATTGGTGTATAACCATTGTAATTAATAATAATAAATAAATAAATAATATTTAGCTACAACACTCAAAACTAGCTCGTGGCTAAGTAATAACAGATCAATCAGGTTAAGCTACGCTCGTCGCGGTTGGTCCGTGGATGGCTGACCAGCTTTGCATACCTCCGTGCCTCGGAAAGCACGTTAAGCCGGTGGTCCCGGCTGTCATTCGTGGATCTTTGAAAGCCCGTAAGTCTGACAACCAGTCTTACCAAGGGGTTTCGTATTACCCAGTAACTGGGTTGTGGAGGTCAGATAGGCAGTCGCTCCATGTAAAATACTGGTACTCAGCTGCATCCGGTTAGACTGGAAGCCGACCGATAACATAGTTGAGAAAAGGCTAGATAGATAATTATTCAAAAACTACCAACCGTAAATAAAACGAACGAAAAAAGGGATAGGGTAAACACAAACAATGTATTTACAACACTAGAGTGTGGTTATACAATTTGTTCAGCCGACAAAAAACTATTCATTTAACGTTGTACATTTCACCGGCTTCGATAACACAAGTTTTCAATTCGAAGGAAATTCTATCGCTATTTATTTACGGCGAGTGAGTCGAATACAAAAGAGCACGTGAACCTGTAAGGCAATCTACAAACGATAACATGTGGGCTCAGCGCGCACGAGAAAGCCGTGTTACAGCTAGGATTTTTAGGAAAAAAATTACGTTCATAAAGTAAAACTTTTCCGATAACTTTTACCTGAACCTGCACTGAATCGGTGATGTGGTCGTTGTTTTTTTGAAGACTAGTCAGTTTGCGGTCTGGTTGGATAGAATATTTATTTAATAACTAAAATATTGTTCGTGTTCAAAAAATATCGCAAAACGGTGAAGGGAAACATTGTGATGAAACCGGCATGTCCTAGAACCAAACATTTGAAGACATGTGACATCCGTCAACCCGCACTGGGCCAGCGTGATGGATTCCGGCCCACTCCCTTTCACAGAGAGGGCTCTTACGTAGTGGGAGCATTATAGGCTGATTATGTATGTAAGTAACTAAAATATAGTGGATCGTTCACGACGTCGTCGTCGGCGAAAATTAACACTTTAACAGCTCATTTCAGCCCCTTGTGAGGTAAGTTTGTTTTTTAAAGTAACTATGTTTAATTTCCGTCTACGATTAAAGCATGAGTTTGTTAATTTGTTTGTTCCTTTATCTGTTTAGGCTTCATCGATCATTGTGTTTCGCACTCGCGTAATTTGATACTTGTAACATTTCATAATTCACTATAGCAACGCAAGTTACAGGGTAAAACTAAGTAACAAATAAATATATTTTGTAGAGCTTCGTTGATCTACATGCCATAGGCGCGACCGCCGAGACTAAGAACTTGACTAAGTGATAATGGGCTTTTTATTGATCCTCTTCTTTTATTGTCATAAAGGTCATAAACGATTAAGTCAGTCAGTGAGGAAAATGGCGATAACAGTGTTAACAGCCGAGGGTGCGCCAGATGTAATTATACTATAGACATTACTTCTAAAGGTAAATTCAGGTTTGATTGGAAAGACTCGTCCTATATCATTGAACGAGATGGCGGCCCCCTATCCATGTCTCCGATGTTGGGTACCTTTTCAAATTACATCATGGGACCAAGCCTTTGCGATGAGCAAAGGCTTGGCTATGTCGGGGTCGGCTTCCAGCCTATCCGGACCAGCTGATTTTACATGGAGCCGCTGACTATCTGACCTCTATAATTCAGTTACTGGGTAACACGATATGAGTACCCCTAATTATAATCGTAGTGTTGAAATCTATATCTACATATACATATAACAAAATAGTAACAAAGTCAAAACTGTACATTTTATAATGGCGAATGTGTAGTCTGATGCCTTGATGAAAATATATTTATTATTATTTTTATTATAATATATAGCCTTGATGAAAATATATTTTTCGACATCCACGCGGTCGGAGCCGCGTGATTACTTACATAATTAATCATGATGATACGTGTTAATTATGTCCACGTATTAGAATAAGGAAGAATTTCTTTTTTGGATTTTTCATACCAAAACACAGACCACGACAGATAATCGATTCCATCACATAAGTTATATAAGTAAAATGATAATAATTAATAGTGTTATTTTCCTTTTTAAAGAAAAAAATTGGCACAAGGTATAAGATCATCGTTCAGACCATATAATAAAATTGATACAAATATTTGAGGTCTATCACGAATGTTTGTAGAAGTGATAGGGTTGGTTGCGGACAATGAATTAATGATGACGCGATCGGCACGGATCCCGGATCAGCTGATGGGTGCGACCTAGTTGTGTGTTAGACCTATGATGCTGTGCGAATCAACATCGGTAGGTATTTAGTTTAAAATATGTATGTCAGAAATGGTTGTTGATTGAAATACTGATGCTACTTTATCACTAATGTTCTAAACCAGTAGATTTACAATTGCAATAAAAATCCTAACATGTGGCAACTTTTATATCAACAGTTTATATCAAAGATTTATATTTGCTATAAACTGTGGCAAGGTCAATAAGCAACGATAGAAGATTAGATAAGTTACAGAACTTTGAAGCACAGGAACGAAGATCAAACAGAAGAAACCCCCGCAAGACTAAAGAGCTCATGCAAAACGAAAACCACTTAAACTTGAACATTAAAGGTTGTGAATAAATTCCTTTCATGTATGACGGTAGCGCATATCAAAGTACGTTTGCGGAGATCAGTAGCGGCTTCCCTAGGGAGTAGTCGGTCTAAATTAACTTAGACTCACTATGTATGCAGACTGTCGTGTCATCTAACGAGGTCCGAGACAGCGCTGTACAAGTTTACCAAACGACAATGTGCCGCTAACTTATATAGCGTACATCGCTGTTAAATTTTGGGGTCCTAAAGGGGTGAGTTCTGAGACCTCTTGTGAATAAACGTCTGCCATTATTATCATCATCAAACCTTAAGCGAACTACGTGTTATGTAGACTCTCAGGTTTACGGGCGAGAATAATTTTTGATTTAATTTCAAAGTCGAATCTTATCGTTTAAATTGAGATTCTGACCTCGAGAGTCTCCAATTATACAATTTTAACCAATCCATGCTTTGCAAACAAACAAGAACACTTATTATGTTTCTTCAAAATTGATTTACTGTACATTTTATTATTCAACGTGATTTTATCAAGAAAGTGTAATAATTCCATTTAAAGTTAGTCGTCACGAAGTCTGTGAAACAAGCAAGCAGCGCCTTCCAAATATTTTTTCAACGTCGCGAAATGAACGAGCTCATTATTCCGTGTTGACTTCCAGTTTGATGCTTCTCTTTTTCCTAAAAGTTCGCGTAATCCGTTTGGAGAATATCTCTTGCCTTACTTTTTTATCAAGTCTAATTTTTGCTCTCTCTCTGTTGTAAGTAACTGGCTGAGAAAATGTTCCTAGAATTATTACTTTTCTTTTAAAAATGTACTAAAAAATAATTGTAACCGTATTTCGAGAGGCTGAAAAATGAGTGTCGTAAAATTGATTTGTGGCTGCTCTTCTTTTGAAATGATATAACCGTTTTTTTTAATCTTAATAAAATATTTAAGTGCAAAATTATGATTATGTTTGCTTTTGTACTTGTTCAAATTTCTTTCAGACTTTAGTACGTTATTACTAAGAACAAAGGCAGTCAGAGATGCAAATATTTTTGTGTAAGTACGTGAACATTATTTTATAATTTAAAAAAAATTAGACGAACGATAAAAAAGTATCGATTTCAATCAACATCTAAGTTAATACTGGTCCTCATACTAAAACCGAGTTCACAACTGAGTTTTAACATCAAAACTCAAACCAAAACGTCTTACATCACACATTATAACTTCATATTCTCGAGTCGCTTACCGCTATCGCATCAGCTGTGAGCCCGCTACCTTATAGTGGGGAAAAGAGGTGGCCGGGGAGCGGGAGGCGACGAAGAGGTCGGCGCGCGCCGCTCGATAAATCGATGTGGGTAATACAATGCTATGCGGTGGGACGGCCTTGGGAGCTTGCAGCCTGCAAGACACACCCCCGTTCTACTTTCAAGTTCATTACCAACGAGACGTCTTCACTCGGCAACGAATGAATATCATCTGACCTAATTACTCACTGACGCATGATTACTCTTCGTGCTACGGTAGGTGATTGGATCAAGTGATCACACGCGCTCGGCGCCTGAGTTGCCGTGTTGCGGCCACGTGATAATAGCATTTGAGAATGTTTTCTATAATTTTGAAGAACGTTTATATACTTTTGTATAGATTTTAAAGTAAAAAAAAAACAATTGCTTAGCAAGTTGACTATCAACTTATTACTGTCCGTAAATTCAAATCTCAACTGTCATTCTTTGACAGTGAATTGGCTTTAACACACGGTCGGCAAATAGGCAATTGTATCGATCTGCTTATCAATTATTTACCCTAGCTGTAAATGTTATTCCCAGTGTTTAGGTGTTATTGTGCAAACTGTTTCATTTTTAAGACATAATAAAATGGATTTCAAAGTTGAAATGTTAATAAAACACGGCGAGAATTTATGCAACTTTAAACAGCTCTGTCTCCAGTTTGAGTAAAATTAATAGGAGAAATAAAATAGCGTTCACTGCTTTCTTTTAAAAGGAGCAAACGTTAACAAGTGAGCGGCCATTTGTAAACGTCACTGGGCAGCCTGACACTCTATAAATTGCAACATTCTTTGAAGCAGGTGATATAAAATATTACCTAGTACTTAGAGCAAAAAATCTGTTTTAAGATCAAAGAAATGTACCTAATGCATTTGTTAACTAAATCATGATACCTAATAAAACCTTTTTATACACTGGCCTGCAAAACTAAGTACTACACTTTTAAAATTTAAATTTTTACTAAACCATAGAAGTTAGAGATTTAAAATAAATAACGTTTTATAGCAAATTTTATCAGCTTTCTTTGAAACTAGTAAACTATTTTTTTTTTTAATAAAACGTTGCCCCTACACTTGGATTTACTCCTATATCCTGGGTGCGTTTACAAACATTTAAACGCACATACACAAACAGCGGAACAACTACCTGTAGGCAATACAAATATTTTTTCCTTGCGGGAATCGAACCCGCGACACGCAGCGCAGCAGTCAAACGCTCAGCCACTATGCTAACCGTATCGTCACCTAGTAACATTTTTAACTTAAAAAAAAAGATAAAACAATAAAAATTGGCCTTTTTTAGCTTAGTCTCAAAAAACTCAATTAACATTTATAAGTATGTTTTACATGTTATTTAATTTTTAATAACTGGTATTGCCTCCTCGGGCTCTGGCTACAGCTTCGAGCCGGTTTGGCGTACTGAACACGAGGTTTCGGAGCCGATGTTGGGAAATATTCTCCTATTCTTCAATCAGGGCCTGTTTTAGTGCCCTGAGGGTAGTAGGTGGTGGTCTGCGGCTTCTGGCTAGCCTCCCTAGCTCATCCCAGGCGGGCTCAATCGGGTCAGGACTTCTTGATGGCCAAGCCATCACGCTGATACCAACCTCCTGAATATACTCTTGCACGACCTGAGCCGTGTGTGGCTGGGCATTATCATGCATCAGCATCGATTCATCACCCATATTTGCTATATACTGCCCTGCATACTCGTTGAAAATCTCTTTGGTGTATATTTCCCCAGTCAGAGTGCCATTTTCCATGGCCACTAACTCTGTGCAACCTTCTGAAAATATGCCAGCCCATACATGTACACTGCCTCCACCGTAGCACCGTAGCGTTTCTGAGAAACAGTTTTGAAGGTATCGCTCACCAGGCCGCCTGTAGACACTTCGCCTTCTATCAGAAGTGTAAAGTGAGCATCGAGAGTCACCTGTGAACAAAATTCTTTACCACTCTTCTTCATCCCACTGTATGTGTTCACGGGCGTATCGCTCTCTCTCGAGTTTGAGGCCACTCACTGGTCGTCTTCGGAGTTTCAGTTTTGCTTCAGCAAGTCATCTTCTCACTGTACTGTCACTAATGTAGTCCCTTCGGGTCTGAAAAAGCTGTTGCTGGACTTCAACTGCATTAAGGTGGCGATTTGTCAACACAGTGGAAACAATATAACGGTCTTCTCGGGCACTAGTACACCTAGGACTGCCATTACAAGGTCTCCTCAGATAGTTTCCAGTCTCTTTGTACCTTCGCTTCACCTTTTGGACCGTTCGTAACGTCACAGCCACCATTCTTGCAGTACGACGCATACTGATGCCTAGTTCCAGAAAAGTCATGATCCTAGCACATTCTTCAGGTGAAAGAGGCATGATAATAAAATGTATGTGCTGATGTCTAACTTAGCTTTTGTAACAAGACTCATCGATCAAGAAAAAATTTGAAAACAAAAAAAAGAATGGTAAAATTATAATTCGAAAAGGATTATTTTTGTTTTTAAAGCTCTTTTAAGCCATTTCTTAAAAGAAGGTTCTAGACTATGAAGTTTTTATATACAAAATTAAACTCTTTTTCGAGTCCTTTTTATTTCGAAAGTAGGTATATCTTGTGTACTTAAAGAGTTATTCCAATTTTAAAAGTGTGATACTTAGTTTTGCAGGCCAGTGTAGTAAGAAAAACTGTCCGTTGTTGAAAGCTTTATTGTTTATCGCATAATAAGTCAAGTCAACTTTTTGGGTTGGTGCAACAAGTCTTTTTCCTATTAGAAAAAGACTTGTTGCACCGACCCAAAAAGTTGGGATAACGGCAGTATTAAGCAGAATCAAGTAATGACATAGGCAGTTAGTTGCTCACTGTGAAATATCGGCTTTCAGCTGTATCCGGTTAGGCTTGAAGCCTACCCTTACCCAAAACTATGATGGGGCAGAGTTTATAGTCTAGGCCTACTTGGGTAAAGGCTAGGCAAATGATGATAAGTAAGAATCAAGTAAAAACCCGATATTAAGAATTTTGAATGATTAAAATAGTTAAATTAAAAGACTCTATGAAACACTACAATTTGAATTCAATACCCGATTGAATGCGTTAATTACATAAATAATTAAAAAGCCATTGTGTGTCGCGTGGATCCACGTTCCATTACAAAAATACGAAGGGTTAAACAACAGAAGTAAAATTATTTTTGTAAAAATTAAAATAAATTGGCCTAAATGCAATTATGATGCCAAAATGTATAAGGTTTGAACACGAACCGGGAGTACTAAAATATTAACGAAAATACGAAGGCTTAAACAACAGAAGTAAAATTATTTTGTTAAAATTTAAAATAAATTGGCCTAAAGGCCATTATGATGCCAAAATTTATTAGGTTTGAACAGGAACCGTGAGTACTAAAATATTAATGAAGTGCTATTAACCCAATGAATATTCCCTATAATCATGTGGAATTACATAATATCTACTACTCTTTCAGTAACTAATAGCTTCCTAACAAACTAAATGTTAGTAACAAGAAAACTAAGTAAAAAGGCCTCTTGAAGACAGAAACGTGATAATAATTTAATATAGAAGATCGTACGATATTCCGTTAAAAGCAAGAGTAAAAAAATTAAAAGAAAAAAATAACTTTTTAAAAACAAGCTTTTATTATTTATTAATAAAAAGGACTAAAAAGTTAAAAAAAACTTAAACCTGATAAGAAATAAATAAAAGCGTGTTACATTGTATTCTAAATGTTCTTTAATGTTCCATCAAAATGTAACACTCTTTTTATTTTTAACTTTTTAATATTTTTGATGCTAGATTGACTTCGGCATAGTTTGTAGTGCGTAGCACTGTTTTTCTTACAAGCTTTTAAGCTATCTGTTCATCTTTACTCCCTGGTTACCATCTAGCACCAAAGTACTCGTCAAGACGAATTAAACGAGCCCAAACTCGCTGGGGTTATGTCGTTTAATTACCGAGTTCTTATGGCCATCTTCCAGCTCCATCATCAGACCCTGGTTACCATCTAACACCAAAGTTCTCATCAAGACTGATCAAACGAGTCCGAACTCGATGGGGTTGTGTCGTTTAACTATTGAGTTCCTATGGGCACCTTCCAGTTCCATCATCAGATCAGCTTCATGTCATAATAATTTTGCATTGTCATCCGATTTATACATGCATGCAAAATTTCAGCTCAATCGGTTGAAGATATCTGTTTCAAAATTGAGTTGCAAGAGTCCACCCCAACATACATACATACATACATCTCAAGTTAAATAAAAGCTTGTAATAATAAAATAGGATCGAATAGAATACTCTTTATTGTATGCCCACACCATATAAATTACAGATAAAATACATACAAATCCTTATCCTTTTCTGTCCAACATTATTGTAAGAAAATAAACAGTAGTTACATAATACGTATTACATAAAATGGCCGTGTCTCGCTGAGAAAGGCCTCCCCTCGTGTACCGGAGATGTCGTAAGCAGCGACTAACGGATTATGTCAAGAGGTAGGCAAGCATCCTTCCGACTGGTAATTTAAATAGTATTTAGCTGACCTACATTAGGTATCGGTTTTATAAGACGTTTTAGAAATAGGTATATACTGTTATACATTTTATTCACGACAGAGGGGCTCGTGGCTAAATAGAAACAGCCACACGGGTTGATCTTCAAGGATCGTGCATGGGTGACCATCCATTAAGAATCTTCTGCGGTTCGGAAAACATGTTAAGCCGTTGGTTCCGGCTGTGATTTGTAGACTTTTGCCGATTTTTACGGGTAGTCAAAGGCCCTAAAGTCTGACAACCAGTCTTACCAAGGTACCCAGTAACTGGTTTCGTGGAAGTCAGATAGGATACGGTACAGATAGTCGCTCCATGTAAAATACTGGTATTCAGCTGCATCCGGTTAAGCCGACTCCAACACAGTTGTGAAAAGGATGGATGATGTTTTTTGGTAAATAATTAAATTTACATAAGAAATTAATCATTAAAGCTTGTGAAATCATGCAATGTGAAGGCAAACTTATGTACAACTTCGATAAATAAGAAAATATTCTCCGAATCAATGAAAAACCTTTTATTATAGTTTTCTAGGAACAGAACCTGTATAATCTTAAGAGCTAAAAATCTAAAAAGATCTACTTACATAAAAGCAGCTAATGCTACTAAAATCTTTTCAAGACCTTTTTGGCGAAAGTAAAATCTTTCTATTAGCCACAGGTCATTTGAAAAAAAATGACATCCAACCGAGGAATGAAAAGATATTTAAAATGATAATAACATTCTTCTCTCTTCGTTATACTATTTCCTTGGCTCACTGCCACAACCCGTTTTGCTTACAGAAAATGATGGCTCGTTGCTCGCTCCTTTATCAATAACGTGGTATTCACCATGTTTTACGACATGCGATTGAAAATTGTTCATGCTTATTTTATGAAAGAAAGCACTAGGAAGTGGTGAAGAGCGGTCGTTTTGATTCTCAGCCTAATTTGAATAAATTATTTTTTCATTTATGATTTAGATTTTTTGATTTATGATCAATGTGTAGAATGAAACAAGATACATAAATCTGTGACATTTTATGATGATGGACTAGTCTCTATCAATAGACATATACAAAGTACAGACACGTTTTTCTTGCCGTAAAAACTACGGTTTATTCACCGTGTGTCGGCACGGTCGTCAGTTTTGTATGGATCACTATGGAAGCTTGTTGACGGACACGTTTTTTTCACGGCGCGGTTTATGCGCCGTACCGTAAAGAAACTGTGCCGTGTACAAAGGGCCAAAAGCTTAAAGCGTCAATTCCGTTGAAAATCGCGTTGACCCTGTTGTTAACATATATATGGCTGGTAAGTCTTATAGCCAGTAATGTAACTCACTGGTTGTTGTAATGCAACGTGGGATTAACAACATTGCGAGGAATTGAGACAGTACAAAGAAAACAGTTGAAAGCTCACGATCCGATAAATAGTCCAAGTAACTACACCTTTCGTCTGTATCTAATCCGTGGTCGGTAATAAACGCTGTTTTATTTTATTATTAAAGTGTTTCGCAACCAAACACAATCACCGTTGACGTGATAGAAGATTTAGTGTGAGAGACAGAAAGAGTTATATCTTTCTTCTCTTTCATGGAACGAAATGTGCCTAAATGTGACGCGGCCTTGAAATTTCATTCTCAATTTATCATCATCGTCATCTGCCTTTTCCCAACTATGTTGGGGTTGGCTTCCAGTCTAACCCGATGCAGCTGAGTACCAGTATTTTACATATTTTACTACCTATCTTACCTCCAAAACCCAGTTACTGGGTAATACGAAACCCTTTGGTAAGACTATAATTTCACTCTCAATTCTGGAACAACTATCAAATTGTCACCTAAGATACTTCAACAATGGATAACATTACTAACCGGTGTATTCAAATGAAATAAACCAACATACAGTTCTATAGTCACATTTCAAACGAAAAAATAAAAAGCGGCAAACGAAGCTTTGTTCCAGCGTTTACCGTAGTGGAGGGAAGTAATTAAAAAATAAGTGGTGTGCGAGAGGGCAAATAAATTAATTAAAACAATTTTGATTTATGCATGACACGCTCGGTAGCATAGGCTCCGCCTTTCGGAAAAGCAGTAGTGCCGTCTACCCGACATACGAGGTTATGGAGAAAAGTTCAACAGTTAATTGAATTCATTCAGTCCTGTCACAGTAATTTTACAACTGTTTTTGCATGACTGGCAAAATCACAATGATCTTTATTCTCGTTACGATCCAATACGTTGCAAATGAAACGTGTGTGTGTGTGTTTTTATGTACTAGTTGTTATTACATAAAAACACACACAATATACCATTTGTTTTTAACAACCACGAAAATATTTTTTTAAAAATAGTAAGAAAAAAACATCCCGAAAGGTCATAGGATCGATATCGACAGATCCTCATTTAAGAGCCAGAGAGTCACTTACCGACTTCTTCTTAGTCAAGATTAGTTTTATGTACTTTTCAAAGCGTAAACAGAACGTGGTGTGAAAGTTTCAGCCCTAGACGCAATCCCATCTCATTGCGATATTGAGAATTATGTTTTCTTAAAAGAATTTATATATTTTTTCTACAAAACACCAAGTAAGCACTTTAATAATTCAGAAACTTTTTCATTATTCCGTTTTTTAACTTTTAAGTTAAATGCTGAAAACTACAAAGTCATTTTTGTGACTGCAAATGTTGCGATTTTCTAAATATTTATTACTTTTCACAGCACTTATTATAATGGAGAATAATGTAGACACTTTGTAGAGCATAACGATAAATGCTTAAAGTATTTATGCTTCTCTCGTAGGTATATTAAAGACTCGATGTTATGCGTATATAGTTTTATGTTTACCAACGCCAGCTCTTAAAGACTTAACGAGAACCTTTGATGCCATTACCAGATAGATTAGGTATTCACAGTAAATACTACTGCAGCTAATGTTTTAATGTATACTTATAAGTAATCCTTTAGTTGCTTACAATACCCACAGGAGGAAAGACGACTTAGGTAGGTAGGTACTGTAGAAATTATGGCATGCATAGTTTGTGGCATGCAACCTTTTTTAATATTTATATGGTAATGGCATAAAATTATGAGATATACGCCAATGCGAATTTGGAAGGCAGAAAAAATAAATTAAAAGTAAGCTTAGCGTGCTGTCAAGCGCATGTCATCATATTAAATGTAAAATGACACACATATTATAAATACACTTTACAAAATAAATAAATGAATACTGTGCTTTTATTGAAAGAGGTATTTTGACTAAGGGCTGATATTTCACTCGACAGATAATTTGTATTCGTGAAATAAAATTGTCGTCTGACAGATTTTGTATGGAAGAACTGTCAATAACTCAAAATTCTTTGGATTTTTTCTGGCGTTAGAAAAATGAGCACTTTTTTTAAGAGTTGAAAACTGAGCTCTTTAGTATAATAAATATTGCTTGTCGTCAATTAACATACATGGCATTTTTTGTAAATTAACTTTAAGAAAATATACAGATGCATCTATATCGATTTTACGAAAGCGGTACGTTAAGTGAAAAATCAAAACCTAAGGTTTAAGTAATCAAGAATTCTGCATGTCCAAAAAATCTCTGAGACCAAAACATGAATTTGAAAAGGTGCCAAGTATGTACAACAGTATCCCGCCATCCCGCACACGACCAAAGTCACAGCCACACCACAAAAATGTCCGCTAAAAGCTCGAGACCAAGAGCTTTTAGGGCGATCATCTCAAGTTTTTCTCTAAGT